>JAQNBH010000015.1:9619621-11092162 GCA_028752905.1 Cladorhizidae sp. MBARI D1340-BT2
CCCTCTCTCTCGACCTCTCTCTCCCCTCTCTCTCCCTCTCTCTCCCCTCTCTCTCCCCTCCTCTCTCTCTCCCCTCTCTCTCTCTCCTCTCTCTCTCCCCTCTCTCTCTCCCTCTCTCTCTCTCCCTCTCCTCTCTCTCCCTCTCTCTCCCCTCTCTCTCCTCCCCTCTCTCTCCCCTCTCTCTCACCCCTCTCTCCCCTCTCTCTCCCCTCTCTCTCCCCTCTCTCTCCCCTCTCTCTCCCCTCTCTCTCCCCTCTCTCTCTCCCCTCTCTCTCCCTCTCTCCCTCTCTCTCCCCTCTCTCTCCCCCCTCTCCTCTCCCCTCTCTCTCCCCTCTCCCCTCTCCCCTCTCCCCTCTCCCCTCTCCCCCTCTCTCTCTCCTCTCTCCTCTCTCTCTCCCTCTCTCTCTCCCCTCTCTCTCCTCTCTCTCTCCTCTCTCTCTCCTCTCTCTCTCCTCTCTCTCTCTCTCTCTCTCTCTCTCTCTCAAGCATAAATACGTATGAGGCCTGATCATCTTTATCCATAAATTCAATTACTCACACCACCAACCGACACACTCACCTCACAGACACAGTCACTCACCAACTCACACAGTCCAGGGGTTCATTTAGGGGAGGCCCCCTTCGAACCTTTCTGCCCCCCCCCCCCTGGAAATTGTATTATTAAAATTCTTATTGATGTTGATAAGTGCTTGACATCATGCCCCCCCCTCCCCCTTAATATCCAGATTCCTCCAGTTGCCCCACCCCCCTTGGACAATTTTCTAAATGAAACCCTGCAATCACTACTCACACCTCCCTCCCTACACATGTAGGACAAGGCTAAGTTCCAGTACTTCTTGTTGGATAACTCAGTGCTTTTGGGACTCCTTGAAGAACCTTTTACCAACCCTGACGATGACGACGGTAATGACGGACACACTTCCCCTCTCCCTACAGTGACTGCTGTGATTCGCAGCCCATCAGGCAAGCACGTGTGGAGCATGCAGCTGCGACACCACCCACGATCCTATCAGGTTGGTACATGACATAGCACAAAACCGAAGAGTTCATAAGATAGAGCAGAATCTTGGTTTATATTGAACTCAATCCCAATGGGCTCTGAGATGGTCCCCATTCAGCAGAAGTTTACCTTCCTCTAAAGCAGTTGGTGTGTAGTCCTACCTGTACTGCCATGCTAGTTGGTGTGTAGTCCTACCTGTACTGCCATGCTAGTTGGTGTGTAGTCTTACCTGTACTGCCATGCTAGTTGGTGTGTAGTCCTACCTGTACTGCCATGTTAGTTGGTGTATAGTCCTACCTGTACATACTAGTTGGTGTGTAGTCCTACCTGTACTGCCATACTAGTTGGTGTGTAGTCCTACCTGTACTGCCATACTAGTTGGTGTGTAGTCCTACCTGTACATGCTAGTTGGTGTGTAGTCCTACCTGTACTGTCATGCTAGTTGGTGTGTAGTCCTACCTGTACTGTCATGCTAGTTGGTGTGTAGGCCTACCTGTACTGCCATACTAGTTGGTGTGTAGTCCTACCTGTACTGCCATACTAGTTGGTGTGTAGTCCTACCTGTACATGCTAGTTGGTGTGTAGTCCTACCTGTACTGTCATGCTAGTTGGTGTGTAGTCCTACCTGTACTGTCATGCTAGTTGGTGTGTAGTCCTACCTGTACTGTCATGCTAGTTGGTGTGTAGTCCTACCTGTACTGCCATGCTAGTTGGTGTGTAGTCCTACCTGTACTGCCATGCTAGTTGGTGTGTAGTCTTACCTGTAGTGCCATGCCAGTTGGTGTGTAGTCCTACCTGTACTGCCATGCTAGTTGGTGTGTAGTCCTACCTGTACTGTATTGCTAGTTAGTGTGTAGTCCTACCTGTACTGCCATGTTAGTTGGTGTATAGTCCTACCTGTACATACTAGTTGGTGTGTAGTCCTACCTGTACTGCCATGCTAGTTGGTGTGTAGTCCTACCTGTACTGTCATGCTAGTTGGTGTGTAGTCCTACCTGTACTGCCATGCTAGTTGGTGTGTAGTCCTACCTGTACTGTATTGCTAGTTAGTGTGTAGTCCTACCTGTACTGTCATGCTAGTTGGTGTGTAGTCCTACCTGTACACTGTCATGCTAGTTGGTGTGTAGTCCTACCTGTACACTGTCATGCTAGTTGGTGTGTAGTCCTACCTGTACACTGTCATGCTAGTTAGTGTGTAGTCCTACCTGTACTGCCATGCTAGTTGGTGTGTAGTCCTACCTGTACTGCCATGCTAGTTGGTGTGTAGTCCTACCTGTACTGTCATGCTAGTTGGTGTGTAGTCCTACCTGTACACTGTCATGCTAGTTGGTGTGTAGTCCTACCTGTACTGTCATGCTAGTTGGTGTGTAGTCCTACCTGTACTGCCATGCTAGTTGGTGTGCAGTCCTACCTGTACTGTCATGCTAGTTGGTGTGTAGTCCTACCTGTACTGTCATGCTAGTTAGTGTGTAGTCCTACCTGTACTGTCATGCTAGTTGGTGTGTAGTCCTACCTGTACTGCCATACTAGTTGGTATGTAGTCCTACCTGTACATACTAGTTGGTGTGTAGTCCTACCTGTACTGCCATGCTAGTTGGTGTGTAGTCCTACCTTTACTGTCATGCTAGTTGGTGTGTAGTCCTACCTGTACTGCCATGCTAGTTTGTATGTGGTCCTATCATCATTATTATATAAAATGCCTTGTCCATCCGTCCATTAGTGTGTCAAGGTTATACGCATGCGCATATAAAAACTATTCCTTCATCCTGAGTACGGGGAATCCTGGAAAACAGTCCATCTGTTGGTGTGTATGTCATGGCTATATAAGGAATCATGAAGAAAGTACAGAATGGCTACTCCGCGAGCTGCCCAGCACAGAACAAGAACTATACAGGTATAGCAGAAAGCAGGAGAGCTGCATCAGAGAGACACAGAAGGAGAAGGGAGGCAGCAAGTGAGACTGTGCGAGAAACTGCAAGAAAAGTTGACTGGGAAAGACAGGGAGTGGAGAGTTCACTTAACTGATAACCAACAGAGAAACTGAGGACCTATCAGAGAACAAATGACTCTTCACAGAGCGAAAATTCAGTGGGTGCAAGGGATGAGGAGAGAGCATCCAATACCAGTAGAAGGAGAGAACTGAGGGCTGCACTGCCAGAAGTGCAAGGGATGAGGAGAGGGCAGCAAACACTGGTAGGAGGGGAGTACTGAGGGCTGCATTAGGGATCAGGCAAGGAATAACTCTCACCAAAAACATTTTTCATCATGAAGTATTAATACCTATGTTACCCCTTCTAGCATATTTGATGGTGGAGAGATCCTCCTGTTGGAATTGTGATCTGCCAACATCTTATAATCCCAAACACCTAATAAGTGATAAAATAGTCACCTTTCAATGACAACACAAAACCACCTGCAGAGTTTCTGCATGCAGTTAGTAGTAGTAGTAGTAGTAATAGTAGCAGTAGTAGTAGTAGTAGTAGTAGGCATATAATAAGTAGCAGTTGTGTGAGGGTCAAACCATTTTCACAAAAAATTGAAAATTTAATTCCAGGTAATCATATATGTACAAAAATACCATCGACTTCTGGAAGTCTGACAAAGACCCTGTGTCCCCAGAGACTCCAGGAGGTGCAGCAGAAAAAGAGACCAATTATATCAGCATGGGAGGGAGCTTCCCAGAAGATGCCATACCCGCGAGTGGAGTAGTAGTAGAGTACATACACACATGTGCCAAACACATCAATTAGGTCCACAGTTCCAGGAAGATGACCTCTACAGTTTGTGTGTCCACGGGGTGTTAAGGCTCCAATCTTCCAGCAACATAATACTTCCTACCTGCCAGTCAAGCTGAAGTAGTCAGTTCCCTGGAGTAATGATTTCAGTCTTCCAATACTTCCTCATAACATTCTGCTCTCCCTAACAACTACCAGGTCAACTGCAAATAGTTGTATTACCATAATCCAATATCTTGTGCCATAATTAATTTCATGGCTCTCCACTATAATATTAAGGATAATTAGAATGCTGAATGTCTTTCTAATTCGTAAATTGTCTGCTTAGCATTTGCACATACTACACATGCCATGGCCATATCATTTTCAAGCAAGGACTGCCGCACCCCAACGGGTGACTTTCCATGATGCCAAGGAGAACTGTCCAGGCTGACAAAAGAAAGTTATTCTACTCTGGGGGAGGGGAGAAGACAAATATTTCTCGATTCAGAGCTCTCTAATGGCTCCAGTCTTCCAACATAATACTTCCTCATAACGTCCCCCCTAATGAAGTTGGCCTGTATCTATGCATAGGTGCAATCTTGCACCCTGCTTTTAGGTATTTCACCGGTATTCCAGATGGCTTCAATCTCTCTCTCTCGCACGCACCCATGCACACACACACACACACACACACTGGCGTAACTGGATATATTTTTAGCACTATATGTAGCAGAGATACCTACGTACCACTTCATTGCAGGACTGTTTCAAGCTGGCAAGGCAGTGGCCATATGTATACACACACACATGCAGACAGACAGCTGTCTATTGTGGCACATGCAGACAGACAGCTGTCTATTGTGGCACATGCAGACAGACAGCTGTCTATTGTGGCACATGCAGACAGACAGCTGTCTATTGTGGCACGTGCAGACAGACAGCTGTCTATTGTGGCACATGCGGACAGCAGCTGTCTATTGTGGCACATGCGGACAGACAGCTGTCTATTGTACATGCAGACAGACAACTGTCTATTGTGGCACATGCAGACAGACAGCTGTCTATTGTGGCACGTGCAGACAGACAGCTGTCGGTTGTGGCTACTGCCTTCTGCAGTGTTATTTTATTTATGTTCTACTTGCTCATTGATTGATTAATTTGTCGAAACCACGAACAACGACACTGCCCTCTGTAGATTTCGTTCATTTCAGCATTTTTCTAATTGAGTAGGGCCCGCAGCAGCAGCCTCGCTAGCAGCTGCTTGCGTTGTGTGAGCTTTAGCATCATTTGTTGGAGATGCCTCCATGTTGTGTTATGTGTGTGCTATCATCAGGAATGTGGCTATCATCAGGAATGTGAAAAACATGTGCGCTGGTGTAGCCCTAAACAAAATGGCTGTGCAAGTGCCTTCTTTGACCTTGGTGGCTTCCAGTGCGCTTGAAGTCCAATGTCACCTAACACACATAGCCCATGTCCGTTCCCAGTGAACGAACAATGTACACCTTTGTCCTCAGCCATGTATTGTTACTCCACACCACACAAATATGCACATGCACTCACACACACTCACACACTTGCATGCACAAACACATGTACATGCACTCACACACACACTTGCATGCACAAACACACACACTCACTCACACACACACACCATGCACATGTACATGCACTCACACACACTCACACACTTGCATGCACAAACACTCACACACACACATGTACATGCACTCACACACACACACACTTGCATGCACAAACACGCACACACACACACACACGTGTACACACACACTTGCATGCACAAACACACACACACACACACACACACGTGTACACACAAACACGCACACACACACAGAGCAGGGTCAAGTAATTGAGTCTTCTGTGTGTCCGTGTATGTTGGTCCAGGACACACAATACTGATTACCATCTAATGTGGCAGCTGGGAACACCTTGGTGTGGCACGCTGTTCCTACAGTTGGTCAAAAGGAACTTTTGTATGTCTTGGCTTGACTTCACTGTGTGTTCTACAATGTACATAGCCCGGGGAGGGAAGACCAGATAGATACAGGGAGTTGTCAATACCACCACACTGGGCTGAGGCATGTTGAAGTGTATAGGTTGACAGTAGGTGACACTGGACCAAATCACATGGGCTGAGGCAGGTTTAAGTACTTAGGTTGACAGTAGCTCTATGGGGACACACACTGGACCAACATCACATGGTCTGAGGCATGTTTAAGTAGGTTGACAGTAGCTCTATGAGGACACACACTGGACCAACATCGCATGGGCTGAGGCAGGTTTAAGTAGGTTGACAGTAGCTGTATGGGGACACACATTGGACCAACATCACATGAGTTTAAGTAGGTTGACAACTGCTCTATAGAGACAAATAAGGCACAAATAACACATTAGGCTGAGGCAGGTTTAAGTAGGTTGACAGTCTCTAAGGGGACACACACTGGACCAACTTCACATTGGGTTGAGGCTGGTTGAAGTAGGTTAACAATAGCTCTATGGGGACACACACTGGACCAACATCACACTGGGTTGAGGCTGGTTGAAAGGTTGACAATAGCTCTATGGGGACAAACACTGGACCAATACTGCACTGGATTGAGGCAGGTTTAAGTAGGTTGACACTAGCTCTATGGGGACACACACTGGACCAACACCACACTGGGTTGAGGCAGGTTGAAGTAGGTTGACAATACATGTAGCTCTATGGGGACACACACTGGACCAGCACCACACTGGGTTGAAGTAGGTTGACAATAGCTCTATGGGGACACACACTGGACCAACATCACACTGGGTTGAGGCAGGTTGGAGTAGGTTGACAATAGCTCTATGGGGACACACACTGGACCAACACCACACTGGGTTGAGGCAGGTTGAAGTAGGTTGACAATAGCTCTATGGGGACACACACTGGACCAACACCACACTGGGTTGAGGCAGGTTGAAGTAGGTTGACAATAGCTCTATGGGGACACACACTGGACCAACACCACACTGGGTTGAGGCAGGTTGGAGTAGGTTGACAATAGCTCTATGGGGACACACACTGGACCAACATCACCAGGTTGAGGCAGGTTGAAGTAGGTTGACAATAGCTCTATGGGGACACACACTGGACCAACACCACACTGGGTTGAGGCAGGTTGAAGTAGGTTGACAATAGCTCTATGGGGACACACACTGGACCAACATCACACCAGGTTGAGGCAGGTTGAAGTAGGTTGACAATAGCTCTATGGGGACACACACTGGACCAACACCACACTGGGTTGAGGCAGGTTGAAGTAGGTTGACAATAGCTCTATGGGGACACACACTGGACCAACATCACGCTGGGCTGAGGCAGGTTGAAGTAGGTTGACAATAGCTCTATGGGGACGCATACTGGACCAACATCACACTGGGCTGAGGCAGATTGAAGTAGGTTGCAATAGCTCTATGGAGACACACACTGGACCAACAACCCACAACTTATCATAGTGTGAATAAATTAACATTGACTCAAACAGCAGAGAGATGAAGGTGGAGTTACTCGCTAATAGACAACATTCTGGCACAGTTAGAACAGCTGGAATAGAGGACCGTGTGTATTATTATTATAAGTAGTAGAGTAGTAGTAGCAGTAGTAGTAGTAGTAGTAGTAGTAGTAGTAGTAATAGTGTTATTATTATTATTATTAATATTATATATTCATATATCAGACTTCCAGCCACTAGAGGTCAGTTTTTCCACTTTGCATTGGCACTAGCAGCAGCATAATGTACTTGGAGATGTACAGGATAACTGTTGTCAAAACTTCTATAGGTAGCCTTTCAATGTTGACTTGACAGAGTGCATGGTTTGAACTTCATATGCAGCCATCTACCGACCACCGGCGCAGTGCCAGACGTCCTGTTCCAAAACCACCCCTGGTACCCAGTTCCAGTTTGAAACGGAAACCGTGGCCAGATGAAGTGAACTTTGGCCCTTCTTTGAAACTGTGAGTGGGTGTATCCTGTCGTTAGTGAGCAAGGGTTGAGTTGTAGCACCTCCTGCCATTAGTGCAACATAATGCAGTTGTATGTGGCCCAATTGTCATTCCATAACATTCTCTATGGGATGAGAGTGCACCACAGCATTGCTGGACGAACCTTCAGTTAGTTTTAGTTGAGGGTGGGAAGGAAATGTCTTTTTCCTCTTGCGTGGGATCCTGTGTGGTTAGATCACTACCCCTACTTCACGCGAGATGCCATGAGAACAGACACTACCCCTACTTCACGAGATGCCATGAGAACAGAAATGTTGTTAGGAATGAGTAGCTGTGGGTGTGGTTAGGTGGGTGGGGCTCGTTGGGTCTATCTGCATTATGAAATAATTATTTGGATTCCATTGAGAGATTATATTCTATATTGCCAAGAGGGAGAACCGCTGAGCTGCCGAGCACCTTACACTACTTCCCCCCTCCCCTCTCCCCTCCCACTTGTCCTCTAAGATATATCTCGTTGTCCCATGTCCCTCATTGTGCCGTGAGGCAGGATAAAGCTATTGGGTATGCCCATCTACCAATGGGGAGGAGATGCAGGTAGTAGGTGGTATCTCTCAACATTTCAACTAGATACTCTTGAAATGTCGAGAAATTAAATTTCAAGTCGATTATTGGGAAGGTCATTGCAATGTCGTTATGTCAACTGAGTCGTTGGGAGTTTATTTAAGGAGAGAGAGGAGAGAGAACGTGTTGTTTGTCCGATAACGTGTGTGTGTGTGTGTATGTTGCATGTATTGAGTGTATGTATGTATTGAGTGTGTATATATATGTGTGTACGCTCAATAAGAGGATGCTCTCCTTAAGTAGTCACTCTCGAAACCACTACTAGTGACCTCGTTAATCAATTGAACTTTGAACCTACTTATAAATATTGGGATGCCAACAAGACAACGAAATACATTTATCTTCAGGATAATGGATAGCCGCTGTCACTAGACCATGCATACAGAAGCTACAGCCATGGAGTAGCTGGACCATGCATACAGGAAGCTACAGTCAACCTCCTCCAACCTCCCAAAGCTAATTGTGACCATGATCCCTCTGCTGATTTGGATGCTTCAGGCGGAGATGTGGTGAACTAGGACAAAATGAAGTAGTACTGGAACAGGACTGCTTGTAGCTCTTGTAAACTTTTTGCTGTGCCAAAGTTTAGTTTGCCTCATGCATTGTTCTCTGAGTCAGTTGTTGCTGCCATTGTTGCTGAGTTTACTTTGCCTCATGCACTGTTCTGAGTCAGTTGTTGCTGCCATTGTTGCTTAGTTTACTTTGCCTCATGCACTGTTCTGAGTCAGTTGCTGCTGCCATTGTTGCTGAGTTAGTTCACTTTGCCTCGTGCATTTTCTGAGTCAGTTGTTGTTGCCATTGTTGCTGAGTTAGTTTACTTTGCCTCATGCACTGTTCTGAGTCAGTTGTTGCTGCCATTGTTGCTGAGTTAGTTCACTTTGCCTCGTGCATTGTTCTCTGAGTCAGTTGTTGCTGCCATTGTTGCTGAGTAGTTATTTTGTTCTGAGTCAGTTGTTGCTGCCATTGTTCATTAGTTTACTTTGCCTCATGCATTTTCTGAGTCAGTTGTTGTTGCCATTGTTGCTGAGTTAGTTTACTTTGCCTCATGCATTGTTCTCTGAGTCAGTTGTTGTGCTGCCATTGTTGTTGAGTTAGTTTACTTTGCCTCATGCATTGTTCTCTGAGTCAGTTGTTGCTGCCATTGTTGCTGAGTAGTTATTTTGTTCTGAGTCAGTTGTTGCTGCCATTGTTCATTAGTTTACTTTGCCTCATGCATTGTTCTGAGTCAGTTGTTGCTGCCATTGTTGCTGAGTTAGTTCACTATCCTCGTGCAATTGTGAGTCAGCTGTTGCTGTCATTGTTGCTGAGTTAGTTTACTTTGCCATGCAGTGAACCTGCACTCGCCTTCCATTTTAGCACCACCCCCTATTTATAGCCTCCCTCTCCTCAAGGCTGGAAGTGTTTAGTAGCTGCTGGCTTCCAAATATAGTGTGTATGTGTGTGCATGCATACATGTATATACTGTATGTATTATCTATATGTATATATACATGTATTATATGTGTTTATGTGTGTGTGTGTGTGTCTATATAATGTGTGTATGTATACGCATGTATAATTAATGTGTGTGTATGCATGTATATACTGTACGTATTGTCTATATATGTGTATACTGTACATACTGTGTGCGTGTGTATATACATGGATTTTGAATTATGATTTCTCCATTTTTCACCTCCATTACGGCCTTTGTATCACCGCAAAAGACCCCAGGGGCATCCCATGGACGAAGTCTAGCAGCCCCTCAATATGTACTTATATGGAAAGCAATTAACCCTCCCAATCCAATAGTGTAGATCTGTCAAAAGGTCACTCTAATTAGAGGCACTTGTAGCTCTGCCTACTTAATTAAAGTACCTACCCTGTTAAACAAAAGTCCTTATTCTGCAAGCCTGGCAAATGCTATGACTTATAACAGTGTTAAGCAGTATCACATATCACTTGAGCCTGCCCTTATTACGAAGACTGGCCCCCACACACTCTTCAGAGCTCTGGGGATTCTAGGCCTTCCTCCATTAGCTAGCATTGTCAGGGCTTGCAAGTCTTTACTAAATATGATGTGGGATGTGGTGTGCATTTGCCCTGGCCTTACATAGATTGTTAACAGCAGTGGTGACTGGGTGCTATTGGAATGTAGCCCTTCCTAATGGGATTCATGATTTCATGTCAAGATAAAAGCCACTTTAGGGTCACATATGGTGAGTGTGTGCGGGGAGGGGTGGGGGACTTCTTCCTACTAACAGAAATCCTCCCCCCCTCCCCATCACTCCATCCTTAAGACCATGCAAGTAATATAAATTTAAAAAGGTTACTAAATACTTTGGGCCACCGAGCATTATCTCACTCCCAAATATACTCAACCACTCAACCATATTTTCAGCATGAAATGCTATGCTTATTAACAGCTTGACCTTGCTAAATATGGAGATTGACTAGTCTTGCATGTAGTGTGTGTGACTTCTCTAATGGGGAGTTATGACGTCCAGGTAGTGGCCCATTACGTGGAACAGCATGGCCCGGCCTGTCCTGCAGAACAAGGTGAGGGTTAATCATTGGTGGACCTGTGTATGAGCTGTGACCAATCTTATCTTCTGGCATGGATACTCCCTAAAGTCAGAGTTGTGTGTGTGTGTGTATTTGCACAAGTATAGGCAAGGTAGTTGGTGAAGCCCGCTAATGAGTTCCCCATGTCAACTAGGATGAGTTTATGAACTCCACCCAAAGTCAGAGTTTGTGTGTATATTTGCACAAGGGTGGTAAGAAGGTAGTTGGTGAAGCCCGCTAATGAGTTCCATATGTCAACTAGGATGAGTTTATGAACTCCACCCAAAGTCAGAGTTTGTGTGTATATTTGCACAAGGGTAAGCAAGGTAGTTGGTGAAGCCCGCTAATGAGTTCCATATGTCAACTAAGATGAGTTTATGAACTCCACCCAAAGTCAGAGTTTGTGTGTATATTTGCACAAGTATAGGCAAGGTAGTTGGTGAAGCCTGCTAATTGTTCCAGGTGTGTATAGGGAAGTGCTGTAGCACTCCCAAAATTCCCCCCCCCCCCCCCTCCCAGCCCAAAAAACCAAAGCTCATATCTCACCTAAAACTCACATCTGTATATAGCTTCTTACCTGAATGGTGGTTTCAGCTGATACTAGCTCCAAAGCATGCTTTGAATTCCTCGCTAAGGTAGTCAACTAGCAGCACACACAAAACAAAAAAAACTGTTGAACATGTGCATCTTCAAGAATCTATCTCTTGAAAGAGAAAGCTTATAAGTAATAATTTGATGTCGGCTGAAAATACTCGTACAAGTTTACAGCCGTCTCTATTTTTCACTCACATAACTTGCGAATAATAGGTCGCTCATGAATACTTTGGTACCAGAAGTTTACAGCCGTCTCTATTTTCCAATTTTCCACTCACATAACTTGCGAATAATAGGCCGCTCATGAATACTTTGGTACCAGAAGTTTACAGCCGTCTCTATTTTCCAATTTTCCACTCACATAACTTGCGAATAATAGGCCGCTCATGAATACTTTGGTACCAGAAGTTTACAGCCGTCTCTATTTTCCACTCACATAACTTGCGTACATTAGGTCGCTCATGAATACTTGGGCACAAGAAGATTCCACGTATGCCCACGACTACGCCGCGTCTTGATTGCATTAACCCTTTCACCACTGGATTTACACGGCATTTATTAAAGATAGTGACATAGTGACATTATTTTACATTATATTTTTTATTCAGTCAGGAGTGCACAAATGTCCTTAGCAACCATGGTTGGTGCTATAGCATATGTCTTGACCAATACTGTGGTCAACAGTATGTTGCCTAGCAACTGACCGCACACTATGAATAACCATTATGTAATTCCATTCCTTATATTTTTGGGCAGAATATGCTACTTATGTTACAATAATTATTATATTGATATTGAGCACAACTCACTATAGCTGCTCCACTCAACATTATCCAGAATAACATGTAGCTGTGTGTACTTTCTTATGGGGCAGGTGTTATCTTAGCTTATTAATAATTTCCAGCCATTTAGTCGGCACCAAATACAACAACACAACACCATGTAACAGCAAACAATACAGCACGCAAACAACAACACAAACAAAGGTGTGACTGCGGCTGCGGCAGAGTTATGTTCGTAGCAGAGCTTGTGATGGTTCAGAAGACTAACAGGTCCACCACAAGAGAGATTGATCAGTGGCAGTATTCTGTGAGAGTCATGAGGGCCATATTCATGATCACTACTTCCAACGCCTATATATGCAAACAAAGTGATAATGTTATATTTTACTATAGAAGATAATGAGCTGGATCAAGATCATGGCCACTAGATAGTTAGCTAGCTAGCTACCCGCAAAGTACCCGGGTAAATGTTATTTTGCTCAAATTGGTATGTCAGAAAACAAAACAAAAGTATGCTTAGCTAGCTTTTATAAGTAAGAGTATTTACCACCTGGGAGCTATTGTTCCTGTTCTTCACCATCATAAGAGTCCATGTCTTGATCGCTAGGCACATCAGTGGAACTATCACTGGCCTGGCCAAACACGGGTCGAGAATCAACCATTTCACTCAGAGCCTTCTGGCCCTTCTGGCTCTCTAGTGTGTTGTCCATGGTAGGAAAACTTCCCTTCTCCTTCTTCATCACTGCTTTCAACTTCAGAGAGCCCAAAGTCGTCGCCATCCAGCATTGCTCAAATATCGTTTGCATTTAGTCTCGATGCCTTTTTTCTTTTTATCACATGGGCAAGTTTGACGTCAGAATTACCATAGTTACCTAGGTGCTACATGTTAGATATTTTTAATTTAGCTCAAGCAGAGCACTGGGCAAGCTTAGATATTTTTAGCATGAGCATAGCTCGAACGAACAATTTGATTTTTTTTCCTGTGGTCATTTTAAAAAAAGAGGCCATATATTGTCTATGGCAGTAAATTGGTTAAAAAGGCAAGAGTAATGGTTGGTGTCTATGATGCAATCAAGCTGTGCTGTTTTACAGGACAGACTGCAAGTGCTGTTGTATTGTGAGCGGAAGAGTGGCCCACGCTCAGTTCTGCTGTTTGGTTTGAGGAGAGTTCTCGCTCCTGGGAGGGAAGCTGTTATGAACTCCAAAGGAGGCTATAGCTGCGCCTGCACTAAACCATCTGCAGTTTGGTTGGTGGAGTTCTCCTGTGCAATCATTACCAAGCCCTCGAAGGAGGCTGTACCTGACACTCCATGTCCAGGCACAGAGGCAGTGAGTGGGTCTTGACTAGCATAGCTTCTGGCAGACCTTACATCACATCAACATGTAGAGGCAGGTCCCAGCAGTGAAAACAATAGATTCACCCACGCAGACAAGACGACAGTTTGAAACTTTTCACAATTTTACATTGAGTATGTTGGGTTTGCTGCATTTGAACGTTTGACCTATACGGATCACTACCTATTAGGCAGAAGTTCCACCATCAAGGAGGAATTGAATGTGAGTGTTTTATTGGCCATCGGGAGCTGATACGGTTCACTCAGCAATGCTATCACCCGAATAGCCCATTCCTTCACAGGCATTCTTCTTCGCCTAAGCTCTTCATGATCTCTTCTTGCAGAGACCTGCCACAAGCAGGGGGCAAGCTTCTTGTAGTTTTGGCGAGCTTCTCCTCTCTCGGCGCTATTCAAATGTAGAGCGTTCAAACATGTGAAATATTCTAGCATTCTGATTGGTCCGACTCGACTCAATGCAATGGAGTCAAGAGTTGAACCAAATCCCACTCTGGTGTTTCACACCTGTTCCACTAGTAATAGCCTGCATCCCAATGTGTCTCCGGGATCACAATATCAATGCTATGTTGCGCAACAACGGATTGCTTTGACCACACTTAGCCGGATATTTGAGCTGGCCATGATCCCACTGTGGGGTACCCCAAACAACACTGACCTCATAGCTAGCTAGTAACCTATCTGTTCTGTGACCAAATATCTGCTGGTGATCTATCTACCAAGAGACCCACATGAAATAGCCCTGGACTCTTATACCAACAATGACCTAATATAGACTGGAGGTTCCCATGGGAAAGAGGATGGCAGAAAATGGTAAAGAAAGCATGACATCATAGTTTGGATTTCTCTGAGATCACATCCGCCACAGGGGCTATGTACGTTATTAATCTTTTAAAGCCACACACTTTGTCAGTGTACTGTCTTCTTAACCTCTGGGACCTGTGATCTCTTGGGCTTCTTTTGGCGTCCATGAGATACAGTTGTGTGTATGGAGTTCTTCTGCTCTTGTTCTGGCATTTTTTCGAAACTTTTATATTCCGTATCGAGTGGTTGCCTTTTTTGTTGTTGCTGTTTTTGTGGTTGTTTATTGATCTCAATAGAAGTCTTCTATTTTAGTTGATATACTTATTAGAGGAGAAGTATGACTTCTCAATAGAAATCTAGTTGATATACTTATTAGAAGAGGAGTATGACTTCTATTGATGACTTCTCAATAGAAATCTTCTATTTTAGTTGATGCACTTATTAGAGGAGTATGACTTCTCATAGAAGTCTTCTATCTTAGTTGATGCACTTATTAGAGGGGGAGTATGACTTCTCATAGAAGTCTTCTATCTTAGTTGATGCACTTATTAGAGGAGGAGTATGACTTCTCTTCTTCTGTCCTCCCATGTTCCCTTCTTCCTCCTCCTTGACATTACTCTCTTTCCCTACATACCTTGTCCTCTCCTTCTCATCCACGTCCCTCCTTTTCTCCCATGATCTCTCCTCATCCATGTTCCTTAACATAACCTCTCCTTCTCTTCCATTCTCCCCTCCCTCCTATTTAATCTCTCTTCTCCACCCATAATAATTCACCCCCCCTCTCTACTCTCTTTCTTCTCCTCTCTCTCTCTCTCTGGACCCTATCTCCGACATCTCTATGTGTGCTTGTCTCTCCTCTCTCTGCATCCTCTCCCTGTGTGCATCCTCAACTGCCTTCTCCTCCATTTTCTTGTATCTGCAGAGATTTGTCCCTCCCTTCACTAGATGACATCCTGGACTCGAACACTCGTGCCTTTCATGAGAAAATGCTCGAGCTCACCTCTAAGCAGGTACAGTACATCACATACTAATGAGAGACAGCCATGCTGTGTTAGTATTGGTTGGATCTCCACCTTTACATTGGCAGGTGCAGGCAGAGGAGAGAATGCATGAAGACTTTTATAAAAGGATCGACTCTCTTCCATTCCCAAACCCCAAGACAGCTGTGGAGCCGCCATTGTAGGTGTCTCTCTATCCCTCTTCTCATACCAACTTATTGTCTTATTCTCTCTGAGCTGATTTCCTCTAATCTTCTTCTTGTCCTCTATAACCTCTCCTCTTTCATTCATTCCCTCCCTCTCTCTCTCTCTCTCTCGCAATTATCTTTTCCCTCCTCTTTCCTCGCCTCTCATCCCAACCCCTCTAACTATCTCATCCCTTCTTGTCTCCACCCCCCTCTACTCACTCAATATTGGCCCCTCTCGTCCCCTTTCCCCCACCCTCGACCTTCTCATCCCCCATCCAACCCATCTCATCTCCACCCCTCTTGCCCCACCCCACCCCCTCTACCCTCTCATTCCCACCCACTCTACCCTCACCTCCCACCCCTCTCGTCCACACTCCATCTACCTTCTCATCATTATCACCCCTTCTTGTCCCACCCCTCTCATTCCCACCCACTCTACCCTCTACCCTCTCATCCCACCCCTCTTGTCTCCACCCACTCTACCCTCTACCCCTCTCATTCCCACCCACTCTACCCTCACCTCCCACCCCTCTCGTCCACACTCCATCTACCTTCTCATTCTCACGCCTTCTTGTCCCACCCCTCTTATTCCCACCCACTCTACCCTCTCATCCCCACCCCATCTCGCTCCTTCTCCCTCTCATTCCCATCCCCTCTACCCTCGTATCCCCTCTACCATCGTATCCCCTCTCCACACGTATAACTAGTGTCTGGTCAGATGTAGGTAGGAAAAGGGTCTTATTTATTTTTGCTTTTTGCTCAAACCAACCACACTCGTGAGTTTGATGTGATTGATATGGATGCCAATTGGAGTCGCCAGCAGTTTCCAGATGCATACACACATACACACGTATGCTTGGCAGTATCTTCTTATGCAGCCCAAACACTGCCCATATCCACCTAGAGTATCTGCAACAACAAGTACAACAAAAACTAAACACATTGTGCATGAGTTGGCCAATGACGCAAACTAAGACAAGCTAGTTATTTTTAACCATCCACTTCAGAGGAAGCCATGCTTGCCCGTTGCTGTACGACTTCCAATGTGGTGGTGACCTTTTGTTGGATGGACATTGAAGTGGATGTGCTCTAAAAGGATATGGGTACACACTTGTGTACCAAGGTTTATCAACCCTTGGGGGGTGTTTTACGAAGCACTTTTCTTTGCTATGTTTTTCTCAGCCTTCGTGGATTTTTTTAAATTTTTTTTTTGCTTGATTTTCTCTCCTCTGCCTCCCTGCTTTTCTCTCCTCCACCTGTCTCCTTTCATCTTCTCTGCCTCCCTGCTTTTCTCTCCTCTCTCCTTTCCTCTTCTCTTCCCTGCTTTTCTCTCCTCCACCTGTCTCCTTTCATCTTCTCTGCCTCCCTGGTTTTCTCTCTTTCTCCTTTCCTCTTCTCTGCCTCCCTGCATTTCTCTCCTCTCTCCTTTCCTCTTCTCTGCCTCCCTGGTTTTCCCTCCTCCACCTGTCTCCTTTCCTCTTCTCTGCCTCCCTGGTTTTTTCTAGTTCTCCTTTCCTCTTCTCTGCTTCCCTGCTATTCTCTCCTGTCTTCTTTCCTCTTTTTTGCCTTCCTGCTTTTCTCTCCTCCACCTGTCTCCTTTCCTCTTCTCTGCCTCCCTGTTTTTCTCTCTTCTCTGCCTCCCTGGTTTTCTCTCCACCACCTGTCTCCTTTCCTCTTCTCTGCCTCCCTGGTTTTCTCTCCTTCTCCTTTCCTCTTCTCTGCCTCCCTGCTTTTCTCTCTTTCTCCTTTCCTCTTCTTTGCCTCCCTGCTTTTCTCTCCTCCACCTGTCTCCTTTCCTCTTCTCTGCCTCCCTGCTTTTCTCTCCTCCACCTGTCTCCTTTCCTCTTCTCTGCCTCCCTGGTTTTCCCTCCTCCACCTGTCTCCTTTCCTCTTCTCTGCCTCCCTGGTTTTCTCTAGTTCTCCTTTCCTCTTCTCTGCTTCCCTGCTATTCTCTCCTGTCTTCTTTCCTCTTTTTTGCCTTCCTGCTTTTCTCTCCTCCACCTGTCTCCTTTCCTCTTCTCTGCCTCCCTGTTTTTCTCTCTTCTCTGCCTCCCTAGTTTTCTCTCCACCACCTGTCTCCTTTCCTCTTCTCTGCCTCCCTGGTTTTCTCTCCTTCTCCTTTCCTCTTCTCTGCCTCCCTGCTTTTCTCTCTTTCTCCTTTCCTCTTCTTTGCCTCCCTGCTTTTCTCTCCTCCACCTGTCTCCTTTCCTCTTCTCTGCCTCCCTGGTTTTCTCTCTTTCCTCTTTCCTCTTTTCTGCCTCCCTGCTTTTCTCTCCTCCACCTGTCTCCTTTCCTCTTCTCTGCCTCCCTGCTTTTCTCTCCTCCACCTGTCTCCTTTCTCTCTTCTCTGCCTCCCTGGTTTTTTCTAGTTCTCCTTTCCTCTTCTCTGCTTCCCTGCTATTCTCTCCTGTCTTCTTTCCTCTTTTTTGCCTTCCTGCTTTTCTCTCCTCCACCTGTCTCCTTTCCTCTTCTCTGCCTCCCTGTTTTTCTCTCTTCTCTGCCTCCCTGGTTTTCTCTCCTTCTCCTTTCCTCTTCTCTGCCTCCCTGCTTTTCTCTCTTTCTCCTTTCCTCTTCTTTGCCTCCCTGCTTTTCTCTCCTCCACCTGTCTCCTTTCCTCTTCTCTGCCTCCCTGCATTTCTCTCCTCTCTCCTTTCCTCTTCTCTGCCTCCCTGGTTTTCCCTCCTCCACCTGTCTCCTTTCCTCTTCTCTGCCTCCCTGGTTTTCTCTAGTTCTCCTTTCCTCTTCTCTGCTTCCCTGCTATTCTCTCCTGTCTTCTTTCCTCTTTTTTGCCTTCCTGCTTTTCTCTCCTCCACCTGTCTCCTTTCCTCTTCTCTGCCTCCCTGTTTTTCTCTCTTCTCTGCCTCCCTGGTTTTCTCTCCGCCACCTGTCTCCTTTCCTCTTCTCTGCCTCCCTGGTTTTCTCTCCTTCTCCTTTCCTCTTCTCTGCCTCCCTGCTTTTCTCTCTTTCTCCTTTCCTCTTCTTTGCCTCCCTGCTTTTCTCTCCTCCACCTGTCTCCTTTCCTCTTCTCTGCCTCCCTGGTTTTCTCTCTTTCCTCTTTCCTCTTTTCTGCCTCCCTGCTTTTCTCTCCTCCACCTGTCTCCTTTCCTCTGCTCTGCCTCCCTGCTTTTCTCTCCTCCACCTGTCTCCTTTCTCTCTTCTCTGCCTCCCTGCTTTTCTCTCCTCTACTGTCTCCTTTCCTCTTCTCTGCATGCTTGGTTTCTCTCCTCTTCTCCGTCTCCTCTCTTCTCAGTCAAAGACATGAGCAAAGAAGCTGCCATGTGATTTCTAGTCGAGATAATAAAACTTTTCTTTTTTTAAAACATTTTTTGGCATTTTGACTGCTATTTTTTTTGTATGAGTTTACCAGAAGTATGAGTCGACCATAAACATACGCATGCGCGCACACATAAATACACACGTACATACATGAATATACACACATACATACATTCATACATGCATACATATACTCACATCCATACATGCATGCATACACACATATACATGTATGCACACGCACGCATAATACATACACTGTACATACACATATTCATAGCATTTATGTGATAGTAATTTTGCCTCACTTGTGCACATGCAATTACACAGAATCCCAGAGAAGTTCAACACGGCAAGACTCTTTCTAAACCACCTCAGCCTGCTGGGGATAGAGGGAGTCAAGGTAATTTAATTCATTACACGGTCCACTAGCAAGGGTAACCATGCCGAAAGTACAGGAAGGGTCTGTCCTTTTTGTTCTATACGAGTCCTTTTTGTTGTTGTTTTATTGAAAGGGAAGTTGACGGGACATGAAGATAATTACTCACATCCTTTTTGTTGGTCAAAACTGATAAATGTCTGAAGTCATAGAATAGCAACCGTTGCATGTGTAACTAAGGTGTGTTTCTAATAGAATAGGCCTAGAGGCAGCCTTG
This sequence comes from Cladorhizidae sp. MBARI D1340-BT2, assembly GCA_028752905.1. Taxonomy (NCBI): domain Eukaryota; kingdom Metazoa; phylum Porifera; class Demospongiae; order Poecilosclerida; family Cladorhizidae; species Cladorhizidae sp. MBARI D1340-BT2. The sequence goes on from JAQNBH010000015.1 coordinate 9,639,145, forward strand.
GTTTATCACAGCCATCGACAATGAGACGACGCCCTCCGGAATTTCAACGTTTCAGTAACCAAGGTGTTTTCCTAATAGAGGAGGACTGTAGAGGAATCCTTGCTCGCAAACTGCTTGCTCTATGCAAGCTCTAACATAACTAGTATAACTCATTGACCAGTAACATCACCACGTTGCATAATTTTGAGCTATCATGGCCTGCTCCTAGTGACAAAAAAAATTGGTATGTGGGGCCATCGACAATGAGACGACGCCCTCCGGAATTTCAACGCTTCAGTAACCAAGGTGTTTTCCTAATAGAGGAGGACTGTAGAGGAATCCTTGCTCGCAAACTGCTTGCTCTATGCAAGCTCTAACATAACTAGTATAACTCATTGGTAACATCACCACGTTGCATAATTTTGAGCTATCATGGCCTGCTCCTAGTGACAAAAAAAATTGGTATGTGGGGGGATCGAAAATAATATTTTACTTAAAACCATCTCCTACTCATGAGTCATGCTAATCCAGAACATAGATAGTTTGGGAGTATAGATACACACACACACACACACACACGAGCTTTATATATGGATGTACAACTTGTTCAACTTGTTCCGGTCGACCCACCGGATTAGGGGCAGCATTGTCAAGATATAGATTTCTTAATGCTGGCATTTTTATATAGCACCTTTGAACTGTCCTAATAAAATGTCAAGCACCTTTGAACTGTCCTAATAAAATGTCAAGCACCTTTGAACTGTCCTGTTAGTGTGTCATAAACCAAACTCCCATAACCACCCAAACTGATTGCCAGGAGCAGCTCCCATAACATTTACTTGGCACCTTGCAGCTCAACTCATACACAAGAACAAACTCAAAAAACTGAGTCACCATGACAACCAACCATGTGCAATCATTGTGCCCCACCTAAACTATAAACATGGACAAATATAGTAATAACAGTAATAACTAACACGTCTGCAGTTCTCCACAATAACTTACGGATACTCAGTTAACAGAACATAGATTAAATCACTCGGACCTTCACATGGTACTCTATAAATGTCAACTCTATCTAAACTGGCTCTATAAATGTTGACCATCTTTGAACTGGCCTGGTAGTGTTATAATATATGTAGTATGTCAAGCACTAAATATAATAATATGGTATGTCAAGCACTAAATATAATAGTATAGTACGTCAAGCACTAAATTAGTATGTCAAGCATAATAATATAATAATGTATGTCAATCTAAACCTTCCTTAAAGCCTTTTAGTTACACTATAAAATGTAAAATCAATGGGTTTTTACCTTCGAGGGGCTGAAATTTTCGAGGGATATATCTGAGCATGTGCAAATTTTAGTTGAGTGTTGAATCCTGTTAGCTCCTAGCCTTCACCATGGAGTGAGCTAGCCTTGTAAGTAGCTAGCCTTCACTATGGAGTGAGCTAGCCTTGTAAGTAGCAGGTATAGTTAGCCCTCACTATGGAGTGAGCTGGCCTTGTAAGCAGCTAGCCTTCACTATGGAGTGAGCTAGCCTTGTAAGCAGCAAGCCCTCACTATGGAGTGAGCTAGCCTTGTAAGTAGCAGGTGTAGCTAGCCCTCACTATGGAGTGAGCTAGCCTTGTAAGTAGCAGGTCTAGTTAGCCCTCCTATGGAGTGAGCTAGCCTTGTAAGTAGCAGGTATAGTTAGCCCTCACTATGGAGTGAGCTAGCCTTGTAAGTAGCAGGTATAGTTAGCCCTCACTATGGAGTGAGCTAGCCTTGTAAGTAGCAGGTCTAGTTAGCCTTCACTATGGAGTGAGCTAGCCTTGTAAGTAGCAAGTCTAGCAAGCCTTCACTATGGAGTGAGCTAGCCTTGTAAGTAGCTAGCCTTCACTATGGAGTGAGCTAGCCTTGTAAGTAGCAGGTCTAGTTAGCCCTCACTATGGAGTGAGCTAGCCTTGTAAGTAGCTAGCCCTCACTATGGAGTGAGCTAGCCTTGTAAGCAGCAAGCCCTCACTATGGAGTGAGCTAGCCTTGTAAGCAGCAAGCCTTCACTATGGAGTGAGCTAGCCTTGTAAGTAGCTAGCCCTCACTATGGAGTGAGCTAGCCTTGTAAGTAGCTAGCCTTCACTATGGAGTGAGCTAGCCTTGTAAGTAGCTAGCCCTCACTATGGAGTGAGCTAGCCTTGTAAGTAGCTAGCCTTCACTATGGAGTGAGCTAGCCTTGTAAGTAGCAGGTCTAGTTAGCCTTCACTATGGAGTGAGCTAGCCTTGTAAGTAGCAGGTCTAGTTAGCCCTCACTATGGAGTGAGCTAGCCTTGTAAGTAGCAGGTGTAGTTAGCCCTCACTATGGAGTGAGCTAGCCTTGTAAGCAGCTAGCCTTCACTATGGAGTGAGCTAGCCTTGTAAGTAGCAGGTGTAGCTAGCCTTCACTATGGAGTGAGCTAGCCTTGTAAGCAGCAGTCTAGTTAGCCTTCACTATGGAGTGAGCTAGCCTTGTAAACACCAGGTGTAGTTAGCCTTCACTATGGAGTGAGCTAGCCTTGTAAGTAGCAGGTCTAGTTAGCCCTCACTATGGAGTGAGCTAGCCTTGTAAGTAGCAAGTCTAGTTAGCCCTCACTATGGAGTGAGCTAGCCTTGTAAGTAGCTAGCCCTCACTATGGAGTGAGCTAGCCTTGTAAGCAGCAAGCCCTCACTATGGAGTGAGCTAGCCTTGTAAGCAGCAAGCCTTCACTATGGAGTGAGCTAGCCTTGTAAGTAGCTAGCCCTCACTATGGAGTGAGCTAGCCTTGTAAGTAGCTAGCCTTCACTATGGAGTGAGCTAGCCTTGTAAGTAGCTAGCCCTCACTATGGAGTGAGCTAGCCTTGTAAGTAGCTAGCCTTCACTATGGAGTGAGCTAGCCTTGTAAGTAGCAGGTCTAGTTAGCCCTCACTATGGAGTGAGCTAGCCTTGTAAGTAGCAGGTCTAGTTAGCCCTCACTATGGAGTGAGCTAGCCTTGTAAGTAGCAGGTGTAGTTAGCCCTCACTATGGAGTGAGCTAGCCTTGTAAGCAGCTAGCCTTCACTATGGAGTGAGCTAGCCTTGTAAGTAGCAGGTCTAGTTAGCCTTCACTATGGAGTGAGCTAGCCTTGTAAGTAGCAGGTGTAGCTAGCCTTCACTATGGAGTGAGCTAGCCTTGTAAGCAGCAGTCTAGTTAGCCTTCACTATGGAGTGAGCTAGCCTTGTAAGTACTTCACTATGGAGTGAGCTAGCCTTGTAAGCAGCAGTCTAGTTAGCCTTCACTATGGAGTGAGCTAGCCTTGTAAGCAGCAGTCTAGTTAGCCCTCACTATGGAGTGAGCTAGCCTTGTAAGTAGCACGTCTAGTTAGCCTTCACTATGGAGTGAGCTAGCCTTGTAAGTAGTTAGCCTTCACTATGGAGTGAGCTAGCCTTGTAAGTAGCAGGTCTAGTTAGCCCTCACTATGGAGTGAGCTAGCCTTGTAAGTAGCAGGTGTAGTTAGCCCTCACTATGGAGTGAGCTAGCCTTGTAAGCAGCAAGCCTTCACTATGGAGTGAGCTAGCCTTGTAAGTAGCAGCCTTCACTATGGAGTGAGCTAGCCTTGTAAGTAGCTAGCCTTCACTATGGAGTGAGCTAGCCTTGTAAGTAGCAGGTATAGCTAGCCCTCACTATGGAGTGAGCTAGCCTTGTAAGTAGCAGGTCTAGTTAGCCTTCACTATGGAGTGAGCTAGCCTTGTAAGCAGCTAGCCTTCACTATGGAGTGAGCTAGCCTTGTAAGTAGTAGCCCTCACTATGGAGTGAGCTAGCCTTGTAAGTAGCAGGTGTAGTTAGCCTTCACTATGGAGTGAGCTAGCCTTGTAAGTAGCAGGTCTAGTTAGCCCTCACTATGGAGTGAGCTAGCCTTGTAAGTAGCTAGCCTTCACTATGGAGTGAGCTAGCCTTGTAAGTAGCAGGTCTAGTTAGCCTTCACTATGGAGTGAGCTAGCCTTGTAAGTAGCAGGTTTAGTTAGCCCTCACTATGGAGTGAGCTAGCCTTGTAAGCAGCAAGCCTTCACTATGGAGTGAGCTAGCCTTGTAAGTAGCAGGTCTAGTTAGCCTTCACTATGGAGTGAGCTAGCCTTGTAAGTAGCAGGTCTAGTTAGCCTTCACTATGGAGTGAGCTAGCCTTGTAAGTAGCAGGTCTAGTTAGCCCTCACTATGGAGTGAGCTAGCCTTGTAAGTAGTAGCCTTCACTATGGAGTGAGCTAGCCTTGTAAGTAGCAGGTCTAGTTAGCCCTCACTATGGAGTGAGCTAGCCTTGTAAGTAGTAGCCTTCACTATGGAGTGAGCTAGCCTTGTAAGTAGTAGCCTTCACTATGGAGTGAGCTAGCCTTGTAAGTAGCAGGTGTAGTTAGCCTTCACTATGGAGTGAGCTAGCCTTGTAAGTAGCTAGCCTTCACTATGGAGTGAGCTAGCCTTGTAAGTAGCAGGACTAGTTAGCCCTCACTATGGAGTGAGCTAGCCTTGTAAGTAGCTAGCCCTCACTATGGAGTGAGCTAGCCTTGTAAGTAGCAGGACTAGTTAGCCCTCACTATGGAGTGAGCTAGCCTTGTAAGTAGCAGGTGTAGTTAGCCCTCACTATGGAGTGAGCTAGCCTTGTAAGCAGCTAGCCTTCACTATGGAGTGAGCTAGCCTTGTAAGCAGCAAGCCTTCACTATGGAGTGAGCTAGCCTTGTAAGTAGCAAGCCCTCACTATGGAGTGAGCTAGCCTTGTAAGCAGCTAGCCTTCACTATGGAGTGAGCTAGCCTTGTAAGTAGCAGGTCTAGTTAGCCCTCACTATGGAGTGAGCTAGCCTTGTAAGTAGCTAGCCTTCACTATGGAGTGAGCTAGCCTTGTAAGCAGCTAGCCTTCACTATGGAGTGAGCTAGCCTTGTAAGTAGCAGGTCTAGTTAGCCTTCACTATGGAGTGAGCTAGCCTTGTAAGCAGCTAGCCTTCACTATGGAGTGAGCTAGCCTTGTAAGTAGCAGGTGTAGTTAGCCCTCACTATGGAGTGAGCTAGCCTTGTAAGTAGCTAGTCTTCACTATGGAGTGAGCTAGCCTTGTAAGTAGCAGGTGTAGTTAGCCCTCACTATGGAGTGAGCTAGCCTTGTAAGCAGCAAGCCTTCACTATGGAGTGAGCTAGCCTTGTAAGTAGCAGGTCTAGTTAGCCTTCACTATGGAGTGAGCTAGCCTTGTAAGTAGCTAGCCCTCACTATGGAGTGAGCTAGCCTTGTAAGCAGTTAGCCTTCACTATGGAGTGAGCTAGCCTTGTAAGCAGCTAGCCCTCACTATGGAGTGAGCTAGCCTTGTAAGCAGCAGGTGTAGTTAGCCTTCACTATGGAGTGAGCTAGCCTTGTAAGCAGCTAGCCCTCACTATGGAGTGAGCTAGCCTTGTAAGCAGCAAGCCTTCACTATGGAGTGAGCTAGCCTTGTAAGTAGCAGGTGTAGCTAGCCTTCACTATGGAGTGAGCTAGCCTTGTAAGCAGCTAGCCCTCACTATGGAGTGAGCTAGCCTTGTAAGTAGCAGGTCTAGTTAATCCTCACTATGGAGTGAGCTTAGCCTTGTAAGTAGCAGGTGTAGTTAGCCTTCACTATGGAGTGAGCTAGCCTTGTAAGTAGCAAGCCCTCACTATGGAGTGAGCTAGCCTTGTAAGTAGCAGGTGTAGTTAGCCCTCACTATGGAGTGAGCTAGCCTTGTAAGTAGCAGGTCTAGTTAGCCCTCACTATGGAGTGAGCTAGCCTTGTAAGCAGCAAGCCTTCACTATGGAGTGAGCTAGCCTTGTAAGTAGCAGGTGTAGCTAGCCTTCACTATGGAGTGAGCTAGCCTTGTAAGCAGCAGGTGTAGCTAGCCCTCACTATGGAGTGAGCTAGCCTTGTAAGTAGCAGGTCTAGTTAGCCTTCACTATGGAGTGAGCTAGCCTTGTAAGTAGCTAGCCCTCACTATGGAGTGAGCTAGCCTTGTAAGTAGCAGGTGTAGCTAGCCTTCACTATGGAGTGAGCTAGCCTTGTAAGTAGTAGCCTTCACTATGGAGTGAGCTAGCCTTGTAAGTAGCAGGTGTAGTTAGCCTTCACTATGGAGTGAGCTAGCCTTGTAAGTAGCAGGTGTAGTTAGCCCTCACTATGGAGTGAGCTAGCCTTGTAAGTAGCAGGTGTAGTTAGCCCTCACTATGGAGTGAGCTAGCCTTGTAAGTAGCAGGTGTAGCTAGCCTTCACTATGGAGTGAGCTAGCCTTGTAAGTAGCTAGCCTTCACTATGGAGTGAGCTAGCCTTGTAAGTGGCAGTCTAGTTAGCCTTCACTATGGAGTGAGCTAGCCTTGTAAGTAGCAGGTCTAGTTAGCCCTCACTATGGAGTGAGCTAGCCTTGTAAGTAGCTAGCCTTCACTATGGAGTGAGCTAGCCTTGTAAGTAGCAGGTCTAGTTAGCCCTCACTATGGAGTGAGCTAGCCTTGTAAGTAGCTAGCCTTCACTATGGAGTGAGCTAGCCTTGTAAGTAGCAGGTCTAGTTAGCCCTCACTATGGAGTGAGCTAGCCTTGTAAGCAGCTAGCCTTCACTATGGAGTGAGCTAGCCTTGTAAGTAGCTAGCCTTCACTATGGAGTGAGCTAGCCTTGTAAGTAGCTAGCCTTCACTATGGAGTGAGCTAGCCTTGTAAGTAGCAGGTCTAGCTAGCCTTCACTATGGAGTGAGCTGGCCTTCACTATGCAAGGTTTCTTTCAGAATTTTTCATAAAGGGGGAAGGGTTAATGAATATTTGGGGATCAGACTCCAAGTGCCTGCAGGGCACCCTTTGGAGGGTCTGGGGCATGTCTCCCCAGGAAATTTTTATTTTAGTGTTTTCTCAGATCGATTCTGACAAGAGAAATAGCAGAGGCAGAGTAGCTGCCCTAGTCAGTGGTTCAACACCCATGACCTAACAAGCAACATCAAAAGCCATTTTTGCTTTCAAGATGTAGTGTCATCCTTTAGCACTGTTGATCCTAGGAAGCTTGATTCTCCGGGTTATGCATCATATGGAGAAGGTTCTATCCATACGCTGGTTGGCCTCTATGGAAAAGACATGGTTGCTAAATCTGTTGAAGGTGATGAGTTCACAAAAAGTCTTTGATTTCATCAGATGAAGTCCATGCAGAATGGAAGACTTACTATAACTACATCACCAAACAGCCAAAAGAAGACCTAAAGAAGCAACTAACAAAACTCCTTTCCTATGCATGCTAGTTAACAGTGTTCCATGTATCTGCCTATCGATTCCTGTTGGAACTGCATCAGTCAATAGAAGTGTCTCGGAAGTGAAACCAATCAAGACTAGATTGGGAGACCGGCTGGGGGAGTGTAGCCCTCTCATCCCTAATGGGGAAAAATACCCCAGAAAAACTATCTGATGGTGATTTAGAAGTGTGTGTGTGGTTTATGGAATAGAAAACCTAGAATAATTGTTCGATGTACAGTAATTAATACAGTACATTGTTACTAGCATTCCATTGCAGTTGCAAAGTGGTTCTAATTCTGTTGGCTATTTCTCTAGACAGTAGGTCTTCTTGGGGAAGGGCAAAGAAACCCAGCTATGGAATGAGCTAGCATGTGCCCCCCTGATGCAGAGATGGGCAGTCATACCCACCAAAGCCAGCAGGTGTGGAGTTGTCTATATCCCTTGTTGCAGAATGGATGACACACACACTTTGGTGACTACACACATTTTTGCATCACAAAGTAAAATCCACCGTAATTTTGGCCATTAGAGTGGTTTTGTGAGGAAAAAACTATAAACCCTCGAAACTCAGAGTTATTCTGGTGTACATAGATTAGTGGAGTGTACGTAATGGGGTAAATATGTGATTGTAGTTTATGGGAAGAAGATAAACTCGGAGGTGTACATAGATTAGTGGAGTGTACGTAATGGGATAAATATGTGATTGTAGTTTATGGGAAGAAGATAAACTCGGAGGTGTACATAGATTAGTGGAGTGTACGTAATGGGATAATTATGTGATTGTAGTTTATGGGAAGAAGATAAACTCGGAGGTGTACATAGATTAGTGGAGTGTACGTAATGGGATAAATATGTGATTGTAGTTTATGGGAAGAAGATAAACTCGGAGGTGTACATAGATTAGTGGAGTGTACGTAATGGGATAATTATGTGATAGCAGTTTATGGGAAGAAGATAAACTCGTACCCAGAGGTCTTGACCAAGATTTTATCATTAAGGAAATTCCCATTTGCAAGTGTGTCCAGCATCTAGTGTTCCATGGAGATGACTGGAGGAGTTGCTATGGAGATGACTGGGGGGTGCTATAGAGATGGCTGGAGGAGTTGCTATAGAGATGGCTGGAGGAGTTGCTATAGAGATGGCTGGAGGAGTTGCTATAGAGATGGCTGGAGGAGTTGCTATAGAGATGACTGGAGGAGTTGCTATGGAGATGGCTGGAGGAGTTGCTATAGAGATGGCTGGAGGAGTTGCTATAGAGATGGCTGGATGAGTTGCTATAGAGATGGCTGGAGGAGTTGCTATAGAGATGGCTGGATGTGTTGCTATAGAGATGGCTGGAGGAGTTGCTATAGAGATGGCTGGAGGAGTTGCTATAGAGATGGCTGGAGATGTGGCTATGTAGATGGATGGAGGTGTGGCTTCAAGCACAATATGGCTGGGACAGGAATCCGTGTCAAATTCTTCAAAAGTGGTAGCATTTCTGGACAGGTAGTAACTAGTGTGCCAGGCACAACCAGTGTGCCAGGCACTGTCACAGGTAGAAGCTAGTGTGCCAGGCACTGTCACAGGTAGAAGCTAGTGTGGCAGGCACTGTCACAGGTAGAAGCTAGTTTGCCAGGCATAGCTAGTGTGCCAGGCATAGCTAGAGTGCCAGGCACTGTCACAGGTAGAAGCTAGTGTGTGTCACAGGCAGAAGCTAGTGTGCCAGGCATAACTAGTGTGCCAGGCACTGTCACAGGTAGAAGCTAGTGTGGCAGGCACTTGTCACTGACCAACTTCCATACTGAAAATGAGGAAGTGATCATCATGGTCAGGAGGAGGATGGTTGATCCGTTCGTGAGTAATGAACCTTGATCCTCGAAGGAGATAAAACTCAAGTGGCCAAAGGCTAGTTACACAAGTAGGTACATTGCTGGTAGTATTTTTAGTTGCTGCTTGGCAACGAGTTGTGAATGAATCTAGTGCACTTCCTGTGAGTGAAGCGCACTTCCTGTTGCACCTGGCATATCCACAATTTAGTCCCAGGTCAATTTAGTCCATCCTGTAAGTTCAAGTGACTTTCTCCTCAAAAGTTTCCCATGTGTGCATGTTGATAATATATGCACTTCCTCTATGGCCGCTATACATGTAGGTTCCGTTATGACTGTTAATAGATTACTAATTGTTACTAAATTGTTACTGAGTTGTGTTTTGTGATGTGTTGTAATTTACCGACAAAAGACGGAGCATAGCCTGGAATGTTGGCAGTGGGAATATTAGGCATTTGGCGGCATTTGGCGGTATTCACTTGACAGTGATGACGGCCATGCATACGGTTGGTGGGTGGGCTTTATATTGGAGGTTTTGTATTTGGAGGTGATGCGGCTTAACAGCCAATGCACCAAACGTTAACTCGGCTCTCTGTGGTTACATCACTTTCTGATATTGCAGTGAGCCTGCAGGTCATTTACTATCTCTATAGGGCCAACTGATGTTTGTCTAGATCCTATCATGTCATGGTACACCAGCTAGACAGTAGCAAACTATGACTTCATCATGGTAAACCAGCTGGACACTAGTATACTATGACTCCATCATGGTAAACTAGGTATACTATGACTTTGTCATGGTAAACCAGCTAGGACTTCATCATGGTAAACCAGCTAGACACTAGTAAACTATGACTTCATGGTAAACCAGCTGGATAATATACTATGACTCCATCATGGTAAAGCACTAGTATACTATGATCTAAACATTGTAACCACCTAGACACTATTCTACTGTGATCCCATCATGCCACACAATATCCATGGTGAACCAGCTAAAGGATAACCCAACCCTGATAAACCAGCTCGACACTAATATATTATGACCCCATGATAGTTAATCAGTGTTAAACAGCTAGACATTAGTATATTATGATCCCATCGTGATAGACGGGCCAAACACTAGCATACTATGATCCCATCATGGTAAACCAGCTAGACACTAGTAAACTATGACTTCATCATGGTAAACCAGCTGGACACTAGTATACTATGACTCCATCATGGTAAACTAGGTATACGTACTATGACTTTGTCATGGTAAACCACAGCTAGGACTTCATCATGGTAAACCAGATAGACACTAGTCAACTATCACCCCCATCATGATAAACCAGCTTGTATATTAAACCAGCTAGACACTCAATATGGAACCCATCATGATAGCTTCTTTTTTATCTCCTTGTACCACTGCAGAAGCATCTCGAGACATTGCACCTCCATTACAATAGCCCTAGCTAAGGAGTTCTCTAACCATTGGCTGTCCTCCAGCTTCCACAGTATTAAAACAAGGTTCATGATGAGCTAGCACATAGAGGCGACTACATTCCAAGACAGGTTGCCAAAGCTGCTGCTGGGAACGTGGTGGTGTTGCTATGCCTGCGGTTATGTGTGGGCGTGTGTTTTATGTATCACTTGATACAAGTGTCTGTTTCTGGGACCTCTCCCCCATTTAATTATGCAAGTAATGTGTTTTCATACAGATGTCAAGCATGCAACTTGAAGTGGTTTTGACCTACTTCTTCTTTTCACTCCTCTTTTTTTCCCCCTTTTTTGTGTGTTTTTTTTGTTTGTTTTTTTTTTTGTCGTCTCTCTTCTCCCTGCTCCCATTCATCTCTCTATCCCTCTCTCTCTTCTCCTAGGAGGTGTCGGGTCGCTGCCAGCCGCTGGTCATGTTGAACTCCAGCCATCCTAAGTTTGCCAAGAGCTTGACTGCTCTGGATAGCCTCCCCTCGAGGTTCTGCAGCACCATCTTTGTCTTGCATTGCAAGGTTGGGGTCACCAAGCCGGAGGACATCCTGGCCTCTCACGTGAGTTAGAGGATAGGAGGGAGGGGGAGAATGAGAGAAGCGAGATGGTCGATGGAATGGGAGCAAACGTTGCAACATTATAGTAATGCTGCATATCCAATAAGATGCGTGCAGCAGCCACCTGTTGATCACATGTGTCTTAATTGGGTAAGAGATTAATTCAACAACTTCCCCAAGCTTAATTAAGTAGAGTTAGTTGACATAGAGGTAGTTGACCTTTGGAACTTTTCAACAAAAAGGAGGGATATGGGGGGGGGGGGGGTTTCTCTGGTAACTAAAATTTGAGGCATGATACTTTGTGGATTGCTAAAATGTATTTATTTCTTGAAGTGGGTGTTGTCATGCATTGGAGCCTTCTCGGTACATAGCAAGTTCAGTTTTGGGAACTCTTGTCTCCTTAACTGGGCTAGCTCTTGATGATGGCTTGCAATGTTGGGAACTCTTCTCTCCTTAACTGGGCTAGTTCTTGATGATGGCTTGCAATGTTGGGAACTCTTGTCTCCTTAACTGGGCTAGCTCTTGATGATGGCTTGCAATGTTGGGAACTCTTGTCTCCTTAACTGGGCTAGTTCTTGATGATGGCTTGCAATGTTGGGAACTCTTGTCTCCTTAACTGAGCTAGCTGCATTGCTACTTGTTTGACAGCATTGTGATGCCAGACTAGCAAAAATGTTGGCATTCGTCAAGCTTGCGCATGCTCGTAACTGGGGGTAAATTTTGTAATACTGGAGTAAATTTTGTAATACTGGGGGTAAATTTTGTAATACTGGAGTAAATTTTGTAGTGCTGGGGGTAAATTTTGTAATACTGGAGTAAATTTTGTAATACTGGGGGTAAATTTTGTAATACTGGAGTAAATTTTGTAGTGCTGGGGGTAAATTTTGTAATACTGGAGTAAATTTTGTAATACTGGGGGTAAATTTTGTAATACTGGGGGTAAATTTTGTAGTGCTGGGGGTAAATTTTGTAATACTGGGGGTAAATGTTGTAGTGCTGGGGGTAAATTTTGTAATACTGGGGGTTAATTGTGTAATACTGGGGTACTGGGGGTAAATTTTGTAATACTGGGGGTAAATGTTGTAGTGCTGGGGGTAAATTTTGTAATACTGGGGGTAAATTGTGTAATACTGGGGGTAAATTACAAACCACCCATGAAAATGGGAAAGATCTTGAAACCTCGAAACTCCAGCCGTAGTGATACAGCTACTGTGCTTTAATTTGGCGGTAGCTTCATTGCAGGTGAGCATGTATTCACTATCCTAGCATTATGTCATCATGATGACATCATCAATATTACATAGCCTTCAGCCAGGACAGTGACTAAGGTTAGGGCAGTGGTGAGAGTCAGGGTGGTGGCTAGGATCAGCACCAGGGCAATGGCTAGGGTTAGGGCAGTGGTGAGAGCCAGGGTGGTGGCTAGGATCAGCACCAGGGCAGCAATGGCTAGGGTTAGGGCAGTGGTGAGAGCCAGGGTGGTGGGCTAGGATCAGCACCAGGGCAATGGCTAGGGTTAGGGCAGTGGTGAGAGCCAGGGTGGTGGCTAGGATCAGCACCAGGGCAGCAATGGCTAGGGTTAGGGCAGTGGTGAGAGTCAGGGTGGTGGGCTAGGATCAGCACCAGGGCAATGGCTAGGGTTAGGGCAGTGGTGAGAGCCAGGGTGGTGGCTAGGATCAGCACCAGGGCAATGGCTAGGGTTAGGGCAGTGGTGAGAGTCAGGGTGGTGGCTAGGATCAGCACCAGGGCAATGGCTAGGGTTAGGGCAGTGGTGAGAGTCAGGGTGGTGGCTAGGATCAGCACCAGGGCAATGGCTAGGGTTAGGGCAGTGGTGAGAGTCAGGGTGGTGGCTAGGATCAGCACCAGGGCAATGGCTAGGTTAGGGCAGTGGTGAGAGCCAGGGTGGTGGCTAGGATCAACACCAGGGCAATGGCTAGGGTTAGGGCAGTGGTGAGAGTCAGGGTGGTGGCTAGGGTTAGGGCAGTGGTGAGAGCCAGGGTGGTGGCTAGGATCAGCACCAGCTAGGGTTAGGGCAGTGGTGAGAGTCAGGGTGGTGGCTAGGATCAGCACCAGGGCAGCAATGGCTAGGGTTAGGGCAGTGGTGAGAGTCAGGGTGGTGGCTAGGATCAGCACCAGGGCAATGGCTAGGGTTAGGGTAGTGGTGAGAGCCAGGGTGGTGGCTAGGATCAGCACCAGGGCAATGGCTAGGGTTAGGGCAGTGGTGAGAGTCAGGGTGGTGGCTAGGATCAGCGCCAGGGCAATGGCTAGGGTTAGGGCAGTGGTGAGAGCCAGGGTGGTGGCTAGGATCAGCACCAGGGCAATGGCTAGGGTTAGGGCAGTGGTGAGAGTCAGGGTGGTGGCTAGGATCAGCACCAGGGCAATGGCTAGGGTTAGGGCAGTGGTGAGAGTCAGGGTGGTGGCTAGGATCAGCACCAGGGCAATGGCTAGGGTTAGGGCAGTGGTGAGAGCCAGGGTGGTGGCTAGGATCAGCACCAGGGCAATGGCTAGGGTTAGGGCAGTGGTGAGAGCCAGGGTGGTGGCTAGGGTTAGGGCAGTGGTGAGAGTCAAGGTGGTGGCTAGGATCAGCACCAGGGCAATGGCTAGGGTTAGGGCAGTGGTGAGAGCCAGGGTGGTGGCTAGGATCAGCACCAGGGCAATGGCTAGTGTTAGGGCAGTGGTGAGAGCCAGGGTAGTGGCTAGGATCAACACCAGGGCAATGGCTAGGGTTAGGGCAGTGGTGAGAGCCAGGGTGGTGGCTAGGATCAGCGCCAGGGCAATGGCTAGGGTTAGGGCAGTGGTGAGAGTCAGGGTGGTGGCTAGGATCAGCACCAGGGCAATGGCTAGGTTAGGGCAGTGGTGAGAGCCAGGGTGGTGGCTAGGATCAACACCAGGGCAATGGCTAGGGTTAGGGCAGTGGTGAGAGTCAGGGTGGTGGCTAGGATCAGCACCAGGGCAATGGCTAGGGTTAGGGCAGTGGTGAGAGCCAGGGTGGTGGCTAGGATCAGCACCAGGGCAATGGCTAGGGTTAGGGCAGTGGTGAGAGTCAGGGTGGTGGCTAGGATCAGCACCAGGGCAATGGCTAGGGTTAGGGCAGTGGTGAGAGCCAGGGTGGTGGCTAGGATCAGCACCAGGGCAATGGCTAGGGTTAGGGCAGTGGTGAGAGTCAGGGTGGTGGCTAGGATCAGCACCAGGGCAATGGCTAGGGTTAGGACAGTGGTGAGAGTCAGAGGGGTAGCTAGGATCAGCACCAGGGCAATGGCTAGAGTTAGGGCAGTGGTGAGAGCCAGGGTGGTGTCTAGGATCAGCACCAGGGCAATGGCTAGGATTAGGGCAGTGGTGAGAGCCAGGGTGGTGGCTAGGATCAGCGCCAGGGCAATGGCTAGGGTTAGGGCTAGAGCAATGGCTGGAGCAATCTAGAAATTGCTTATTGACGATGTCATCATAATTATGCAACGCTACGATCTGGATTAAGATCAAGCCTCACATTTCTTAAGGAGTGCCAAACAACTGTCTACTCCATATTAGGTGACCTAAACATCAGCTATTGAAGCCAACAAAAGATATTGCTTGTAATGAATTCCTGAGCTCAGGCAGTGCACAATCTTCAAAGTTCCCCCCCTCCCCCTCCCCCGCAAACTCTCTTTATGGTTTGATCCCTAAAAAGCTTGCTAGTGCATAATAGTCACAATGCAGTGATGACTAAGTGCATCGTTGGTGAGTGGGTTTCCTAAACCACATCACACACCAAGTCTTACACTGCAAGTGGTAACAAGTCACGCATACACACACGCACATAGCAACCTCAGTGTGCAGCTGAGGCCACTCAAATGGCCTGAAGGTTTGTGAAAACCCTGATGCCAGTGATCGAGGTGTGCAACTTTTATCAAAACAACTGCATGGAGATAACTACTGAACTTGTAGCCAACCAATTGAATTGCTCCATTCTAACCTTCAGCTTCCCAAGTACAGCTATAAAAGTTTCCAGGTTACAGATAGTGCCCAGTGCTGAGACTGCTCAAATTACCTCAAATTGATGATGCATTAGCATAATGTCACGGTGGTGACTCAGACCTTTTGAATCTTCCCTCAGCAAAACCTCTTGTACCATGTCAGGATGCAAACAGGAATGATCTCACGAGTTGTAAACAACTGCTGATTGCGACTAATCTATGGAGCACAAAGAACTTTTATTCCACGTAAGGGAAGCTACAAAGCTAGAAATGGCTGCACTGAATGAGCTAGATCATCAGCAACCATCAATGGGGTTTCTTTGAAATGGATTTTCTTAATCTAATTGTGAGGAGGGGGGGGGGGGGGGGGGGACGATTGTGTACAGACCTGTAGCTACAACCCGAGTACCCTTGCAGGACCATTGCTGTTGTAATTTTATTAATCAACCCCCTGAATGATGTGGAGCTTAATTAGCGTAACCTTGAAAATGAAACAGATGTACGTTAGGTATCCACTATTGATCTTGCTAGATGGAGAAATGCAACCCTTTCTATCGAAGGTTGTGGTTTAATCTTTCTGAGCTGAAGGAAGTAAAGAAACTAAAAAGGTGATGATAATAAGTACTGACTGTGCAACTTCCCTCAATTCAGAAGTCCTATCTTTGAAATAGCCACCTCGTATTGCACACAGAAAAAGAGTTTGGTGGCTTTGAAACTTGCTCTCAGACTAGGGATGCTAGGTATGCACGAGAACAGCTTGCTATTGTGAAGCTTGCTCTCAGGCTAGGGATGCTAGGTATGCACGAGAACAGCTTGCTATTGTGAAGCTTGCTATCAGGCTAGGGATGTAGGTATGCACAAGAACAGCTTGCTATTGTGAAGCTTGCTCTCAGACTAGGGATGCTAGGTATGCACGAGAACAGCTTGCTATTGTGAAGCTTGCTCTCAGGCTAGGGATGCTAGGTATGCACGAGAACAGCTTGCTAGTAACCTCTTGGTGTCCTGTCACTCTGAATTGAGGAGAGCAATGGTCTGTGATTGGAAGCTCAACAACAACATCAAGGTTGTCTAGCTTCTCCACTCCTGAGTGTGTATCTCGGGCTGCCCATGCTGATGGATGCCTTGGCTTTCCTCCTGGTAGAGACTCTCTTCCTTCGTGATTAGCAGGTGAAGAGGGGAAACTCCATTTCTGTTTTGGGATCCATTGGTACCTTAGTTATTTAATTATTGTTGTTATTGTAATAATAATAATAATAATAATAATAATAATAATAATAATAATAATAATAATAATAATAATAATAATAATAATAATAATAATAATAATAATATTATTATTATTAATATTATTAATAATAATAATAATAATAATAATAATAATAATAATAATAATAATAATAATAATAATAATAATAATAATAATAATAATAATAATATTAATATTATTAATAATAATAATAATAATAATAATAATAATAATAATAATAATAATAATAATAATAATAATAATAATAATAATAATAATAATAATAATAATAATAATAATAATAATAATAATAATAATAATACTACAGTAGTAGTAGCAGCAGTAATAATAATAATAAGTAATAATAATAATAATAATAAGTAATAATAATAATAATGATGATGATGATGATGATGATGATGTGATGTGATGTGATGTGATGATGAAAGGGTTGAGTGGACTCAGGGATACCTATGAAGATTATACGTTTAGAAGTAGTTGACAAGTAACAAAGGCAAGAGCACAAATGGAATATCTTAGATCATTATGCAAACAGTTGGGGCGTGTGGTAGAACTCTCTATATTGATTTTATCCCTATTTAAAAATGAAGACTGGCACCCTCCCCTCCCCTCCAAAAAGCTCATATCTCAGCTAAAACTCGCACCAGCAGCTTCCCAGCGGCCTAAATGGTGGCTTTGGTTAATATTAACTCCAGAAAGGCTCCCTGCATGCCTTGAATCCCACGCTAAGGTCATCCGGCATGCCTTGAATCCCATGCTAAGGTCATCCGGCATGCCTTGAATCCCAGCTAAGGTCATCCTGCATGCCTTGAGTCCAAGGTCATTCGGCATGCCTTGAATCCCACGCTAAGGTCATCCGGCATGCCTTGAATCCCTCGCTAAGGTCATCCTGCATGCCTTGAATCCCTCGCTAAGGTCGTCCTGCATGCCTTGAATCCCCGCTAAGGTCATCCTGCATACCTTGAATCCCCGCTAAGGTCAACCAGAAACAAAAAATGTAGAAAGTGTTTTTAAAAAGCCTTAGAGTTCAGTCTTCAAGGAGCTATGTTTCTGCTTGCTTCTATCTCAGCTTTTCCACTCGCACAACTTGCGTGCAATAGAACAAAAACTTGGGTACGAGAAGACTCCAAATGTTCCAATGCACGTCCATGATTACTCATGTCTGGTGAGTAATTTTGCTGATGAAGCAATCGAGGTAATGCAGAATGAATGACCTGACCCAGGCTCAGTTCTGCTGTTTGGTTGGTGGAGTTCTCCTGTGCAAATCCATGAAGGAGGCTGTCGCTGGCTGAACCCAACACGGGTGCAGTCTACAATAGCAACAAGGCATGGCATGTGCTGGTATGTGTAGTGTACAACAACAGTTAACAAGTTAGAGAAAGGCATTTAAAAATCCTAGAGACCCTGGAGCTCTGGTTTGGACTTGGTAGAACTCTGACTTGGAGTAGTCCTCCGCTGCTCTACTGTAATACCAGCAAAACCTGTTTTCTTTACTAATATGGTCACGTCCACTTGAAGTGGATGGCCTCGAGTTACCTCTCCTCTTCACAAAACACAGATTTAATTTCCCAAAATGTTCAAGCATAATGATACTGGTTCAGTCAATGAGATTATTTGAGGGGGTGCTGCTTTCTTTATCCCACTCTTTCCGATACATGCATGTATGCATGCACTCACTCACATGCATGCACGCACACATGCATACACATGCTCACACACACACACACATGCGCTTACTTCTCCCTCCAGTCCTCCCTCAGCAACAAACCTGCCGAGTTCCTGGCCTTCCTACACAACCTCGGCTGGATGGTGGACCCAGCTCATCACCCTGGCTTCGCTGGCAAGATCCATCCTCCCAAGATGGAGAGTGCTTCCTCCTCTTCCTCTTTTGCTTACCCCGTGGGGATTTCTGCGCAGATCCCTGCCAGACCATTTCCATACTACACTGACTCTGTGACGGAGCTTGCCTTCATTGTGCCGAAACTCAACCAAGTGGTGGGAGATTCTTCTGCCAGTCTGAGAAGCGCCGAGTCATCAGATTCTGGTCAAGACCTCGCACCATCCGGTTTTCAAGTCCAGGGAACTGTGCCGATATCCACACAGCAAAACAAGCTCCACCCATCTTCCCCAATGCCTCACTCGTTGGCACCTGGGACGCCCCCGGGCTATAGACCTCCTGGCCATGATTCTCCGTCGTTTAGACCTCTTGCCATGTCCTCCACGACTCCTTCAACTCCAACCACACCCTCTGCCACTTACATGAACATGGACCTCCTCACTTCCAAAACCACTCCCATGGGAAGTGGCGTATGTGAGTCCTCTGCTACAGCTGAGGGCTACTCAAATTATTCAGGTTTACCCTCCCACCAAAGGAAGAAACAGCTGGGTAAGTCCGAATATTATTTGGGTGGAGTGTCTGTGGGAGAGCCAGCACGCAGAAAGTTGCCTCACCAAGACTGTGCTGCCATGATCGTCTGGTTGGAGCGGTTTGAAGACCACCACACGTTTCCTGTGGCTGTTTTGAGCAGGTTGTTTCATTCCGAGTCTCCTTCATGTCCGAGTAGTCACAAGTCTCCCTGTGGCACGAGGGGAACCCTGCCCGTTATCTTCATCCATAAAATGGCGTCTGGACTGTATCAGATCATGACCAAGAACTCTGGAGGAAGGTCAGCCTATTTGTTTATTTAGAGTATTTGTTTGCTTAGAGTACAATGGTAGACGACAACAACAACAACTATTTTTTTTTTTAATTACAACAACTGTAATAAACAACTATAATAAAACAACAACTGTAATACAACAACTGTAATAAACAACTATAATAATACAACAACTGTAATACAACAACTGTAATAAACAACTATAATAAAACAACAACTGTAATACAACAACTGTAATAAACAACTATAATAATACAACAACTGTAATACAACAACTGTAATAAACAACTCTAATAAAACAACAACTGTAATAAACAACTATAATAAAACAACAACTGTAATACAACAACTGTAATAAACAACTATAATAAAACAACAACTGTAATAAACAACTATAATAAAACAACAACTGTAATAAACAACTATAATAAAACAATAACTGTAATAAACAACTATAATAAAACAACAACTGTAATAAACAACTATAATAAAACAACAACTATAACTATAATAAGCAACAACTATAATAAAACTATAAAACAACAATAATTTTTAAAAAACTATAATAAAACAACAACAACTATAATAAAACGACTATAATAAAACAACAACAACTATAATAAAACAACAACTATAATAAAACAACAACTATAATAAAACAACAACTATAATAAAACAACTATAATAAAACGACAACTATAATAAAACAACAACTATAATAAAACAACAACAACTATAATAAAACAACAACTATAATAAAACAACAACTATAATAAAACAACAACAACTATAATAAATAAAAAACTATAATAAAACGACAACAACTACTACTACTACTATAACAACAACAGCCAATATTGTGTGAGAGGTGCAACAACAACTAAAGCAGAAGCAAGCAACTGCTACACGTGTATAACCCAAACACACGTCCCTCTGCAGGCTGGACACGCTGGCTGGGCCCCTTACAGACGGGATGGTGGTGAGTAGGCGGAGCTTGAATATCCTGGCTAGACAAACCGTCATCAACATGTGTCATCGATACCGGATGGAAAATGACGGGTAAATTATGTGGCACTTGCCCCTCCTTTGTGAGAACCCCACCCTCTCCCCCCTACTCTGTGTAAAGGGACCCCTGGAATGAGGGGGTTATTTTGTAATCCCCCCCTGTGTGTAGATCTTTAACCCCTTCTCTGCTAACTTATCCCCTTAGTTGTGTTCTGCCACCTCTGTCTGAGTGGGTGCATTGTGTGAACATTGCTGACAGTGCGTGCTGACTCGATGTCAAATCATTCACCCTTAAAAATCATCTCACAAATCTTTGTCTTATCCCCTTCTCCTTTTATGTTATCCCCCTAACCCTCATCCCCCTCCACTTTATCTCTCCACCCTCTCCCTCCCTCCCTCCCAGCAAACCCATGAAGTATTTGTTGACTCAGGACTCCAAGGGCTGGGGCCCCAAATGCTAAAATTCCTGTAATGGGTCCCCAAAACCACAATAATCATGGGTAGGCAAGGAGATGGATAGCTGGCCAGCCACTCATCTAGATAGTGGGAATATCCCTTATTCCTAATTTGATCCCAGGAATGTGGTGTTGTATGTTTTCAAAGCCACTCCAGGGAAACCAGATCAGATCAATATCATCATTTATCTGGAACCCAGCTGTTAGCTCTTAGAACCTGCATGATAGTCCCTTCTTAGAAAGCTTGCTCTCACTGCAGTGAAACAATAACTGTGATGGGTGATGTTGGCTAGTTTGCTGGCAAGGAAGTATACCAAGAATGAGCAAAAAAACACATCTTGGAATTGTTCCTATAATTATATAAAAGACCCTCCAAGTGGAAATGTGAGTTCATGTTATGGGGGAAATTCTCAGGAATGATGTTTGGAACTGTGCCTATGTATTTCAGTTGGCAGCACTTGCCAGAATTACTGGCCAACTTGTAACATCACACACAAAAAAGTGAACTGTGTGTGCTGTATGGCTGGTCCATTCCAGTTGAACTTCTCAGGATTATCTACTACTCCACACTGTGTGTGCTGTATGGCTGGTCCATTCCAGTTGAACTTCTCAGGATTATCTACTACTCCACACTGTGTGTGCTGTATGGCTGGTCCATTCCAGTTGAACTTCTCAGGATTATCTACTACTCCACACTGTGTGTGCTGTATGGCTGGTCCATTCCAGTTGAACTTCTCAGGATTATCTACTACTCCACACTGTGTGTGCTGTATGGCTGGTCCATTCCAGTTGAACTTCTCAGGATTATCTACTACTCCACACTGTGTGTGCTGTATGGCTGGTCCATTCCAGTTGAACTTCTCAGGATTATCTACTACTCCACACTGTGTGTGCTGTATGGCTGGTCCATTCCAGTTGAACTTCTCAGGATTATCTACTACTCCACACTGTGTGTGCTGTATGGCTGGTCCATTCCAGTTGAACTTCTCAGGATTATCTACTACTCCACACTGTGTGTGCTGTATGGCTGGTCCATTCCAGTTGAACTTCTCAGGATTATCTACTACTCCACACTGTGTGTGCTGTATGGCTGGTCCATTCCAGTTGAACTTCTCAGGATTATCTACTACTCCACACTGTGTGTGCTGTATGGCTGGTCCATTCCAGTTGAACTTCTCAGGATTATCTACTACTCCACACTGTGTGTGCTGTATGGCTGGTCCATTCCAGTTGAACTTCTCAGGATTATCTACTACTCCACACTGTGTGTGCTGTATGGCTGGTCCATTCCAGTTGAACTTCTCAGGATTATCTACTACTCCACACTGTGTGTGCTGTATGGCTGGTCCATTCCAGTTGAACTTCTCAGGATTATCTACTACTCCACACTGTGTGTGCTGTATGGCTGGTCCATTCCAGTTGAACTTCTCAGGATTATCTACTACTCCACACAGTGTGTGCTGTATGGCTGGTCCATTCCAGTTGAACTTCTCAGGATTATCTACTACTCCACACTGTGTGTGCTGTATGGCTGGTCCATTCCAGTTGAACTTCTCAGGATTATCTACTACTCCACACTGTGTGTGCTGTATGGCTGGTCCATTCCAGTTGAACTTCTCAGGATTCTACTACTCCACACTGTGTGTGCTGTATGGCTGGTCCATTCCAGTTGAACTTCTCAGGATTATCTACTACTCCAAGAAACATTATTTGGCAAATAAACACTATATTTAGCAGTTAGCTAGGGAGGGCTTTCTCAAAAAGATTTTCCTCAAAATGTCGACTGATGGTTATCTAGAAAACTTGGAAAGGTGCCTAGCCAGACTTTTTATCACTCCAGTTAATTAAATTATCTAGCAGAGCCAAGAGAGTCGGCAGATATAAGGGTGTGATTGACAAAACATGCAGTCACCAGATGTGCTTCTTTTGACAGTATCTCGTTGGAGTGATCATCTTGAGAATGGACTAATGACTTCAATATCTGTTCTCGTTAGCTTTTCCAAATAAGCAGCAGTGATTAGATTAGGAACATTGAACACATTCCACTGTTTAGTGAGTGTGGTGACCATGTTTCTGGCTCAAGAGACAAGTGTGGTGGGCCCATGTTGCTGGCTTGGGAGGGTTAATTAACAATAAGTGTGGTGGGCCCATGTTTCTGGCTCAAGAGACAAGTGTGGTGGGCCCATGTTGCTGGCTTGGGAGGGTTAATTACAATAGTGTGGTGGGCCCATGTTGCTGGCTCGGGAGGGTTAACTAACAATGAGTGTGGTGGCCCATGTTGCTGAGTCAGGAGGGTTAACTAACAATGAGTGTGGTGGCCCATGTTGCTGAGTCAGGAGGGTTAACTAACAATGAGTGTGGTGGCCCATGTTGCTGAGTCAGGAGGGTTAACAATGAGTGTGGTGGGCCCATGTTGCTGAGTCAGGAGGGTTAACAAACAATGAGTGTGGTGGCCCATGTTGCTGAGTCAGGAGGGTTAATAACAAGAGTGTGGTGGGCCCATGTTGCTGAGTCAGGAGGGTTAACTAACAACGAGTGTGGTGGCCCATGTTGCTGAGTCAGGAGGGTTAACTAACAATGAGTGTGGTGGCCCATGTTGCTGAGTCAGGAGGGTTAATAACAAGAGTGTGGTGGCCCATGTTGCTGGCTCGGGAGGGTTAATAACAAGAGTTTGGTGGGCATATTTTGCTGAGTTGGGAGGAATGTATCAGAGTGTACAATACTCCTATATTGACTTGATCCAACCCCCCCCACACACACACCAAAAGCTCTCAATTACAACTCCATTGGGACCACCATAATGCCACCATAATGCCACTATTTTAAACAACTCCTCCCATCATGCCACTATTTTAAACAACTCCTCCCGTAATGCCACTATTTTAAACAACTCCTCCCGTCATGCCACTATTTTAAACAACTCCTCCCATCATGCCACTATTTTAAACAACTCCTCCCGTAATGCCACTATTTTAAACAACTCCTCCCATCATGCCACTATTTTAAACAACTCCTCCCGTAATGCCACTATTTTAAACAACTCCTCCCATCATGCCACTATTTTAAACAACTCCTCCCATCATGCCACTATTTTAAACAACTCCTCCCATCATGCCACTATTTTAAACAACTCCTCCCATCATGCCACTATTTTAAACAACTCCTCCCATCATGCCACTATTTTAAACAACTCCTCCCGTAATGCCACTATTTTAAACAACTCCTCCCATCATGCCACTATTTTAAACAACTCCTCCCGTAATGCCACCATTTTAAACAACTCCTCCCGTAATGCCACTATTTTAAACAACTCCTCCCATCATGCCACTATTTTAAACAACTCCTCCCATCATGCCACTATTTTAAACAACTCCTCCCATCATGCCACTATTTTAAACAACTCCTCCCATCATGCCACTATTTTAAACAACTCCTCCCATCATGCCACTATTTTAAACAACTCCTCCCGTAATGCCACTATTTTAAACAACTCCTCCCGTAATGCCACTATTTTAAACAACTCCTCCCATCATGCCACTATTTTAAACAACTCCTCCCGTAATGCCACTATTTTAAACAACTCCTCCCATCATGCCACTATTTTTAACAACTCCTCCCATCATGCCACTATTTTAAACAACTCCTCCCATCATGCCACTATTTTAAACAACTCCTCCCATCATGCCACTATTTTAAACAACTCCTCCCGTAATGCCACTATTTTAAACAACTCCTCCCATCATGCCACTATTTTAAACAACTCCTCCCATCATGCCACTATTTTAAACAACTCCCATCATGCCACTATTTTAAACAACTCCTCCCGTAATGCCACTATTTTAAACAACTCCTCCCGTAATGCCACTATTTTAAACAACTCCTCCCATCATGCCACTATTTTAAACAACTCCTCCCATCATGCCACTATTTTAAACAACCCCTCCCATCATGCCACTATTTTAAACAACTCCTCCCATCATGCCACTATTTTAAACAACTCCTCCCATCATGCCACTATTTTAAACAACTCCTCCCATCATGCCACTATTTTAAACAACTCCTCCCATCATGCCACTATTTTAAACAACTCCTCCCATCATGCCACTATTTTAAACAACTCCTCCCGTAATGCCACTATTTTAAACAACTCCTCCCGTAATGCCACTATTTTAAACAACTCCTCCCATCATGCCACTATTTTAAACAACTCCCGTAATGCCACTATTTTAAACAACTCCTCCCGTAATGCCACTATTTTAAACAACTCCTCCCATCATGCCACTATTTTAAACAACTCCTCCCATCATGCCACTATTTTAAACAACTCCTCCCATCATGCCACTATTTTAAACAACTCCTCCCATCAT
This sequence comes from Cladorhizidae sp. MBARI D1340-BT2, assembly GCA_028752905.1. Classification (NCBI taxonomy): domain Eukaryota; kingdom Metazoa; phylum Porifera; class Demospongiae; order Poecilosclerida; family Cladorhizidae; species Cladorhizidae sp. MBARI D1340-BT2. The sequence goes on from JAQNBH010000015.1 coordinate 9,663,878, forward strand.
GCCACTATTTTAAACAACTCCTCCCATCATGCCACTATTTTAAACAACTCCTCCCGTAATGCCACTATTTTAAACAACTCCTCCCATCATGCCACTATTTTAAACAACTCCCATCATGCCACTATTTTAAACAACTCCTCCCGTAATGCCACTATTTTAAACAACTCCTCCCGTAATGCCACTATTTTAAACAACTCCTCCCATCATGCCACTATTTTAAACAACTCCTCCCGTAATGCCACTATTTTAAACAACTCCTCCCATCATGCCACTATTTTAAACAACTCCTCCCGTCATGCCACTATTTTAAACAACTCCTCCCATCATGCCACTATTTTAAACAACTCCTCCCATCATGCCACTATTTTAAACAACTCCTCCCATCATGCCACTATTTTAAACAACTCCTCCCATCATGCCACTATTTTAAACAACTCCTCCCATCATGCCACTATTTTAAACAACTCCTCCCATCATGCCACTATTTTAAACAACTCCTCCCATCATGCCACTATTTTAAACAACTCCTCCCATCATGCCACTATTTTAAACAACTCCTCCCATCATGCCACTATTTTAAACAACTCCTCCCGTAATGCCACTATTTTAAACAACTCCTCCCATCATGCCACTATTTTAAACAACTCCTCCCATCATGCCACTATTTTAAACAACTCCTCCCGTAATGCCACTATTTTAAACAACTCCTCCCATCATGCCACTATTTTAAACAACTCCTCCCGTAATGCCACTATTTTAAACAACTCCTCCCATCATGCCACTATTTTAAACAACTCCTCCCATCATGCCACTATTTTAAACAACTCCTCCCATCATGCCACTATTTTAAACAACTCCTCCCGTCATGCCTTGAATCCTTTGCAAACCGGAGAACCGAATGACCTGGAAACTGTAAGCAAACCTTGAACTCATCGTCAAGGATCCATCCTATATCTATCTATCTGCTTTCTCCCTTGCATAACTTGCTACAGTAGGTCCCAACTTTAGTACCAGTAAGACTCCAAGTTTTCCAATGGACGTTTACAACAAATCTGCTTCTCAGTTAGGGGGGAGGGGAGGGGGGGGGGGGGGGGGGGGAGGACATGGAAAAGGATCTACAGGTGGGTAGGTTAACGATGGTAATCAAGCTATATGCTGAATTTGAATTGGAGTCAGTTGGTTAGACAGCAATATGTGTGCGAACATTATCAATGTTATAGAATGACATCTGCTATGCTTGGTCAGTTCTTGAGTTTCCTTGAAGGAGACTTAGCTGATTCTTGGCCGACTCGAATAACAAAACAACAAGCTATGGTATGTGCTGACTTGTGCAGTATGCAATAATAAGAACTGAGTTATTTAACAGCAGTGGTTCATCTATGCTGGCTATTTGGTTTGCTTGAGGAGTTCACCCTTGCCACAATGTTGGCAAGTCTGCAAGACAACAACTAAAAATCTATCAACAAGAACAAGTGTAATAACTTTTGCTTTGCCTGTGGAGTGTTGAAGGAGTCTGCCAAGCAACATCAACAAATAGCAAACAAACAGACAAAAATCTATAAACAAGAACAAAAAAGTGTTTTATATGCAAACTAAAAACAGGATTGGCTGGTCAAAAATTAAGAGAGAAATAGAGTGTTACGCATGTAGACCACAGCCTAGATTCCCCTTTACCACTTGCAATCACATAATAATATTAATGTTGTAATGATTGCAATCTTCTGATACTAAAATTGACTTACTGTAGCAAGTTATGTGAGGGACAAAATAATATATACACAAGATAGGTCCAGGTGAATTTCAAGGTTTATTCACTTTACTAAATCTTGGCAAGGCATGCTGGGACTCATTTTAGAGCTATTAGTGGCCATTTAGAAAGCTGTAAAGCTGCTAATGTGAGTTCTAGCCGATATGTGTGCTTTTAGTGGTATACTCTCACCTAGAACTAGTTAATGATGGCTCTGGATTTACCTATTAGCACTTTGCATGCTGTCAATTTGACCCCAAAATACAACAAAGTGGAACCTCCCTCCCGCCAGTTAGGAGCAAGGAGGTGCCTGAGAATAATCATCTGGAGGGGAAACGAGAGAATCGTGAAATATGTTCGCTGCTGCTCAACTGGAGTCACGCAGAGGTCGAGACAACACACTTGATGGGAGAAGTTCTTCGTGTTTGACAGGTTTTTAAAAGATTGGTCTTCAATATTATAATCTACTTGGCTAATCCATTTCTTCTTCTTTTGACAAGTCAATCCAAAGGGTTCTTAAATCAAACCTGTTTTGTCTGTTTTAATTTTTATAGTTAAACAGCTTCTTCAAGAAGTTGCTCAGGATAATTCCATATAACTAACCTATAGAAGCAGAGTCGCTCTTCACTATTGCTCAAGATAACTCCATATAACTAACCTATAGAAGCAGACATCACTCTGTACTATTGCTTAGGATAACTCCATATAACTAACCTATAGAAGCAGATGTCACTCTGTACTACTGCTTAGGATAACTCCATAACTAACCTATAGAAGCAGAGTCACTCTGTACTATTGCTTAGGATAACTCCATATAACTAACCTATAGAAGCAGAGTCACTCTGTACTACTGCTTAGGATAACTCCATAACTAACCTATAGAAGCAGAGTCACTCTGTACTATTGCTTAGGATAACTCCATAACTAACCTATAGATGCAGATGTCATTCCTGACTATGTTTTTTACTAAAGTAGACATCACATCTGGCTCAGTGTTTATATGTACACAAGATTTAGTCATTGTTGTCACAAGAGTAAGCTTCTCAGTAAATCAGCTGACCATTTCGAAAATGTGGAGCTATTGCTGAATCAGCTCAGCTCTACTCAAAATTGCACCTACAAGGGCATGTTGATTGTGTTCTGTCTTTGCTGAGTCTTTGGTTGAATCAAGAAACAGATTAATCACTGCAATGCTGGACAATTTGGAATTTTTCCTGGTAGTAAATGATTGTATGCACGTTGTGTGTGTGTGTGTGCACGTGTGTGTGTGGGGGGGGGGGGAGGGGAGGAGGGGGGAGTAGATAAAAGAAGCAGATTTCATGGATTTTTCAGCTACCAATTAACTACTTTTGTGAATGATTTAAGACATAATGGAGGTCACTAAAATCTTCGAAAAACCTCCATCATTTATCATTTAGGATGATAAGAAGCTGCCAAAATGAATTTTTAGCAAGCTATATATGTCCTTAGATATTTTTTGGGATATGATTTTGGCGACTACCATTTTGAAATAGTGTAAACCAATATAAGAGTGCTGTAGAGAAACAAAACACACAGACACACCTCACATACCTCACATGCACACACACCTCACATGCACACACACACATGCACACATACACACATGCACACAAATTCATACAAATTACAATGACCTTCTCAATAATCAACTTGAAATTAATTTTTACTCTCTCAACATTTGGACTAGCTAGATGCCCTATATAGCCTTCATCAGGACTTTTGTTGAAAAAGAAACGAAACAAAACTTTATGGTATATAGTGGATCAGGCAAGATCCTGCTTTTGCACGTGCTTTTTATTTGGCAAACGAGCACATTGATGAGTTGGATGAGTTGGATGGAAAAGTTTGTATTGCCTGTCAGGTGTGTGTGTGCAGGTATGTGTGTGCATGTGTATTCAGCATTCCTTATGGGTCACCCTCCTTAAATATAACTGGCAAATGGAAATGGAAAATGGTTGTCATAATGGAGAAAAGATCGAGTAAATCCTTGTAGATTTGAGGAAAGATAATTGGATGCACATGTAAGTGAGACAGGATGCATTGGTTGGGGGGGGGGGGGGTTGGAAGGATGCTGGAGTTTCATTCTGTCATAACTTCTCAATTCATCAACATGCTCTAGAGTCTAGACAGTGAGTACATGAGAAGACAGCTACATAGAATATAATGTAGGCAAGCAGAACTGATAAGTTGAAAATAGACACACAGAAGTGATCAGAAGTGATAAGTTAAAAATAGACAGAAGTTTTGTTCCATAGGGCATCAACAATTGTGTGTGTAGTTTTTGTTTGTTTTTTCCCTTCTTTTTATGTTATAATATTTGGTCGATATTGATACAGCTAATACTATTAACAACCCAACTTAACAAATATATAATAAACTTAAGGTAACACTAACCACCAATGGATCCCAAAATAGCTCTGCACTACTGACAGTCGCTGCATAAGGTAACCAAGGGATTCCTCGCCAGTTCTCTGCTGAATCCCGTGGCCAAGGTATTTGATGAAAGCCATTGAATTATGTCCAATGACCCCAAGGTCTCTATGGCAACCAGGGTAAAGGAGTGTTATTTTTTATTTTTGCTCTACTGCAGCTTCACTCATCACACAATTAGTTGCTAATATATTAGTCAAGATTGTCTAAATGGGCTTGTTTATCTCAACCAGTTAGTATTTATTTGTTAATTATGTTACATTATTATTATAGATAACTAACTAGCCACCATGTGTAGTAATCATGCATTTTCTCTTCAAGGTAATGTATTGTAATAACATATTTTGATGCCATCTATCTTGTTCCTCCTCCTGCAGTTTCTCTCCACCCCATGTGAAGCGAAAAAGGAAGCTGGAGGAGATGGCACATACTTATAAACAATCGCTGACTGTGGCTGATTTCTATGCACAGCTATTGACTAACAACAAATCATAACTGTGTTGAGACCGTCTTTCTTTGTATCAAGGCGTGGCCTACAAATAATGTTTATGTTCCCTCCGTTAGGCGTGGCCTAATATCTTTGCACGCGGTCCCATCAGAACGCGTGCGATTTGTGCACGTGGTACAGGAAGGGGGCGGGAAATCCCCTTTAGTGTGTTGATCAGTATATAGTCGGAATAGCTCGGCCAGATTCTAACTAACTTGCTAGTATTTGCTCGCTTCGAAGTAGTAAGAGAGAATGACAAACTACAACAGAGTTTTGACCAATCCATCCCTTCACCATGGTGGTCAGTACAATTACTGTTACAATGGGAAGAACGCCTACTCTTACGGCCAGTGTGATTCTGGTATTAGTGACGTGTTCGACAGCACCCCTGTGGAAGCAGAGTCGGAAGGTCCAGAGAGCTACAGTGACCAATGCCCGAAGTTGATTCTCAAAGGCAGTCTTGAAGACGTAGAGAATGGCGACTCCGGGATTATGATGGGAGAGGACGATACATGCAAGGACTCGGCTAGGTCGAACGGAAATCCACAGACAGAATCGTTTATTCCTATGGACGTAGATGTAGTTAGCACAGGTTTAGACTCTAATAGAGCTAGGTCTAGCTCACCAAAGTCGATGTCTGATAGTGAGACCTCTAAGCCAGAGTCTCGTAGCAGGTCCAAGAGAGCACCAAGGATACCAAAAAAGACTGTACCAGCCCATATTTCAGTGAACAATGAGCCAGAAGTGATTTTGAGAACAGGAGGCACGTCTGGAGGCACTAATAATACACCGTCCAGCACAACCAAATTTGACTACTCAAACAGCATAGCATGGCAATCGAGGCACCAGCAACCTTCCTCCTTACCTGCTTTCACCTCGTCTATGTCCACTAATGCCCTCACATGCAACACATACAGCTTGAATGCAACCAACACCACTAACCAGCGAGTCCCTCCCATCACATCAATGCAGCACCTGAGACAATACATCAAATTCTTCATCCCGGACAAAGAAGGAGACACGTAAGAAATAAGAGTTGTACGTTGAGGGTATTTTTCCTTGAGGTTGTTTTTGGTGTGGACTTGCTTACCAGCTCGAGTTGCCTGTGTGTTGTTCTAGTTCTGGCGTGAGAACTTCCTGTATATGCCAACCTTATAGGATCTCATAATAAGCTTTGCCCTTCTTTGTTCAATGCAGTGGGTTCCATTTGGCAGTGATACACGGCCAACCAGACCTTTTGGACCGCCTCCTATACATCATGTCTAAGAACAAGAATCTGCAGCCAGCTATTAATGAACAAAACGGACTCTATCAGGTAAGCAAAAGTTGTTCATTGAGTGAGGTGGTGGGCCAGGTAAATAGAAGTTCCAAGCCTATTCAGTCTGTCTTGGTAAACTGCCCAGGTAACTTCCCGTTCCATTTGAGAGTAACAATATTTACAGGTGTTTTTTTGTGTGGCTTCATCGTCGTATGTTAACATCTGTTGCCAACTGCTACAATTGAATATTAATTTACTTATTAATTCTGCAGACTGCCCTTCACTTGGCGACACACACACAACAGTTGGAAATCATGAGAAAGCTGCTTATAGCAGGAGCGTCCATCAACATCACAGATCACAAGGGAAATACGCCTCTTCACATTGCCGCAAAATTCAGCTCCGCTAGACCACTCGAGGAAATTGCACGCTACGTCTCTCTCCAGACTATCTTGGAAGTGGCGCAGGTCAGGAACAATGAAGGTCAGTCCTGCGTCCACGTTGCAGCAAAGAATGGGAACACGGAGCTCTTGGGAAAGCTGAAAAGCTTGGGAATTGATGTCAACATGCAGGTATGTACGTACATACATGTCAGAACATGATGCTCAACTTTGTGATGTGGCATTATTATATATATTTTTTGTCGCCAATTTGTCTCACACCTTACAAGATTGTTAGCATCCTTAGATTGATTGACTTGATCAAAGGCTAACTTTTATTTTACCCATTCTGCAATCAGCAATTGGGTGTGTTTTGGGTTACTGCCAATTATTCTGTATCCCATTACAATGCTTTCTTGTTCTCCCTCTTGTAAATGCAGGATTTTAATTGCGGAAAGACTCCACTTCACTTAGTGGCAGAGAAAAGTTCGCTTGCCAATGTCCAGTTCTTGATTGAAACATGCGAGGCTGATGTGGATTGCGTGACATACTCGGGTTGTTCTGCCCTGCATATAGCTGCGGGTAGAGGTGACATAGCAGTCGTGGCATACCTTATTTCTATGGGGGCCGACCCAGAGCTGTCGACAGACGAAGGAGATCTGGCTCTTGACCTATCTGGCTCAGAACAGGTGCGTGCTATGCAAGACTGATTACGTTTGTTATTTTACTACAAACACAAAGTTACACTGTGGCTAGTCAAGCCTTTCAAGTTAATCTTGCTAAGTAGCTTTAATGGTCTAGAACTTCCTTTGAACTGTATACGGCTGTGCATATTTTGTGTATACTCACACACATATATAGCTATGTATGCTGTCATGATTAAGTCTTCCCCTCCTTCTCCTTGCAGGTAACTGCTTTCCTTACAAGAGTAGCCTCTCTGAAGTGGCTGTACTGAACTGAATACTTCCACCACAATCATCTTCTTGATGAAAACTGAAAACCTTTCTCTATTTGTGTCGTGATCTTGTTCTGGACATTTTCTCTCAGTCATTCCATTCCATCTTGGCACGCAAATCAACCAACATTGAGGTCATCATCCAATCTTTCTTGATGCTGAACCCTTGTCGTAACCATCAAATAACCTTCCCATCATTGTTTTGTCGAGATGTTTTATTTTATGTTGATCCCATTATCTGAATGTTTGGTGGGTGCTTAGCCTATGCTGATTTCACACAACTTTCTTCACACTGCCAGCACATACACTACATACACACATCATCAACACGACACACACAAGTTGTGTCATCGATACACATCATCAACACGACACACACAAGTTGTGTCATCGGATTTCTCCGACGTGGGATTGCTGGAAGGTTTAGCTTGAGGCCCTGCCTCTCCAGACAGCCCACTGTCGTTATGTAGTGCCTTGTGCGCCGTGCCTTTACCACACTCCTCCTGTCGGACTGGCTTGGCAGCTCCAGCCACTGGCAAGGGACCCTCGGAATGTTTCTTAACCAGACTCTTGCTTAGGATGCAGTAGGAGTAGTCCTCTGGATGGAGTGGGTCAGAAACTGCTGGAGACGTTTCATCGTCCACATAACTGCAATGTGATATTTGGGAGTAGTTTAAATCTGACAGTTTGGTCCCCAAATTCAAAACAATTGCCATGCAAAGGGAATGCAAGTACATGATACTCCACTGGCTACTCGAGGGATATTTTTACCATGCAAGTTTTTCCCCCTTTCCTTTCCTCCCAGTGTACTAGTGGTTACTACACAAGAGGGTTACTATTGGCAAGAGGTTAATTAAGTTTCAGAGTAAACGGGTTCTGGGAACCCCCCCCCCCCCCCCCTCCTCCCAACCCATATTCAAAATGATGTAGCTACTGGCACTACACCACTACAGACATAACAGACAGCAATACGGAAACCAATACGGAAACCAAAGGGATAAATCATCATGAAAGACTCACTTCATCTTTTCTCTAAAAAAAGAGTTTGAAATGGTATTTTCTGGGGGGGGGGGGGGGGAAATAAGAGTACAACTCAACAGATGTCGTTAACTTAATTAGTCATTTACCTTTGAAGACTGTCAGAACCACTTTATTCATTTTCACCCTGTCCAATTAAACAGAAACTATTTAAAAGAGCTAACATACACCTTTGCACAGGACAATGTTTTATTGTATTTTTAAAAAAAATCGCAAGTGACGGTTACAATAGTGATACATTATCTAGACACATGCCTGAAGCCAATTAGCTCCAGTACTTGCAGAAGAAACTTGCCCAGTCCTTTCCTGCGGACTTCTGGGTTCAAGTGCACCTCGTAGCTGTATGTAAAGCAATTATAATATACAGGGAAGTGAGACATGTAAATAATATACAGGGAGGTGAGACGGACGTGTAAATAATATACAGGAGGTGAGACATGTAAATAATGTACAGGGAGGTGAGACAGACGTGTAAATAATATACAGGGAGGTGAGACAGACGTGTAAATAATATACAGGGAGGTGAGACATGTAAATAATATACAGGGAGGTGAGACAGACGTGTAAATAATATACAGGGAGGTGAGACAGACGTGTAAATAATATACAGGGAGGTGAGACAGACGTGTAAATAATATACAGGGAGGTGAGACGTGTAAATAATATACAGGGAGGTGAGACAGACGTGTAAATAATATACAGGGAGGTGAGACATGTAAATAATATACAGGGAGGTGAGACAGACGTGTAAATAATATACAGGGAGGTGAGACATGTAAATAATATACAGGGAGGTGAGACAGACGTGTAAATAATGTACAGGGAGGTGAGACGTGTAAATAATATACAGGGAGGTGAGACATGTAAATAATATACAGGGAGGTGAGACATGTAAATAATATACAGGGAGGTGAGACAGACGTGTAAATAATATACAGGGAGGTGAGACAGACGTGTAAATAATATACAGGGAGGTGAGACAGACGTGTAAATAATATACAGGGAGGTGAGACAGACGTGTAAATAATATACAGGGAGGTGAGACATGTAAATAATATACAGGGAGGTGAGACAGACGTGTAAATAATATACAGGGAGGTGAGACATGTAAATAATATACAGGGAGGTGAGACATGTAAATAATATACAGGGAGGTGAGACGTGTAAATAATATACAGGGAGGTGAGACGTGTAAATAATATACAGGGAAGTGAGACAGACGTGTAAATAATATACAGGGAGGTGAGACATGTAAATAATATACAGGGAGGTGAGACAGACGTGTAAATAATATACAGGGAGGTGAGACATGTAAATAATATACAGGGAGGTGAGACATGTAAATAATGTACAGGGAGGTGAGACATGTAAATAATATACTGGGAGGTGAGACATGTAAATAATATACAGGGAGGTGAGACGTGTAAATAATATACAGGGAGGTGAGACATGTAAATAATATACAGGGAGGTGAGACGTGTAAATAATGTACAGGGAGGTGAGACGTGTAAATAATATACAGGGAAGTGAGACATGTAAATAATATACAGGGAAGTGAGACATGTAAATAATATACTGGGAGGTGAGACATGTAAATAATATACAGGGAGGTGAGACAGACGTGTAAATAATATACAGGGAGGTGAGACAGACGTGTAAATAATGTACAGGGAGGTGAGACATGTAAATAATATACAGGGAGGTGAGACATGTAAATAATATACAGGGAGGTGAGACAGACGTGTAAATAATATACAGGGAGGTGAGACATGTAAATAATATACAGGGAGGTGAGACATGTAAATAATATACAGGGAGGTGAGACGTGTAAATAATGTACAGGGAGGTGAGACATGTAAATAATATACAGGGAGGTGAGACATGTAAATAATATACAGGGAGGTGAGACATGTAAATAATATACAGGGAGGTGAGACGTGTAAATTCAGGAAATGGCCTTCTGGAAAAAGGGAAGCATAAAATAAATATTTAACAAGAAGGTATATATTCGTAGCAGACGTGCACTATGCGGCAAATGAGATTAACTTTCCTGCCATCCGGGCAGCTGCCTGTGGCCTACTGGTAGGAACTTTGGTCACTTGCCCAAAAGGTGTGGCAGGTGCTTCAGCAAGCCTTGCATTCAATAATGACTGGCGAGGACCTGCAGAAGCTCTGCAGGTATATAAATGTTTTGTGTTGCGGTTGGAAGATGTTTATTTGTTATCCTATCATTTATCAGGTGTTAAGGATTGTAAAATGTTGGCAGGTCACAATTCTATCACGAGGATCCTAATCTACTCTCGTGCTGTAGACTAGTCTTTGTCGTTTTGTGAATTTATTAAGTAAACATCAAATATGCTAGAAGGGGTAACAGGTATTAGTTTCATGACGAATAGTGAAGAGTTATTCCTTGCCTGACCCTTTGATGCTGAATGCAGCCCTCAGTACTCTCCTCCTACCAATCTTTGCTGCCCTCTCCTCATCCCTTGCACTTCTGGCAGTGCAGCCCTCAGTTCTCTCCTTCTACTGGTATTGGATGCTCTCTCCTCATCCCTTGCACCCACTGAATTTTCGCTCTGTGAAGTATCATTTGTTCTCTGATAGGTCCTCAGTTTCTCTGTTGGTTATCAGTTAAGTGAACTCTCCACTCCCTTTGTCTTTCCCAGTCAACTTTTCTTGCAGTTTCTCGCACAGTCTCACTTGCTGCCTCCCTTCTCCTTCTGTGTCTCTCTGCTGCAGTTCTCCTGCTTTCTGCTACAACCTATATAGTTCTTGTTCTAGGCTGTGCAGCTCGCAGAATAGCCATTCAGCAGTCACTTCCTTCATGATTCCGTAGTGATGCACATGCATATAACCGTGATGTAGTCATGTTCTTTAATTAATTAAGTGATCACTGGTGTCAAGAGAAATAATGCAGCAAACCTGCAGAGTTGTTTTTAATCCGTGCCATGCATGCCAAAGCAAGGGTAAAATATTCGAGGGTGTCTGTTACTATATTTGGCCAGACAAAGAATCATCGCACAAAATTTCTACCTTATATCTTTTATCTTATTTGTGTCTTGTGTTGTGAAGGAAAAAGAAGGGGGAAAAGGGGAAAAAGACAGCCTTCAACATGGCATGGAGGATCTGGTGGCATTTCACTGCCTTCAACATGGCATGGAGGACTTGGTGGCATTTCACTGCCTTCAACATGGCATGGAGGACTTGGTGGCATTTCACTGCCTTCAACATGGCTTGCAGGACTTGGTGGCATTTCACTGCCTTCAACATGGCTTGCAGGACTTGGTGGCATTTCACTGCCTTCAACATGGCATGGAGGACTTGGTGGCATTTCACTGCCTTCAACATGGCTTGCAGGACTTGGTGGCATTTCACTGCCTTCAACATGGCTTGCAGGACTTGGTGGCATTTCACTGCCTTCAACATGGCTTGCAGGACTTGGTGGCATTTCACTGCCTTCAACATGGCATGGAGGGCTTGGTGGCATTTAACTGCCTTCAACATGGCTTGCAGGAAGGACTTGGTGGCATTTCACTGCCTTCAACATGGCTTGCAGGACTTGGTGGTATTTCACTGCCTTCAACATGGCATGGAGGACTTCGTGGCATCTCAAAACCTTCACACTAGCCATTTAGCCCTCTCAATCCACAGGCCATATCTTACAGCTAATCACGGGCAGTTATGGCTCTCTGTCTACTCCAGGAATCGACAGTTCATAGCATACGTAGCCTGCATAAATCAAACAGCTACTGTCAGCACCAGTTGCTTTTTTGTCAACATTCTTCTTGTACATGATAAGTGAACACATATGGTCTTCACTGATGTCCAGCTTATGCATGGCTGCACGTCATGATGCCCTGCAACACAATGTGCTGGCTGGTTGCGGGACAGAAATGGTGTGTGTGATAAGTGTCTGGGAGTTTTATTAAGACTATTGGAGGCAACTTCCCCCGAAGACGAGAAGCACACTAAGAGGGATACCATCAGATAGTGCTTGCTGGCTGTCAGAATTATCCGAGCACCGAAGGGAAGATGATGCAATAGCTGATTAACTCCAGACATTTTGTTTTGCATTCTTGATCTGTCTCTCTCCTCTATTGACACATAGCGAGTCATCTTTCCTCTGTACCTTGTTCTTGTCCTCGCTGTCTGAGAGAGCAGTGTCCACGTGATGTGACGGTACACACAAGGATCATTTTTGCCTTGCTGGATAGCAGGGAGTGTGCTAGTCCCCCTACATAGGTTTGACACGCTTTGTTTTTTTAATTAAATGGCGGATGGCAAAAAAAGAGGGGCTAAAACTTGCATTCCTGGCAGCTTCGTGGTTGTTGCTGTTTTGAGCCTGAGAGTACTTGTTCTCTCTCTCTCTCTATATATATGTGTGTGTGTATATATAGTACTTTCAAAAGTACTATATATATGTGTGTGTAAATATACAGTACTCCAAAAATGCAATATTATGTAGTACTTTCAGTGGTTTCAAAGACTCCCTGTGAGCGTGTGCCTTCAATCTTTTGCTCTAGTAGTAAACCAGCAACAACAAAAACACGTTAAATTAAAGCATGAAAAACCCTCAGAATTCCTCTGCAAGGATCTATCCCTCCTCCTCGCCCCTTGTGTACAATGGGTCAATTCACAAAACAAATTAGCGCATGTTCCGATGTGCATCCTATTCCTAGAATAAAGCCATTGGTAAAGATCATCCAATGGATGCCTTCGTTGACGTCACAATCAAGCTGGCGCATGTTCTGCATTATAAGAAGAGTGAATACCCTCAGTTCTGCTGCTTTGGTGTGTGGAGTTCTTACTCCTGGGCAGCTGTTACAGTCGAAAGGACACAGTAGCTGATTATCCACCAAATACCTACTGTCTGATTGGCGGAGGTCTCCTCTGCAACTCTTACCAAGTCCTTGAAGGAGGCTGTAGCTGAACCTACTCTTACCAAGTCCTTGAAGGAGGCTGTAGCTGAGCCTACTCTTACCAAGTCCTTGAAGGAGGCTGTAACTCTTACCAAGTCCTTGAAGGAGGCTGTAACTGAGCCTACTCTTACCCAAGTCCTTGAAGGAGGCTGTAGCTGAGCCTAGTCCTTGAAGGAGGCTGAGCTGAGCCTACTCTTAACAAGTCCTTGAAGGAGGCTGTAGCCGAGCCTACATGGCTGCAGTCAACAACAGCAACAAAATATGGCTTATGTTGATAGGCTTTTAGTGTACAACTAAGTGCTTAGAAGAAGCTCCGAGTTGGACTTTGAAGCACTCTGACTTGGTGTGTAGTCCTCCACCACTCAACTATAACAATAGGACGTTAATAATAATATAATAATAACAACAAACTTGCACCCAAGAAACTATATTGGTACAGCAATGTTAAAAAAAAAATCAGAGTACATAATTATAAATGGCAAAGGGTCATCTAACTGGTTGAGCTCTACATTCTCTAGCCTCATCCTCTTTTTGACAGATCGTTGCTTTTTTCTAGTTCTTCATGACTAATGGTGTAGCCACCTCCATTGCTATGTTGAGGTGTTTGAGAAGCTGTCATAAAACTCCAGCATCCTTGCCCTGATAGCTGCTAACTATGCAGCCAATCAACGCTCCTGTGCAGCCAATCAACGCTCCTGTGCAGCCAATCAACACTCCTAACGCTCCTGTGCAGCCAATCAATGCTCCTGTGCAGCCAATCAACGCTCCTATGCAGCCAATCAACGCTCCTGTGCAGCCAATCAACGCTCCTGTGCAGCCAATCAACGCTCCTGTGCAGCCAATCAACGCTCCTGTGCAGCCAATCAACACTCCTGTGCAGCCAATCAACGCTCCTGTGCAGCCAATCAACACTCCTAACGCTCCTGTGCAGCCAATCAACGCTCCTGTGCAACCAATCAACGCTCCTGTGCAGCCAATCAACGCTCCTGTGCAGCCAATCAACGCTCCTGTGCAACCAATCAACGCTCCTGTGCAGCCAATCAACGCTCCTGTGCAGCCAATCAACGCTCCTGTGCAGCCAATCAACGCTCCTGTGCAGCCAATCAACACTCCTAACGCTCCTGTGCAGCCAATCAACGCTCCTGTGCAACCAATCAACGCTCCTGTGCAGCCAATCAACGCTCCTGTGCAGCCAATCAATGCTCCTGTGCAGCACACTTCTGTGCAGCCAATCAACGCTCCTGTGCAACCAATCAACGCTCCTGTGCAGCCAATCAACGCTCCTGTGCAACCAATCAACGCTCCTGTGCAACCAATCAACACTCCTGTGCAGCCAATCAACGCTCCTGTGCAGCCAATCAATGCTCCTGTGCAGCACACTTCTGTGCAGCCAATCAACGCTCCTGTGCAACCAATCAACGCTCCTGTGCAGCCAATCAACGCTCCTGTGCAACCAATCAACGCTCCTGTGCAACCAATCAACACTCCTGTGCAGCCAATCAACGCTCCTGTGCAGCCAATCAACACTCCTGTGCAGCCAATCAACACTCCTGTGCAGCCAATCAACACTCCTGTGCAACCAATCAACACTCCTGTGCAGTCAATCAACGCTCCTGTGCAGCCAATCAACACTCCTGTGCAGCCAATCAACGCACCTGTGCAGCCAATCAACGCTCCTGTGCAGCCGGTTCTCTCGGATTGTTTTACAACAAACACTTCTTTGTTTAAGATAGCCTGCTCCCTCCATATAAGGGCGGAGGGCGGGTAATGCTATTCTTACATGTAAATGAATGTGAATATACATTCATAGATACATATGTCATGCTCAGCAAGACAAACTTCTCGATCCAACTCCCCAGGAAGGGCTCAATTTGCACGCCAATTAGCGTTGTCATCACGATCATCATTATTGCAGCATAAGTTAAGTAGTGCAGTATAGCCCAGAAAGATGAGAACAAAAATCGCTCTCAAAAAACACACAAGATGGTCTCAGCACTGTACATGGCTATGCATATGCTCTCTCCTGGCACCACTGTACATGGCTATGCATAAGCTCTCTCCTGGCACCACTGTACATGGCTGTGCATATGCTCTCTCCTGGCATCACTGTATATGGCTATGCACATGCTCTCTCCTGGCACCACTGTACATGGCTGTGCATATGCTCTCCCCTGGCACCACTGTACATGGCTGTGCATATGCTCTCTCCTGGCACCACTGTACATGGCTATGCATAAGCTCTCTCCTGGCATCACTGTACATGGCTATGCATATGCTCTCTCCTGGCACCACTGTACATGGCTGTGCATATGCTCTCCCCTGGCACCACTGTATATGGCTATGCACATGCTCTCTCCTGGCACCACTGTACATGGCTGTGCATATGCTCTCTCCTGGCACCACTGTACATGGCTATGCATAAGCTCTCTCCTGGCATCACTGTATATGGCTATGCATAAGCTCTCTCCTGGCACCACTGTATATGGCTATGCACATGCT
Source organism: Cladorhizidae sp. MBARI D1340-BT2 (assembly GCA_028752905.1). NCBI lineage: Eukaryota > Metazoa > Porifera > Demospongiae > Poecilosclerida > Cladorhizidae > Cladorhizidae sp. MBARI D1340-BT2. The sequence continues at coordinate 9,679,612 of JAQNBH010000015.1, forward strand.
CTCTCCTGGCACCACTGTACATGGCTATGCATAAGCTCTCTCCTGGCACCACTGTACATGGCTGTGCATATGCTCTCCCCTGGCACCACTGTACATGGCTGTGCATATGCTCTCTCCTGGCACCACTGTACATGGCTATGCATAAGCTCTCTCCTGGCACCACTGTATATGGCTGTGCATATGCTCTCCCCTGGCACCACTGTACATGGCTGTGCATATGCTCTCTCCTGGCACCACTGTACATGGCTATGCATAAGCTCTCTCCTGGCATCACTGTACATGGCTATGCATATGCTCTCTCCTGGCATTACTGTATATGGCTATGCACATGCTCTCTCCTGGCATTACTGTATATGGCTATGCACATGCTCTCTCCTGGCACCACTGTACATGGCTATGCATATGCTCTCTCCTGGCACCACTGTATATGGCTATGCATAGGCTCTCTCCTGGCATCACTGTACATGGCTGTGCATATGCTCTCTCCTGGCACCCTGTACATGGCTGTGCATATGCTCTCTCCTGGCATCACTGTATATGGCTATGCACATGCTCTCTCCTGGCACCACTGTATATGGCTATGCATAAACTCTCTCCTGGCATCACTGTATATGCTATGCATAGGCTCTCCCCTGGCATCACTGTACATGGCTATGCATAAGCTCTCTCCTGGCATCACTGTACATGGCTATGCATATGCTCTCCCCTGGCACCACTGTATATGGCTATGCATAGGCTCTCTCCTGGCACCACTGTATATGGCTATAGCATAAGCTCTCTCCTGGCATCATGTATGTGGCTATGCATATGCTCTCCCCTGGCACCACTGTATATGCTATGCATAAGCTCTCTCCTGGCACCACTGTACATGGCTATGCATAAGCTCTCTCCTGGCACCACTGTATATGGCTATGCATAGGCTCTCTCCTGGCATCACTGTACATGGCTATGCATAAGCTCTCCCCTGGCACCACTGAATATGACTATGCATAAGGTACCACTGTATATGGCTATGCATAAGCTCTCTCCTGGCACCACTAATATGGCTGTGCATATGCTCTCTCCTGGCACCACTGTATATGGCTATGCATATGCTCTCTCCTGCCACCACTGTATATGGCTATGCATAAGCTCTCCCCTGGCACCACTGTACATGGCTATGCATAAGCTCTCCCCTGGCACCACTGAATATGGCTATGCATAAGGTACCACTGTATATGGCTATGCATAAGCTCTCTCCTGGCACCACTAATATGGCTGTGCATATGCTCTCTCCTGGCACCACTGTACATGGCTATGAATAAGCTCTCCCCTGGCACCACTGAATATGGCTATGCATAAGGCACCACTGTATATGGCTATGCATAAGCTCTCTCCTGGCACCACTGTATATGACTATGCATAAACTCTCTCCTGGCACCACTGTATATGGCTGTGCATAAGCTCTCTCCTGGCACCACTGTATATGGCTATGCATAAGCTCTCTCCTGGCACCACTGTAATATGGCTATGCATAAGCTCTCCCCTGGCACCACTGTATATGGCTATGCATAAGCTCTCCCCTGGCACCACTGTATATGGCTATGCATATGCTCTCTCCTGGCATCACTGTATATGGCTATGCATAAGCTCTCTCCTGGCACCACTGTATATGGCTATGCATAAGCTCTCTCCTGGCACCACTGTATATGGCTATGCACATGCTCTCTCCTGGCACCATTGTACATGGCTATGCATAAACTCTCTCCTGGCACCACTGTATATGGCTATGCATAAGCTCTCTCCTGGCACCACTGTATATGGCTATGCATTGGCACCACTGTATATGGCTATGCATAAGCTCTCTCCTGGCACCACTGTATATGGCTATGCATATGCTCTCCCCTGGCACCACTGTATATGGCTATGCATAGGCTCTCCCCTGGCACCACTGTATATGGCTATGCATATGCTCTCCCCTGGCACCACTGTATATGCTATGCATAAGCTCTCCCCTGGCACCACTGTATATGGCTATGCACAAGCTCTCTCCTGGCACCACTGTACATGGCTATGCACATGCTCTCTCCTGGCACCACTGTATATGGCTATGCACATGCTCTCTCCTGGCACCATTGTACATGGCTATGCATAAACTCTCTCCTGGCACCACTGTATATGGCTATGCATAAGCTCTCTCCTGGCACCACTGTATATGGCTATGCATTGGCACCACTGTATATGGCTATGCATAAGCTCTCTCCTGGCACCACTGTATATGGCTATGCATATGCTCTCCCCTGGCACCACTGTATATGCTATGCATAAGCTCTCCCCTGGCACCACTGTATATGGCTATGCATAAGCTCTCCCCTGGCACCACTGTATATGGCTATGCATAAGCTCTCCCCTGGCACCACTGTATATGGCTATGCATTGGCACCACTGTATATGGCTATGCACATGCTCTCTCCTGGCACCATTGTACATGGCTATGCATAAACTCTCTCCTGGCACCACTGTATATGGCTATGCATAAGCTCTCTCCTGGCACCACTGTATATGGCTATGCATTGGCACCACTGTATATGGCTATGCATAAGCTCTCTCCTGGCACCACTGTGTTCACTGTAAATAGGGATCTCTCTATATGAATCTAGTCAGTGCTGTTGCCTACTCTCAGCCTTTGCTCCTTCATCAATCCACTGCTCACATTTCTCTCGGTAGCCGAGCTGTTCGGTGCTGGGACACACGAGACTGTTCCCAGCTGTTCGGTGCTGGGACACACGAGACTGTTCCCAGCTGTTCGGTGCTGGGACACACGAGACTGTTCCCAGCTAAGAAATGGAACAGCAGCATGGTTCAGAGTTCAATCATTGAAGTGTGCACTATAAAAAATGACTTCTGCACATGCACGATGACCAATCTTTATACCACACATACACACACATACACACACATACACACACATACACACACATACACACACATATAGAAACATAATTCAGTTATTCTATGTAGAGAGAGAGATGCCATTTTTAAGAGGGGGATTTTTGGTGGTATAAACTGTTTACGCTTCACTGCTACTGAAGTGAAATCGGAAGATACCCTCAATCAAGCCCTCCACTATTACTCCTAACACACCCACCTACTAATTGTCAACAGTGCATAATGTTGGCAGTTAAGGAGCAGTGAGATGGTTAGAGAAGTCGTCATGCATCAATCTCACCTCACCAGACAAAAACTGGTAAACTAGAAGCTGTTTATAGAACTCGTAACTCACATTTTCGAGACCGTATATACACCTAAAGTTGGTTGACAAAGGATTGCTTAAAACTCTCACACACCTATCCTGCATGACTCTCACAGACCTAGTCTGCATGACTCTTACAGACCTAGTCTGCATGACTCTCACACACCTATCCTGCATGACTCTCACAGACCTAGTCTGCATGACTCTCACAGACCTAGTCTGCATGACTCTTACAGACCTAGCCTGCATGACTCTCACACACCTATCCTGCATGACTCTTACAGACCTAGTCTGCATGACTCTCACACACCTAGCCTGCATGACTCTCACACACCTATCCTGCATGACTCTCACAGACCTAGTCTGCATGACTCTCACAGACCTAGCCTGCATGACTCTTACAGACCTAGTCTGCATGACTCTCACAGACCTAGTCTGCATGACTCTCACAGACCTAGCCTGCATGACTCTTACAGACCTAGCCTGCAGGACTCTTACAGACCTAGCCTGCATGACTCTTACAGACCTAGCCTGCATGACTCTTACAGGCCTAGTCTGCATGACTCTTACAGACCTAGTCGTCTCTGCATGACTCTTACAGACCTACTGCATGACTCTCACAGACCTAGTCTGCATGACTCTCACAGACCTAGCCTGCATGACTCTTACAGACCTAGCCTGCATGACTCTCACACACCTATCCTGCATGACTCTTACAGGCCTAGTCTGCATGACTCTTACAGACCTAGCCTGCATGACTCTCACAGACCTAGTAGTCTGCATGACTCTTACAGACCTAGTCTGCATGACTCTTACAGACCTAGCCTGCAGGACTCTTACACACCTATAATCCATGGACCCACACCTGATATTTAACTTAGCTGTACCCTCTGAATGGGAAAAATTTTGGGGGGGTTTGTTGTTGTTAGTAAGCCTATGCCTAGGGATAATAAATAGTGGTAGTATCCAAGATGATCAAAAATGGCCGCCGTTTGAAACTCGTACTTTAATTTGGACTTTAACGTTTTAGTTTGACCTTCAATCCCACCAAAAAAAGATGACAATATGATTTTCCATCTAATAATATCCATTTTAAGGGATTTTAAGGTTTCGTTTAAACTTAGGCCATTTTTGACATCAGTTTTTTTTAATATATGTAAAATTGATATGTTGCAGACAGTTTCTTGTGTGTGTGTGTGCAACTTTCCCTGTAGATAATCTATTTCTTCTTTAGAATTGTGGGACAGGTATTTCACAAACATTGTGCACAAAAAGCAAAATGATTTAACTCTTTACCATCTTAGAGTCACGGCATGTCAAAGGTCATTGACCCACACGATGAAAATTGGACAAGAACATAATACCAAATTTTATTAAACAGGTAATATTGTGTAATAACTGAATTAAGTTGAATTTGTGAGCAGGTAGATGGTTTAGCAGCTCTCTTGAATTTAAATACTATCACCATTAAAAATATGGCATACAATTCTAACATTATATCATCATGATGACATCATCAAGATTGCATTGCTCTAGCCACTGCCCTATCCAAAACTATAGATATACTGCCCTGGCAACCCTAGCTTTTGCACTCCTTTACCTAATTGAAGCCCAGTATAAAGTATTGATGTCACCATTACGATTGTGCTAAGCACTATTGTGCACTTAATGGAATACTGCTAATAATAAATGCATTTCTAACTTGACTTAAAAGTGCTCTGTTTGTGTTCAGCAAGTATAAGGCACAGTCTGTAGGCATCTAGCCCAAGTAACAATGGCTGATTCAGACGTAACACTTCATTATCCACAAAGAAGGTCCAGTCCGTCTGATGAACGTCCTAATTTTAATTTGCTAAAGCTTTGACACATGGAAAACTTGACTAAGAGATGTTGAAATCAGAGAGCATTCCATAGTCTGGATTTGGCAATATAGTAATCGAAGGAAAAATCCCACCAATGTCCCACCATTGAAGGTCTCATACACAAGCAAAGCAACATCTTGACTCCATTAACATAATGAGAATGACGAAATTGGCAAAGCCGGTTGTTCTAGAGAACCTTGAGGCACGCACGGAACTTGTTGACAGTATAGGAGGCAAAGTGCATTTTCTGCCTGAAAGTACATAAGCTATAGTACTTGAAGGCTTGAAGGGTTAAAGAACAAGAGAAACTCTTATTCAGCGCACTGAGTTATGTTTCTGGTTAAGTGACCAGAATGCAGCAGTCAGGCAAATGGACGAGAGAATGCCCACTCTTGTCAGCAGAGAAGTTGCAGCTGCTCATGCTCACTTGCCAACCGATCACGTTATTGCTCATACATAAAAGTGTTAGCTCCTGCCAGCAGTGAGGCAGGCAGTGAGGCAGGCAGTGTGGCAGGCAGTGTGGCAGGCAGTGAGGCAGGCAGTGTGGCAGGCAGTGTGGCAGGCAGTGTGGCAGGCAGTGAGGCAGGCAGTGAGGCAGGCAGTGTGGCAGGCAGTGAGGCAGGCAGTGTGGCAGGCAGTGTGGCAGGCAGTGAGGCAGGCAGTGAGGCAGGCAGTGTGGCAGGCAGTGAGGCAGGCAGTGAGGCAGGCAGTGAGGCAGGCAGTGTGGCAGGCAGTGAGGCAGGCAGTGTGGCAGGCAGTGAGGCAGGCAGTGAGGCAGGCAGTGAGGCAGGCAGTGCGGCAGGCAGTGAGGCAGGCAGTGTGCAGTGTGGCAGGCAGTGAGGCAGGCAGTGAGGCAGGCAGTGAGGCAGGCAGTGTGGCAGGCAGTGTGGCAGGCAGTGTGGCAGGCAGTGTGGCAGGCAGTGTGGCAGGCAGTGAGGCAGGCAGTGTGGCAGGCAGTGAGGCAGGCAGTGAGGCAGGCAGTGTGGCAGGCAGTGTGGCAGGCAGTGTGGCAGGCAGTGAGGCAGGCAGTGTGGCAGGCAGTGAGGCAGGCAGTGTGGCAGGCAGTGAGGCAGGCAGTGTGGCAGGCAGTGTGGCAGGCAGTGAGGCAGGCAGTGAGGCAGGCAGTGAGGCAGGCAGTGTGGCAGGCAGTGTGGCAGGCAGTGAGGCAGGCAGTGAGGCAGGCAGTGAGGCAGGCAGTGAGGCAGGCAGTGTGGCAGGCAGTGTGGCAGGCAGTGTGGCAGGCAGTGTGGCAGGCAGTGAGGCAGGCAGTGAGGCAGGCAGTGAGGCAGGCAGTGTGGCAGGCAGTGTGGCAGGCAGTGAGGCAGGCAGTGAGGCAGGCAGTGAGGCAGGCAGTGTGGCAGGCAGTGTGGCAGGCAGTGTGGCAGGCAGTGTGGCAGGCAGTGAGGAACAAGAGGATGTTGATCTGTATAATGAGCAGAGAAGCAGTCATTCCAGGAGCTTTTCTCATTCATAAAGAATGAACTCCTTGCCAACCCAAAAGTGTTGCCAATGACTAATCTCACCTCAAGACTAGTCAAATGCACAAATTCTCTTGGCATTGAAAGGCTCAACCAAGGAAACACATTCGACGTAAGATGGAATGTGAATTAGCTGGAACACTTCATATCTTTCCCAACAAAGGAATGCTTCCACTACATCCTGTCCATGAGCGACTCAGTCCCAATAAAATTAGCGTAAATGTTGAATTAGAGATTTTTTAAACCTACTAAAATGCCAAAGATGTTTTGACAGCAAGGCAGCCTTGAAACTAAGATGTGATGAAGCAAGTCATGCATGTCCACCGGAAGTGGATTATAACAGAGCCAGCATCCCAGAGTCATGGCTCCGGTTCCACTAGCAGGAGAAAAATTGTAAAGGGTATACATCTCAAAAAAATCCAGCAAACGTACTTCAGCGAAGACTTTTGGTGCTTGCCATAAAGTCTCGAAGGGGAAAGTCACCGAAGCAAACATAAACTGCCATCTGCTGTTAAATCCCCCGATAAGGACTTCAAACCGGCTTAGTCACAGTGCATCGTATTCCAAGATGAAAAAGATTGACATAGCTGTGTGTCTGCAGGAGCTATATCACTGACAGAAGGTGATGTTGCTCTGCATCAATCCTGGCATTTGTATACTCAGCTCGAGGAAACTGTCAGTGGCGAAGGGAATTTCCATAGACTTAATGGAATTGCAATTCCGGTCAAATGATTGAGCATTCCAATCTGTGCCATCGGTGGCCAAAACAAAGGCAAGAGGCATCAGCACTCCATCACTAATGCTGCCCTCATGTGGCCAGTAGACACTAGGGTTACATACCAAGACCAAATGTACAGATCTATGTCGACACAACAACTGTGACTCAAAGTATTAAGAGGAGCAACCTTGTATGGCTTTGCTTATATGTCTCTCCCAGAAAAATATCCCAACCAGAGAACTAAACAACGAGTAGGTGGACAGGCTTTAATATATGATGATGACAGGACTGTTCAAGATGGCATGAGTTACTTGCTGATGATGACAGGACTGTTCAAGATAGCTTGGGTTACTTGCTGATGATGACAGGACTGTTCAAGATGGCATGGGTTACTTGCTGATGAAAGGACTGTTCAAGATGGCATGGGTTACTTGCTGATGATGACAGGACTGTTCAAGATGGCTTGGGTTACTTGCTGATGATGACAGGACTGTTCAAGATGGCATGGGTTACTTGCTGATGATGACAGGACTGTTCAAGATGGCTTGGGTTACTTGCTGATGATGACAGGACTGTTCAAGATGGCATGGGTTACTTGCTGATGATGACAGGACTGTTCAAGATGGCTTGGGTTACTTGCTGATGATGACAGGACTGTTCAAGATGGCTTGGGTTACTTGCTGATGACAGGACTGTTCAAGATGGCATGGGTTACTTGCTGATGACAGGACTGTTCAAGATGGCATGGGTTACTTGCTGATGATGACAGACTGTTCAAGATGGCTTCGGTTACTTGCTGATGACAGAACTGTTCAAGATGGCTTGGGTTACTTGCTGATGATGACAGGACTGTTCAAGATGGCTTGGGTTACTTGCTGATGATGACAGGACTGTTCAAGATGCTGATGACAGGACTGTTCAAGATGGCTTGGGTTACTTGCTGATGACAGGACTGTTCAACATGGCTTGGGTTACTTGCTGATGACAGGACTGTTCAAGATGGCTTGGGTTACTTGCTGATGATGACAGGACTGTTCAAGATGGCTTGGGTTACTTGCTGATGATGACAGGACTGTTCAAGATGCTGATGACAGGACTGTTCAAGATGGCTTGCTGATGACAGGACTGGCTTGGGTTACTTGCTGATGATGACAGGACTGTTCAAGATGCTGATGACAGGACTGTTCAAGATGGCTTGGGTTACTTGCTGATGACAGGACTGTTCAAGATGGCTTGGGTTACTTGCTGATGAAAGGACTGTTCAAGATGGCTTGGGTTACTTGCTGACAATCAGTGCCCCAGCAACACAGATGTCCATTGTGGAATGAATACTGAACCAGTCACTCAAAATCATGCACTCCTTGCAGTTGGTCAATATTGCATGCACATTTGATCAAACATTCTATGCCAAAGCAGCTGAAATTGCATCAGCATAAGCTCAACATCGTCATCCTCAGGCTGTGTGTGTTCCATACCACCTGCAACTCCTCTCAGTTGCATCAGCATAAGCTCAACATCGTCATCCTCAGGCTGTATGTGCTCCACACCACCTGCAACTCCTCTCAGTTGCATCAGCATAAGCTCAACATCGTCATCCTCAGGCTGTATGTGCCTAACACTACCTGCAACTGCTCTCAGTTGCATCAGCATAAGCTCAACATCGTCATCCTCAGGCTGTATGTGCTCCACACCACCTGCAACTCCTCTCAGTTGCATCAGCATAAGCTCAACATCGTCATCCTCAGGCTGTATGTGCTCCACACCACCTGCAACTCCTCTCAGTTGCATCGGCATAAGCTCAACATCGTCATCCTCAGGCTGTATGTGCTCCACACCACCTGCAACTCCTCTCAGTGCATCGGCATAAGCTCAACATCATCATCCTCAAGCTGTATGTGCTCCACACCACCTGCAACTCCTCTCAGTTGCATCAACATAAGCTCAACATCATCATCCTCAGGCTGTGTGCTCCACACCACCTGCAACTGCTCTCAGTTGCATCAGCATAAGCTCAACATCGTCATCCTCAGGCTGTGTGTGTTCCATACCACCTGCAACTCCTCTCAGTTGCATCAGCATAAGCTCAACATCGTCATCCTCAGGCTGTGTGTGCTCCATACCACCTGCAACTCCTCACAGTTGCATCAGCCTGCAGGACTCTTATAGCCCAGCCTGCAGAACCAAGGTGGCTAAACTCTTTTCAATTATTATCACGGCTACGGAACTCCATAAAGATGTTGCAGGTGTCTTCTGCAAGGCATAAGCCCCAATGGATTGGACAAACACATACATATGCCAGCTGGTTATTTTGTGCTGCTTCTCACATGCACCCATGGCACGGGGTAATAACTGGAAGTGGAGGAACTCCAGCTCTGAGGTTTGCAGGTTTGCAGCTTGGGCTGCAAGAGATGAACAGTTCAAAATCAGAGAGAGCTCTTCCTGTTAGTTACACTCATACATACAAATACTGATGAGTGTATACATTATTGATGAACTTCAAAATGTCTATGGTTAACTTTTATGCCATAGGCCCCCTCAATAAAAATGTTCACCATAGACGTTCACCATAGACCCCTCAATAAAAATGTACACCATAGCCCACCCACCCCTTAAAAATAAAATAAATAATAAATTTACAAAAGGTAGGCCATAGGCCCCCCCAGTATGTATATCATAGACACCTTCAATCAAAATCTACACCATAGGCCTCCCCTAATATATATATATATATATTTAAGTAGGGTTCCTTAATCGCCATAGGCAGTGTTTCATTTAGAAAATTGTCGGGGGGGGGGGGTGCATAATGAATAAGGTGTGACATAATACGATTTCCAAGAGGGGAGGTTGAAAAGGTTCCAAGGAGGTAGCCACTCTCCTCTAAATGAAACCCTGATAGGCCCCCTAAATCAAAATGTAACAAGTAGGCGGAACAATACAGGGATCGGGGGGAACAATACAGGGGTCGGGGGGAACAATACAGGGGTCGGGGGAACAGGGTTCCAGAAAAATCAAGGTCAAGAGACTTAATTACCAGTAGACAACTTCAGTTTGCTCGTCCAAATCGAATCTGAAGTTGATGAAACCTTGCAGCTGACCACTGAGGGATTCCCGAGCCAACAGAAAGCTATAAACACAAACACCCAATCAACCCGAGTACTTAAGCAAGGAAATACTGATACAGGAAGTAAACAATAAGTGAAGGAGAAAGTAAACAGATGCCATGTGAGGACAGGATGTCGGTGTAAGACTACCTATCACTGGAACCCCTCCATTCAGAATGCAGGCATCAATACAGTATCCTGTTACATATGGTTAAGCATGGTTAGGTGACGGGGATTCATGTCAAGGACTGCCGAACACTTCCTAGAGGACATCTTGGGATCTCCCTGGGGTGCCGGCCACCACTGAACCCAGGATATCGAGGGAGCCAATTACCCAGCACGGATCCCGGAGCAGCCTTAGGGTTAGGGGCATTCCGGGTGGGGTCAGTGTTCTAGGGTTTCTAATACTCTACGGCTAAGGATATTCCAAGGCTAGAGTTAGGGCTAGGGTTAGAGGCATTCTGGGGTCAATGATCTAAGGCTAGAGTTAGGGCTAGGATTCTGGGGTCAATGATCTAAGGCTAGAGTTAGGGCTAGGGTTAGAGTCATTCTGGGGTCAATGATCTAAGGCTATAGTTAGGACTAGGGTTAGAGGCATTCTGGGGTCAATGATCTAAGGCTATAGTTAGGGGGCATTCTGGGGTCAATGATCTAAGGCTATAGTTAGGGGGCATTCTGGGGTCAATGATCTAAGGCTAGAGTTAGGGCTAGGATTCTGGGGTCAATGATCTAAGGCTAGAGTTAGGGCTAGGGTTAGAGTCATTCTGGGGTCAATGATCTAAGGCTAGAGTTAGGGCTAGGGTTAGAGGCATTCTGGGGTCAATGATAGGCTAGAGTTAGGGCTAGGGTTAGAGGGTCAATGATCTAAGGCTAGAATTAGGGCTAGGTTAGAGGCATTCTGAGGTCAATGATCTAAGGCTAGAGTTAGTGCTAGGGTTAGGAGCATTCTGGGGTCAATGTTCTGGGTTTGGAATGCCAGGGCTAAGTATATTCTAAGACTACAGTTAGGGCTCATCACAGGATGGTGGCAAGTGTCCCAGGATACAAGTCTTCAAGGACCCATGCTGTACAGTCAGTCACCCTCACTAGGGCCAACCCACCCGGGATGTCCTAGGAGAGCGTGTGGCAGTACTCGGTAAGGGAGAGGCACACACGACTACCAACACATGGCATTCCTATGTCATGTGTCCCCTCCTCTCTCACCCTCACCCCCTCCCTCCCCACCCCACATGAAGATCTCCACTTGTTATAGTAGCTTGCTCACCATGCAGTATCATGTGTGAGCTCCTCCCACTTCTTCCGGTCATTCCAGCCCCACCCACTGGATTCATAGCTGCACGAATGACAGCAAGGAGGGATGAAGCTAAGATCTTAGAAATTATCTCCAATGAACACACAGAGGGTGTTAATTGATAGAGAAGACATTTATCACGCCTGGCCCTGACCCGGGGAGGGGGAGGGGGAGGGAGGGAAAGGATTGTAAATTAAGCTCTCTGTATTAGGACCGACTACTACAACAATATGCATGTCATCGGCAAACGTCACTCAACACGATGGTGGACGTAATGTAACACTACTCTAATTGTATCAACATTTTTGCCACTATCTGTATCAACAACTTTTCCACTAAGTGGAAAGAAAAATATGACTTATCCTCTACCCACCTAGCATGTTCATCAGTGAGGCTGTCATGGCACACACTTACATTCCTCTCCTCTACCCACCTAGCATGCTCTCATCAGTGAGGCTGTCATGCCACACACTTGAATTCCTCTCCTCTACCCACCCAGCATGCTCTCATCAGTGAGGCTGTCATGCCCACACACTTACATTCCTCTCCTCTACCCACCTAGCACGCTCATCAGTGAGGAGGCTGTCATGCCACACACTTGCATTCCTCTCCACTACCCACCTAGCATGCTCATCAGTGAGGAGGCTGTCATGCTACACAAACACACAACCCTGGAATTGGAGCTGGTGTCAAAATTCAGTGACAAATGTCAACCTCTCACCAAGTAAATACCAAATAAAGGAAGTATTCCTATACAATTAGAGGAAGTTGCACCACCACAAAATGGATGTTGCACAATTGCATGCCTAAGCACGTGTTGGCATGTGAAGCACACCAACAAACCCATGCTGGCTCAGCACAGACAGAGGATGCAAGAGCTAAAGATGTCAACATCCTTGGAATGTTGACAAAAAAACACCTTGGATATTAATGCACCACTTCTGGGGGTTGTACTCAAGACAAGATGGAACACTCACCATGTCTTACAACAACCAATTAAGACAATCACTTACTAGGACTTGACGCTGGCTTTCATTAAGTCAAAGACCCACTTCAAGTCCTCGGGAGACATCTTGGATACTCGACAACAGGACACAGAGAGATCTAGCCTGTGATACCATAGCTTATATATTGGGTCTTTTCCATGCACACAACATACCTTGCCTTTCTACGCTGCATTCTGTAATATTGCCCTGCATTAGGAACTATGTGGGGTTTAGGCTAGGCAAAGTATGAGGTTAACCTTCAGGTTGGGGCTTAGCTAGCCAGGTCTGGGCTAGGCAAGGCTAAGGCTTTAACTAGCTAGGTCTGGGACTAGGCAAGGCCAAGGGTCTGGGACTAGGCAAGGCTGGGGCTTAACTAGCTAGGTCTGGTGCCAGGCAAGGCTGGGGCTAACTCTAGCAGCCAATATTGGAGCTTAGCTGGGACTAGTCTGGCATAACCAACTCATTTCCTTCCTATTTTGGGGGTGGGAAAAGATAAGGGTGGTGTTTCTAGCAATATGACTTGTATCACGCAAGGGTCAGAATGTGGAAGTCCAAATGTTGCTGAGGTATTAGGGCTAGGGCTCAAGCAAGGGTCAGGGAAGGATGGAATGTGGAAGTCCAAGTGTTGCTTGTGCTGAATCTACTGTAGTTCAGAACTCAATTGTTGTCAGGCAGCAGTTCACTGGCATCTCAAAGAAGCTGACTCCCCAAAGAGAATCTGCTGAGATATAGTCTAAAATAAAGTTAGGGGGACTTGGATTTGTTCACCGATGATTGCACATCGAAATTGAAAGATAAGTCCATTTGCTTTCTTCTCGTTTCAAGCTTCGTCATACTTTAAAATGGTGTCCTTTGTCCCTTCCAATGGCTTTCTCAGAACCCCTGCCAAGAATTTGCCTGTCTCCCATCTTAGTTAATTCTTCTCAAGCAAGGGAAATTAGCCTTGTTGCTGGAGAGAGTAATAGCCAGCAGCTGCTTTTGCTGCTGCCAACACTAGTCCACAAAACTACACGGACAAAACATTATCATCATTTTTGTGACATAGACGGTGAATTAAATTCCTGTCACAAGTGTCACATGCTAGAGACTGTACCAGACCCTTTTCTTCCCCCAGCCAAAGCTAAAAAAGGTAAAGGATGGCTTGCCAGGCTGGGACATGGGGCCAATGCAGGTCTGAACTAGGGCTAAAACTAGGGCCAGGACAAGGACTACAACCCTCCGAGTTGCATAACTATGATGTATCAGTAGGTCAGCAATAAGGAGAACTAGCCAATATGCATTATACATTGTATAAGGATTACAGTGTGTGTTGGAGTGTGTGTGTGTGTGTATGTGTATGCTCGAATTTGTGCATACGAATTCCTCTTGAAGCTTTTGAAAGCTGGGAGACTCTCCATTAAGTCTTCATGCTACAGAGGGTAGCAGAGGTGAGAGAGGTGTGGTGGGAGAGGGTCAAGGAGAAGAGGGAAAGGTAGAGGGAAGTTAGAATGAGTGACTGACCCCTGTGCCAAAATGCTGACCATTCCATGTTGTGTTACCTGGTAGGCAGCTTTTATAACTGCCAGGGATACTGCCACCTCCTCTTGTTCCTACAAACAAGTCAACATGTAATTTTTTTTTTAATGTATGATTTGGGATTGAATGGGGGAAGTCTGCATCACAGACCAAAAAAAGCTTGAGAGCTTGAGTTTAGATATTGTGTGTCTGCTACCTGTTTCCTCTTCAGTTTCCTTTCTCTGCTTTTAGAAGAGCTTGATTTTTTCTGGTAAAGTAAGAAGAAAGAAGGTAAGATATGGGAGAACAGTTGCATTACTCCTCACCTTTTTAGGGGGCATTTTTCAACGCACACTTGCAACCGCGCGCGCAATACCGCAAGACTTTGAACGCGGGAAAACCTGCAAAACAGCTGCCTATAACTCTTCCAGTTTCACCTGCATGCACCGAGCTGACTTCTTCTCTATTCGTGCCCCCATGGAACAAGGTAAACCAATAGGAAAGTTACGTCCTGCTGCCATTTTAACGTATTTTTTCTGCTAACTAGGTGTAGAAAATTGTGGTGAAGGACCACTACTGAACTCGAAGTCAACACAAGGAGAACCAGTATCCGCTACCAAACAACACAGCAATGATATTAAGGAGATATGTGTCAGAGAAAGCTTGCTAGTGGAAGAAAGTATCACAGGAATAGAACTGGAGGTAGGAGACTAGATAAAATTTCTTGAATGTTATATATATGTAAGTAATGTCTATTTATTTTCTAATGTGATGTTTCTATTTCAAAGCAAACTGCCACATAGATAGTGCTGAGCCCATTAAAGTGTAGACTAGACATTAAACAATGCCTAATTATAGAGCATTTTTTAAATAGAATGCTGATAAAGATGCAATTCATACCCAGGTCTATGCAGAAGATATATCAGAAGCCAGACAATTGGATATTATTCACGAGGGAAATGATATTTCAGAACCTGAAAACAAGCTACAGAAGATCCATTCACCTAAAGAGAGCTCTGAAGACAGGCCTGCTAATACGTGTGACATAATTTGTCCAGAATATACTACGGGAACAGAAAAAGGAATCTGTACACCTGTAACCTTTACGCTGAGCATGCCAGACACACACAGTGATACACAGGATCAATGTGGATCTGAACAAGACAATGAGTATACAGATGCTGTGAATGACACCAAGTGTGCTCAAATTCCTGAAGAGTTTAGCCAGACGTCAGTGGTGATAAATGAGGAGGTGATGTTGATTCCAGAGTGTGGAATGGAAACATGTCAGCAGTTCCAACTTCCTGGAGAAGTTGATCCGAGCTCAGTACTGGTGAAGGATGAAGTGATGTTGATTCCAAAGTGCAGAACGGAAGCATTTCAGCAGATACAGCTTCCTGGGAAAGATGTACAGAGTTCTATGCCACTATGCCAGAATGTGCAGTTACATACTAAATTTGACAAGAGGGACTCCACAATGATAGAGGAACAAAGGGAGGTGGTGATGGAGAATAAATGTGTGATACCACCAGTGGAAGTACAACAAGCTGAGGATGTGACCGAAGTCTGTACTGACACGGCAAGCATGCCTAGACCTGCAGTCAGTGGTTGTAAGCCAGGCTGGTGTGGTGCCATGGAGCTGGTGGTTCTAGGAATGGAGGAAGAGAAATTTTCCTTCATAGAATCTGATAATGAACTTGAAGATGACAAGGCCATAGAGCCGGTGGTTCTATCCTCTGTTGGGATGGAGGAAGAGAAATTTTCCTTCATAGAATCTGATAATGAACTTGAAGATGACAAGGCCATAGAGCCGGTGGTTCTATCCTCTGTTGGGATGGAGGAAGAGAAATTTTCCTTCATAGAATCTGATAATGTTCAGGAAGAGAAATTTTCCTTCATAGAATCTGATAATGAACTTGAAGATGACAAGGCCATAGAGCCGGTTGTTCTATCCTCTGTTGGGATGGAAGAAGAGAAATTTTCCTTCATAGAATCTGATAATGAACCTGAAGATGACAAGGACAGTAAGCAAGACGGATGTGAGGAATTAAATGATAGCAAAGAGAGTCAATGGGAAACCTCCATTGTTGAGTCAGAGGGCAGCAGTAAAAAAGGTGAACTTCCATTTACAATTTCTGCTGATGTATGTGACGGCATCAGTGGTAATCAGCAAGACTGCATTGGTATGAGCAGATACAAGGAAGACACATGTGATTTTCCCTTAGTGCTTGAAGAAGAAGAGAAGAATGAACCAGCCTCAAAGAGGCCAAGGTGTTCATTTGGCAAACATGATGAATGCATGATGGAACCAGAAATTATCTGTGAAGGACAGACAACTAATGAGCTTGACACTGATGACGGCAGTGAAACACTTCTCCAATGTTTGCCAACAGATTCTGCCATGCACTGGCCTGCACTACCCAATGCTCCACCCTGCAACCAGCTTTATCGAGAAGATGACGACGAAGGTGGCAGCCCACCTGATGATGGTGGAAGTAGTCGAACAGATCCAAGCACATGTCATGAGCAAATTTCTATATCTATGTCAGATTGTGATAACCAATTAGTTCCCGAGGAATACAGCCAGGTCCACAATCAGCTGATACCCGACCAAACATTTCAGGAGCACAAAAAGTCTTATTCCCTTTATTCAGACACACATGTGGGGTTGGACAAGTCTGTTTCAAAAATATCAAATTCATTGGATGTCTCAGAGAGCCTTCCTTCAGTGATGTCCCTCCCTTTTGCCGACCAAGTTATTCCTCAACCACGCTACTCTAGCTGCTTTGAGAAGAGAGAAGCAATGGCATCAAAACTCTCACAGACACAAGGTAATCAACGATGACATGCATTGTTGTTATATAATCATAAGCATTCACAAAGACAAAGTAATAATAATATTATTATTTATTGACAGTTGCACCTGTGAGCCGACAGTCTGATACCTTCTTCAGAAGACCACGCCTCAGACTTGGGCTCTCCAAAAAGCAGAAAACAAAACGACTCCATATCAATTAACTTGCTGAAAACAACCAACAAATCCAGCAATACCAATCTCTTCTTGCATTAGCAAAGATTTTGACAAATCCTCTTCAATCATATTTTTAAGATGATGTTCAGTATGCCGAAACAGTCCACTATTTATGTCAGGTTGCTATTATACACAGGTTCACTATATCATAACTCATGTTCAGTGAGGATTTTTGACATCGAAAAACAATCATATTTTTAAGATGATGTTCAGTATGCTTGTTACAGGTCCACTATTTATGTCAGGTTGCTATTATACACAGGTTCATTATATCATAACTCATGTTCAGTGAAATAAAAAGGATTTTTGACATCGAAAAACAATCATATTTTTAAGATGATATTCAGTATGCTTGTTACAATAGAAACAGGTCCACTATTTATGTCAGGTTGCTATTATACACAGATTCACTATATCATATATGTTCAGTGAAATAAAAAGGATTTTTTACATCGAAAACTTGATGCTTAAAACTGATTACAAGATAAACAGTATGTGTCTGAATGGCGTGTCCATTCTTTTTGTGTGATGGCTGTGGGTCTTCTGATAAAAGTCAAGCTCTAGGGCTGCCAAAACTCGGTATGCTCTACACAACAAGGAAGTGAACATATTCCAATACATTATTACTCAAACCTAGTATGCATACAGTGATTTACTTGTAGCTAGTCTTTCAGGCGTAGCAGCGTAAAGTTGGTGTACTTAACGAGTGAAAACTTTTGCTTGCCCCCATACTCGTTCAATGGGGTTTAGCTCACAATGGAACTTTGGGATAAACATGACCTTGTGGCCTAGGCTCAGCAGATATGTTTCCACAGTTGTCTTCTCCTCCCTGAAATCACTGTGGTTGGCCAACACCACCTTCATGTCACTGTGTGAGTGTGGCTTATTAATCTCGACCAAGTAATTGAGTAAAAACTAATGATAATGTGAACTGATCATCTTTTTTTCCTTACCTTGATAGGTGAAGTTTGTATATTCTTGATCTGTGCTTTTTGTGTAACAACTTATCTCTGCTGCATGGATTTGCCTCACACTCTCTTGTTACCCATTTTTCCAGCTAAAACTCTGAACATAGTGTAGAGCATTGTCCTAAGTTCAAGTAGTAGACAATCATGCCCTTTACTTTTCTCCAGCAAAAGTGAGACATTTGGTTTGAACTCAGGGGAGAAGATGGCCAGTGTGTTGCCATAGTAAGCATGATGTTAGAATTAGGATGGTATCCAATGATGGCAGTAACCCTCAATTTGGCCAGCTGATGAGCAATGCTCAGTGCTGTTTCATCTGGGAAGTAGCTGGTCCCAGACCCCAGTACATCAGCACTAGGATCACTGTCACTCCATGCTATGTAAATCACAAACAGACAACCACAACAACAACATAGCAGCAACAAGTTAGAAAAAGAAAAAGGAATATTTCCTAAATAAATATAATAAAAAATTAAAAAGTATATAGGTTGATTATATAGTAAGGATGGAAACGAGGATGTTCCAGTGTTTTTCAACTTATCCCCAGTGCTAAATTATACTACCCCTTTGACTATCTACAATAGTTTGAAACATGGATTGCCTGCAGTGAGTCAAACAAGTGAATAGACATCAAACAGTGCTAGGAAGTGATGTAGCTTTACTTCTTCATGTGGACTGTCACATACATACATTGGCTTATGGTTATATTTATCACACACGAATCATATCAATACTGCTATTGCAATTCAAATATTTGGGCTGCGATTGGTAAAGGTATATACAAATACAAGAACCAAAGCATTTTATTCTGCCTTTTTTTTTAAAAAGTGTCAACCCAATATCCTTAAAAAGCATTTATAATTTAAAATTATACAAACGAGAGAAAAAAAGGATGCCAATGATTGCTAGAAAAACTATCACTTGTCTTCCCCCAACGACTTCAGTCAGAGGCATGTGAACATAATTCATAAATTGTCAACTGATATATTAACTCTAATACCTTAAAATGTTGGTCATTTTATGATCATTTTGTATATACCAGTTTGGTCAGGACAGCACTGATATCTTGATATTAGTTCAGAGCGTTCCCTAGTCACTACTGCTGCCTTTCATATTATCTTGATCAAGAACTAACCGGTAACTGATGGGGTCCCCAAATATTCATATTCCAGTGGATGTAACCTAGATAAATTTGGGAGGATGTTGGGTGGAGAGATTTATAGCAGGACAAGAGGAATGCATTTGAAGGTGGGTGGGGATGAAAGAGCTTTTCGATGAGAGAAGGCTTAAAGTTTTGTTGAAGAGTGATTTTTTTGGTCGTTTCTTGTCACATTATTATGGCGTCTCTGATGAAATAGAGCTACTTTGGGACAATCATTTGGTGTACCATTATTCAGATGTGCCCTCCCCCCCTTTGAAAAGCATCTTTATTTACCTATGCAATATTTTAATATTTAGTGAAATTTGTGGCTAGTTAGCTGCTTACAATAGCCTTCTCTATGATCCACCCTATTTTATGTCTTTTCAACCTTGGCCATTACTATTGCTGGATCTGATGCTCACGCTAGATCTTACCCTTTATAAAACTGCTGACAACCAAAGACGAGTAAATAAGCTTGCTACTTGTCATCTGCTACGTCAACATATATAATAAGGTACACGAGGGTTTGCGTGTCTGCTTGGGTAGCTAGGTATATAGCATGGTGACATCAGATTGTCCCCGTCACATATATGCATGCGCACGGTCTGGCACCTATCAGGCATTGATTCTCTGTTGATAATACTTTGCTGCTGACTGCTCCACCAACTTATCAGTAGAGAGCAGAGACTATCCTACTGCAGGAAGCGTTGCCAGATGCTTTGACCTAGATAAAAATTCAGACAAAAAGTTCTTAAAACTTTTATCTGAGTTCTATCTACACCGCACATCTATCAACTTTTAGATTTCATGAAAGTGCATCCACCTGCTGAGAGAACCAACGAGATCTATATCACAATCGTTACAATCTCACAGATTTCTCCACTGCATCTGCAATCAGTAGCGATATTACGCCCGCCATCTTGGGCACCGCTTATGTGGTTGGGGTTTTGTTGCTGTTGTTTTTGCTATACAAGAACATTGGTGTACAGAGAATATAGACCCCCATGTAAAAAATATATGATGCTGATGCATGGCCAGGCCCGCTTGGTCCCCATATAATGTGGAGTGAGTGTTATCAAAGATATATATAGCTAGCTAATTCTGGATGAATGAGAAACGAAAATAAATTAATCTTCCTATATACCAAATTTGGTAAAGGTTTGTCAATCCACTATCAAGTATTTTATAAAATACACACACAAAGCGAGAGAGAGAGTTGCACAAACTTGGCACTCATCATCGCTGTGGGAAAAGGTAAGCGAGATGGCTATTTTCAGTGCTTTAAAAAAAATTAAAAAAATTAACAAATTTGTAATAGATAGATGAACATACAGGTCCAGTATCCAATCTATAGGAATAGTAAGATAGATGAACATACAGGTCCAGTAATCCAATCTATATAGGAATAGTAGATGAACATACAGGTCCAGTATCCAATCTATATAGGAATAGTAAGATAGATGAACATACAGGTCCAGTATCCAATCTATATAGGGATAGTAAGATAGATGAACATACAGGTCCAGTATCCAATCTATATAGGAATAGTAAGATAGGAACATACAGGTCCAGTATCCAATCTATATAGGAATACTAAGATAGATGAACATACAGGTCCAGTATCCAATCTATATAGGAATAGTAAGCTAGATGAACCTACAGGTCCAGCATCCAATCTATATAGGAATAGTAAGATAGAGGTCCAGTATCCAATCTATATAGGAATAGTAAGATAGATGAACATACAGGTCCAGTATCCAATCTATATAGGAATAGTAAGATAGGAACATACAGGTCCAGTATCCAATCTATATAGGAATACTAAGATAGATGAACATACAGGTCCAGTATCCAATCTATATAGGAATAGTAAGCTAGATGAACCTACAGGTCCAGTATCCAATCTATATAGGAATAGTAAGATAGATGAACATACAGGTCCAGTATCCAATATATATAGGAATAGTAAGATAGGAACATACAGGTCCAGTATCCAATCTATATAGGAATACTAAGATAGATGAACATACAGGTCCAGTATCCAATCTATATAGGAATAGTAAGATAGATGAACATACAGGTCCAGTATCCAATATATATAGGAATAGTAAGATAGGAACATACAGGTCCAGTATCCAATCTATATAGGAATACTAAGATAGATGAACATACAGGTCCAGTATCCAATCTATATAGGAATAGTAAGCTAGATGAATCTACAGGTCCAGCATCCAATCTATATAGGAATAGTAAGTTAGATGAACATACAAGTCCAGTATCCAATCTATATAGGAATAGTAAGATAGATGAACATACAGGTCCAGTATCCAATCTATATAGGAATAGTAAGATAGATGAACATACAGGTCCAGTATCCAATCTATATAGGAATAGTAAGATAGATGAACATACAGGTCCAGTATCCAATCTATATAGGAATAGTAAGATAGATGAACATACAGGTCCAGTATCCAATCTATAGAATGTAGTCTTGCTGCTTTTTAAATTCTGTTGTTTAACAAGTTTGTATTCTCTTAATTTACAAACACTACCAGAGCGCTTGTAAGCAGTGAACAAGATGTTCCTTCTGCGGATTACTTTAAGGATGTCATAGTTTATCCAAGATAAGCTTCTACGAGATGACAATATCTTCCTTGGGATGCACTTCTCCATAATATTATACCATCAAAATCAGACAATAGTGACCCCCAATCAATTTGATCATGGAGGCCTTGATGGTCAGAGGAACTAAGAGGAGGACTAGTGGAGCATGGTATGAGCAATGAGGGAGTGAAACAAAAGCCAGGGCAATGATGAGTGATTAGTTTAAGGAAAAAATCATCCAAGTTTAACACGCAGTGTTGATGTTGTGGGTTAAGGTTCATTAGTGTGGCTTGCTCAGATTAGTAATGTACTTGCATACTCCGCTTAAATGGTGTACTAGCATGCTCAGTTTGTTCAGGCAGTTCTCAGTCCTCTCTTTACTGGAGTTCAACGTGAGTGCTTGTTTGACTGAGGAGCATTATCAACATTTGATTAACTACCTGTTGGTAAGAGACAAGTTTACCAACTTACCCAAAGTCATTTGGAAAATTACAGAAATGTGGGCTGAGGCAACAGGCAGCTTCTTTTGAAGAGAAAGATGGCCTTCTTTTTCACCGTATACGAAGATCACTGTTTGATGGCTCTCACTTTAGCCATATTGTGGTGGACAAGAAAGAACAAGAATAGCTTATGAAAGCTTGCCACAATGGCATAGATGATGGTCACTTTGGAAGAGACAAGATATGAGCAAGGTTTGTCTCTGTTTGGTTAGCTAGAGTGCTCTTGTCCATGTCCTATCTATGGGTTGTCATGTCAGTGAAGTAGCAGTTTTGAACATGAGAATATCCTGACCCGCTCACTTCCTTTTGGAGAAACACTTGCCTCAACCCTACACGATATTGTTCGCCATCAATTTTAGAGTAAAAATATTACTTGGACAATGTTGGCATTTAGAATTTCTGTTGTAGGCTACTGTTCTTTATTTAATTTTCATCTGGGAGGTTTCCTAGACACATTTGGTGGAAGGAGTTGTAAATGATGTTCGGGAATATTGCAAGAGGTGTGGAATGGCCATGGCAGAGTTACATCCGATCCCTATTCAGTTTGGAGCAAACTTGGCATCGATTAGTTTATACAGTGCTTTTGATCTTAAATGAATCTGTTATATTTATACATAAACCTTTGCCCTTTTAGTGAAATATCAACAGATTACATACCTTTTTCCTCATTAGTTACTGATTACTTTTCTAAGCGGTCCGAAGCTGCACCAGACAAGACAGTTATAGCTGACTTTCTTTTTTCTGTTTTTTTGTCGGCATGGATGGCCAAGGATGATCATATCTGATCAAGTGAGGGAATTTGCAGTGTCAAGGTTATCACACTAAGTGCTTTTGGTAGTAAATTATTGAACACCAATTATTTATTTTATTTTTTGCTATAACTTTTTTTTTAAAGAAACTTCTCACATTATTTATATCAATGGAATGAAATAGAATAATTTGCAGTTTATCAGCTCCATTGAAGTGAGCAAACAACAGCTATGTCTATATATATACAACATTTTTAACAAACAACAGATGTAGTTATAATAATAAACTTTCACAGAGACAAGGTAATAATAAGCTAATATTATTTATTGACAGTTATACTTGTGAACCATCGGCAGTCTGATGCCATCTCCAGAAGACCAGTTCTCAGGCTTGGCCTCCAAAAAGCAGAAAACAATACCACTCCCTATCAACTAACTTACTGACAACAACAACAATAAATCCAATGATACCAATCTCTTCTTGATTAGCAAAGATTTTGACAATCATACCATAATCACATTTTGGAGATGATGTTCAGTATGCTTGTTACAATAGAAACAGGTCCACTATTTATGTCAGGTTGCTATTATACACAGGTTCACTATAATTATCATAACTCATATGTTCAGTGAAATAAAAAGGATTTTTGACAGAGCAAAAACTTGATGCTTAAAACTGATTGCAAGATAAACAGTGTGTGTCTGAATGGCTACAAACACGTGTCCATTCTTTTTGTGTGATGGCTGTGGGTCTTCTGATAAAATGACCACGTGTAGCATCGTAGTCGTCAAGCTCTAGGGTCACATAATCTGCCAAAACTGGGTGCGCTCTATATAACAAGGAAATGAACACATTCCAATACATTATGACTTAGCTCTGCTGGATCTACAATGCTTCAAACCTAGCATGCATACAGTGATCTACTTGGTAGTCACTGTGTGAGTGTGGCTTACCAATCTCGGCCAAGTGATTTAAAAAGCATGTTCTAATGATAATGTGAACTGATCATCTTTTCCCCCTTACCTTGATAGGTGAAGTTTGTATATTCTTGATCTGTGCTCTTTGTGTAACAACTTATCTCTGCTGCGTGGATGTATTGCCTCGCATTCTCTTGCTCTTTCTTGTCGATGAATAAACCCATTTCCCAGAAAACTGAAAAATATATAACTGAACATAGTATGAAGCAAAGTATATTGTCCTAGTCAAGTAGAGTACATACAATCATGACTTACTTTTCTCCAGCAAAAGTGAGACATTCGATTTGAGCTCAGAATTACACCATTACATGATGGTGTATGGAATTGGGATGGTATCCAATGATGGCAGTAACCCTCAATTTGGCCAGCTGACGAGCAATGCTCAGTGCTGTTTCATCTGGGAAGTAGCTGGTCTCCAGACCCCAGTACATCAGCACTAGGATCACTGTCACTCCATGCTATGTAAATCACAACCAGACAACCACAACATAGCAGCAACAAGTTAGAAAAAGAAAAAGGAATATTTCCTAAATAAATTTTAAAAATAAATAAATATAATAAAAGATGGGTTGATTAGTAAGGATGGAAACGAGGATGTTCCTGTGGCTTTCAACTTATCCCCAGTGCTTAATTTTACCACCCACTTTGACCATCTACAATAGAATATGAAGTTTGAAACATGGATTGCTGCATTTTGTTAATCTGTTGAGTGAATGGCCATCAAACAGATGGCTAGGAAGTGATCAGCTTTACTTCTTCATGTGCACCGTCACATTTATGCTTGGTTTATGATTATATTTATTCACATGAATCATACAATACTGCTGTTGAAATTCTGTTGCATAGATTATGATCGGGAAAGGGTCACTTGAAGTGTCTGTGTCTAAACGACAGGTAATATATATACAAGTACAAGAACCAAAGCATTTTGTTCTGCCATTTTGAAAAAGCATCATTGATATCCTTAAATTTTATTTTATAAGCACAACAAAAATTGGCTGTTATAAAACATGTTTGAAACTCCATTTTAACTCATTAAATTCATTAATTGCTGATTTAGCGAGTTTCAGAGAATACTTGATGGGAGAAAAAGCAAGATTGGGAGTGTCTGCACATTGTTTCTGGACTCCACAAAATGCCATCACTCCAGCTCTTTCTCCTTTCTCTGGGCCAAAATGCAAGACACGATGCTTCTTAGCATACATACCTAGCCAGTCTATGCCTGCCCAATCCAACACATTTGATATCACTCTAACACTTCCATCGTCAGTGACTTGGTGAGAAATGATGGTGTTTGCTAGAGAAACCACGACTGCCTTCCCCAACGACTTCAGATCACTGAGGCATGTGAACATAATTCATAACACTGTGTCGACTGATATATTAACTCTAATACCTCAAAATTTTGGTCTTTTTATGACCATTCTGTACCAATATGGATAAACTAGTCAGGACAGCACTGGTATCATGAATAAGTTCAGAGACATTCCCTAGCCACTGCTCCTGTCGCCTTATCATATTATCTCCATCAAGAACTAACTGAACTTCTCCAATAACTGATAGGATTCCCAAATATTCATATTCCAGTGGATGTAACCTAGACATATTTGGAGGAGGTGGGTGGAGAAATTGATAGCAGGACAAGAGGAATGCATATTAAGGTGGGTGGGGATGAAAGAGCTGATCTGGCTGTGGAACCACTTGGAAGTCAGAGTGGGTGTTTGCTGAGATGAAGAGAGAGATAAATTACTCGTGAATATTAGATTACTCGTGAATATTAGATCTTAGAAATGGCCGGCTAACTGCTTACACCCACCTTCTCTGTGATCCGCCCCATTTTTTGTTGTCTTTTTACCCTTTTCCCTCACAACTGCTGGATCTCTGCAACTTTCCATTCTCTCTAGGGTCACGCACAATCTTAACGTCCATAAAACTGCTGATAGCGCAAAGAAGAGCAAGTTCAGGACCTTTCCCATCAGTATAACATTTTGTGTTGTTTAAAGGCACACATGGGTTTGCGCATGCTCTGCTGGTACAATATCAGGCCTCGACACAGATAGGGGTTGGAGTTAACGTAGTCCTTGGAGGACAGTGGGGAGATGAAGGGAAAGGCAAGCTGGTGGATATCTTAGCACAAGGCGCTGATGTGGTGGCTCACTGCCAGGTATTTACTACCGTAGTTGTAAAATACGTAAGTACTGCAACGAAGTGCCTCTAATTATTGCCTGTTGTCAGGGTGGCAATAATGCTGGCCACACTGTAAAGGTTGGCTCTGTGACTTATGATTTCCACCTCCTTCCAAGGTAGGCCATTATTATTGTCTAAATTGCTCTTGCACATGTTTCCATCCTCTTCCCCATTGCCTCTCCTTCACAGTGGTATCATAAGCCAGCGATGCAAATCCATTATTGGTGAGTCTACTTTATAATGAGCGAATAGTCTGGCCCTTGCCAATCAGTTGGAGATCAGTTTGGGGTGCTTTGGTAGTTGAGTGGCACTTGTTAGGCCCCTAGTAACTATAACCCATCAACACTGCTAAGGAGATTAAACAAGTCAGAAACAATTACAAGTTTGAGGTTTTTGGTGAATATAAAATCTAACATGATTCAGTCCTAATATTGGCTTTTGCCACTTGAAAGAGTAACATATTGTAGAAGACTGTAATGTGTACTCTTTGATGTCTGACTGAAAATAGACTGGTCCAGCTTAGTAAGTGTGAAATGGAGTGGATTGGTCTGAAGTGGAGCACATGTTAACAAAGGGCCTTCATGAGACAATGAGAGGAGGGGCAGGTGAAGTGCGTTCTTTTACGTGTTTTCCGGAATGTTGACTGGTGGTCGAGAATCTAGAATTTTGAAGTGGAAAGTAAAGCCACATGACGGTAATGTGTGTATGTGATTTGTAGTTACCAATGATGGGGGGGGGGGGGGGGGGGCTGTTAATTGAGGCAAAATAATTTCGTGGTTACTTCTATAAGTGCTTCTATAAGTGCTTTGGAGTGCCTGCATAGTTAAGTGGTGACAGTGTTTTATTCAGGATCACCTGGCTCGGGTTTCCAAAGGTTCCCAATGAGGGGGGTTGATTTGGTATCAACTGCCTCTCTTTTCTTTGGGGACAGCTGGACTTACGTAATGGCATGAATAATAAAACAACAAGTGAGCCACACCTCATATAAATTTTGGATGACGGCAATTTGAGGGTGTAGGTCTTGCCAGTCTTTTTCCAGTATTGACTGGTGTACCAACCCCTGGAAAGTATCAAGTTGGAATATAATCACGGATAACTGAACCAGGAAATATTTGCATGCACGACGGACATTTTAGTTCGTATAATATGCATTGAACTAAATTTAGTTTTCTTACAGCAACTTCTTCCTTCATCACTAATCTAAGTCGTGTAGCCAGCTTTTAAACTTCGCTTATTCCCTAGCCCCGATGATTTAATAATTTTCTAATTTGGCATCTAATGAGTTTTGTGTATGCATGTTCATTTCACTGTCACTGTGTATTAAGGGGGTAGCCATATAACCACATGAACCATTCATGGTTTTTGTATGACCTTGTAACTTTTTTTTTACTCGCCTGATTTTGATACCAAATTGTAACTAATTTAATTACCTTTATAATGATTTGTTAAAAAAAATATGATATTGCCTTTTTTGCAGAGTTACAGGTGAATATGCAGATGACCTTCAAAAACCTACGCTGACACTCTCTTAGCAGTTCTAGTGCAAGATGGGTAGTTCTAATCACTTCCTCTTCACACTGGAGCTACCTAAACCACTAAAATTAATAAGCCAGAGTAAATGCCAAAAGTGATTAGAGATTTCTAGTGAGATATAATTGAAAAGCAGCTGATCAAAATTACCACAAGTATGGTGCACACTAGCTACATAAAATGTGAATGGCACCACCTAACAAAAATATCTCTGGCTTATTTAGTAGAACAGAGAAAGAGCTACAGAATAATATATAAAATTTATAATTTGTGTTAGAAATAAGTAGAATATAATCGTTGGCAGGTTGAAATATCTTGTTTTGAGATAATTGTGGTCAAAGTTTGAGTAACACATAATCATGTACTTGAATGCATGCTGGGCACAGCACACACACAAAGTGATACTTAGAAGTATCCAAGACATCAATCAAACCCCCCAGCACAATAAGTCTCCCCGTCCTCATTGATACTCTGCTCTTCCAGTTCAACTCTGTTATATTGTAGAGCCTGCCTTATTTTCTTCACCAGCTGGTTTGCCTTGTGCTCTGCCAACCACACACAGTTGATGTCGCGTTGAGAAAGAAATTGGCATGTGAGGGGTCCACAGTAATAAGTTGAAACCAAGTCGCTCTAGTAGTGGCATCAAAGCTAAATGTCCCGAGTTGAAAGTTAGCACAGCAAAGTTCAGAGCAATCTCCACAACTTCTGGTGAGCAGAATTCTGTCTTTGAACAACGGTTCCAGATAGTGGAATTAAAAGAATCATTCTGGTTTTGAGTCGCTCCTAAGACGCATCGTTCCATCAAGGATTGACTGGACAGGTCCTCAAACACAGGTTTGACATACTGGGCTAGATCCGAAGGAATCTTTGGGCTGTGCAGTGGTGGTTGCTCTGACTTGGCCACAGCATGTTGATACTTGCACCATGATCTTTCACCAGTGGGGCAAAACTGGTGTTGTGGATTGTCATCTGTGGATAGGGAATGGTAGAAAACTGCCCAGACTGCACCCTTCATCTCCTCTACATCATTCACATGGGACCTGATCGCTTTCCCATAATACTTCTGCAGAAGTAGAATGGTATTTTTGGTAAGGCGGTTCCTTCCCCCCCACTGCACTCTCCTACCACTATCAGCTGTCACCTTTGTCTTCTTCAGAGCTAGGAGCCTATTCCCCATCCGCTTTTGTACATGCTCCACACATTCAAATTTCTTCACTTCAACCTCACGACCATATGGTTTCTTTTCCTTTATGAGGTTGTATGTCTTGGAGTCACCATCTGCAATCAATGTGGTATAACGCAACTTATACTTCTCCACTGACCGTTCCCAAATACTAAGAGCTCCCTTACACTCCATCCCTGATGAAGAACCTACGTAATTGCATCCACACTCTGACTGATGCACCTCCCACCAATCCATGAACTCTTGAGAGGTCTCATCCATCTGACGACGTGCTGAACACACCGAACAGAACTTGCTCTTGAGTTCTACATCTAAAACTTTACCTGTACCCCAAGATGCTACCACTACAACTCCATAGAGTGCCGTAAAACCCCGCTTGGACCATGTCCCATCACAAGTAACCTTCACATCAACCAATTCATCATCCCTGGCATCTACACGAAGTTCAGCAGCAGCAGCAAAGTTGAGAGATACCAGTTCCCTTGAAGCTTCCAGTATCTTCTTGTTATGGGAAGTGTAAGCTTGTGCACAGACTGGTGGCAGCATCCCCATGACTCCAGAGAAGGTCTGAAGTGCAGACCTGCCTTTACCTATAGCTCTCATAGCCAGGGTAGCTCCACTGTTCACAGACACATCCTCCTTTCTGTAGGGGTCAGTAACAACTACTTCCTATTTGGTCGTTGGTGTGTTTTTAACGTGACTTTAGGGATAAATAGGGACATAGCCTTGGTGATAGTTGATCTCAATGGCTGCAGATTCAACATCTTGGAGAGAAAAAATATTATCAAAATTGAAGTCTAGCAGGTAGTTATCTGAGTTCTATCTACACCGTCTTTAAAGCACATCTATCAACTTTTAGATTTCATGAAAGTGCATCCACCTGCTGAGAGAACCAACGAGATCTACACTGTCACAATCGTCACAGATTTCTCCACTGCATCCGCAATCAGTAGCGATATTACGCCTGTCTTTGTTTTGACCAATAATGTTTTTGTTTTTAACCCTCTTAATTAAGTAGTAATCAAAGTAAATCCCCTCTACACCTAGCTATTTTCATACCTCCACTACGCAAAGCTGTCTCCAATATCCCCACTACGCAAAGCTCTCTCCAATCTGTAAGAAATAGCCAGGACTAGTTCCAAAGAGCTCAATGGGGGGGTATGTTGTAAGTGCAATAAGGACGGTATTTGCAAGAACTGTGTTTGTGCGAAGTTAGGAAATGTTTGTAGGACTTGCCTTCCCGCCGAGGTCATTGTCGCAACATAAACTCTGCCTCGACATCAGCGAACATTCCAATTAATGCCCCTCCAAATTCTCACCCGCCCCCTCAACCTCAGTCTCAGCACCAACCTCGCAATCGCCACTTTCATCAGATGGTGCTTCTTCCTCAGTTCCTTCCACATGCCCTTCATCTGTGTGCCCCTCTCCCCCTGCATCCTTGCCTGCCTCATTACCTCTCTCCACCAGCGTAGTAAGTGTCCTCTGTGATTCTAAGGATACCCTCCCTCCTCCACATTCAACCCTACCTTCAAGTGACAATACTCCTGCCTCTCCTCATTCATCTCTCCCTTCCCTGTCTGTCATTCTGGGTGTGAGGGTGTCTACCCTTCAACATGTCCCCAAGGGAGCTAGGGATGCTTGGGCTAGCCTATTTCGGGGGGTTTGTAATGACGTCTGTTCAGACCCTTCAGGGATAGATGCTTGGAGTAAGATGTTTATGCTTGCTCTTTGCATTCTTGCTAATCCTGCTGGAGCGGGGCGCAGTAACTGGCGTGATACCCTAAAAACAGTGAAATCTAGGATAAGGAGGTGGCAGGCAGGTGATTTCATGGGTCTTTGGTCTGTAGTTTTGGAGGAGGAGGATAGGCTAAACTGTCATCACAGGAGGTCCAAGAAGAAGAAGTTGACACCATCACTAAGGGCAGCTAATGCCAGACGGGCTCGACGTGCGGTTGAGGATGGCCAATACAAGAAGGCCATCCAAGCACTCACTTCCAATGGGCTTGCTCAGGCTTCAGATGAAATCTACAATGCAATGTTAGCTCAGGTTAATATCCCTCCCAACTCCCCTGAACCTGTCCCTTCGCCCATCCAAATCTCAGAGGGGATTGTCGTCAAGGCCTTGAAATCTTTCCCTAATGGCTCTGCTCCTGGTTCTTTTGGGGCAAACCATTTCAAGGAGGCGGTGCTCTGCCCTTCCCTAGACCGTGCCAACAGTGCCATTCGAGCCTTGACGGGAGTGATTAACCTCTTGTGTGCTGGAAAAGCCCCTCCTGTAGTGTTCCTTCACCTCTGTGGAGCCACTCTCTTTGCATGTAAGAAGAAAGATGGTGGCCTTCGCCCAATCGCTGTGGGGGAGGTTCTCCGTCGCTAAACATCAAAATGAATTTCTCGGGCAGTACAGGCTGAAGCAGTCAGAATCGGGGGAGATGTTGAGGGCGGACTCATCAACACGGACCATGGATGACCTTTAGGCATTAACACATAGAGTACTGAGCCAAGTTATGTCGCACCAAACAGAGTACTTAGATATTATATAGCCTTATGTGGGTCTACCTAGTTATAGTATATTGAACTTTGCTGAGTGTATGTAAGAACGTGTGACATCCTGCTTCCTTATAAGAACCCTGACTGACTGAGGTCCATTTTTGTTCAGCCGGGATGTTGGCATCCTCTTGCACAAGAGACAAGGCATGCACGATAGCTTCACACCCAACTTGGACACCGACTCCAAGTTGTAAGGGGGTCAGTCCTGAGACGAAACCCCTCCTCCCACAGCTGAAGGTCCTCCTCCTCCGTTGGAGTGTGGGTCTGATCTCATGTCTGAGACTTTAATAGGCGCCGGAATCAGCAGTGTCTCACTAGCTTCCTCAGTCACTCTCACCAGCGCTTCGTCTTCAGGCCAGCATTGTCGCGACAATCCATCTGCGTTCTGATGTAACATGCCTGGCCGGTACTTAAGTTTGAACTGGAACACCTGTAGAGCCAGTGCCCAGCACATCAGTCTGCCTGTCAGTCGAGTAGACCCTTGTAGAGCTAGCAGAGCCCGGTGGTCAGTGAGGACAGTGAAGTGGCGGCCAATCAGATGAATAGCAAAGTGGTCGACAGCTTTGACCACAGCCAGGCATTCGAGTTCAGAAACGGTGTAGTTTCTTTCGGCGGGAGTGGTTCGCTTAGAGAAGTAGGCGACGGGTTGTTCCTCTCCCTCCCTCTTTACTGAGAGTACTGCACCAATTCCTGCACCAATTCCGAGGATTGAGGCATCAGTGTGGAGAATCAGCTCGTCATCAACTCTGGGAATAATGAGCGAGTGCTCGTCACATAGAACAGAAACAATATGGGTAAATGCATCTGACTGTCTCTTATTTATTCCATTCCAGGGAACAGGTGGCACCCTTCTTCAGGGCATCAAACAGGGGACCGGCCCACCTAGCAAAATCGGGTATAAACTTCCGGTAATAACCGGCGGTCCCCAAGAAAGCCCTCAACCCTTTCTGATTCCTAGGTCTATGGAAGTCCTTGAGTGCCTTAACCTTAGCTTCTGGCACACTTACAAGGCCATGTCCAATTTTGTGTCCCAGATACTCTAGTGACTGCGCCCCCCACACACATTTGTCTAGGTTTGTAGTCAGCCCAGCCTCAACCAGTGCTTTCAGTACTTCTTCAATGTGTTGTACATGTTCCTCCCAAGTAGCAGAAAATATTAATATATCATCAATATATGTCGCGCAGCAGTCTCTCAAGTGATCTAGAGTGTTTTCCATGCACCTTTGGAAAGCTGCTGGTGCATTTTTGAGACCAAACGGCATGCGGGTAAACGCCCACGGGGTGCAGAAAGCTGTCTTATCCTGGCTAGCTCTACCAAGAGGGACCTGGTAGAATCCCTTGTTCAGATCAATCTTTGAAAGCCAGACAGCATTAGCCACTTGGTTCAGTAGGTCCTCAATGCATGGCATCTGGAACGGGTCATTGATTGTGACTTTATTTAGCTGTCTGTAGTCAATACAGAGTCGTACTTCCCTAGTCACCTTTTTCCTCAGTGGTACCATAGGGAATGACCATGGGCTTTTCGATGGAATGAGTATACCCAAGGCCAATAGATCATCTATCTCCTTCTTAAGATCATTTTTCATTGCAGGGGCAATTCTGTTGGGGTATGAGCGGAGTGGAGAGTTGCTACAGGGCTCAACCTATTCTACACTTAGGCGATCACTCCATCCTTAGCTGCAGTGGGGTTCAGCAGGGAGACCCTCTGGGGCCATTAGGATTTGCCCTCACTCTCCAGCCCATCATTGAAAAAATCAAGGAAGAGGTGCCCAATCTCCTGATCAACGCTTGGTACCTGGATGATGGTACTTTGTGTGGTTCTGCTGATGACCTTTACTCCACTCTGGCGATCATTGAGGATGCTGGCCCAGCCCATGGTCTCAAGCTGAGCTGTTCATACCACCTGATGACCCTCTCACCAATAACCCCCTCCCCCTCAACATCCCTATCACAAGAGGTTGTTTTGAGCTCCTGGGCTCTCCCATCGGGCCCCCCTCATACTGCGAGTCCACTATGCTTAGGCGTGTGGAGAAGGTGCAGGTGACCTTGGACAAGCTGGCTGACCTGCAAGACTCCCAAATGGAAAACACCCTTCTTAGATCCTGCCTTGCCCTCCCCAAAGTGTCCTTTGCCCTGCGCACCTGTCCCCCTAGTCACATCCGCCAAGCTTCTGCAGCATTTTGAGGCTCTTTCCGATCTGGTGGGGAAGGGGGGGGGGGGGGGGGGGGGGGAACTTTCAGATTTGGGCATGGTTGAAGGCTTCCCTCCCTAGTTCACTCGGGGGAATGAACATTCGACGAGCATCCTTCACCCAGCTGCCTTCATCGCTTCCCTAGACCAGTCCAGGCCCCTTGTTGACAGAATCCTGGGCCAGTCTCTGGCTGAATCAATCCACCTAGCCCCCCCCAACTTTGTTAGAGCTGGCCAAGTCTGCCAATAAAACTGACTGGTGCTGGTGCTCCATCTGTGAAGTAGACGTCCCTCTCCGCCAAAAACACCTCTCTCACTCCATTGACGTGGCTTCCTACTCGAAGCTTGTAGCAGAGGTTACCGACATACGCTTCAAAGCTCTAGCTCTTTCATCCGCCATCCCCCATGCCGGCGATTGGCTGAACGTCACCCCCTCTCACGCTCTTGGTCTCCACCCACAAGACTGGGAGTTCAGATTGTGCTTGCAGTATTGGTTGGGTCTCCCGATGGTTGAGGAGGGTGCTAGATGCCCCATCTGCCAGGTTATTTCTGACTCCTTTGGGGACCACCAAGTAGGCTGTGGTGGTAACGGGGATCGTATCCACAGGCACGACTCCATTCGAGATGCTCTATTTTCTGCAGCTCAATCCGCTGCTCTCGCACCAAGGAAGGAGTTGCCCTCTCTCATACCCGGAACCAACAGTCGTCCTGCCGATGTCTTCTTGCCCACTTGGAAGAGAGGTCAACCAGCTGCTTTAGATGTACATGTTATATCTACTCTTCAGGGCAGGACATTGAAGGAGGTATCCTTTCCGTGGGTATCGAAAGGAAAATGGTAGCTCATTCTGAGGCATGGTGTCACCTTCATTCCTATGGTCATGGAGACTCTTGGGGGGGGGGGGGGTGGAGCAAGGATGCAGCCAAGGTTATTCGGGAGGTAGGACGCCTTCAAGGACATCGTTTGGGCATTCCTCCCTCAGAAGCTACTTGCCATCTGTTCCAAAGGCTCTCAATTAACTTGTGGAAGGGCAATGCCACACTGTGGATCCACCGCCTCCCAATTCGATCCCCGGAGATAGATGGCGTGATTTAACTTTTAACTGGTTTTGTTTGTACACTTTTGTCTCGTCCACTTTATCATTCGTCCACTTTATCATTGTAAAAAATTAATTAATTAATTAATTAATTAAAAAAAATTAATTTAAAAATCCCTACTACACAAAGCTCTCTCCACTACGCAAAGCTCTCCAATATACTACGCAAAGCTGCCTCCAATATCCCCACTATGCAAAGCTGTCTCCAATATCCCCACTATGCAAAGCTGTCTTAAGACTAAACAAAGCTGTCTCCAATATTCCCACTATGCAAAGCTGTCTCATTATGCAAAGCTGTCTCCAATATTCCCACTATGCAAAGCTGTCTCCATTAAGTAACCCTACTATGCAAAGCTGTCTCCAATATTCCCACTACGCAAAGCTGTCTTCAATACAACATAAAAAGTTGTAAAATAATAATTCAAAGTTATATATAACTCTGTGGTTACGTGTATTAAGTTATCCACACAAGATCTATAACTGAAATGAGGGTTCCTATTAGTGTACTAATAATTGTTTCCAGTTATGAAGCCTAGCTTCTATATATATATATATATAATGCTTTATTGAACAATTTATCTATGCTATAGTTTTCTAATTGCCTATCGAGTAACTAAATAGCTACTTTTGATATAATATTTAGATAAGGTCTGCTACTGATGCCTATACTATATAGCTACATACTTAGCTAGCAATGACAATCACAAACAAGCCTTCTAAAATACAAGAACGTTGGTGGTTACAACTTGTATATTTATAATTCTCTTTCAATACAGCACTGCAGTGCCTGTGAGATGGTTGTAGCTCTAGCTGCTGCAGTGGTCTGGGCTACAGAGAAGAACTTGCCAATAGTTTCCTATATATGTATATAGGCTCAAAGAAGGAAATTCACAAACTAGTTTTCTAAGAGGTCTCTAGAGTGTTTATATTATATACATGCCCGCAGCAGGGGCAGGGCAGGAGGTGAGGGGGGGAGGGGAGCATGCTAGTGTCATTAAGAGAGATATATACAACCTGTTTATGAACTACAACTCTGTTATAATGTTTATAAGTCCAAGAAAATGATGTCGTTTCTTCTTGGACCAGTTCCCACCCATTGAACTGTAAAGGAGAAAACAAGAGAATTGCACATACATAATCAGACTTGTGTGATAATATAACAGAAGAAAAGTTAATACAGTATATAATAATCAAACTTGTGTGCTAATAATAACAAAAGAAAAGTTAATACAGTATATAATAATCAAACTTGTGTGCTAATAATAACAAAAGAAAAGTTAATACAGTATATAATAATCAAACTTGTGTGATAATATAACAGAAGAAAAGTTAATACAGTATATAATAATCAAACTTGTGTGCTAATAATAACAAAAGAAAAGTTAATACAGTATATAATAATCAAACTTGTGTGATAATATAGCAGAAGAAAAGTTAGAATTGATCTGTCTTAGCCACTCAAACTCTGGGCAGGTAATAAACCTGGACATCCTATAATTAGCCGTAATGGAGTTAGGCTATCCACAGGCTCTCGTGTGACATCACCAACTTCTCTACTGTTATATTTATTTAATGTGCAAATGGCAAATCAAAAAGGCCAAACAGGATATCACTATTAGAGATCAGAGACAGCTCTTTCATTGGCTGAAACTTGCAGCAAGTTCAGCTGGTGCATCCTGGCTTGTTCTAGTAACTGAACTGCCTCTCTCATGCACTGCTGCAAAACAAGATGCATTAAGTACAGCTCTGTTGCTTCCAAGTGACTTGAGGGTACATGGTACACTTATGGAGTATCAACTCCCTGCTAAACTTATGGAGTATCAACTCCCTGATAAACTTATGGAGTATCAACTCCCTGATAAACTTATGGAGTATCAACTCCCTGATAAACTTATGGAGATCAACTCCCTGGTAGTATCAACTCCCTGATAAACTTATGGAGTATCAACTCCCTGGTAAACTTATAGAGTATCAACTCCCTGATAAACTTATGGAGTATCAACTCCCTGATAAACTTATGGAGATCAACTCCCTGGTAAACTTATGGAGTGTCAACTCCCTGGTAAACTTATGGAGTGTCAACTCCCTGGTAAACTTATGGAGTATCAACTCCCTGGTAAACTTATGGAGTATCAACTCCCTGGTAAACTTATGGAGTATCAACTCCCTGGTAAACTTATGGAGTGTCAACTCCCTGGTAAACTTATGGAGTATCAACTCCCTGATAAACTTATGGAGTATCAACTCCCTGGTAAACTTATAGAGTATCAACTCCCTGATAAACTTATGGAGTATCAACTCCCTGATAAACTTATGGAGATCAACTCCCTGGTAAACTTATGGAATATCAACTCCCTGGTAAACTTATGGAGTGTCAACTCCCTGGTAAACTTATGGAGTGTCAACTCCCTGGTAAACTTATGGAGTATCAACTCCCTGGTAAACTTATGGAGTATCAATTCCCTGGTAAACTTATGGAGTCCCTGATAAACTTATGGAATATCAACTCCCTGGTAAACTTATGGAATATCAACTCCCTGGTAAACTTATGGAGTATCAACTCCCTGGTAAACTTATGGAATATCAACTCCCTGGTAAACTTATGGAATATCAACTCCCTGGTAAACTTATGGAGTATCAACTCCCTGGTAAACTTATGGAATATCAACTCCCTGGTTAACTTATGGAGTATCAACTCCCTGGTAAAACTTACCCTTAGGCCTTCCTTAGGCACTATATATCTAATAGCCTGAACTGTGTACAGATATATATATATATAACAGGCTTGTGCAATGGCAGAAAATGATGCAGTCTTTCCAGATGAACTTAGTTTCCTAATTTTATAAAAATTCATTTTTTCATCTGAAAGAGCTGACTCTGATATCCTGTAGAGCTATATTTATTTACAACAGACTTGTACATAATTGATATATAGAATGAGATCAACTCACTAGGTACTCCTATCAGCTCCACCAACTTCTCCACGTAAGCTCTAGCGTTGGGAGGCAGTTCAGCAAAAGTCTTCAACCCAGAGATGCTGGTCTTCCAGCCAGGCATGCTGATGTAGTCCACCTCCACCTGCTCCAGCTGGGACTGCTCAGCTGTGCATACACATGTGAAGGTCGGTGTGTGTTGGATGAGACAATGAATAATACAGAGAGATAGGTAAAATTAGGCACCATTGGAAGTCCAAAGAGTGGGACTAATGATGGTTACCAAGGACATGTTCATAGAGCACACACCGTGCTTCACGAGTATACAAAAACCTGAAGAGGCGGAGCTGTGATAGCCTATAATTAGTAGCAACCTCATTTTACAGACCTAGCCCTATTGGATTGAGTGGACTCGTTAGCTATTGTGACGGCTAAATTCAATAAAGATGTCTCAAGTTGGTTTGTTTCTCTGCAGCAAGATATAGCCCCACGTGGAGGTAAAAAGTGGTGAAGACCATGATTCTTTTGGTCAGACACACACACACATATGGAGAACACGATGAGCCCACTTCCCCGGACACACAGCTGTCGTGGTCTTGGCTGTGCAGAGAGCACTCGAGTGCACACACAGTTGGTATCAGAGATAACTAACTGCTCATCATGCAAGAGCAGAGATGCTACACATACTGCATTGCCGGCCTGGAAGTGCACTGCAACTATATCTCCATGGGCAGCAAGAAGCTCAGCAAGAGCAAGTGCAGCTAATAGCAGGCACACGAGTCATTCTTGCCTCAATGTCTTGCAGATCCCCACATACGTTAGCTTGGTGGTGATGCTGATGCACAGAACTGGTGCAACTTTTACCAATGTGCAGCGCTTCACAGAGAGATACATATGGTCGCCATACAAAACATATTAGATGACAATGAGGGCAAGTGTAACACAGCTACGATGGGTACTAACAAGCCCGAGTCCATGGAAAACTAAGATATGTTCCTACCAGGCATAGAATCCAACAGTTTCCCATTGAGTTTGTATGCCACTCCAATCTTGATCTCATCAAATGTGTCCAAAATATCCATCTTTGTCAGACATATGCTGTAGAGATTTCACACACACATCCTGAGAAGATGACAAAGTGTTGCCACTCACATATATACCACCTTACCTCGTGAAGCCATTGACCATGGCACTGTAGCGGGCTACCATCAGATCAAACCAACCACACCTCCTAGGACGGCCGGTGGTCACACCAAACTCGTGCCCAAGCGTGCGAATTTTATCTCCCAGTTCCTGAAATTGCCAACATTCTCAATGAACTCTCAGTCGACATAACAAAATTACAATGACCTTCTCAGTATCAACTTGAATTTTACTCCCATTATTCCTGATGAAGGCTAGAGTATCTAGTCGAAACGTCAAGAGAGTACAATTCAAGTTGGTTATTGAGATTGCCAACATTGTGTTTGAATATATTCTTTAAAGGAAGCTAAGGGTCACATGAATGGGTCTATGCAGAACTTCCAAAGTGAAAGTATGTAATATTATTAACCCTTTGTTATTTATAAATATATGTGATAGGATCTGACAAAAGGGACCTTTCGTAGAAAAAACAGTTTTGTGCTATAACCGTCTAGCAGTCATACTTTGACAAAATATTTTTTTTGGTATTACAGGTATCTACTATCCTTCCTCTACCTCTGTGTGAAGTTTTGAACCTTCTGCTTGCTTCCTTGTATGCAAGCGTGCTGTTAGAAGATGGCTGGTCAAATGTGGACGGACCTACGTTTGTATGTAACGCGAGGGCAATTGAGAGAATACTGCTTGCGTATACGGAAGAATGGGGAAAAAACCCTCGTTAGAAAGGGGAAAGTCCCTCGTTAATGCGCGTTAAAAAGAACTGTTTGTGAATAATGGCGTCTCCAAGTGCACAGGAAGCTAGCTACAGGCCGAGCATTCGCTAGCTACAGGCCGAGCAGTCGCTAGCTTCTGGTGGAGCATTCGCTAAGTACCGGTTGGGCATTAGCTAGCTACTAGCTGAGTTACCTAGATAAACATCGTGTGTGTTTTCTCACTCTTTATTATTATTATTTTTGTTACTCGCACACTAACAATGGTCTTAAAAGTTACCTGTACACGTCATACACAGCGTAGTCCTTGCTCCGTAGACAAGACAAAAAAAGCATTTCTTCTTACCTCAGAAATCGTGCGCGGAGGTGCACGGAGATTAGTAAGCAAACCCTTTCAAACCGCGTTTTCTCGAAATGAATGCTGTAATCCTCTTACATTCTGAGGTTCATATCTTTGGTCTAGAATGGAATTAAGAGCTAATTTTTGTTCCATTCAATAGGCAATTGTGTGTTATTTGTCCTAACATCAATAACTCAATTTTCAAAATTTCTACGAAAGGTCCCTTTTCTCAGATCCTGTCACATATTTATAGAGCTCTCTTTCAGTCTTTAGAATGCAAATATACAAGGCACAGTTTGGTATAAGAATCAGCTTCCATCAAAGTAGTCCATCCATCCAATAGTGCTGTCTTTCTCATTACAAATAACCAGAACTCTGTACTTCCATTAAGGGAGTGAAGCCTGTACAATTAGTTTCGGCTGACATCATCAGATGCTCTGTAGGTTTCTCTTTCAGCCAGTAAAGAAAAACTGATTGAAAGTGCAAGCCAATTAAAAATAGAAGTTTAATTTTTAAAGGTTCATGTTTGAGACAGACCTTCTCTTATAGAGGCTGCTTTTAGAAGCACTTCTGTCGAGCAAGGTTCCGTGTGTGTTGTTTAGATGTCCCTATATATTTTGTGAATGGTACCTGGAATTGTTCTGCAGTGCATGCATGCTTAGGCAGTCAATGGGTTCATGTGCAAGTAAGCACCAAAGCTAAAAATACAGCACAATACATTGCAGAGAAGCTTACATTATTCAGTTCGGTGGGGAAAGCCCCCTCTCCCACTCGAGTGGTGTAGGCCTTGAACACGCCATATGTGCTGCAAATATCTCTGGGAGGAATTCCCAGTCCCGTGCACACACACCCAACAGTGCAGTTACAGGACGTCACATATGGGTAGGTCCCTGCAATCAGTGGACAATTGATATTTAAAAGTGGGTAAGATATATGTAAGTCCTGGTTGAGTCCGCAAGCAAGCAGAATGTTTTGCCGAGAGTGCTCTCAAACTATTGACAATCTATATCTTAGTCACAACGGGCAGCACCTGTCATTAACTGTTAATTACCATCTCGCTATGATAGGGGAAGAAGTGTGAACCATGAGCAATCAATCAACAACCCTGACCTCCTGGAATGTAACTGAGGTTAACACATAGTTCATCAAACACAGCACTAACCACTTGTCCATCTTATTAGAGCAACGGAGATTGCTTGGTCTTGGATGTGTCAACATCATAATATGCCACTCCCTCCTCTATTGATGGGAGCAGGTGGACCAAAATAAAGGCGATATGTACGAGAGCCAATGGTTTTCCGTTTCAGCTTTTTGTTACTTAGGAATGCAATAACACCATAATCACCCCAATCACCTGCAAAGCATACATTTGGAGAATTGCGAAACAAGGAACGGACTACGTAGCACATCACCAAACTGCATGTAAATCTGCCACTCCTCCAGCAGCGCAGGAAGTGGATCTCGCAGACTTCATGGTAGTGTAGTCGCCTATGTCACGTGAGATTGTTGGGAGGGAGCTGGCGGGGGTCAAAACCCCTCACAGCTAGTGCGGATATGCCAGATGACTATCTCTATGTCCTTCCAGTTTTCTAAGGGAAAGACCACAAACAGCTTGAAATGATTTAATCTGCATCTCTTTTTCTCAATTGGGAGTTTATCAGTAGGCGATCCACTCCGTTTCCTCCAAAACTGGTCTTGATGGTACCCGCTCTTAGATACGACCAGGGTATTGTTCACTGTAAAGCTAGTGGAGATGGTTTCAAGGGAACTCAAGACCATCATCAACCATTGGCAGTTCTCCTTGATAAAGTAGAGCTGTAGATTTATCTCTGGGAAGATGGTCTAGTGCGTCACCAACTCGATGATGTGCTCAACTGCCATTCCTTGTGCCTTCTCCATCTTGTAAAGACCTTCATGCAGATGAACTTGGGGAGCATGGCAGGAAGCTGCTCGGAAGCAAGAATTCCAATGTGAAGAGACAGGAACAGGAGGAAGCTTTTGCGTCAATGAAATAGGCAAGGTAACTTGAGCAAGCGACTCTTCCTCCCTGGTGCCTTGAAAAGAGATGACTTGATCGTAGCAATCAGGTCGGAAGAATGTTTAAAATCTGTGTGGTGTTGACCGAATTCAGATGCCAGGCTCACAATAGAGAATGTGAAGAGAGTTCGGGTACACAGCAGAAAGAACATCTCTGTAGGCCTTCCAGCAATAGGCAGCACTGTCAGTGACAACTGAAATGATGTGATCGAAGGCTCCCCCAACCTCACCGGTATTCTTGATGATGGCCTGACTGAACGTACTGAGGTTGCACATATCCATCTTCACCACACTGACCAGGAAGGGCTTGCCTTGAATGACGATGGGAGTTTCATGATGCTGTGGTCACATACGTCAGTAGTTTCATGATGCTGTGGTCGCACATGTCAGTAGTTTCATGATGCTATGGTCACACATGTCAGTAGTTTCATGATGCTGTGGTCGCACATGTCAGTAGTTTCATGATGCTGTGGTCACACATGTCAGTAGTTTCATGATGCTGTGGTCACACATGTCAGTAGTTTCATGATGCTGTGGTCACGCATGTCAGTAGTTTCATGATGCTGTGGTCACACATGTCAGTAGTTTCATGATGCTGTGGTCACACATGTCAGTAGTTTCATGATGCTGTGGTCACACATGTCAGTAGTTTCATGATGCTGTGGTCACACATGTCAGTAGTTTCATGATGCTGTGGTCACACATGTCAGTAGTTTCATGATGCTGTGGTCACACATGTCAGTAGTTTCACGATGCTGTGGTCACACATGTCAGTAGTTTCACGATGATGTGGTCACACATGTCAGTAGTTTCATGATGCTGTGGTCACACATGTCAGTAGTTTCATGATGCTGTGGACACACATGTCAGTAGTTTCATGATGCTGTGGTCACACATGTCAGTAGTTTCATGATGCTGTGGACACACATGTCAGTAGTTTCATGATGATGTGGTCGCACATGTCAGTAGTTTCATGATGCTGTGGTCACACATGTCAGTAGTTTCATGATGTTGTGGTCACACATGTCAGTAGTTTCATGATGCTGTGGTCACACATGTCAGTAGTTTCATGATGCTGTGGTCACACACGTCAGTAGTTTCATGATGCTGTGGTCGCACATGTCAGTAGTTTCATGATGCTGTGGCCACACATGTCAGTAGTTTCATGATGCTGTGGTCACACATGTCAGTAGTTTCATGATGCTGTGGTCACACATGTCAGTAGTTTCATGATGCTGTGGTCACACATGTCAGTAGTTTCATGATGCTGTGGTCGCACATGTCAGTAGTTTCATGATGTTGTGGTCACACATGTCAGTAGTTTCATGATGCTGTGGTCACACATGTCAGTAGTTTCATGATGCTGTGGTCACACATGTCAGTAGTTTCATGATGCTGTGGTACACATGTCAGTAGTTTCATGATGCTGTGGTCACACATGTCAGTAGTTTCATGATGCTGTGGTCACACATGTCAGTAGTTTCATGATGCTGTGGTCACACATGTCAGTAGTTTCATGATGCTGTGGTCACACATGTCAGTAGTTTCATGATGCTGTGGTCGCACATGTCAGTAGTTTCATGATGCTGTGGTCACGCATGTCAGTAGTTTCATGATGCTGTGGTCACACATGTCAGTAGTTTCATGATGCTGTGGTCACACATGTCAGTAGTTTCATGATGTTGTGGTCACACATGTCAGTAGTTTCATGATGCTGTGGTCACACATGTCAGTAGTTTCATGATGCTGTGGTCACACATGTCAGTAGTTTCATGATGCTGTGGTCACACATGTCAGTAGTTTCATGATGTTGTGGTCACACATGTCAGTAGTT
The DNA here is from genome assembly GCA_028752905.1 of Cladorhizidae sp. MBARI D1340-BT2. NCBI lineage: Eukaryota > Metazoa > Porifera > Demospongiae > Poecilosclerida > Cladorhizidae > Cladorhizidae sp. MBARI D1340-BT2. Next base: position 9,723,467 of record JAQNBH010000015.1, read on the forward strand.
TCATGATGCTGTGGTCACACATGTCAGTAGTTTCATGATGTTGTGGTCACACATGTCAGTAGTTTCATGATGCTGTGGTCGCACATGTCAGTAGTTTCACGATGCTGCGGTCACACATGTCAGTAGTTTCATGATGCTGTGGTCACACATGTCAGTAGTTTCATGATGCTGTGGTCACACATGTCAGTAGTTTCACGATGCTGTGGTCACACATGTCAGTAGTTTCATGATGCTGCGGTCACACATGTCAGTAGTTTCATGAAGATGTGGTCACACATGTCAGTAGTTTCATGATGCTGCGGTCACACATGTCAGTAGTTTCATGATGCTGTGGTCACACATGTCAGTAGTTTCATGATGCTGTGGTCACACATGTCAGTAGTTTCACGATGCTGTGGTCACACATGTCAGTAGTTTCATGATGCTGTGGTCACACATGTCAGTAGTTTCATGATGCTGTGGTCACATGTCAGTAGTTTCATGATGCTGTGGTCACACATGTCAGTAGTTTCATGATGCTGTGGACACACATGTCAGTAGTTTCATGATGCTGTGGTCACACATGTCAGTAGTTTCATGATGCTGTGGTCGCACATGTCAGTAGTTTCATGATGCTGTGGTCACGCATGTCAGTAGTTTCATGATGCTGTGGTCACACATGTCAGTAGTTTCATGATGCTGTGGTCACACATGTCAGTAGTTTCATGATGCTGTGGACACACATGTCAGTAGTTTCATGATGAGGTGGTCACACATGTCAGTAGTTTCATGATGCTGTGGTCACACATGTCAGTAGTTTCATGATGCTGTGGTCACACATGTCAGTAGTTTCATGATGCTGTGGACACACATGTCAGTAGTTTCATGATGAGGTGGTCACACATGTCAGTAGTTTCATGATGCTGTGGTCACACATGTCAGTAGTTTCATGATGCTGTGGTCACACATGTCAGTAGTTTCATGATGCTGTGGTCACACATGTCAGTAGTTTCATGATGCTGTGGTCACACATGTCAGTAGTTTCATGATGCTGTGGTCACACATGTCAGTAGTTTCATGATGCTGTGGTCACACATGTCAGTAGTTTCATGATGTTGTGGTCACACATGTCAGTAGTTTCATGATGCTGTGGTCACACATGTCAGTAGTTTCGTGATGCTGTGGTCACACATGTCAGTAGTTTCGTGATGCTGTGGTCACACATGTCAGTAGTTTCATGATGCTGTGGTCACACATGTCAGTAGTTTCATGATGCTGTGGTCACACATGTCAGTAGTTTCACGATGTTGTGGTCACACATGTCAGTAGTTTCACGATGCTGTGGTCACACATGTCAGTAGTTTCACGATGCTGTGTTCACACATGTCAGTAGTTTCATGATGCTGTGGTCACACATGTCAGTAGTTTCATGATGCTGTGGTCACGCATGTCAGTAGTTTCATGATGCTGTGGTCACGCATGTCAGTAGTTTCATGATGCTGTGGTCACGCATGTCAGTAGTTTCATGATGCTGTGGTCACGCATGTCAGTAGTTTCATGATGCTGTGGTCACACATGTCAGTAGTTTCATGATGCTGTGGTCACACATGTCAGTAGTTTCATGATGCTGTGGTCACACATGTCAGTAGTTTCATGATGCTGTGGGCACACATGTCAGTAGTTTCATGATGCTGTGGTCACACATGTCAGTAGTTTCATGATGAGGTGGTCACACATGTCAGTAGTGTCATGATGCTGTGGTCAGACATGTCAGTAGTTTCATGATGCTGTGGTCACACATGTCAGTAGTTTCATGATGCTGTGGTCACACATGTCAGTAGTTTCACGATGCTGTGGTCACACATGTCAGTAGTTTCATGATACTGTGGTCACACATGTCAGTAGTTTCATGATGCTGTGGACACACATGTCAGTAGTTTCATGATGAGGTGGTCACACATGTCAGTAGTTTCATGATGCTGTGGACACACATGTCAGTAGTTTCATGATGCTGTGGTCACACATGTCAGTAGTTTCATGATGCTGTGGTCGCACATGTCAGTAGTTTCATGATGCTGTGGTCACACATGTCAGTAGTTTCATGATGCTGTGGTCACGCATGTCAGTAGTTTCATGATGCTGTGGACACACATGTCAGTAGTTTCATGATGCTGTGGTCACACATGTCAGTAGTTTCATGATGCTGTGGTCACACATGTCAGTAGTTTCACGATGCTGTGGTCACACATGTCAGTAGTTTCACGATGCTGTGGTCACACATGTCAGTAGTTTCATGATGCTGTGGACACACATGTCAGTAGTTTCATGATGCTGTGGTCACACATGTCAGTAGTTTCATGATGCTGTGGTCACACATGTCAGTAGTTTCACGATGCTGTGGTCACACATGTCAGTAGTTTCACGATGCTGTGGTCACACATGTCAGTAGTTTCATGATGCTGTGGACACACATGTCAGTAGTTTCATGATGCTGTGGTCACACATGTCAGTAGTTTCATGATGCTATGGTCACACATGTCAGTAGTTTCATGATGCTGTGGTCGCACATGTCAGTAGTTTCACGATGCTGTGGTCACACATGTCAGTAGTTTCACGATGCTGTGGTCACACATGTCAGTAGTTTCATGATGCTGTGGACACACATGTCAGTAGTTTCATGATGCTGTGGTCACACATGTCAGTAGTTTCATGATGCTATGGTCACACATGTCAGTAGTTTCATGATGCTATGGTCACACATGTCAGTAGTTTCATGATGCTGTGGTCACACATGTCAGTAGTTTCATGATGCTGTGGTCACACATGTCAGTAGTTTCATGATGCTGTGGTCACACATGTCAGTAGTTTCATGATGCTGTGGACACACATGTCAGTAGTTTCATGATGCTGTAGTCACACATGTCAGTAGTTTCACGATGCTGTGGTCACACATGTCAGTAGTTTCATGATGCTGCGGTCACACATGTCAGTAGTTTCATGATGCTGTGGTCACACATGTCAGTAGTTTCATGATGCTGTGGACACACATGTCAGTAGTTTCATGATGCTGTGGTCACACATGTCAGTAGTTTCATGATGCTGTGGTCACACATGTCAGTAGTTTCATGATGCTGTGGTCACACATGTCAGTAGTTTCATGATGCTGTGGTCACACATGTCAGTAGTTTCATGATGCTGTGGTCACACATGTCAGTAGTTTCATGATGCTGTGGTCGCACATGTCAGTAGTTTCATGATGCTGTGGTCACACATGTCAGTAGTTTCATGATGCTGTGGTCACACATGTCAGTAGTTTCATGATGCTGTGGTCACACATGTCAGTAGTTTCATGATGCTGTGGTCACACATGTCAGTAGTTTCACGATGCTGTGGTCACACATGTCAGTAGTTTCACGATGCTGTGGTCACACATGTCAGTAGTTTCATGATGCTGTGGTCACACATGTCAGTAGTTTCATGATGCTGTGGTCACACATGTCAGTAGTTTCATGATGCTGTGGTCACACATGTCAGTAGTTTCATGATGCTGTGGCCACACATGTCAGTAGTTTCATGATGCTGTGGTCACACATGTCAGTAGTTTCATGATGCTGTGGTCACACATGTCAGTAGTTTCACGATGCTGTGGTCACACATGTCAGTAGTTTCATGATGCTGTGGTCACACATGTCAGTAGTTTCATGATGCTGTGGTCACACATGTCAGTAGTTTCATGATGCTGTGGTCACACATGTCAGTAGTTTCATGATGCTGTGGTCACACATGTCAGTAGTTTCATGATGCTGTGGTCACACATGTCAGTAGTTTCATGATGCTGTGGTCACACATGTCAGTAGTTTCATGATGCTGTGGTCACACATGTCAGTAGTTTCATGATGCTGTGGTCACACATGTCAGTAGTGTCATGATGCTGTGGACACACATGATGTCAGTAGTTTCACGATGCTGTGGTCACACATGTCAGTAGTTTCATGATGCTGTGGTCACACATGTCAGTAGTTTCATGATGCTGCGGTCACACATGTCAGTAGTTTCATGATGCTGTGGTCACACATGTCAGTAGTTTCATGATGCTGTGGTCACACATGTCAGTAGTTTCATGATGCTGTGGTCACACATGTCAGTAGTTTCATGATGCTGTGGACACGCATGTCAGTAGTTTCATGATGCTGTGGTCGCACATGTCAGTAGTTTCATGATGCTGTGGTCACACATGTCAGTAGTTTCATGATGCTGTGGTCACACATGTCAGTAGTTTCATGATGCTGTGGTCGCACATGTCAGTAGTTTCATGATGCTGTGGTCACACATGTCAGTAGTTTCATGATGCTGTGGTCGCACATGTCAGTAGTTTCATGATGCTGTGGTCGCACATGTCAGTAGTTTCATGATGCTGTGGTCACACATGTCAGTAGTTTCATGATGCTGTGGTCACACATGTCAGTAGTTTCATGATGCTGTGGTCACACATGTCAGTAGTTTCATGCTGTTGTGGTCACACATGTCAGTAGTTTCACGATGCTGTGGTCACACATGTCAGTAGTTTCATGATGCTGTGGTCACATACGTCAGTAGTTTCATGATGATGTGGTCACATGTCAGTAGTTTCATGATGCTGTGGGCACACATGTCAGTAGTTTCATGATGCTGTGGTCACACATGTCAGTAGTTTCATGATGCTGTGGACACACATGTCAGTAGTTTCATGATGCTGTGGTCACACATGTCAGTAGTTTCATGATGCTGTGGACACACATGTCAGTAGTTTCATGATGCTGTGGTCACACATGTCAGTAGTTTCATGATGCTGTGGTCACACATGTCAGTAGTTTCATGATGCTGTGGACACACATGTCAGTAGTTTCATGATGCTGTGGTCACACATGTCAGTAGTTTCATGATGCTGTGGACACACATGTCAGTAGTTTCATGATGCTGTGGTCACACATGTCAGTAGTTTCATGATGTTGTGGTCACACATGTCAGTAGTTTCATGATGCTGTGGACACACATGTCAGTAGTTTCATGATGCTGTGGTCACGCATGTCAGTAGTTTCATGATGCTGTGGTCGCACATGTCAGTAGTTTCATGATGAGGTGGTCACACATGTCAGTAGTTTCATGATGCTGTGGTCACACATGTCAGTAGTTTCATGATGCTATGGTCACACATGTCAGTAGTTTCATGATGCTGTGGTCACATGTCAGTAGTTTCATGATGCTGTGGTCACACATGTCAGTAGTTTCATGATGCTGTGGTCACACATGTCAGTAGTTTCATGATGCTGTGGTCACACATGTCAGTAGTTTCATGATGCTGTGGTCACATGTCAGTAGTTTCATGATGCTGTGGTCACACATGTCAGTAGTTTCATGATGCTGTGGTCACACATGTCAGTAGTTTCATGATGCTGTGGTCACACATGTCAGTAGTTTCATGATGCTGTGGTCACACATGTCAGTAGTTTCATGATGCTGTGGTCACACATGTCAGTAGTTTCATGATGCTGTGGTCACACATGTCAGTAGTTTCATGATGCTGTGGTCACGCATGTCAGTAGTTTCATGATGCTGTGGTCACACATGTCAGTAGTTTCATGATGCTGTGGTCACACATGTCAGTAGTTTCATGATGTTGTGGTCACGCATGTCAGTAGTTTCATGATGCTGTGGTCACACATGTCAGTAGTTTCATGATGCTGCGGTCACACATGTCAGTAGTTTCATGATGCTGTGGTCACACATGTCAGTAGTTTCATGATGCTGTGGTCACACATGTCAGTAGTTTCATGATGCTGTGGTCACACATGTCAGTAGTTTCATGATGCTGTGGTCACACATGTCAGTAGTTTCATGATGCTGTGGTCACACATGTCAGTAGTTTCATGATGCTGTGGTCACACATGTCAGTAGTTTCATGATGCTGTGGTCACACATGTCAGTAGTTTCATGATGCTGTGGTCACACATGTCAGTAGTTTCATGATGCTGTGGACACACATGTCAGTAGTTTCATGATGCTGTGGTCACACATGTCAGTAGTTTCATGATGCTGTGGTCACACATGTCAGTAGTTTCATGATGCTGTGGTCACACATGTCAGTAGTTTCATGATGCTGTGGTCACACATGTCAGTAGTTTCATGATGCTGTGGACACACATGTCAGTAGTTTCATGATGCTGTGGTCACACATGTCAGTAGTTTCATGATGCTGTGGACACACATGTCAGTAGTTTCGTGATGCTGTGGTCACACATGTCAGTAGTTTCATGATGCTGTGGTCACACATGTCAGTAGTTTCATGATGCTGTGGTCACACATGTCAGTAGTTTCATGATGCTGTGGTCGCACATGTCAGTAGTTTCATGATGCTGTGGCCACACATGTCAGTAGTTTCATGATGCTGTGGTCGCACATGTCAGTAGTTTCATGATGCTGTGGTCGCACATGTCAGTAGTTTCATGATGCTGTGGTCACACATGTCAGTAGTTTCATGATGCTGTGGTCACACATGTCAGTAGTTTCATGATGCTGTGGTCACACATGTCAGTAGTTTCATGATGCTGTGGTCACACATGTCAGTAGTTTCATGATGCTGTGGTCACACATGTCAGTAGTTTCATGATGCTGTGGTCACACATGTCAGTAGTTTCATGATGCTGTGGACACACATGTCAGTAGTTTCATGATGCTGTGGTCACACATGTCAGTAGTTTCATGATGCTGTGGACACACATGTCAGTAGTTTCATGATGCTGTGGTCACGCATGTCAGTAGTTTCATGATGCTGTGGTCACACATGTCAGTAGTTTCATGATGCTGTGGTCACACATGTCAGTAGTTTCATGATGCTGTGGTCACACATGTCAGTAGTTTCATGATGCTGTGGTCACACATGTCAGTAGTTTCATGATGCTGTGGACACACATGTCAGTAGTTTCATGATGCTGTGGACACACATGTCAGTAGTTTCATGATGCTGTGGTCACACATGTCAGTAGTTTCATGATGCTGTGGACACACATGTCAGTAGTTTCATGATGCTGTGGACACACATGTCAGTAGTTTCATGATGCTGTGGTCACACATGTCAGTAGTTTCATGATGCTGTGGTCACACATGTCAGTAGTTTCATGATGCTGTGGTCATGCATGTCAGTAGTTTCATGATGCTGTGGTCACACATGTCAGTAGTTTCACGATGCTGTGGACACACATGTCAGTAGTTTCATGATGCTGTGGTCACACATGTCAGTAGTTTCATGATGCTGTGGTCACACATGTCAGTAGTTTCACGATGCTGTGGTCACACATGTCAGTAGTTTCACGATGCTGTGGACACACATGTCAGTAGTTTCATGATGCTGTGGTCACACATGTCAGTAGTTTCATGATGCTGTGGTCACACATGTCAGTAGTTTCATGATGCTGTGGTCACACATGTCAGTAGTTTCATGATGCTGTGGTCGCACATGTCAGTAGTTTCATGATGCTGTGGTCACACATGTCAGTAGTTTCATGATGCTGTGGTCACATATGTCAGTAGTTTCATGATGCTGTGGTCACACATGTCAGTAGTTTCATGATGAGGTGGACACACATGTCAGTAGTTTCATGATGCTGTGGACACACATGTCAGTAGTTTCATGATGCTGTGGTCACACATGTCAGTAGTTTCATGATGCTGTGGTCACACATGTCAGTAGTTTCATGATGCTGTGGTCACACATGTCAGTAGTTTCATGATGCTATGGTCACGCATGTCAGTAGTTTCATGATGCTGTGGACACACATGTCAGTAGTTTCATGATGCTGTGGTCACACATGTCAGTAGTTTCATGATGCTGTGGTCACACATGTCAGTAGTTTCATGATGCTGTGGTCACACATGTCAGTAGTTTCATGTTGTGGTCACACATGTCAGTAGTTTCATGATGTTGTGGCCACACATGTCAGTAGTTTCATGATGCTGTGGTCACACATGTCAGTAGTTTCATGATGCTGTGGTCACACATGTCAGTAGTTTCATGATGCTGTGGTCACACATGTCAGTAGTTTCATGATGCTGTGGTCACACATGTCAGTAGTTTCATGATGTTGTGGCCACACATGTCAGTAGTTTCATGATGCTGTGGTCACACATGTCAGTAGTTTCATGATGCTGTGGTCACACATGTCAGTAGTTTCATGATGCTGTGGTCACACATGTCAGTAGTTTCATGATGCTGTGGTCACACATGTCAGTAGTTTCATGATGCTGTGGTCACACATGTCAGTAGTTTCATGATGCTGTGGACACACATGTCAGTAGTTTCATGATGCTGTGGTCACACATGTCAGTAGTTTCATGATGCTGTGGACACACATGTCAGTAGTTTCATGATGCTGTGGTCACGCATGTTGGTAGTTTCGTCTTCAGTCATACTAACGTGTTTTGTCGTGAAGTAGACCTTTCAGTGCTGCAATGTGTTGCAAGCAACTTAGGGACATAAGTCATGAGGAGTGAAGGCACTTTAGGTAATGCTCCTGCTTGCTTACAGTATTTCTCTAAAAATGGACGCATCTTGTCTGTTTTCTCGAGGGGAATGTTAGTGACCGTACACATCGTAATGAAATTGAGGATGAACCCTTCCTGTAAGTCCACCACGTTCGACTCATTTGCCGGCTGATTGAAGGTGTATCGGCAGAACGGGTCTTAGCCTTCCTCGCTTTTTTCTAGGCCGCAGGCAGCTTGCTCTCGAGGTGGCCCTTCACTGTGTCAACGGGCGTAAAGTCGATGCTGTGTTCGTCAAAATGGCAGAAGAGTATTTCACCATCGGCATAGAGGTTGATCTTGAACTGTTTTTCTTGTTCCTCTGCAATAACTCTGGATAGTGGGGCACTTTGCTTGGCTTGCTAGCCGCTGGCCCACGGTGGATTCAGCCATCGTTTATAAGAGCATGCTTTTCAGTGTGCTTAATTTGACATAGGTACAATCATGTGGGCCACGCCCTCTTTTGGTAATGCCAACGAGACTACAAATTCTGGTTCAGTATATGGATTTCGCGAATTCCGTATTATCCGCCGCAGAAAAACATTGGCTCTATGTACGTGTAGTATGTGCATACGTGTAGTTAGTGTGTGTATGTGTGTGTGTGGTATGTAATGTGTGGTGTGTGTTGGTGATGTGTGTGGATATAATTGGCGAGTAAAGCGAGCCTCGGTGGGGAGCTGCATGGAAAACTTGGTATTGCCACGTATGGGTATCTATCTATCTATCTATCTATCTATGAACCGTGCATTCACCACATGTAAAAATGTGAATGGGTCACTCGCCTTAAATAATATGGGGTTACGTAAATCTGGAATGGTCGTCATAGTGAAGAAATCAATACAGTGAATGCCCAGAGATTCGAAGCTAGACTGGACTGGCTGCACAGTTCAATAGCTGGTTCATCCCTTACCAGATAGCAGAATAAGCCAGCCAGAAATACACAGGACAAAGAACAAACCAAGAGCCTAATAACTTCCCCCCCCTCCCCCTCCCCCCCCCCCCCCACACACACACAAGCCCTCCAAAACCACCTCTCTCATAGGCTCTCATACTCATACTAATAATAATTAGCTGCACTGGCAGGTGAGATGGGCTGCATGGCTGGCATGAAAGGCATTTAGTTATTCGGTTCATCAAAATGCTCCAGCTTTTTTCTTCTCTTGCCACACAATGCCTATCATTCATTACTAGTATGTATGTGGGTGGGTGGTGTGGTGTGTACTGCATGTGTGTGAGTGTATGGTGTGTGTGTGGTATATGTGAGTGGTATCTATGTGTGCATGTGCCTGTGTCTGGGTGTGCAAGGTATTTTGCAGTGTACACACATACACACAACTACATATAAACAAGTGCTTGTCCCCTCACCAAAGTCGATGTCCAACATGGCAGCGTTGGCTCCCTCCACCACGATCTTCTGCTTCTTCTTGATGGCAGTGTTGATGTAATAGACAGTGTCACACACCATCGGCTTCAACCTGGCCGCGTACTGGGACAGCACGTTCAGCATCTTCTCTATGTTTACCTCCAGAGTGGGGAACCTTCGCCAGCACCGGCACAAGAAACAAAGGAGAGAGAGAGTAATTGTGTGTGGTGCTCTATCATGGGCATGGCATTCAACTCTCCTCTGTACTAACAAAGAAGCTCTATCACACGGCCGTATCTAGACCCCCAAATGCAAGACTGATGTCAATGCTTGCAGCAGGTGTGCATGTTTCGTAGGCCACCCATCACTATTGAGACGGGCCACCACGGAGCATGCTGGTGAGAGTGGAGTGCAGCTTTCTGTTGGTGGTGCAAGCTTATGGTGGTCAAACAACAGCTGCAAGTCACCAATTTCTCTGAAGTTTAAAGCTTCTACACTCCATCTGTGCATGTTTCTATAGAAGAAGAAGGAGTGTCACAAAAGCCAACCGTTAGCTAAAAATTGCCTCAACATCGAAGATAGCCTTTGAGATCAAGAAGCACGAACTCCGGTCACTAAAGTGTGGCAGACTAGTAATTTGGTAGCCAAGACACCGCTTGCTTTAGGGCAGATGATAGTGAAGCTCTTCAAACTCTAGTCCAAGCTTCAGGTGTTTTTCCCCCCTTTCTAGTGCTGAACGAGGCAGTCCTCGAAAATGACTCCGCCCCACGCGTTATAATACAATATTTTAATAATCGGTTAAAGACCGTCTCCACCCTATTCTGGTGATGCATATATGCAGTGGGTTGTGTGGCTTATTAAAGACTGTCTCCACCCTATTCTAGTGATACATATATGCAGTGGGTTGTGTGGCTTATTAAAGACTGTCTCCACCCTATTCTAGTGATACACATATGCAGTGGGTTGTGTGGCTTATTAAAGACTGTCTCCACCCTATTCTAGTGATACACATATGCAGTGGGTTGTGTGGCTTATTAAAGACTGTCTCCACCCTATTCTAGTGATACATATATGCAGTGGGTTGTGTGGCTTATTAAAGACTGTCTCCACCCTATTCTAGTGATACATATATGCAGTGGGTTGTGTGGCTTATTAAAGACCGTCTCCATCCTATTCTAGTGATACATACATGCAGTGGGTTGTGTGGCTTATTAAAGACTGTCTCCATCCTATTCTAGTGATACATACATGCAGTGGGTTGTGTGGCTTATTAAAGACTGTCTCCACCCTATTCTAGTGATACATACATGCAGTGGGTTGTGTGGCTTATTAAAGACTGTCTCCACCCTATTCTAGTGATACATATATGCAGTGGGTTGTGTGGCGACTGTCTCCACCCTATTCTAGTGATACATATATTCAGTGGGTTGGGTATAACAACACAGACAATCTTGTCCTTTTGCGAAGGCTCGCTCACTAACCACAGACATCGACTATAACCATTGGTCAGCGCAGTCACGCGATTCTGTTTGAGGGCAACTTGTATTCTGGGTGTGTTCTCAATATAATGAAATACACTAGGTGTAATAATATATATAAAGCACTAAGGGTTAATGCAGCACTAAGGGTTAATGCAGAAGTCACTTGTTGAATAAGAACCAACGGGACCAGTTTCTTCCTAGATGCAGGAGAACCTTCGTTCCTGCCTTCATGTGCCAATAAACATCGACTATATAATCCCACCACCATCATTAAATGTTCGTGTGTGCGTAGACATGTACCTGATCTTGTAACCAGCAACCATAGCAGCCAGCCTGAGGTCGATCCAGAGTGGGAGGGGGCAACAAGAGGGAGGAGCCAACAAGGGATGGGGAGTAAGGAAAGAAAGGAAGTTTGATGATGATGGATAGATTATAGGGACATTAGAAATTAAGGGTGCTGAGTGACCAGGTAAGGGGGTGGGGCTGAGAAGGGAAAGCGAGGGTAACTTTTAGATGGATGGAAGTATGGGGACGGACCAAAGGATGTGCGATGCACTGCTGGCATACAAAACACGGCTGCAATAGAACTCATGCTGTTGCAGCACAGCAAAGTGCAGGGATACTGGTGCAGTTGTGTTTGTGGTATAAGTTGTGGTAGCAGTTCATATCACAGCATGGTGTCGTGACACTCAAATGTTATGCTGGTCCCATATATCTTAAGATGGAGAAGAGATGGGTGCATAGGGGAGCATCAACAGGGGAGCATCAATGAGCAGAGATGGGTACAAGGAGTTCATTTATGTGGATGTAGGTAAGGGTTTCCACACAAAAATTGGTAAAGGATCTTCACTGGTAAATTGTCTTCATAAAATTAGGCAAAGGGACACCAAAAAACTAGGTAACGGACATCAAAAAGAGATGCACCACAAAATTAGGGTGACACCACAAACTAGGTACAGGGACACCACAAACTAGGTACACCACAAACTAGGTACAGGAACACCACAAGCTAGGTACAGGGACACCATAAACTGGGGATGCCACAAACTAGGTAAAGGATATCACAAAATTAGATAAAACAAAATTAGGTAAAGGGTTAATAAATAGGTAAAGGATTAACAAAATTAGGCAAAGGGTTATTGGGTTATTAGGCAAAGGGTTATTAGGTAAAGGGTTTCACAAAATTAAAATTAGGTAAAAAATTAGGCAAAGGGTTGCAAAGGGTTTCACAAAATTAGGTAAAGCATTTCACAAAATTAGGTAAAGGGTTTTACAAAATTAGGTAAAGGAAGCCAGTCACTTCACTTCACCCATCAACTAAACTTCCACTCACTTTTCCTTAAGGACTTCCCTGTCAGTGTAAAGGTCACACACCCTAAGGCCGATTCTCTCGCATTTGGCTGCATAGGTGGGGCCAATCCCCTTCCTGGTTGTGCCCAAACTCCTCTTGGTCTTGGCCTTTTCCTGCTCTATCAGCCCATCAATGGTCTGGTGCAAGTCAAGCACTAAGACAATAACAAAACCTTGATAGTCATACTTGTGAGTGGTTCATTACCAGCCAGCAATGGTAGTCTAGCTAACCTCGCCATAGCTAGATTATACATACGTAGTACAGTATATAGATTTTGTCAAAATTGTATGCAAAGCAATGACAATCCACTTGCAGACTAGGATGGCGCTAAAGTCGAATAGTTGGACATTTCCGAGGATTAAAGATCAACAATAGCTAAACCAGTAGCAGCAGCTGGACATCAGAACAACTAGCAAATCCTCGCCAAGCAACCCGCTACAAATGACTATGCCACGCGAATGATGCAGGCATGCTTCACTTGGAATATACTAGTCCAGGTCCATGATACAGGCTCCCACTACACATAGCAAGCACCCACCCTCTGATTTTGAAGGAGAGAGGTTAAGCACCATGGGCACTGAGCACATACTTGACGGCACATTTATATTCATTTTCATTAACTATTTTTTACACTCTAGCTCGAGATAAAATGGTTCTTAATTCTGACTTAACCAGCTCCTGCCACACACACACAAACACACCAATAATAATAACAAACAACAATAGCAATAATAATAATAACAATAGCAATAATAACAACAATAACAATAATAACAACAATAACAACAACAATAACAACAACAACAACAATAATAATAATAATAATAAAGAAAAAGTGTGACAATTTCATGTTGCCCTTACTACAGCTGATTCCCCACTGCTGGGCGGCCTAGTATATACGTACGTACCTAAGTGTGCTCTGGTGGAGATCAGGAGTCGGTCTTGCCATCCTTCCAGTCCCTTGGCCTCGTTCTTTGCTATCTCATCAAACAGTCCAGGAAGATGCACTACCACTCCGTTGCCTGCACAGAACATACCCAACACAATCTCACAGAGTGGACCAGATGTTGCTGTTTCCTGTGGCTGCAAATGTTGCTGTTTCCTGTTGCTGTTGTATATTACCAGATGTCTGTTGCAGATCTTACTGCTGCCTGTTGCTGTTAATTCTGCCTGTTGTTGTTACAGATGTTGCTGTTTCCTATTGTTGTTGCATGCTGCTTGTGCTATGTTGCTGTTACCTATTTCTGTTGCCTGGTGTTGTTGCAGATGTTGCCTATTTTTGTTGTAGATGTCGTGGTGTTATTTGTTCATACTGTTGCAGATGTTGTCGTTGCCTGTTATTGTTGCATATGTTGCTGTTGCCTGTTGCAGCTATCATTTGTTCATGCTGTTGCAGATGTTGCCTGTTGTTGTTGCAGATGTTGCTGTTTCCTATTGTTGTTGCATGTTGCTGTTGCCTGTTGTCGCAGATGATGCCTGTTTTTGTTGATGCAGCTGTTATTTGTTCATGCTGTTCATGCTGTTGCAGAGTTTTGTTGTTTCCTGTTGTTGTTGCATATGTTGCTGTCGCATGTTGCTGTCGCATGTTGTTGCTGCATATGTTGCCATTGCCTGTTGTCTCGCTGGTCCTCCCCCTACTCCTATAGCTGGCCCTCCCCCTACTCCTATAGCTGCCCCTCCCCCTGCTTCCATAGGTGTCCCCCTACTCCCATAGCTGGTCCTCCCCTACTCCAATAGCTGGTCCTCCCCTACTCCCATAGTTGGTCCTCCCCCTACTCCCATAGTTGGTCCTCCCCCTACTCCCATAGCTGGTCCTCCCCCTACTCCCATAGCTGGTCCTCCCCCTACTCCCATAGCTGGTCCTCCCCCTACTCCCATAGCTGGTCCTCCCCCTACTCCCATAGCTGGTCCTCCCCCTACTCCCATACCCTCTACTCCCATAGCTGGTCCTCCCCCTACTCCCATAGCTGGCCCTCCCCCTACTCCCATAGCTGGTCCTCCCCCTACTCCCATAGCTGGTCCTCCCCCTACTCCCATAGCTGGTCCTCCCCCTACTCCTATGGCTGCCCCTCCCCCTACTCCCATAGCTGGTCCTCCCTCTACTCCTATAGCTGGTCCTCCCCCTACCCATAGCTGGTCCTCCCCCTACTCCTATAGCTGGTCCCCCCCCTACTCCTATGGCTGTCCCTCCCCCTACTCCCATAGCTGGTCCTCCCGCTACTCCCATAGCTGGTCCTCCCCCTACTCCTATAGCTGGTCCTCCCCCTACTCCTATAGCTGGTCCCCCCCCCCCTACTCCTATGGCTGCCCCTCCCCCTACTCCCATAGCTGGTCCTCCCCCTACTCCCATAGCCCTACCCATAGCTGGTCCTCCCCCTACTCCTATAGCAGGTCCTCCCTCTACTCTTACAGCTGCCCCTCCCGCCACCACACCCGTACTTCTGTGGGGCTCAGGAAAGGATTATTCATAAAGTGCCTGCTATAATTTTAACACCTGTTAACTTCCAACCCTTTCCCCTCAGCTAGACTCCCTTAAATGGAAACTAGAGAAACCACGTGTCGACTTGCACCTGTATCAGACTAGGCAGGAACTAACTAACTATATGTATTGTAATATATCTGGCTCAACTGACATTCCATGCGGGCCATTTGAGAATCAGAACCTGGGTAGTGAGACCACATGGCCCTCATTCTCCACCCACACAGTAACTGTGCACATGAATCAGAACCTGGGTAGTGAGACCACATGGCCCTCACTCTCCACCCACACAGTAACTGTGCACATTGAATCAGAACCTGGGTAGTGAGACCACATGGCCCTCACTCTCCACCCACACAGTAACTGTGCACATGAATCAGAACCTGGGTAGTGAGACCACATGGTCCTCACTCTCCACCCACACAGTAACTGTGCACATGAATCAGAACCTGGGTAGTGAGACCACATGGCCCTCACTCTCCACCCACACAGTAACTGTGCACATTGAATCAGAACCTGGGTAGTGAGACCACATGGCCCTCACTCTCCACCCACACAGTAACTGTGCGCACATTGAATCAGAACCTGGGTAGTGAGACCACATGGCCCTCACTCTCCACCCACACAGTAACTGTGCACATGAATCAGAACCTGGGTAGTGAGACCACATGGCCCTCACTCTCCACACACACAGTAACTGTGCACATTGAATCAGAACCTGGGTAGTGAGACCACATGGTCCTCACTCTCCACCCACACAGTAACTGTGCACATTGAATCAGAACTTGGGTAGTGAGACCACATGGCCCTCACTCTCCACCCACACAGTAACTGTGCACATTGAATCAGAACCTGGGTAGTGAGACCACATGGCCCTCACTCTCCACCCACACAGTAACTGTGCACATGAATCAGAACCTGGGTAGTGAGACCACATGGCCCTCATTCTCCACCCACACAGTAACTGTGCACATTGAATCAGAACCTGGGTAGTGAGACCACATGGTCCTCATTCTCCACCCACACAGTAACTGTGCACATTGAATCAGAACCTGGGTAGTGAGACCACATGGTCCTCATTCTCCACCCACACAGTAACTGTGCACATGAATCAGAACCTGGGTAGTGAGACCACATGGCCCTCACTCTCCACCCACACAGTAACTGTGCACATTGAATCAGAACCTGGGTGTGAGACCACATGGTCCTCACTCTAGGGGAGACACCCGACTAGGGCAGACACCCGGGTGACCACCCCCCCCCCCCCCCCCCCCAACTCTGAGTTGACATACAATAACCTTCTCAATAATCAACTTGAAATTGTATATAATTATATACTTATTTACTAGGGGAGACACCTGGTATTGATTGGGCTAGGGCTGGGGAGATACCCAGTGTTGACTTGGCTAGGGCTAGGGCCAAATAGATAATATATTAGGGCAGAACTAAAATACTAGGGCAGACACAGGCATTAACTGGACAAAAATAGTGGGAGGGAGGAAAGATAACTAACTCCAGCATTGTATTGATCACACATGGTTCTAGCTAGTGTGTCTGGATGGCACACCAGATGGAAACATAATAGTTGCCTTGTAAGCAGGATCTTCCAGCTGCACCCAGTACCTTGGCTCCCCAAGAAGCAGGGCCTAGGCACTCAGTAGCTTGGCTACCCAAGAAGAAGGGCCTAGGCACTCAGTAGCTTGGCTCCCCAAGAGAAGCAGGGCCTAGGCACCCAGTAGCTTGGCTCCACAAGAAGCAGGGCCTAGGCACTCAGTAGCTTGGCTCCCCAAGAATAAGGGCCTAGGCACTCAGTAGCTTGGCTCCCCAAGAAGCAGGGCCTAGGCACTCAGTAGCTTGGCTCCCCAAGAAGCAGGGCCTAGGCACCCAGTAGCTTGGCTCCCCAAGAAGAAGGGCCTAGGCACCCAGTAGCTTGGCTCCCCAAGAAGAAGGGCCTAGGCACCCAGTAGCTTGGCTCCCCAAGAAGCAGGGCCTAGGCACCCAGAAGCTTGGCTCCCCAAGAAGAAGGGCCTAGGCACCCAGTAGCTTGGCTCCCCAAGAAGAAGGGCCTAGGCACCCAGTAGCTTGGCTCCCCAAGAAGAAGGGCCTAGGCACTCAGTAGCTTGGCTCCCCAAGAAGCAGGGCCTAGGCACTCAGTAGCTTGGCTCCCCAAGAATAAGGGCCTAGGCACTCAGTAGCTTGGCTCCCCAAGAAGCAGGGCCTAGGCACCCAGTAGCTTGGCTCCCCAAGAAGCAGGACCTAGGCAACCAGTAGCTTGGCTCCCCAGCCTAGGCACCCAGTAGCTTGGCTCCCCAAGAAGAAGGGCCTAGGCACCCAGTAGCTTGGCTCCCCAAGAAGAAGGGCCTAGGCACCCAGTAGCTTGGCTCCCCAAGAAGAAGGGCCTAGGCACTCAGTAGCTTGGCTCCCCAAGAAGCAGGGCCTAGGCACTCAGTAGCTTGGCTCCCCAAGAATAAGGGCCTAGGCACTCAGTAGCTTGGCTCCCCAAGAAGCAGGGCCTAGGCACCCAGTAGCTTGGCTCCCCAAGAAGAAGGGCCTAGGCACCCAGTAGCTTGGCTCCCCAAGAAGAAGGGCCTAGGCACTCAGTAGCTTGGCTCCCCAAGAAGCAGGGCCTAGGCACTCAGTAGCTTGGCTCCCCAAGAATAAGGGCCTAGGCACTCAGTAGCTTGGCTCCCCAAGAAGCAGGGCCTAGGCACTCTATCTATTATTCCTATTCAATGCGCAGTGTTTTTGTAATAGAGTAGAGCTAGAAGCAGCCTCGCTAGCAAACTACTTGCATTGTATGTGAGCTCTACCTTTTAGCTAGCATAGTATTGCATTATTGTGTGCTACTGTTGGGAACACGAAAAATGCATGCACAAGAACAAAATGGCCGTCGACAATCACAAATAGCCTTTCACTTGCTCCATTCCAAACGAGCAAAACGACTTTTTTTAATTGTAGCTAAACTTTCCTTGGGTGGTCCCAAAAAGCCACATGAGTTTGGTCTGGTTTGGCCAGTGGGGTCCGTGAGTTATAAGCTAACACACCCCGACAAACATTTTGCACTTTTTTTAAAATTATGTTCATATAATATACACACACAGAATTTCAGTTTGAGTGAAAGGCTCTAGAACTTGGCAGATGGTGCTTCTTAATTAACACCAGCAGCCATCCTCATCTTACTGAGTGTATTGCTAGTTACAATTGCAAAATACACTAAGTATTAGTAAAGAAACACCAGGGTGTTGCCACACAAACAAAAAAGGTCCACCCAGATCTTTTTTTTTGTTCCATCAGGTGCTAGTTCAAGCTCTGACTCTAGCACTCTTGCTTTGCCTCAACCATAGCCATGAGGTGACTGCACTGACTTCATAGAAGGCTAAGTTACAGAGGGCTTAGGCCCTGCTTCGACAAGGATCCAGTACTGGTCACACAACATTTGTGCAACACCCCATTCAATTGTAATTAGTCCTTAATTGGCATACCATGATCTAGTGGTAATTTGGACGGAGGCCAACTACTTACTGCTAATTGGATGTAATTGACACTTATTGGACAAGCATCATGCATCCGTGACAAGTAATTAAGTGTGGAGGATGAGTGTCATGAGTTCACGCCAGCTTCTTCTTTATGACCACCCCTTTTATCATGCACCATAACTACTGATCAAAATGTCCTCCGCCTTTCATTGTGGGAGCCCTGGCCCCCCAAAGGTTCAGCTATAGATTATAAATATTGTGGACAATGTCTTGGATAGATACTGATGTGGAGAGAGACAGAGTTGAGTATAATTCTGACTGATATATAATTTATTTCGTAGATATCAGCATGGTGTTGCAGAGAACTTGGGGCTATTGGAAGTTAGACTGACTGGGCGAGAGCAGACCAAGCAGAGAATGGAGGTGTAATTCTGCCTTAGCTTAAGTGACACTTGTATGTCTGGTATTAACAAGAAATAGAAGTGCATAACAGATTAATGCACAGGATGATATGGGTCCAACTGATCCATTGGACAAGCTTACCACGCAACAATGGAAAGTGAAAAAGACTGACATCGTTGCTGTATTATGGAAATTATCACCAATAATGTAACATCCATACTTGATCAGAGCTGCCAGTTTATCTATTGCCCATGAACTTCAGGATCCATCCTTGATATCATGTGATGGGCAGGCACATCTTAACCTTGAAGATTTTTTTGCAGAGTTACTTTTTATAATTTGCTATAGTTGCTAGGGAGATGAACAGCTAGCTCGAGAAACAGGTAGCTACTAGCTAAACTAGCTAGTTACCAAGATAATAGCTAGCTATTAGCTAAATACTTACCAGAAGATTATAGTTGCTCAGATCTAAGCTCAGATACCCTTGAAGTCCACCATATTCATCAACTTCCGTGGCAGACACATTGTGATCTGGAAGGGGAAAAAAGGCGAGAAACTTCAACATAAGCACTCGTCCTTGGCTATAAGCTAAAATTCGGCAAGTATTTAGCTACATATTATAGGCAAAATTTGTAGTATGCCAGCAAGACTAGTCCAAGACCTAAACAAAATACTAAGTGACAAAAATATTCAGCTCGAACAAAATGCTAGAATATCTAGTTAAAAAGAAGTACTCACTATAGCCAAAAGATCAAGGAACTACTTGTCCAGAGAATTCAGATTGTGCTCCAGTAACAAATGTAAGTACCAATGATGGAAATCCAGTCTTAGAGTTGGAGTCTGAAGTACCACTAACTTCTGCTTGAAAATTGCATGTGAGTACAATACTGCCATCTCAGCGGATGGTTTAAAAAAAGTTTAATATAACGGACGTTGCCCTATGGATGTTTTAATTTTGTCCATCGTCTATTAAAACCAGGGCAGGGGCAACTCTTAGAAGTTGTAAGCACTGCCACCAAGCACTGCTACCACAAGCACTACTACCGCAAGCACTGCTACCACAAGCACTGCTGGACAGGAGTACTGTTGCCACAAGCCTGTTACCGCAAGCACTGCTACCACAAGCACTGTTACCGCAAGCACTGCTGCCGCAAGCACTGCTGCCGCAAGCACTGTTGCCACAAGCACTACTGTCACAAGCACTGCTACCGCAAGCACTGCTACCGCAAGCACTGCTGCCACAAGCACTGCTACCGCAAGCACTGCTGTCCCACAAGCACTGCTACAGCAAGCACTGCTGCCACAAGCACTACTACCGCAAGCACTGCTGTCCCACAAGCACTGCTACCGCAAGCACTGCTACCGCAAGCACTGCTACCGCAAGCACTGCTGCCGCAAGTACTGTTGCCACAAGCACTGCTACCACAAGCATTGCTACCACAAGCACTGCTACCGCAAGCACTACTACTGCAAGCACTGCTACCACAAGCACTGCTACCGCAAGCACTGCTGCCACAAGCACTGCTACAGCAAGCAATGCTGGACAGGAGCACTGCGACTACAAGCACTGCTGGATGTTCATTCGCCAAATATGACACACCAATTTGTATGAGATCAACACAATATGTGACACAGTCAGTCAGTGATGCTGCAATAAAACCTCTTCCATGATGCCTTACAACTCCTAGTCCAGCTAAGAGGCTTAGTACACAGTGACAGTGAAGTGAACATGCATACACAAAACTCATAGATGCCAAATTCCAACTTGATAATTTCCAGGGGTTGGTACACCAGTCAATACTGCATCCACTGGAAAAAGACTTGCAAGACCTATACCCTCAAATTGCCGTCATCCCAAAATTATATGAGGTGTGGCTAACTTGTTGTTTTATTATTCATGCCATTACGTAAGTCCAGCTATCCCCAAAGAAAAGACAGGCAGTTGATACCAAATCAACCCCCCTCATTGGGAACCTTTGGAAACCCGAGCCAGGTGATCCTGAATAAAACACTGTCACCACTTAACTATGCAGGCACTCCAAAGCACTTATAGAAGCACTTATAGAAGTAACCACGAAATTAACAGCCCCCCCCCCCCATCATTGGTAACTACAAATCACATACACACATTACCGTCATGTGGCTTTACTTTCCACTTCAAAATTCTAGATTTTCAACCACCAGTCAACATTCCGGAAAACACGTAAAAGAACGCACCCCTTCACTCATTGTCTCTTTGTTAACATGTGCTCCACTTCAGACCAATCCACTCCATTTCACACTTACTAAGCTGGAACAGTCTATTTTCAGTCAGACATCAAAGAGGACACATTACAGTCTTCTACAATATGTTACTCTTTCAAGTGGCAAAGCCAATATTAGGACTGAATCATGTTAGATTTGATATTCCTACAAAAAAAACACCAAAAATCTCAAACTTGTAATTGTTTCTGACTTGTTTAATCTCCTTTGCTGTGTTGATGGGACTAGGCTGCATGGGCCTTGTGAATCAACAAGTGCCACTCAACTACCAAAGCACCCCAAACTGATCTCCAACTGATTGGCAAGGGCCAGATTATTCACTCATTATAAAGTAGACTCACCAATAATGGATTTGCATCGCTGGCTTATGATACCACTGTGAAGGAGAGGCAATGGGGAAGAGGATGGAAACATGTGCAAGAGCAATTTAGACTAGATCCCATAGATCCAATAATAATGGCCTACCTTGGAAGGAGGTGGAAATCATAAGTCACAGAGCCAACCTTTACAGTGTGGCCAGCATTATTGCCACCCTGACAACAGGCAATAATTAGAGGCACTTCGTTGCAGTACTGGCGTATTTTACAACTACGGTAGTAAATACCTGGCAGCGAGCCACCACATCAGCGCCTTGTGCTAAGATATCCACCAGCTTGCCTTTCCCTTCATCTCCCCACTGTCCTCCAAGGACTACGTTAACTCCAACCCCTAATGCAGCCATCAGTTTTACTTGTG
Source organism: Cladorhizidae sp. MBARI D1340-BT2 (assembly GCA_028752905.1). Lineage (NCBI taxonomy): Eukaryota > Metazoa > Porifera > Demospongiae > Poecilosclerida > Cladorhizidae > Cladorhizidae sp. MBARI D1340-BT2. The sequence goes on from JAQNBH010000015.1 coordinate 9,745,548, forward strand.
TCGAAGCTACCAGGGGTTACCCGATATTGTACCAGCAGAGCATGCGCAAACCCACGTGTACCTTTTAAACAACACAAAACGTTATGCTGATGGGCAAGGTCCTGAAGCGAGCTTCTTTGCTCTTCTTTGCGCTGTCAGCAGTTTTATGGGCGTTAAGATTGTGCGTAACCCTAGAGAGAATGGAAAGTTGCGGAGATCCAGCAGTTGTGAGGGAAAAGGGTGAAAAGACATCAAAAAATGGGGCGGATCACAGAGAAGGTGGGTGTAAGCAGCTAGCCGGCCATTTCTTAGATCTGTTATTCACGAGTAATTTATCTCTCTCTTTATCTCAGCAAACACCCACTCTGATAACACTTCCAAGTGGTTCCACAGCCAGATCAGCTCTTTCATCCCCACCCACCTTAAAATGCATTCCTCTTGTCCTGCTATCAATTTCTCCACCCACCTCCTCCCAAATATGTCTAGGTTACATCCACTGGAATATGAATATTTGGGAACCCTATCAGTTATTGGAGAAGTTCAGTTAGTTCTTGATGGAGATAATATGATAAGGCGACAGGAGCAGTGGCTAGGGAATGTCTCTGAACTTATTCATGATACCAGTGCTGTCCTGACTAGTTTATCCATATTGGTACAGAATGGTCATAAAAAGACCAAAATTTTGAGGTATTAGAGTTAATATATCAGTCGACAATAGTATTATGAATTATGTTCACATGCCTCAGTGATCTGAAGTCGTTGGGGAAGACAGTCATGGTTTCTCTAGCAAACACCATCATTTCTCACCAAGTCACTGATGCTGGAAGTGTTAGAGAGATATCAAATGTGTTGGATTGGGCAGGCATAGACTGGCTAGGTATGTATGCTAAGAAGCATCGTGTCTTGCATTTTGGCCCAGAGAAAGGAGAAAGAGCTGGAGTGATGGCATTTTGTGGAGTCCAGAAACAATGTGCAGACACTCCCAATCTTGCTTTTTCTCCCATCAAGTATTCTCTGAAACTCGCCAAATCAGCAATTAATGAATTTAATGAGGTAAAATGAGTAACATGTTTTATAACAGCCAATTTTTGTTGTGTTTATAAAATAAAATTTAAGGATATCAATGATGCTTTTTCAAAATGGCAGAACAAAATGCTTTGGTTCTTGTACTTGTATATACCGGTCGTTGAGACACAGGCACTTCAAGTGACCCTTTCCCGATCATAATCTATGCAACAGAATTTCAACAGCAGTATTGTATGATTCATGTGAATAAATATAACATTATATAACCATAAACCAAGCATGTGACGGTGCACATGAAGAAGTAAAGCTAATCACTTCCTAGCCATCTGTTTGATGGCCACTCACTCAACAGATTAAAATGCAGGCAATCCATGTTTTAAACTTCATATTCTATTGTAGATGGTCAAAGTGGGTGGTATAATTAAGCACTGGGGATAAGTTGAAAACCACAGGAACATCCTCGTTTCCATCCTTACTAATCAACCCATCTTTTATTTTATTTTTATTTTTAAAATTTATTTAGGAAATATTCCTTTTTATTTTTCTAACTTGTTGCTGCTATGTTGTTGTTGTGGTTGTCTGGTTGTGATTTACATAGCATGGAGTGACAGTGATCCTAGTGCTGATGTACTGGGGTCTGGAGACCAGCTACTTCCCAGATGAAACAGCACTGAGCATTGCTCGTCAGCTGGCCAAATTGAGGGTTACTGCAATCATTGGATACCATCCTAATTCCATACACCATCATGCTTACTATGGCAATACTCTGGTCATATTCTCCCCTGGTGTAATTCTGAGCTCAAATCGAATGTCTCACTTTTGCTGGAGAAAAGTAAGTCATGATTGTATGTACTCTAGAACTAGAACAATATACTTTGCTTCATACTATGTTCAGAGTTTTATTATATATTTTTTCAGTTTTCTGGGAAATGGGTTTATTCATCGACAAGAGAATGCGAGGCAATACATCCACGCAGCAGAGATAAGTTGTTACACAAAGAGCACAGATCAAGAATATACAAACTTCACCTATCAAGGTAAGGAAAAAAAGATGATCAGTTCACATTATCATTAGAACATGCTTTTTTAATCACTTGGCCGAGATTGGTAAGCCACACTCACACATTGACTACCAAGTAGATCACTGATGCATGCTAGGTTTGAAGCATTGTAGATCCAGCTAAGTCATAATGTATTGGAATGTGTTCATTTCCTTGTTATATAGGACGCACCCAGTTTTGGCAGATTATGTGACCCTAGAGCTTGACGACTACGATGCTACACGTGGTCATTTTATAAGAAGACCCACAGCCATCACACAAAAAGAATGGACACGTGTTTGTAGCCATTCAGACACACACTGTTTATCTTGTGATCAGTTTTAAGCATCAAGTTTTTGCTCTGGCAAAAATCCTTTTTATTTCACTGAACATATGAGTTATGATATTATAGTGAACCTGTGTATAATAGCAACCTGACATAAATAGTGGACCTGTTTCTATTGTAACAAGCATACTGAACATCATCTTCAAAATGTGATTATGGTGGTATGATTGTCAAAATCTTTGCTAATCAAGAAGAGATTGGTATCATTGGATTTGTTGTTGTTGTTGTCAGTAAGTTAGTTGATAGGGAGTGGTATTGTTTTCTGCTTTTTGGAGGCCAAGCCTGAGAACTGGTCTTCTGGGGATGGCATCAGACTGTTGACGATGGTTCACAAGTGCAACTGTCAATAAATAATATTAGTAAATGCACCTTATTATTACCTTGTCTCTGTGAAAGTTTATCGCTATATATAACAAACTAGTGAAAGTCTATTATAATAACAGTACGTCGATTCCCTTGTCTCTGTGAAAGTTTATTATTATGACAATGTGTTGATTACCTTGTCTCTGTGAGAATTTATTATTATAGCTACATCTGTTGTTTGTTAAAAATGTTGTAGACGTAGTGATGTAGAGCTGTTGTTTGCTCACTTCAATGGAGCTGATAAACTGCAAATTATTCTATTTCCATTCTATTTCCATTCCATTGATATAAATAGTATGAGAAGTTTATTCTTTAAAAAAAAGTTATAGCTAAAATAATTGGTGTTCAATAATTTACTACCGGTATATATATATACCAAAAGCACTTCGTGTGATACCTTGACACTGCAAATTCCCTCACTTGATCAGATATGATCATCTTTGGCCATCCATGCCGACAAAAAACAGGAAAAAAGAAAGTCGGCTACACCAATAACTGTCTTGTCTGGTGCAGCTTCGGACCGCTTAGAAAAGTAATCAGTAACTAATGAGGAAAAAGGTATGTAATGTGTTGATATTCACTAAAGGGGCAAAGGTTTATGTATAAATATAGCAGATTCATTTGAGATCAAAAGAACTGTATAAACTAATCGATGCCAAGTTTGCTACAAACTGAATAGGGATCGGATGTAACTCTGCCATGGCCATTCCACACCTCTTGCAATATTCCCCAACATCATTTACAACTCCTTCCACCAATGTGTCTAGGAAACCTCCCAGATGAAAATTAAATAAAGAACAGTAGCTTACAACAGAAATTCTAAATGCCAACATTGTCCAAGTAATATTTTTACTCTAAAATCGATGGCGAACAATATCGTGTAGGGTTGAGGCAAGTGTTTCTCCAAAAGGAAGTGAGCGGGTCAGGATATTCTCACGTTCAAAACTGCTACTTCTCTGACATGTCAACCCATAGATAGGACATGGACAAGAGCACTCTAGCTAACCAAACATAGAGACAAACCTTGCTCATATCTTGTCTCTTCCAAAGTGACCATCATCTATATATGCCATTGTGGCAAGCTTTCATAAGCCTCTCTTGTTCTTTCTTGTCCACCACAATATGGCTAAAGTGAGAGCCATCAAACGGTGATCTTCGTACACGGTAAAAAAGAAGGCCATCTTTCTCTTCAAAAGAAGCTGCCTGTTGCCTCAGCCCACATTTCTGTTATTTGCCAAATGACTGGGTAAGTTGGTAAACTTGTCTCTTACCAACAGGTAGTTAATCAAATGTTGATAATGCTTCTCAGTCAAACAAGCACTCACATTGAACTCCAGTAAAGAGAAGACTGAGAACTGCCTGAACAAACTGAGCATGCTAGTACACTATTTAAGCGGAGTATGCAAGTACATTACTAATCTGAGCAAGCAACACTAATTAACCTTAACCCACAACATCAACACTGCGTGTTTAACTTGGATGATTTTTTTCTTAAAGATTGTCCTGGCTTTTGTTTCAACTCCCTCATTGCTCATACCATGCTCCACTAGTCCTCCTCTTAGTTCCTCTGACCAAGGTTTCCTTGTGTCATTTCCATTCCAAAATCACCCATTCCCTCATTTGGTGTTACCAAAAGGCCAATTTCAATTTAGCTTGTAGCCTCCATGATCAAATTGATTGGGGGTCACTATTGTCTGATTTTGATGGTATAATATTATGGAGAAGTGCATCCCAAGGAAGATATTGTCATCTCGTAGAAGCTTATCTTGGATAAACTATGACATCCTTAAAGCAATCCGCAGAAGGAACATCTTGTTCACTGCTTACAAGCGCTCTGGTAGTGTTTGTAAATTAAGAAAATACAAACTTGTCAGGAATGCTGTTGTTTCTGCCAACAGAATTTCAAAAGCAGCAAGATTACATTCTGCTGATGCTAAAACATTTTTTTTTAATTGATTAAGTTTCTCTCCAGACATGAGTCAACCACGCCTTCACTTTCCTGCAATGATGTACTCTTCTGCTCAGATGAAGACAAAACCCAGTTACTTGATCAGCACTTTAATAATAATTTCGACCATTCCCCAACCTTAATGGCTACTCCCTATCAGACTGATCCTTATATATACCTGGCCAACTGAATTACTCTGCACAGAGAATCACGTTTATGACCTAACCACAGCTCTTGACTGTAGAAAAGTAACAATACTATCAGAATGTTCAAGGTCACCGCCCCTAATATTGTTCCAAGCATTACCAAGCTATTCAACCTCTCTATTCGTACTGGAAGCATACCTAGCAGTTGGAAGCAGGCCAGGGTTGTTCCTATACCCCAAAGGGGGAGCAAAACAAATCCTGCTAACTACAGACCTATATCAATTTTATCAGTTTTAAGCAAGCTCCTAGAAAGAATCATTCATAAACTCATCTCAGAGCACCTCCAGAAATATATACCCATTTCTCAATACCAATGGAGATTCTCCCCTGGTAAGTTTACATACCACTTCTGCACTGCTATCATTTTATGAATGCAAACTCTCAATCTTTAGCTAAAGGTCATCATAATTTATGTGCTCGATCTTTTTTTATCTTAGCAAAGCCTTCGATTGATTCCATTCCACACTCCCCTCTCAATTAACTCCTTATGTTGAATCTGGATCCACACATCATAAATTGGGTCCACAATTATCTAAATAACAGGGAACAGTTTGTGGGTCTTGTTTCCCATCTCTTACCGTAACATCTGGGGTTCCTCAGGGCTCCGTGGGACCACTACTGTTCCTCATGATGTCGACTGTGTCATCTCTAATGGCCAAGTCGTTGTCTATGCCGCATTACACCAAGTGATACAGTTGCTAGAGATTTCATGTATGTTCAAAATGATGTCAACACTATCTGTACATGGACCATAGAACTAATTTGTTTGCATTGAACACCAGGAAATGTTGTTACATATGTCCTGCAGAAAGGCCAGCCCATGTGTTCCAGTTGCTCCTCTTGGTATTGAGGGAGAGATGCTCATCCAAGTTGAGGATTACAAATATCTGGGAGTCACTCTGTCCAACAACCTCACATGGTCCTCTCACATAAAGAACATCTGCAGGAGGATAATTGGAATGATTTACCGTAAATTCTACACTCACTCACAATCAGACTCTCTCTTGAGTCTTTACACTGTGGTATATATATATAGGTAGTACGTCCCCATCTTGAGTATGCTCGTACCATTTGGGATCCACACCTCAAAAAAGATGTTGGGAAATTAAAACGAGTATGGAAGTTTGTGTTGCGAGTTTGTTTAAGGGATAAGAACAGCTTATGAGAGTCTATTGGTTCTTGCAGATATTACTTCTCTCTTCTTCAGGCGACAGACATTGAAACTCTGTCTTCTCTATAACTTTGTATGGCCTTGCTATTTGTGACACACTTCTTGTCATTTACAGAGAATCATTATTTTCAAATAGACTTCGTTCCCATCAATAACTCATCTCTAGTTCGTTCTTCCATCAGCCATTCATCAATGGAACTCACTTCCTTCGGATATTTGTGGAAAATCTTCCTTTCCCTCATTCAGAAGGTCATTCATTAGTTAGGCACATGTACTATGCAATCACTATTTTTTGTTTAACGTTTTTGTGTTGTTAATGTACTGTTCCTATATAGATTGGATTACTGGACCTGTATGTTCACTATCCTATATAGATTGGATACTGGACCTGTATGTTCGTCTATCTCACTATTCCAATATAGATTGGATACTGGACCTGTATGTTCATCTATCTTACTATTCCTATATAGATTGGATACTGGACCTGTTTCTATATATATTGGATATTGGACCTGTAGGTTCATCTATCTTACTATTCCTATATAGATTGGATTACTGGACCTGTAGGATCTTACTATTCCTATATAGATTGGATGCTGGACCTGTATGTTCATCTATCCTACTATTCCTATATAGATTGGATGCTGGACCTGTATGTTTATAGATTGGATACTGGTCATCTATCTTACTATTCCTATATAGATTGGATACTGGACCTGTATGTTCATCTATCTTACTATTTCTATATAGATTGGATACTGGACCTGTATGTTCATCTATCTTGGATGCTGGACCTGTATGTTCATCTATCTTACTATTCCTATATAGATTGGATGCTGGACCTGTATGTTCATCTATCCTATAATTATAGATTGGATACTGGACCTGTATGTTCATCTATCTTACTATATATTCCTATATAGATTGGATATCCAGCAACAACAACAGCAACACCCGTGCCTTGCTCTATGCATACACACTTCAACACTGTTGCTCCAGCAACAACAATAGCAACACCCGTGCCAACTTTATGCATACACACTTCAACACTCTGGACCTTTATGTTCATCTATCTTACTATTCCTATAAGTTTGGATACTGGACCTGTAGGTTCATCTATCTTACTAAATATTCCTATAGTAGATTGGATACTGGACCTGTATGTTCCTATATAGATTGGATACTGGACCTGTATGTTCATCTATCTTACTATTCCTATATAGATTGGATACTGGACCTGTATGTTCATCTATCTTACTATTCCTATATAATTATATAGATTGGATACTAGACCTGCATGTTCATCTATCTTACTATATAGATTGGATACTGGACCTGTATGTTCCTATTTCTATATAGATTGGATACTGGTCATCTATCTTACTATTCCTATATAGATTGGATACTGGACCTGCATGTTCATCTATCTTACTATATATTCCTAAATATTCCTATAGTAGATTGGATACTGGACCTGTATGTTATACTGGACCTGTATGTTCATCTATCTTTCTATTTCTATATAGGTTGGATATTGGACCTGTAGGTTCATCTATCTTACTATTCCTATATAATTATATAGATTGGATACTAGACCTGCATGTTCATCTATCTTACTATTCCTATAAGATTGGATACTGGACCTGTATCTTGCTATTCCTAGATTGGATACTGGACCTGTATCTTACTATTCCTAGATTGGATATACTGGACCTGTATGTTCATCTATCGATTACAAATTTGTTTAAAAATATTTAAAAAAATAGCCATCTTGCTTACCTTTTCCCACAGCGATGATGAGTGCCAAGTTTGTGCAACTCTCTCTCTCGCTTTGTGTGTGTGTATTTTTCAATAAAATACTTGATAGTGTGATAATCCTTGACATCACATTAAACATGCACAACCTCTTCACAGGCAACTCCACCCACCACAATAAGTTGGGCCAGACGTGCAGAGGAATCTTCTGGACGTCTCTTGTGCAGAACTATGTTGAGGAAGTGGACAGAGATGAGGAGGAGGATGCAGATGATGGCTGTGACCAGAGCTGCCGGGGTCTACCAAATTTGGTAAATAGGTAGATTAATTTATTTTCGTTTCTTATTCATCCTAATTGGGTCCTGAAGGTTTTGTGGTAATTTTTTTGGTCAAGTGAATATTATTGTTTACATCTGAAGAATGTATGAAAATACACAAATATTATTAAGCGGGCGTAACTGATGCAGTGATGGAGGAGGTGGGTGAGGTGTTATGTATTGGGTAGGGAAGCGGTGGCAGGAGAAGGGAACTGTTGTATGGTGAGCTGATGAAATAATGATCTTTGGTCCCCTCCCCTCCCTCCTTGAACAGCAGGACACTCGTAGCTATTGCAACTATTTTATTGTTATTAAGTACTGTTGTTCTTTTCAATCTAGATCATTATCAGTGTTAGAATTTAGTGTCATACTGCTGTATATATATGTGGTGGTCTTAACAGGCTATAGTACCGTTATTATTATGGTAAAACTATTTCATGGTTCATAGTGAAATTTGATAATTTGAGGAAATGGCAAAAAAAATTGCACGAGGGGAAGCTCCCTGCACCAATTTATAAATGTCCCAACAAACAAACCATGCTATTACAATAATAACTGGGTGAAGAATGTAGGTGTACACCTCATATATTAGTGAGCTAAAAAATGGGCACGAGGAGAAGCCGAGTGCAATTGCCATCCCTGCTATATATATACATCATGAGTGATAATTATTAGATTTTCACAACAAATTTCTATCTCATGACAAGAATGGGTGAAGAAAAAACAGTTTGAAATGCTAACAACCAAAAACTAGAATCCATTATGATGGTGAGTGAATTAATGTTGAGGAGTGTTCTGGCTTTAATATCTTTACTTTTGATGTTCCTTTGAATTGTCCCCAGGACACTAGATTTTCAAATTCTTTCATAGTGAGGATTCCACGAAAGGTTAGAGGCTATGGTCACGAGTTGGATTATTATATGTTGGTAGAGTATATGGTGTGGCTAGCTTGCCAAAGTTTAGGTGGACAATCCACTAACACACTTTATATCGATTGCCAAGGTTATATTGCAGCATAAGCTGTCCTGTGGCGAGCGCATCTAATGTAGACACCTTATATCATCAGTGCTTGTGCAGAGCAAGGGGAGGTCATTCACGTAGATGACTAAGGCCAAGTCTGCTCCCTTTTGTAGCACACCTGATAAAACAGGGAGTAGAGGAAACACAGATAAGGTTATAATTATACACACTGCAACAAGTTAGCTAGGTCTTGAACCACTCCCATTTACTGCCAGTTACCCCCAGGTTCCAGAGCTACTCAGAAGCTCATTATGTGGTACCGAGTCAAGTGCTTTTGACAAGATGCAGTCGACCTTGGTATTTGAACCAAGGCAGAAGCTATTACGTCTAGGATGAGTGCCTGTCAGGAACCAAACTGATTTGGTGAGATTGACTTAGCCACATAAGTCAGGCAGTAGAGCTAAGTCAGTGGCTACAGACCAATATCATTCCTTTCCTCAGAATCTAAGGTCCTGGAGAATAGTAAGATAATTGGCCACTGGTAAACGTTAACTGCAGTATTAGTTTGTCATATCCACATTCCTAGTGCTGCTACTTTCTCGCCCATCGATGCATCAGGAGAAGTCAATTGTGTAGAGTCAGCTGTGATTTGGCAGAGAAACTCCTTCAAAGTTACAGCATACAATATTCAGCACACCAGCATTCAGTCTACATAACAGACATATCATATTAATTTGATACCTATAATTTTTTTCGTTTGTTTGAAATAAGGGTCAAAAGTAGCACTTCCTGATTACTCTTCACATAGTAGACAAACACACAAGTAAAAATAATTTAAAAAAATACAAAACAGTCGTGTTCAGTTTAAAGCGGGCAGTCTAGCTTGAAGAGGCACTACGTTACTTTGTCGGAGGCTGGACAACAGCGGTGTGGTCTCATTATTAGCCTTGACGAACACATATTCTTCCCCATCCCAGTGACTTTCTCCAGAAGGCAAGCTCATTTGGCAGTCCACACGTAGCACTGGCTTCCCTTCCTCCAACCTCTCCTCCATGTGGTTGGAGAAGAGAGTCATGAAAAGTGCCAGGATCAGCATCACTGCTCCTATGTACTGCTGCAGGGCACATATTGCGTGTGATCAAAGAGGAGATGAACATGAATGAAGTCAACAATGCTTGCTGTGTTATGTCTCTCAATGTTCAAATGTTCAAATGCAGTAGTACTGGTCTACACAATGGACACATTAACATACAAGAAACAGGTGCATGAATCCTCCTTGCTTACAAGTATGTACTCATAGTTAACTAACACAAGAATCAGGTGCATGAATCATCCTTGCTTACAAATATGTACTCATAGTTAACTTAACACAAGAATCAGGTGCATGAATCATCCTAGCTTACAAGTATGTACTCATAGTTAACTTAACACAAGAATCGGGTGCATGAATCATCCTTGCTTACAAATATGTACTCATAGTTAACTTAATACAAGAATCGGGTGCATGAATCATCCTCCTTGCTTACAAGTAAGTACTCATAGTTAACTTAACAAGAATCGGGTGCATGAATCATCCTTGCTTACAAGTATGTACTCATAGTTAACTTAACACAAGAATCAGGTGCATGAATCATCCTTGCTTACAAGTATGTACTCATAGTTAACTTAACACAAGAATCGGGTGCATGAATCATCCTTGCTTACAAATATGTACTCATAGTTAACTTAACACAAGAATCGGGTGCATGAATCATCCTTGCTTACAAATATGTACTCATAGTTAACTTAATACAAGAATCGGGTGCATGAATCATCCTCCTTGCTTACAAGTAAGTACTCATAGTTAACTTAACAAGAATCGGGTGCATGAATCATCCTTGCTTACAAGTAAGTACTCATAGTTAACTTAACAAGAATCGGGTGCATGAATCATCCTTGCTTACAAGTATGTACTCATAGTTAACTTAACACAAGAATCGGGTGCATGAATCATCTTTGCTTACAAGTATGTACTCATAGTTAACTTAACACAAGAATCGGGTGCATGAATCATCCTTGCTTACAAGTATGTACTCATAGTTAACTTAACACAAAAATCGGGTGCATGAATCATCCTTGCTTAGAAGTATGTACTCATAGTTAACTTAACACAAGAATCGGGTGCATGAATCATCCTTGCTTACAAGTATGTACTCATAGTTAACTTAACACAAGAATCGGGTGCATGAATCATCCTTGCTTACAAATGGAGCCAGTTGGTCTTGCGTGATGAAGTAGGCAGACACAGTTGTGACCAATACCTTTAAAATGTGATAGGAACCACAAATGCATAGAGGATATTATGCCAGTACATACTATCAAACAATAATAATTAACCCGAGACACACCACACTTGGTTGAGGCAAGTTAAAGACAGCTCTATGGAGACACATGGACCAACACCACACTGGGCTGAGGCAGGTTGAAGACAGCTCTATGGAGACACACACTGGACCAATGCCACACAGGCTGAAGACAACTATGGAGACACACGCTGGACCAACACCACACTGGATTAAGGCAGGTTGAAGACAACTCTATGGAGACACACGCTGGACCAACACCACACTGGGCTGAGGCAGGTTGAAGACAACTCTATGGAGACACACGCTGGACCAACACCACACTGGGCTGAGGCAGGTTGAAGACAACTCTATGGAGATACACGCTGGACCAACACCACACTGGGCTGAGGCAGGTTGAAGACAACTCTATGGAGACACACACTGGACCAACACCACACTGGGCTGAGGCAGGTTGAAGACAACTCTATGGAGATACACGCTGGACCAACACCACACTGGGCTGAGGCAGGTTGAAGACAGCTCTATGGAGACACACACTGGACCAATGCCACACAGGCTGAAGACAACTCTATGGAGACACACGCTGGACCAACACCACACTGGATTAAGGCAGGTTGAAGACAACTCTATGGAGACACACACTGGACCAACACCACACTGGGCTGAGGAAGGTTGAAGACAACTCTATGGAGACACACGCTGGACCAACACCACACTGGATTAAGGCAGGTTGAAGACAACTCTATGGAGACACACACTGGACCAACACCACACTGGGCTGAGGCAGGTTGAAGACAACTCTATGGAGACACACGCTGGACCAACACCACACTGGATTAAGGCAGGTTGAAGACAACTCTATGGAGACACACACTGGACCAACACCACACTGGGCTGAGGCAGGTTGAAGACAACTCTATGGAGATACACGCTGGACCAACACCACACTGGGCTGAGGCAGGTTGAAGACAACTCTATGGAGATACACGCTGGACCAACACCACACTGCGCTGAAGCAGGTTGAAGACAACTCTATGGAGACACAACTGGGCACACACTGAGCCAACATCACACTGGACTGAGCAGCTTGGAGTTCATAGCAAATCTACACATGGATACCGCAGAGGAATGAAAACTAGGGGAAATCTACAATTGCAATTGCAAAACTTAAGTCAGCAAATGGCCACAAACAAGTGGCATTCAAGAGAGTCCTTGTTTGACTAAGACGCCTACCCACAAATTGTCTGATGAGGTCCAGCCAACAACAACAACAACAACAACAAAACATAAGATAATAAATTAAAAGAAAGGCGTGGCATTTTAATGACCTGTGCAGGCCAGAATGCTGTGAGTACGGTGGCCGAGATGTGCATGTTGGTCCAGGAGAACAGGAGGTAGCACGTGGCGGACGTGATGAAGATGGCATAAATAAGAGCATAAACAGCCTGCAAACACACACACATACAGACAACAAGGGGTGGGGGAGATGACTGTAAATTCAACTCTGTCCATAATATTGCACCTGTTCAGTTAACAGACACTGCAATCATTTGCAGAAACTTCCTCTGCTATATTTCACACATACCGGGGCTGTGGAACTGGTCTGGCTGGGAACTGGTCTGGCTGGGAACTGGTCTGGCTGGGAACTGGTCTGGCTGGACCAATTTTGAGCCCAAAGCGTGCATGCGCATTATACGTGCATGATTGCCAGTTGGATCAATTGAGCGAGTTGAGCAATTTGTTATGTAATCTGGAGGCATGGCATTGCTATAGCAACCCTAAAAGGTGTCCTTCATATCCTCCAACTACATTTGCCTTCCAATCTTACAGGAGAAGGAGAGGAGCAAATGCCTTCTTTCCCACAGCTGCTTGGTCTCAGAGCATGAAACTGCATTTGCCATCTCTGCCAGAAGTCACAAAAGGCATGTCTATAAATTTCTATAACTAGCTACCATTGCTCTAATGTAGCAGCTATATTCCTGGCTTATATATGCACTGATGACCTCACTTAGGCCAGGACAATGACTGAGGGATTTCCCCCTCTATTGTCTCTCTCCGAAGCCGAGCTGATGAAGGGCAGTGGGTGGCCATTGTTGGAGAAAAAAAGCTGACCGAAAAGAAAGTTCTAAAGAAGTTCTACAATATTAGCATTCTCGTATATATCATCACAGGGTTCAGTTAGTTCATCACAGGGTTCAGTTAGTTCATCACAGGGTTCAGTTAGTTCATCACAGGGGTCAGTTAGTTCATCACAAGTGTCAGTTAGTTCATCACAGGGTCAGTTAGTTCATCACAGGGTTCAGTTAGTTCATCACAGGGTTCAGTTGGTTCATCACAGGGTCGGTTAGTTCATCACAGGGTCAGTTAGTTCATCACAGGGGTCAGTTAGTTCATCACAGGGTTCAGTTAGTTCATCACAGGGTTCAGTTAGTTCATCACAGGGGTCAGTTAGTTCATCACAGGGGTCGGTTAGTTCATCACAAGTGTCAGTTAGTTCATCACAGGGGTCAGTTAGTTCATCACAGGGTCGGTTAGTTCATCACAGGGTCAGTTAGTTCATCACAGGGTCAGTCAGTTCATTACAGGGTCAGTTAGTTCATCACAGGGTCAGTTAGTTCATCACAGGGTCAGTTAGTTCATCACAGGGTCAGTTAGTTCATCACAGGGTTTGGTTCATTACAGGGTCAGTTAGTTCGTCACAGGGGTCAGTCCATGGTCACTTCAAGTGTGACAATTTTTTAAATAAGATATAAAATAAAAGAGAGCTGCTAAGTCAGCTAGCTCAAGCTGCTATTCCACATGTCTATATTCCACATGTCTAAGAATGAGTTGATGACCTTTACCCACTTCACTATTTACACATGCACACACACACATATCTAGAGTCAGCTTTGCCATCACTATGAAGAACATCACTATGAAGAACAATGGTGAAGTGTGCCACCTGTCACTACACACTGTCTGACAGACACTCACTTTTATATCACACACACACACTCACTGTTCACACTATTGTTTACACACACGCGCGCAAACCCACATGCACACACATACAAACCCACATGCACGCACATACAAACCCACATGCACGCACACACACATGCATGCACGCATGCACACATACATTCATGCATGCACACACACACACAAACCCACATGCACACACACACAAACCCACATGCACACACATACAAACCCACATGCACACATACACAAACCCACATGCACACACGCACACATGCATGCACGCACACACACATTCATGCATGCACACACACGCAAACCCACATGCACGCACACATACACAAACCCACATGCACACATACCCACATTCACGCACGCACATGCACGCAAACACACATGCAAACACACAAACCCACATGCATGCACACGCAAACATGCACAAAACCACATGCACACACACGCAAACCCACATGCACGCACACACACACAAACCCACATGCACGCACGCACAAACCCACATGCATGCACATGCACACGCAAACCTACACGCTCGCATGCACACACACGTAAGCCCACATGCATGCATGCACACGCAGCCAGTGGGGGGGGGGGGGACAGTATTTGAGAAGTAGCTGCTTTGACTAATTGCGATAAACACCAATTGGCGTCACGCACGTGCAAGTTTTGAACTGTGGTTCACACCAATTTAGTGCAGACTGGTCCACTAATAGTTGGTTTGTTTGTATGGCAGTATTGCACTTCTAGAAAATAGGGCACAGCTTAAAAGAATCCATTACTAGCACGCCTAAGCAAGCTTATCTAACAGGATAAGCTTGCTTGCTATATATTGAAAATTATCCATGCACAATTATAGTCGGCTTTTTCCTTCATTGCTAGTGCTTGGTTATCCACCATCTATAACCTTCCTTAACTCAGCTAAAGTTTCTGAACTCCATCTGTGCATGTTTCTATAGAAGAAGGAGCATCACAAAAGTCAATCGTTGGCTAACATTGCCTCAACATCGAAGATGGCCTTTGAGATCTAGAAGCACGAGCTCCAAACGTCCACTAAAGCGTGGCAGACTAGCATAATCTGGTAGCTAAGACACTGCTTTGCTTTAGGGCAGGTGATAGTCGAAGCCCTTCAAACTCTAGTCCAAGCTTCAGGTGTGTTTTTCACACATACTGAATGAGGCAGTCCCTTGAAAATAACTCTGCCCCACACCCCACATGTTATAATATTTAAAAAAATTATCACGTGATAATTGGTTAAGTGAACGGTAGTATTCCCAGGTCTTCTATTAATGGACCCCTTCCCTGCAGAACTCTGAGTTAAGAATCAGAAGTGTGTTCAGAGTCTACTTTGAGGGTTGGGGGCGTCAAGGGGGGTAATGTAATAATGTGGGGGGAGGGGGGAGGGCATTTGTAAGTGCTTCTGGTTGTTTCACAAGTGGCTGAGAGATGGCTGACATGATGAGATTGGTCCAAGTCACCCTATCATGCAACCATGATTGGTCCAAGTCCTATAATGAAACCATGGTTGGCTATAATGCAACGTGATTGACCCTCACTCTATAATACTACTATTATTGGCTCAAGTCACCCTATAATGCAACCATGTCACCCTATAACATAACCATGATTGGCCAAGTCATCCTATAATGCAACCATGATTGGCCCAAGTCACCCTATAATGCAACCATGTCACCCTATAACGTAACCATGATTGGCCAAGTCATCCTATAATGCAACCATGTCACCCTATAACATAACCATGATTGGCCAAGTCATCCTATAAAACCATGATTGGCCCAAGTCAGCAACCATGGCTATCTCCGCAACTTGTGTAACAATCACCAGCTGTTCTAGCACTTCCCTATAAGGAATTACCTTTCTAAGAGCAGCGACCACAACCTGCAGTACTACATTCCACCATCACATGTTATATTGACCCACTTTTTAAAATGGCCGACAGTAACCCTCCATGGCCCATATCTCAGTTACACCAACTTCTTAGCTTCCTAAATGGCCTCCAAAAGAACTCCAAGTGTGCCTAGGATTTCTGTTTGTTTCGATCTCTGTTTTCCTAATTGCACAACTTGCTGACATCAGGACCCTCCATACATGTATGAACTGGAGCACCAGAAGACTCCAAGTAATGGTCCATTCATACAAACTGGAGCACCAGAATACTCCAAGTAATGGTCCATTCATACAAACTGGAGTACCAGAAGACTCCAAGATGGTCCATTCATACAAACTGGAGCACCAGAAGACTCCAAGTAATGGTCCATTCATACAAACTGGAGTACCAGAAGACTCCAAGTAATGGTCCATTCATACAAACTGGAGTACCAGAAGACTCCAAGTAATGGTCCATTCATACAAACTGGAGTGCCAGAAGACTCCAAGTAATGGTCCATTCATACAAACTGGAGCACCAGAAGACTCCAAGTAATGGTCCATTCATACAAACTGGAGTGCCAGAAGACTCCAAGTAATGGTCCATTCATACAAACTGGAGCACCAGAAGACTCCAAGTAATGGTCCATTCATACAAACTGGAGTACCAGAAGACTCCAAGTAATGGTCCATTCATACTAACTGGAGCACCAGAAGACTCCAAGTAATGGTCCATTCATACAAACTGGAGTGCCAGAAGACTCCAAGTAATGGTCCATTCATACAAACTGGAGCACCAGAAGACTCCAAGTAATCGTCCATTCATACAAACTGGAGTACCAGAAGACTCCAAGTAATGGTCCATTAATACAAACTGGAGCACCAGAAGACTCCAAGTAATGGTCCATTCATACAAACTGGAGCACCAGAAGACTCCAAGTAATGGTCCATTCATACAAACTGGAGCACCAGAAGATTCCAAGTGCTCCAATGCACGCCCACGACTACTCTGTTTCTTGATTGCAGTAAAAAGTTGTGGGTAGTGGTGGTTGTTGGTGACATCATCGTTGGTGACATCATCTTGCTGGTGACATCATCTTGCTGGCTGTTTTATAGACCCCACCTGCTGTATTGCAAGCCAACAGTTCACGTTTAGTTTGTGGAGTTCTTGCTCCTAGAAAACTGTTGCCTTTGTCCGAAGAAGACTGTAGCTAATCCTCTACTAAAGCATCTGTTGTTTGGTCAATGGAGTTTTCCTCTGCAACTATTACCAAGTCCTCGAAGGAGCTGACCCTAGCATCGAGACATGGCATGTGGTGACATGTGCAGGAGACAGCAACAACAAAGCCGAGTCGAACTTTGTATAACTCTGTGTCATACTATGTGTAATATGCAGGTGAAAAAAGGTGGGAAAAAATACTTTAAAAAAGGGGGGGGATATTTAGCACCTGCATTGGCTAGACACCAAAAAATAACTAAAAATAAAAAGGAAACAAGACTGTACCCATGAGGACCACAACCACAACAACCAGTTGATGACCCTTTACCATTAAATATCACACACACACACGCAAAGCAGTACGTGTACCTGATTATAAAAGGTAAAGGGTCATCCTGGTTGGTGTCTATGAGTACAGCGTTGTTTCCTTTCTTTGAACCAATATCAATACAATAACTTCCTCGATTAGTCATTTGCTCACTGGACAGATGCTCTCCTTCATCAGCGAAAGTAAATTTTTAAGTTGATTATTGAGAAAGTTATTACGTGAACTGAGAGAGTGTGAGATATAATTTTTGTTGAGATTTTTATTCTTGAGATACTCAATAACTCTGCCCTGTAGGAAAGATATTGCCATGCATGACTCTCAGTAATAACTCTGCTTCATAGGAAAGATACTGCCATGCATGCTCAGTAATAACTCTGCCTCGTAGGAAAGATACTGTCAGGCATGACTCTCAGTAATAACTCTGCCTCGTAGGAAAGATACTGCCATGCATGACTCTCAGTAATAACTCTGCTTCATAGGAAAGATACTGCCATGCATGACTCTCAGTAATAATGACTCTCAGTAATAACTCTGCTTCATAGGAAAGATACTGCCATGCATGACTCTCAGTAATAATGACTCTCAG
Organism: Cladorhizidae sp. MBARI D1340-BT2; assembly: GCA_028752905.1. Taxonomy (NCBI): domain Eukaryota; kingdom Metazoa; phylum Porifera; class Demospongiae; order Poecilosclerida; family Cladorhizidae; species Cladorhizidae sp. MBARI D1340-BT2. The sequence continues at coordinate 9,764,003 of JAQNBH010000015.1, forward strand.
TAATAACTCTGCTTCATAGGAAAGATACTGCCATGCATGACTCTCAGTAATAACTCTGCCTCGTAGGAAAGATACTGCCATGCATGACTCTCAAGTAATAACTCCATGCCTCATAGGAAAGATACTGTCATACCTGACTCTCAGTGGATCCATAAACACTTCGCCCGCATCATGCAGAGAATATATGAACCTAATTTTAGTGATGGAGAGCTCACAGCACTTGCTACAATCTGGTATACTTATTGTGTTCATTTGGAAATAGGGAGAGTAGACATGAAGGATGGCATTAGTGCTTAGCCCACCTGGGTGAGCTTGCTGCTGATAACTCGTTGTCAGGAGGCCATTCTGGCTTATTTATGGTAAGGTGATATTGATGAAGCACCATTGAAGAGGTGTGTGCCTGTCTACTCAAGCTGTGGAGCCACAAGTGATGTTGAAGTGCAGAGGTGTAACAACAACTGGGAAAGAAGCACTTCACCTGACAACTGAGCAGCGAGCTCGCAGGTGGGCTCATGGCATCCCTAGCATCTACTCAGAGAGTTTCCTATGAACACAATAAGTGTATCAGATTGTAGCAAATGCCATGAGCTCTCCTGCCCTATATTATATATACACACATATATACACATATATACATAATATATGTATATATATATATATGTATATATATGTGATAATACATGTATATGTATATATGTATATATATATACATAAAGATACATATATGCATTTATGTACATATATATACATATATATACATACATATATATACATATATATACACACACATATATATACATATGTATAGTATATATAAGTATATGTATATACATGTATGTGTGTATATATTCATATATATATACATGTATATATATATATGTATATATATATATGTATATATATATAATATATACATATATAATATATATACATATATACACATTGAACAACGACTCATTTGTGATGGGGGCAAGGTTGAAGGTACATGGTGTAATAATAATGTAGGAGGACCCTAACCCATTTAGCTAGTTTGTTTCAGATGTGTTATCTGCCAAATGTGGCTCCCCAAGAATGGCACTCACCAGCTGGGCTCCCTGGGAAGCGTGACCTAACCACTCACCAGCTGGGATCCCTGGGAAGCGTGACCTAACCACTCACCAGCTGGGATCCCTGGGAAGCATGATCTAACCACTCACTTATCCTATGAACACAATTATACTTAGAGAGAGCCTCTACTTCAGTTTTTTTTTGATAATGTAGAAGCCGAGGTCTGAGATTTGACTGCACCTTTTAGTCCTAAAATAGTTCACTCCCAACTGTGCCCTTCGGCCCACGGCATGCTTGTGCCAAGCACAGCAAAACAATTGTGATGTATATGCATGCATGTCCCATCAAAGGCATCACGATGTGCACGCCTCCTATTACCGCCTATGTCGTTGGAAAACAAAACAAAGAAAACTGACATTTTTTAATGGAATTTAACGGTCACCACAACAGCTGTAAAAACAGGTCGCTTGTAACCGGAAACAACCATCCGCCTACTTCAGTTCTTTACAGGTTGCTTGTAACCGGAGACAACCATCCGCCTACTTCAGGTCTATACAGGTTGCTTGTAACCGGAGACAACCATCTGCTACTTCAGTTCTTTACAGGTTGCTTGTAACCGGAGACAACCATCCACCTACTTCATGTCTATACAGGTTGCTTGTAACCGGAGACAACCATCCGCCTACTTCAGTTCTTTACAGGTTGCTTGTAATCGGAGACAACCATCCGCCTACTTCAGGTCTATACGGTCATGAAGTGTCTTGTGCATGAATTTTTTACTTGTCGTTGGAGAGGAAGTAGCCACTGGCACTGTGTGAGTGAGGTATCCACCACACCACCTGGCCATGGCAGCCACTGGCACTGTGTGGGTGAGGCACACACCACCTGGCCATGGCAGCCACTGGCAACTGTGTGGGTGAGGTATCCACCACACCACCTGGCCATGGCAACCACTGGCACTGTGTGGGTGAGGTATCCACCACCTGGCCATGGCAACCACTGGCACTGTGTGGGTGAGGTATCCACCACCTGGCCATGGCAACCACTGGCACTGTGTGAGTATACACACCACCTGGCCATGGCAGCCACTGGCACTGTGTGAGTGAGGTATCCACCACACCACCTGGCCATGGCAACCACTGGCACTGTGTGGGTGAGGTATCCACCACCTGGCCATGGCAACCACTGGTACTGTGTGGGTGAGGTATCCACCACACCACCTGGCCATGGCAACCACTGGCACTGTGTGGGTGAGGTATCCACCACCTGGCCATGGCAACCACTGGTACTGTGTGGGTGAGGTATCCACCACACCACCTGGCCATGGCAACCACTGGCACTGTGTGGGTGAGGTATCCACCACACCACCTGGCCATGGCAACCACTGGCACTGTGTGGGTGAGGTATCCACCACCTGGCCATGGCAACCACTGGCACTGTGTGGGTGAGGCATATACCACCAGACCATGTCTAACAGTCGATTATCCTAAGAACAGGAAACTTAATTTTTAAATAGACAAAAACTTGTAGTTGTTAGTATTGAGTTACAGGACAAGCGTGTCTGACCACTTCCCAGATTGACTCCTCTTTACCATATAGCTAATGGGGTGAGGTGGGGACATTTTTTGTGGGGTCAAATACTTGCTGGTGTCGCCCTAACTTAAAGATTCGTGCGGGGGGGGAAGGTATTCATGGCTTGTGTGGCACATCATCATGCTACACTCGCTGCCCTTCATTGTGCATATTTGCAATTTAATCACAAAAATCATGAATGGTAAGCCACACCCACACACCAAACATCCCACTAGACAGTGTATGTGTCCTGCACGGCAAGTCAGACGTGCATGGATCTTAGACAATCAGAGTTACACCTGGCAAGGGAGTGACTCAGAGTAACACCTGGCAAGGGAGTGACTCAGAGTAACACCTGGCACAGGAGTGACTCAGAGTAACACCTGGCATAGGAGTGACTCAGAGTAACACCTGGCAAGGGAGTAACACCTGGCATAGGAGTGACTCAGAGTAACACCTGGCACAGGAGTGACTCAGAGTAACACCTGGCAAGGGAGTGACTCAGAGTAACACCTGGCAAGGGAGTGACTCAGAGTAACACCTGGCACAGGAGTGACTCAGAGTAACACCTAGCACAGGAGTGACTCAGAGTAACACATGGCAAGGGAGTAACACCTAGCATAGGAGTGACTCAGAGTAACACCTGGCACAGGAGTGACTCAGAGTAACACCTGGCACAGGAGTGACTCAGAGTAACACCTGGCAAGGGAGTGACTCAGAGTAACACCTGGCAAGGGAGTGACTCAGAGTAACACCTAGCACAGGAGTGACTCAGAGTAACACATGGCAAGGGAGTAACACCTAGCATAGGAGTGACTCAGAGTAACACCTGGCACAGGAGTGACTCAGAGTAACACCTGGCACAGGAGTGACTCAGAGTAACACCTGGCAAGGGAGTGACTCAGAGTAACACCTGGAACAGGAGTGACTCAGAGTAACACCTGGCACAGGAGTGACTCAGAGTAACACCTGGCAAGGGAGTGACTCAGAGTAACACCTGGCACAGGAGTGACTCAGAGTAACACCTGGCAAGGGTGTGACTCAGAGTAACACCTGGCACAGGAGTGACTCAGAGTAACACCTGGCAAGGGAGTGACTCAGAGTAACACCTGGCACAGGAGTGACTCAGAGTAACACCTAGCACAGGAGTGACTCAGAGTAACACCTGGCACAGGAGTGACTCAGAGTAACACCTGGCACAGGAGTGACTCAGAGTAACACCTGGCAAGGGAGTGACTCAGAGTAACACCTGGCAAGGGAGTGACTCAGAGTAACACCTGGCACAGGAGTGACTCAGAGTAACACCTGGCAAGGGAGTGACTCAGAGTAACACCTGGAACAGGAGTGACTCAGAGTAACACCTGGCACAGGAGTGACTCAGAGTAACACCTGGCACAGGAGTGACTCAGAGTAACACCTGGCACAGGAGTGACTCAGAGTAACACCTGGCAAGGGAGTGACTCAGAGTAACACCTGGCACAGGAGTGACTCAGAGTAACACCTAGCACAGGAGTGACTCAGAGTAACACCTGGCAAGGGTGTGACTCAGAGTAACACCTGGCAAGGGAGTGACTCAGAGTAACACCTGGCATGGGAGTGACTCAGAGTAACACCTGGCATGGGAGTGACTCAGAGTAACACCTGGCACAGGAGTGACTCAGAGTAACACCTGGCACGGGAGTGACTCAGAGTAACACCTGGCACAGGAGTGACTCAGAGTAACACCTGGCATGGGAGTGACTCAGAGTAACACCTGGCAAGGGAGTGACTCAGAGTAACACCTGGCACAGGAGTGACTCAGAGTAACACCTAGCACAGGAGTGACTCAGAGTAACACCTGGCATGGGAGTGACTCAGAGTAACACCTGGCACTGGAGTGACTCAGAGTAACACCTGGCACGGGAGTGACTCAGAGTAACACCTGGCACAGGAGTGACTCAGAGTAACACCTGGCAAGGGAGTGACTCAGAGTAACACCTGGCATGGGAGTGACTCAGAGTAACACCTGGCACAGGAGTGACTCAGAGTAACACCTGGCAAGGGAGTGACTCAGAGTAACACCTGGCACAGGAGTGACTCAGAGTAACACCTGGCACAGGAGTGACTCAGAGTAACACCTGGCACAGGAGTGACTCAGAGTAACACCTAGCACAGGAGTGACTCAGAGTAACACCTGGCAAGGGAGTGACTCAGAGTAACACCTGGCAAGGGAGTGACTCAGAGTAACACCTGGCACAGGAGTGACTCAGAGTAACACCTGGCACAGGAGTGACTCAGAGTAACACCTAGCACGGGAGTGACTCAGAGTAACACCTGGCATGGGAGCGACTCAGAGTAACACCTGGCACGGGAGTGACTCAGAGTAACACCTGGCATGGGAGTGACTCAGAGTAACACCTGGCATGGGAGTGACTCAGAGTAACACCTGGCATGGGAGTGACTCAGAGTAACACCTGGCAAGGGAGTGACTCAGAGTAACACCTGGCAAGGGAGTGACTCAGAGTAACACCTGGCATGGGAGTGACTCAGAGTAACACCTGGCATGGGAGTGACTCAGAGTAACACCTGGCATGGGAGTGACTCAGAGTAACACCTGGCAATGGAGTGACTCAGAGTAACACCTGGCACAGGAGTGACTCAGAGTAACACCTGGCAAGGGAGTGACTCAGAGTAACACCTAGCACAGGAGTGACTCAGAGTAACACCTGGCACAGGAGTGACTCAGAGTAACACCTGGCAAGGGAGTGACTCAGAGTAACACCTGGCACAGGAGTGACTCAGAGTAACACCTAGCATAGGAGTGACTCAGAGTAACACCTGGCACGGGAGTGACTCAGAGTAACACCTAGCACAGGAGTGACTCAGAGTAACACCTGGCAAGGGAGTGACTCAGAGTAACACCTGGAACAGGAGTGACTCAGAGTAACACCTGGCACAGGAGTGACTCAGAGTAACACCTGGCACAGGAGTGACTCAGAGTAACACCTGGCACAGGAGTGACTCAGAGTAACACCTGGCAAGGGAGTGACTCAGAGTAACACCTGGCAAGGGAGTGACTCAGAGTAACACCTGGCACAGGAGTGACTCAGAGTAACACCTGGCAAGGGAGTGACTCAGAGTAACACCTGGCATGGGAGTGACTCAGAGTAACACCTGGCATGGGAGTGACTCAGAGTAACACCTGGCAATGGAGTGACTCAGAGTAACACCTGGCAAGGGAGTGACTCAGAGTAACACCTAGCACAGGAGTGACTCAGAGTAACACCTGGCATGGGAGTGACTCAGAGTAACACCTGGCAAGGGAGTGACTCAGAGTAACACCTGGCACAGGAGTGACTCAGAGTAACACCTGGCATGGGAGTGACTCAGAGTAACATCTAGCACAGGAGTGACTCAGAGTAACACCTGGCATGGGAGTGACTCAGAGTAACACCTGGCAAGGGAGTGACTCAGAGTAACGCCTGGCACAGGAGTGACTCAGAGTAACACCTGGCAAGGGAGTGACTCAGAGTAACACCTGGCATGGGAGTGACTCAGAGTAACACCTGGCAAGGGAGTGACTCAGAGTAACACCTAGCACAGGAGTGACTCAGAGTAACACCTGGCACAGGAGTGACTCAGAGTAACACCTGGCATGGGAGTGACTCAGAGTAACACCTGGCATGGGAGTGACTCAGAGTAACACCTGGCATGGGAGTGACTCAGAGTAACACCTGGCATGGGAGTGACTCAGAGTAACACCTGGCAAGGGAGTGACTCAGAGTAACACCTAGCAAGGGAGTGACTCAGAGTAACACCTGGCACAGGAGTGACTCAGAGTAACATCTAGCTAGCACGATTATTTTCAGATGTGGAAGCAGGAGGAAACCTTTGCCCCTCCCCTCCAATCTGGCTTGTCCCCTCCCCTGCCCCTTATAATTTCAAAAACCCTGATTTTCAAAGAACACTGTTTAAGAATTAACACTGACCTCATCTTCAATGTGAAACTTGTTGTACTGATTAGTGGCTACATAGTAGAGCGTGCAGAGGCCCATCATGGCACCCCCAAACATGTAGCTGTACGCTGTCACGTAGATAGGGTGGGCCTTCCACACACCTGGAACAACAAAATCGGGGGGGGGGGGGGGAGAGGGGCGGGGGAGGAGGCCATGGAATGTGGTGAGAGAAACTTTATTTGGTTATGTATTTAACGTACATTTTGGTTGGTTGAAAATGAATTTTTTTTGAATGATTATGTAGCAAGCCTGCAAAATTGTAGATACCACAACAGCAACAACAACAACAACAACAACAACAAAACAATATTACTATATATGACACATCCAAGTAGCTAGTTCTTCTATGATGTCCACCACACTGTGGGAACTCTTCATTGAAAAAATATTATAATAATAATAATAATAATAATAATAGTAGTAGTAGTAGTAGTAGTAGTAGTAGTAGTAGTAGTAGTAGTAGTAGTAGTAGTAGTAGTAGTAGTAGTAGTAGTAGTAGTAGTAGTAGTAGTAATAATAATAATAATAATAATAATAATAATAATAATAATAATAATAATAATAATAATAATAATAATAATAATAATAATAATAATAATAATAATAATAATAATAATAATAATAATAATAATAATAATAATAATAATAATAATAATATAATAGCAACAAAAACAAAAACCCAATAACAATAATAATATGAAAAGGGACCCTTTGTGCAAATTAATCAAATTTAAGCGACTGATATTTAAGCGACTGATATCAAGTGAAAGAACAGAATAAACTATATACAGATTGGAACTGGTACCAGCTCATATCCATCTCAAACAAGGAGGCAGAGGCTAGGCACGTGTGGACAGCAGACAAGGAGGCAGAGGCTAGGCATGTGTGGACAGCAGACAAGGAGGCAGAGGCTAGGCACGTGTGGAGCAGACAAGGAGGCAGAGGCTAGGCATGTGTGGACAGCTGACAAGGAGGCAGAGGCTAGGCATGTGTGGAGCAGACAAGGAGGCAGAGGCTAGGCATGTGTGGACAGCAGACATGGAGGCAGAGGCTAGGCATGTGTGGAGCAGACAAGGAGGCAGAGGCTAGGCATGTGTGGACAGTAGGCAAGGAGGCAGAGGCTAGGCATGTGTGGACAGCAGGCAAGGAGGCAGAGGCTAGGCATGTGTGGAGCAGACAAGGAGGCAGAGGCTAGGCATGTGTGGACAGCAGACAAGGAGGCAGAGGCTAGGCATGTGTGGACAGCAGACAAGGAGGCAGAGGCTAGGCATGTGTGGACAGCAGAAAGGCTACTTGAGAGTCCATCTTTGACCAATTAGTGTTCTATACAATTGGCCCACTTTATTAGCTCCTATCATGTCAAGGTCTGTCACACTGTACGCATTAACACGCATCAGTCACGTCCAAACTGAATTAGAACAATGCGCGTTAATAGCCATTGATCTGCCACCTTGATAGGCGGTGTCAGTCAAAAAAAGCAATACATTAATTAAAGCGTTCAAATACCTGTGCGTTGAATTTTTTTCCATTCACACACATCTTCACGATGGCTGTTGGAACTTTGGAGCTGGCTGTAAACTGATCACTGCGCTCTGAGTGCACAGTTCATATACCATACACACCTGGCAAGTGCAAAATCGGCCCTATCAATAACCACACCCTCTTGTTTTGATTTCCCCATCTCAAGTGACATGTTTCTGAAGGTCCCCAACACAATTTTTGATAAACTCAACAAGTAATGGGTTGACCTGATGCAAGGTTTTAAACTCACCTTCTCTACCACTCGTTTAAAATAATTCTTTTTGGCAAATACTTGGGAACTGAAGTTAAATCAAGGGTGAAGAGCTCCTGATGCCGCGTGAAGAAGATATTTTGGCTATGGGTCTCAGTTCAATGCCAGACTGCCTATGAATTTGTGGTAAAGCTTAAAACCTCATTTGATATATGGTCATCGTTTTTTAAGGGGGGGGGATAATACCATGAACTAGTAGGCGTTTAAAAACTTGTGGTTACCACTTTATAGCTCCGTAGATTCTGCACGCTTCATGGTATGGACTTGATATACAGCTCAAACGATAGCTCTCTCTGTGTGCTCTCTTTTGATACTAAAACATTTTTCATAGCTACAACTATACCCAAGTTACTGGAGCTAAAGTGGAGGTACCTCAAAAACTGAGTGCCCGATTTTGGAACACATTTTCCTGCAGATTGAGAACTGAAATTAGCAGTGGCTAGAGGAAGCCTTCTGCAATGACCATTAGGCGCTAAAACTTGAGAATGTGGTCAAGCGTGTGGTTGGAAAACAATTAATTTCATTTTCCAAAACCAGTGCTTGACCACACAACTCAAGTTTTAGCGCCTAATTTTTTAATTAAAAAGTCGTTGTTATGCAGTGGGGCTTCCTCCCACTGGTGCTAATTTCAGTTCTAGCACTTGGCAATCAGCAGAAAAATGTGTTGCAAAATCAGGCACTCAGGTTTTGAGGTACCCCCACTTTAAGCTCCAGTAACTTGGATATAGTTAGAGCTATGAAAAATGTTTTAGTGTCAAAAGAGAGCACACAGAGAGACCTATCTTTTGAGCAGTCCTTACCATGAAGGGTGCAGAACTATAAAGTGGTAACCACAAGTTTTAGCACCTATGGTAGCCTTAACACGAAACAACCTTTTAGCAGTGACTACCTTAAAAGAGTCGCCACCAATGAACGCTATAGAGACAAACATACAGGACAGTTTATACCATCGAATGGCATCGAGTCAATGTCTTTGGCCAGCAAGCTGAAACACTGGGAACATATGCTCCCCCCAAAAGTAAATATCTGTAATCTGTGGTAAAGAGTTAGGCCACGTTAGAACAGTTGCTATGTTTATACGTCCTGCATCTGGACATCTGAAGTTTATGCAGTCGCAACCTTCATTGGTTCTGCCTTTCCCTCAGCTCTCTCCTCTTCCTCCTCTGCAGCAAATGTTCCCTGCATATCTCTAGGCAGCTGATCAGCAAGAAAAGGACACGAAAACAAACTCCATCTCAACTACAGCTACAGCATATGATTTTGACTGACTTTCTCCTGACAGTAATGGTGTGTGATTAATTGATCATTTTTGCTTCGTGCATTTTATTTCGGTGATGGTGTGGATGCAATGAACATGCATCGACCTGAAGAGTTTTCCCCCCTATGACCCAATGCCATCCGTTTAGGTGCAGTGTGGATGGGTCTTAACCGTTTCACCGCCGTATCCGCCATATGGCGGAGTTGTAAATGACCGCGACAAAAACAAATATATAAAATCGTTAGTTTTAGCTACGCATGTGCTAAATATACCTGGGGGTGTCCCTTGCTTTGCTAGAGCTGGAATTAAAATAGCTGACGTATGGTGCCTAGGTAACCAAGGTATTCGTGACGTCAAATTCAGCTGTTCGATTAAAAAATGGCTTCTAGACTAAATTGGACGATGTTTTGGCAATGCTGGATGACGACGAATTCGGTCTGTCTGAGGTTGAAAGCAGTGATGAGGAAGGAGAAGGGCCTACCACGGAGAACAGACTAGAGATCCTGAAGAGCTAGCAACTCTGATGACATCGTAGATTCAGAACCTTTTTTTGCCAGTCCAGAGATAGTAGCGCTGATTTGCGTAGGGATCCAGGTCTTGAGACTGACGATGGTGAAGAACAGGAACAAGATGTCCCAGGAAAATAAATAGCCATACACATGTAAGATCCTTTAGGCATTACTGCTTTTTTTCTGACTTGTATAAAAAATAGCATTTACCTGGGTACTTCGCGGGTACTAGCTATCCATCTATATAGCTATAATAATATAAAGCTAGTAGGTAGTTTGTTAGCTATGGTTTCTAATTATCTGCCCTAGTAAAATATGACACTGTCATTTTATTATATTTACATCATGATGTAATCTCTGTCCATATTCTGCCTAAAAATACAATCAAAACAAACAATCAAATGTTATAATGATATTCATCGTATGTGGTCAGTTGCTAGGCAACCTACAGTTGACCACAATGTTTGTCAACACCAATGCTATAACATCAACCATGGTTGCTAGGGACATTTGTGCACTCCTGGTTGAATATAAAATATTATGTAAAATAACGTCACTATTTAAATAAAGTGCTGTGTAAATCCAGCGGTGGAAGGGTTAATTAACAAGAACAAATATATTTATGGATTAACCTACAAAAAAGAAAGGGAACAACAGTGTACCCGTGTGCACCACAGCCAATTAGAGACCCATAAGCAGCATAATAAATGGTACAGGGTCGTCTAATTTTCATGGCGTTGAACCATCTTTGTTGTTATTTGTTTGTTTGCTGTTGTCTATACGTATTATAATTGTGCAGTGGAGGACTACACCAAGTCAGAGCTCGACAATGTCCCACTCAGAGCTATGGGACTCCAGACCCTTTTTCTACAGAATGTTTCTTCTTGTTGTACACTGCACATACCAGTACATGCCATGTCTTGTTACTATTCTTGACTGTAACCATGTAGGGTCAACTAGAGCTCCTTCAAGAACTTGGTGACAGTTGCACAGGAGAACTCCACCTACCAAACAGTAATTTTTGGTAAAGGATCATCTACAACCTCCTTTGGACTCAACGGTTGCCCAAGAGAGAGAGCATCACTGAGTGGAGTCATTCATTCTGCTTGTAATAGAGAACTTGGATTGTGTCATTGAACAAACTTACTCACTGGATGATCCTTGCCAATGACCTTATTCACAATCATGAAACATGTGCACTGCAACATTCTGAGTCTTCTGGCACTAAAATTTTTATGAATGGATCTAAAATATGAAAGTTTTGAGAGGAAGAAGGGCGGGGGGGGGGGGGGGGGGGGCAAGTGATAAAGATGATGTAATCCTTGAAGGTGAGTTTCAAAGTTTTCCAAATTAATACAGTTTTTAGGTATTGCCAGTTTACTACATTAGATTACTACATTAGTTTACTACTTTAGCGGAGGATTTAAGCACGCTAGCAGAGATAGTAATGGCTGAAAGCACCAGTTAAGAAGCTGCCAAAGTGACTTTTAGCAGAGATGTGACTTTTGTTTGAGGTGTGTTTTTTGCTCTCCGCCATTTAAAAAAGAGGGTCAAACCAATCTAGGGGTGCTAGCGCATTCCCCAAGATAACTGACATTGTAATGGGACTATCAGTGGCAAGGGCTTGTGCGGTGCAAGGCTTGTGCGGTGCAAGGGCTTGTGTGGTGCAAGGGCTTGTGTGGAGCAAGGGCTTGTGCGGTGCAAGGGCTTGTGCGGTGCAAGGGCTTGTGTGGTGCAAGGGCTTGTGCGGTGCAAGGGCTTGTGTGGAGTAAGGACTTGTGTGATGCAAGGGCTTGTGCGGTGCAAGGGCTTGTGTGGTGCAAGGGCTTGTGCGGTGCAAGGGCTTGTGAGGTGCAAGGGCTTGTGCAGTGCAAGGGCTTGTGTGGAGCAAGGGCTTGTGCGGTGCAAGGGCTTGTGTGGTGCAAGGGCTTGTGTGGAGCAAGGGCTTGTGTGGTGCGCACGGGTTCAACCAGCAACACTCTTGCCACAGTCCAGTGAGGTGCTGGCTAGATGCATGATTACACACTAGTGGCATCACAATATCTATTAATAGCCCATGCTGGCTTTTACAACAGTGAGCTCTTTGGAAATGAATTTATAAAAGGAATATACAATTATCAGCTGTTCATGCAAAATCAAAATTAACCTCCGGATTTGTGGGATTCAGGTTCAGACTTTAGGCGAATGTAACGAGCTACACTTTGGGTGCACAAGGGAGCACACATATCGAGTTCCATTATTACAATGCTGTGGATGGAGGAGTTACTTAGTCATGGTTACGAGGATAAACAATTACCGAAAAACAAACCACTAAATAGAGGAAGTAATTTGATTAATGTGTGGGGGGACTAATGTGTGGGGGGACAAATGCCATCCAATTGCTGGGCCACCTGGGCAGCCTGGATGGAATGGCGATCAAATCAGGTGACCTAAAAACTGTGAGCTAGTGAGCGAATTCCTGTCTAGCCAACTTACACTGTAGCTATTAGAAATACGTATGTGCAGGGCTTTGTGTGGTGAGCTAAAACACTGCATACCCTCTGTTTCCTGTCCCTGTACATGTATGTAAGTGTACACATATGTTCTTCACTGATGCCAAACATATGCATGGCTGCACATCAGGATGCCCTGCAACACAATGGACTGGCTGGTTGCGGGACAGAAATGGTGTGTGAAATATGGCCGACAGAGGCAGTTTTTGTTGTTGCTGTTTTTAAAGATTACTTGAAGCAGCTTCCCCTGAAGATGGGGGGTGGCATCAGAGTGAGGTCATTAGGTAGTGTTTGCTGGCTGATGGAATTGTCAGAGCACTGAAGTAGAAGAGCATGTGAACTTTGGAGGTCATCAGCCATCTGCTTGCAGATTGATAGAATTCTCCGAATACTGAAGGGAAGAAATGAAGAAGCTGACGCAAACTTCAGACATTCTGTTCATGTTTCCCCACTTGCTTGATAAGTTCCATGTGTTTATAATGAGCATTATCTCAAACTTGCTATGCTTGACACTTTCTACACCCTCACGTCAAATGCTGCATTCTACCTCCCAAGAGCAGGTTGAAGAACTGAGTAGCCATGTCAGAATGGAACTCCAGCATGCCTGCCCCGACAGCTACCAACTTTGAAGCACATCCTCAATCCTGCACAGCCAAACTCTTTCCTCAATCTTCGAAACTGCAGCCAGTTCTCTAGCTCTCTTCTCTCCATCAAGACAACCAATTTCTTGTTTAAGTAGGTCGGTTCCATTTAAGAAGGTAGTTTCTTAATCAATTACTGGTGGACGTACAGAGGGCACATGCGTAGATCACATGTACAGCCATGCAGAGCCTTGCCAACTTTTCCATTAACTCCCAGTGAGGACTGACGTCACTCACAAATTACTTTAAGAGCAAAAAAAGTAAGCACACCACTATATCAAGGAACTTCAGTGAGACTCAGTTCCGATTTTGACAGCGTAACCATAACCACACACACTTGGGAGGAGTAGACCATTTCCCCCCTTCCTTTTTCCTTCGCCATTCTATACCATTAATTAAGTTTCACCTCAACCATTCTAGAGTTATGATACTTTTAGCCACACCCACTTTTAGCCACACCCATTTCATTGCATACCTCTCGAGAGGTGAATAAGAGCAAGTCTGAATATTTTCACGTTGCTAAGTGTTGTACTTTTTTACTTTTTACCACGAAATTGTGTTTTTCATGAATTCACTTCACATAAACACGTCTAACTCGTCATTTTTTTGTATACATATTTTAATCTGAAAGTTTTTACATTGCTCAACTTTTCCAATCCAGTTATTTTCTGGTGAGATATAGTCCGGTCTGTTACCCGACTGCAGTCAATTGGGATCGCGAGGAAAATAAATTGCTTTTTTTTTAAATTAAGTGATAATTCATAAGTTGTATCTGCGAGTACTCTGGGATATCAAATGACAAGTGTTGAAGACCTGTGGTTGAGGTGCAAAAATAATTTTCAATGACCTTTGTGGTTTTGCCCACATTTCAGCCATAGTTGACTGCAACACTAATAGCACACAGAATGGGGTGCCTTCTGAGCATTGAAAATGAATTAAGCTCCAACATTTATTTTTTTAATTAAAAACCCACAAGGATGGTCCCCGCTTAAAAAAGACCTCGCAACCCCCTATCAATACCATCCACTTCCCATTTCTAGGTACCATGAGAAATGTGCTTCCAAACAGACTCAAGTAGCCGAAGAGGTGTTTGCTGATGTGGTATGGCATGTGTGCAGAAGTGCTGTTGGCGCCATCAGGGTTGGGCAGAACAGCATCTGGGATTGGAACATAATCATTGTCGTCGTCAGCGCTGGTGATGGTCAGCTCTATAGCACCACCTGCAAGGCATATAATGGCAGATGGACAGAGACAAAGGGTTAATGACAGATGGACAGACACAAAGGGTTAATGACATACAGACAGAGACAAAGGGTTAATCCCAGATGGACATCAGAGACGAAGGGTTAATGACAGATGGACAGAGGCAAAGAGTTAACAACAGACGGACAGGGTTTAAGGCGACTCACTTTCGTGTAGTACATGTCACAATTCTTTCCTTGTGGTCTATAATTATGATTTCGATATTACTTTAGCGTTCTTTCAAATAGAGCGTTCTTTCAAATAGATCTGTAATAACCGCCCGTTAAGCTTATACTGGATGCCATTATACTGGATGCCATTACGAACCAGCTGCCTCAGAGACCCATGGGCAATGCGACAGTGCAAATCTAGCCTAATTGTGCAGTAACCTGTTGCCATGACGATGCCCAACAGCTTGAACCACGTGTGCACCTAGAGATTGAGAGTGTAACAGAGGTGGAGGGTAAGGTGGTGTCACAAGAGAGCATGTATGCCTTAAAGGGTAATAGGGTTACCGTACATAGAGAGGGGAGGGGAATTTTTCCGTGCACGTAAGCAGGGCCAGAATGGCTGTATACACAGGTGTGATGGGTTGGATGGCACTGGCCGCATCAGGTCCTGCCCAGTACACACCCAGGATGTAGAGCAGCTGTCAACAACAACAGCAGTAGCATTGTCAACAACAACAACAAAATCATGCAACAACATTTACCTCGGATGATTGTAACAACCAACACGGCTGTCAGCAATCCACCTCACTGAGCATTTACAAGCTAGCAGAGCATAAACGGTCTCCAGAGAATGAAAGAATGATGGGAAAGGCAATTTTTGCTAGCAACAACAAAGCAACAAATCTATGGACTGGCACTACAGAACTTCCCCAGATGATGTTGCTCTTACTTGACTTTCAACAAGCACCTTCCACACATTCAAGTACACTGAACAGTGCCAGGAAACAGATGGCTTATTCCACCCCTTTATGTGGTGACGCTTACAACTTTAAGTCACAAGGCTAAGCCAAGTCTGGCCACCAATTGACTGCTAGTCCCTATAATGAGATTCAGCAAGGTTGCCCACAAGTTTCTTCAGACAGCACTGTGGCTCTGTGTATGATAGCTGTGTGTATAATAGCTGTACGAGTGAGCACCTAGTCATTTTTATATTTGTGGTGAAATTTATTGCATGATGCCGAGGAGAAATCTCCCACACTGCATAATCATTCACATATCATCGAGGAGACAAAAACCATAGCCATACCTGATTTCCGAAAACTCCAGTAAATCCCAGCATTAAAAATACCTGTACACGAATAAAGACAGGAAAAAAACCCCACTAATAAAGATGTTGTTGTCTTATGTATAGGGATACGTACCAACAGCATCTTTAGTCGTGGGAACATGAACTTTCTCTCAACAATGAGGACACAGAGAAAGAGAACTGGAATACACCCCAGGTCCCTGTAGAAGCTAAAGATGACTGGACTCGTGTTGTTGTTACTGGCAAATTTCTTGACCATTACGGGATACAGGCCAAATCCTACCTGCAAAGCATGTTATATTTACACATCTGCAACTACAACATTTATGGATGTGAGAATACCATTGAGGTTGTGCAAACATCACCGGCTCATAATCTACATCCATGAACACTTGGCTGAGTTTAAACAAGATGACATAAGACACAAAAGGTCAGCAAATCGTCCTTCAAAGGAAAAAAAGAAGACCTTGTAAATGTGAATGATGGAGACTCTGTTTAGGAAATCTTGGCTATGGCTAGGCTTCGAGAGCTAGGCTGTGGCTATGGGAAATAGCACAACCGCAGGTAGCTCTGTTTTGCAGCTCGGAATTCCTGAAACTAGGTCACTTAAAAGTATATCATAAACGCGTTACCTGTATTAGAATTACTCCACACAGCACTAGCCATGTAGGAGGAATCCCTAGCCTCCAACACTTGCAACAGCGCATCTTCCTGGATTTATCACCAAGAATCACTAGAATCCGTCTTCACTCTTGTCCAAAAACTCCTACGCGCGTGAAATTAAATTGTAGAGGTTGGTGGTCGAGGGAAGTGGATTTGAAGTTAATGCTGAGGTTGGCAGAGGCGTTCTTAGAAAGAGGAGGAGGCGTGTGTAGTGGGGTATGAATGGTATGGTAGAAATAGGGAGGTCTATAGGCGGGCAAGTGGCGGTGTAGGGATATTGGTAGATAGAATGTCAATGAAGTCACGTATTTAGGGAGAGTGGATTTTATTTATGATTTAATGTTGCTATTGCTGAGCCTGTTAAGGCCATCACATATATAATACATCACAGTGTGAAACTATTTAGTAACTAACCTAATAACAATCTATATTTTAAAAAGAAGTCAACAGTACTTAATTAATAAAATTATCCACAATATTAAGTTACGAGTGTCCCGCTGCTCAGGAAGGGGGGGACAGGAGTGGACCAAAGATCATTCCTCAGCTGACCATACAACAATTCCTTTCTCCTCTGCCACCACTTCCTTACCCAATACATAACACACTCACCCACCTCCTCCATCACTGCATCACTTACTCCCTCCACATCTTTCCCCAAAAGCAATGCCACCTTTCCATCCTTACTCACTCTTCTTAATTCATCCAGCCACTGTCTTGCCCCTGCAATTCTGTGTACCTCATCTATCAGAACCAGCCGATCCCTCTCAAATTCCCCGCATGTCACCAAGAAATGTTCCACATCCTCCCCTGCTCCACTATCACACATTATACACCTCTCATCCGTAACTATCCCACATCTCTTCTTATCCTCTAACAACCCAGCTGATGCAGTCCTCAGTCGAAATTGCAGCCGCACACCTTCCTGACCATGCATGGACCTCACATACCTCTCCACCCCTGCACCATTCTTTGCCAATTTATAATAATTCAGCGTACTTTTCCCGTCTACTTCCTCCTCCCAGTCCTTCTCATTTCTCACCTTCACTTTCCCCTTCCACTTGCGCACTGACCCAACCTCGTTGTTTATCTTGTACTTTCTCCTCAAGATATCATATTCTTCCCACCATCCAATTCCTCCATCCTCTCGTAGTTTATTTACAACAACTTTAACCAATCTGCTCTGTTCCAACACCTCTAATCTCTTGCCAAACAAAACCTTCATCTCTTCCCTCCTCTCCTCTAGCTTCCTCCACCCCATATCTCCCCGTATTGCCACTCCTGCTACTGTATCACTTGCTCCCAACAGTCTCCTACCCACTCTCATCTGTGCTGACTCCAACTTCTTGCGAGCATTCCGTCCTCCTGTCCACCACACTTCGGCTGCATGCTCCATACTGGGTCTCGCTAGAAGCTCCCACACCATTCTTCCTCTGTCTACTTCCACCTGCCCATTCACTCTACTCATCCATATTACCTTTCCAACCCACTCTTCTGCCTTCTTTGCCATCTTCTCTAACTGAACATTACCCCTTAGCTTCCTATCAAACCATATTCCTAAGTACTTGAATTCTTTGACCTCTTCCAATATCTCCTCACCAATCCTCCAATGCACTTCTGATTCCTTCTTCCCTACTACCATGACCTTGCTCTTCTTGCTATTAAATTTCATCTTCCACCTTAACACATACGCCTGTACCACATCCAACATAGCTTGCAGTTCCACCCTTGAGTCAGCCAGAAGAACAACATCATCTGCATACATGAGTGCCCCACACCAGCAGCCTTCCACTTTGACTCTTAGCTCAGCTCTCTCCAATTCCTCCGCCATTCCCATCAGATATATATTGAAAAGAAGTGGAGACAAAGGACATCCCTGCCTAAGTCCATTATTATTATTTATTTCTTATTTATTTTATATTTTATTACTTCACAGTATCATATAATTGAGACAATCGAGGTGAGACATGAATAGAAGTACACTGAAGGACAACTAGCCTATGTGACTAGTAGCCTAAACATGCAAAATTATTAAATTAATACTTAATTAAAGATAGGAGCGTGGGGTAATTTGCACAAGGACATACATAGGAATGTGGAGTTGGAGCAAGGGAGGGTGGAATGTGGAGTAGTGGAGCAAGGGAGGGTGGAATGTGGAGTAGTGGAGCAAGTGAGGGTGGAATGTGGAGTAGTGGAGCAAGTGAGGGTGGAATGTGGAGTAGTGGAGCAAGGGAGGGTGGAATGTGGAGTAGTGGATCAAGGGAGGGTGGAATGTGGAGTAGTGGATCAAGGGAGGGTGGGATGTGGAGTAGTGGGAGAGAAAAGTGGTGGTAGGTGTTGTTTATGTCTATCCAGAGGGGTGAGGGTGCAGGAGATGGAGATGCTTTTTGAAGGACTACAATCAGATATAGCGGGAGAGGATTATGAAGTGATTCTGATGGGTATTTTAATGCAAGGATAGGTCTGGGGGAGGAAGCACTCCCTAACAACAATGGCAGAAACAACAATGGCAGAAGGTCCCTCAACTTGTGTTGCTTGGGGGACTGGTTGTAGGAATAAGATGAAGAACTGTGAGGGAAGGTGAGATTTAAATGGAGAGTGGATGGTAGGCAAGACCGGGTGGAGTACCAGCAGGCAGCAGAGGAAGCATTTGTAGGATGGGAAGAACAGTTGAGGGGGTTAGATCAAGAGCAGGGGTCCAATGAAACAAATAGTATCTGGAATGCATGGGAAGAAAAGGTGTTGACAGCGGCAGAGAAAGGGTTAGGGAAGAAGAAAATAATGGAGGACTCGAGGGGATGGTGGTCAGATGAAGTAGGGGAAGCAATACATAACAGGAAAGGAGTTTTGAAGATGGCAAGAATGGGGGGTCAGGCCCGTACGCAGGATTTTTGAAAGGGGGGTGACAAAATATGTAGTAGACTAACATGTAATAGTCATAAACACATTATTCTGTCTAATTATGGTAAAAAATCATATTAATACTAATTAAGAAAAAAGTAAACTTGCTTTTTCCATTTTACGTGGATATTTTTGGAAAAACAGCTTACATACATAATCAATGTTAATATCATATTCATAGTTCATGTGAATTAGGGCTAAAGCACTTAGCCGCTCTTCTGACTGTGTGCATCGCATGTAATTGTTAAGTCGCCTGAGTGCAGATGCCGATCTTTCACATGAGCATGAGCTTAATGGAATTGTTCCAAAAAGCTTGAGCAATTTGGGAAGTGAAGTGGAGCAACATTGCTTCCAGTGTGTTGCTAATTGTTTCTGGATGATCTTGTTGTTTCACTGCTAGCCACTTGGTCTTCCAACGACAAAGTTCTTCATCGACGATGTTGGGGTTTGGAAGATCTTCAGAATAAAATGCTATGGCCTCATTCAAGTCAACAATTGAAGAGTTGACTGTAATATTCACAGGTAGTAGTCCCTGAATTGAAGCTGCCTGTTTACTGTGATTAGAGAATCTTGAAGAGATGTCGCTAATAAGATAGACTAAGAATGGAATAGCAACACTTTTTTTGAAGTGATCTGCAACTGAAGAGCTTTCAGGGTTCGAACGATGCTGCTGAAACCTAGCTCTACGAGGAATTGAATCAGATATACCTGATTTCTCAGCAATTCTACAACTATGTAGATAAATACGCTGGGAATAAGCCTCAATATCCTCTCTCACCTTTTTTAGCTCTTCACAGCACTGCATGACAGTGGAGACACCAGATGTCCTTATTTTTGCCTTGTAGGTTTACAACTGCTTGTTTAAGGTATAATAAAGACCGAAAAAGGGTTATATACCATTGAATAGACAAATTCAAAAGATTCCAGTTTCTTCATATATTATGCAAGTGCATTTTGCTTATCCTCTGATGACCATCCATCATTGTATAAAGGAAAATCAATACTTCCATAAAGGATTACTTCGACCAAGAAAGGATGAGCCAAAGAAAAGCGCTCCCAACCGTCTATATTCTCAACCCAACGAGTAATACAGACATTAAGTAGAGGTTGTCTACTTGATGGATTTGTACTCTGTCCTGTAATTCCTTTAAGGAGAGCTTCTCATTTCGGGGAGTATTTAATCCAAATGGTTATACTTTTAATACTCTCAATGCAATTTCTAATTTCTGGAACAGAGCATGATTTTACAATCACAAGATTAAGTAGATGGGAGGCACAGTGCGCTTTGGGTTGCTTTTCTCGAATTCTTGCCTGAACAACTGATTTATGTCCACTCATTGTAGATGCACCATAATAACCTTGGCCACGTAACTCACTCAAAGATAAACCAAGATTCTCCAAACATTTAACTAGAGCATCAGCAATGTCAACTGCTCTAACTCTGTTTAACTTTAAGAAAGCTATAAATTCTTCACGAATGTTACCTTCACTGTCCACAAATCGAAGGCAAACAGGTAATCGCTCAACGTTGTGGCAGCTAACTTCATCAGCAAGAACTGAATAAAATTTACTTTGTTTAACTTCTGCTACTATATTAGCTAAGATTATGTCATGGCCAATAACATTGATGATGTCATTCTGAGATCTTGGAGAAATATAAGTGGCATTCTTGGCCCTTGGTTTATTGAGGCGATTAAAAAGAATAGAATCACTCTCAGCAAAACACTTAAGTAAAGCCAAGAAATTTCCAGGATTTTTAGTAGTGCTGAGATCTTAATTATCACCAGAAGAAATGGAAGTCCCTGCTTTCCCAAGAAAAGAATGGCACGAACTATTTGGCGAATAATGTGCTTATTCTCATCCATTCACATTTGGATACCACTATTGGCCATAATATCAATACGCGAAGCTGGATTGTCAATAGTATTTTTCAAGACATCAGTGTATTGCACACAATCCCGATGATATTGAAGGGAGGAATGATTACTCAAAGCACTGCCTATTTTGGACCAATTGGAGTAAGACCTATTTACAAGTAATCCTTTATCTTTTCTCTTGTCACTAGAAAGGAAGAGTGAGCATGGTCCACAGAAAACACCATCTAACTTGGGGCTATAGAGAAGAAAGGGATACTTTGTAAGCCAAGTGGTATTAAACTTCCGATTGCAACCACGAGAATATGTAGTGGGTAAAATGTTAGGTGGTACTGTATGATGACACAGCGAAGAATGCTTTGCCTCATTGGATAGGTTACTCACCAACTGACATATGGTGTCAATGGATTTTGTTGGCTCTAACAAATTTCCAATGTCTTCGAATGGTGGTGGTTCAGAAAGCAAAGCATCAGATTGTTGGCTGATCACTGGAGCTTCTGGAATAACAGGCTGGTCAAGTTCCTCATCATCCCTACCAACAGAGTGCAATTGTGTGACTGGGACACAGACTGTAATCGGAGGCTCTGAAGATGGCTCTAAAATATGGATGAAAAATGAGTAGTTTTTGTACCCTACACACACAGCGAGTGCTTACCACTGTCTTCTTGAGCAGCTTTTTTAAATTGAAGTAAGATCATATATCACTGGATTGCCGTTGTCTCTTCATGGCTGGTGTTCTCTTTCACAGCATGCTACACTAGCAAGGATCAGCATGTGACACTGACACTAGGTGTAAATTATTCAAACCACATGTCAGTTGTAGGTGGAGTCAGATTACTATTGCATTTGCATTTGGCTAGTTGGATATGCATATCATTAATTTGAAAGGGGGGGTGCAAGTGCACCCCCTTGCAACCCCCCTGTGTACAGGCCAGGGGGTCACGATATTAAAGTGAGAAAGCTATGGGAGTATAGGAAAAAAGTGAAGCTACTGATAAGGAAAGAGAAGAAAGAGCTACGGGAGAAGACAGTGAGGAGAATACGAGAACAGGTGGAACCAGTTGTAAGCTGTTTTGGTCAGACCTGAGGGGAAAGGAAAAAAGTAGAAAGATAGAAAGATTGAAGACCAACTCTGGTGGTGTGATAGAGGGAGAAGATGAGGTTTTGGAGGAGATGGCAAGATACTGTGGCGGATATCTTTGAAGAGTCTAAAGAGGGGACAAGCTTCAGGACCAGATGGAATACTCAATAAGATGATGATGTATGGAGAGTGGAGGGTGGTAGAAGTATTAGTGGATTTGCTGAACATGGTGCTGAGGAGGGAGTGCTGTCCGGAGGATTGGATGAGGAGTTTGTTGGTACCACTCTACAAAGACAGTGATGCAGAAGTGATTAGGAATTATAGAGGAATATCATTGGGAAGTTGTGTAGCAAAGGTCTTTACTAGGTTGATGGGGCGGAGAGGTTAGGGAAGTTTTGTGAGGAACAAGTTTTCATGGAGGCACAGGAGGTTTCAGAAGGAAGAGGAGATGCACAGACCTCAGGCCCGGAGGAAGCTAAAAATTATTGGTAGTGCCAAAATGGGTTAGGAAGCCGAGGATATAATACAATGCCATGTTTTGGGGTCAAGAATAAAGTCTGTATATACATGAATGAAAAACAAAACTTATTAAAATTTCCCAAACATTTTTTTCCTGTTATCACACTCGCCAACAAATTCACTAGCTATATCTATCTTATTACTAAGAGAATCTGTATGTTCCTTGTGTACATGCAGTACCATTAGATTATTTAATCTTTTCTGTGTCATGGAGCTATGAAGGTAATTTTTCACTCTTCGTAAGGCACTAAAAGAACGTTCTGAAGTAGCATTTGTTGCTGGCATTACCAACACGAGTTGCATGATGCGGCATACTTGGCTGAGTAGCTCTCTTTGGCCTGCACTGAGGGATTGAAAGTATATAGTCCCTGGTATTAAATATCGTAACATCAGCCCCATTTCCTTCAGCAGTACGTTAATCAATAGCAAAGGTAAGAAGTTGAGAACTTAGGAGAACTTGGTTGAAATCATCTGACCAAACAAATTCAATTTCATCTTCGAATGCTTCCCTTTTAGCTCATAAGCTTCTCCAGGTTGCAGTAAACATTGTAACCAGGTTGTTCAAAGCGACTCTTCAAGCAATTTGTGATGTCAATAGCTTCATAGTACTGCTGTCGAAAATAGAGCTTAGCAGACGTGAAAATCACCACTAGATTCCCCAATTTCATAACACCGTGGTGTCTTCGGTTGACGTGGAAGTTGTGGATCACTCACATCCACTAATTGAGCAAATTTGTTAACTTTCTCCTCCCAAAAATCATACAGTTGTTCTGTACGAAATGAATTTAGAGTATCAATTACCACCATCTTGCCAATATGCTGACCTTCTGCAGCAGATATAGTCTTCTTCTGTAATGCTGCACTCAGGTTGTCTGTATGTCAAAATAGAATTTCACCCAAGTGTACACCAAAAAGGAAGTCAAAAGATTTCATCTGTGAAGAAACTCCACTCCAATAATTCTGGCCTTTGTTTCAGTATCCCTCGCCAAATCAAGTGCTTCATCCCATGTTGACTGTACAGAGTAATTGTTGATGATACTGTCCAGGGAATCAGCCCTTACAGGCCACCTTGGGACAAAGTACTCGAATGCCTGCTGATGTAGTCATATCACTAGCTTGCTTCAAGTCTCGAAATAGAATTCACGCCTAGGTGAGAATTTAATTAACTTTGTGATTTGCATCTCGCATGAGTTTTACTGAATCACTTACTGCTAGATTAATAGAGTGTCCATAGCAGTGGGTAAAAAACCACACAGGGTTCCAGATCAAGGATCCTTTTTGCGACACCAGATTTTGCTCCGCTCATAGTGCTAGTTCCATCATAGCACTGGCCCCGGCCCCAAAGCTTGCGTAAGGGTAAATTCTGCCTAACCATGGAATCCTTAATAATACTTGTCAGTGTTTCGAGTTTCAGCATCAATACGTGGAACTTGGTATAAGCCTATGAATTCTTCAAAAACCTTGAACCGTTCATTAACATGATGGAAAACAATGGTTGCCTGCTCATTATTGGAGTTGTCTGTTGCCTCATCGGTCATAACAGTGAGGAAAGGGGACTGTTGAAGTAAAGCTGTAATTTTTCTGAGAATATTATTAGCCATAACACCAAGAATGTCATTCTGAATTTGATGTGAAGTGTATTTGCAAGACTTGTGATTCAACCATTCAGTATCATCTTCACCATTCATCTTCAGCAGTTGAAGAAAATTTCCATCTCCTTCATCCCCATCACCTCTCAGAGCTAACTCTTGTCTAGCCAAATATCGAATGCTAGACACAATCTTTAGAAGCGTTTTGCGATTGTACTCTCTTTCTTTGGCATGTTGTTGTACAAGTTGCTCCCCAACATCCTTTGTCGTAGCTGGAATTCTGCAACTGCTTCTCGATGACAGTCACTTAGTTGGTTGCATTTTTCCAATAACTAAATCCTGTGGATGTCTGTATAGTGAAAAATTTGTGGATTGAAATGACCGACAAACAACACTCTTTACCCCAAAAGATCACTTGAGGAATTTAAAATTAGCAGGTTGGTGAGGAGCAGTAGGAAGTTCTGGGACCTCAGTGAAACTTGAAGGAGCAGCCATTGTAACAAGAGCACATGGTACAGCACATGACCAGAATATTCTAGAACTAGCTAATGACAGCTGGCATCCTAGTGATTGCATGCCAGCTGGCACATTAATTTACAAGCAATTAACAAGGCTGGCTGTTAATTAGCTTGCATGCTTCACAAACTTATAGGGAGTGTAGTAATACATGACATTCTGAGAGTTTTTGATGCATGCACTGGCTACTTTAAAAATTCAAACTCAAGATCAGCAAAATATTAATTGAAGTAAAGAGGGTAGGGGCGAAGCCCTACCTGCCCTATAGGCTCCTCCGGGCCTGCAGGTCGTTGTTTGTCCTAAGGAGTATATGTGAGATTCGGAAAAGGGATTGTCTTACCTAGCTTTTCTAGACATCAGTAAGGCTTATGACAGTGTGTGGAGGGATGGTTTGAGGTATACCATGAGACAGGCAGGAGTGGAGGAGAAATTTGTAAGAATGTGCGAAGGTCTTTACAATGGGGTGGAAGCTAGGATAATATTGGGGATGGAGGTCAGTCGAGGTGGTTTGGGATAGAGAGGGGACTTAGGCAGGGGTGCCCTTTGTCACCAACAACATTATTCAACATATATGTGTCAGGAATGGTGGATGAACTAGAGGGAGCTGAGCTGGGATGGTACATGGTGTGGTGCATTGCTCTATGCTGATGATATTGTGCTTTTGGCGGGCACAGGAGTGGAGTTGCAAGAAATGTTGGATATGGTGCATATATGCGATAAGATGAAAGTGGAAGTGTAACGAGAAGAAGAGTAAGGTAATGGTCACTGGGAAAGGGAGGGATAGTGAGAAGTGGAATATTGATGGAGAGGAGCTGGAAGTAGTGGAAGCGTTCAGATACCTGGGTGTGTGGTTTGATGAGAAACTGAGGGAATGTACACTTGGAGAAAATGAAGATTAAAGCAGAGGAATGGATTGGAAAAGCAGTGAGTGTGGATGAGTCAAGTGAATGGAAAAACAGAAGTGGATAGGTTGGATGGTGTGGGAGCTGTTGGCTATATAGGCCAAGCCTGGAACATGCTGCTGAAGTGTGGCTGACAGGAGGGAAGACTGCTTGTAGGAAATTAGAGTCAGCTCAGCTGAGAGTAGGAAGAAACCTATTAGGGGTTAGCAACATGGTGGCAGGAGTGGCAGTGCTGGGGGACTTGGGATATGAGGAAGTTGGCAGAGAGGAGGGAGGAGAAAAAAATTCTCTATGGTAGGAGGCTTGCACAGGTGGAGGAGGGTAGACTGATAAAAATTGTAGCAGAGAAGCTAAGAATGGATGGAGGGATAGGATGGTGGGAAGAATATATACCGTTGAGAAATGTGTGTGAATTGGGAGGAGGATATCGAGAGTATGAGCAGTTTGATTTTTTTTGGCACAATTTCATTTAGGTGGTCAACAATTTTCGGGAGATTCAATGACAATTTTCATTAAGTTGGACGGGCTAAGTTCAGTTAAGGGGACTATTTTGTGGTAAATAAGCATTTTAATACCTCGAACTAATTTATCCATAACTATTTGGTACATCCACCTATGTAACTGATTTTGGCACCAAATTGTAGCTCTTAAATTTATCTGTTTAATGGTATCAATTATAAATGTTATTATATAATATTGTAGGAACTATAGGCTGAAGTTCTAAGGTCACCTGATATACTAACTTTAAAATATTTCTGGTAGTTTGGCTGGTCTACACTGGCCATAATTCATGCTATGGACTGATGAATAACACCAGATAAGCCTTGTAAAGAGTTTTTGTAATAACACTGCATTTAATTCACAATATAACATTCTCAATTCATGTCACATAACATTCCAACACATGTTCGCACAAATTTACACAAATTTCAATAATACTTCCAAAAATGAGCAAAAGGAGCTTAGTACAATCTTCTATATAAAATAAGCTTTCCAATGGTACAAAAATTACAGGGAAACAAATAAAAATAGCTTCCTTTATTTATTTAATAAGAAAAAAAAACATGTATTGAGCTGTTAAAGTAGTGGTAACCACAACACCACATTCAAAGTCAACTCTGTTCATAGTTCTTCAAAACTGACCAGGGCCACAGGTAGGTCCTTCACTTATTATTGCCCTCTCCTCTGCTGCCACTCTTGTAGCTGCCTTCCTCTTTCTCCTCCTTTTAGCCACCTCCTCTGCCCTATTCTGACTTCTGGTGAGCATCCTTGCATCAGCTGCCTTAAAAACCATTCTGATCCGAGAGCCAGGTTCTATACCAATTTGCTGCATCAGACGTCCCATTCCTACTTCCATGCCCTCATTAAAAATCATGGATCTTGGGCGAATGAGGAGTAATGGAATTAGCCATGGCTCTATTATACTTGCACCAACTGTCTATAATCTCAGGGCAAAAGCTATGCTCTGGATGGGCATCAGTGGACATACAGTGAAAGAAAATTGCATCAATCGCAAGTGTCATAGCTTCTATACCTCCTGTGTTGTTACGAATAGCCCCTCCATAATAAACATTCATTGCCTTTATTGATAGGCCACAAGAACTGGGGGAGGATGCAGCTGTAACTAAGAAGGTTGAGGTGGATGCAGAGAAGGTGGATGCAGAGAAGGAGGTTGAGGTGGATGCAGAGAAGGAGGTTGAGGTGGGTGTAGCAGAGGCAGTCAATGTAGCAGAGTCAGCGGCTAAAGTCAGCTTCTTCTTGGACGCTGTCATGGCTGGTGTGGGACAGTCTCCTGTATTTGGAAGTCCATCTGTGGATTGTCCAGGTGCAGTAGCAATACCATCCTATATAGGGCAAAGAAAAGTTTACAAAAGTTCAGTCAAAATTAGCTATCTGCATGGACAAAAATACCTTTAGCAATGTTACTAGCCGTAGGGGTCACGCTATCTAGAACTTACCGAACAGGAGTGGAGAGACTGGCCATAGCTTTGGCTTCTCTAGCTCTCCTAGCAACACTTGACTTGCTCATCGTGTAATACTTCTTTGGAGGCATATGTGGGAAACAAAGTCAAATCTTTAGCTCGAGTACACGGACGGTGAAGCATTATGAGCATGTGACCCCTTTTATACTAATCACGTGCTACGTTTATTATACGGTAAAGGATAGCTTTAAGAATAAGCTACATTTTGACTCCAATATGAAGTTCATAGCTAGCTCTATCGCTATCACATATGACGAGGAACTCAAGTTGTTCTTCAAGATCTTGATGGAAAGAGTGAATGAAATTTAAATATCAATGTACAAAAATGACTGTAACTTTGAGGTGGAATTTCGAATTCCTATAAAACTTGAAATTTACCTTCTTCATATCTATATATAGTAACGGGGGGAGTTTTCAGCCAGGGTCGGTTTTCAGCCACCTCGCAACTTTTTTAATTTTATCCTCTGAACTAGAGCGCAGATGTTCTAAATAGACATCCAGTGAAGTCACATGGTAATATAGAAATAATTTAAGCCATTGTTTAATAGCTGGTAATAGGCTTCGACCGAGCTAGGCGGTGAATAAGCAGTGGCGTTTGCTTCAGAACTAGTCGCGGTCCACCCTGAAAGTGTGTAGCTAAGGGGGAGGTGTAAACTTTGTAGTATAGTTCTGTCTGTGATTGGAGTTAAGCTGCTGGAGTTGGTCTGCAGGCTAACAGATGTCTGATAATAAAGAAAATCTACATCAAAGGGAAACTAACACCAGGGAAAGGTACAGAAAATGGTCAGTACAAATGATGACAAAGGCCTTGAAAGATTGCAATGATGGCATGGGGGTGCGGCAATCTGCCAAAAAAAATGATGTTCCTAGAGGTAAGTTTCACTTCTAAGCTTAGTTTTAGGGTGTTTTTTTTCATAATGGAGTTGAATGAAACTTCCTTTGTCCTTTATAGGTACTCTACAAAGTAAAGTTAAGCACAACATCCCTGCTAATTCTCGATCAGGCCCTTCTCCATATCTATCTGGTGCAGAGGAAGCTGAGCTTGTTAACTGGGTATTCCACATGTCTTCAATTGGATATGGCCGCACAAGGGACCATCTAACGTTGATAGTCAAGGCGATTCTAGATAAAGATGGTCGACGTAACCCATTTGCACAAAACCGTCCTGGTAAGGATTGGCTTCGTGGGTTTATGGCAAGACATCCTGAAATTTCACTCAGGAAGTCACAAACCTTGGATGTGTATCGTGCTCTCTCTTGCACTCCGGCCATTCTGGATCAATGGTATGCTGGCTTTAAAGTTTTCCTAGAATCACACAATATTCTTGATTGCCCCTCTGCTATCTACAACTGCGATGAGAGTGGGTTTCCTCTCATGTCTCGTACTGGGAAAGTGCTAGCACCATGTGGTTCAAAACAAGTGAACAAAGTTAGTAGTGGAAATAAACAACAGATCACTACATTGGTCTGCTATAATGCAGCTGGCGAAACCATACCACCCTATCACGTCTTTCCAGGTGAACGCTTCAAAGAAAACCCTTTAGATGGTGGTGTTCCAAATAGTTACATGGGACACAGTGACAATGGTTGGATGACAGCATCACTCTTCTATGGTTGGTTAGCCAACCATTTTATTAAGAGAATACCTCCTGAACGTCCAGTTGTCATAGTTTTTGATGGACATGGCTCTCATATCAATATGGAAGTTT
Source organism: Cladorhizidae sp. MBARI D1340-BT2 (assembly GCA_028752905.1). Classification (NCBI taxonomy): domain Eukaryota; kingdom Metazoa; phylum Porifera; class Demospongiae; order Poecilosclerida; family Cladorhizidae; species Cladorhizidae sp. MBARI D1340-BT2. The sequence continues at coordinate 9,793,540 of JAQNBH010000015.1, forward strand.
CTAAACTCGCCATAGAAAATCAGGTACTACTCTATTGTCTCCCACCTCACTGTACACATTGTATGCAGCCATGTGATGTCGGCTTCTTCAAGCCTCTGAAACAGAACTGGGATAAGGCTGTAGAAAGATGGGAGATAGAGCACCTAGGCGATGTATTGAGTAAATATGATTTCGCAAAAGTGTTTCGAGTTGCCTGGGAGAAGACAGTGAAATTGTCAACCATGGTAAACAGCTTCAGAGTCACAGGTCTTTGTCCTATAAACAGGCTAGCTATTAAAGCTGATATCCTTGCACCATCTACTGTCTACCACTCTCAGAACAGTGGAGCTGGTGACAAGAATCCGAGTCCACCTGAGTGTCCACATGACAACCCACCTGAGAATCTACCTGATGTTACAGGATCTACACCAACTCTGCAGATGTTAGAAAAATCAATGACAGTGGACCAGATTGAGTGTTTCCAGTGCCGACTAGATGAAGGATATGATCTCACTCATGATGAGTTGTACCTTGAATGGAAGTCACTCAAAAGTCTAGCAGACCAGACTTCCACATCGTCGCAAGATGCTACAACAAAAGGTAACATTTCTCCACCAAAGGCCAGTGGTACGGCTACCTCTGTAACTTCCACACCTGTCTCTGTAGCTTCCATGCATGCATCAAGTGAGACACCAGCACCAAATCTTAAATTGCAACCTGGAAAAGCAATTTCTCCGGTATTCAAAGACATTTTATGTTATCCAAAAGTGAAAAGTAAGAAGGGGAAGCAAACAGCACATCGAACTAAGCTTCCAAGCCACCTGACATCAAATCAGTTTATTGAACTTTGCGAAGAAAAAGAACGAAAGAAAAAAGAAGAAGAAGAGGACAAGGAAAGGAAAAGACTAGAGCGAGAGGAAAAGGCAAGGAAAAGAAAGGAATTGGAAAAAGAGAAAGCCAGAATCCGGCATCAAAAACAGGAAGAAAGAGAGAGGAAGAAGGAGGAGGAGCAAAAGAGAAAGGAAAAGAGGCAGCTTGAGCTTCAACAGAAGAAGTACGGGAAACAGAGAAGCAAGCAAAATTCCAACCCATCTTCATCGGGTGAGTCTCCGTCATCCACTGGTGAGCCTCTGTCATCCACTATCGAGCCTCCATCTACTACTGAGCCTCTGTCATCCACTGGTTATCCTTCAACATTGGGAGGTTCTGGGTTGCCACATTTCAACCAGTCTTCATCAGGTGATTCTGGTGTAGTGAAACGTGGAACGAAGCGTCGTAAGGTTGCACTTGTGACGTCTGTTTGTTGTGCTCTCTGTGGGACAGCCGAAGATAGTTCGGATTCTGAGGAGAACTGGGTGGAATGTGGCCACTGTGGAAGATGGTTTGAAGAGACATGTGCTGATGTAGACATTGGAAGTATTTTAGACATTGAATGGCTTTGTCACTTTTGTGAAAGTATTTGATTATTGGTCAAAATATGAAAAACAACCCCACTACTATTTGGTTTGCTTAAATATTAATGAGAAGATATAATAGTTAATTCATAGTACATCATTATTGTGTGTGTAGAATGGAAGTTGTTGGCACAATTGTTGGGTTAAAAGGTGTGGCTGAAAACTCCCTCTGGTGGCTGAAAACTCCCTTAGTTAGGTGGGTGCACTTTGGTGTAAAAATCTGAACAAAACACATACATGATCCTTAACTAAAGTGATATTATTGTAGCCCAAGATATGCCCAACACTAAATCCTACAAAAAGAAATGAAGTTCAATGAAGAGTGTGGTAGAACAAGGAAAAGTAGCTTAGGTGGCTGAAAACTCCCCCCGATACTATATAGGTACATATTGTGACAAACAGCAAAAAGTTCATTTTTTCAACATATTTCACAAAATAGTCCCCTTAAGCGGTTACAAAGGCGATTCTTTATTAATTTCATGTCTGAGAAACTTCGTTCCGCTGATGCTGTAGAAACAGCATATGGTTGCCAGTTTATGTAGATTGGGGAATAATGCTATAAGCATGTCATTGGTGAGTAATTCCTTCAGTTGCATGGATGTATCATCTTTTGGCTGCTTGAGCTGACGATACGTTTTCCACTCTGTGCTGAGGTCAGAAGAGACAATGGCTGCCTTCTCAAACTCAGTTCCTTCCAATGATTTAGCTGGTATATAAATCTCACCTAAACTGTCCAATGAGAGTTTGAATTGAACTGTCTCTATATAAAGGTAGCTCATGAGTAGAGAGGCTGGGCACTTTTTTCAGATCAAAAATACTGAATGCTGATAACACATCTTTTAAGGAGGATCTAAACCGGCTGGATAAGTTATCTTTGATGAGTCTGACAAAAGGCTTCCCCACTCTTTCTTGAAAAGAGCATATATCTAAATGAGTGACTTCAATACCTGTTTCTGCTTTTAACTCTTCTCTTGCATCTTGTAGCTGTAAAACCCAATTTGCTGAAGGCAGTATAGCATCATCAAGTGAATTAAGAGTAGCAACTAGACTAGAAATAAGGGAGAGGTCCAGGTGCTTGGTCTGTAAGGCACGGCTAAGCTTTGCCACTTGAGGAAGAATGTAGTCAAGTAGGTACATTGCTGCTATTGTGGAGTATGACTAGAAAGGGCTTTACTTAGTCCAAGAGCTTCTGGTTCATGTGATGTTTCATATATATTTTCAAGAGCAAGAACTATTGAGCTGTAACTAGCTTTTACTGCTTTGACACAATGCTCATGTGCAAGCCAGCGTGTGCCTGACGGTTTCACAATCTTGGAGCTCTGGAAGATCTAGTACTTACTGAATCTCCTTTAATGACTCTGCATGTTTTGGGGAGTAATGAAAGAACTTCCATAACGTCATCAGAGTAGTGTAGACATGCTTGATACCTGGTGTAGCATTACAGCGACAGTGGATAAACAATGCATGAGGCGAGAGCTCCTTCAACCTTCTTTGAACTCCTATTTTGTCACCAGAGAAAGTAGCAGCTCCATCAAATCCCATTCCTATAAGCCTTCCCAACTGAATGTTCTTTTCTTTGCAGTATATACTCCACTAAAACAGTACTTTCAGCATTAGCTTTCTTCAAGGGTAAAATTTCAATGAAGTGTTCTTCTGGTACACCGCTCTCCACCCAACGACAACAAATTGTCAGCTCCTCTATGGTAGTAACATCAGTACATTCATCAGCCATGATGCTAAAAAAGGTGCCTTATGAAGCAGCTTGAGTAGATACTCTTCCACCCATGTTCCAAGAGCATTCACAAACTCTACTACAGCCATTTTTGAGGTGTACGTTGCATTTCTTCCAGCTCTGTCAAGAAATGTTTGAAAGTCTCTCCACCACAACTCGCTACCAATTCAACTAGTTTGTATTAGGTGCGATGTGCTGATGAGCTAGAAAGTGAGTACATTGGATTAGAGCTTTAATCGCCTTCCTATTTTGTAATCTTTGCTGCTCTCCAACATTTTGAAGCTGGCTGATAATGGATCCTTCTCTTCTAGCTCTATCAGCTTCCCACGTCCAATTGACAGGATAGAAGGTGCACTTCATTTTTTAATGTGATTTCATTATCTGAGTCGCCTTCTTCTGGTAATCCAAACCCACCAGTCCTCTGAAGAGATCTTCCACCCTTTTTGCATAATTTGCAGAATGCACCCTGTAAATTTTCATCAAACTCTAACCAGGGACAAGTTTCTTCCCACCTTTTGTTGTGTCTCCTGATTCCAGCCTGACTTGTAAAGTGATTTAGAAGTAGAACTTGAGCAATGCTTCTTAGGAGAATTGGGCTGTACCATCAATCTCAGACTCATTACCATCCTCAGAATCACTAGAGCTAGAAACTACCGAATACTTGGATGCACTCCTGAAATACAAACGAATATCCATTTTTATGTTTTGTTTCTCTCTGTGCTTCAATTTATATACCACTCAATAATATGATGATGTAAGTGTCTAGTATTGTTCCCTTCTATAAATGGACAGCATTTTCACCAAACCTTTGTGTCAACTGTTAGTTCCACATTATGGTACTCAAGTATATCCAGGCAGAAGTCACCTCAGCCAATCAAACCCCCCCCCCCCCCCCCCCCCCCCCCCCAAAAACAGGGGAGTCCACGCACACCAGGATTTCATCATTTAGGGAGAGGGACGAAGCCATGGGATCTCCCCAAAGACCAGTTTATCCCCTTATCCCCCCACACCCCCCTTCACAACCCAAATAAAACCGAGTCTGGCTGTGTAGACTTTTCTTTTAGAACTGACTACTAGTACCCCCAGAATGCCCCAGAATCAATCTCAGAGCATCTATTTTTTTATTATTCTGAAGAGCATGCCTCCAGACCCCCTAGTGGTTATGTGCTATATACCCCCACTCCACGTCAACACCAAACTTTGGAGTTCACCCCCCCCCCCCCCCCCCCCCCCCATCCAAAAACTCAAAATCCTGTATGAAACTCTGCACACACACAAGCATACACCGACCACCAGATGATGTTTGTGAAACTTTGTCACATCTTTAACTCCCCTTAAAATCCAGATTCCACCAGTTGCCTTCCCTTGGATAACTTTCTAAATGAAACCCTGAAACCCTGATTAGTGGTATAGGTTGGCAAAATTTGATGGAGCAGAAAGGTATACAAGGGTATGAGGGAGTGAGGTTGATGTTTAGGTTGAGGATGGGGTCAGCAGGGGCCCATTCAGCAGGGGCCCATTACAGGACAAGAAGCAATATAGGCTGCGTAGTGATGATAGTGGTGGGTTGTGTGACAGGAAGGAAGTGAAAGATGTGGGGCATTTTCTAAAATAGACTTGATGAATTTGGAAGGGAATGGAAAATGTTAATGAATGGAATTGAGGACCTGGAATATGGTTGGAGGAGTTTGAGATGGTGGGCACTGAGGGCAAGGTGGTGCTTGGGGAAGGAGGTGGAGGGTGTGAGTGATCAATCAGGTGATGGTGGAAGTGTGTGGGTGCATTTGTGCAGTGCACAGTGAAGTGTTGGCAGAGGAGGAAGGGACTGATTTATGCTAGATGAAGGCTAGAGCATCTAGTTGAAACGTCGAGGGAATACAATTTCATGTTGATTTTTGAGAAGGTTAATGTTATAACATAGTTGCTTATATCTTGCCTTCATTGCTAGAGTCATCCACGATCGAGAAGCTTCCTTGGGCTCAGATAAAGCTTCTACACTGCATCTGCCCATGATCTGGCCATGATCTATAAGAGTTAGCTACCTGACAGGAATGGATGCCTGGTGGTTTTCATTCCGACTCCACTCGATTCGTCACTCTAGCGTTTTGCTGAAATGGAAATGATTGTGACGGTAAATGCCCTCCTATACTGGAAATGATCGTTACGGTCCATATCGTTACGAGATCTAGATACCACCAGTTTGGAATATGTAAGGACTACTACTTCATATCACAATCCAAGCAATACAGTATCATAACAACAGAACAGTAGGCCTGCATCTATGGTTAGGGCAGGACAAGAAAGCAATGTCAATACTAAGATCTCAATTGCGTGTTTAAAAAAACCCCTTTTCATTGCATTTCGTTCGCCACTCATGCCTGGCATTTCATTACTAGTACTTTCATTACTAGTATATTATACTCGTGCTGTTTATTTGTGTTAGGTCTTCATCCAACCGAGACGACGACAAGATTCACTGTTGGGCAGAGAATACACTGACGGCTACGTCCACTTTTCCCCGCCAAAACTGGTCCCCCTTTTGCGTGACGAGAAGACGACCAAATTCGACCACTTGCTGAGCCTGCACCACCTACGCCATGAACTGAGGATCTTAGGAGGGATCTTAGGAGAGAAAAAGGACAGCTAGAATCTCATCCAGCGAGTATGCTGTTGTGGACTGGTCACTTATAACGTGACCAATTAGCTACTATGCTGCAATTGTTGAGCAGGAAGCTTAGTGTGCCTCCTACGTGGCTGGTGGTGTGTGGGGCACTGCTAGTTCAGGTGTGTTGCTTCGCAAATAAATGAGAGTGTACTTATTGGCTATGTAAAACGAGTTTTGTATGTTGTTCAGATTGGGTTTGGATTCTACCCTGTACTTGTAAAGAAGTATGCATCAAACAGTCATGCAAGCCCTCTCATCTTTAGCTTTTACAGAGACCTTTGCTGTGTACCTCTTCTCTTCCTCTGTGCTGTTTTTGTTGAGAGGAAAATCGACTTTCCACAGCCAAAAATGCTAGTGGTATGTTATTGTCAATGAAATGACTGTTTCATCTTTCATTACAACCGTTGTTACAAACTGTGCGTGTGTATTAGGTATTTGCACTGCTGGGACTGACGGGCATGTTTGGAAACCAGGTACATGGTTGCTAGGCCGTGAAGGTAACAAAAAGCTTCCAAACAAATCAATATAGTTTGGGATATGCTCCCACTATAGCTTTGACCTTTTAACCTCTATAAGTATGTGATGGGGATTGTAGTCAACAGCCTACATTGAAGTTGAGTCCATGAAATGAACAACAGGTTTTGTGATTCTTCACTTTGAGAAGTCAGTTGGTCTATGGTATTAAGGCTGGTTTCATGTGCTACTGATGTAAATGCATTGCACCCATAGCTCGACTAGAATCTAGGCTCTGCTCAAGTTAAGCGATGCGATGCCAACCAGCCTATAGAATCTAGTTCTATTCAAGAGACATGATGCAATGCAACATTGTTTCGGTTGGAATTTGAATATTGTCCTCGTGTAGGAAAGTGCTTTATTAACAGTAGCTTATTTTATCAACATTTCTTGTAGCCATGGAAATATTCAGGAAAGGGTGTGGCAGGACACAACATACTGTTTAGCTGATGGAGGGTCATCTTGCAGACATCACAAAGTAACCCACAAAACTCCAGCACATAATAAACACAACAATGGAGTAGCATTGACCATGTTCTCTCCATCCCTGCCCCATGTTCCCAACCCCTTCTCCAATAACAGAGTGTGTTCCCACTGGCAATAGTTATTGGGTTTACTTGAACATTGTTGTTGTTGTTGTTGCTAGCTGCTCTACATCCTGGGTGTGTACTGGGCTGGACCTGAAGTTTCCAGTGCCTTTCAACCCATCACTCCTGTGTGGACCACCATCCTTGCCATACTCACTTGCACAGAGAAGTTTCCCTCCCCTCTGCATGTTAGTCGAGAGTTCCCTCACACTCTACCTTTACAAGAACTCCTCATTCCATTCCTTGTGTTCCTTGTGCTCACTTCTGGCTCCTTCCCTTACCCTTTCCTCGTATCTTCTCCCCCCACCTTACTCCTCTCCTCCTTGCCTCCCCTCCCCCCCTACACACACACATACACACACATTATCTCTCCTTCCTCTGTATTTCATCTCCTGCCACAGGTGCATACGTGGACCAAGCTGCTTGGAATCCTAATGGCCACAGGTTAACCTGATAGTAACTGAGTATGTACTTCAATGCACTGACAATATAAACAACAACAAAACAATAGCTTTCTACTGGCACTTTGAACAGCAAAATATTGTCCAGTACCATAAATTTGGCAATTATAAATTTCTTAATTTCACGAACCTTATAAGAGGAACCTTATGGTCTCATATACTAGATATGGATATGTCCTCTCTCCTGGCATCCCATCTCATCAGCCTATCAAAATTTGCTAGTCAGTTTTCTTGCCCCTAAAAAAAATCGTTTCCCCCCACCCCCCCCCCCCCCTCTTTTTCTCCTTTTTCCCTTCCTCCCCCCTCCTCCCCTTTCCTCCTTTGTCCCAGCACAGCACTAAGTGTGCTTAGTTGAGCAGAGAGTCAGCAGTTACATTTCAAGAGAGTGAACTGAATTGCCACTCTATCCACCATCATCAAAATGTCTCTGGCATTCTTGAGCACTTACCCATATTGACACAGGGGGCGCAATTGAGCTGATCCTCACAGGGAGAAAGGAGGAGTCCGACAACTCCTCCATGTCTGATGATGCCTCCTCCAGTGGTAGCCTGCTGAGCACCAAAGTCCTGGGCTACATCTGTCTCCTAGGAAACACCTTCTGCATGGTGAGGAAAGACTCCTGCTAGACTTCCTCTCATATGTTCAGGGAGAAGCTAACCTGCAAAATGAATATATTTATGAGTCTTGTGTTAATTTATTCTTTGTTGCTCCAAATTTTCATGAGCTTCTGGTTTGGCATAGTAACTCAGCATATGTGTATTCTTCTTCATGTTGTTTTGTTATTATTAGTACTACTACTACTACTACTACTACTATTTATTAGTGGAAGTGGTTTGTTTATGTAGACAACAAACAGTGCTCAATGCTAAGTAGAGCTGATACAGTGACAATTTTTGAATTGGCTCTTCCAAGTCTAGTTCTGTGTATAATCATCAGGGACAATGATGAGAGATGGTATATATGAGGAATGGTGGATATGTAAATGTGATGATAATTGACAGTGAGATGGATGATTGCCGGATGTAGGTATCAATGAGTGTTTCTTGAAGCAAGAACTTGTTGTGCCTGCACTTTGAGGGGAATTCATGTTTAGAGTTGTTTGCTTGTCTGAGTAGATGATGTGGAGTTTCTCTGCGATGCATAAGTTACAGCATTTTGATGTAGTTGAGTGGGATGGTGCTTTGTCGATGATGGACCATTTTATTCTGTACTGTGTGTTGTTGTCTGAGTTTTCATATGAACTTAGGGACTTGAGTGCTGTTTCCTTTGTCTTCTCCCTATAAAGACTACAAGAGAGTGCTCATCGATAAAAGTGAGAGCATATTGAAACACACGAGATGGAAGGTGTTCCACTTCCTCAACAGCGGCAAAAACAAGCAGGAGAAGCAAACATGTGCAACGAGTATACCTCAACTGGACCAATTAAAACACTTCAAAGAAGACTCCCTCAAGACGGTGGAAACGGTGAAATTCAGAAACGTTACTCCTACTTCTACAAAGCCACAAGGACCAATACCAGAAGCTGCTGCACAGAAGCTTTATCAAAAAGGCTTACAAGAAGGCTGATTAAGATGAAGTCGACAGGATCAACAGTTAGATCGTCACCAGACTCGACATTGACAGAATCAAATGCCCCACCTAGGAGCTTTTATCACCCTAAAGGATCACAAAGAAAGCTTCCAAAACAAGCCTAACTGCCGGCCAATCAACCCGACCCAGTCAGAGAGAGGCATCATAAGAAAAACCATCGTGTTCACAAGAACACTTGCTCTGTCATCAGGTGGTTCCAACATCCCTTACAAGTCCAGTCACGCCTTCATCACCTTCGACATCATCGAGTTCTACCCTTCTATCGCAAAACAGCTGCTTTCAGACGCCATGCTCGTTTGCTAAACAACATACCCACGTCACTGATGAGGAAGCTGAAACCATCTGGCATGCACGCAAATTGGTATTGTTCAGCAGCACAGCATGGGCCAAGAAGAACTCAACTGAACCATTCGACATTACCATGGGAGTATGATGGAGCGGAGATCTGCGAGCTCATCGGCACATTCCTCCTATCATCACTTGCAACCAAGCTCGGAGCTCGGAGAAAACAACATCTGGCTTTACCGAGACGACAGACTTTGCCATACTACATAACTCATCACCAAAGCAATGCGAAAAAATGAAGGGAAAAAATTACATCATCTTCCATACCTTCGACCTCCGCCATCCAAACCAACATCAAGCCAACATCAAGATCATTAACTTCCTCGATGTGACGCTCAACCCCAAACTGGCGCTCAACCTCAAACTGGACCAGCCACACTGCAAGCCAAACAGGCAAATTCTCTACATCAACAAAATATCAAATCACTATAATCAAGCAGCTTCCTCTTATCTATCAACAAACGAATCAGCAACATCTCAGACAGCACCTCAATCAAGCAACACTTTACTGCCAAAAACTCTTCATGACAGTAGCCTGCCAACACCAAATGCAATGCCAACCTAATGCAATACCAACCTAATGCAACACCGACCTAATGCAACACCGACCTAATGCAACACCGACCTAATGCAACACCGACCTAATGCAACACCGACCTAATGCAACACCGACCTAATGCAACACCGACCTAATGCAACACCGACCTAATGCAACACCGACCTAATGCAACACCGACCTAATGCAACACCGACCTAATGCAACACCGACCTAATGCGACACCGACCTAATGCGACACCGACCTAATGCGACACCGACCTAATGCGACACCGACCTAATGCGACACCGACCTAATGCGACACCGACCTAATGCGACACCGACCTAATGCGACACCGACCTAATGCGACACCGACCTAATGCGACACCGACCTAATGCGACACCGACCTAATGCGACACCGACCTAATGCGACACCGACCTAATGCGACACCGACCTAATGCAACACCGACCTAATGCAACACCGACCTAATGCAACACCGACCTAATGCAACACCGACCTAATGCAACAACGACCTAATGCAACACCGACCTAATGCAACACCGACCTAATGCAACACCGACCTAATGCAACACCGACCTAATGCAACACCGACCTAATGCAACACCGACCTAATGCAACACCGACCTAATGCAACACCGACCTAATGCGACACCGACCTAATGCGACACCGACCTAATGCGACACCGACCTAATGCGACACCGACCTAATGCGACACCGACCTAATGCGACACCGACCTAATGCGACACCGACCTAATGCGACACCGACCTAATGCGACACCGACCTAATGCAACACCGACCTAATGCAACACCGACCTAATGCAACAACGACCTAATGCAACAACGACCTAATGCAACACCGACCTAATGCAACACCAACAACGACCTAATGCAACACCGACCTAATGCAATACCGACCTAATGCAACACCGACCTAATGCAACACCGACCTAATGCAACACCGACCTAATGCAACACCGACCTAATGCAACACCGACCTAATGCAACACCGACCTAATGCAACACCGACCTAATGCAACACCGACCTAATGCAACACCGACCTAATGCAACACCGACCTAATGCGACACCGACCTAATGCGACACCGACCTAATGCGACACCGACCTAATGCGACACCGACCTAATGCGACACCGACCTAATGCGACACCGACCTAATGCGACACCGACCTAATGCGACACCGACCTAATGCGACACCGACCTAATGCAACACCGACCTAATGCAACACCGACCTAATGCAACACCGACCTAATGCAACACCGACCTAATGCAACACCGACCTAATGCAACACCGACCTAATGCAACACCGACCTAATGCAACACCGACCTAATGCAACACCGACCTAATGCAACACCGACCTAATGCAACACCGACCTAATGCAACACCGACCTAATGCAACACCGACCTAATGCAACACCGATCTAATGCAACACCGACCTAATGCAACAACGACCTAATGCAACACCGACCTAATGCAACACCGACCTAATGCAACACCGACCTAATGCAACACCGACCTAATGCAACACCAACAACGACCTAATGCAACACCGACCTAATGCAACACCGACCTAATGCAACACCGACCTAATGCAACACCAACCTAATGCAACAACGACCTAATGCAACACCGACCTAATGCAACACCAACAACGACCTAATGCAACACCGACCTAATGCAACAACGACCTAATGCAACACCGACCTAGTGCAACAACGACCTAATGCAACACCAACAACGACCTAATGCAACACCGACCTAATGCAACACCAACAACGACCTAATGCAACACCGACCTAATGCCTAATGCAACACCAACAACGACCTAATGCAACACCGACCTAATGCCTAATGCAACACCAACAACGACCTAATGCAACACCGACCTAATGCAACACTGACCTAATGCAACACCAACAACGACCTAATGCAACACCGACCTAATGCAACACCAACCTAATGCAACACCGACCTAATGCAACACCGACCTAATGCAACACCGACCTAATGCAACACCGACCTAATGCAACACCAACAACGACCTAATGCAACACCGACCTAATGCAACAACGACCTAATGCAACACCAACAACGACCTAATGCAACACCGACCTAATGCCTAATGCAACACCAACAACGACCTAATGCAACACCGACCTAATGCAACACTGACCTAATGCAACACCGACAACGACCTAATGCAACACCGACCTAATGCAACACCAACAACGACCTAATGCAACACCGACCTAATGCGACACCGACCTAATGCGACACCGACCTAATGCGACACCGACCTAATGCGACACCGACCTAATGCGACACCGACCTAATGCGACACCGACCTAATGCGACACCGACCTAATGCGACACCGACCTAATGCAACACCGACCTAATGCAACACCGACCTAATGCAACACCGACCTAATGCAACACCGACCTAATGCAACACCGACCTAATGCAACACCGACCTAATGCAACACCGACCTAATGCAACACCGACCTAATGCAACACCGACCTAATGCAACACCGACCTAATGCAACACCACCTAATGCAACACCGACCTAATGCAACACCGACCTAATGCAACAACGACCTAATGCAACAACGACCTAATGCAACACCGACCTAATGCAACACCGACCTAATGCAACACCGACCTAATGCAACACCGACCTAATGCAACACCGACCTAATGCAACACCGACCTAATGCAACACCGACCTAATGCAACACTGACCTAATGCAACACCGACCTAATGCAACACCGACCTAATGCAACACCGACCTAATGCAACACCGACCTAATGCAACACCGACCTAATGCAACACCGACCTAATGCAACACCGACCTAATGCAACACCGACCTAATGCAACACCAACAACGACCTAATGCAACACCGACCTAATGCAACACCAACAACGACCTAATGCAACACCGACCTAATGCCTAATGCAACACCAACAACGACCTAATGCAACACCGACCTAATGCCTAATGCAACACCAACAACGACCTAATGCAACACCGACCTAATGCAACACTGACCTAATGCAACACCAACAACGACCTAATGCAACACCGACCTAATGCAACACCAACCTAATGCAACACCGACCTAATGCAACACCGACCTAATGCAACACCGACCTAATGCAACACCGACCTAATGCAACACCAACAACGACCTAATGCAACACCGACCTAATGCAACAACGACCTAATGCAACACCAACAACGACCTAATGCAACACCGACCTAATGCCTAATGCAACACCAACAACGACCTAATGCAACACCGACCTAATGCAACACTGACCTAATGCAACACCGACAACGACCTAATGCAACACCGACCTAATGCCTAATGCAACACCAACAACGACCTAATGCAACACCGACCTAATGCAACAACGACCTAATGCAACACCGACCTAATGCAACACCGACCTAATGCAACACCGACCTAATGCAACACCGACCTAATGCAACACCAACAACGACCTAATGCAACACCGACCTAATGCAACACCGACCTAATGCAACACCGACCTAATGCAACACCAACCTAATGCAACAACGACCTAATGCAACACCGACCTAATGCAACACCAACAACGACCTAATGCAACACCGACCTAATGCAACAACGACCTAATGCAACACCGACCTAGTGCAACAACGACCTAATGCAACACCAACAACGACCTAATGCAACACCGACCTAATGCAACACCAACAACGACCTAATGCAACACCGACCTAATGCCTAATGCAACACCAACAACGACCTAATGCAACACCGACCTAATGCCTAATGCAACACCAACAACGACCTAATGCAACACCGACCTAATGCAACACTGACCTAATGCAACACCAACAACGACCTAATGCAACACCGACCTAATGCAACACCAACCTAATGCAACACCGACCTAATGCAACACCGACCTAATGCAACACCGACCTAATGCAACACCGACCTAATGCAACACCAACAACGACCTAATGCAACACCGACCTAATGCAACAACGACCTAATGCAACACCAACAACGACCTAATGCAACACCGACCTAATGCCTAATGCAACACCAACAACGACCTAATGCAACACCGACCTAATGCAACACTGACCTAATGCAACACCGACAACGACCTAATGCAACACCGACCTAATGCAACACCAACAACGACCTAATGCAACACCGACCTAATGCGACACCGACCTAATGCGACACCGACCTAATGCGACACCGACCTAATGCGACACCGACCTAATGCGACACCGACCTAATGCGACACCGACCTAATGCGACACCGACCTAATGCGACACCGACCTAATGCAACACCGACCTAATGCAACACCGACCTAATGCAACACCGACCTAATGCAACACCGACCTAATGCAACACCGACCTAATGCAACACCGACCTAATGCAACACCGACCTAATGCAACACCGACCTAATGCAACACCGACCTAATGCAACACCGACCTAATGCAACACCACCTAATGCAACACCGACCTAATGCAACACCGACCTAATGCAACAACGACCTAATGCAACACCGACCTAATGCAACACCGACCTAATGCAACACCGACCTAATGCAACACCGACCTAATGCAACACCGACCTAATGCAACACCGACCTAATGCAACACCGACCTAATGCAACACTGACCTAATGCAACACCGACCTAATGCAACACCGACCTAATGCAACACCGACCTAATGCAACACCGACCTAATGCAACACCGACCTAATGCAACACCGACCTAATGCAACACCGACCTAATGCAACACTGACCTAATGTAACACCACCTAATGCAACACCAACCTAATGCAACACGAGAAACAACTCTGCACTCTCTAGATTCATATGGAAACTCAGACAACAACACGCAGTACAGCATAAAATGGTCCATCATGGACAGAGCGCCATCCCACTCAACTAATTCAAAATGCTGTAACTTATACATCGCAGAGAAGCCCCACATCATCTACTCAGACACAAAAAAACAAGTATGAATTCCTCTCATCAAAGTGCAGACACAACAAGTTCATCCTCATTGACACCTACTCTGTCAAATCACCACCTCATTTTACACATCCAACCCTCCTCATTTAATTATGCCCATCTCTCATCTCAGTACATGTACCTCATTGTCGCCGATGATAGCTTAATTAAGCATGAAATAGTTATCATCACCACCACCATCATTATTATTATTATCATCATCATAATCATAATAATTATTATCATTATAGTTGTATTATCATTATTGTTGTTGTTGTTGTTGTTGTTGTTGTTATTATTATTATTATTATTATTATTATTATTATTATTATTATTATTATTATTATTATTATTATTATTATTATTATTATTATTATTATTATTATTATTATTATTATTATTATTATTATTATTAGACTTGTGTGCCTCATTAGTTGGCACTTCAGCCAGACAGACAGGCAATAGGCAATCACAAATGTTTACAATAATGACCTAACTCATTTTATATAAAATGACACAAAATCTGAAGAGACATCTTTGTGCCAGCCATGCTTCATTGCTCTGATGTTCTACTTGATATTATTACTCTTGTGCCCTCAAAACTAATGGCTCCACGGGCCTGTCATGGAGCAGAAGCACTCATAATGATGATGCTGTTCTTCATTTCTCTTTCCATCCTTGCTGCAGGCGATATACGTCCTACTTCAAAAGTGGTTCATATTCAATCAGGGCACTACAAGTGAGAGGCAATGACTCTGTGTCAAGCTCATGAAATGCAGTGTAAACCAATGTAACATTGTAATGTAACACACAACCATCATGCTTCTCTTGACTACAAGTGAGAGGCAATGACTCCGTGTCAAGCTCATGAAATGCAGTGTAAACCAATGTAACACACAACCAACATGACTGGTGTTGTTTGCACAGACAAATGGAAGAGCTATCCCATCTCAGTGACTGCCTACAGCTACTTCTTTGGCGCAGTGTTCATTGGTGTGACTAGCATCTTCTACTCGGCCATTACTGGGAAGTGGTCAGAATATGCCATCCCTGAAGATGTGAGGACTACTCTTACCCGAGCCATTTTTATAAGCACGTGCTCTTACCTGAGCTATTTTATATGATAAGCACGTGCTCTTATCTGAGCTATTTTATAAGCATGTGATCTTATCTGAGCTATTTTGCACGTGCTCTTACCTGAGCTATTTTTATAAGCATGTGCTCTTATCTGAGCTATTTTATAACCACGTGCTCTTACCTGAGCTATTTTTATAACCACGTGCTCTTACCTGAGCTATTTTTATAAGCATGTGCTCTTATCTGAGCTATTTTATAAGCATGTGCTCTTACCTAGCTATTTTTATAAGCATCTGCTCTTATCTGAGCTTATTTAAGCACATGCTCATAGCTACTGTTTATAAGCACGTGCTCTCATAAGCTGTTTATAAGCACATGCTCTCATAAGCTGTTTATAAGCATGTGCTCTATAAGTTCATAAGCACATGCTCTCATAAGCTGTTTATAAGCATGTGCTCTATAAGTTCATAGCTATTGTTTATAAGCACATGCTCTCATAAGTTAATAGCTGCTGTTTATAAGCACATGCTCTCATAAAGCACATGCTCTCATAAGCTGTTTATAAGCATGTGCTCTCATAAGTTCCTAGCTATTGTTTATAAGCACATGCTCTCAAGCTATTTATAAGCCTCATGAGCTGTTTATAAGCACATGCTCTCATAAGCTGTTTATAAGCACATGCTCTCATAAGCTGTTTATAAGCACATGCTCTCATAAGTTCATAGCTATTGTTTATAAGTCATAGCTATCGTTTATAAGCACGTGCTCTCATAAGTTCCTAGCTATTGTTTATAAATACATGCCCTCATCAGGTGAACATTCACCTTCACTTAAAGCCAGTATATGGCCCATTTTTTTTGAAGAAAAAAACTCTCACCTCTTTCAAGGGCCGTAACTCCTGAACTACACCCCCTATGTCAGTGATTTTATGCTCAAAAGATAGATCTCTCTTAGTGCTTCAAAACAACATTTAAAAAGTGAGGATAGGGTCTGTATACAGTGTGTGACATGCAGAAAAGCTGGGAAAAGTGAGAAAAATCAACCTTAAAACCCTACAAAGCCTAGCTCAACAAATAAAACAGCTATGGCTTCCAAAACTCTTGGTAATATTGCTTAGACACTAATGAGTGATTTAATAGAGTTAAATAGTGCTTGCTAAGTGCATTACCAGCTGTACAATTGGCTGCGTGCCAGCGCTTTTAATTGCCACTAAGGACAGTTGTGAATAAACTTATAACTTGGAAGTGCTTATAGCTACTACTTAACTAACTCTATTAAATCATAGAGCAAAGACAGAGCTATAAAATGATATATAATAAAGTAGGTACACACTAACTTTTCTTAGAGATATCCTTTTTTGAAATTCAAAAAGGCTCTTTTTTTGGAAAGGTGGGAAATCGCTGTTGAAGTTGGACTATATACTTTCAAGGGGAAACAATGGTATTTTTTAATATTTTTTTTTAACTTGTGATTACAACTTTAGAGCTCCGTAGATTCTGCAACCTTCATGGTGTGGACTTGATATATAGCTCAGAAGATAGGTCTCTCTGTGTGCTCTCTTTTGATACTAAAATATGTTTCATAGGTATAACTATAGGCAAGTTACTAGACCCTAAAGTGGATGGACCTCAAAAACCTGCATCCCAAAGTCCCCATCCAGAATAACTCCAGATTGCTAAGTGCAAAAAAAATGAAATTGGTACGAGTGGCTAGAGGAAGCCCTAGAGCATGCAATGACCTTTTTCATTAGGCGTTAAAAAATTTATTACCTGGTCAAGTGCGCGGGTAGAAAATTGAGGGTGTTGCAATTCTACGGAGCTCTAAAGGTGTAACCACAAGTAAAAATTAAAATAAAATAAAAAATGCCCTCCTTCAATTTTTCAGTTGAATGAAGTGTAGGCCTGGATAAAATCCACCATAACTTGAGACTTGTGCTTCCTAATGTTTCCAAATTTGAAAGACAATTTGTACAGATGTTTAGAAATTATATAAGCACACAAAAAAAAAGGTCAAATATTGAGGAAAAATGGGCCATACTGGCCTTAAAAGATAACTAGCAAATACCTAATGGCTCACTCAATTCCAACATTTCATATCTGGCTGTTCTTTGGTTCTATTTTTAGACTTCCAGCAACCTAATCTATATTTAGAACCAGTATAGTCAATTGGGGTTAAAAAAACCCCGTTTCCCTTAACTTTACCTTTTAAGAGCCAGAGTAAAGGATTTACTAAAAACACATGTGCCCTCCTCTAGTACTTTACTATCAAATGATGACTACATAAATAAAAATATATATCCTATGTCCTATAATGAAATATTAATAAAAATATGGTGGCTTTTTTTTACCCCATGAAAGGGGTAAAAAAAAAGCCGGTTCGGGGTAAAAAAAACCCACCCCTTTAAAAATATCCTAAACAGTAAAATCAAATGTAAATACTTCAATATTTTATCAATTGAATCTTTTTTCATTAAAATTTGTTCAAATACTACAATAAATAGTACAATAATGGTTAACAGTTGGGGTTTTATTGCATTTTCTTAAAGAAAAATACTTGAAAATGTTTATCACTTTTGCTTCACACTCGAACTTCAGCAGTGCCTTCCCTCGACTAACTGTTTCCACTACTGGCTGAACAGGGCCATACATGCAACGATCCACTGCTACTATCTCCATCTTCCTGCTGTGGCCAATCGTAGAAAATAAATGCGTGTTGAGTCTGTGCTTCGCTCTTTTTTTGTGAAGGAAGGTAAATTAAGCTGATGTGGGATCATCTTCGTCACCACTGAAAACTTTTGTCATGTCCATGTACCATTGATAATCAATGACTAAAGTTGGTTTATTCATATTCAGTTACTCACATTATATATATACTATTGTATCATTCTGTCCATCAGAATGATGCAATAGTCCATGTACCATTGACTAGGTGGTTCAAATAATTCATATTACTCACAATTATGCTTTAACTCACAAATTAGCATGACTGGAGAAAAGACTAGAAAAAAATTGCAAAAAAAAACACCTGGCTTTTTTTTACCCCAAGTGACCAAAAATATCTGGGGTAAAAAAAAAGCCAGTCCTAAAATATCCAAAAAATTGAATATTTTTTTTGTCAATGAATAAACCATTTAGTAACTATTTTCTTTTGGCTAGTGTTCATAATTTACTAACTAGTTTGATTAATCTACCCAAAAGTTCAGGTGAGTCAGAAAAAAGTTAATTTCGGGTATTTTCTATATACATGTTTAGGTTCTTTATTTTGTCATGTCCTCCATGTCAATATTTTTATACAAAAACACACATTAATGAAAAGCCCATTAAAAGTACTTGACAGATCAAGGATTGTTTAAATTCTTAAAGCAGCTGTGTCTTCCCCAGCTGGTCTTTTTTTATCCCAACTTACCCCCCCGGCTTTTTTTTAACCCCAATTGACTATATATACTACTATGTCATCTTCTAGACAAAATGTATTATAGTTTGTGTGGGTTGTTATTAGTCAGAAATGCTGTACAGCATGTTGCATATGCATGCATGTGTAACACTGTGTGATGCTGTGTTATGTCCTGCAGTCCTTCTACGCTCTGCTGTACGCAGTCTTCATCACATCAGCAATGTGCTATCTGCTTCTCACGTGGACCAACATGCACCTCTCAGTTACCATAGTTACAGCATTCTGGCCAACACAGGTACTTAATAATGATAATTGCATGTGTTATTATCATCAAAGTGTTTACACAAGGTAAGAGTACCTCCCCTCTACCCCTTTTGTGTGCAAGGTGATTGTTGAACCTGGCAGTACCCAGCACCAGAGGGTCAAATACATGTACATTGAAATACAATAAAGCTGCTGTATGTCTGCGTGTGTGTGTGTGTGGCTTATGCCCGGCCAAATGCCTGAACCGGTTTGAACCAAACTTGGTGAGTAGTTGAGGGTAGATCAAGGAGTGTCAAAATAATATAACAACGATCAAAGAAAATGTTTAAAAAAATCACTAATACCCCCAAACCAGTTTTCATTTCTCAGAACGCTTATGAAGTCGAAAAATATAAACAACAAAGATATGAGTCTGACGTACGCAGATTAAATCAATTGCTAAGACGCACGAGTTTTTATTTAGGGAACCAGTTGGTATGAAAATTTGTTAACAAACAGCTTAACTGGTTTGTCTTGGAAAAAAATTGTTCGACTTGCTCAACCTGTTTATAAGTTTTTGTGCAGCCTGGTGCTTTCTTTCTGCATGAGGATGCTCTAATCACCAACCAATGTTCATTTCTCAGAAAATTTATGTTGATAGAACACATTACAGAATGTCAAATTTGTAAATGACTACACCGAGGCAGGGATACATTATTTTATTTCCGTGTGGGTAGCTTCAGCTAATATTTTACAAAAATTCCAAAATACAATATTAATCCAAATACTTTTTAATGTTGTGTGCGAGTTACTTTCAGCTGACATCAAATGACTCTCTTGAAATCAGCTTGAAAAATGAAAAATATAAAAATATTGTGTCCCAGATTTCCACCAAAATACTTGAGGAATAATGAAGACCTAAGTAAGTAATTTGGTTGAAATGTTGGCACTAGCTGATTTAAAGAGAATCCTTAAAACTTTTTATATTCTCAAATACTAATACTCCAAAATATGAATGCATTTAAAATTTTAAATACAAATACAAATCCTTTCAAATTGTTTCAAATGCAAGTACTAATACTTTCCAGTGATCTTTATTGGTATGTACTTGTATGTTGTCACAGCATGTACCAAATCACATCATATCACATTGGTCCACATGTATCACCATCGTGTACCGCAGAACATGTGTTACAAATCACATCTCATTGGTCCACATGTATCACCACCATGTACCGCAGAACATGTGTTATCAAATCACATCATATTGGTCCACATGTATCATACATACTAAAATCAGTATAGTATTGATATTTTAAATGGTAAAGGGTCATCTAACTGGTTGTCAACGTGGGGACAGTCTTGTTTCCTTTCTTCTGTAAGCGTTCCAATACACCATGTTATTTAGTGCCCCAGATGATTGGCATCAATAGCTGTTAGGCGCAGCTTTCATTGTGTTCTAAGTTTAGCGTCCCACTATATCTCTGGAAGTGCTTGTCCTGAAACATATCTGCTCTGTGTACTATTAAAGGCAACCTTTGAAGAGCACGTGCAAGACTAACTGCTGCTCGTGCTCGTGATCTCTCAGGGTTGTTTTTTATTTATTTATTTATTTTAGAAGGAAGCCTCTAGTGGTGGTTGAATTTCGTTGAGAGAATAAAACCTTCTTTTGTGGCCTGAGCTTTCGATCGCTTTTGGAGGTGGGAAGGGGGGGGGAGAGATAAGGTGAGGGGGTTGGGTCAAGTTTGTGGAGTGATTCTGTCCCTACTGAGGGAGCATGGATCCAGGATGATTGGGATTAACCTGGGATATCCCTGCTGAAAGAGCGTGCATCTCAGAATAGTTAGTATCCTGAGTAGTGAAGGAGCATGGATCACAGAATAGTTAGTATCCCGGAATACTTGGGATTGGGATGTCCTGGATTCCGGTCACACCCTCACAAGGGTCCTGTAAATGTTTGTCTGCGTTAGTAAATTCTTGTTTCATTCTAGTAAATCCAATAGTAAATCCAATATATGTATAAAAACATATTTTGCCTGTGTATCTATCTACTTTCCCCCTACACATAACTTGCATCCATTGGTCATAATTTTGCTACCACGCTGTCCACGCTGTCCAATGCATTGCAGCGACTGATCCATTTCTCTATTCAGCAAAGCATTAAAGAATATAAGCACACAGTTTGTGTGCAATAAACATGCTCGTGCGTGGTGCAGTAGGAGACGCGGACTAAGCAGGTTATTTATCACTGCTTTGGAAAAGGTCCCCAAACTTAAAAAGACCACACAATCTCGTGTGTTCACGTGGTGTATGACTAGCAGCTGCAATCTTCTGTAGTAACATTTGTCTACTAGTGAAGAAGTGAGTGGTCAGTGGCTATAGAGAGAATCTTGTTCTCTTCTAAGAAAATTATAAAAGCATAGAACATTATAACAGCCTGGCCTAGGAACTCGGGTATTGCATACTGTTCTGTCTGTTCTTACTTGTAGCAACTGAACTGTGCAGTTGTCCTTAAAGAATATACTGAACAGTGATTGCCTGACTTCAGCCATCTTGAGTCCTTGAAGAATATACTGAACAGTGATTGCCTGACTTCAGCCATCTTGAGTCCTTGAAGAATATACTTCACATTGATTGCCTGACTTCAGCCATCTTGAGTCCTTGAAGAATATACTGAATAATGATTGCCTGACTTCAGCCATCTTGAGTCCTTGAAGAATATACTGAACAGTGATTGCCTGACTTCAGCCATCTTGAGTCCTTGAAGAATATACTGAACAGTGATTGCCTGACTTCAGCCATCTTGAGTCCTTGAAGAATACACTGAACAGTGATTGCCTGACTTCAGCCATCTTGAGTCCTTGAAGAATATACTGAACAGTGATTGCCTGACTTCAGCCATCTTGAGTCCTTGAAGAATATACTGAACAGTGATTGCCTGACTTCAGCCATCTTGAGTCCTTGAAGAATATACTGAACAATGATTGCCTGACTTCAGCCATCTTGAGTCCTTGAAGAATATACTGAACAGTGATTGCCTGACTTCAGCCATCTTGAGTCCTTGAAGAATATACTGAACAGTGATTGCCTGACTTCAGCCATCTTGAGTCCTTGAAGAATATACTGAAGTATGATTTGCCTGACTTCAGCCATCTTGAGTCCTTGAAGAATATACTGAAGTATGATTTGCCTGACTTCAGCCATCTTGAGTCCTTGAAGAATATACTGAACAGTGATTGCCTGACTTCAGCCATCTTGAGTCCTTGAAGAATATACTGAACAGTGATTGCCTGACTTCAGCCATCTTGAGTCCTTGAAGAATATACTGAACAGTGATTGCCTGACTTCAGCCATCTTGAGGCATCTCTCTCTCAGAAAAAATGCAAACAGTAATAAGTCATAAGCAACAAAGTTTGCTCACAACACACAATTCTGTCTAATCCTATCTGCAACGCAAATTCTACCTGCGATGCTCCAGTCAGCAACGTCTATGGTTGGTTGACTTTGGTGTTCTATATACTGAGCAACTTCTTATAGGAGAATGCTGGAGTATAAAACAAAAACAAAAAACAACAAATAGAAACACATCAAAAAATATATTGCTCAAAAAAAGGAATGAAGCAAGCAATACAGACCACAGACATTTACAGGACCCTTTACCTATTAATATAATGAAGACCACAAACATTTACAGGACCCTTTACCTATTAATATAATGAAGATCAGTCTTTTTTTCCTTCTGTATTATATTTGTAGTTCGGGGCTGTATGTAAATATTTGTGAATGAAGAAGGATCCTATGGTAGTAATTCCTTATGTAGCAGGGATGAGTGAAGATATCAGGAGGGTTTGCTGGAAGTTCAACATCAGAGTCATTTTAATATCGGGAAGAACTCTTGAGGGCACACTCTGAGCAGAGTGAAGGATGAATTACCAGCTAATATGCACTCATGCATTGTGTACGGCATCCCTTGCAGCTATGGGAAGTATGCAGCTATGGGAAGTACTACATAGGGGAGTCCAACAGAAGACTGGAGACCAGAGTGAAAGAACATCAAGATGCCTGTAAAAAGTGTGCTAAAGAATGGAATGGACTTGCCTATTTATTATTTTAATTTATTTTTGTTGTTATTAATTTGTTATTTTTAAATTAATTAGTTGTTTTATTTATTTATTTTACTTTTTTATTTTTAAGATTTATTTTTATTCTTGTTATTATTTATTTATTTGTTTATTCTTTCACTATCATTTATTTTTATTTAATTTTAAAATTATTATTAGATATAAATTATTTTTTACATTGTTTTGGTGTTTCATTTCTATTATTATTGTTAGGTATTATATTTTATTTTTCCACATCTGGTTCATGTGTTGGACGTGTCTGCCGGAGGTGTGCTTTGTATCACCTGGTGAATAGCTAGCTACAGGTATATAGCAGGCTCACACAGAGACTTATCATCTCATTATTCCTGATGAAGGCTAGAGCATTTAGTCTAAACGTCGAGACAGTAAAATTCAAGTTTGATTATTAGAAGGTCATTGTAATCCAATTATACACACACATACATTGATACATACATCTGCTGTCATGTCCACTTAGTCTCAGCCATATCTCAGTGTACACTCAACCATTTTATTCTTATAATCTCTACACTAAAACTGATGCACTAGATTTATGGGCCATTGCAAAGGACTTTGTATTTGCAAATTCACGTGGAGTGCATTATTTTTGGAAAATTCTAATTCTTCTGTCCACTGACATTGACCTTGTTAAGGAAAGCACCTTATGTCCCCTCAAGAACCTTCAGCTTCTGCACTGCATGGGAGCACCCACACCCTACAGCTGCTGCAGGTGTGTGCCCCTTACATTGGCCGCCCTATCATATATCACCTTCCTGCGCCTTTGTTACGATGAGAATCTTCATTGTGTGAGTTGTGGGAGAATGAGCTGTTCTGACAACCCAGCATGGTAAAGGACTGCCATGATTTAAAAAAGATATATCTTCTCATGCTTTGCCTAGGTGGGAGGGGAGGAAAGAATGAGTGAGTGTTTAGAAGCCATTTCTTGTGTGTGTGTGTGTTACTTCCATGCAGGTGTTAGTAGCAGTGGTGGCATCCTACTTCATCACGCAAGACAAACTTGCTCCTCTTGTAAGTACATGTCTTTTTGTCTTCTCTAACTAGACTAGCGAAGATGTAAGACTTGGCTCAAACTAATGTTAGCTCGTGGTGCAGTGCATAACACCATGTGACAGGAAATCAAACATGATTTATGCATTATTATATTGACTGGCAAATGCAACCACCAAGTTGGTATTGGCGAGGACTCAGCACTGACAGCTCGTGTGTGAGGCTACGACTGAGAGCCATTCCCAGTCATCTAGTCTCACACCAGCTGCCTTGCATGAATGCATTTCTGTCATTGCACTGGGTCTAAGGCTCAAGTTGATGTGCTGAGATGTAGACCTCATCCACGTGTCTTGTGCTCCTGGCCTGCAGCAATATGTAGGAGCAGTGATGCTTCCTTGCATGAATGCATTTCTGTCATTGCACTGGGTCTAAGGCTCAAGTTGATGTGCTGAGATGTAAAGCTCATCCACGTGTCTTGTGCTCCTGGCCTGCAGCAATATGTAGGAGCAGTGATGCTTCCTTGCATGAATGCATTTCTGTCATTGCACTGGGTCTAAGGCTCAAGTTGATGTGCTGAGATGTAGAGCTCATCCACGTGTCTTATGCTCCTGGCCTGCAGCAATATGTAGGAGCAGTGATGCTGATCCTGGCTCTATTTATGGTCTTGTTCTCCAACCACATGAAGGAGAGGTTGGAGGACGGAAAGACAGTGCTGCGTGTGGACTGTCACAAGACTCTCTTTTGAGTGACTGAGAGAGGAATGAAGATGAGAAGAAATCACTCATATCCAGAATGTAGGTGAGGTTATGAGCGTTTGTATATTTATATGTGATTTGGCTATATACTCTGGTATTTATATGTGTATATATATGCAGCCTCCATTGCACATCATGGATCAGTTACCAAGCAACCAACCAAGTCTATACACTGTACACTGGCTTTACCTAGCAAACATAAATTTGGTGTGTTATATTAAGAGTCACTCTCAATATGGAGTTCACCCATGAGGGTCAAATGTCATCATATTTGTAATGAGCAACCTCTTCATCCATGAACTTTGTGTGTGTGTGTGTGTTGACAAGAAGCCAATGGATCTTAGGTAGTTCTAGGAAGTAAGTGTGCATGCCACAGTTGTCTTTCACCATCATCATTGTGTATTTTAAGCTGTGATCTATCCTCCTTACTGGTGAATTTATGGTAAGCTTAAGCCAGTTATCATGCAAGAAACCAGCATTCTGGATGGGTAAACACAATATTTGAGAGCACCTTTTACTACTCGAGAAAAATTGGCAACACCTTTGATGGTGGACACTACTCCAGTCAAAAAAAATTAGCATAATTTACTCGTGTTGTTGTTGTGTCCAGTTTTTGTGTTTTTTCCCTGCCCACCTTATGCCACATGATTATTTAAAAAAATTAAAAAAAAAAATTTAATTAAAAAATTTAATGGTTAACTTTTGAGTCCTTTTGAGTCACCGACAAAATGGAAAAAAGGGCATGTTTTCCTACAGAGAGCTCCATATGGTTCACAGTTAACGTATTTCATATGTTTAATGGTGTGTGATTGGTGTGTGATAAAAGTTTGGTTTAATCTAGGGCTATTGATTTGGGTGTTTTAACTTAGCTAATGAAGCAAAATTAGACTTAAGGGGACCCGTCTCGTTTTTACCAATTTACTTAAAATGGCACCTAGACATAAGCAATGATGGTACCATTCTAGAGTTTGGACATTCTTATCCATGCATCTGCTCCATTTAATGTGTATATTGAATGTTGAATGTGTTTCCTTCTCAGTTGGTAGCTGGCCAAGGAACTACCCCGCTAACAGTCTTTCTCAGCCTCTTGCTAGATAAACCCTAGCCTTGTTACCCAGGCTGTTCCCCGTCACCTCTTGACTAGTTCCAGTAAATCAGTTGGCTAACTTAATATCACTTATCTTACAACTTCAATAACTCTGCTCAACTCAACTCCCAGATGTCAGCTGCTCTTAAATAAGCTGTCCATACATGGTAATGTTAAATAGACCACTCAGTGAATCCTGTTATGCATGTTTACCTATTACTGCCTAATTGACAACTTCTAAGTGCTAATGGAATGTTTAATGTACAGTATACCCTCGCATATCCGAACCTCGATTATCCAAACTCCTGATTAAATAATAAACCTGGTAATAGTAGTTTTGTCGAATGAGTCGAAGATAGGCAAGATAACAAATGGAGCCAGTCAAGCCAGACTAGCGGAAGAGTAAGGCGTAGGGAAGTTGACTAACGGAGATAAAAAAAGAACGAAGCAAAACTTCGAGAGTTCGCAGGCAACCTTGACTGTCGGGGACAAGTTCAGCTTGCAAAGTCATGCGCCTTGCTAAAGACGAACAGCTAGAAAATGCTATGAAAGAAAAGGGAGCAAGCCCCAAGGCACTGCACTATTGCTCAGAGAAAATACAACATTATGAATATAAATAATATGAAAAATATGTATGCAAAACAGCATGCCAGTTACTGAGGACCTAAATCCTTCTAGTACCAGGAATCGGATGTCGACCAGTTTGGCATGCATGGGTTGAGCTGCAGGCACAGTCAGGGAAGGCTTTCTCGCCATGGTGCTTTCAATGATATCATCCACCGGTCATTAACTAACTGCTGCAAATATCCCTTCCCAGCTGGAGCCCTCAGGTCTGCTTCGGTCCGATGGAAAGAGACCTGATGGCATGTCCATCATTCCATGGTCAAGTGGTAGACTCTTGGTATGGGATGCAACCTGCAGTGACACCTTTGTCCCATCCAACCTTTTGGCTGCAGTCACTGAGGCTGGTTCAGTGGCAGCCCAGGCGGAGATTTTGAAGGGTGAGAAGTACGCCCACCTGGACTCGGCATACAAGTTTGTACCTGTGGCGGTAGAGACGTGTGGATACTTTGGGCCTCAAGCAAAGGCATTCTTCAGGGAGTTGGGCCGCCGCCTGAGGTCAGTGACTTACGAAGAGAACTCCCATCAACATCTTCTTCAACGGATTTCTGTGGCTGTGCAGCGTGGGAATGCAGCCTCAGTAATGGGATCTTTGCCATCAGGGTTGGGGACGAGCCATTCCCTAATCATCACTTGAACATTTGAACTTGAGGGGAAGGGGTTTCTATAAACTATATGAATAAGCATGAATACGATGATGATGAGATAATAGTTAATAGTAACCTGCATATATATTTTCAATTAATGCAATTAATGCTATGTACCACGTATATATAATTTACATAAGCTCTATATGATGCTATAAAAATCATTAACTACATTAAGAGTGAAGTTTTCCTTTGTGATACTCCTTGATGAGAGTAGTTTGCTTTGCTGACTGATAGTTCTTTCAGTGTTTGTGAGTACTCAGAAAATAGAAATGATAATCCTGCCATTGTGGCAGCAGTTCAGTGTCTCCATATTAAACCTTCAAGCATCACAATGCTGGCACTGTGTGGACACTGGCCCAAGGTGGAAGTTTACATTGCTAGGACTTTCACTTGTACTTCTCACTAGACTCTGCCTTTCTCTGTTCAGCTCTCTCCAAACATTTCTTTCTTCATCTGCTAATACTGATCTCGCCAATCTCTACCTTTCTCCATTTAGATCATTCTGGATGTTTCTCTCCTCATGTGGTAATGCTGTTCTTCTCACTGCCTATTAATACTTGCTCTTACATAAATCACTCATTCTCCACCTCTGTCTCTCTGCTGCCGCATAGCTCCATCTCGGGCTTGCGGCATTTCGCAGGTTAATGACAGTTGCTATGTGTTGCACTGAGCATGCTCAGCACTATGATACATACATGGACAAAAAATAATAATTAAAAAAAAAAAAAATTTTTTTAAAGGCTTCCAACTCCATTAGTCATTTGTTTGACTCATAAACTTTTACTAGCCATACAAAATAACTCGCAAGAAGCTAGCCTGCTCATATTTATGTCTGCTATGTGCATAGCAGCTGCTAACTTGTGTATGCTAAACCACACACCATTTCAGGTCTAAATGTGTCGTAGGTAATTTTAGATGGAGTGTGTTGGAACTCTATGAAGGACCAAATCCATGCTACTGCAAAGGTAGCAGTAAGACTAGTCATAATAACACTTGCGCTATTACACCATGTGACACCATGTGATGCTGTGTTATGTGCTGCAGTCCCTCTACACTCTGGTGTACGCAGTATTCATCACATCAGCAATGTGCTATCTCCTGATCACATGGATCAACATGCACCTCTCAGCTACCATAGTCACAGCATTCTGGCCAACGCAGGTAAATTGATGTTACTAAGCATACATTAAGGTAAGGGACCACTCCCCTGCATCTCCCCCCTTGTGTGTATTGTCGACTGGATTACAAAACTTTTAGTTGCATGCAACATTTATGACTTGACGACCACATCTATTTATCCAGCAATGGGAGGGAGGTGTTCAAAAGCCATTCCTTTATCTGTGCTGTGTTGCGTCCTTGCAGGTACTGGTAGCAAGTGGTGACATCCTACTTCATCACGCAAGACAAACTTGCTCCTCTTGTAAGTCCATGTCTCTTTGTGTTCAGATGTACGACTTGGCTCTAACCAATGGTAGCCCGTGGTGCAGTGCATCATACCATTTGACAGGAAGTTGAATTATTTTTGTAAATGCAACCACCAAGTTGGTATCGGCAAGGACTCAACAATGACAGCTCGTGAGGCTGCGACTGAGAGCCATTCTCAGTCGTCTAGTCTCACACCAGCTGCCTTGTATGAATGCATTTCTGTCATTGCACTGGGTCTAAGGCTCAAGTTGATGTGCTGAGATGTAGAGCTCATCCATGTGTCTTGTGCTCCTGGCCTGCAGCAATATGTACTGATGCTGATCCTGGTTCTATTTATGGTCTTGTTCTCCAACCACATGAAGGAGAGGTGGGAGGACGGAAAGACACTACTGCGTGCGGACTGTCACAAGACAGAGACTCTTGTGCCTCCTGACAAGGAAGATGACAATGATAAGAAACCCTTCTTACCCAGAAAGTAGGTGAAGTTGTGCGTGTATTTATTTGTCTAGGAGGGAATATATTATCACTGCTGTCCTACATGCATAAGTGATTATTACATGCAGGCTGATACTGAAGAACACCCGATAAAGAAGAGAACTGGACACTAGTTGTGGACATATATAAAATATCTAATTTTGACACATAACTTGCATACAATATTACTATATAGTCCAAATTATTGGCAGCGTCTTAATACCTTCAGCTACGATAATCGGTGGTTTCCCTCTTACTCTTGTGACAATTTTTTTAAACAACAGTCACGCATAAAATACATATATAGACGCGTGAATTCCGAACTAATATATACTGAGTAGCTTCTTATAAGAGATGCTAAAAATTTGAAACGAGACAAAAACATTATATAAATTTTTTTGTAGTGCATTGACTTGTCAAAAAATAAATAAAACAAGATTTACCAAATGTATATCTCAGTCATTTATAAGACCCCCTCTACCTAGAATACCAATATTATAAGAGTGAAGGTCATCAGTCATCACTACCGACATAATATTATTCATAGGGCTATGTCATCTGCTCAGGTGCCTTCAAGGCTGGAACTGTCTAGACTCAGTCATATGGACAGCAAGCATCCGGATGGAATCACCATGGTGCCATGGAAATGTGGCAAGCCCCTGATCTGGGATGTGACCTGCCTAAACACTCTGGCACAGTCCTATTGTGCTCAAGCTACCAGGAGCTCAGGTGCAGTAGCTTTTTTTTTGTGCCAGTTGCGGTAGAGACCCTAGGTGCAAGGAAAATAAAATAAAGCAACCCACCGGGAAGAGAATTCACACCAATTTTTGATACAATAATTGTCTGTGGCGGTACAGAGAGGCAATGCTCTTGCAGTCATGGGGGCAATGGGAAGCTCGGGTGTGGATAGCCTTGTGCAATTATTATTGTTGTTATTGTTGTTGTTGTTGTTTGAATTTAAAAAAATTAAATACATATTGTGCTGTATAGAATGCGGGCATGGCATTTGGTCCGGTACATGAGTCATAATGTCATGGGGCTTGCTACTGCTGTTCCTCTCTCTGCCTCTACTTCTGGAGAGTTTAAAAACTCAAAAAGAGTCTTCTGTCATAAACTGGTTTGGTGTGGAGCTTATGGTAAAAGAGTGGGTGGAGTTAAAACTTGAATTGGCATCATTTGGAGATCATGGGTCCTCAAAATGACCGAGGTCTGGCTAATATTTTGTTGTTACATCTTTTGTCTTGAGTATATAGGAATTGATGTGCATATCTAACCACATACGCTGCGGAAATGTTTTGCCGTCCCCTCGGTAAGCATCTGCAATGTTAACCCTTCCACTGGCAGATTTATGGTGGCTATATATATACATAATGTACGATTTCCACATTATTTTTATTGCAATAAGAATGAATTATCTAGCAGCCACATATCAGGTGATAGCTAATGAGTTGATGAACAATTGTAAATAAACTTTTGTTTGCTTAGCAATTAACTAAATTTCCGTTACTCGGAAACGGAAAGGAAAAAAAGTTTTTTTCTAACAGTTATTCTTCATTGGTTGACCATTTTCCACTGAATATAAGGTTATACATAATTATATAGATGATGAGACAACGAACAATTATGATACTTTGCCTTTTATTGCTTCGTATATTAGATGATACATATAAATGAAAAACCAGGCAAGTTATCCAGTCAACTTTTGGTCAACAACATTGACCATTGCTCATCGAACCAAGTCAAATAATTTCTTCACCTTGAAGATGTTGCTATGAAGTGGGTGACCAACGGGATAGCCGGACCAGGAGCAATGGCCCAACCACAACTATTCCCGTGATGAGTAGGAGTAACCTTGGAGTCTAGAACCCAGAGAGAACATATATAACAAAATTCATTCATGCACTACTACAATATGACATATACACACCAGCAACCAAACCACCAGTAGCCTATGGACCAGGAGAACTTTAACTACTATACACACTTGAACTATCTTACAATTCATATATCTGCTACATGCACTTACTCATTTGTAAAACTCAGGATTAGCTTTTGCTATTGAGATTGTATTTTGTTTTTGAAAAAAAAAAAACAAAAAAAAAACTAGCTTAACTGCAATCCATAACTATGCCCATGACGAGCAGGAAAAGTTGCCAGAGTCATATGCTAGAGAAACTAGATGTATATTTGATTGCTGCACAACCTAATCCCCAAGTCATTCCCAGGAATCTAGCTTTACGCTATATCTTGCTTGACCTAAGATCTATTCATCATTGCAGATCTCTCAGCTGATCCTCACTGCTTCACAAGGTAGTGGCGTAGGGCTAAGGTAGACTACTGGATCACAGGCAACAGCACTTCCGAGAGCTGTTACCGCATCACAGTCGACTTCATTGCTTCCCAGGAGTATACATACTTCCTCCCTCATCTTGGATCATGTAAAGAGTACGAGTCGAAAAATCAGTGCGCGTAATTAATTTTCGCGGTATATATTTTAAAACTACTTATCTTAAACGTTCGCGCTATGTATATACAGAGCGAGATGGCTTCAACAACGATCAGGTCGATTGCTTCTGCTGTATTAGGGGGAAACAAGGAAGTCATTGCCTATTTTAGGAGCAAATCTCTTTTGGCAAGTACTGTTACTTGTGGAATGTAAGGGAAAAAATATCTAAAAAGTAATAATAATAGGATGATTATATTGATAATAATAATTATGATGATGAACATGTTTGGTGTTGTTTCTTGGTGTACAGTTGCAATAGACGTAAGAAGTCCAGCCTGAAAGATGGATTTGCATGGGGGTGTCCTGTGTGTAAAACCATAAAGACAATTCGGCATGGTTTGTATGTCTATGTCAATATTTTTAGATATAATAGTAGAGATAATTATTATATTATATATATTTATTATTATTGAAGGGAGCTTCTTTGCGAAGTCAATGCTTAGTCTGCAAACTTGGCTTCTTTTTATATATTGGTGGGCCAGAGAGTACCCATACTCCTGCACTGGGTATGCTGGAAACAATCACAATTCCACTCCATTCTATGTATATAGTTGTTCAACAAAAAAATTCAGGTTACATGCAAATAGTTTCCCGGAGAGATGCTGCAACATTACTCCCTATCATACGGTCTCATGTTGCCGATAATCCATTCGGATCAGTGGGCTGTGTACAGACAGGTTGCTTCTCTGCCTGAAGTGGTTGCTCATCGGACTGTTAACCATTCAATAGAGTTCCTAAATCCAGTCACAGGTGTGCACACACAAAATTTGGAATCCTACTGGAATAGAGTGAGTTATAACACAAGATATACACAGTATGTAGATAAATTGATTTTATGCAGGCGAAGATAAAGTTTAAAAGGATGAAGGGGGTTCGTCGTGATCAACTTCCTTCATACCTCGATGAGTTTATGTGGAGGGAGAGGAATGCCGGCACAACTGCTGATGCTTTTGGCAGCATCCTTACATGAAATCAAAACACAGTACCCAGTGAGTATAATTTTGTCCTCCGATGTTTTGTTTTGTTTAAATGTTTTGTTGTTGGTTTTTTTTCGATGCTGCATTTGTTGTTTTATGAAGTTTTAATATGAAGTTGTGTTACTTTTTTGGGGTTAGTAGGGTTAGTATAGCTGCTATGATGTCCTGAGGTAGTTGGTAGTTGTTATTTACTTCTTTCTTGATGCCTTCTGAACGCTCCATTTTAGCGCGCGCGTTTAAGATAAGTAGAGTTTTAAAATATATAACGCGAAAATTAATTGACGCGCACTGATTTTTCGACTCTGGAGTCTTACTCTTTACATGATCCCTCATCTTCACTGCTGTCGCTCTTGGAGAAGCCGAAATCATCCTGGCCAATATCTTCATCTCCGCCAGAACAGTTCGCCATAATTTTTTTAATCAGAAGTGTCATGTTCCCAAGCCAATCGTTTTTCTTAGGGCTCTTGCATCATTTATACCCGAGATGCCACATTAAACAGGCGTGGTCGAAACTGCTTAAAGGGGTGTGGTTTTCTTAACTCGCTATGTCTTGGTTCTCTGATTTGACTGATAAAGCTGGTGCCTTACTGAACAAAGTGGACCAGGTAGCTGCAACGTCTCTACAGGAAGTTGGAATATCAAGTCCTATAAAGAATACTGGCAACCAGTCCGTGAGTTCTAGCGCCGCTCATGAACCCGTTATCACCCCGAGTTATTGGGCTAACCAGAAGAAGAGGGGGGCAACTGTGGCCCAGGTTCTGGTGGGTAGTGCTACTGAGTCGCCTCTAATAACTCCAACAAGCCTACGTTACAACCCAGGCACAAGCCACGCCCACTCTGGATCTGGACACGCCCATTCAGGCTCTGGGCACTCCCATTCTCTTCCCATAAGCTCCACACCCAACCAGACCAACCAGACGAATCAGTTGATGACCGAAGACTCTATTTTTGAGTTTTTAAACTCTCCGAACCCCACCAAAAGTGGGGGCAAAAGGAGCAACAGCAGCAGCAAGCAAGAATCTTCCATGATGACCCCTTCCATGATGACCCCTGTACACACAGGAGCCCAAATGCCACGCACACATTCCGCTGCAGTGCTAACTGAATCACCATCAGAGAACCAGGCAGAGTACAAGGAAGCTCGGAGAAGCAGTCCTGCAAAACCTGGTGTAGAACCAGAGAGTGAATTAAAAATGGCGGTACCAGTCACTAAAACAACAGAAGAGGAAGGAAATGAGGAAGACCAGGAAGGAGTGTTAGAAGAGATTGATTTTCATGAGGTTGATAGTCACATAGCACACGTTCCAACAGTAGCCCCTGCTCCAACAGTAGCACGCACTCCAACAGTAGCACGTGCTCCAACAGTAGAGCCTGAACTCGAGTGTGAGGATGAGGTTTGTATTGGGAGAGATGCAGGGGTCTTAATGCAGGGGCCTTCTGCTGAGGCTGCTGAGCTAGAGAAATGGAAGCAGACTGTCTCCAACCTCGAGCTCGAGAACAAGCTGATGAAAAGGGAGGTGGTGTCTTTGAACGAGGAGCTGGGAGGGGTCATGATACGTCTCAATGAGGCCTCCCAGAATGCTTCCCATTATCAGAGCGAGATCCATGCTCTCAGAGAACAAGCATCTCAGTCGGATCACATGATACGTCAGCTGAGGTCACATGATGTAGATCACCAGGCTGCGGTGGAGGCAAAAAACTTGCAGATTCAAGTGCTGCGGACGCAACTAGCTCTAGCAGACAAAGGTCTGGAGGAGAAGAAGGAAGAGTGTGCATTAGCGGTGAAGGAGCAAGAGAGGTGAGTTATCTGTTAGCACTCCAAATGTTTAACTTATGTGGTAGACAAGTGCTTCAGTTTGACAACTTCTATCATACCCAGTCTGAGTATATAGGTAAAGGGAGAAATAATGTGTGTTGTATTGTTCTTTCTGGTATCCATCGTAAAAGCTCTATTTATGCCTCGTATGAAGAACAATTTTCTTTTGTCTGTGACCCATAAATAGAATATTGTTCTACAGAATCTGTGATGCGATAGAGCGACTCGTATATAGAATAGACATCCTTTCGCTTGTTTAATAAATCTAAATGAGTCTGAAGAACTACTTCACTGGGCTGTCCAAGGAGTATCAGAATTGGTTTGCTGTAAAGTCAGCTACACTAGACCTTTCATGGGGATCGTTACATTCTAAACAAGTTGTGGCTGCTTCATCTCCTTGTGGAGTCACCTTCTGATAATGGAAGCCTCTAACAAAACAATCGACGGAAAGAAGAAAGTTCTAGAATCAACGACCATCTCTCTTGTCGCTGGGAGAGCGGAAAGGGTTGGTAGTCAAGTACTAATTGATGCAGAAGGATAAAAATTACAGATGTCAGCAATGACATTCATTAGAGATTGAGCGAGGAGCTCAATTGTATTCACGACCTATTGGATATCATTAGAAGGCAATGCTCTTGCTGCTAACTTCATTAAAGCTAAGCTGCACTGCTGGCGATTATATATAGCTTGAATCATTTATTATTGTTCAAACCCGGACGAATTATTTTCAGCGACGTCGAATACTTTGTAGATATCACCTTTTCAAATCATCTTTTTTAAACAGAAATCTACAAATTATTATTATCAAATCCACCCAAAAGACAGAAACTACTTGGGGACTTTAATGGCCATTGTTTGTGTGGATATTGTTACAGGTTGCTTCAGGATTCCAGCTTGAGTAGTGGAGCCCACAACCATGCCTTGGAGTCGGTCAAGATGCAGCTGTTGCAAGCAGACTCCCAACTAGCCAGCATGAGGAAGGAGCACATGAAAGAAAAGACACTTCTGGTGGGGAGAGAGAGTGCCCTTCAGGAGGAGAAGCTCCAGCTCTCCAGTGGTCTAGCAGTGGCAGAGAGGAAGGTGGCTACCGAACGTGGGAAGGTGAGGGATTACCAGGCCACCATGCAGAGTCTACAGAAAGAACTACAACTGCTCAGGAATGAGCATGCAGACTACAAGCAGAGGGCAGCTGGCATACTCCAGGTACCACAATATTCATTGACGTCCGAAGTTGTGTTTGATGTAACTACCTCTTCCTCATTCTATCCTCTTCCACATTTCCTCCATTCCCACTTTCGTCTGTTTTTCATTCCCATCTTCTCCATTCCTCCCTTCCCTTCTTACCTTACCCCCTCTCCTATTTTTCAGGCGAAGGAGAAGCTGATTCGTAGTCTGCAAGGTGGAGGGGGAAATGGTGAAAATGTGGGGGCAGTAGAGGATGCCAGAGTGGAGGAGGTGAGGCTGGAGAAGGAGCACCTCCAGGCACAACTCACCGACACCCTTAGGCAGCTAGAAGAGGTCAAGAAAGATCTGCAGGTGAGAGCACACCACACATTGTGTATGTCCAGCAGTGCTGTGGACAATGTCGAGAGAATCTATGCATGTCCAAAGTTCAGAGTTATAGTTCATCTAATACTGGCTAGAGTTGGTTCAGAGTTATAGCTCATCTAACACTGGCTAGAGTTGGTTCAGAGTTATAGCTCATCTAACACTGGCTAGAGTTGCTTCAGAGTTATAGCTCATCTAACACTGGCTAGAGTTGCTTCAGAGTTATAGCTCATCTAACACTGGCTAGAGTTGGTTCAGAGTTATAGCTCATCTAACACTGGCTAGAGTTGGTTCAGAGTTATAGCTCATCTAATACTGGCTAGAGTTGGTTCAGGGTTATAGCTCGTCTAATACTGGCTAGAGTTGGTTCAGGGTTATAGCTCATCTAACACTGGCTAGAGTTGGTTCAGAGTTATAGCTCATCTAACACTGGCTAGAGTTGGTTCAGAGTTATAGCTCATCTAATACTGGCTAGAGTTGGTTCAGGGTTATAGCTCATCTAACACTGGCTAGAGTTGGTTCAGAGTTATAGCTCATCTAACACTGGCTAGAGTTGGTTCAGAGTTATAGCTCATTTAATACTGGCTAGAGTTGGTTCAGGGTTATAGCTCATATAACACTGGCTAGAGTTGGTTCAGAGTTATAGCTCATCTAACACTGGCTAGAGTTGGTTCAGAGTTATAGCTCATTTAATACTGGCTAGAGTTGGTTCAGGGTTATAGCTCATCTAACACTGGCTAGAGTTGGTTCAGAGTTATAGCTCATCTAACACTGGCTAGAGTTGGTTCAGAGTTATAGCTCATCTAACACTGGCTAGAGTTGGTTCAGAGTTATAGCTCATCTAACACTGGCTAGAGTTGGTTCAGAGTTATAGCTCATCTAACACTGGCTAGAGTTGGTTCAGAGTTATAGCTCATTTAATACTGGCTAGAGTTGGTTCAGGGTTATAGCTCATCTAACACTGGCTAGAGTTGGTTCAGAGTTATAGCTCATCTAACACTGGCTAGAGTTGGTTCAGAGTTATAGCTCATTTAATACTGGCTAGAGTTGGTTCAGGGTTATAGCTCATCTAACACTGGCTAGAGTTGGTTCAGAGTTATAGCTCATCTAACACTGACTAGAGTTGCACTGGCTAGAGTTGGTTCAGAGTTATAGCTCATCTAACACTGACTAGAGTTGGCTCAGAGTTATAGCTCATCTAACACTGACTAGAGTTGGTCCAGGGTTATAGCTCATCTAACACTGGCTAGAGTTGGTTCAGTGTTATAGCTCATCTAATACTGGCTAGAGTTGGTTCAGAGTTATAGCTCATCTACATTGAACACTGGCTGGGCTAGGACTAGGTAGAAATCTAACTTTGAGCTTTGGAGATCCATGGATTTGCCGGGCTTGTCCATGGCAGCCCCTGGACCACCCAGGTTTGCATTTCTTCCACCGTCTTCCTTATTCTCCCCCACACTTATGCATAATGCTCAGGAGCTGGAGGAGCGAAGTAGTGCTGAGATGGAGAGTGCAGTGGAGCAAGTGAGGGTGTGTGAGGGTGTGCTGGAGGAAGAGAGACGGCAGCGAGTCGGTGCTCAGGATGATCTCACACGACTGGGACAAGAGCTGCAGCTGTTTCGGGAGGACCTTGTCAGAGAGAGGAACATGCACAGGGGCAATGTGCAGGTACGGATGTCTTGGGCGGATGTGGACTTTCCCATGGACTTGTACATCAGCGCTTTTTGTGTTAATTTTTTTTCCTTTCAAAGGAACAATCGTTGTTGTTGTTGTTGTTGCTGTTTTGTTGTTGCATTGATGTTGTTTTACCATGCTTTGTTCCATTCCTTACATCTTTATTTCCCGTCATTCTGTCTTGCCTAGGCCAAAGAGAAAGAGCTTAGCGATTTGAAGCTGCAGATGACGACCTCCATGAACCCTGGTAGGGAGGAGCTGGAGGTGCAGCTGAGTCAACTGACAGAGAGTCTTATCCGGAAGCAGACGACACTTGAGACTTTGAACTCCGAGCGGAGCACATTACACGTTCAGCTACAGAGACTGCAGGTAACTTATCACGTCATGCCTAGTCACGTATCAGTCACATGATTGTCATGTGAATAGCCACATAGGTGATTATCAACTGCATTGCAAGTCACATGACTAGGCACATATTCACATGACTAGTCACAGACTGCCACATGACGACACATGGTCACTTGAACTAATTTGAGATAGGTAGCAGTCATGACAGTTACATGCTGTTTGTTTGTTTTTGTTAGCACCTATTACCATGCATTAAAACAACAACAACAACAACAACAACTTTGTAGATACTCTTTAGACAGTAACAACTAAATTATAAAATGTAGCAAATAAGGTCCCATCAATTTCCGATATATTGTGTGTATCTTTATAGCAAATGTTGTCTTCATGCAGGCAGAGCTGGCGCAGACCCAGAAAACCAAGCCTAACAGTGATCGCCATCATACGGCTGTCCGGATGAATGCACTAGAACAGACCAATGAAGGTGCAGTGTTAATTAGTGAATGGATAGAAGTAATTATTAACCGATTAAACGCCGTAAGCGCCATATGGCGCGAGACCTTACATCCTTCGCCACACAAAAATATATAAAATGAACCGTTACGAGCTAACAGCCCCGGTTGGGTTCTGCACATGCCTAGTAGACTAGAGAACGTCACAAAAATGATTATTTCCGGTTGATGCATCGTGCAACAAAAATCCTGCGGTTGAACGCCATTTTTGTTGGTCGAGCTTTTTTTTTAAACTGCTCAAAGATGCTCTCCTGTGAGGACGTTATTTCTCAACTTTTAGCCGACGATTCTGGCGATTCTGGGTCAGATTCATTTGGGGAAGAAGGTGAAGACATCTATGCATACCGAGGAAACACTCTGGATCCAGTTGCTCTAAGAGAAGAGGCGCGCTTGGATGGACTTCTCGATTGTAAGTTTCTTCTAACCTTAGCGCTTCATAGCCTTTGTTTACCATAGTCAACTGAGAGTGTACTATTGCCAAATACTAGCTTATTCTGTTGGTATTCCAAATTCAGACAGGATAGTTATAGAAAAAAAGTTATAGCTAAGAGTGTAGGTTGGAGTTGTTGATGTTGATTTTCATTTGAATTTGAATTTTCAAATGTTCACCACAAACTTGATATATATATATATATCTTGTTTTCCCCACCCTCCCCACTACTTTTCCTACAGCATCAGATGATGAGAGTGGAGATGAGGCATCTATGACTCCTTTTGTTACATTGGAGGATGAGGAAGCCTTGCCTGAAGTCTCTACAGGGCGTGGGAACACGACTGGTGCTGGAGTTGTGCGAGGGAGAGGCGGGCGAGGGAGTACTGGCCGAGGGAGAGGCGGGCGAGGGAGTACTGGCCAAGGGGGAAGCAGCTCAAGTGGTAGTGGAGTCGTAAGTGTTGCTAGTGGTCCTCCAAAAGGTACTGGTAGTAGGCGGGCCAGAGGTTATAGGCGTGTGCGAGCATCTGGCACTGGTTCTGTCCGAGCATCTGGCACTGGTTCTGCCCAAGCATCTGGCACTGGTTCTAGGCTAACTGAGGTCACAGGTAAGTGGGAAATAAAGGAGCCAACTCCTTTGAAATTGGACTATACAGCAACAACTGGTCCAACTTCTTCATTGCTTGGTGCATCAAGTACATTTTTAGATGCATTTTACCTTTTTTTAACTCTTGAAGTGTGGGAACTCCTAGTAGCAGAGACGAACAGTTACGTTTCTAGGATGGCTAGTCTCTCCAGGCCATGGGTAGATACTAATATAGAGGAAATGAAAGCTTTTGTAGGAATGTTGATAATAATGGGAGTTTCCACACTTCCATACTTAGAATTGTACTGGTCCACTAATCACTCGGATTTGTCTGGATCTTTGGTTCGTAAAGTAATGCCTAGGACTCGGTTTTTGGAGCTAATGCGTTATGTACATGTAAATTCTATTGATGGTTTGTTGGTTACAAATTTGATAGAAGCTTGTTTATTGAATTCATTTATTTTGTTTTCTTCTGTCCGAGCTCCAATATCAGTAAAGGAAGGGTAATTATCTAGAAGCTAGGATTGTTCTAGCTAAATCTTTGATTGGTTCTTTCTCTTCTCGGCAGCGTGCAGGTCAACGTTGTAGTCAGGCAAATAGTCAGCTAGATCGCCTCAATTTAAAACTAGGTCATTTCCCACAGTGCTGTGCAAAGAAGCGCTGTGTAGTTTGCATTAGTAAAGGTTACAGGCATGAGGCAAGGTCCCAGTGTTGTTTTTGTAAGGTTCCTTTGTGTGGTGGATCAACAGGCCGTGACTGTTTTCGTAATACCATACCTTGGTGGACTATCAGTAATGTTTATGCACCCCCTGCTCCTTTCTGTGCTTCTCTCTTGTTCCCTGCTCCTTCGTCTACTTCTCTCTTGTTCCCTGCTCCTTCGTCTACTTCTCTCGTTCCCTGTCCCTTCGTCTACTTCTCTCGTCTCTCCAGTATTCAAGTGTTATTCTTATCCTGGTATCTCATGTTTGTGTAGAATAAAAACATGGTGAAATATCATGCCGGAGACCAAGCAAGCTATACCCAAGACTGAGCAAGTTCTACTCTACCCGTGACAGCAAGACCGGAGCTCTACCCAAGACACTCCCTTACATAATTGTGTTTTATATTATGGTTTTATTCTAGTATGTGTTAGCATTTTCACTCTCTTATAATTTGTTTTTTGTATTATTATGTGTTAGCATTTTGATGGGGAAAACAACCCACTGGCTTTGCAGCTGGTAGAGGGTTTGTAAATAGATGCTCCATCTTGTGTTGGCATTATAATAGTGTGAAAATATGAAAATATTCACCCCCAAGAAGATGACAAGGTTTTATAATGCTGGTTAGTTCTGCCCAGTTGGTAAGGAAGGCTCGATTTTTTTACAGGAAGTAGAGCTATCATGTGGCTGAATATGACCCAAGTTTCATGGGTGGAGTCCCTGCAGAACGGAAGATATAAAAATAATAAGTAAAATACCTCGTTAATTCATGAATAATTTGCCCGCGGGTACTAGGAATACGGCGTGCAATCGGTTAAATTATGTTGAGTTAGAGTAAGCTTGCACCTCCTGATTTGCACCACATTCACTTGAAAGACCTAAGCTGTATTGGTATACACAAATTTCTATGACGCTACAAGCCCCCTCCCCCCCCCCCCCCCCCCCCGTCTTAGATGAGGTCTCAGCAATGCATTAGTGACACACTATGTGGAGATGCAAACAAACGACCTTAAACTCTGGCTGTGTAGCAGATGTACATAGAGCACAAATCGGCAAGAAAAGTGCACTTGAAGCAAAGAGCATGTGCTTAACAACAGATGTGGCACTTGTGTCCTGGTGTTGTGTGTGTGTCTCTGTGTGTTGTAGGAACGCTCAGTATTTTCACCACCTTTCCCAAGAACATCCCAGGATTCCTGCG
This sequence comes from Cladorhizidae sp. MBARI D1340-BT2, assembly GCA_028752905.1. Taxonomy (NCBI): domain Eukaryota; kingdom Metazoa; phylum Porifera; class Demospongiae; order Poecilosclerida; family Cladorhizidae; species Cladorhizidae sp. MBARI D1340-BT2. The sequence continues at coordinate 9,835,639 of JAQNBH010000015.1, forward strand.
GTACTTGGGACTACCCGGATGTCCCTAGCCCTAACCCTAGAATGCCCTTAGCCCTAGCATATACTCCTAGCCCTAAACAGCTATTATCCATAATTTAGCCATAGCCCTAAAATATTCCTAGTATACCCCTAGAATATCTCTAGGTAGCCCTAGAATAACCCTAGCCCTAGGTCTTGGAATTAGTCCTAGTCTTGGAACTAGCCCTAGCATACTTATAACCCTAGAATAACCCTAGCCTTAGAATAAACTTAGCCTTGGGACTAGCCCTAGCATACTCGTAACCCTAAATACTCCTAGCCCTAGAATACCCATAGCACTGAATCTGGGATCAATGCTATATAGGCATTCACCCTTGCTGCAGGTATCCCGCGTAAGTCCTAGGAAAGGCTGCAGCAGTACTGGATTTTTATCTCTATAAAGCTCATGCCACCAGCCACTCTGAGGCTTATAGAGGAGAGGAGATGATCACCATGGTTGGTACCTTTGTTTTGTTAAAGGCACTGTTTGTGCAGTTCTCTTCACTCATGCCAACTCGACTATCAAGTCTCCAAACCCCATAATCTCAGTCAGCTCTCAACCTTCTGCTTTTACTCTCTCTCTCTATGCAGTAGCTTTTCAATGTGAATTATGAAGGGAAAAAACAGTTTCTCTTTTTAGGAATACAATTAAAAAGGTATGTGGAGGAGATTGTTTGGGGAAACACCAAAGACATGTCCAAACTGAGATGTGAAGTTTAATGTTTAGGTCTTGTTGAGCCACCCTCCATACATAGTTACTTGGGCAGGTGAGCTATTACATTCCCCTCCCCCCCCAATTATTTCCCTCCCCTTTCCATGTGGCTAGCACACCTATTGTCGTTGTTTGTTGTTGATCTTTCTGCTGCGGCTGCTGTCAACATCATGCGTACTCTGGAAATATGAATAGCTGATGTGGTGATTGTGTGATGCCATTATCCCGCCCACACAGCTATACACATTCGTTCCATTTCCTCTGCCATCACCTCCCTGGACCACCACCCCACAGACAGCAGGCTTCACAATGTACGCAGAGCCATCAACAGAGTGGACCGCTTCAGGTGAGCAATCACATGATATTTGCAAGGGAGCGGCCCACAATGTCTCACTACTACACTCGTGATACAAATACAAGCAGAGTTGCTGTGCTGGACAGGTACTATTTCTCTAGGATGCCCCCACATAATTAAGTGATCATCAGTAAGTGTGTATGTGTGATATCTTAGATCTATTTATATACTGTCTGCACTATATATAGCTGTCCCTCTCAGCTTTTTTTCCCTCTCCTTTTTGTTGATTTTTTTGTGCTAAAATACTTAAAATACTTAAAATGAGCAAAATAAACAACTTGTGATTTAATTTAATTACTGTGACGACCATAAACCACATCAAGAGTCAATCTTCTCTACCTTTCTTGCTGTAGGTCTTTTGTTTCTTGTCTTTTGCATGAAAGCTGCAGGGTACAGCTACAGCAGGAAATTTTGCTGGTGAAAATTTTCATGGTAGACAAAATTTAACGAAAATTTAAACCTCTTTTTTTTTTGCACACTAGTCTCACAAGCTAGACCCTTTACCGAATATCTATGCAGGATTTGGTAAAGGGTCTACTGGCAAGATTATTTGCATTGCATGCAGTTGCTATTTTCCCTTTGATTCTTGTGGATCACTGAATGTTTTCGCGAGAGGCTTAAAACCAAGTGATCTAATTTGAAGTTTCTTTCCAAGGAGTTTATAGTGATCAAACAAAGATTTCCACCAGCTAAAATTTCCCACCAATTTCTTCTTGACTGACCACATGGCACTTTCTCTCCACTCCTCATAAATTGGTTCTAAAACATTCGAGTGTTGCAGAATTGCCAATCTTGGCTCCATCTTCGTCAATGTATATGGAATATCTTTCTCTTTTGTCTCCACCTCTTTTTCTGTCTCCCTGGTGCTGACCCCATCTCTCATCCGGGGTAGGAATTGCAAGCCTGAAGCAGCATAAAGTAGAAGCCTCATGTCTTTGCGAGGTGGAGGACTCGACAATGGCTTGCTACCTAGGGAAGATTTGCTTTGTGTGATTCTAATAATGTATGGCCTTTACAGTATTGGGTTTAATTGGCGAGCAAAGCCAATGAATGGGAAACTTGCATTGCTACATATGGATCTATGTATGTATGTATGTATGTATGTATGTATGTATGTATTCATTGTACGTTCACCTGTAAACAATATGAAGTTCATATGAACAGGCCACCCACCTTAAATAATGTGGGCTTATGAGAACCAGGAATGGTCATCACAGGAATGGTCATCATAGTGAAGAGAATGATTGAGAAAATATATGGCAGCAGATTCTAAGCTAGAGGAAAGCTTAGGAAAGAGAGAAAACCGACTTCTAGACAAGTGGGAAGGTTAATAGCTGATGGGGAAGGATGTGGAGTTTCATTCTGACATAGCTACTCAACTTATCAACACGCTCTAGCTGTGGAGGTGTGATACCACCTTAAATAAAAATGGGTTTGCTAAACTAGAAATGATCAGCATCTGGAGAATGTCTGAGCGAGCTCTCCCACCAACCTTGCAACAGGAATATATAAATTCTTAGCTACTTCCCTATATTATCATGACATCTGTAATGTGCCGATCAATATACTGTATTAGGCATTCAGCTATGCATGTTAGGATGTTAGGAGACAATAGCCAGAGCAATGCTAACAACACTAGGATTTCACTCCATACACCTTCGCTCACCTCTCAATGCCTTGCATTCATTAGTCTAGTTATGAATAATTCTAATGTTCCTGATTTCGCAAGAAAGAATATGGGATAGGGGAGGGGAGAGAATGTTTTGATGACCTGGTAGTGCTCCAAACCTCTTCATTCCTCCCTTGCTCACTCCGTCTCCCTCCTCCTTCCCTCCCCAACCATACAGCCATAGGAATAAAGGTGGACCTTCACTAACACAACTGATTCAAAACCAGCTATATAGTATATAGCAGGCTTTAGACAGTGCTTATTTAATTACATGATTTATTATGTGCTGATTTATTATGCTGATTTATTATGCGCTAATTTATTACGTGATTAATTATGCGCTAATTTATTATGTACTATTATGTTGATTTATCATGTGCTGAATTATTATGTGCTGAATTATTATGTGCTGATTTATTATGCATTGATTTATTGCGTTGATTTATTACGCACTGATTTTTATGCACTGATTTATTATGCGCTGATATATCGTGTGCTGATATATCGTGTGCTGAATTATCATGTGCTGAATTATCATGTGCTGAATTATTATGCATTGATTTATTATATGATGCACTAATTAGTATGATGCACTAATTAGTGCTGATTTATTATTTTCTGATTTATTAATGCTGATTTAATTTATTATGTGCTAATTTATTATGCACTTTATTATGTGATTGTGTGCTCTAGTATTTGGCTTGGCATGTTCTTGAAGAGATACCCTCAGGCCAGACTAATCACTCTCTTCTATGTGGTAATTACAATGCACTTCATCCCAAGTATAACTAAGTAGCCCCTCCCATTTATAATATTGTACAGTAGCCCCTCCCTCTTATATTGTGAAGTCCCTTATTGTGAAGTAGCCCCTCCCTCTTATATTGTGAAGTAGCCCCTCCCACTTATAATATTGTGAAGTAGCCCCTCCCTCTTATATTGTGAAGTAGCCCCTCCCTCTTATAATGTGAAGTAGCCCCTCCCACTTATAATGTGGAGTAGCCCCTCCCTCTTATATTGTGAAGTAGCCCCTCCCTCTTATATTGTGAAGTAGCCCCTCCCACTTATAATATTGTGAAGTAGCCCCTCCCTCTTATATTGTGAAGTAGCCCCTCCCTCTTATATTGTGAAGTAGCCCCTCCCTCTTATAATGTGAAGTAGCCCCTCCCTCTTATATTGTGAAGTAGCCCCTCCCTCTTATATTGTGAAGTAGCCCCTCCCTCTTATATTGTGAAGTAGCCCCTCCCATTTATAATATTGTGAAGTAGCCCCTCCCTCTTATAATGTGAAGTAGCTCCTCCCTCTTATATTGTGAAGTAGCCCCTCCCTCTTATATTGTGAAGTAGCCCCTCCCACCACGAGTCACAGGTAAACATCATTGTTTAATCATTGTTTATTATGATTGTTTGTTTGTTGTTGTTGTTGTAGCTGTTGCTGCATTTGTGGGTGATGTTTGTGCTGCTGACCTACTCTCCAGAATCTCACGACCACAATGATCCCAGACTCAAGATTCCCTTATGACACCTGTGCACTTCATGTTCAATTGGAATTTATGATATGCTGTAATATCTCCTTGTTCACCTCATTTTTCAGCATAGCCCTGTGCCTGCACTCTTCTCTCTCTCTCTCTTTCCTTTCTTGTTGTTGTGATGAGTTCATTATTCATAGGAGTTCATTGTTCATTGAAGAATTGTTTTTAGTCATGAGAGGGTCGGCGGTCGGCTCCCTGTATAGACGCGCGTGTGCCAACCGCGTGTAGTTGAACTACATGATTCAGTTAGTTGACAGGCGGCTATGGCATCTAGAGCGGCTGGAAAGAAAGTGGCGCAAATGTTGAGTATGTACGTACCTGCTGGCAATGCGACGCCTTCTCCTCCGCTTGGACCAGCTCTAGGGCAGGTATGTCCCAACCCTCCAGATACTTACGGTGGTAACTAACACAATTCTTGTGCACAAAACAGAGGGGAATCAACATTGGCCACTTCTGTAAGGACTTCAACGAGAAAACTAAAGATATGAAGACTGGTGTCCCCATTCCTATTATTGTCCAAATCAATGTGAGATACCTGTACTGTAATTGGTCTAGCTATAGGGTAACCCTTTACCAACAGCTAAAATCTCGATTAGCCTACCCTCTCCATTAATCTCACACACACACAATGTACTAACACTAACAATGTACTAACACTAATAATGTACTAACACTAACAATGTACTAACTAACACTACTACATCCGAACAATATTAAGGAATCCCGTTCTCTTAGCTTATTTAAACATTACATACAAACAATTTCATAACATTCATAATGTATTTCATGTGTTGTGTGTACATGTGTTGTGTGTATTGTGTGCTCTTTGCATTAGCCAGTGGCTATTGAGCATGTTTTTGGGGAAAAAGAAGGGGAAAAAAGGGGGGGAAATGGACCAGTTATTTTTTTGATGGTCTTGCATTAGTTGACATTGTGGAAGTATAACTCGTGTTTGAACTGGCATGTCAGGCAGATCCTCAGGGTGGTTATTTCCTTTAGTCAGAGGTTGAGTTACATATGACAGATTTAAGTATGTTGATGTCACTCCATCTACAATGAGCACGAATCTACTTGAAAATGTGGACTATGCTTGCCATGCAATTTCAACCAGTCTCATTACATTGCAGTCAGACAGGACATTCTCATTCGTCATGAGCTCTCCTCCCACAAGCTACTTCCTGAAGGCAGCTGCAGGCTTAGAGAAGGGGTCCTCCCAGCCTGGACACGAAGTGGCAGGGTCCGTCTCAGTGAAGCACATCTACGAGATAGCTCTAGTGAAAGCCAAGGACCCAGCATTTGAAGGTGTCCCATTACAATCCGTGTGCAGGTGCGTGGCTGGTTCTGCCAGAAGCATGGGCATCAGAATTACTAGTTAGTTTAGACCCTCTAGCAATACTGGATTCGTTCACTAGTATAATGCAGAATTATCTTGTGCTGTGAAATGCATGCTCCACTTACGCTGTATATATATATATGTATTAGGGAGGAAATTATTATTGAGCAAACATCAATTGAGCAAACATCAATATGTTTTTTTTTTATGCTGGTAAAAATAGATATGTGAAAAATAGATATGTGCCCTATTTGTGTCACAGGGCATACGTTATGAACAATACATAATCACTTTGTTTTTGTGGATAGTTTTTGCGTGGGTAATTGCAGTTGCCCACCAAGATGATTAGCCTGGCGTGACACACACACCTGTGTGCACAGAAGAGTTCGGTCTTGATTTGCATGGAAGCTAATCCACCTAACATGCGTGTCACGGAATAATGGTAGAAAAATTGCTTCTTCCAAACAAACATGGCATTCTTTGAACAGGACTTCTATCAAGAAGCTCAGCACGCTGTCTTGTGCCTGTGTGCAGGCAGGCAGGCAAACTCAAGAAGGTACCTTATCTTTGTCTGACAAAATCAGATTGTTTCTCTCGACCAACTCTCAGTTGACATAATCAAATTAAAATGACCAACTTGTAGTTTATTCTATCGACATTTCGACTAGATGCTCTAGCCTTCATTATTCCTGATGAAGGCTAGAGCATCTAGTCGAAACGTGAGAGAAAGTTGATTATTGAGGTCATTGTCATTATTAAATCGACTCGGCATCATAATATTCCCCACACATAACATGCATCATGACCTATGAGACTTAATATGCGAGGAAAGAGCTCCCTTTTATAGAATTAATTTTGAGCTGTAGTCGGGTAGTCGGGAGGAAAAAAAAAATTACCTACGAAATGGAACGTGAATCGACTCCTCAATCCATCCCAAACAAAGGATATGAAGGCTGTCGTAGATAGTGAAAATGAGAACAATTCTATTTCCCTAACACTTTCTCTCTTTCCTCAGATCCCACCCATAAATGAGCTATGTAGTGATGGTATGCAATGTATGTATTTGGATGCCATAACAGTTTGACAGACCCAGCATAGAATTACATTCAACTGAAGTGGCAGTTTGAGATGAGAGCAGTCACAATATACATATAAGCTAATTAACAGGTTCCAAGTGCAATGTGTTTATTTTAAATGTTGCACTTCATTTTCCCTCCAAAAATCTTCCTTGATTGGATTCCAGAACAAAACAAAATCTAGAGGATTTGGACGGCTTTTCCACTGCACCCTACAATACCAGAGCAGTGAGCGTTGCACAGAGCTTGCCGGCTTCTTCCCAGCGATTCTTGGAGGGGGAAGTCTGAGAATAGAAGTTCTCAGAAATCTGCAGTACATGCTTGTGCAACCTGAAGAATGGGGGGGGGAGGATATATGAATGTTATGAGGGGGGGAGGGATATATGAATGTTATGAGGGGGGGAGGGATATATGAATGTTATGAGGGGGGGGGGATATATGAATGTTATGAGGGGGGGGATATATGAATGTTATGAGGGGGGGGGGATATATGAATGTTATGAAGGGGGGATATATGAATGTTATGAGGGGGGGATATATGAATGTTATGGGGGGGGGGATATATGAATGTTATGAAGGGGGGATATATGAATGTTATGAGGGGGGGGGGGGGAAATATATGAATGTTATGAGGGGGGGGGAGGGATATATGAATGTTATGAGCGACCACTGACCAGCATTTGACAATTTTGTGTGCATAAGCAAAGAGATGGTCATCCATAATAATAATATGTTGGGGGGTTCTCACTACTTGACTATAGCCACAAATCTCACACCAATCAAGAATGTCTCGAGAGTCCGTTGAAAGCAAAGGAGAATAACAAAGCAGTGTAGTTCTGCATGGGTCAGATATGGGGGACAAAATATCTGGGGAATGGACTCGATACAGTTGCCAGACATTCCTCTCTCTATTGTCTGGCCTTGGAGATCACATGTATGCATGTGGTGTGCATTAATTTATAAACACACATCGTTACTATACTTGATGCTCTTGTGGAAGTTGGCAGAGTCTGTTTGCAGCTGGGCCACGGACAGAATTACAAGGAACATCAGAACCTCCACACTAACTTGGTAGAGAGGCAAGCTGCAGGGACGACAACCAATTTTGTTGTTGGTAGAGATACTCATAACGAGGGGGGGAAAAGCAAGAAAAAACCCCAGTTAGACATTTATTCTGTACAACACATTTATTGGCCAAGAAAGTGGCGTGTTCCCATCCACTTCTGCTACAGTAACTGTTCGACTGTAATATTATTTTAGTTATGTTGGAGACTTGCTTGGTCAACAGAGTAACGTAATTGGACCTCTGACGAGATCTCAACTGTTTCCTCTCGTGCTCCCTGTGTCTGCACACAGCCGTCTCCCTGATCTAGAGAGAACACAAAACACCACGCAACTGTCAACAATGGAGGTGTGCTGGACATACAATAATAATGGTTCTGCTGAGCACCAGGTGAGACAACAAGCACCCAAGTTAGAGCCTGGTTCATAGGAGGACATAACGCTCGCCTGCAGAAGGCATCCAAGTGATTGAGTGCTTCCCCCTATGATTAGATCCTGAGTGGGCATAGAGGCAGGCCTTCCAGAGCTTGGGCCACAACACAAAAATGAAAAGGGCTTTTGGGAGTAACTAATGACGCTCAGTATTGTGAGACCAAAATGAGATAAAAAGCATGATCAGGTCTTTTGCAGTAGTAAGCAAAGAGTTAACTATGGGAGCTAGTGTAGGGTTAACTGAGCTACTAAAGATTAAGTATGGGCTAGTAAAGAGTTAATTATGGGGTTTAGTCAAGGATTTTGATGAACTAGAAGGTTAAGTAGGGGAGCTAGTAAAAGGTTAACTAGGGGAGCCAGTAAAAGCTTAACTGGGGGAGCTAATAAAAGGTTAACTAGGGGAGCTAGTGAAAGGTTAACTAGGGGAGCTAGTAAAAGGTTAACTAAGGGAACTAGTAAAAGGTTAACTAGAGAAGCTAGTAAAAGGTTAACTAGGGGAGCTAGTAAAAGGTTAACTAGGGGAGCTAGTAAAAGGTTAACTAGGGGAGCTAGTAAGAGGTTAACTAGGGGAGCTAGTGAAAGGTTAACTAGGAAACTAGTCGTGTGGTCAACCAGTAAAAATTAAAAATTAAAACGATAGTTTATCAAATAAGCAGTGGTCTAGGACTTGAGGGTGTGGTTAGGATGGTAATAATATAATAATGTGACGACACTATGGGAGCTAGTGTAGGGTTAACTGAGCTACTAAAGATTAAGTATGGGCTAGTAAAGAGTTAATTATGGGGTTTAGTCAAGGATTATGGTGAACTAGAAGGTTAAGTAGGGGAGCTAGTAAAAGGTTAACTAGGGGAGCCAGTAAAAGCTTAACTGGGGGAGCTAATTAAAGGTTAACTAGGGGAGCTAGTAAAAGGTTAACTAGGGGAGCTAGTAAAAGGTTAACTAGGGGATCTAGTGAAAGGTTAACTAGGGGAGCTAGTAAAAGGTTAACTAAGGGAACTAGTAAAAGGTTAACTAGAGAAGCTAGTAAAAGGTTAACTAGGGGAGCTAGTAAAAGGTTAACTAGGGGAGCTAGTAAAAGGTTAACTAGGAAACTAGTCGTGTGGTCAACCAGTAAAAAGAAAAAATTAAAACGATAGTTTATCAAATAAGCAGTGGTCTAGGACTTGAGGGTGTGGTTAGGATGGTAATAATATAATAATGTGACGACACTGACCTGCCCAACAGCTCGAGTGGTGTGGCTGACAGTTCTCCTCATGATGCCCACCAGTTCCAACTGCTCTCTGGCTACAAACAGACTACTCAGGGAAGACCACACGCAAGACACAAGTCTCTCAAACCTCCCACTCTCTGAGCACTCTGCCATCTTACACTGAGCAGTATCTGCCAGCCTGCCCAGAATGGATAAATAGAATTGGTGGGCAAGTTCAGTGGCCTGTGACAGTTGGTCAGTTATGTTGCCGCGCTCTTCTGGCTTGTTCCCATCTTCATCCGGCACTTGCTGCTGCTGGTGGCAAGGAAGGGGAATACTTAGCCATTGCGCTAAAGTACTGTTACACTCTGCAAGCTGAGGGGGGAGAGAGAGATGGTTCGGTTATATTCCAGTTGTCGCTTCCCTCTCTTGAGTGAAGTTCTGTAAATTGAATGCAACACACTTGCCTCTCGTCTGAGCAGAGAGAAAGGATGAAAGAGCGATGAGTAGCTGGACTCCACAGCTAAACATTGTTTCAGAGCAGCATCCTGTGAACAACAAGACGACTATGAATACACTTTAGTAATTGAGTCCACATTTGAAGGCGGTGCTTACGGTTATAAAGCGTTCGTGAAGAGAATATTGGACACAGAAGAGACTGCAGAGACTGAGCACGTGGTTGGCCATGCATCTGGTGAGGCTTCCAAAAGCTACCTAATGCAGATCAACAATTACTCTACATGCACGCACGCACACAAACCACACCCTTTACTCCCTCACACCCTCTTCACACCCAATCCCCTCCCACCCATCCCTGTCCTCCGCCCCCCATGTTCATTCACCACTCCTATCCTATCATTCCTATGTTGTAACCCCAAACTTGCAATATCCCTGGACAAAGATAATTGAATATTAAAAGAGCCGGCTACATCACTATTCCTGCAACCCCTCCCCCCCCCATCATCCTCTCCTATAGTTCCCTTATTCATCGCCACCCCCAACCAATGCACTGTCCCCATGCCCCTTCTTCTCCCTCCTCCCCCTTTCCTTGCCCTCGTACCTCTCCATGGCTGAGCCTGTCTCTCACTCGAGGGCCCTCCGGATGCACCAGCAGGTCCAGTAACATCTCCTAGTACATAGGTCACATGCACAACCACATAGATCACATGCACGACCACATAGGTTACATGCATGACCTCATAGGTCACATGCACGACCATATAGGTCACATGCACGACCTCATAGGTCACATGCACGATCAAGTGTTCAATTGTTTCCGCTACAAAATGTTTGCTCATATGCACCAAATGTTACCAGTAATGGTGGTCGGAGGAGATAGTGTCAAGAACCATCATGTCAGTGATGATTAAATGCTAAATCAGCTTCACTCTAAATCTGGTTCATGCTGACTTTGAATCATAAAATAATACACGAAATCTCACTAATTGTCTGGTAGCATGTTCTTTAGCAATGAGAACAAGATTTGGACTCGATCAAGAGGCTGCTTGGAGAGCCTCAAGCTTGGGGACACACACTGGGCTGAGGCAGGTTGAAGTAGGTTAACAATAGCTACACTGGACCAACACACTGGGCTGAGGCAGGTTGGAGTTGGTTGACAATAGCTCTATGGAGACACCAACTGGACCAACACCACACTGGGCTGAGGCAGGTTGGAGTAGGTTGACAATAGCTCTATGGAGACACCAACTGGACCAACACCACACTGGGCTGAGGCAGGTTGGAGTAGGTTGACAATAGCTCTATGGGGACACACACTGGACCAACACCACACTGTGCTGAGGCAGGTTGGAGTAGGTTGACAATAGCTCTATGGAGACACCCACTGGACCAATACCACACTGGGCTGAGGCAGGTTGGAGTAGGTTGACAATAGCTCTATGGGGACACACACTGGACCAACATCACACTGGGCTGAGGCAGGTTGAAGTAGGTTGACAATATCTCTATGGGGACACACACTGGACCAACATCACACTGGGCTGAGGCAGGTTGGAGTAGGTTGACAATATCTCTATGGGGACACACACTGGACCAACATCACATTGGGCTGAGGCAGGTTGGAGTAAGTTGACAATATCTGTATGGGGACACACACTGGACCAACACCACACTGGGCTGAGGCAGGTGAAGTAGGTTGACAATATCTCTATGGGGACACACACTGGACCAACATCACACTGGGTTGAGGCAGGTTGAAGTAGGTTGACAATAGCTCTATGGGGACACACACTGGACCAACACCACACTGGGCTGAGGCAGGTGAAGTAGGTTGACAATATCTCTATGGGGACACACACTGGACCAACATCACACTGGGCTGAGGCAGGTTGAAGTAGGTCGACAATAGCTCTATGGGGGCACACACTGGACAAACATCACACTGGGTTGAGGCAGGGTGAAGTAGGTTGACAATAGCTCTATGGGGACACACACTGAACCAACATCACACTGGGTTGAGGCAGGTTAAGTAGATTGACAACAGCTCTATGGAGATACACACTGGACCAACATCACACTGGGCTGAGGCAGGTTGGAGTAGGTTGACAATATCTCTATGAGGACACACACTGGACTAACATTACACTGGGCTGAGGCAGGTTGAAGTAGGTTGACAATAGCTCTATGGGGACACACACTGGACAAACATCACACTGGGTTGAGGCTGGTTGAAGTAGGTTAACAATAGCTCTATGGGAACACACACTGGACCAACATCACACTGGGTTGAGGCAGGTTAAGTAGATTGACAACAGCTCTATGGAGAGACACACTGAACCAACATCACACTGGGTTGAGGCAGGTTGAAGTAGATTGACAATAGCTCTATGAGGACACACATAAAATAATATAGCAGCAACAGAGATGAACACACCATCTTGGCAGGACCTATTTCTTGGATGAAAAGATTTGGCCGTTTGTCTGGCAGGAGCGGACATAATATCTGTGACAAAACAAGAAAAGCACGTATATCCATGGCAACAGCTGGACACGTGCAGTGCACACGAGTCCACTGGCATGTTGGGTAAGCAATTATATGTACCTCATCAAAGGTCGTGTAGAGCACATCAGCCTGCAGGAAATAATAAGCAAGCATAAGCATGATGGCTGACTGACTGACTAATGAGTAAAGAGAAGGGAGGGTGGGCACGGAGAAGTAAAATATAAACATCAATGAAAGAGAATAGAACAGTTTTATCGCATGCACGCAAGCACACATCACGTACAAAACACACAGGCACACCACAACACTCGTGGCAAGCACACACACACACGCTGCACTCCCTTGCATTCTTGCCTCTGCAGTTAGAGCTCTCTGTGGGCACTTGTTGACACACGAGAACACTCTTCTTAGCCCATGCTCCAACGACACCAGGAGCAGGCATAGAGCAACACTGTAGCTGCAACACAAACAATCCTGCAATAAACCCTCAACTTATCAAATCAGGGGCAGCTTCATAGAGAGAGGAGCGGGGAAGAGAGGCATCATAATGCAATATTTTTACTTTCTTAGTGCCACATTTGGTGTGGCTGTGTCAACATGCCCACCCCTACCACTTTATCCAGCTTGCCGAGCCACTTGTACAACGTGTGGTTCCAAGGGAAGGTGGACTAGACCTAGCTATCTAGCTACACCAATAGCCCTTACTTTTGTATGATGAAGGCCTGGAGAGCAGCCTCCCAAGTGGGAAGCATGGATGACAAGACAAAGAAGCTGCAGGCAAAGAGGTGGCTCAACACGTTGCAAGATTCAAGAGAGAGATCTGGGGAGGAGCAAGGAAGACTTGACTACAAAATTGGGTTTGTAATCTACACAGTAAACTGTACTTCATACATTACAGATATATGGGCTTGTAATCTACTCAATAAACTATACTTCATACACTATAGATGTGTATTGTTGTAATTTACACAGTAAACTATGCTTCATATGATATGTTTATGGGCTTGTAATACATTACCGAAATATGGCTTGTAATCTTCACAGTAAACTACTTCATCACAGAAATATGGGTACACAGTAAACTATACTTGATAAGCCTTGTAATAGTGCCATTAGTAAACCGTCCTTAGGAATCCTGCTGACCTTGAAAGACTGATTTGAGGATTGTCTCCTGAGGGAAGGTCAGGAAATCTCTCCGTTTTGTGGCAAGGACATCGTGTAGCTGTGGAGGCAACAGCCTCCCCAAACTGGCGACAACCACCAAGACAAAGACAGCAAGCCTGGCATCAATAATATATGAGTAGTATTAAGTAAGTATCATATTGTAACTATGCATAAGGAATACAGACACATGACTACAACATGATCGATCCTAGAACAAGTGTACGTCTTGTGAACTTGTGAACGGAACTAGGCAGAGCTATGATTGCCTATAAAAGCAACATATATATTAGGTCATTCTTGTCAAAATGAACATTATGAAACTCGTTTTACTCTTAATGTGAGAAAACTGCTTTTGGTGAAAAATTCTAAAAATGGAAAAATGGGATTTCACAATAATTTTGATCAGGATGTCCAATTACAAAATAGAGTAGAGGCTCCGAGTGGGGATGCAGTGACCGGTATTGCTCTTCTGTTCGACTCACTCGCTGGGAATTTCTTTGTGATCTGCAAAACCATGCCACAGTATGTTCCTGAGGTTGAGTCCAGAGGGATGGCCCATTAGACATTGAAGCAGCTGCCTCTGTCATGGTTGAGTGTGCATGAGATATAATCATCACCTTCCTTTGAACCAAGAATGCTTTCCACGAGACAATTAAAATTAATAAATCATTAAATTATGACATATATTTAAGGTAACATACCTACCAAAACACACCTACCAATGGACCCCAAAACAAATGACAAAATAATACATTTAATTAATGTGGTATTTAATCTTTGGGAATGTTCTAGCATCACACTAAAAATCAATATCAAGGTAAATTGAGCCACCAATTAATTATGTATGAGCTAATTAATTTATAATGGCTCACATTAACCACAACACTCACAAAAACCTTAGCTAAATTACACACCTCATCCACCAGGTGTAAATGCAGTGTGAAGAGTCTGCCTGGTGCTACATCAAAGGTACTGTGTAGCCAGGAATGTGAACAGAATAAATTTGATGCACATGCAGTGAAATAATTATAACCACCAAATTAAAAAATTTAAAAAACGCCAACATAAAACACACCTACCAACCGTATGCACTACACGACGATCATCACTGCCAAGTTTAAACCTCATCAAATGTCTTTATGCCTGAACTGTCAATTGACTTATCCATTTCTGGCTACACGTATGGCATACACATACGCTGTGAATGTGTCAGTCACACCTGTGCTTTGCACATTAATTATGTAATTAGGTTATGTATCCTCAATCGTTAGGAATCTTACAGCAGCTGGAGAAAAAATGTCGTCCATTTCAGGCCTCATCAACAAATCTCGGAGAAGAGAGGGACAGTGCTTATTTCCAGACACACTCATGAACACCTGTTGGATCAAAAACGTAACAACGTTCACATTCTTGCCTAGCACCCTCACATCTCCCAGACTCCTCTCCAAAACAGATGTTGCTTTCAGGAGAGCCACATTCTCTTGCAGTAGCTGACGAGACATCAGGTCAGACGATAGCAGCTGTTGCATGCACTCAGAATACACCTACACACAATGACACGATGTTTGTAGTAGATGGCAAGTCTGCAGGTTGGGAGTTATGTGAACGTAGTGAATATGCCATGCGTACAAATCTTACATTAGATGCCGCCATCAAGCCACCAAACCTACCTTAACCTGCTCAACTCGGCGTGACATTGATCCAGTGTCCTGGAATCAGATCGTTGATCCTGAACAAGCTCCTCTGGCTCCATAAAATGACGAGACAATCTCACGCAAAAACCCTTTTTGCCTGCCCCTATTCTACTCGCATGTACACATCTGCCATACATTATAAGCATCGTTGTCCAAGCACTTGGTCCATACCAAATATGCACATATAAGTGTTATAAGTGTTAATTAGTACCACATGATGTGGCCAACAAATACTAACTTGGGGTTGTGATGTCCAGGAAAAATTTGCCGTATCTTTCAACCTACTCTTGAGCACTTCATCTCCAAAAATCTGTTGGAAAACATGTTTTGCCAAAAGCTTGCATTTTTTGGCACCTTCAGAAAAATTGGCATCATTCTCCCTTGACATGCAACCAGCAACTGCATGGATAAAAAAAAACTGGCATTTCTACATTATAAATGCATGTTTTTTCATTACCATCCAGAATATATTTGGACACCACACTCCAGTTCAATGTGGCACTGGACTCCAATATGCATGGTGGGTCATGTTGGAATGACATAGGACTTTCACAAGGAGGGTTCTCAGTAATAAGTTCATGCACTCTAGGAGAAAGAGATGTTTCCTTTACTTTCAGTGAACTCAAAGCTTCAGTCATAAGGTTAGGGAGAGAATGCCCTGGATAATCAAAAGCCAAGTGGGGGTGCCATAAAGTGGTGCCTTTCTTGGACACCAGGTAATCTGTGACTTTATCTTGGTCATCTTCAGACAGCTTGAGCTCTTGTAAAAACTTGCCAGCCCAAAACGACTTGCTAAGAGATTTTTTCTGAGAAGTGAAATTTTCCAAAATTCGCTCCATCACGTTATCGACCTTTACCTACCCTGTGTCCGCGCTCCTGGTGTGAAATTTGTGTTTTTAACGGACAATCAGAACAATAACGACCAGCGAACACACAATCACACAGTCAAAGAGGAGCGGGACGGCAATGAGTGACTTGTATGCAGATCGCAAATGTGCGTAGCGCATAGTCACTTTATTTCTGCATTCAGCTGTTAGTTGTCGCCATTGTAGCAGTTACTCTCGCTAGCCAGTCTAAACGCTTTAACGCGTTCGCCCGATCACGTTAGAGTAGACTGGCGACAGGGAATTTGCTTACAAATCACATGCTTATCAAAAAATAAAGAACATCCACCCATCTGAGGGATAAGATCATTGTTTATTATCATCATCACCACCTCGTACATTAAAATACTGAACACGAGCAAAATCATAATGATACCCATGAACTATATATAGCACTTGGGTTAGCTATATAATAATATAATTTCATGAAACACACCAATCTAGGTGTACATATAGCATATAGAAACATACATTTTAATCACAACAAACAATGTTAATAAGTTTATCAGTAGTTGGTAGATCCAAGTTTAGCCGTCGAGAACCACATTATTAATTTCACAAGCCTATATATATATATACACCGGTCTGCGTACAGTATAATTATGTAGGTTATGGCTATTGGACACTGCGTACAGTATATATATATATACATACACATAATTATATATTTTGAAATTGTAGGTAGATACATCCTAATAACTTCTTATATTCTTGTTTATTATTTTTTTAATTAAAAAATTAAAAAAATTTAAAAAAACATCAACGAAACAATGACAAGTAAATTAACCAGCCACCTCTGGATCGAAATAAGATCCCTAGGGTGGCATTCCCCTCCAAAGTTAATGTCCAATCTTCTGGAAAAGATGATGAGTGGCCTCAGGTGGGGAGGCTACTCAAACGTCCCTGGAAGCATCCACTGTCCTGGATTGTCTGAGCTGCAGCATCGTTCCACCTGCCAAGAGTCTCAACCACCTTGGGGATAAAGATAATACCCTCCTCAGAGTGTGCAGCTATCTTCCTTTTTATATATATAGGCTATATATGAGTAGGTCAAATATTTATCCAAACCTTATTTTGCTGAAAATCACCCTTGATACGTGTCCTCGTGGTGTGTTCAGGCATCCCCACTTTTTGGCACATGTCCCCCCCCCCCCCCCCCCCCCCTTCGCTCCCTGAAGAATACTCTATCCCACACGACACTTGTCAGGGAATATGGCAACCCCACCAGTAGCAACAACAAGAGTTAGGGCTGGGATGGGCTAGCTCTAGGGGTAGGAGAGAATCACGTCACCTTTGAAATCCTTTGATGGCACAATCTAAAAAAACTCTGATTTAGGGATGGGGCTAGGTCTAGAGCTAGGGCATTCACTCTCCTCCTGTTTGCCCCGACTTCAACCCCCCCCCCTTCCTCCCACTTGTAATAAATAATGGCCTGTGCCTGTTTCTTTGAACACTCGTAGTTTTCAAATTACATAATTTCCAATCAGATCACAGAAACATGTATTCTTAGATTCTTCACTCTATTTTCCATTGTGGTCACAGTTGTTGTGGTGGTGATATTTTAGTTGCAGTTTGTGATGCTATTCTTTTTAAATTAAAACTTGCATCCGATTCTGTTGATTATCAAGACCAGTCATTACTCCCACTACTGTTTATAGCCTGTAAGTCCTATATTCAGTTGATTTATCAAGGATTGTTGAGGCCAACAACCACTCAATTATTCTTGGTGATGTCAATCCCTGATATTGTTGGCCGAATTTGTCTGTTATTTCTAACAATTTCTATGAGTTTGTCTTTAATCAATTTTCCATTACATATTCGTGGGGAAATATACTTGATCTTGTTCTTGCAGACTTGTGACATAATCACTGATGTTCCAGTTACCGCTTGTGTGAACCTATTTTTGTCTTCTGACCACTTTATTGTTCAGTTAACATTGCTACTAAGACTAACATTAATAAAATGGAAAATAATCCCACCTATGTTTTTGATTTGCCCAAGGTTGACTATGATAGCATATGCTCTTACTTACTTGACTGGGAGTTCAGTAGCTGCCACTCATCTGACAACATTGAGTATGTGTGGTCTTTCATCTCGGGAGAAACCTTTAATGCCATGTATATATATATTTCTGAATTTTGTCTTCGTAAGAAAGCATCTTAAATAGATTACCTAGAGCCTGAAGCATCAGCTAGATTTTTTTAACCCATTGAGAAAGCATTAGATGAAATATTTGACAGAGTTTAGGTAGAAAAATCAGTCTATTCTTCTTTGCTAAATCAACTTATGACTGATTCCACTGGAAACAAGAATACAGCACTTTTCAGATGTATGAAGGATTTGTCCCATAACTCAACCACCCCCAAAATGATGTTAAGAAAGGCAATTTCTGTATAGATAAAGCATTTATAATTTAAAGTATTTTCATTCCATATTCACTAATAACAGTCTTAACGAACTGTTCATGGGTAACTTAGATCACTGTATCACTAATCAATGTCTCGATTTCTGAAGAGGGATTTTTTTAACTTCTTTATCCTCTCTTGATGGCTCCAAAGCAACTGGACCTGATGACATTGGTCTTGATATCTTAAAAAGTGTGCAATAGATTTATACAATCCTCTCTATCATATTTTCTTTGTGTCTTTCACAAAGCTTGATTCCAAAACAAACTGGGGCATCACACTCTCACTCCTTACCCTGTACGTCACAGTACATAACACTCTCACAAATTGACTGTGTAGGAACTCCCCCCCCCCCCCCCCCCCCCGGGGGCAAAATACCCGTTAGTGATTTCTCTGAGTAGCCAGTCAATTGCTGGCACAATCATGTGACTACATCTCTGCTCCAATCATTCATGACTGCACTCTGCTGTCCTGACAACATCTGGAGAAATAAGGGAAATCCTATAACTAAGTGAACAAATAAATAATTAGAAGAAAAGAAAAAGGAAAAAAGAGAGAAAACATATATACACCTTGTTCAAAACGAGATTAACTATAGAAATGCAGACTTCAATAGTATATAAGAGATTTCTTAATCTGTCTTGAAAACTAGTATATAACAAATGTCAACTTTGTGTGTTTCAGTTATTGTGAGATAGACTCCCTATATACACCAGAGGAAGTAGAGAACAAGGCTAACGATTGCACAGGATGCAACAACTGGAGACATTTGATGACAATCAATTATTAAAAATCCTCATTAAAATCACAGATATTTCTCAGCAAACTCACAGTTGACATAATGCAGATACAATCACTTCCTCAATTTCAAGTTGATCATTGAACAATTGTATCATAAATATGTGCTGAAACTTGCTTAAAAGCCGTCTCCTCTATTTCCTTATAAGTTCTTTCCTCTGAAGTGCCAGGAAGCACCAGCCTAAAGTACGACTAGCTACCTCTCTCAAGGAATAATTCAGCCTAAAGTGATGGACAAAGTTTACTAAGATATTTCCCCCCTTAGGACATCATAATTTGGGGGGACAGGATATTATCAATCTTATGCAATTTTGATCCAAATGGGTTCAGTAAGTTTCGGTCTAACCCCCTACACTGTTGCTGTAAATGGAGGTACTACACAGAAACTGGAGCAAGAAGGCGCTGGTATGATCTGTATCTTGGCATTGTGCTCATGCTGACGATATTCATGCACTCTCAACCGCTATGAAGAAAGGAAGTAACCAGTTAATATTATTTCAGACACGGCTAGGTATTTTCCTTTCACAATGTTCAGCCACCTCAATTGAAGAGATACAATTTCACAACTCAACTGTTTCTATGCAGGCAAGTATCAAGTATCTGGCTACAGGTGTAGATCTCATTCTCAAGTCTGCAATGGAAAAGAACACCGCTGAGACCATAAAACACTTCTTTGCATTTGGCTCCTCTGGATGTTTCTTGGGATCATAGAAATCATAGAACTCATTAACTGCCAAACCAATCTTACTAACCCTCCTTTACCTAGCTGAAAATTCGATTTGGATTCATTATGTCCCCTTTTGTTGTTGAAAAAAAAAATTCCAAGGAGAATTGGGATACACGAGGTGCCCTGAAGTGGCTATCTATGGGAGCAAGACATTAAAGTCAGGCTTCTTCCATCAACTTCTGATCTTAGGTTGGAATCACTCGGAATGAGAACATTAATATGCTTGCAACCATCAACTAGTATGGTATGGGACATATGCAAAAGTGCCTTGTTCTAGATTCCAAGATATATACCAAGCTTGCCTCTGGAACTATATAGCTGCTGAATGCTTCTAACCAGGCTATATACTTAATCACTGAAGTGAGAAAATAGTTATATAAACATTATTGAACAAGATACATGATTGGAAGACTATTGTTAGGGGGCTGCATCAACTTTGAAATTGCTAACATTAACTGGCTAAGGATGTAGGAGGAATCAGAGACCAGGAAGCATACTTGAGACATCAATTTTCCAGAAATTTTATTCACTTGTCATCACTTGACTGTTTGATGATTGTCTCTGTCCCAAATGTGATGAATCTTGTACCTTGAACTGCTACACACCACGGCTGTAGTTACAACTTTACAATACTTGTTACCAGACTTAATCTGTGATTTGTCTTTGGACTTATTATACAATCAATTACTTATTATTTTCTAAGTCATTTGCAACACATCGTCAGGTCACAAAATGTTCTTTTACTTTTTTATATGTAAATCCAATTGGGGCTCCGCTCACACATGAGAGCAGATGCTTCCAACCAATTTTTAAAATTTTCTTTTTTTGTCTTCGTTTGGTAGTTAGTAGTCACGCGAGTCGGTTGTAGGGACTGACGAGTTGCGTTTTGGTGGACTTTATTTGGCGCATTAGAAATTTCGCTCTCTTACCGGAAATGGTTAGACGCTCGTGCTCAGTGTGCATTTACAACCGTCAACCGTTTTCAAGATCTAGGACTGCTTTCTGATGGTGAGACATGTTTTATCTTCATAGTAGCTGCTAAGTTAGCACGAGGTGCCTCTCTCAATGGTCAATATTCATTTTGGTTCTAGTCTCAATGCTCTAAAACATGTGGTAACCTTTTAGGCTCCCCTGAAGATATGTGTTACTGGTGCAGCAGGCCAAATAGCTTATTCTCTTCTTTATTCACTGGTCAACGGAGATGTGTTTGGGAAGAAACAGGCAAGGGCACATGTCACTGTCTAGCACAAATATTAAGTTCACGTACTTAACTGTGCTCACACTTCTTGCTGATGTAGAAGCTGATCATTACCTTGTTGGACATTACCCCCATGATGGGTAGTCTGCAGGGAGTGGTGATGGAGTTGCAAGACTGTGCTCTCCCACTGTTAGAAGGTAGGCATCATTTTGCTTCAATTTTATCTTGTCTATCACACCCTCACCACTCCCTCCCTCCCTTCTCACACCCATCACATTTTACACACTCGTCGTCACCTGTCTTCTCTCTCAACATTCTCCACTATAATACCGCAGAGGCTATTCCCACTGACGACCCTGCAGTGGCCTTCAAGGACATAGAGGTAGCCATCTTGGTGGGCTCCATGCCCCGGAGGGAAGGCATGGAGAGGAAGGAATTGATCAAAGCTAACACGAAGATCTTTGAGACACAGGGCAGAGCTTTGGACCAATATGCAAAAAAGTCTGTCAAGGTGGGAAAACTCGTGCGAAAATTGTTGATGACTTGCTCACTTAACACATTGTGTGTGACTTCATGCATCATACTTCCGTCCTCTTTCCTTCCTATTTCCCCTCCCCTCCTCTCCCCCTCCCCCCACTTCTCTCACATCCTTCTACGTCCTTCTCTCCTTGGTCGACCCCTCCTCTCCTTCAACACCCTGTCATTCCACTAGGTTTTGATTGTTGGTAACCCAGCAAACACAAATGCTCTGGTGTGCTCTAAATCAGCTCCATCCATTCCTGCCGCTAACTTCTCCTGCCTGACGAGACTGGACATGAATCGTGCCAAAGCTAAGGTGCAGTCCAAACAAATGGTTTATGCAAAACTGAAAGTGGGTGTGGTAACTAGCTTATCACTTTTATGCTGTGTACGGGTAAAAAAAAATCGTACAGTCGGTTCCTTCCACACAGGAAGAGGCCCACTATCCTTCTTGTGTTGTGTGTGCTCTAGGAGTAGGTTGAGGACACAGCAATGCCAGATATATAAACGTAGTTTGAGTCGTACATGATGCAGAGGGAAAAGATAGCGATGAAGAATTCACTGACTTTGACAAGCTCAAGTTGTCAACTTGGAGGCTGTAGAAAGAGCGAGAAGAACAATAGCTAAAGCAGAGGCACCAGCTGGACATAAAACAGTTAGCCAATTCCCACCTATAGATGAAGCCCACTTCAATAGCAATTGTTATAGAAATGGAGTGTGTGCATCATTTAAAACTATGCAAGCTCTCACTCAGGCCATGTGCCAGCGCTCACCCAACTAATTTGAGATGAGTAGTTGGTTCCCATGGTGCTGACAAGAGTGTATGACGATGTGCTTGCTTTATGGTAGTTGTTTACCGGTTTCTCTTCCCCTTTGCACATGTGCACTAGAGCAGTCACTGTGATGTGGTTATGCCATGCCCCCTGCCCCCCCCCCCCCCATGGAAACAACATAATGTCTTTCTTCTGGTTGTTTTTTTATACCGAACTACTCATTTCCTTCCCTCCACTTCCAGATTGCTGAACATTGTGGTGTAAGTAGTGATGCTGTGAAGAATGTGATCATCTGGGGCAACCACTCCTCCACCCAGTTCCCGGACGTTGCTCATGCGGTCGTAACTAAGGATGGGAAGGATGTGGGCGTGTACCAGGCTGTGAATAATGACACCTGGCTCAAGGGGGAGTTTGTGCAGGTATATTCACCCCCTCTAGTTGTGAAGTGTGTGATAAACATGTAAAGCATGGATGGGGTACAGACCTGACAGCAGAAGGAGCTTTTAGACACCATGTGTGCTTTTAGGATTGTATGAGTATAAGATAGCATGTGCTTATAGAAGGGTGAGATTGTATATACATGTACACCAAAGTTTACCAGTATGAGTTTGGAGAGTATATGTGTGTAGTGATTGTACACCAGAGTTTACCTATGTATTTGTATTTATCAGCTGCTTATAAGAGAGCATGTGCTTATAAAGCCTATACACCTATGTGCTCAACAAGTTTACCAGCTGCTTATTACCAGCTGCTTACAAGAGAGCATGTGCTCATAGCCTAGACACCAGGGTTTACCTATGTGCTCAACAGTTTACCAGCTGCTTATAAGAGAACATGTGCTTATAGCCTATACACCAGGGTTTACTATGTGCTCAACAGTTTACCAGCTGCTTATAAGAGAACATGTGCTCATAGCCTAGACACCAGGGTTTACTTGTGTGCTCAACAAGTTTACCAGCTGCTTATAAGAGAACATGTGCTCATAGCCTATACACCAGGGTTTACCTATGTGCTCAACAGTTTACCAGCTGCTTATAAGAGAACATGTGCTTATAGCCTAGACACCAGAGTTTACTTGTGTGCTCAACAGTTTACCAGCTGCTTACAAGAGAGCATGTGCTCATAGCCTATACACCAGGGTTTACCTATGTGCTCAACAGTATGCACTTTTAAGAGAGCATATACCTTTACCTTATAAACAGAGTTCACCAGTGTGCACTTACCAGACAGCATGTGCTGTATAGATCTGGTGACCTGAGTAAAGCACTCATCTCACACCCATCGTACACACATGGTTGGCCTGAGAGCAGTGATAGTTGTGGTGGTTTGATGGTAATCTGAGAGATGGCTTCTAATGATGATGAAGAGCAGAGGAAGTATTTCCACATATAGCAGTACGTTGATTTCTTTACAATGTACATGTACATGGTACGCTCGAGCGTTTAAAAAGCAATGCACGATAAACCAATTAACGCACGGATAACGTTACGCACGAACATTGCAACGCACTGTTGGAATGTATCGTTGTTTAATTTTACCTCGATCTGTACACGTGACAAATACGCATTTGGGTGGCACAGTTCTATTTAAGTACAGCATTGCAGCCGTGGGTCAGTTTAGGTAGCTCTGTCAAACTGATGATGTTCAGAAAATATCTGAAGGATACTATTCCTAAAAGAAGTAAGTCTCCCTCCTAGTGCTTGCTCTTGATGTGTTGGAGGCACTTTTTAGGATTTTGTGTCTTAAAGAGATCAACTACCGTATTTGCCAGAGTATAAGTCGCACCAGAATATAAGTCGCACCCCCCAAAGTTGGCCATCATTTTGAAAATCTATAATAGTTGGAGTATAGGTCGCATGCGCAATGGCAATAGGTAAAGTTTCGACTACCACGAGACGAATGGGCATGGCTGGAGCAGGAGTTGAAGAGGAAGAAAGCTACCAACTGGAAAGTTCAGTACGAGGACACCATGTCTATAAGAATACTTGGACACCTCGTATAGGACAGTTCCTGCTGGTCAAATCTGAAGCGGAAAATACCCACGATTCTTACGCGGTTGCTACTACTCTTGGTATATAGTACTGTCGTCGGACATTTGCCACGTGAATTCTCGAGAGTAGCCTTCTATTTTCTTCAGCAAAAGCGACATGTTCGGATTATAAGTCGCACCCCTCAATTGGAGAAGAAGATTTGGAGCTGCTACTGCGACTTATACTCCGGCAAATACGGTAGTTCCTTTATCTGAATACATTTCACTTGCTGGTATTTCAGTGTAGCTTACATTTGATAGTAACTACTTTGGTGCTAATTCTTTTGCTTTGTTGCCAACATTTCTACCCAAATACTTGGGTCTTCGTCAGGGCATGTTAGTGACCAAAATCTGAGTAGCTCTCTTTTCACTTGAGCTTGATCAGAACATGCATGAGCTAAAGTTGGTTCACACAAAAAGGTCTTGAAGTCCTCTGCACCTATGTTTGTCAAATGTAACAGGAGCTTGGATTATGTGTGCAGTGGCTCATTAGGTGGTATGGACGTCTTACTAAAGCGGGTTATTGTTCGATATTTTGGCTGCATGAGAACTGTCATCATTATGCGATTCTATCCTGTTTGGGGAGGGGATGGGGGGGGGGGGGGGGGGTTGGCTCCAAAAGGGGGAAGCTAGTCAGCAACTGATAGCACTTTGGGTTTGGACGTCTGTGGTTTGTAAATGCAGGTACCAAGTCCGAGGATGGAGATGTCAAACTGGCCCAGAATATATAAACCAACAACTAGCTTTACACCT
Source organism: Cladorhizidae sp. MBARI D1340-BT2 (assembly GCA_028752905.1). Lineage (NCBI taxonomy): Eukaryota > Metazoa > Porifera > Demospongiae > Poecilosclerida > Cladorhizidae > Cladorhizidae sp. MBARI D1340-BT2. The sequence continues at coordinate 9,860,918 of JAQNBH010000015.1, forward strand.
ACACCAGTAACAGGACCTTTACTTGCCTTGTCAATATTGTCAGATAACAACTACTGCACCAAACCACACACAAAGATGTTACATAAATTGAAATACGCATTATCAATACCTAGTGGCACTGTATTTAGTTTGATGATGTGAAGAATCACCTCTCAACAAAACTGCCTGTGTATTACAAGTTTCACAGTACACTTGTCAAACCAGATGATATTCTCAAATGCACTTTCTGCCTTGCCGACAAATTGCTGTGCCCACTCTAACCTCTTGACCTGGAGTGTGGAAGGGAGACAAAATACGGTATTAAAATACTTTAGGCGAGTTGATCCCGGCATGCAAGTTATGTGTATCTTAGGTTGCTTATACAACATCACCCAGTGTCGGCTCAAACATGTAAGCACCCACAAGCCAAAGCATTACCTTGTTTGCCTCTGAATAGATGGCAATATGAACTGCCATGCAGCAATGTCCCACGAGATATCTGTCATACACCAAAAGATGGCTCTCAAAGAGTAATCATTGCTTTGAAGAAAGCCTCTACTTTAGTTGGTAGGCCATCATCTCATCAGCCTGGATTATATGTTAAACAAAGTTGTCACTGTAATATAGTATAGTTTTTGTAATGCTCTGCATAGAAAGCCATTTCAGGTTCCTGACTTCATATTCCTTGTGAGCTAACAATCACTAACAATTTTCTAAATTCATGGCATGGGACAAAAACTTACGTGCCACTTGAGCCTCGACAACCAATTTCCTCATCGAACAAAAGGTCGTGTGGGATCCCAGGTAATGTTCCAGGAAGCTAAGGTCGCCCTACCTAGTTACACTGAGTTCATCAATATCTTGGGTGCTTCAAGCCTTAGATTAAGGTTCAGAATTCTTCGCTTTTTGTAGGGCGAGTACACCATCACGAGAAAGAGAGCTGTTAGCTAACTGACTTCCTCGAGCGCGAGCGACTAAACGCATCACATGAACGTTTAATTTCTTTTTAGTACGCAATGCATACGTACCAGCTGCACAACGCAGCTATGTTTTCGAAGGACGCTCAGAAAAACAATAAGAAACGCACACGTAACGCTTGTGTTAAAAACGTAGTAGTAGTATGTACGTTGTTCGAAAATGCAATGTAAAGTTATTTTTGGCTGCTACTGTAGGTGGTAGATAACGATTCCATTGAAGAGAGAGACCTCTCCCTCAATAGTCATCGTGAATAGAACTGGACATTTCCACAGGCTATTGTCAGTAGGAATCACCTTTCTTTGCTGATGGCAACTTGTCTTTTTATTGTAACAGACCAAATTCTACATATTGCAGAAATAGAATGGTGGCTTGGCTGTGCGTAACAAGTCTGAAGGAGTTGTTTGGTGCAGCCTTCCAAGTGAAAATGTGTCAGTTCTAAGATGGATGGCTTCACTGCCTCAGAGACCGTGGAATAGTGTTCCAGCTACCATAGTACCAGCCAGTACTTGTTCAATCATGTCCTTCATGTGTGTGTCTCTGTGCCTGATTTTGCTCTTCTTTTGATGCATGTGTCTGGTGTTAGTAAAATGTTGTTGTCTGGTATTTCTCCGCATGTGTCTGGTGTTAGTAAAATGTTGTTGTCTGGTATTTCTCCGCATGTGTCTGGTGTTAGTAAAATGTTGTTGTCTGGTATTTCTCTGCATGTGTCTGGTGTTAGTAAAATGTTGTTGTCTGGTATTTCTCCGCATGTGTCTGGTATTAGTAAAATGTTGTTGTCTGGTATTTCTCCGCATGTGTCTGGTGTTAGTAAAATGTTGTTGTCTGGTATTTCTCCGCATGTGTCTGGTGTTAGTAAAATGTTGTTGTCTGGTATTTCTCCGCATGTGTCTGGTGTTAGTAAAATGTTGTTGTCTGGTATTTCTCCGCATGTGTCTGGTGTTAGTAAAATGTTGTTGTCTGGTATTTCTCCGCATGTGTCTGGTGCTAGTAAAATGTTGTTGTCTGGTATTTCTCCGCATGTGTCTGGTGTTAGTAAAATGTTGTTGTCTGGTATTTCTCCGCATGTGTCTGGTGTTAGTAAAATGTTGTTGTCTGGTATTTCTCCGCATGTGTCTGGTGCTAGTAAAATGTTGTTGTCTGGTATTTCTCCGCATGTGTCTGGTGTTAGTAAAATGTTGTTGTCTGGTATTTCTCCGCATGTGTCTGGTGTTAGTAAAATGTTGTTGTCTGGTATTTCTCCGCATGTGTCTGGTGTTAGTGAAATGTTGTTGTCTGGTATTTCTCCGCATGTGTCTGGTGTTAGTAAAATGTTGTTGTCTGGTATTTCTCTGCATGTGTCTGGTGTTAGTAAAATGTTGTTGTCTGGTATTTCTCCGCATGTGTCTGGTGTTAGTAAAATGTTGTTGTCTGGTATTTCTCCGCATGTGTCTGGTGCTAGTAAAATGTTGTTGTCTGGTATTTCTCTCTGCATGTGTCTGGTGTTAGTAAAATGTTGTTGTCTGGTATTTCTCCGCATGTGTCTGGTGCTAGTAAAATGTTGTCTGGTATTTCTCCGCATGTGTCTGGTGTTAGTAAAATGTTGTTGTCTGGTATTTCTCCGCATGTGTCTGGTGCTAGTAAAATGTTGTTGTCTGGTATTTCTCCGCATGTGTCTGGTGCTAGTAAAATGTTGTCTGGTATTTCTCCGCATGTGTCTGGTGTTAGTAAAATGTTGTTGTCTGGTATTTCTCTGCATGTGTCTGGTGTTAGTAAAATGTTGTTGTCTGGTATTTCTCCGCATGTGTCTGGTGTTAGTAAAATGTTGTTGTCTGGTATTTCTCTGCATGTGTCTGGTGTTAGTAAAATGTTGTTGTCTGGTATTTCTCCGCATGTGTCTGGTGTTAGTAAAATGTTGTTGTCTGGTATTTCTCCGCATGTGTCTGGTGCTAGTAAAATGTTGTTGTCTGGTATTTCTCTCTGCATGTGTCTGGTGTTAGTAAAATGTTGTTGTCTGGTATTTCTCCGCATGTGTCTGGTGCTAGTAAAATGTTGTCTGGTATTTCTCCGCATGTGTCTGGTGTTAGTAAAATGTTGTTGTCTGGTATTTCTCCGCATGTGTCTGGTGCTAGTAAAATGTTGTTGTCTGGTATTTCTCCGCATGTGTCTGGTGCTAGTAAAATGTTGTCTGGTATTTCTCCGCATGTGTCTGGTGTTAGTAAAATGTTGTTGTCTGGTATTTCTCTGCATGTGTCTGGTGTTAGTAAAATGTTGTTGTCTGGTATTTCTCCGCATGTGTCTGGTGTTAGTGAAATGTTGTTGTCTGGTATTTCTCCGCATGTGTCTGGTGTTAGTAAAATGTTGTCTGGTATTTCTCTGCATGTGTCTGGTGCTAGTAAAATGTTGTTGTCTGGTATTTCTCTGCATGTGTCTGGTGTTAGTAAAATGTTGTTGTCTGGTATTTCTCTGCATGTGTCTGGTATTAGTAAAATGTTGTCTGGTATTTCTCCGCATGTGTGGTGTTAGTAAAATGTTGTTGTCTGGTATTTCTCTGCATGTGTCTGGTGCTAGTAAAATGTTGTCTGGTATTTCTCCGCATGTGTCTGGTGTTAGTAAAATGTTGTTGTCTGGTATTTCTCCGCATGTGTCTAGTGTTAGTGAAATGTTGTTGTCTGGTATTTCTCCGCATGTGTCTGGTGTTAGTAAAATGTTGTTGTCTGGTATTTCTCTGCATGTGTCTGGTGTTAGTAAAATGTTGTTGTCTGGTATTTCTCCGCATGTGTCTGGTATTAGTAAAATGTTGTTGTCTGGTATTTCTCCGCATGTGTCTGGTGTTAGTAAAATGTTGTTGTCTGGTATTTCTCTGCATGTGTCTGGTGTTAGTAAAATGTTGTTGTCTGGTATTTCTCCGCATGTGTCTGATATTAGTAAAATGTTGTTGTCTGGTATTTCTCCGCATGTGTCTGGTGTTAGTAAAATGTTGTTGTCTGGTATTTCTCTGCATGTGTCTGGTGTTAGTAAAATGTTGTTGTCTGGTATTTCTCCGCATGTGTCTGGTGTTAGTAAAATGTTGTCTGGTATTTCTCCGCATGTGTCTGGTGTTAGTAAAATGTTGTTGTCTGGTATTTCTCCGCATGTGTCTGGTGTTAGTAAAATGTTGTTGTCTGGTATTTCTCCGCATGTGTCTGGTGTTAGTGAAATGTTGTTGTCTGGTATTTCTCCGCATGTGTCTGGTGCTAGTAAAATGTTGTCTGGTATTTCTCCGCATGTGTCTGGTGTTAGTAAAATGTTGTTGTCTGGTATTTCTCCGCATGTGTCTGGTGTTAGTGAAATGTTGTTGTCTGGTATTTCTCTGCATGTGTCTGGTATTAGTAAAATGTTGTTGTCTGGTATTTCTCCGCATGTGTCTGGTGTTAGTAAAATGTTGTTGTCTGGTATTTCTCCGCATGTGTCTGGTATTAGTAAAATGTTGTTGTCTGGTATTTTTCCGCATGTGTCTGGTGTTAGTAAAATGTTGTTGTCTGGTATTTCTCCGCATGTGTCTGGTATTAGTAAAATGTTGTTGTCTGGTATTTCTCCGCATGTGTCTGGTATTAGTAAAATGTTGTCTGGTATTTCTCCGCATGTGTCTGGTGTTAGTAAAATGTTGTTGTCTGGTATTTCTCCTCATGTGTCTGGTGTTAGTGAAATGTTGTTGTCTGGTATTTCTCCGCGTGTGTCTGGTGTTAGTAAAATGTTGTTGTCTGGTATTTCTCCGCATGTGTCTGGTGTTAGTAAAATGTTGTTGTCTGGTATTTCTCCGCGTGTGTCTGGTGTTAGTAAAATGTTGTTGTCTGGTATTTCTCCGCATGTGTCTGGTGTTAGTAAAATGTTGTTGTCTGGTATTTCTCCGCATGTGTCTGGTGTTAGTAAAATGTTGTTGTCTGGTATTTCTCTGCATGTGTCTGGTGTTAGTAAAATGTTGTTGTCTGGTATTTCTCCGCATGTGTCTGGTGTTAGTAAAATGTTGTTGTCTGGTATTTCTCTGCATGTGTCTGGTGTTAGTAAAATGTTGTTGTCTGGTATTTCTCCGCATGTGTCTGGTGTTAGTAAAATGTTGTTGTCTGGTATTTCTCCGCATGTGTCTGGTGTTAGTAAAATGTTGTTGTCTGGTATTTCTCCATGTGGGTCTGGTGTTAGTAAAATGTTGTTGTCTGGTATTTCTCTGCATGTGTCTGGTATTTCTCTGCATGTGTCTGGTGCTAGTAAAATGTTGTTGTCTGGTATTTCTCCGCATGTGTCTGGTGCTAGTAAAATGTTGTTGTCTGGTATTTCTCTGCATGTGTCTGGTGCTAGTAAAATGTTGTTGTCTGGTATTTCTCCGCATGTGTCTGGTGTTAGTAAAATGTTGTTGTCTGGTATTTCTCTGCATGTGTCTGGTGTTAGTAAAATGTTGTTGTCTGGTATTTCTCCGCATGTGTCTGGTGTTAGTAAAATGTTGTTGTCTGGTATTTCTCCGCATGTGTCTGGTGCTAGTAAAATGTTGTTGTCTGGTATTTCTCCGCATGTGTCTGGTGCTAGTAAAATGTTGTTGTCTGGTATTTCTCCGCATGTGTCTGGTATTAGTAAAATGTTGTTGTCTGGTATTTCTCCGCATGTGTCTGGTATTTCTCCGCATGTGTCTGGTATTAGTAAAATGTTGTTGTCTGGTATTTCTCCATGTGGGTCTGGTGTTAGTAAAGTGGTGTTGCCATTTGTTTGTGTGGTGTGCCTCTGTAATGGTGGGGCTTGCAGTACACATGTGCTGTAGCTTACAGTACACTTGTGCTTTTGCCTCAGTGTTTGTGATTTTGTTCCTACGCATCCTGTTTTCCATGTTGTGTTGAAGTGATGTGTTTGTTTGTGCGTAGACCATTCAGACCAGGGGAGCAGCGGTGATAAAGGCTCGCAAGCTATCCAGCGCCATGTCTGCTGCCAAAGCCATCTGTGACCACGTCAGGGACTGGTGGTTCGGAACCCCTGAGGTGCAAGATCATGTCCAAATACACTTATGATTTATGTATGTTCTGTAACGAGCGAGCGAGCGTAGTAAGTGACCTCCAGGCTGGGTACAAGTAGCAAGTGCTCAGCGTATAGATATATAGCATGAGACTAAAGTGGGGAGGGGAGAGATGGCAATGGAGATCCATTTGCAGGCTTGCATGTATAACAGAAGATGCCAAATTGGGAGTTGTTAGTTCTTAGAGGGTCAGTAATGAAGCGAGGCACGTGTTGGCAACTAGCAAATCGTCACATGATCAAGAGGATGCTAACCAATGCAGGCAGGGTGTACATATTTTAGTATCAACTACATGCATGACAGTTTTATGAAAAAAGCATCCACTACACAGAGCAAGTGCTCTGATTTTCAAGGTGCAAAGTTTAATTAAGTTCCCATGGATTGTTTGATGATTGGTGAAGATTAGTGATTAGTGTCCAAAATAGCAATTAGCAATGATTATATGTGGATTTTTGGAATGCTAATAATGATTGACAACTATCGTATGTAAAGGCCTGTCCACACTGCCGATGAGCATTAATGTGTGTTGGGTCAGAGGAAAGTGCTGATGCACATTCATCGCGTCCATCGCGTCCACACTACCGAAATAACACACTACCGAAATAAACCGCACGAAGCAAAAAATAAGCCTACCAAAGTCAGTCAAAATCATATACTGTAGCTATAGTTGAGATGGAGTTTGTTTTTCATCATTTTCTTGCTGATCAGTTACTTACAGATGTGCAGGAAACATTTTCTGCAGAGAAGAAAGAGGAGAGAGCTGAGGGAAAGGCAGAACCAACGAAGGTTGCGTCTGCACAAACTTCCGAAATACAGAAGCAGGATGTATAAACATAGCAACAGTTCTCTAGCTATGTAGTTGGTCTAGCTAGCTGGCCGCATGCTAAAGTTAGTATATAGCTAGCTCCAAAGTTCCTAATTGAAGGGCTGAGAGCAAGAAGTGTATAAGTCCATTTTTGGCGAAAAATCAATTTTGTCCTAGACCTGATCATAATACCTTAGGACATTCCCCATGGCAATTTTTAGACTCTATCTCCATGGTGTTTTGATGTTAGGGACACGTTTGTCCAGAAGATGCTATCATAACAGTATTACAGTGCATGATTAAAACGCGTATAACTCAAAACATTGAATATAGACTTATACACTTCTTGCACTCAGCCCTTCAATTGCAGTATCACAAAGTCGCAAGTGAATGATGAACACACAAATGTAGTTATTTTGAACGCTTTAATTTGTTGCTCTGATTCGCGTCAAACCACCTATTGAGGTGGACCAGAATAATGCGCATTATTTCAATTCTAATTCACTGTGGACGCGACCAATGTGCATCAATGTGCATTGGCTTGTGCAGTGTGGACAGGCCTTTAGTCTTGCATTATCTGTGGGGTTTTGGAATGCTAATAATGATTGACCAAATGGTAATGTGAGTGGTTTGCTTATAAGTCATGTCCTCATAATTATTGGTCTAATTTGGTGGTCCTCCACTTGGCAATGCCCGAGGTCTATAATTCACAATATGCTGTAAATTTGCTTCCAGTGTCAGTGGGTGTCAATGGGCCTGGTTACTGACGGGACCCTGTACGACATTCCAGAGGGAATTGTTTACTCGTTCCCCGTGACAATCTCATCCCAAGGGGAGGTGAAGGTTGTCGAGGGTTTACCCATCTCTGACTTTGCCCGGGAGAAGATGGACCTGACCTCCAAAGAGCTGCAGGAGGAGAGAAAATTGACCATGGAGTTTCTGGGAGGAGGGGGGAAGATCTGACTAGGCAGCAGACTCTAGATGTTTTAGGTGCTTTTATGATATGGCTTGGACCTATTGCTGAACTGTATATATTTGATTCAATTGTTGTCTAATTATATATATATATATACACATTATGGGACCATATCCTGCTCGTGTTTACAGTGCTGACATTTTGTTGGCACTGCAACCCGTTTTATTGTGCAGTGGGAGGGGGACACGGGTGAAGATTTTGGTGGGGGGTTTCCTTATGCATTCCATCTGCGCCTGCAGTGAATGATTTTGAGTCCCAGCAAGACTGTACAGTGCACACACACATTTGAAGAGTGGGGTTGCATTTCAGCTGCATCGATCAAACAAGGATAAGATACCTTAGAATTGGGATTTTAAAATTGAGGGGGCATGGAAGGAAATGACCACATTCATTCACACTTCAGGTGGAAGTGACCCTTGAACCTGTGACAAGTATCGATACTAATTTTAATTTTTGGTAATGGAGAAAAAAACACTGGTCAAAATTTCTGATAACCACAATTTTTTTTGTGCCCTTGCCATATATTCTCTGCGGTCCTGTACTTGATAAGGTGGTATATACAAGGATATATGAAAGACTTGATATTCTCTGGCTCCAATGACAGAAGGAGGGTAGTTGGAGAAGTGGGTGTGTCCTGTACGTCTAGTGATTGCCCGTTTCATCATCACATTATTAAATAAATTTACATTCTGAACACGCCGAAGTTAGTGTCTGGTATGGGAGCGTTCAGAGAGGCACTGATGCTCATGGCTAATACCTTACGCGTATCCGCAGGATCGATGATCCCATCGTCCCACAGCCGGGCACTGGAGAAGTATGGGTGTCCTTCTTTCTCGTACATATCGATGATGGGCTTCTTAATCTTTGCCACCATTTCCTCAGTCACCTTGATACCTTTTTTCTTCATCTTTGCCACCTGGAGTGAGCTCAGGACAAAAGCAGCCTGCTCCCCTCCCATGACAGAGATGCGAGCATTGGGCCACATGAACAGAAAGCGAGGACTGTAGGCTCTCCCGCACATCCCATAGTTCCCAGCACCGAAACTCCCTCCAATAATGACTGTGAACTTGGGAACCTGTGCGCAGGAGACAGCAGTCACCATCTTAGCTCCGTTCTTGGCTATTCCCCCATGTTCTGCATCTCTACCCACAACAAACCCTGTGGTGTTCTGGAGGAAGATGAGCGGAATTTTGCGCTTACAGCACAGCTCGATGAAGTGGGTTCCCTTCAGTGCCGAGGGCGAGTCGAGAATGCCACTGTTGGCCACAAACCCTACGGGATAACCGTACAATCGAGCAAAGCCTGTCACCAGAGAAGAGCCATACAACTCCTTGAATTCGCTGAATCGGCTGCCATCGACAAGTCGAGCAATGACCTCCTTCACGTCGTACTGTTGCTTGATGAGTGCAGGCACCACAGCATAGAGATCTTCGGCTGGAAAGAGTGGCTCTTCAGGTTGCTCAATTGTGATACTGGGCTGCTTCTTGTAGTTGAGAGACTTGATGCACCGTCTGGCCAAATAGAGTCCATGGTGGTCGTCCAGAGCATAATGATCGGCCACACCAGAGATCTTACAGTGGACGTCGGCTCCACCCAAATTCTCTGCAGAAATGTCTTGTTGGATGACAGACTTCACCAGAGGAGGACCGGCAAGGAAGATGGTGCCACTTTGCTTGACGATGATGCTCTCATCTGCCATTGCTGGGACATAGGCACCACCTGCAGTACAGGATCCCATCACCACAGCAATTTGAGGAATCCCCTCTGCTGACATCTTGGCCTGGTTGAAGAAGGTGCGGCCAAAGTGATCACGATCGGGGAAAACGTCTTTCTGGTGGCGCAGCATGGCTCCTCCGGAGTCTACCAAGTAGATGCACGGAAGACGATTCTGCTGCGCAATTTCTTGCGCTCTTATTTGCTTCTTGACGGATATGGGGTAGTAGGCTCCACCCTTTACCGTAGCATCATTAGTGATGATCATGCACTCCAACCCTGCTACCCTCCCTATTCCAGTTATGAGCCCACCAGCAGGGACCTCTTCCAGCTCCCCAGCTTCGTCTTTGTACAGCTTATATCCAGCCAGTTGTGACAGCTCCATAAATGGTGATCCTGGGTCCAGCAACTGCATGATGCGTTCCCTGGGAAGCAGCTTTCCTTTGCTGGTGTGCCTCTCTCTGTCTGACGGACTACCCCCCTTTTCTATGGTTGCAACGAGTGACTTCATATTAGTGACCTGTTCCTTCATCAGCTTAATATTCTCTCTCACATCGTCCCTGAGCACAACTCGCGTCCCAATCGTACTTGCCTGGTCTTCTCCATGGTAAAACCTTGTAAAATGTCTCGCCCGCTGTAAACTTCGGAAAACGGACCACGTTCTCCACAACATCGTCTCCTCCAAGCTCTACCAATACGTACACACACTGGCTGCACAGTTTCACTTACCCCGCCCCTTTATCGCGAAAACTCTTCCAGCTATACTCGCGAAATATCGATCTCTTTCTCTCCGGAATCCCAGTTTACTGTGCAGCGCCGTTGCGTTGCGCAGAGAATACGGAAATTTGTGATGAAAATAATTTCGAACCGTAGCAGTTTCCCGCCAGATGTGAAAAGATGGAGCTTGGTTTCTGTATTGTACCTACGACGCTCGCGTTGCTGGGGCGAGCCATAAGTATGGCAGGGAGTGTAGCAGTGACCATGCACCGCGCCGCCACACAATACAAATATCTCACACACCACCAGGCCTCGGCCAAGCTAGCATGTGACTCGATCAAGCTATATTCATCAAGAAGAGTTAACTGCGAGTTCTCTGCCTGCCACAGAGAATTAGCAGCTGCTAGCTGCCGTTCGATTACGGTTGAGGCCAGGTTACAATTTTTTTTTGTGGATTTGAATATATGGGTGTTACAAAACTGGCTTACCATTTCCTGCCGCCATGCTGCAAAGAGTACGGTGAGTTAGCCCTTTCTGTTCGGTAGAGGTGGTATATGATAGCTGCAAGAACGAGCTATGTATATTGAACGGTTAGAAAATCGACAAAAAACTTTTGTAGCTAGCTTAGCCACTAGTTCACAAGCTTTGCTGTATAGCTTTATGGTAGGTTTGAGTCTGTTTCATGGGATGTAAGTTGATAGAAAGGGCTGAGAATTCTGATTTTGTTGAGGAGATCTAGTTTTAAAGCCTAAATATGAGGTGAATTGTTGACCTGTTTCTCTTCCCACTTCCCAGGCTTGTGACTGAAAATGACCCAAAATACTGCCCCATTGCCGATGTCAGAATGGCCAACAAGCTCTCCAATGAAAAAGCAGACCCACACTTACCTCAGTCCTGGTCCAGGCAGAAGGTGGCTTTGCCTCTCCACGTTCAGAAGCTACAGAGTGCTCTCAATTTGGACAGGTTCATTGACCAGGTAGAGCAGGTCTACAACGAATCTCTAGCAATGGGAGAGAATGCCAGGTGAGAGCGTGTAGAGTACGGAATGATAGGTGGGGACGTAGAAGAAAGGGGGTGGGGGGGGGGGGGGGGGGGGGGTACAAGTGATGTGGTTCTCCCCATCCACCCAAGCAGCTCATCTACCCATAAAGTTGTCATTGTGTAATGTCGTTTGTGCCCAGTTCCATCTTGCATGCTATGCTGACACTTACTGTTCTCCAAAGTGAAAATAATAATAATATAGTTGGTGTCCTGTTTACAGCATTTGCCTTGGTTTAATTTCCTTAGGAAATCAGTTGAGGGCGTCGGGAATTCATCTCGGAGAAAGGGCACTAAGAACCTTTGGAGCGAGTTCAACTTCTCGTGTGTGACAGAGGAAAGACAGTGGGTGAAGGTGAGAAGTTGTGGCCCTGGAATCCTGAATGAGATACCTGGGCGTGTGTTTTAGATACCTGGGCGTGTGTTTTGTGAAAAGTAAAAAAAAAGAAAAGAAAAAAGGTGTGGTGACTTGCCGAATTAGTTTTGTTAGGAAGATAAGTTGTATGTGCATACTTATGTACATCATCCACCATACCCCCCCCCCCCCCCCCCCCAACTCTCGAGACTTAAGGTCTGAAAGTGTGCGAATTCTCCCAACTTCTCCCCTTCTATCTCCTCCCTCTCTCTCTTTAGGATCTTCTCTTGAGTTCCTCGGATAGTTCAGACTCTGAGCTTAGCGAGACGGAGCAGCTGCAAATCATGTTGGAGCTGCAGTACAAGAGAAGGAAGAAATGGAGGAAGAGGCTAAAGAGAGATCACAAGGTATGTACACATACACCAGGTGTTCAGCAACATGGAAGTGCATACGGATGATGGACACACATTTGCTGTCACAACGACACAGCTTCTTCGCTACAAGTACTTCAGCTGTGGCTTGCTGTTCCGCTACCAGGACCCCTACCCTGAGCACATCAAGAAGTTGGAAGAGAAATTCAAGAGAAAGGTATAGTGTGTGTGTGTGTGTGTGTGTGAGAGTGTGTGTGTGTGTGTGTGAGTGTATGTGTGTGCATGCATGTGTATGCGTGTGTATCCATCCCCGTAGAAAAGCCACTGTTGTATAATAATGCCAGTCAGTGAGTGAATGAAAACTCGTATTGAATTCTTGTGTGTGCATGTGTGATTCTTTGTGGTTACTTTCTTGTCTTTCCTTGTCTGCTAGGGTAAGGATGCAAAAGACCCCAGAGGAGAGGGACGTCTACAGAGAGAAACTTTGGTCCTTCATCACCAAGAAGGAGATACCCAAGATGGCTAAACAGTTCAACACCTCTAGGCATAACACCATCATCAACTGCAAGAAGGTGAGGATGGACAAGGCTGTGTGTGTGTGTGTGTGTGTGTGTGTGTGAAGTGAAGGGTGGTGAGTGTGGTTGCAAGCTTGCCATGCTGAACTCTCAGGTGGCCCTCTTGTGTCAGCGTGAGGCGAAAAAGATGGCGGTGAAGTCACAACGAGCCAGCAAGGAGGTAAGCAGCGTGCAGCCTCGAGCAAGACGCCTGATGAAGGAGGCACTCATCTACTGGCGCAAGTACGAGAAGGTGGAGCGTGAGCAGCGCAAGAAGGCGGAGAAGGAGGCCATGGAGCAACGCAAGAGAGACGACGAGATGAGAGAGGTGCTTTAAAAGTTGTGACAATATCTGAGCAAGCAATAGATGCTCACTTCCTAGAGCAGGGCTCAGGTCTAGCCATAGCCTTGTAGCCTTAACCTTATCCCTAACTCAATAGCCCTAACCTTAACCCAATAGCCCTAACCTTAACTCAATAGCCCTAACCCTAACTCAATAGCCCTAAACCTAATGCAATAGCCCTAACCATAACTCAATAGCCCTAACCCAACTAATAGCCCTAACCACAACTCAATAGCCCTAACCCTAACTCAATAGCCCTAACCCTAGATCAATAGCCCTAGCGCAGCCAAATTGGACATCCACAACTGATCCATAGCATTACTAAACGTTATCAATGTACATCATGCATACAGTGGTAGTAGTCTCTTGAATTAGGTTAACTTTACCAGTTCTGTAGCCAGTGCAGAACTTAGTTATTTACTTGCTGCAGGCTAAACGTCAGCAACGCAAGCTCAACTTTCTTATCACACAAACTGAACTCTACGCTCACTTTATTGGGAAAAAGCTGACTGGCGAGGCAGACAAGTCGGACAAGATCCTTCAGAAGTTGGAGGACACTCCACTCACCCGTGAGATTCGTCCAGGGGTGAGAGTGAGGCTGGAAGGACCCGATGAGTACGACTCAGAGGCAGCCAAGGCCCAAGTCCTCGCCAACGTCGAGTCCGTCTTCATAAAGCAGCAAGACAAGGTAGAGCTTGTGGGCCAAGCATGAATGCAGAACACATGTGATCATTGGGAGAATCTTGAATACATTCTTCTTTCCCTTCGCTCTCTTGCCTTCCCCCTCCTTCTTCTCCTCCTTCCCCTCCTTCTCCTCTCCTTCCCCTCCTTCCCCTCCTTCCCCTCCTTCCCCTCCTTCCCCTCCTCCTTCCCCTCCTCCTTCCCCTCCTTCCCCTCCTTCCCCTCCTTCCCCTCCTTCCCCTCCTCTTTCTCCTCCTTCCCCTCCTCTTTCTCCTCCTTCCCCTCCTTCCCCTCCTTCCCCTCCTTCCCCTCCTTCCCCTCCTTCTCCTCCTCCTTCCCCTCCTTCTCCTTCCCCTCCTTCCCCTCCTTCCCCTCCTTCCCCTCCTTCCCCTCCTTCCCCTCCTTCCCCTCCTTCCACTCCTTCCCCTCTTTCCCCTCCTCCCCCTCCTCCTCCCCCTCCTTCCCCTCCTTCCCCTCCTTCTCCTCCTCCTTCCCCTCCTTCTCCTCCTCCTTCCCCTCCTTCCCCTCCTTCTCCTCCTCCTTCCCCTCCTTCTCCTCCTCCTTCCCCTCCTTCCCCTCCTTCCCCTCCTTCCCCTCCTTCCCCTCCTTCCCCTCCTTCCCCTCCTTCCCCTCCTTCCCCTCCTTCTCCTCCTCCTTCCCCTCCTTCCCCTCCTTCCCCTCCTTCTCCTCCTTCCCCTCCTTCCCCTCCTCCTTCCCCTCCTTCCCCTCTTTCCCCTCTCCTTCTCCTCCTTCCCCTCCTTCCCTCCTTCCCCTCCTCCTTCCCCTCCTTCCCCTCCTTCCCCTCCTTCCCCTCCTTCCCGTCCTATCCTCTCTTTCCCCTTCTCCCACTCCTTCCCCTCTTCTTCCATCCCCTCTTTCCCTTATTTACATTTTGGCTCGATTTGTAGGTGAATAGTGAAGATTTTAATAAAAAGCTATCTGCTTGTGACTATGTAGGACATCTAGCTATACAGGCATTAGCCAACCATTTCCCTACAAACGTTAAAATTGTGTTTGGACATAGGAGCTCTTGGCCTCACCATTATGTGCTTGCTAACTTGTGTCTTGATTGATGGATAATTACTTTTCCGTCATAGGGTAACCTTGCGTGAAGTTGGGTTTTCATGGGCATTTCTAATGCATGAAATTTATAGTCTCTGTGCTGTACTGTACTGTGAGCATGTGCAAACAAGAACGGTTCTTTGAGACCATCAGTATTTGGTTTGTTCTTCACAATTGAGAAGCTAGCCAGCGACAAATCAAGCAGCAGGTATGTAGCCAAGTTATGTAGGTTAGTTAACACCGGTAGAATCTGAGGGTGACCGCAGCTGATTCAATGTTTTAACACCCACAAAGAAGATTCCCCTCGATTTGTTTTTGTTGAAAGTGCAAAATTATAAACCTCCCTATATTCCAGCCTTATTTGAGGTCATTGTTGCGGTAGGTGCCTTAATGAATGATTCCGGGTAGCTGGCCTCCTCATGGTGTAGAATGCCTTGGGATGAGTTGATTCTGTGCAGCTGGTCTCCCTACGGAGTGGAGTGCCTTGAGATGAGTTGATCCTGTGCAGCTAGTCTCCCTACGGAGTGGAGTGCCTTGGGATGAGTTGATCCCGTGCAGCTGGTCTCCCTACGGAGTGGAGTGCCTTGAGATGAGTTGATCCTGTGCGCAGCTGGTCTCCCTACGGAGTGGAGTGCCTTGAGATGAGTTGATCCTGTGCAGCTGGTCTCCCTACGGAGTGGAGTGCCTTGAGATGAGTTGATCCTGTGCAGCTGGTCTCCCTACGGAGTGTTGTTCCTTGAGATGAGTTGATCCTGTGCAGCTGGTCTCCCTATGGAGTGGAGTGCCTTGAGATGAGTTGATCCTGTGTAGGTGGTCTCCCTACGGAGTGGAGTGCCTTGAGATGAGTTGATCCTGTGCAGCTGGTCTCCCTACGGAGTGGAGTGCCTTGAGATGAGTTGATCCTGTGCAGCTGGTCTCCCTACGGAGTGGAGTGCCTTGAGATGAGTTGATCCTGTGCAGCTGGTCTCCCTACGGAGTGTTGTTCCTTGAGATGAGTTGATCCTGTGCAGCTGGTCTCCCTACGGAGTGGAGTGCCTTGAGATGAGTTGATCCTGTGGTCTCCCTACGGAGTGGAGTGCCTTGAGATGAGTTGATCCTGTGCAGCTGGTCTCCCTACGGAGTGGAGTTCCTTGAGATGAGTTGATCCTGTGCAGCTGGTCTCCCTACGGAGTGGAGTGCCTTGACATGAGTTGATCCTGTGCAGCTGGTCTCCCTACGGAGTGGAGTGCCTTGAGATGAGTTGATCCTGTGCAGCTGGTCTCCCTACGGAGTGTAGTGCCTTGAGATGAGTTGATCCTGTGCAGCTGGTCTCCCTACGGAGTGGAGTGCCTTGAGATGAGTTGATCCTGTGCAGCTGGTCTCCCTACGGAGTGGAGTTCCTTGAGATGGAGTTGATCCTGTGTAGCTGTTCTCCCTATGGAGTGGAGTGCCTTGACATGAGTTGATTTTGTGCAGCTCCATGGATTGGAGCCACTAGGAATCAGGCACATAGCTAGCTAAGAAAGCCACACCTCTGTTCAAAAAAAGGAGGGAGGGGGGTTGGGGGGGGGGGGGGGGGGGGGGGGGGGGGGGGTGGGGGGTAAGCCTGACATATGCTTTTTGGCCAATAGATTAAAGTTCTGACCCCCTAACCTAAATTGAGATTTACTCACTTTCCCTTCCCTGTGGGTCAGTGCAAGTGCTTTGTTGATTGGTCTTGGCATCATGGTTGAAGTATACTAGACACTTGTCATCATGGTTGAAGTATACTAGACACTTGGCATCATGGTTGAAGTATACTAGACACTTGGCATCATGGTTGAAGTATACTAGACACTTGGCATCATGGTTGAAGTATACTAGACACTTGGCATCATGGTTGAAGTATACTAGACACTTGGCATCATGGTTGAAGTATACTAGACACTTGGCATCATGGTTGAAGTATACTAGACACTTGGCATCATGGTTGAAGTATACTAGACACTTGGCATCATGGTTGAAGTATACTAGACACTTGGCATCATGGTTGAAGTATACTAGACACTTGGCATCATGGTTGAAGTATACTAGACACTTGGCATCATGGTTGAAGTATACTAGACACTTGGCATCATGGTTGAAGTATACTAGACACTTGGCATCATGGTTGAAGTATACTAGACACTTGGCATCATGGTTGAAGTATACTAGACACTTGGCACATGGTTGAAGTATACTAGACACTTGGCATCATGGTTGAAGTATACTAGACACTTGGCATCATGGTTGAAGTATACTAGACACTTGGCATCATGGTTGAAGTATACTAGACACTTGGCATCATGGTTGAAGTATACTGGACACTTGGCATCATGGTTGAAGTATACTAGACACTTGGCATCATGGTTGAAGTATACTGGACACTTGGCATCATGGTTGAAGTATACTAGACACTTGGCATCATGGTTGAAGTATACTGGACACTTGGCATCATGGTTGAAGTATACTAGACACTTGGCATCATGGTTGAAGTATACTGGACACTTGGCATCATGGTTGAAGTATACTAGACACTTGGCATCATGGTTGAAGTATACTGGACACTTGGCATCATGGTTGAAGTATACTAGACACTTGGCATCATGGTTGAAGTATACTAGACACTTGGCATCATGGTTGAAGTATACTGGACACTTGTCATCATGGTTGAAGTATACTAGACACTTGGCATCATGGTTGAAGTATACTAGACACTTGGCATCATGGTTGAAGTATACTAGACACTTGGCATCATGGTTGAAGTATACTAGACACTTGGCATCATGGTTGAAGTATACTAGACACTTGGCATCATGGTTGAAGTATACTAGACACTTGGCATCATGGTTGAAGTATACTAGACACTTGGCATCATGGTTGAAGTATACTAGACACTTGGCATCATGGTTGAAGTATACTAGACACTTGGCATCATGGTTGAAGTATACTAGACACTTGGCATCATGGTTGAAGTATACTAGACACTTGGCATCATGGTTGAAGTATACTAGACACTTGGCATCATGGTTGAAGTATACTAGACACTTGGCATCATGGTTGAAGTATACTAGACACTTGGCATCATGGTTGAAGTATACTAGACACCATGGTTGGAGTATACTAGACACTTGGCATCATGGTTGAAGTATACTAGACACTTGGCATCATGGTTGAAGTATACTAGACACTTGGCATCATGGTTGAAGTATACTAGACACTTGGCATCATGGTTGAAGTATACTAGACACTTGGCATCATGGTTGAAGTATACTGGACACTTGGCATCATGGTTGAAGTATACTGGACACTTGGCATCATGGTTGAAGTATACTGGACACTTGGCATCATGGTTGAAGTATACTAGACACTTGGCATCATGGTTGAAGTATACTAGACACTTGGCATCATGGTTGAAGTATACTAGACACTTGGCATCATGGTTGAAGTATACTAGACACTTGGCATCATGGTTGAAGTATACTAGACACTTGGCATCATGGTTGAAGTATACTAGACACTTGGCATCATGGTTGAAGTATACTGGACACTTGGCATCATGGTTGAAGTATACTGGACACTTGGCATCATGGTTGAAGTATACTGGACACTTGGCATCATGGTTGAAGTATACTAGACACTTGTCATCATGGTTGAAGTATACTAGACACTTGGCATCATGGTTGAAGTATACTAGACACTTGGCATCATGGTTGAAGTATACTAGACACTTGGCATCATGGTTGAAGTATACTGGACACTTGGCATCATGGTTGAAGTATACTAGACACTTGGCATCATGGTTGAAGTATACTGGACACTTGGCATCATGGTTGAAGTATACTAGACACTTGGCATCATGGTTGAAGTATACTGGACACTTGGCATCATGGTTGAAGTATACTAGACACTTGGCATCATGGTTGAAGTATACTAGACACTTGGCACCATGGTTGAAGTATACTAGACACTTGGCATCATGGTTGAAGTATACTAGACACTTGGCATCATGGTTGAAGTATACTAGACACTTGGCATCATGGTTGAAGTATACTAGACACTTGGCATCATGGTTGAAGTATACTAGACACTTGGCATCATGGTTGAAGTATACTAGACACTTGGCATCATGGTTGAAGTATACTAGACACTTGGCATCATGGTTGAAGTATACTAGACACTTGGCATCATGGTTGAAGTATACTAGACACTTGGCATCATGGTTGAAGTATACTAGACACTTGGCATCATGGTTGAAGTATACTAGACACTTGGCATCATGGTTGAAGTATACTAGACACTTGGCATCATGGTTGAAGTATACTAGACACTTGGCATCATGGTTGAAGTATACTAGACACTTGGCATCATGGTTGAAGTATACTAGACACTTGGCATCATGGTTGAAGTATACTAGACACTTGGCATCATGGTTGAAGTATACTAGACACTTGGCATCATGGTTGAAGTATACTAGACACTTGGCATCATGGTTGAAGTATACTAGACACTTGGCATCATGGTTGAAGTATACTGGACACTTGGCATCATGGTTGAAGTATACTAGACACTTGGCATCATGGTTGAAGTATACTGGACACTTGGCATCATGGTTGAAGTATACTAGACACTTGGCATCATGGTTGAAGTATACTAGACACTTGGCATCATGGTTGAAGTATACTAGACACTTGGCATCATGGTTGAAGTATACTAGACACTTGGCATCATGGTTGAAGTATACTAGACACTTGGCATCATGGTTGAAGTATACTAGACACTTGTCATCATGGTTGAAGTATACTAGACACTTGGCATCATGGTTGAAGTATACTGGACACTTGGCATCATGGTTGAAGTATACTAGACACTTGGCATCATGGTTGAAGTATACTAGACACTTGGCATCATGGTTGAAGTATACTAGACACTTGGCATCATGGTTGAAGTATACTAGACACTTGGCATCATGGTTGAAGTATACTGGACACTTGGCATCATGGTTGAAGTATACTAGACACTTGGCATCATGGTTGAAGTATACTAGACACTTGGCATCATGGTTGAAGTATACTAGACACTTGGCATCATGGTTGAAGTATACTAGACACTTGGCATCATGGTTGAAGTATACTAGACACTTGGCATCATGGTTGAAGTATACTAGACACTTGGCATCATGGTTGAAGTATACTAGACACTTGGCATCATGGTTGAAGTATACTAGACACTTGGCATCATGGTTGAAGTATACTGGACACTTGGCATCATGGTTGAAGTATACTAGACACTTGGCATCATGGTTGAAGTATACTAGACACTTGGCATCATGGTTGAAGTATACTAGACACTTGGCATCATGGTTGAAGTATACTGGACACTTGGCATCATGGTTGAAGTATACTAGACACTTGGCATCATGGTTGAAGTATACTAGACACTTGGCATCATGGTTGAAGTATACTAGACACTTGGCATCATGGTTGAAGTATACTAGACACTTGGCATCATGGTTGAAGTATACTAGACACTTGGCATCATGGTTGAAGTATACTAGACACTTGGCATCATGGTTGAAGTATACTAGACACTTGGCATCATGGTTGAAGTATACTAGACACTTGGCATCATGGTTGAAGTATACTAGACACTTGTCATCATGGTTGAAGTATACTGGACACTTGGCATCATGGTTGAAGTATACTAGACACTTGGCATCATGGTTGAAGTATACTAGACACTTGGCATCATGGTTGAAGAATACTAGACACTTGGCATCATGGTTGAAGTATACTGGACACTTGGCATCATGGTTGAAGTATACTGGACACTTGGCATCATGGTTGAAGTATACTGGACACTTGGCATCATGGTTGAAGTATACTGGACACTTGGCATCATGGTTGAAGTATACTAGACACTTGGCATCATGGTTGAAGTATACTAGACACTTGGCATCATGGTTGAAGTATACTAGACACTTGGCATCATGGTTGAAGTATACTAGACACTTGGCATCATGGTTGAAGTATACTAGACACTTGGCACATGGTTGAAGTATACTGGACACTTGGCATCATGGTTGAAGTATACTAGACACTTGGCATCATGGTTGAAGTATACTAGACACTTGGCACATGGTTGAAGTATACTAGACACTTGGCATCATGGTTGAAGTATACTAGACACTTGGCATCATGGTTGAAGTATACTAGACACTTGGCATCATGGTTGAAGTATACTAGACACTTGGCATCATGGTTGAAGTATACTAGACACTTGGCATCATGGTTGAAGTATACTAGACACTTGGCATCATGGTTGAAGTATACTAGACACTTGGCATCATGGTTGAAGTATACTAGACACTTGGCATCATGGTTGAAGTATACTGGACACTTGGCATCATGGTTGAAGTATACTAGACACTTGGCATCATGGTTGAAGTATACTGGACACTTGGCATCATGGTTGAAGTATACTAGACACTTGGCATCATGGTTGAAGTATACTAGACACTTGGCATCATGGTTGAAGTATACTAGACACTTGGCATCATGGTTGAAGTATACTGGACACTTGGCATCATGGTTGAAGTATACTAGACACTTGGCATCATGGTTGAAGTATACTAGACACTTGGCATCATGGTTGAAGTATACTAGACACTTGGCATCATGGTTGAAGTATACTAGACACTTGGCATCATGGTTGAGGAATACTAGACACTTGGCATCATGGTTGAAGTATACTAACTTGGTTTCCCTCGCTCAGCGTGTAGCAGAACCTGTTATAGCTGGGGTTCAAGGAGCAGGCTTACAATCAAGTCCAAGTATTCAGCGGGATACGTGATACCAGATTAGAAGAGGACATGTCACGCCCACACGGCAGACATGATCAGTTCTGACTCACTCGGTGGCCTGGGTAGCTGGCTCACCACCTTGGAACTGAATTGGATGTTGGTGATACTGGCTTCCCCTCCAAACTGACCACCAGGACTTTGAGATACACATGGATCCTTCACCACATGGCAGCTTAGCAGTGCCACTGTCTTGAGCTAGGCAGGACCACTGATGGTGCCCATTATATGGGTGTGGTATTTTGAACAAGGTCAGCAGTAGCTTAGCTTGCATTTGTATACACTTCTAATAGCAAGTTCACTTACACAGCATTGCTGATCCACATGCAACTCACCTGCCTCAACAAGTCTACTTGCACAGCATTGCTGATCCACATGCAACACACCTGCTTCAACAAGTCTACTTGCACAGCATAGCTGATCCACATTCAACTAGCCTGCCTCAACAAGTTTACTTGCACAGCATAGCTGATCCACATTCAACTAGCCTGCCTCAACAAGTTTACTTCCACAGCATAGCTGATCCACATTCAACTAGCCTGCCTCAACAAGTTTACTTCCACAGCATAGCTGATCCACATTCAACTAGCCTGCCTCAACAAGTTTACTTCCACAGCATAGCTGATCCACATTCAACACACCTGCCTCAACAAGTCCACCTCCACAGCATTGCTGATCCACATGCAACTAGCCTGCCTCAACAAGTTTACTTCCACAGCATAGCTGATCCACATTCAACTAGCCTGCCTCAACAAGTTTACTTCCACAGCATAGCTGATCCACATTCAACTAGCCTGCCTCAACAAGTTTACTTCCACAGCATAGCTGATCCACATTCAACACACCTGCTTCAACAAGTCTACCTCCACAGCATTGCTGATCCACATGCAACACACCTGCTTCAACAAGTCTACTTCCACAGCATTGCTGATCCACATTCAACTAGCCTGCTTCAACAAGTCTACTTGCACAGCATTGCTGATCCACATGCAACTAGCCTGCCTCAACTCTTGCTTACCCAGCATGCATCCTGAATGCACAACCTTCCTGGTGTGAGCATAAGTTACTGATAAAAGAAATGCTTGCTGGGTTGTTCTGGAGTTCTCGTGACGTATTGTGGTGTGTGTGGCTGACGTCACGTTGTTGCGGTATCGGTATTGAGCCGCTATCTGCAAGTTCTTCTGGCGTACACACGTACTGTACATGACCAGCGGTCTAGGGCTGCTCTGGAATGTTGTTAGCCCTGCCCATTTCCCCCGGCTTTGTTTACTGTTCTCTCACATTCTGTCCCCAAATGGGAAGTGCTTAATTAATAAAGGCCGGTTAAGTTTGTGGGTGTTGGGGCTGGTTGAGTTGTGTAGTGTCTGGAAAGAAATTATCCACTAGATCTGGAGCTCTTTTGCATTGACCTTCCTCCTGGTGTAGGCCATGAATTTTGAGAAATTGGCTGTTGTGCTTTGCGAAACTCTTGATAGCCATATCCTTCCCTAGTAACAGTGCAAAACTTCACTGCAATATCTCCAAGGTGACCACCAAAAAAAATGATTCAAAGGTCAAGGGGTCAGTTCAGGTCAGTTCACGCAAAACCAAATGAAAAGTTCTCTTCTGGATAAGCTGCTGGCAACAAATATGCTGCACGATGACCGTGTTACGTCTACGTGTGATCCTGATGAGGAGGAGGAGGAGTCGAACCTTACCCCTGGAGGACCAGTGTGGGGCGGGATCAAGTAGGATCATAGACCCACTTGGTATAAATTTCTCTCTAGCAGCTAGACTTTAGCAGTTATAATTTGTCGGCAATGAAGTGGTGACTGTTGGGAGGCGAAGACAAAAGTCACGGCAGCTCTTCTGGGATGTGATGGGGCTTTGGCTGACTATAAATTCAAAGGCTTGACGGTCTAGTAATAGTGTTCTGCATTTTTCTAGTGATCTTATGGGAAAGGATTTGAGCTTCAAAAACCGGTTCACAATACGATGCTCGTCCAAGTTCACAATACACAACAACATAACGATATGGAAGCAATCTCGGACTTTGACTCCGCGTCAATGGACAGCAGCAACTGCGGAGGTGATTGTGGATGAGCTATAGTTACGTATGTACCATTGCTAATACGTACCTACACCTGGTAGGAAGGTATTGCACTAACCAGGTTACGCTGATAATAACTAGGCTAGCTAGCTAGCTATCTACATTACTACCAGCCAGTAAGACAACGTATCAAAACTAGTAGCTACTCAAGTGCTGTAGGCAGATTAGGTTCCAAAGGCACTAGACTTAGATATGTAACACTTTCAACTTTGACTTTCCATCTGTTTCCAGGCATATGGTACTTTGCCCTGTATGCTTTAGCAAACAATTGCCACAAGCAGTACGAGATCTTCCGGGCTCCAATGAGTTGTCCACGTCCACAGACGCCATAATGTTTACTTGAAGCGAAACAGCAGTTCATCACATGATAAAATTTTAGCATTTTGATTTGTCAGATGCTCAACGCAGTGGAATAGAACCTGATCCTACTCCATCGTATTGCATCATCGTATTGTTGCCGGTTCACTGTGTGATGATACGATATGATATAATGGGAGAGCGTCCTATTGTGAACCAGCCTTAGGTAAAGACTTTTTCCATTCTGTAGCTGCAAGTTGGCAGTTATTGTTTGTTCAAAAGCAGCCGCTTACAAAGGTCTGAAATTTGTTAGCAACATTACAATGATATTCATCATTACAATGATATTCATCATTACAATGATATTCATAACTGTGTTCACTGTTGCATGTAACCATACTTAATTAACCGCAGGATGTTATCACGTGATTGTCAGGAAGTTTAGTTAACTCGTCTTCTTGCTAGCATTTTCTTGACTCAACTCGCTAGCATTTTCTTGACTCAACTCACTATGAGAAAGGTCAATGCTCGGGGGTGGTATTTTGAGCTCTTCTCCCCCCCCCACCCCCCCCCTCCTCCTGTCTTGCTTCCTCTCGCCTTTTGTCTGGTTGGTTCGTTCTAGAGCAACGTATACAAGGAGTTGGTGAAGCCAGTGCAGAAATCGGAGGACCTCCAGGAGTCTTGTGAGTAAAACAACAAAACACACACACACCACACACACCACTAGACACACACACACACACACACACACCAACCCCTTGCTGAATTACAGTAATTACAGGTAATTAGCTGCTTGGAATTCACATGAATGGAATTGATTATCAAGCTACATGTATACATAACATACAAGCATACATAAGTGCTGTATTTGTTATGCGCTATCGACCGATCTGCGCCATCGATAGATCGTGCTGCGCTATCTATGGATCATTCGTTAGCGCAGTAATCGGTAGATTGCGCAAGATGCCCGTATCATGTGGTAAGCGAGATTAGCCTGAGCCTGAGCCCTAGCCCCAGCCCTAGCCCTAGCCCTATCAGTCGATGGACGAGACCTTGTGCGATCTACTGATTACTGCACTAACGAAGGATCCATAGATAGCACAGCGCAATCTAACGATGGCGCAGATCAGTCGATAGCGCATGACATATACATGATATGCATATACATACTCACACACACACACACACACACACAATCACAATCACAATCACACACACACAATCAATTCCCCACACAATTATTACCTTATACGATTAAAAAAATATTGAGCTTTGACTTGCATAATGTTTTTGTTTCATCTGGTACAGTTGACAAGACCTTCAGTCTGGCCACTCCCATGCTGCAGTCGGACAAGGAGTTGCCGCAGCCTGCCATCTTCTGTGGGACGCTCAAAGCCTACCAGCTGAAGGGCATGAACTGGTTGGCAAACCTCTATGACCAGGGCATCAACGGGATCCTGGCCGACGAGATGGGCCTGGGAAAGACCGTGGAGAGTGTGGCTTTCATGGCCCACCTGGCCGAGGTATATCCTTCTTGTTCTGAGCAAAGTGGGAGAGGAGTGAGGATGGTGTGTGGAATGGTATGATTAGTTCCAGTTAACATACCCACATGTGGGTGAAAAGAGCAAATTTCTAGTAAAGTGCCACTTGCTGGCATTCGGGGGCACTAGCTGGTGTAAAGTGTGTGACTTGCTGGCATTGGGGGGGGGGGGGGGGGGTACGTGCTGGTAATGGGAGGCACTGGCTGGTGTAAAGTGCCACTTGCTGATATTTAGCTGGTGTAAAGAGCCACTTGCTGACATTGTGGGGGGGGGGCATTAGCTGGTGTCAAGTGCCAGCAAGTGTCAAGTGGATTCTGTCTTCCCGACTGACTATTGGTAGTAAGTGTTACAGAGTGTTACATGTTTGGCTGTCCAATAGCTTGCCAGATGTGGAGGCATATTGCAGCACAGCAAAGATTATAAATATATATTTAAAATGTGGCTGTGTACCAGTTGTACCATGACCTGCACCTATAAGAAACTGCTTACAAAGGCACAGTGCTTGTTAAGCAGCTGCTTTTTTACTGCTTGCTATTCTTGCTGCCCTGCCTAACAACCAGGTAGCTCTTGCTCCCTGTGAAAGTGTTAATGCTACGTCTATTCCACCATAAATGTGCACTAGAACTCAAGTCTATTTCAGACCCCAGGTGTCCACGCTGTGTTTATTGGGAAAACCAGCCGTGTGGCGCCTTTTGGGCAGAGCTGAGAAGAGCAGAAGTAGTGATATCTCTGGCAAATAATTTTATAGTGCTGAGCTGTGTTGTGCGCACAGTACAAGGTGTCTCACTGCTGTGGTGCTGTGAGTAGTCCCGGGATACGTATCTATGGAGGTCCAAAGTTCAAAGCTGTTAACCACCTAATCCCGACCCTAGCATCCCTAGCATCCCTCCCTAGTGTCCCTCCCTAGTGTCCCTCCCTAATGTCCCTCCCTAGTATCCCTCCCTAGTATCCCTCCCTAGTATCCCTCCCTAGTATCCCTCCCTAGTATCCCTCCCTAGTGTCACTCCCTAGTGTCCCTCCCTAGTATCCTTCCTATAGTATCCCTCCCTAGTATCCTCCCTAGTGTCCCTCCATAGTATCCCTCCCTAGTATCCCTCCCTAGTATCCCTCCCTAGTATCCCTCCCTAGTATCCCTCCCTAGTAGTATCCCTAGCCATAGTAGTATCCCTAGCCATAGTATCCCTAGCCCTAGCATCCCTAGCCCTAGCATCCCTAGCCCTAGCCAGTATATTAAGTGGGAAAGAACTTTGGACATGCACAAATGATGGCCACAGCGTGACTGATGATCGCAGCGTCTATGGCGGCATGGAAAGGAATGCACCTGGTGATGACGAAGGAAGCCTTGACAATGACTTGGATCATACTATGTCCACTCAAAAGCAGCCCCCAGGAAGTTGTGTATTCTACAAACATGTATAAATTCAAACAGGCACTTGGTGGGTAAAGCAGCTGCTGTGGTTAGCTTTATTTAGGCTTCAGAGGGATGACCTTATATCCTGGGTGTTTGCAAGCATCCCCTGATGTCTCTAGCCATACCCCCTAGCCTGGGAACACCCTTATAGCTCTGACCCTAGCTCCAACCCCTACCTAGAATACCAAGCCCCAAGAAATACCTCTCCATGCTCTTAGAATAGTTGCCCTAGCCTTGCAATGCTCCTGGCCCTAGCACTGTAGCTGGGTTCCATGTTGTATAGCCCGTCAACCTCACTAGGGACCCCCCCGAGAAGTACCTCTGGATTCTCTGGATTCTCAGGATGACCTAGGAAAGGTGACATGTATGGTATGTTGTCAATCAGTCTTCATTGTGATTCCCCAAAGGTAACAGCGGACCATATCCTTGCCACAGGAAGGTTGGCATTAGCCAAAAACATTCATGCAAATACCAAGCTTACAACGATTTCCTTTGTACTGGACATAGAAGGAAGCAAATCTGGCCTGTGTATGGCAACCATAATTGACCAATGTGTTTGTGGAAAGAGGTCTTTTCCATTGATTGTTAAGGACTTTAGTTATTGCTGTTAGGTGTTATCAGATATATTCCCCTATGAGAGGGTTAATTGTGTGTTGAAAGGGTGAGTGTTAATGAGGGTGTTGGGAGGGTTAAGTGTGGATAGTGAAGGGGTTGATGTGGGTGAGGAGATGGTTAAATGCTAGTGTTGAAAAGTGTTGGATACATGGTTAGAGGGTTAAATGTGGATGGGAAGAGTGTTTAATATTGGCATTGAGGGTTAAATGTGGATGGGGAAAATGATTAATATGTGCAGTGAGGGTTAAATGTGGATGGGAAGAGGGTTCGATGTGGGCAGTGAGGGTTAAATGTGGGTGGGGAGAGGGTCCAATGTGGGCAGTGAGGGTTAAATGTGGGTGGGGAGAGGGTCCAATGTGGGCAGTGAGGGTTAAATGTGGGTGGGGAGAGGGTCCAATGTGGGCAGTGAGGGTTAAATGTGGGTGGGGAGAGGGTCCAATGTGGACAGTGAGGGTTAAATGTGGGTGGGGAGAGGGTTAAATGTGGGTGGGGAGAGGGTTAAATGTGGGTGGGGAGCGGGTTCAATGTGGGCAGTGAGGGTTAAATGTTGGTGATGAGTGTTACATGTCAGTGGATGAATGAAGTAGTGGGCAAGGGACAATGTGTGTGTTTCAGAGAGAAGGGAAGGTATGTGTGGAAGTGGGTCAATAAGTTGGAATGCTGTGCTGCTCTCCTCCCCTCTCTCTGCCCCTGCAGCACCAGGGCATCTGGGGCCCCTTCCTGGTGGTCTCTCCCGCGTCAACACTGCACAACTGGCAGCAAGAGTGCACCAGATTCGTCCCCAAGTTCAAGGTACGAGCATCAACAAAGAACGAGTTTGATTTACAGAATTACTAACATCGCATTAATTTCATGTTCAGTGTTCGACACGTTTGCTCCTGTAACTGATCCCACCTGCACATCACATGATCCCACCTGCCACATCACATGATCCCACCTGCCACATCACATGATCCCACCTGCCATGTCACATGATCTCACCTGTCATACCTACCTTTCATTTCATGATCCTAACTGACACGTCACATGATCCCACCTGTCATTTCATGATCTTAAGCACATCACTACAGCCATTCAACATCTGCACCTGCAACAACAGCAACAAAACAATGGCAATCATAATAAGCTACTGCATGAACAATAACCAGTCAACCAACCCTCACAGGGTTAACTGCCATATTGCATGATCTCACCTGCTACTATGATCCACCTGCCACATCACATGATCCCACCTGCCACATCACATGATCCCACCCACCTGTCACAGCACATGATCTCACCTGCCACATCAGATGATCCCACCTGCCACATCACATGATCCCACCTGCCTCATCACATGATCCCACCTGCCACATCACATGATCCCACATGTCACATCACATGATCCCACCCACCTGTCACAGCACATGATCTCACCTGCCACATCAGATGATCCCACATCACATGATACCACCTGCCACAACACTTGATCCCACCTGCCACATCACATGATCCAACATCACATGGTCCCAGATCATATGATACCACCTGACACAACACATGATCCCACCTGCCACATCACATGATCCCACTTGCCGCATCAGATGATATCACCTGCCACATCACATGACCCCACCTGCCACATCACATGATCCCACCTGTCATATCACACAATCCCATGCTACAGCACATGATCCCACCTGCCGCATCAAATGATCCACCTGTCACATCACATGATCCCATCCATCACATCACATGATCCCACCTATTATTTCACACACTCCCACCAGACCCTGCCTTATTGGGGCAGTCCTCACGAGCGTAAAATCATCAGGAAATACTGGAACCAGAAGCTGCTGTACAATGAGAACGCTCCTTTTCATGTGCTCATAACCAGCTACCAGCTGGTGGTCCAGGACGTGAAGTACTTCCAGCGAGTCAAATGGCAGTACATGGTTCTGGATGAGGCCCAAGCCATCAAGAGCAGCAATAGGTAGGCATCGTGTGTGGCAGGATCTAAGGTGTCCGTTGTATTATGTGTGTGGCAGGATCTAAGGTGTCTGTTGTAGCCATTAAGAGCAGTAGCAGGTGGAACATGCATATGTGTGTGGCAGGATCTAAGGTGTCTGTTGTAGCCATTAAGAGCAGTAACAGGTGGAACATGCATATGTGTGTGGCAGGATCTAAGGTGTCCGTTGTAATATTTTGACACATGTGCTGCACATGTAGTTTCAGTCATTGTATCAGGTCATCAGGTCAAAGAACAGATTTACCGGCAGAATGGAGCTTGAATCAGCTCTTAACTCTTCAGGGACGATAGTGGATATACCTGCATATGTGTGGGTTTCACTAGTGGATATACCTGCATATGTGTGGGTTTCACTAGTGGATATACCTGCATATGTGTGGGTTTCACTAGTGGATGTACCTGCATATGTGTGGGTTTCACTAGTGGATATACTTGCATATGTGTGGGTTTCACTTGTGGATATACCCTGCATATGTGTGGGTTTCACTAGTGGATATACCTGCATATGTGTGGGTTTCACTAGTGGATATACCTGCATATGTGTGGGTTTCACTAGTGGATATACCCTGCATATGTGTGGGTTTCACTAGTGGATATACCTGCATATGTGTGGGTTTCACTACTGGATATACCTGCATATGTGTGGGTTTCACTAGTGGATATACCTGCATATGTGTGGGTTTCACTAGTGGATATACCTGCATATGTGTGGGGTTCACTAGTGGATATACCTGCATATGTGTGGGTTTCACTAGTGGATGTACCTGCATATGTGTGGGTTTCACTTGTGGATATACCTGCACAAAGGTCGCAATAGGTTGCCATTACTAAAAATCTTCCTAGAGCTTGCACGATGAAGTCTAACTCAAGCTGTTATCTAGCAAGGCTGCATCCAATCCTGATCTACTAGAATAACACTGCATATGTGTTGAAATCGAGAGGTTCATAGCCACAGGCGTCATCATTGAAATGCG
Source organism: Cladorhizidae sp. MBARI D1340-BT2 (assembly GCA_028752905.1). Classification (NCBI taxonomy): domain Eukaryota; kingdom Metazoa; phylum Porifera; class Demospongiae; order Poecilosclerida; family Cladorhizidae; species Cladorhizidae sp. MBARI D1340-BT2. The sequence goes on from JAQNBH010000015.1 coordinate 9,891,295, forward strand.
AGATTCACAGTGACAGGCATCGTCGACTTCGACAAGAAGCAAAAGACTAAGTAGCTGCTAGCCATAGCTGAAGGCATGCAAATGATTTCACACATAAAAGTGGAAGTGCTCTGAGAGAGAATCATTGCCTGCCGTACAAGAGCTTGAAGATGGAGGTACCAGTTAGCTAAGAGCTAAAATGACTGCTACGGCCGTTGGCCTAAACATTAGCGAACTAGAGGAGCAAAAAAGAAAGCATTCCAAGTGTTTTGTTTACTTTTACTGTTGCTAGGCTACCACAAAGAAGGCACCCTCGACTCTTGCTGCTGCTACGTCACATGACTAATAAATAAATGTCCGTCACCAATTTTGGTCCCTAAAGACATTCCAATTTTTGAAGAGTGTATTTTCAAGAGCATGTATGTGTATATGCTGTCAAGTACACAGTCAGTGCCCATTCGTGCTTAATTGCTTCACCGCCATAAACACGTATGGCGTGTTTTTTTGTGCATGGCCAGATAGAGCCCTCAAGCCACAAAGAAGGCACCCTCGACTCTTGCTGCTGCTACTACGTCACATGACTAATAAATAAATGTCCGTCACCAATTTTGGTCCCTAAAGACATTCGTGTTTTTTTGTGCATGGACTGCGACCAAAAAGTAATGTATATATAATTATATGTTCAAGCTATGGACTCGCTAAATATATCTGAGCATGCCCAGTGCTCTGCTTGAGCTGGATTTAAAATATCAAACTTTTAATGTGTAGGTAACTAAGGTAATCGTAACGTCAAACTCACCTCTTCGAACAGGAAAAATGGCGTCTGGGCTGAATGTGGACGATGTTTTGGTGATTCTGGTTAACGACGATTTTGGACTCACTGCAAGTTGAAAGTAGTGACGAGGAATGAGAACGGGTGTTTGCCCACCATGGGCAACATGCTAGAGACCAGGAGGAACTAGCAGATGTTTGCCCACCATGGACAACATGCTAGAGACCAGGAGGAACTAGCAGATGTGTGCCTACCATGGACAACACACTAGAGACCAGGAGGAACTAGCAGATGTGTGCCTACCATGGACAACATGCTAGAGACCAGGAGGAACTAGCAGATGTGTGCCTACCATGGGCAACATGCTAGTGACCAGGAGGAACTAGCAGATGTGTGCCTACCATGGACAACATGCTAGAGACCAGGAGGAACTAGCAGATGTGTGCCTACCATGCACAACATGCTAGAGACCAGGAGGAACTAGCAGATGTGTGCCTACCATGGGCAACATGCTAGTGACCAGGAGGAACTAGCAGATGTGTGCCTACCATGGACAACATGCTAGAGACCAGGAGGAACTAGCAGATGTGTGCCTACCATGGGCACCATGCTAGTGACCAGGAGGAACTAGCAGATGTGTGCCTACCATGGACAACATGCTAGAGACCAGGAGGAACTAGCAGATGTGTGCCTACCATGGACAACATGCTAGTGACCAGGAGGAACTAGCAGATGTGTGCCTACCATGGACAACACACTAGAGACCAGGAGGAACTAGCAGATGTGTGCCTACCATGGACAACATGCTAGTGACCAGGAGGAACTAGCAGATGTGTGCCTACCATGGACAACATGCTAGAGACCAGGAGGAACTAGCAGATGTGTGCCTACCATGGACAACATACTAGAGACCAGGAGGAACTAGCAGATGTGTGCCTACCATGGGCAACATGCTAGTGACCAGGAGGAACTAGCAGATGTGTGCCTACCATGGACAACATGCTAGATACCAGGAGGAACTAGCAGATGTGTGCCTACCATGGGCAACATGCTAGTGACCAGGAGGAACTAGCAGATGTGTGCCTACCATGGGCAACATGCTAGTGACCAGGAGGAACTAGCAGATGTGTGCCTACCATGGGCAACATGCTAGAGACCAGGAGGAACTAGCAGATGTGTGCCTACCATGGACAACATGCTAGTGACCAGGAGGAACTAGCAGATGTGTGCCTACCATGGGCAACATGCTAGAGACCAGGAGGAACTAGCAGATGTGTGCCTACCATGGGCAACACACTAGAGACCAGGAGGAACTAGCAGATGTGTGCCTACCATGGACAACATGCTAGTGACCAGGAGGAACTAGCAGATGTGTGCCTACCATGGGCAACACACTAGAGACCAGGAGGAACTAGCAGATGTGTGCCTACCATGGACAACATGCTAGTGACCAGGAGGAACTAGCAGATGTGTGCCTACCATGGACAACATGCTAGTGACCAGGAGGAACTAGCAGATGTGTGCCTACCATGGGCAACACACTAGAGACCAGGAGGAACTAGCAGATGTGTGCCTACCATGGACAACATGCTAGAGACCAGGAGGAACTAGCAGATGTGTGCCTACCATGGGCAACATGCTAGAGACCAGGAGGAACTAGCAGATGTGTGCCTACCATGGACAACATGCTAGAGACCAGGAGGAACTAGCAGATGTGTGCCTACCATGGGCAACACACTAGAGACCAGGAGGAACTAGCAGATGTGTGCCTACCATGGACAACATGCTAGAGACCAGGAGGAACTAGCAGATGTGTGCCTACCATGGACAACATGCTAGTGACCAGGAGGAACTAGCAGATGTGTGCCTACCATGGACAACATGCTAGTGACCAGGAGGAACTAGCAGATGTGTGCCTACCATGGACAACACACTAGTGACCAGGAGGAACTAGCAGATGTGTGCCTACCATGGACAACACACTAGTGACCAGGAGGAACTAGCAGATGTGTGCCTACCATGGGCAACATGCTAGAGACCAGGAGGAACTAGCAGATGTGTGCCTACCATGGGCAACATGCTAGTGACCAGGAGGAACTAGCAGATGTGTGCCTACCATGGGCAACATGCTAGAGACCAGGAGGAACTAGCAGATGTGTGCCTACCATGGGCAACATGCTAGAGACCAGGAGGAACTAGCAGCTGTGAGAGAAGTTTTTCCCCCAGGCCAGATATAGTTGTACTGATTTGCCTAGGGGTCTAGATAGGGATGGTGAAGAACAGGAACAAGAGCTCCCAGGTAAGTAAGTAGCTATGCTTTTAATTATGCTAGCTTAGTGTACTTTTGCTCAAGTACCAATCTGGCTTTTACCCGGGAACTTGGCGGGCACTAGCTATTGTCAAGCTAGATCTTTATTTAATTAGCTAGCTATACAGACTTGCACACTAGCACTATATACGCCACAAGCTTATGACCTTCACTCCACTGCCACAGTTGAATGTATGCTTCCTTCACAATCTTTATTCCCTTGCATACTCCACAAGCTTATGACCTTCACTCCACTGCCACAGTTGAATGTATGCCCTCCTTCACAATCTTTATTCCCTTGCATACTCCACAAGCTTATGACCTTCACTCTGCTGCCACAGTTGAATGTATGAGGTCCTTCACAATCTTTATTCCCTTGCATACTCCACAAGCTCTACCACAACCTTCACGTGCTGCCAAGTTGAATGTATGAGGCCCTTCACAATCTTTATTCCCTTGCATACTCCACAAGCTTATGACCTTCACTCTGCTGCCACAGTTGAATGTATGAGGTCCTTCACAATCTTTATTCCCTTGCATACTCCACAAGCTTACCACCTTCACTCCACTGCCATAGTTGAATGTATGAGGCCCTTCACAATCTTTATTCCCTTGCATACTCCTCAAGCTCTACCACAACCTTCACGTGCTGCCAAGTTGACTCGCTTGGTTTTTTGTGTGTGTGTTCTTTTTCTGTTTTATCTGAAAGCTTCATGTTATACAGTATATGTCTAGTTGAATAATGTTGAGTGGAGTATAGAGCAAACTGAGTGTGTGTGCTTGTTGTATATTCACATTCTTGTATAATCTCCTGTAATCTGTCCATATTCTGCTAAAAAGACAAATTAAATGATATTCATGGTCTGTCACTACTGTTGCTTGTCAAAACCAATGCTGCAACATCAACCATGGTTGCTAGGGACATTTGTGCACTCCTGATTAAAAATAGGGTCACAAAATGCTGTGTAAATCCAGCAGTGGGAGGGTTAAGCGTTCACCTTGAAAGCCAGGTGTATATGCAGCATGATGGCATTGCCTGTTCTAAGTGACGCACACCCACATCCAAGGGATGATTTGTAATAAAGTTAGCAAGTTAGAGCTAACTCCAGGCAAGGATTTGCTGGTTAACTCCTTCACCGGTGACTTTCTAGAAGTTTATGACTTTCTAGGAGTTTATGACTGCAGCTGTAAAGATAGTTAGTTGTATATCATTGTATACTAGGCTTAGGAGTCACTAAACTCCCTAGCAACCATATATTGGTATAATGAAAATGAAATATGATCCGTTGCATAGCAATAAACCACAAAATGATTACAGGAATATGAATATTATGATCAGTTCCGCACCGAGAGATTTGCTTGGCTGGGGGGCCAGACATACATACCAGGAAATGACTGGTATTAGTCCTCTGACTGACTAACCTGCAACACACACACACTCACACTCACACACACACAGACACACAGACACACACACACAATCATTCACACACACATATACTGTAAGCACACACAAACACACACAAACACACACACACAGACACCACGCACACACACAATCATTCACATACACATATAAGCACACACACACAATCACTCACATAAGCACACACGCACACACAAACACACACACATACACACAAACACCACAAACACACACAAACACAGACACACCACACATAACACACACACCACACATACACACACACACAAACAAACAATCATTCACACACACACACACACACAACCTCCAGTTACCCAGCAAAGAATTATGTTTTGCTCTGAGCTCTCTTCTGTTAAATTGTAGATGTAGATACTATTCACTGCTAGATAGCTGAGGCTTCATGGCGGTTTCTTCATTCTCTCCTTCCTTCTCTATCTCTGTGCTGAAGCTGGCAATGTTGAGAGAATCACTCACACTGATTCTATTTCTCTGCTCAGTGTGTCAACTTCAGCACGGTTAAAACCAGGCCAGCTCCCACAAGAAATTGGAGACTTCTCCTTTTTCATTGCTCAGTTCACCATCTGACAGCCAGAAATCATCGTCAAAGAGTACCGTCAATGCTTCGCTAGAGATACACTCAATTCAACTGCGATGCTGGTCTCATTTTACCTTAGCAAGCAGACTAGGGATTTCCCCAGCTTCTGGAGCTATGATTTGGGCATGCACTGATCTATTAAGCTAGCACTAACCAAAAATGGCCTGGGATACAGCAAAGTTTCTCGATAGCGTCTTTCAACCACCATATGGCGGTTACACCAGTGAAGGTGTTAATGTCAAGCTGCTGCCTCTGCTCTGGCTATTGTTGTTCCTGATCCTCAGGCTCTCTAAAATGACCAACTATTCGACTTAAATAGCTCCATCCTCAAGAGGATCGACATCGCTATTCTTAGGAACGACATCGCTATTCTTCACATTAGCTATTTAATATTCTCGGCACTTACTAAATGTCCCCTGCCTAATCCTAGATCACTGAAAATATGTACGATTACTTTCAGCCGTTATCAAATCCTTTTAAGCACTTAAGTCAGTTTTTGTTGTCAGAGTCAACATTTCAATTGAAGTTGATTGGTTGATTGGTTGAAACGTTTTCACTCTAAAAACAGAAAGCTGATTTAAAGAGAATTCTAAGGAGGGGGACCTAAACCATTTTTGTAGTGATTGCCCACATAAATATCTCCAGATTGCCAAGTGCTTGAGAGTTGAAATTAGTACCAGTGGGCCCTACTCTATGCAACAACCTTTTTCATTGGGCGCTAAAACGTAAGTACGTGGTCAAGCACCCGGTTGGAAAATGAATTCGGTTAAAATTCCATAAAATTCTTTTTCCACCCGCGCTTGACCACGTACTTACGTTTTAGCGCCTAATCGAAAAGGCCATTGCATAGAGTAGGGCTTCCTCTAGCCACTGGTACTAATTTCAGCTCTCGAGCATTTGGCAATCTGGAGATATTTATGTGGCAAAATCACCCATCAGGTTTTTGAGGTACCCCCCCCCCCTTTAGCTCCTATAACTTGGGTATAGTTGTAGCTATGAAAAATGTTTTATTATCAAAAGGGAGCACACAGAGAGACCTATCTTTTGAGCTATATATCAAGTCCATACCATGAAGTTTGCAGAATCTATGGAGCTATAAATTGGTAACCACAAGTTTTTAAACACTTTACTACAAAAATGGTTATGTCCCCCCCTAAAGGATACATGGGGTCAACACTTCTACGTGGAGGGCACTTCATATGTTGTACTTGACAGTATGTGTGTGTGTGTGTCTGTATTCTGTAGGATATACATAGTGGTTGTATAGTTTAGGTGGGTGGATATCAAGCTACAAATATTTGTCTTACAGTGCATTGTTGTTGTTGTTTCTGTTGTTGTTTCCTGTAGCATGCGCTGGAAGGTGCTGCTTAGTTTCAACTGTCGTAACAGACTCTTGTTGACGGGCACTCCTATTCAGAACACCATGCAGGAGGTTAGTCCTCCACCACTCACTCTCTCAGTCACCACTCACTCTCTCAGTCACCACGCCAGTGTACTCAAATACATCTCTTCCTTCCTCTCTTATCCTCCTCCATCTCTCCCCTCCTCCTCCTCCATCTCTCCCCACCTCCTCCATCTCTCCCCACCTACTCCATCTCTCCCCACCACCTCCTTGATCTCTCTTCCCACCCCAGCCTTGACCTCACCCCTCCTCCTCCTCCTTGATCTCTCTCCCTTCTCCTCCGTACCTCATTTTCCTTTTCTGCTCGCCTGCTCCCACTCCAATCCTGCCTTTAGTACGTAATTATCTCCACATCACACCCCCTCCCTTCCTTAGCTGTGGGCTCTGCTCCATTTCATCATGCCAAGCATGTTTGACTCTCATGAGGAATTCAACGAGTGGTTCTCGAGGGACATTGAGAGTCACGCTGAGAAGAAGTCGGTGATGGACGAGCACCAGCTGTCACGCCTCCACCTCATCCTCAAGCCCTTCATGCTGCGCAGGATCAAGCGAGACGTGGAGCACGAGATGGCGGAGAAGGTGTGTCTTCAGTGGCTCCTTCTCATGTCCTACTCTCCGTGCTCTCTTCTTGTTGTCTAGCAACATACATACACATATACATACAATACATACACACACACATACATACAATACATACACACATACATACAGTACATAATACACATACATACACACATACATACAATACATACATACCTTAGGCAGTCCTGGCTCTATTTAGCCTTTGCCCGGGTTTGTTCCTTAGCCCTAGCTTACCCAGTTTTGGACCTTAGCCCTAGCTTACCCAGTTTTGGACCTTAGCCCTAGCTTACTCGGGTTTGGACCTTAGCCCTAGCTTACCCAGTTTTGGACCTTAGCCCTAGCTTACCCAGTTTTGGACCTTAGCCCTAGCTTACCCAGTTTTGGACCTTAGCCCTAGCTTACCCAGTTTTGGACCTTAGCCCTAGCTTACCCAGTTTTGGACCTTAGCCCTAGCTTACCCAGTTTTGGACCTTAGCCCTAGCTTACCCAGTTTTGGACCTTAGCCCTAGCTATAACTCAGGTTTGGACTTAGCCCTAGCTTTAACTCAGGTTTGGACCTTAGCCCTAGCTTTAACTCAGGTTTGGACCTTAGCCCTAGCTTTAACTCGGGTTTGGACCTTAGCCCTAGCTTTAACTCAGGTTTGGACCTTAGCCCTAGCTTTAACTCAGGTTTGGACCTTAGCCCTAGCTTTAACTCAGGTTTGGACCTTAGCCCTAGCTTTAACTCGGGTTTGGACCTTAGCCCTACTTTAACTCGGGTTTGGACCTTAGCCCTACTTTAAACTGGTTTGGACACAAATATAAATGGCCTTCTCTTGTTGTTTTGGTCCTAATTGAGCTCCACTCACACAGCACAGCCCTAGGGCTCCCTCACACAGCACAGCCCTAGGGCTCCACTCACACAGCACAGCCCTAGGGCTCCACTCACACAGCACAGCCCTAGGGCTCCACTCACACAGCACAGCCCTAGGGCTCCACTCACACAGCACAGCCCTAGGGCTCCACTCACACAGCACAGCCCTAGGGCTCCACTCACACAGCACAGCCCCAGGGCTCCACTCACACAGCACAGCCCTAGGACCACAACATTAATCTGGAGGTCTTCACTGCAGGACTGACTATCATGTTGATGTGCTTAATTATAGGCATAATATTAAATTTTTTACTCAGATTGAGGTCCACATCAGTTGTAAGTTATCAAGACGTCAGAAGAAGCTCTACCAGGGAGTCAAGCAGCGCATTTCCATCGACAACCTCCTTCACTCCTCCCTGGCCCCTCCCACTTTGTCCAGTCGTGAGTCAACGACCTCACACCTCCTCAACCTAGTCATGCAGTTCAGAAAGGTCAGTCACTCCACATGCATGGTCCTAAATGTAGGAGGTGGCCTTCCCCTTTTTTCCGTAATTGTCAAGTACGTGATGGTGACATCTTCCCGTGCCTTGTGAGGTCAGCTTGCCTGCCTTCTGGCTGCCTGAGTATCTGTGTAGGCAAGTATGTGATCGTGACATCTTCCCGTGCCTTGTGAGGTCAGCTTGCCTGCCTTCTGGCTGTGCATATTATGATTAACATACAAATCATACTGAAGCCTGATGAATGCTCGTATTATAATAGTGAATATAATTTTCTTGAAATATTTCATGGGTGAAGTAACTTGTGTACTGCTTACAATGATGATTCTGGAAGAAATGGCTTCATAACAAAGAGAGGAAGGGGGAAAAGGAGAGTAAAAGTGGAGGGCTAAGCTTCAATCTCTCCTAGGCACTGCATTGTCCCAAATCCACGTCAACCTCCAATGATGTATCACTCGCTCTTCGCATGCTCCACTAAGCTCTGCCTTGTTGGAGTCGTGCGAGGCAAGTTGATCATGTCGCTCGGCCGATGGCGACCTTCCTAGGCCTACGATTATGTTATCAGCAGAGCGAACACGCCACACCTTGCCCATCCTCCAACTCTAACCTCCAGGGGAAGTTCAACTTCCTTTAAAAAAAAATCAATGCCAGCCTTCCTGTGCTTGTTTGAGCTGTGCTAGGAACACCCTCATCTGGACTTCTACACTTTGGTAAGTCTCACCTGCGAGACAGGAGTTACTCTGGAGCTAGAGCTGCTGCCATTTTTCATCAACCACACCCACAATACGTGTAAATGAAATTTATTGCATCATCAATTTGACAAAAATGACTTTGAACTGTAATAGTACAACCATAAGGTGTATCAGTGACACGCCTTCAACTTTGAAGGGGGATATTTGGCCAATACACTTAAATGCTTTGGGGAGAACACTAAGTTCCTCACTGCCTCTATCAACCTTTCCAAACTCCTCCTTGGAGATTTTTTTCTTCGTAAACAAGTAAAGTACGACTGCCATGTTACGACCAGATCTAGAATATAAATGGAGTCTATTCAAGAGAAGCTATGCGACTTCATGTTCACTAAACTGACACGCCACACTGCTAGTGCGAGTGGCATATTGTGAACTGACCTTGAGGGAATGAGATACTTCACTAGTGCGAGCGGCATATTGTGAACTGACCTTGATGGAATGAGATACTTCACTAGTGCCAGCGGCATATTGTGAACTGACCTTGATGGAATGAGATACTTCACTAGTGCGAGTGGCATATTGTGAACTGACCTTGAGGGAATGAGATACTTCACTAGTGCGAGCGGCATATTGTGAACTGACCTTGAGGGAATGAGATACTTCACTAGTGTGAGTGGCATATTGTGAACTGACCTTGAGGGAATGAGATACTTCACTAGTGTGAGCGGCATATTGTGAACTGACCTTGAGGGAATGAGATACTTCACTAGTGTGAGCGGCATATTGTGAACTGACCTTGAGGGAATGAGATACTTCACTAGTGCGAACGGCATATTGTGAACTGACCTTGAGGGAATGAGATACTTCACTAGTGTGAGTGGCATATTGTGAACTGACCTTGAGGGAATGAGATACTTCACTAGTGCGAGCGGCATATTGTGAACTGACCTTGAGGGAATGAGATACTTCACTAGTGCGAGTGGCATATTGTGAACTGACCTTGAGGGAATGAGATACTTCACTAGTGCGAGCGGCATATTGTGAACTGACCTTGAGGGAATGAGATACTTCACTAGTGTGAGTGGCATATTGTGAACTGACCTTGAGGGAATGAGATACTTCACTAGTGTGAGCGGCATATTGTGAACTGACCTTGAGGGAATGAGATACTTCACTAGTGTGAGCGGCATATTGTGAACTGACCTTGAGGGAATGAGATACTTCACTAGTGCGAACGGCATATTGTGAACTGACCTTGAGGGAATGAGATACTTCACTAGTGTGAGTGGCATATTGTGAACTGACCTTGAGGGAATGAGATACTTCACTAGTGCGAGCGGCATATTGTGAACTGACCTTGAGGGAATGAGATACTTCACTAGTGCGAGCGGCATATTGTGAACTGACCTTGAGGGAATGAGATACTTCACTAGTGTGAGTGGCATATTGTGAACTGACCTTGAGGGAATGAGATACTTCACTAGTGCGAGCGGCATATTGTGAACTGACCTTGAGGGAATGAGATACTTCACTAGTGTGAGTGGCATATTGTGAACTGACCTTGAGGGAATGAGATACTTCACTAGTGCGAGCGGCATATTGTGAACTGACCTTGAGGGAATGAGATACTTCACTAGTGCGAGCGGCATATTGTGAACTGACCTTGAGGGAATGAGATACTTCACTAGTGCGAGCGGCATATTGTGAACTGACCTTGAGGGAATGAGATACTTCACTAGTGTGAGTGGCATATTGTGAACTGACCTTGAGGGAATGAGATACTTCACTAGTGCGAGCGGCATATTGTGAACTGACCTTGAGGGAATGAGATACTTCACTAGTGTGAGTGGCATATTGTGAACTGACCTTGAGGGAATGAGATACTTCACTAGTGCGAGCGGCATATTGTGAACTGACCTTGAGGGAATGAGATACTTCACTAGTGCGAGCGGCATATTGTGAACTGACCTTGAGGGAATGAGATACTTCACTAGTGCGAGCGGCATATTGTGAACTGACCTTGAGGGAATGAGATACTTCACTAGTGCGAGCGGCATATTGTGAACTGACCTTGAGGGAATGAGATACTTCACTAGTGCGAGTGGCATATTGTGAACTGACCTTGAGGGAATGAGATACTTCACTAGTGCGAGCGGCATATTGTGAACTGACTTGAGGGAATGAGATACTTCACTAGTGCGAGCGGCATATTGTGAACTGACCTTGAGGGAATGAGATACTTCACTAGTGCGAGCGGCATATTGTGAACCGACCTTGAGGGAACTGAGTTATAGCTTAAATGACTTTCAGCTCTTATGACGACAGTTATTAATTGATTGCTTGTTTATATATATATATTGCAGCAACGCAAGGCTGTAAAAGATGTTAAAATGGGAAGTTTTACGACTCTTTTGAGTGCACCAACACATAATATACGTTACTGACAGGCACCATGGTTTACTGAGCCTGCTTGGTGCCGGTGTGGCGCAGGCCAGTAAGACAGTAGCACTTTGAGCAACAAGAAAGATGCTAAAAGCCAGTTCACAATATGACACGAGACAATCCGTTGTGTAGTTCCGATAAGTTGCGTTGATATTAACATGAAATAGCTGTCTAGCTTACACAACGGAAAGGATATGAAACACAGAGTAGGATTTGATTCAACTCTTGCATTTATCGGACCGATCAAAAGCCAGAATCCATCAGGTGCACCATCAGCGATTCAGCTTCTAGTAAACATTATGGCGTTTGACAACAAAGAGGAACTCATTGGAGCCTTGACGAGCTGTTGTGGGTTTGTGGGTGGGTATTCCTAAGCTATATGGGGCTCCCCAGGGAAAATGAGAATGCCTGGGGGCATGTATGTGGTGTTCTATATATACTTCATTGACTTGTGGTTGTGTTGCTGATAGAGTTTGCTTCTATAAACTCCCAACAAACTCTCAGTTGACATAATAAAGTTGCAATAACCTTATCAATAATCAACTTGAAATTGTCCTCTCGGGACGCTTAGCCTCGTTCTGGTGCCAGGCATGGCTATAGTAGTTAAGTAGCTATGGTAACTAGAGCCGTTATACTGCCTAGAGGACATGTACCTAGTGAGCTAGTAGCATTACTGGTGTAGCCTGCCAGTGAGTAGCGATTACTTCCTGGCAATCAGATGGCATTGATAGTTTTCTAGAAGCTGATGTACCCGTCACTAGCTAGAAGCCAATTTCTCATCCACAAATGCAATGTAAAGCTGGAATCTCTCTCCAGTGACAGGGGGATCGAGGTCAAAGCTCAACACTGTTTGTGGTACGTCAAATCGTGTACCACGCAATGGATTTTGCAACGGAGGATCAGATTGTCCTCTGTCATATTGTGGACCTTGTTTGAACATATTCATCGCCTTGATAGACCGGCAGATGCACAGGTGCACATTAACAGGCAAGCATGCACATACGCCTCTTGGCAAGATGGGGTGGGCAGGAGAAGGAAGTGCAGACAGTGTGCACAAATCTGTTGCAGGATGTGTGCATGAAGCAGAGACTTTTACGGGTGGACGTACAGTGAATATGTAGATCATAGATGCGGCATACGTGGCAGTACCAAGTTTCCCATCCAGAAGGGAGCGCTGACTTGCATGTCATGTTTGTTGATGATGAGCTTTAGTCCTGACTTGTGATTAGTCTGGAGTTATGATTAGTCTGGAGTTATGATTAGTCCTGACTTGTGATTAGTCTGGAGTTATGATTAGTCTGGAGTTATGATTAGTCTGGAGTTATGATTAGTCTGGAGTTATGATTAGTCTGGAGTTATGATTAGTCTGGAGTTATGATTAGTCTGGAGTTATGATTAGTCTGGAGTTATGATTAGTCTGGAGTTATGATTAGTCTGGAGTTATGATTAGTCTGGAGTTATGATTAGTCTGGAGTTATGATTAGTCTGGAGTTATGATTAGTCTGGAGTTATGATTAGTCTGGAGTTATGATTAGTCTGGAGTTATGATTAGTCTGGAGTTATGATTAGTCTGGAGTTATGATTAGTCTGGAGTTACGATTAGTCCGGAGTTATGATTAGTCTGGAGTTATGATTAGTCTGGAGTTACGATTAGTCCGGAGTTATGATTAGTCTGGAGTTATGATTAGTCTGGAGTTATGATTAGTCTGGAGTTATGATTAGTCTGGAGTTACGATTAGTCTGGAGTTACGATTAGTCTGGAGTTACGATTAGTCTGGAGTTACGATTAGTCTGGAGTTACGATTAGTCTGGAGTTACGATTAGTCTGGAGTTACGATTAGTCTGGAGTTATGATTAGTCTGGAGTTACGATTAGTCCGGAGTTACGATTAGTCTGGAGTTATGATTAGTCTGGAGTTATGATTAGTCTGGAGTTATGATTAGTCCGGAGTTACGATTAGTCTGGAGTTACGATTAGTCTGGAGTTACGATTAGTCTGGAGTTACGATTAGTCTGGAGTTATGATTAGTCTGGAGTTACGATTAGTCCGGAGTTACGATTAGTCTGGAGTTACGATTAGTCTGGAGTTACGATTAGTCTGGAGTTATGATTAGTCTGGAGTTATGATTAGTCTGGAGTTATGATTAGTCTGGAGTTATGATTAGTCTGGAGTTACCGGAGTTACGATTAGTCTGGAGTTATGATTAGTCTGGAGTTATGATTAGTCTGGAGTTACGATTAGTCCGGAGTTACGATTAGTCCGGAGTTACGATTAGTCCGGAGTTACGATTAGTCCGGAGTTACGATTAGTCAGGAGTTATATGAGCCTCAGTCCTGATATTAAGATATTCGAATCGACACACTTTCCATCGAATGAACAGCGAAGATGATCCAGTGACTAGGAACTCGACCGGCTTTCTGCTACATAGCTACGAGGAGTTGGTAGAGAAGTATACTTGGACTCTTGCTTAGGGGAGGCATACGTCAAGCTTCTCCAAGAGACTTTAGACGCCTGCCACAAGCAAGGGAATCTTGTCACTGCCTCCTTTATCACCAGCCCTGTGGCAATAAAGCATGCCAATGGATTGTGACGGTCGTGTTGCATGAATGCACTCACTATTCAAGTGCTGGGTAGCAACCAGGGAATGCAAGTGTGCAATGGCATTCACAAGATCACTGAAGTGACACACAAGAATGTGTGGCAATACACTTACATCACGTTCTGGGCCAGCCTCCAGGTGCACCCACATTGACATGGTGTGTGCGTGCGTATTTGTATGTGTGTGTGTGTGTGTACATTATCGCAGATTATCACATAAGATTGCTGTTGTTGTTTTGTGGCACAACAGGTTTGCAACCATCCGAACTTGTTTGAGCGACGCAACGTGGTCTCCCCTGCCTCTCTCCCCATCCCAAGCTACACTCTCCCACGTCTCATCCATCACAACTTACTTACTCACTTCTCCCCTCACACGTACAGGCAAGTCACACCCTTTTTGATGCAATGCCACACCCAGTTCTACGGTCATGTAGTTTGTCTTGCGAGTAGGAAAATCTAGCCTCCCTTAGAAATGCACGTTAAACCAGTATATATATATATATATATCACAAATACATTTCCACGTCTGTGGGACTCGAGACGAACTTGCATGCGTGCCGCTTGTGATACTCACAGTGTAAGCATTGAATCCTGTTCCGTCTACCCTCCCTCAGGTTGACTCAGTTAGGACTACACTCGGCCCACTATATCCATCAAGCTTCGTTGCCCCCCAGTGGGGGTTCTAACAGTGAGTCAAAGTATATACTCTTCTTCATACCTCACACATTGCACACATGCACACACACCATCCACACTAGTGTCACTCACACCTTTCATGCATGTACACCACACCCTATGTTCAGCACAACTCACCCACACCACACCCTACAGCACAACTCACCCACACCTCACACGATGCTGTGCCCCCTACACACTCTACACACACCACACACACCACGCACACTTTCCTCGCGTATATATTGCACTCATCATGTGCATGTCACCTGATGAGCTCGCTTGACCACAGGCTGCTGGTCTTGTGTGCGGCTGTCTGGCTGGTCGGCTCAGCAAATGTCCTCCTTCATGCTGGGGGGAGTAGCAGAGAAGTAAGTTCCTTGCGTAGTGTTTGCAGCTAACTGGGGGGAGGGGTAGTCAGCAGCTATGTGTGTGTGTGGAGGATGTGAGTGTATACATGTAGTGTGTGTGTGTGTGTGCAGCTGTGTGAGGTGTGAGTGTATAGTTGTGTATTTACAGCTGTGTAGTTGTGTGTGTGTGTTTGCAATGTGTGCGGTGTGAGTGTAGTTGCTATGTGTAGTTGCTATGTGTTTGCAGCTACATGTGAGTGGGGTGTGTGTCTGCATTAGCAGCTGTGTGTAGAGAGTGATGTGTGGATGTGTGTAGAGTGATGTGTGCACTGTGTATGTGTGCACTGTGTATGTGTGTAGAGTGATGTGTGCACTGTGTATGTGTGCACTGTGTATGTGTGCACTGTGTATGTGTGTAGAGTGATGTGTGCGTGTGTGTATGTGTGTAGAGTGATGTGTACATTATGTGTGTAGAGTGATGTGTGTATGTGTGTAGAGTGATGTGTGTATGTGTGTAGAGTGATGTGTGCATGTGTTAGCAACTGGTATATGTGGGTGGGGTTGACGTGTGCATGTGTTAGCAGCTGTGAGGGTGTGTGCTTGCTTGAAGCTGTCTGTGTGATAGTGACACATCTACAGTACATGTACATGTATGTAGGTGCATGAGAGGAGTCTAACACCTCCCCCCTCCCTCCCTCCCTCCCGCCCCTCCCCCCCTTTTGCTTCCTCCAGGCTAACTCGACTCTTCAGTTTTATTTCTGGCCTTCACTTGCTCTACCAGCGGAGACTCTGGGGGAGGACCACTCTTCCTGAAAGCAGGTGAAGAAATAGCACGTGATTATCATGTGACATATCTTGTGACCTCCACATGTGTGTGCATTCATGAGTGTGTGTGTGTGTGTGTATGTTTGCCAGTTCTCAGCTGCTCCTGTGGCCGTTCTTCAAGCTTAGCTCCTTCGCTCGGGCATCCAATCCTCTCCTCAGAGGTCTCGTCTTCACGTCTCAGGCGGACTCTGGCTATGCCCACGTCACCCACCGCATCTATCCCCTCCAGACCCTCACCCAAACCAGTGATGAGCTCACCATGATCATGTCCACAGTCAGCGAGAGGCGTGAGGAGGGTAACAAGACTCCTCCAGCCGCAGCGGAGGAGGCGAGGAGTTCTCCAGAGGCTGCGACTCTCGGCGATGGCGCGAGTCCTAGGTGCGTCGGCGTGGAGATTGGTCCTTGTCACGAGTATGTGTGTTGGACCGACCTACCCTCCTTCCTCACCACATACTCACCTAAAGTAAGCAGGGAGGCCGAGACTTGGGGGAGTGGTCACACTTCCTGTCCCACTCTTATCTCCTTAACTCACTTTCTTTTCTCCCCCCCCCCCCAATCCTGTTCCTCCTCCATTCCCTTTCACTCCTCCCCCTCCCTCCTCTTGCTCCTCATTCAGGTTCAGGTTCCCTGGCAGCCTACATACTGCTCTAGCAGAAGTGCAGAGCATTACAGGTTGATCTGGCTACAGAATGGTGGCCCTCCATTACTGAAGTCTGTGCTATTCCATGGCCCGGAGAAAGTCCAAGAGGATATAATCAGCCGGTCCGTGAGAGGGACGGGGGAGGGATACGCCTCCTTCTGCCCCATGGTTACACCTCGCTTGGCTGGTTTGGATGCTCTCTGCCCGCCTAAGGGATGGTCAAACATATACATCCCAGGTAGGACTGAGTGTGGAGTGGGTGGTAGTGTATGTGTGTGGTAGTGCAGTGTGTGGTAGTGTATGTGTGTGGTAGTGCATGTGTGTGGTAGTGCAGTGTGTGGTAGTGCATGTGCAGTGTGTGGTAGTGCATGTGTGTGGTAGTGCATGTGTGGTAGTGCATGTGTGGTAGTGCATGTGTGGTAGTGCATGTGTGTGGTAGTGCAGTGTGTGGTAGTGCATGTGCAGTGTGTGGTAGTGCATGTGTGTGGTAGTGCATGTGTGGTAGTGCAGTGTGTGGTAGTGCATGTGTGGTAGTGCATGTGTGGTAGTGCAGTGTGTGGTAGTGCAGTGTGTGGTAGTGCATGTGTGTGGTAGTGCATGTGTGTGGTAGTGCAGTGTGTGGTAGTGCATGTGTGTGGTAGTGCATGTGTGGTAGTGCAGTGTGTGGTAGTGCAGTGTGTGGTAGTGCAGTGTGTGGTAGTGCAGTGTGTGGTAGTGCATGTGTGTGGTAGTGCATGTGTGTGGTAGTGCAGTGTGTGGTAGTGCATGTGTGTGGTAGTGCATGTGTGGTAGTGCAGTGTGTGGTAGTGCAGTGTGTGGTAGTGCATGTGTGTGGTAGTGCATGTGTGGTAGTGCAGTGTGTGGTAGTGCAGTGTGTGGTAGTGCATGTGTGTGGTAGTGCATGTGTGGTAGTGCATGTGTGGTAGTGCAGTGTGTGGTAGTGCATGTGTGGTAGTGCATGTGTGTGGTAGTGCATGTGTGGTAATTCTGTCTCTCCCTCCACAGGGAAGGAGTGCATAATCTTTGACAGTGGTAAAATGACGGTGCTGGACAAGTTGCTGGTGCAGCTCAAGCGGGAGCAACATCGTGTGCTCATCTACTCGCAGATGACACGCATGATCGACCTCCTGGAAGAGTTCATGGGGTACAGGAGGTATCGGTACATCCGATTGGATGGATCATCTAAGATATCCGACCGCAGAGACATGGTAGCAGACTTCCAGAACAAGTGAGGCAATGGTCTCATCAGAGGACTAGTGCATGTCATCCATGCATTGATGTTTTGTTGTGTTGTTGATGCCTCCTGCAGTTCTGAGATATTTGTATTCCTGTTGAGTACTCGTGCTGGAGGTCTGGGCATCAACTTGACAGCTGCTGATACTGTGAGCAATGCTACTTGATATACCGTATTCACTCAAATATAAGTCGCGACTTATATTTATTTCAGGCAAATCAAGTTGCGATCTTCAAGCAGTGCGCTTGCGCAGTGCCAAGCCAGTCTTGCGCTATTGTGCTGACGCAATTTTTTTGTGCGTCATTGTGGTTGCGATCGTTTCATTTCAAACATTTGAGCTAGGTAGTAGTTGGCTGGCAAGAGTTCCTAATCGCTATCGTTATCTACAATGAGTTCGTTATGTTCGATCTGTTCTTCGTCCAAGGAAGCAAATGGATCTTCTCCACCGCTGTCACTTCGCGAGTAGCTTGAGTAATGGCTGGGATAGCTAAAGCTGCTACTTTATTGACTTTGAGGCAGTGAATTTCTCAATCTTCCGACCCGTCCACCTTCACAGTGATGCCACAAGAACGGAATGCTTTCTTGATCTCGGCAGACAAGCTATCTTAGCTAATGATAAACGACTGCGCGTGTGCAAGTGCGGTGGTGTAATTAACTAGGTGTGCTACATTTGGAGTACGGCTTTCAGAGCAACTTCTATTCAGTGTGCGACTTATATTCGAGTGAATACGGTACTCCACCTTGGATGGTTTGAGATGTGCATTGCTTGTGTGTGCTCAGGTGATCTTCTACGACAGTGATTGGAACCCAACCGTGGACCAGCAGGCGATGGACAGGGCACACCGGCTTGGCCAGACCAAGCAAGTCACTGTCTACCGGCTCATTGTCAAGGGGACCATCGAGGAGAAGATCTTGCAGCGGGCCAGGGAGAAGAGCGAGATCCAGAAAATGGTTATCTCTGGTGGAGATTTTAGGCCCGACACTCTCAAGGCCAAAGAGATGGTCTCCCTATTGCTGGATGATGACGAGATGGAGACCAGATGTGAGTGAGAAGGGGGAGGGTGGAGCGCAGATGTATGGGGAGGCAGTGGAAACAGACTTAGATTAAAGTCACCAGCCAAACCTTACTACGGTCTCCAATCTAAGAGGGTGGGTGTGGTGTAAGAGAATGGGGTGTGGTCTAAGAGAGTGGGGTGTATTTCCTTCTACTTATTAAAAACAGCGGCACCACACACACACACACACAGTCACAGCAGGAAGGGCGTGTCTGCGAAGGAAGGTTGTTTCAACTCCATGGATTTGAGCAGTGTTGACGTGCAGGTGAAACCTGACTATGACTTCCATTAGCAGAGATACCTGTTCTCCATTGCAGCCATTAGCAGAGATGCCTGCTCTTTGTTTCAGCCATTAGCAGAGATACATGTTCTCTGTTGCAGCCATTAGTAGAGATACATGCTCTACATTGCAGCCATTAGCAGAGATACCTACTCTCCATTAGCAGAGATAACTGTTCTCTGTTGCAGCCATTAGCAGAAATACATGCTCTACATTGCAGCCATTAGCAGAGACACCTGCTCTCCATTGCAGCCATTATCAGAGATAACTGTTCTCTGTTGCAGCCATTAGCAGAGATACCTACTCTCCATTGCAGCCATTATCAGAGATAACTGTTCTCTGTTGCAGCCATTAGCAGAGATACCTGCTCTCCATTGCAGCCATTATCAGAGATAACTGTTCTCTGTTGCAGCCATTAGCAGAGATACCTACTCTCCATTGCAGCCATTATCAGAGATAACTGTTCTCTGTTGCAGCCATTAGCAGAGATACCTACTCTCCATTGCAGCCATTATCAGAGATAACTGTTCTCTGTTGCAGCCATTAGCAGAGATACCTGCTCTCCATTGCAGCCATTAGCAGAGATACCTGCTCTCCATTGCAGCCATTATCAGAGATAACTGTTCTCTGTTGCAGCCATTAGCAGAGATACCTGCTCTCCATTGCAGCCATTAGCAGAGATAACTGTTCTTTGTTGCAGCCATTAGCAGAGATACCTGCTCTCCATTGCAGCCATTAGCAGAGATACCTGCTCTCCATTGCAGCCATTAGCAGAGATAACTGTTCTCTGTTGCAGCCATTAGCAGAGATACCTACTCTCCATTGCAGCCATTAGCAGAGATAACTGTTCTCTGTTGCAGCCATAACTGTTCTCTGTTGCAGCCATTAGCAGAGATACCTACTCTCCATTGCAGCCATTAGCAGAGATAACTGTTCTCTGTTGCAGCCATTAGCAGAGATACCTGCTCTCCATTGCAGCCATTAGCAGAGATACCTGCTCTCTGTTGCAGCCATTAGCAGAGATACCTGCTCTCCATTGCAGCCATTAGCAGAGATACCTGCTCTCCATTGCAGCCATTAGCAGAGATACCTGCTCTCCATTGCAGCCATTAGCAGAGATACCTGCTCTCCATTGCAGCCATTAGCAGAGATACCTGCTCTCCATTGCAGCCATTAGCAGAGATACCTGCTCTCCATTGCAGCCATTAGCAGAGATACCTGCTCTCCATTGCAGCCATTAGCAGAGATACCTGCTCTCCATTGCAGCCATTAGCAGAGATACCTGCTCTCCATTGCAGCCATTAGCAGAGATACCTGCTCTCCATTGCAGCCATTAGCAGAGATACCTGCTCTCCATTGCAGCCATTAGCAGAGATACCTGCTCTCCATTGCAGCCATTAGCAGAGATACCTGTTCTCCATTGCAGGAGTCAAGTTGGAGCAGTATCCAGTCCAGACATAGCTATCTATTGTGGCTATTCTTTTTTTCTCCTTTTTTTTGTTGAACCCGAAGACAGCACTGCCCCTTGCAGCATTTTTCTAATAGGTAGTTCTTGAGGGAGCAACTTCTTGCATCATATGAGCTCTAGTGTAGCTAGTGCAGTTACAATGACTTTCTCGATAATCAACTTGGATAATCGACTTAAATTTTCTCAGATAATCAACTTAAATTTACTCAGATAATCAACTTAAATTTACTCAGATAATCAACTTAACTTTACCTAGCATTACAACTGAGAGTTTGTTGAGAGCTAGCGTAGTTGTGTCTGCCATGTTAAGTTTTTTAATGTGCTATTGTCAGGAATATGAAAATGCATGTGTAATGGGATGACCACAAGTGCTGTGCCGTTTTTGACAATGGTTGCTTCCAGTGCAGAGTTAAAGCTTCCTGGCTTCAAAACTCCGCCAGTGCATAGAATAGAAACACAATTCAAAACTCTGCCTGTGCAAGGACACATTCAAAACTGAGCCTGTGCATGGACACATTCAAAACTGAGCCTGTGCATGGACACATTCAAAACTGAGCCTGTGCATGGACACATTCAAAACTGAGCCTGTGCATGGACACATTCAAAACTGAGCCTGTGCATGGACACATTCAAAACTGAGCCTGTGCATGGACACATTCAAAACTCAGCCTGTGCATGGACACATTCAAAACTGAGCCTGTGCATGGACACATTCAAAACTGAGCCTGTGCATGGACACATTCAAAACTGAGCCTGTGCATGGACACATTCAAAACTGAGCCTGTGCATGGACACATTCAAAACTGAGCCTGTGCATGGACACATTCAAAACTGAGCCTGTGCATGGACACATTCAAAACTGAGCCTGTGCATGGACACATTCAAAACTGAGCCTGTGCATGGACACATTCAAAACTGAGCCTGTGCATGGACACATTCAAAACTGAGCCTGTGCATGGACACATTCAAAACCGAGCCTGTGCGTGGACACATTCAAAACTGAGCCTGTGCATGGACACATTCAAAACTGAGCCTGTGCATGGACACATTCAAAACTGAGCCTGTGCATGGACACATTCAAAACTGAGCCTGTGCATGGACACATTCAAAACTGAGCCTGTGCATGGACACATTCAAAACTCAGCCTGTGCATGGACACATTCAAAACTGAGCCTGTGCATGGACACATTCAAAACTGAGCCTGTGCACGGACACATTCAAAACTGAGCCTGTGCATGGACACATTCAAAACTGAGCCTGTGCATGGACACATTCAAAACTGAGCCTGTGCATGGACACATTCAAAACTGAGCCTGTGCATGGACACATTCAAAACTGAGCCTGTGCATGGACGCATTCAAAACTGAGCCTGTGCATGGACGCATTCAAAACTGAGCCTGTGCATGGACACATTCAAAACTGAGCCTGTGCATGGATACATTCAAAACTGAGCCTGTGCACGGACACATTCAAAACTGAGCCTGTGCACGGACACATTCAAAACTGAGCCTGTGCACGGACACATTCAAAACTGAGCCTGTGCATGGACACATTCAAAACTGAGCCTGTGCGCATGGACACATTCAAAACTGAGCCTGTGCATGGACACATTCAAAACTGAGCCCGTGCATGGACACATTCAAAACTGAGCCCGTGCATGGACACATTCAAAACTGAGCCTGTGCACGGACACATTCAAAACTGAGCCTGTGCACGGACACATTCAAAACTGAGCCTGTGCACGGACACATTCAAAACTGAGCCTGTGCATGGACACATTCAAAACTGAGCCTGTGCATGGACACATTCAAAACTGAGCCTGTGCATGGACACATTCAAAACTGAGCCTGTGCATGGACACATTCAAAACTGAGCCTGTGCATGGACACATTCAAAACTGAGCCTGTGCATGGACACATTCAAAACTGAGCCTGTGCATGGACACATTCAAAACTGAGCCTGTGCATGGACACATTCAAAACTGAGCCTGTGCATGGACACATTCAAAACTCAGCCTGTGCATGGACACATTCAAAACTCAGCCTGTGCATGGACACATTCAAAACTGAGCCTGTGCATGGACACATTCAAAACTGAGCCTGTGCATGGACACATTCAAAACTGAGCCTGTGCATGGGCACATTCAAAACTGAGCCTGTGCATGGACACATTCAAAACTGAGCCTGTGCACGGACACATTCAAAACTGAGCCTGTGCACGGACACATTCAAAACTGAGCCTGTGCATGGACACATTCAAAACTGAGCCTGTGCATGGACACATTCAAAACTGAGCCTGTGCATGGACACATTCAAAACTGAGCCTGTGCATGGACACATTCAAAACTGAGCCTGTGCACGGACACATTCAAAACTGAGCCTGTGCACGGACACATTCAAAACTGAGCCTGTGCACGGACACATTCAAAACTGAGCCTGTGCATGGACACATTCAAAACTGAGCCTGTGCACGGACACATTCAAAACTGAGCCTGTGCACGGACACATTCAAAACTGAGCCTGTGCATGGACACATTCAAAACTGAGCCTGTGCATGGACACATTCAAAACTGAGCCTGTGCGGAGGCCAAACACACACAAGAGACTTTCCCCCGTATATTCTTGAGTAGGGCCATGATATTTATTTTATTTCAACTTCCTGGATTGCTGGAAGGGAAGTGGTCACTGTTATCAAAGTGCCCAATTATCTTCATCTTTGCATTGTGGTTAGTGCCAGCCTAGCTTAGGTGAGCAATGTGTTGATTGCCAGCCTAAGCTTGACTGGCACTAACCTGTTCGTCGTCTGGAGGCAAGCCCTTGGGTGTTCCACCCCCAGTGACTCCACCCAATGCCAACAACTCTTCCTCCTCGTGAAGTACTACTCACCATTCATCACCCTCCATCCTCCTCTTCTTTGATGGCAGCTCCTCGAGTTGTTCCTTCTGTTGTCTCCAATCTCTCACCTGTCTCTCGTTCACCGCAAAACGTCTTATCTGCACTTCGATTGCTATTCAGCTCTGCAAATTGAACTATATACTTGATGTTTGAAAGCTGCAGTATAACTTCTCTTCATGGATCTGCTGCACTGGATCTCATTGGACTACTTGATGTTTGAAAGCTGCAGTATAACTTCTCTTCATGGACCTGCTGCACTGGATCTCTGTTGTCATCTTGGATGTGATGCAATGTTTGTGTTATAGTACACTTCACCTCCATAATAACACGTGGTCAATGATTGATGGGTGGGGCCTATTGCATATTTTTTTCCCAGTTACATTCGGAGGGATGGTTCTTATAACCAGCTATGTGGTTGCAACTGGAAGGTGGTTCTTATAACCAGCTATGTGGTTGCAACTGGAGGGTGGTTCTTATAACCAGCTATGTGGTTGCAACTGGAGGGTGGTTCTTATAACCAGCCATGTGGTTGCAACTGGAGGGTGTCTTATAACCAGCCATGTGGTTGCAACTGGAGGGTGGTTCTTATAACCAGCTATGTGGTTGCAACTGGAGGGTGGTTCTTATAGCCAGCTATGTGGTTGCAACTGGAGGGTGGTTCTTATAACCAGCTATGTGGTTGCAACTGGAGGGGCAGTTCTTATAACCAGCTATGTGGTTGCAACTGGAAGGTGGTTCTTATAACCAGCTATGTGGTTGCAACTGGAAGGTGGTTCTTATAACCAGCCATGTGGTTGCAACTGGAGGGTGGTTCTTATAACCAGCTATGTGGTTGCAACTGGAGGGTGGTTCTTATAACCAGCTATGTGGTTGCAACTGGAAGGTGGTTCTTATAACCAGCTATGTGGTTGCAACTGGAAGGTGGTTCTTATAACCAGCTATGTGGTTGCAACTGGAGGGTGGTTCTTATAACCAGCTATGTGGTTGCAACTGGAGGGTGGTTCTTATAACCAGCTATGTGGTTGCAACTGGAGGGTGGTTCTTATAGCCAGCTATGTGGTTGCAACTGGAGGGTGGTTCTTAATGGAGGATACATGGTATATGTGTACACTGCACTGAGTTATTTGGGGGTTAATGTTTGCAGCTGGTGAAGCAAGAGAAGTACCGAAAAAGCTGTTGTTAGGCAGATGCGCTTATACCACAAGTCAGTGAGAAAACCACCGCTAATTAAGAACATGTGTCTAACAAGAAGCACGTGCCTAACTAAGAACATATGCTTAACAAGAAGCACGCGCCAGAACATATGCTTGTATCTATGGGTATGTGCCTAGTATGTGCCTAACCAGAAGCCCGCACTTAACTAAGAACATGCACCTAACAAGAAGCACGCACCTAACTAAGAACATGTACCTAACAAGAAGCATGCACCTAACTAAGAAGCACGCACCTAACTAAGAACATGTACCTAACAAGAAGCACGCACCTAACTAAGAACATGTACCTAACAAGAAGCACGCACCTAACAAGAAGCACGCACCTAACTAAGAACATGCACCTAACAAGAAGCACGCACCTAACTAAGAACATGCACCTAACAAGAAGCACGCACACCTAACAAGAAGCACACTCCTAACTAAGAACATGTACCTAACAAGAAGCATGCACCTAACAAGAAGCACACTCCTAACTAAGAACATGCACCTAACAAGAAGCACGCACACCTAACAAGAAGCACGCACCTAACTAAGAACATGCACCTAACAAGAAGCACGCACCTAACTAAGAACATGCACCTAACAAGAAGCACGCACACCTAACAAGAAGCACACTCCTAACTAAGAACATGCACCTAACAAGAAGCATGCACCTAACAAGAAGCACGCACCTAACTAAGAACATGCAAGAAGAACGCACCTAACTAAGAACATGTACCTAACAAGAAGCATGCACCTAACTAAGAAGCACGCACCTAACTAAGAACATGCACCTAACAAGAAGCACACTCCTAACTAAGAACATGCACCTAACAAGAAGCACGCACCTAACTAAGAACATGCACCTAACAAGAAGCACGCACCTAACAAGAAGCACGCGCCTAACAAGAAGCACGCACCTAACAAGAAGCACGCACCTAACAAGAAGCACGCGCCTAACAAGAAGCACGCGCCTAACAAGAAGCACGCGCCTAACAAGAAGCACGCACCTAACAAGAAGCACGCGCCTAACAAGAACATGCACCTAACAAGAAGCACGCGCCTAACAAGAAGCACGCACCTAACTAAGAACATGCCCCTAACAAGAAGCACGCGCCTAACAAGAACATGCACCTAACAAGAAGCACGCGCCTAACAAGAAGCACGCACCTAACTAAGAACATGCACCTAACAAGAAGCACGCACCTAACAAGAAGCACGTGCCTAACAAGAAGCACGCGCCTAACAAGAAGCACGCACCTAACAAGAAGCACGCGCCTAACAAGAAGCATGTACCTAACAAGAAGCACGCACCTAACTAAGAACATGCACCTAACAAGAAGCATGCACCTAACAAGAAGCACGCACCTAACTAAGAACATGCACCTAACAAGAAGCATGCACCTAACAAGAAGCACGCGCCTAACTAAGAACATGCACCTAACAAGAAGCACGCGCCTAACTAAGAACATGCAAGAAGCACGCGCCTAACTAAGAACATGCAAGAAGCACGCGCCTAACTAAGAACATGCAAGAAGCACGCGCCTAAGACAGGGCCGTCGGAAGCAATGAAGTGGCGAGGCATTGCTCACTAAATGTAACTACTGCCTTACATAACTATTGTACAATAGATAGATGAATAAATAATAATTCTCATATTTGATATTTTTCATTTATATACTTGCATTTGTTCATTCCATCATTCTTGTTTCCATGAATCTACTTTACCATAATAATAACAATATTAACAACGACAGTTTATGATAAATCAGTAGATATGGATTGTCCAAAAATATGTTGTTTGCAGGCATAACAAGAAGCAGTTGAAATAGCTTGCATACTTCAGATAAGAGTTCCCTTTGAACTGCTGCCCTGGTAGTGAAGAACTTGACTAATTCAGGAAAGTCAACTTTTGAGCTGCTGTCATTGCTATAGTTAGCAGAGAGAATTTTACGTTGAGTTTTCAACAAATAAGCATAAAATCAGATGTATAAAAGTCAGTTACGAAATCAAACTCGACTTGATAGTTCACTTGCCTTCAGCACTAAATCCTGTACATTACGATACACTTTGATGAATCCAGGCTGGTCAAACTAGGTAACAATAAGATCCAATGCTTCAAAGAAGGTACGTCGATAATGATCTTCTGGAGTGGTTGCATATGAACCTTCTGCTTCTCCATCTTCAAACCTTCGTGGGACCTTGCGGCGATGTGACAAGTTTGGTTCTGAAATATCGAGACCTTACAAACCTTTTCCCAAAACAATTTGAAGTTTGAATCTGACCCGAGTGATTTAAGTGTCTTCACAGTCATTAAAGCAACCACCTGTCTCTCTGCTGCAGATATGTCACTCTTTTGGAGTGTTTTACTTAAATTATCACTCTGCCAATGTAATGCTTCCCCCAAAGCAACACCAAGTGTTGCTGGAGGTCATCCATTTATAAGACAATCTGGAGGCCCTTCAAACGGAGAAAAGTGACGTGTAGCGGCAAGATGAAGGAAATGTTTTTGATAGACATACCTTTGGCATGTTGCTCAAGACAGACATCATTGCTCCAACACCTTCATCGCCTGGCAACAGCTTACTTCTTTCCCTCGTGTTCCTCAGCAAAAAGATTCGTGCTTGCGGGGTCATAAAGTTGAATAAGAGCGAATCGTGTATGTGCCTAATAACGAGTGTTGGAATGATATGCGCATGACACAAATGTGTCCTACAACACGCTGTCAGTGTGGGTGTGGATTGTTTATGTAGCATGTAGTGCAAGCCACACCTTCCTATTCACAGTTTCTGTGAAACGAATTTATGTGGTTTTCATGGTTAGAATCTGCAAATATTAATCCCCCAGAGAACATGCCTATCAAGAGAACATGCCTCTATCAAACATGCCTCTATCAAGTATGCATTACCCACCAGCTTTCTGCTCGTTTTCACTCCAACCACACTTTGCTTTAATTAAAGAACGCTGCTTTAAATAGAGACGAGTACTTGTTCAAGTTCGCTAATTTTATTTGATTCTTTATATTATTATAGTCTTGGCCAAGCAAGTGGAGAAGAAGACCGTGCTAGAGAGGATCGAACAGAGCAAGAAGGCCGCCAAGAACCACAAGAAGAGGCTGAACCCTCCCAACGGCAGGGACGGTGAGCCGGCCAACAAGCGACCCAAGGCTCATAACAACCACCAGTTGGAGGTTGCCACCTCCAACACGCCATCACCTTTGACTCTGAACTACAGTCGTCCCACTAGTGTGCTCTCCGTTGCCAGTGCCACTGTCGACATCATGAACGGAGACGATGCCACGGACTTCCACGGCAGCACGGACGGCTCAGAGGTGAACTCGGAGTTGTCTGGTGCTGGAACTACTCCTGTCCGCAAGCTCTTCACCAAGTCCAGGCTGGGGTTGCTGGGCTCCACCACCGCCGCAGGGTTGGAAGTGGGGGCCACGTTACAACCATCGTCGCTATCGATGCCTCTGTCGTCCTCGTCGGGGGGTGGGAGGAGGATGAAGCAGACGTTCGCTCCTCTAGGTGGTCGTGGCAAGGTGCAGAAAAGCGTCGGCAAGAAAGGAGGGGGAAAGGGAAGTGGTTCCGGAAGTGCTGCCGCCTCCGCTGGGGCCATTGCTGGTGCCAAAGCAGCCACCAACGCAGCCTACGCTGCTTACGGCATCCCCTTTTCTCTCTCTCCCACCAGCTCTCCTGCAGCTACCGGAAGCCTGGCCCCTCCTATCTCTTACTATCCCACTGGGGGTAGCACGCATTCATCTCCCCGAGTCAGCCCCGTCCCTATGGCCTTCGTAGCCACCTCTCTGATTACTACTCCACCCACAAACACCCGCCCATCTCCTTCCTCGAAAACACCAAGTTCACTCTCGAATTCCAAAAATGACTTTTGATGTGTGCACTGAACAACTCGTGTGTGTGTGTGTGTGTATGTATGTAGACTCCACTAGAACTGTGCACTTTGTACAAACTTGCACCTCTTTGTTGTGATCTTGTCTTGGACACTGCTTGCTTATTATAATTATAACGAGCGTGTGTGTATGTGTATTTGCCTTCAATTCTCTCCCTGCTATTATATCGTTTAAACAGCTCATTTTTCGTATGCAATTTGCCGTGACCTTTCTTGCTCTATTGATATTATCGGGGGGGGGGGGGGGGGTTTGAACTTTGCTGATGCATGTCTGTAATACACATGGAAAACTTTAATGGGCATATTCTTCCAAGGCACGACTTCATTATAGATACGACTTCATTATAGATGTATAAGACAAGTGCTAAGTTACGAGTGCAAGTTGTGATGTGTATACTTGTGCCATGGGATGGATGATTCACATTAATAGAAATTTAAGTGTACATCTTTATCAAGTCTACTACAACTAAGATGCCTTGGACTAATGCCCATCACATAGTCACAGGTATGTACCAGTTCAGTCCTCTTGGCCACTCATGATTAAATGGCCCCACTGCAACTGCAGCTTGACCGGATGACTCTGAATGGCAGTAGTGAGTTATGAAGTGGACTTGTGCTCTCCCGTCTCGTCCATCACTTGCTCCTCCTCCTTGTACAGTACCTGAATGCTTAGAGTACACAATGAGCAGCACACAACCTCCACCCCTTGCCCAAGTTCACTCCCATTCACCACATACTGCCCACTGCATCGGCATGGTGATGCATAGCAATCTGTGGCAGGGTCGTAGGTCATGTCATCCAAATCCACCACCTCTGATATTGGCCACTCCTGGGCCAGACTTTCAGCTATCACACAGCAATGCACACAAATATAAACCTAGTGGCACACCTGCAATAAAAACCCACCATTATGTTTCCTGTCATAGTTCTGCCTTTTTTCTTGGTTTGAAAGTATGCTATGTGCCTCAGTGACTTTGTGATAGCGTCTCATCGCAACAATCCTGTCAGAACTGCTCAGTTCAGTCGAAAGCTTGTCTGGGTGATACTACAAAAATACAAACCAGGTAATTGCTTAGCTAAAGAACGCACCTATACTAGGCAAGGCAACTACTCATTCAATGCCCTTTGTTTAATTTTGTCTTTGTACTGTATTGCCATTTGATGTTACCATTTCTTTTTATGTGATAGCCTTAAACAGGCTCAGCAATAGCAACATTAAATCATAAAAAAGGTAAAAACCAAAATAAAGTAATAATCATTCAAAAGTGTTCAGATCTATCCAACTTTTTATACCTTCTTTATGAGCCTTTGGAAACTTCTTTTTATTGCATCTGCACTGGCGTCACTGCTAATTTCAAGTATCGCGTAGTAATCTTCGCCACTAGCCATTGCTACGGCGAGTCCGAGTAAAGGTAAAGGGTCGATGTGCTAATAAAGCACACCTTTGAAGGTGCGCACTATATTCAGAAGTTAGCATGGCTTCCAGTTTGATGTCAATTTGCAGGAGTCTCTGTAAGCAGACAACTCTTAGAGCTCAAGGCAGGTTAGTTTACGGTTAGTTTCAGTGCATACGTCATAAAATCATTACTCTAGGTGGGTAGCTCCAGTTTTTGCTGCAAACAGGCACCTACTGCATATGTCCGCTAGCAACGAGCTGCAGTTGTCGTCTGGTGTTAGGTCAAGCAATACCAGTGAGACGGGGAATGTAAGTAACAACCATTATGGACTTGTCAATTATGCATGCATGGAATTTTTTAATTTTTTACTTTTCTGGTCATGGCCATGCGCCTGAGCAAATCTTCTGGGCATCTCCCCCCCCCCCCCCCCAATGTTGGTGGTCTGGAAGGATTTTAGGATCAATTTTGAAGGTGTGCAATAATTCACAAGATGCAAAAAGCAGCAGCTTCGCAGTGCATGCGACCTACAGGACTAGGGATAGGCTAGGGACACAACACAGTAGCTATGCAGTTTGGCTTAAAATGAATTTAGTTAGTTACTCAGTTTGTCAGTTTGTACTAATGCATGTGTGGGTTGCCCCCTTGATCCTAGATGTTCACTAGCCCTAGGCTATGTAATACGTGGGGTCCTTTTGAGTGTGTGAATATTTCTTGTGTCCGGTCAGTTCTTTCAAGTTTATAACTTTCCCCCAAGTTTTCTGTGAAAGTTGATTAGCTTGATAAATGTATTTATTATTACACGTGTCAGAGTGGAGATAGCGAGTACAATGGTGCTATATTATTATACGAGTCAGAGTGGAGATAGCGAGTACAATGGTGCTATATTAACACGAGTCAGAGTGGAGATAGCAAGTACAATGGTGCTGTATTATTACACGAGTCAGAGTGGAGATAGCAAGTACAATGGTGCTATATTATTACACGAGTCAGAGTGGAGATAGCGAGTACAATGGTGCTGTATTATTACACGAGTCAGAGTGGAGATAGCGAGTACAATGGTGCTATATTATTACACGAGTCAGAGTGGAGATAGCGAGTACAATGGTGCTATATTATTACACGAGTCAGAGTGGAGATAGTGAGTACAATGGTGCTATATTATTAAACGAGTCAGAGTGGAGATAGCGAGTACAATGGTGCTATATTATTACACGAGTCAGAGTGGAGATAGCGAGTACAATGGTGCTATATTATTACACGAGTCAGAGTGGAGATAGCAAGTACAATGGTGCTATATTACACGAGTCAGAGTGGAGATAGCGAGTACAGTGGTGCTATATTATTACACGAGTCAGAGTGGAGATAGCGAGTACAATGGTGCTATATTATTACACGAGTCAGAGTGGAGATAGCAAGTACAATGGTGCTATATTATTACATGAGTCAGAGTGGAGATAGCGAGTACAATGGTGCTATATTATTACACGAGTCAGAGTGGAGATAGCAAGTACAATGGTGCTATATTATTACACGAGTCAGAGTGGAGATAGCGAGTACAATGGTGCTATATTATTACACGAGTCAGAGTGGAGATAGCGAGTACAATGGTGCTATATTATTACACGAGTCAGAGTGGAGATAGCGAGTACAATGGTGCTATATTATTACACGAGTCAGAGTGGAGATAGCGAGTACAATGGTCCTATATTATTACATGAGTCAGAGTGGAGATAGCGAGTACAATGGTGCTATATTATTACATGAGTCAGAGTGGAGATAGCGAGTACAATGGTGCTATTTTATTACACGAGTCAGAGTGGGAGATAGCGAGTACAATGGTGCTATATTATTACACTAGTCAGAGTGGAGATAGCGAGTAGAATGGTGCTATATTAACACGAGTCAGAGTGGAGATAGCGAGTACAATGGTACTATATTATTACACAAGTCAGAGTGGAGATAGCGAGTACAATGGTGCTATATTATTACACGAGTCAGAGTGGAGATAGCGAGTACAATGGTGCTATATTATTACACGAGTCAGAGTGGAGATAGCAAGTACAATGGTGCTATATTATTACACGAGTCAGAGTGGAGATAGCGAGTACAATGGTACTATATTATTACACGAGTCAGAGTGAAGATAGCGAGTACAATGGTGCTATATTATTACATGAGTCAGAGTGGAGATAGCGAGTACAATGGTGCTATATTATTACACGAGTCAGAGTGGAGATAGCGAGTACAATGGTGCTATATTATTACATGAGTCAGAGTGGAGATAGCGAGTACAATGGTGCTATATTATTACACGAGTCAGAGTGGAGATAGCGAGTACAATGGTGCTATATTATTACATGAGTCAGAGTGGAGATAGAGTGTACAATGGTGCTATATTATTACACGACTCAGAGTGGAGATAGCGAGTACAATGGTGCTATTTTATTACACGAGTCAGAGTGGAGATAGCGAGTACAATGGTGCTATATAATTACACAAGTCAGAGTGGAGATAGCGAGTACAATGGTGCTATATTATTACACGAGTCAGAGTGGAGATAGCGAGTACAATGGTGCTGTATTATTACATGAGTCAGAGTGGAGATAGCGAGTACAATGGTGCTATATTATTACACGAGTCAGAGTGGAGATAGCGAGTACAATGGTGCTATATTATTACACGAGTCAGAGTGGAGATAGCGAGTACAATGGTGCTATATTATTACACGAGTCAGAGTGGAGATAGCAAGTACAATGGTGCTATATTATTACACGAGTCAGAGTGGAGATAGCAAGTACAATGGTGCTATATTATTACACGAGTCAGAGTGGAGATAGCGAGTACAATGGTGCTATATTATTACATGAGTCAGAGTGGAGATAGCGAGTACAATGGTGCTATATTATTACACGAGTCAGAGTGGAGATAGCGAGTACAATGGTGCTATATTATTACACGAGTCAGAGTGGAGATAGCGAGTACAATGGTGCTATATTATTACACGAGTCAGAGTGGAGATAGCGAGTACAATGGTGCTATATTATTACACGAGTCAGAGTGGAGATAGCGAGTACAATGGTGCTATATTATTACACGAGTCAGAGTGGAGATAGCGAGTACAATGGTGCTATATTATTACACGAGTCAGAGTGGAGATAGCGAGTACAATGGTGCTGTATTATTACACGAGTCAGAGTGGAGATAGCGAGTACAATGGTGCTGTATTATTACACGAGTCAGAGTGGAGATAGCGAGTACAATGGTGCTATATTATTTCACGAGTCAGAGTGGAGATAGCGAGTACAATGGTGCTATATTATTACACGAGTCAGAGTGGAGATAGCGAGTACAATGGTGCTATATTATTACACGAGTCAGAGTGGAGATAGCGAGTACAATGGTGCTATATTATTACACGAGTCAGAGTGGAGATAGCGAGTACAATGGTGCTATATTATTACACGAGTCAGAGTGGAGATAGCGAGTACAATGGTGCTATATTATTACACGAGTCAGAGTGGAGATAGCGAGTACAATGGTGCTATATTATTACACGAGTCAGAGTGGAGATAGCGAGTACAATGGTGCTATATTATTACACGAGTCAGAGTGGAGATAGCGAGTACAATGGTGCTATATTATTACACGAGTCAGAGTGGAGATAGCGAGTACAATGGTGCTATATTATTACACGAGTCAGAGTGGAGATAGCGAGTACAATGGTGCTATATTATTACACGAGTCAGAGTGGAGATAGCGAGTACAATGGTGCTGTATTATTACACGAGTCAGAGTGGAGATAGCGAGTACAATGGTGCTGTATTATTACACGAGTCAGAGTGGAGATAGCGAGTACAATGGTGCTATATTATTTCACGAGTCAGAGTGGAGATAGCGAGTACAATGGTGCTATATTATTACACGAGTCAGAGTGGAGATAGCGAGTACAATGGTGCTATATTATTTCACGAGTCAGAGTGGAGATAGCAAGTACAATGGTGCTATATTATTACACGAGTCAGAGTGGAGATAGCGAGTACAATGGTCTATATTATTACACGAGTCAGAGTGGAGATAGCGAGTACAATGGTGCTATATTATTACACGAGTCAGAGTGGAGATAGCGAGTACAATGGTCTATATTATTACACGAGTCAGAGTGGAGATAGCAAGTACAATGGTCTATATTATTACACGAGTCAGAGTGGAGATAGCAAGTACAGTGGTGCTATATTATTACACGAGTCAGAGTGGCTATATTATTACACGAGTCAGAGTGGAGATAGCGAGTACAATGGTGCTATATTATTCGAGTCAGAGTGGCTATATTATTACACGAGTCAGAGTGGAGATAGCAAGTACAATGGTCTATATTATTACACGAGTCAGAGTGGAGATAGCAAGTACAATGGTGCTATATTATTACATGAGTCAGAGTGGAGATAGCAAGTACAATGGTCTATATTATTACACGAGTCAGAGTGGAGATAGCAAGTACAATGGTGCTATATTATTACACGAGTCAGAGTGGAGATAGCAAGTACAATGGTGCTATATTATTACACGAGTCAGAGTGGAGATAGCGAGTTATTTCACGAGCAGGTGCATGTAGTTTCTCTAGCCAAAGGTGAGTAGGAGAATACAGCGTGCGAGTGAAATGACTCGCCATATTCCACGACATGGTCATACTTGATACACTCATAAGAATTACTATACTAATGGTCGGTCGGTCCACTTTGACACCATGGATTCTACACCACACATTTTTAAGCCACTTCTAATTTTCTTGGCGGCATTTATTTATAGCTTCATTGCTGCAATAAGTTGCTTAGCCGCTTCTGCTGTCTTGAGTTCTTGGGAAACGGACGACGGCATGTGCAGAGGAGCCAAAAAAAAATACTAGTGGAATGTGTGGGAGAGTATCTATCGCCATGCCAATAGGAAAACACTACAGCTGCAGTGAGCATATTAATTATGGTGTGCACGTGTGTATATTTTTATTTTTATTTCTTAACAGTAAAAGTCTACTCAGGATTTTCTGACCAATCTGTTTCAATTTTCTGATGTGGATTGATGAAGACATGGCTGAAGCCGTGGGTGGTTATTCTCTCCCCTCACCATTTCCGCTGGCTCGTGCAGCCTGGCTTACACTAGTGCTCGTGGTCACTGATATTTTGTTTGCACACCTTCCCCTCCCACTTGCCCCTCCCCATCCCCGCTTGCATGAAATCACACCTGCAAATGAAAAATGGATGATTTTTCTATCAACAGTTGGAGACTAATGCTGAACTGGTTCCAGAGAGACTGTACAGCAAGATAAGGGTCAAGGTACAAATAGCTACATACTGGAGGGATCCATGCTATATTTTCCACACCATGACTGTCTTCCATTATTATGAGCAATACTCTATATTCTCGATTAGATCATGCATGTTCTACATTATTAAGGTTCATGAGCTCTATGGCTGTGTGCAGTGCATGACTGTCTTCCATTATTATGAGCAATACTCTATATTCTTGATTAGATCATGCATGTTCTATTAAGGTTCATGAGCTCTATGGCTGTGTGCAGTGTTCAAGACCTGTAGTTATGATTGTGAGAACTGGGTCCTAATGCTAGGCTGGGGTTCACCTATGAGCATGTGCATTGCAATGCAATTAGAGGTGGGCATGTGGGATCTAATTTCTAATTGAGGAAAATACAGTATATATAATATATGTAGTGTGTTGACTTTTAAAGCTAA
Organism: Cladorhizidae sp. MBARI D1340-BT2; assembly: GCA_028752905.1. NCBI lineage: Eukaryota > Metazoa > Porifera > Demospongiae > Poecilosclerida > Cladorhizidae > Cladorhizidae sp. MBARI D1340-BT2. The sequence continues at coordinate 9,927,123 of JAQNBH010000015.1, forward strand.
TAAGGTCCTCAATAAACTTTCAGTTGACATAACGAATTACAATACAATACTTCCTCAGTAATCAGGTTTTTCTTTCTTCTTTCTTTCCTTCATTCCTTCTTTCTTTCTTTCTTTCTTTCTTTCTTTCTTTCTTTCTTTCTTTCTTTCTTTCTTTCTTTCTTTCTTTCTTTCTTTCTTTCTTTCTTTCTTTCTTTCTTTCTTTCTTTCTTTCTTTCTTTCTTTCTTTTCTTTCTTTCTTTCTTTCTTTCTTTCTTTCTTTCTTTCTTTCTTTCTTTCTTTCTTTCTTTCTTTCTTTCTTTCTTTCTTTCTTTCTTTCTTTCGTTCGTTCGTTCGTTCGTTCGTTCGTTCGTTCTTTCTTTCTTTCTTTCTTTCTTTCTTTCTTTCTTTCTTTCTTTCTTTCTTTCTTTCTTTCTTTCTTTCTTTCTTTCTTTCTTTCTTTCTTTCTTTCTTTCTTTCTTTCTTTCTTTCTTTCTTTCTTTCTTTCTTTCTTCTTTCTTCTTTCTTTCTTTCTTTCTTTCTTTCTCGCACTGTCTACGAACTGGTCGAATAGCCAGAGAAAATGCTGCTTCGAGTCTACCAGTGACCCCTTTATTACTTGAGATTTACTCCCTCAATGTTTCGGCTGATGCTGTAGTCTTCATCAGGAAAAATGAGCATTTAAAAACTTTATTTCTGTACCAGATAAATAATTTTTTGTGTGTATTTTTTGTTTTAATTTTGGTACCAGAAAGTAGTTAGTTTCAATAAGAAAACCTCTAAAATTGCGGAGTATTGCGGAGTATCTGCAGCCATTTCATGTTCACAGGAGCATGTAACAGAACCACGTGGACACGCTTCGAGTGGGAAGTCCCCCCCCCCCCCAGAATATGGGAAATGGAGATCAATGAAGCTGAAAAAGAGTCCAACGACTTTCTTGAGAAATCTACTTCCTTGTCGGTTCGGCTGGATGCTAGCCAATATTAGGAATAATATTTTCTCCGGTGATATGGATGCTGTTTGTGAGAGTATCTAGCCAAAATGTCCGAGTGAGTAAAATGGTTATCGAGAAAGAGTATGCTAACTGAGAGTTTGCTGAGAGGGAAGTGAGGCCATTCATCTGCTTGTGTCGTTCTGTTCAATAAATGGTTACTGATTTTCAAGGTGATCAGGGTGACAGTTTTTAATGGTGTATACTCGTCATCACCATACAAACACAGTAGCCTTCACAAGTGCATCATTGGAAGGCCTCCTGACACAAGCTATTCTCTGCTGTCAAGATTAAATGCAGACAAGAAAGAAAAACCACGAAGGTTACAAAATTGGGGTATACAGTATACATGTATAACCCAATTTTTTTCCTTTCCTTCTCTCAACGAACTCTCAGTTAACATAATAAAAATGCAATGATCCTGATGAAGGCTAGAGCATCTTGTTGAAAGGTCGAGAGAGTTCAATCTAAGTTGATTATTGAGCAAGTCATTGTACTTTGTTACTCCTTTATATGTTGATAGGCAGTTGTGGCTTTGTGTTTGTGGGAGTGAAGTGTGTCTGCAAGTATTGCCACGTGTGGATTGGCTGTGACTTGTCTAAACTCTTCTCAAGTTACTCTCTCTGTCTCTAGGTGAAAGGAGCAGACTTCCGAGTGCTAGAGAGCTACTGCCGTTTTGTGACAACTGCCGCTAAGGCCCTTGATATCAACATTTCAGGAAGGTACATTTTATTTTGTTTGAGTATGGAACAAGTCGTACAGCGTCTCTTCCCCTTCTCTTCCCCTTCTCTTCCCCTTCTCTTCCCCTTCTCATCCCCTTCTCATCCCCTTCTCTTCCCCTTCTCTTCCCCTTCTCTTCCCCTTCTCTTCCCTTCTCATCCCCTTCTCATCCCCTTCTCTTCCCCTTCTCTCCCCCTTCTCTCCCCCTTCTCTCCCCCTTCTCTCCCCCTTCTCTCCCCCTTCTCTCCCCCTTCTCTCCCCCTTCTCTTCCCCTTCTCTTCCCCTTCTCTTCCCCTTCTCTTCCCCTTCTCTTCCCCTTCTCTTCCCCTTCTCTTCCCCTTCTCTTCCCCTTCTCTCCCCCTTCTCTCCCCCTTCTCTCCCCCTTCTCTCCCCTGCTCTCCCCCTTCTTCCCCCTTCTCTTCCCCTTCTCTTCCCCTTCTCTTCCCCTTCTCTCCCCCTTCTCTTCCCCTTCTCTTCCCCTTCTCTTCCCCTTCTCTTCCCCTTCTCTCCCCCTTCTCTTCCCCTTCTCTTCCCCTGCTCTTCCCCTGCTCTCCCCCTTCTCTCCCCCTTCTCTTCCCCTTCTCTTCCCCTTCTCTTCCCCTTCTCTTCCCCTGCTCTCCCCCTTCTTCCCCTGCTCTCCCCCTTCTCTTCCCCTTCTCTTCCCCTCCTCTTCCCCTCCTCTTCCCTTCTCTTCCCCTTCTCTTCCCCTTCTCTTCCCCTTCTCTTCCCCTTCTCTTCCCCTTCTCTTCCCTTTCTTCCCCTTCTCTCCCCCTTCTCTCCCCCTCCTCTTCCCCTTCTCTTCCCTTCTCTTCCCCTTCTCTTCCCCTTCTCTTCCCTTCTCTTCCCCTTCTCTTCCCCTTCTCTTCCCCTTCTCTTCCCTTTCTTCCCCTTCTCTTCCCCTGCTCTCCCCCTTCTCTTCCCCTTCTCTTCCCCTTCTCTTCCCCTGCTCTCCCCCTTCTTCCCCTGCTCTCCCCCTTCTTCCCCTGCTCTCCCCCTTCTCTTCCCCTTCTCTTCCCCTTCTCTTCCCCTTCTCTTCCCCTTCTCTTCCCCTTCTCTTCTCCTTCTCTTCCCCTCCTCTTCCCCTCCTCTTCCCCTCCTCTTCCCTTCTCTTCCCCTTCTCTTCCCCTTCTCTTCCCCTTCTCTTCCCTTCTCTTCCCCTTCTCTTCCCCTTCTCTTCCCCTTCTCTTCCCTTTCTTCCCCTTCTCTCCCCCTTCTCTCCCCCTTCTCTTCCCCTTCTCTTCCCCACCTCTTCCCCACCTCTTCCCCTTCTCTTCCCCTTCTCTTCCCCTTCTCTTCCCCACCTCTTCCCCTTCTCTTCCCCTTCTCTTCCCCTTCTCTTCCCTTTCTTCCCCTTCTCTTCCCCACCTCTTCCCCTTCTCTTCAGCTTCCATGTTAGGTTTCCCTGACACCTCCATTTCCTTTTTATAGTACCCCCCCTCCTCTACCCTATCACCTCCTTCCTCACGTTCATCTCTCCCTTTCCTCCGTTATTCCAATCCACGTTTCCCTCTCTCCTTCCCCCCCCCCCCCCCCCACACACCTCAATTATCTTCTCCATCCTCCTCCTCCTCATGTTCTCTCCCACGGCCATTCAGAGTGGCCTTGCCTACTCACTACCAGAAGTTCACGGTGTTGAAGTCTGCCCACATCTACAAGAAGCACAGAGTGCAGTACGAGATTAGGACCCACATAAGACTGGTGCAGATCAAGGAGATCACGGGCACTACGGCCGACGTGTTTCTGGAGTACATCCAGAGGAATTTGCCTGAGGGGGTGTCCATGAGTGTGTACCAGGTATGTACATGTTTGTGTATGAATGTGATGGGTGTGTATGTATGGACGCTGGTCTAGACAGTGCCGTCGTCTTGCTCTCAGCATTTGCTCCCGCTGGTCTTGTGTCTCTCACTTTCTCCTCCATTAGTATTACTCGTGGTAGTTAAAACACGCATTACCAGTTATCCCACATCTCTCAAAATGGCTGCTTTGTGCTTGCTCCTCCAAGTTTTCAAACCACCTTGGTGCATGTGCAGTGAACGCTCCATTGTGATGATGGTTTTCTGTGGCCACTTAAAGGATAGATAGATGCTAACACTTGGCTCAGGCTTGCCACTTGCTTGTGTGGATTCAGAGGACTGTAGATAGATAGATACTAACACTTGGCTCAGGCTTGCCACTTGCTTGTGTGGATTCAGAGGACTGTAGATAGATAGATGCTAACACTTGGCTCAGGCTTGCCACTTGAACTGTGGATTCAGAGGACTGTAGATAGATAGATGCTAACACTTGGCTCAGGCTTGCCACTTGCTTGTGTGGATTCAGAGGACTGTAGATAGATAGATGCTAACACTTGGCTCAGGCTTGCCACTTGCTTGTGTGGATTCAGAGGACTGTAGATAGATAGATACTAACACTTGTCTCAGGCTTGCCACTTGCTTGTGTGGATTCAGAGGACTGTAGATAGATAGATGCTAACTCTTGTCTCAGGCTTGCCACTTGCTTGTGTGGATTCAGAGGACTTGTAGATAGATAGATACTAACACTTGTCTCAGGCTTGCCACTTGCTTGTGTGGATTCAGAGGACTTGTAGATAGATAGATGCTAACACTTGTCTCAGGCTTGCCACTTGCTTGTGTGGATTCAGAGGACTGTAGTTAGATAGATACTAACACTTGGCTCAAGCTTGCCACTTGAACTGTGGATTCAGAGGACTTGTAGATAGATAGATACTAACACTTGGCTCAGGCTTGCCACTTGAACTGTGGATTCAGAGGCATAGATACTAACACTTGTCTCAGGCTTGCCACTTGCTTGTGTGGATTCAGAGGACTTGTAGATAGATAGATACTAACACTTGGCTCAGGCTTGCCACTTGAACTGTGGATTCAGAGGCATAGATACTAACACTTGTCTCAAGCTTGCCACTTGCTTGTGTGGATTCAGAGGACTGTAGATAGATAGATACTAACACTTGTCTCGGGCTTGCCACTTGAACTGTGGATTCAGAGGACTGTACAGATAGATACTAACACTTGGCTCAGGCTTGCCACTTGCTTGTGTGGATTCAGAGGACTGTAGATAGATAGATACACTAACACTTGGCTCAGGCTTGCCACTTGAACTGTGGACTTGTAGATAAATACAACATAAACTAGTGGTCTGAACCAATCACTGTTGGTTGTCAAGAGAGGCTTCCTTTTTGTGCCCTTTAAAACAAATGTGCATGCACACACACGTCACATGCATGCATACACACACACACGCCACGCGCACACAAGCGCACTAATATAAGAGTGCAGAGGTAACAAACAAGGAAAGGCATGACTTGGAAGAAAGACTCACCACGAACCACGATGTGGCTGGGCCAGGTTCTGATGGGTTTGAGCTCCCGTTGAAGGGCCGAGCTCCTGTAGTGTATGAACATTCACGAGAAAATGTTTCCCCCCTCATATAATATTGGATACAGGGGCACACGTTGGGACAGTGAATAAATTAACTATATACTACTAGAGGCTTTGTTAAAAAGTACATATTTTGGGCGTGGCACATGTCAGACAGGAAGTTCTATGACAGGAAGTTCTATGACAGGAAGTTCTATGTTACATCTCGGGACCTGTCGGTAGCTTAATAGTCTGTGACTTCTGTGTCAACATTTGTCGCTTAGAATAGTCCATAACCGTATGCATAGTCATGTTCTGACTTCTGTGTCAACATTTGTTGCTTAGAATAGTCCATAACCGTACGCATAGTCATGTTCTGACTTCTGTGTCAACATTTGTCGCTTAGAATAGTCCATAACCGTACGCAGTCATGTTCTGACTTCTGTGTCAACATTTGTTGCTTAGAATAGTCCATAACCGTATGCATAGTCATGTTCTGACTTCTGTGTCAACATTTGTTACTTAGAATAGTCCATAACCGTATGCATAGTCATGTTCCGACTTCTGTGTCAACATTTGTTACTTAGAATAGTCCATAACCGTATGTATAGTCATGTTCTGACTTCTGTGTCAACATTTGTTGCTTAGAATAGTCCATAACCGTATGCATAGTCATGTTCTGACTTCTGTGTCAACATTTGTTGCTTAGAATAGTCCATAACCGTATGCATAGTCATGTTCTGACTTCTGTGTCAACATTTGTTGCTTAGAATAGTCCATAACCGTATGCATAGTCATGTTCTGACTTCTGTGTCAACATTTGTCGCTTAGAATAGTCCATAACCGTATGCATAGTCATATTCTGACTTTCTGTGTCAACATTTGTCGCTTAGAATCGTCCATAACCGTACGCAGTCATATTCTGACGTCTGTGTCAACATTTCTTGCTTGTCCATAACAAGTCGTGTTCTGTTTACAAGAACACTTGAGGGTGTGTGTGGTGTGAAAGATTTTTGCTCAGAAGACTTGAATCAGCGGAGATTTGTATGAGCTCAGTTGTTCATGACTACAGGAGACAGTGTTTTTGCAGACAAGAGCCTACAGATCAGACATTGCTATATCATAAGCCCGGGTATGGCCAAGGTTTGAATAGACCAGATTCACCTCTTCGCCTATCAAACAAACACGTTAGTCAAGTTAGAGTCTTCTCTTCATGTTGTTCTTCAATGTCTCCAAAGTGTGTCTCTGTACCTTGAACTGGTAATAAAATATGAGGGGGAAACATTTTCTCGTGAATATTCATCCTCCCCACCACCACCACCACCCCCAAGGCTGGGGGAAGATTAGCTCGGATAGGATTTGGTTTATTCGTGAACAGGTGAATAGGTTCGGGGGAAGTGTTTCAGTTCTTGTAGAGACCACTACATATAATGTGGATACCATATTAGTCTATAGACCCTAGGTTGACTTGGAAGTAGCTGGGCAGATGCAGCTGCTTCCTATTCAAACTAATGGGGACTATTGCTATTGGGTGCTTCAATTGGCTAGTCCCCTTGACAACCTTCTGTGAGGCTCCAACTGGACAAGCCAGGAAGTGCTTTGACCTTATGAAACCTCAAGTGTCTGTTCTCATAAAAGCTACTGTAGCTAAATACTAAAATCATTTTGATCATGAGATTCAACCAGAAACAGCTGCTTAGTGCTGCAGGTTGTGTGCGGCAAGACTTCTCAAGGCCAGAGGGAGTTCAGTTTTCAGCTGCTCCCAGTATATACATACATAGCTTCGACCGGTTCACTTAGTTCAGGATGATTGCATTGTGCATGCATCCAACTTCTACTACTATCCTTGCCACAGTGTAGTCTAGAGAAGTAGAGGAGAAGTGTAGTCTAGAGAAGTAGAGGAGAAGTGTAGTCTAGAGAAGTAGAGGGGAAGTGTAGTCTAGAGAAGTAGAGGGGAAGTGTAGTCTAGAGAAGTAGAGGAGAAGTGTAGTCTAGAGAAGTAGAGGAGAAGTGTAGTCTAGAGAAGTAGAGGGGAAGTGTAGTCTAGAGAAGTAGAGGGGAAGTGTAGTCTAGAGAAGTAGAGGAGAAGTGTAGTCTAGAGAAGTAGAGGGGAAGTGTAGTCTAGAGAAGTAGAGGAGAAGTGTAGTCTAGAGAAGTAGAGGAGAAGTGTAGTCTAGAGAAGTAGAGGGGAAGTGTAGTCTAGAGAAGTAGAGGGGAAGTGTAGTCTAGAGAAGTAGAGGAGAAGTGTAGTCTAGAGAAGTAGAGGGGAAGTGTAGTCTAGAGAAGTAGAGGGGAAGTGTAGTCTAGAGAAGCAATGGGGAAGTGTAGTCTAGAGAAGCAGAGGGGAAGTGTAGTCTAGAGAAGCAGAGGGGAAGTGTAGTCTAGAGAAGCAGAGGGGAAGTGTAGTCTAGAGAAGCAGAGGGGAAGTTTAGTCTAGAGAAGCAGAGGGGAAGTGTAGTCTAGAGAAGTAGAGGGGAAGTGTAGTCTAGAGAAGCAATGGGGAAGTGTAGTCTAGAGAAGCAGAGGGGAAGTGTAGTCTAGAGAAGCAGAGGGGAAGTGTAGTCTAGAGAAGTAGAGGGGAAGTGTAGTCTAGAGAAGCAGAGGGGAAGTGTAGTCTAGAGAAGCAGAGGGGAAGTGTAGTCTAGAGAAGCAATGGGGAAGTGTAGTCTAGAGAAGCAGAGGGGAAGTGTAGTCTAGAGAAGCAATGGGGAAGTGTAGTCTAGAGAAGCAGAGGGGAAGTGTAGTCTAGAGAAGCAATGGGGAAGTGTAGTCTAGAGAAGCAATGGGGAAGTGTAGTCTAGAGAAGTAGAGGGGAAGTGTAGTCTAGAGAAGCAGAGGAGAAGTGTAGTCTAGAGAAGCAGAGGGGAAGTGTAGTCTAGAGAAGTAGAGGGGAAGTGTAGTCTAGAGAAGTAGAGGGGAAGTGTAGTCTAGAGAAGCAATGGGGAAGTGTAGTCTAGAGAAGTAGAGGGGAAGTGTAGTCTAGAGAAGCAATGGGGAAGTGTAGTCTAGAGAAGCAGAGGGGAAGTGTAGTCTAGAGAAGCAGAGGAGAAGTGTAGTCTAGAGAAGCAGAGGGGAAGTGTAGTCTAGAGAAGCAATGGGGAAGTGTAGTCTAGAGAAGCAGAGGGGAAGTGTAGTCTAGAGAAGCAGAGGGGAAGTGTAGTCTAGAGAAGTAGAGGGGAAGTGTAGTCTAGAGAAGCAGAGGGGAAGTGTAGTCTAGAGAAGTAGAGGGGAAGTGTAGTCTAGAGAAGCAATGGGGAAGTGTAGTCTAGAGAAGCAGAGGGGAAGTGTAGTCTAGAGAAGTAGAGGGGAAGTGTAGTCTAGAGAAGCAATGGGGAAGTGTAGTCTAGAGAAGCAGAGGGGAAGTGTAGTCTAGAGAAGCAGAGGGGAAGTGTAGTCTAGAGAAGCAGAGGGGAAGTGTAGTCTAGAGAAGCAGAGGAGAAGTGTAGTCTAGAGAAGCAGAGGGGAAGTGTAGTCTAGAGAAGCAGAGGGGAAGTGTAGTCTAGAGAAGCAGAGGGGAAGTGTAGTCTAGAGAAGCAGAGGGGAAGTGTAGTCTAGAGAAGCAATGGAGAAGTGTAGTCTAGAGAAGCAGAGGAGAAGTGTAGTCTAGAGAAGCAGAGGGGAAGTGTAGTCTAAAGAAGCAGAGGGGAAGTGTAGTCTAGAGAAGCAGAGGGGAAGTGTAGTCTAGAGAAGCAGAGGGGAAGTGTAGTCTAGAGAAGCAGAGGGGAAGTGTAGTCTAGAGAAGCAGAGGGGAAGTGTAGTCTAGAGAAGCAGAGGGGAAGTGTAGTCTAGAGAAGCAATGGAGAAGTGTAGTCTAGAAGCAGAGGAGAAGTGTAGTCTAGAGAAGCAGAGGGGAAGTGTAGTCTAAAGAAGCAGAGGGGAAGTGTAGTCTAGAGAAGCAGAGGGGAAGTGTAGTCTAGAGAAGCAGAGGGGAAGTGTAGTCTAGAGAAGCAGAGGGGAAGTGTAGTCTAGAGATGCAGAGGGGAAGTGTAGTCTAGAGAAGCAGAGGGGAAGTGTAGTCTAGAGATGCAGAGGGGAAGTGTAGTCTAGAGAAGCAGAGGAGAAGTGTAGTCTAGAGAAGCAATGGGGAAGTGTAGTCTAGAGAAGCAGAGGAGAAGTGTAGTCTAGAGATGCAGAGGGGAAGTGTAGTCTAGAGAAGCAGAGGGGAAGTGTAGTCTAGAGAAGCAGAGGAGAAGTGTAGTCTAGAGAAGCAATGGGGAAGTATAGTCTAGAGAAGCAGAGGGGAAGTGTAGTCTAGAGAAGCAGAGGGGAAGTGTAGTCTAGAGAAGCAGAGGGGAAGTGTAGTCTAGAGAAGCAGAGGGGAAGTGTAGTCTAGAGAAGCAGAGGAGAAGTGTAGTCTAGAGAAGCAGAGGAGAAGTGTAGTCTAGAGAAGCAATGGGGAAGTATAGTCTAGAGAAGCAGAGGGGAAGTGTAGTCTAGAGAAGCAGAGGAGAAGTGTAGTCTAGAGAAGCAGAGGGGAAGTGTAGTCTAGAGAAGCAGAGGGGAAGTGTAGTCTAGAGAAGCAGAGGGGAAGTGTAGTCTAGAGAAGCAGAGGGGAAGTGTAGTCTAGAGAAGCAGAGGGGAAGTGTAGTCTAGAGAAGCAGAGGGGAAGTTTAGTCTAGAGAAGCAGAGGAGAAGTGTAGTCTAGAGAAGCAGAGGGGAAGTGTAGTCTAGAGAAGCAGAGGGGAAGTGTAGTCTAGAGAAGCAGAGGGGAAGTGTAGTCTAGAGAAGCAGAGGAGAAGTGTAGTCTAGAGAAGCAGAGGGGAAGTGTAGTCTAGAGAAGTAGAGGGGAAGTGTAGTCTAGAGAAGCAGAGGGGAAGTGTAGTCTAGAGAAGCAGAGGGAAGTGTAGTCTAGAGAAGCAATGGAGAAGTGTAGTCTAGAAGCAGAGGAGAAGAGAAGCAGAGGGGAAGTGTAGTCTAAAGAAGCAGAGGGGAAGTGTAGTCTAGAGAAGCAGAGGGGAAGTGTAGTCTAGAGAAGCAGAGGGGAAGTGTAGACTAGAGAAGCAGAGGGGAAGTGTAGTCTAGAGATGCAGAGGGAAAGTGTAGTCTAGAGAAGCAGAGGGGAAGTGTAGTCTAGAGATGCAGAGGGGAAGTGTAGTCTAGAGAAGCAGAGGAGAAGTGTAGTCTAGAGAAGCAGAGGAGAAGTGTAGTCTAGAGATGCAGAGGGGAAGTGTAGTCTAGAGAAGCAGAGGGGAAGTGTAGTCTAGAGAAGCAGAGGAGAAGTGTAGTCTAGAGAAGCAGAGGGGAAGTGTAGTCTAGAGAAGCAGAGGGGAAGTGTAGTCTAGAGAAGCAGAGGGGAAGTGTAGTCTAGAGAAGCAGAGGAGAAGTGTAGTCTAGAGAAGCAGAGGAGAAGTGTAGTCTAGAGAAGCAGAGGAGAAGTGTAGTCTAGAGAAGCAATGGGGAAGTATAGTCTAGAGAAGCAGAGGGGAAGTGTAGTCTAGAGAAGCAGAGGAGAAGTGTAGTCTAGAGAAGCAGAGGGGAAGTGTAGTCTAGAGAAGCAGAGGGGAAGTGTAGTCTAGAGAAGCAGAGGGGAAGTGTAGTCTAGAGAAGCAGAGGGGAAGTGTAGTCTAGAGAAGCAGAGGGGAAGTGTAGTCTAGAGAAGCAGAGGGGAAGTTTAGTCTAGAGAAGCAGAGGAGAAGTGTAGTCTAGAGAAGCAGAGGGGAAGTGTAGTCTAGAGAAGCAGAGGGGAAGTGTAGTCTAGAGAAGCAGAGGGGAAGTGTAGTCTAGAGAAGCAGAGGAGAAGTGTAGTCTAGAGAAGCAGAGGGGAAGTGCAGTCTAGAGAAGCAGAGGAGAAGTGTAGTCTAGAGAAGCAGAGGAGAAGTGTAGTCTAAGAAGCAGAGGGGAAGTGTAGTCTAGAGAAGCAGAGGGGAAGTGTAGTCTAGAGAAGCAATGGAGAAGTGTAGTCTAGAGAAGCAGAGGGGAAGTGTAGTCTAGAGAAGCAGAGGGGAAGTATAGTCTAGAGAAGTAGAGGGGAAAAGGACAACATTCCTTGCAGAAATAAAACAATGCCATTTTAAGTGGACATGCATTGTGATATAAGTTGGTACAGGGTTGGCAGTAAGAATATGTTGTGGACAAATACACTATTATGTCTTCACTTGCAATCACTCCACAAAGGCAGGGGCAGTAACAATTTATTTTTTAAAGGCAGACACCTACTGCACTCCTTCATAATGCTCTAGCGTGTGGAGTAGAGGTGACTTGCTGCATGTGTATGGAGGTGTTGTCTCTAGCTTGTGGAGTAGAGGTGACTTGCTGCATGTGTGTGGAGGTGATGTCTCTAGCTTGTGGAGTAGAGGTGACTTGCTGCATGTGTGTGAAGGTGATGTCTCTAGCTTGTGGAGTAGAGATGACATGCTGCATGTGTATGGAGGTGTTGTCTCTAGCTTGTGGAGTAGAGGTGACTTGCTGCATGTGTGTGGAGGTATTGTCTCTAGCTTGTGGAGTAGAGGTGACTTGCTGCATGTGTATGGAGGTGTTGTCTCTAGCTTGGTGAGTAGAGGTGAGACTTGCTGCATGTGTATGGAGGTGATGTCTCTAGCTTATGGAGTAGAGGTGACCTGCTGCATGTGTGTGAAGGTGATGTCTCTAGCATGTGGAGTAGAGATGACTTGCTGCATGTGTATGGAGGTGTAGTCTCTAGCTTGTGGAGTAGAGGTGACTTGCTGCATGTGTATGGAGGTGATGTCTCTAGCATGTGGAGTAGAGGTGACTTGCTGCATGTGTGTGGAGGTGATGTCTCTAGCTTGTGGAGTAGAGGTGACTTGCTGCATGTGTGTGGAGGTATTGTCTCTAGCTTGTGGAGTAGAGGTGACTTGCTGCATGTGTATGGAGGTGTTGTCTCTAGCTTGGTGAGTAGAGGTGAGACTTGCTGCATGTGTATGGAGGTGATGTCTCTAGCTTATGGAGTAGAGGTGACCTGCTGCATGTGTGTGAAGGTGATGTCTCTAGCATGTGGAGTAGAGATGACTTGCTGCATGTGTATGGAGGTGTAGTCTCTAGCTTGTGGAGTAGAGGTGACTTGCTGCATGTGTATGGAGGTGTTGTCTCTAGCTTGTGGAGTAGAGGTGGCTTGCTGCATGTGTGTATGGAGGTGATGTCTCTAGCATGTGGAGTAGAGGTGACTTGCTGCATGTGTATGGAGGTGATGTCTCTAGCATGTGGAGTAGAGATGACTTGCTGCATGTGTATGGAGGTGTAGTCTCTAGCTTGTGGAGTAGAGGTGACTTGCTGCATGTGTATGGAGGTGTTGTCTCTAGCTTGTGGAGTAGAGGTGGCTTGCTGCATGTGTGTATGGAGGTGATGTCTCTAGCATGTGGAGTAGAGGTGACTTGCTGCATGTGTATGGAGGTGATGTCTCTAGCTTGTGGAGTAGAGGTGGCTTGCTGCATGTGTGTATGGAGGTGATGTCTCTAGCATGTGGAGTAGAGGTGACTTGCTGCATGTGTATGGAGGTGATGTCTCTAGCTTGTGGAGTAGAGGTGACTTGCTGCATGTGTATGGAGGTGATGTCTCTAGCATGTGGAGTAGAGGTGACTTGCTGCATGTGTATGGAGGTGATGTCTCTAGCTTGTGGAGTAGAGGTGACTTGCTGCATGTGTATGGAGGTGTTGTCTCTAGCTTGTGGAGTAGAGGTGACTTGCTGCATGTGTATGGAGGTGTAGTCTCTAGCATGTGGAGTAGAGGTGACTTGCTGCATGTGTGTGAAGGTGTGCTGCCCTGTAGAGTTAGCGTGTGGAATGCTTGCATGTTTCAGGTGTCTGACTCAATAGATTCCTGTTAGGGAAGCTCACTTACTCTGTTATAGCAACCACCCCCTCAGCAGTTAGTTCCCTGAGCTCTTGGTGGTTGTAACAAGCAGTGTCTGTGAGAGCAGACGAACATGTCCATCACCTGCAGCTCAACCCTCTCATCATCTAAACCAACAAAAGATATTTCACCCACTCAAACTGAGAAGCAAGTGGCAGAAGATACGCTGAAGAGAATAAGGAACTCTGGAGGTGTCTCTGGAGGTGTCTCTGGTGGTGTCTCTGGAGGTGTCTCTGGAGGTGTCTCTGGAGGTGTCTCTGGAGGTGTCTCTGGTGGTGTCTCTGGAGGTGTCTCTGGAGGTGTCTCTGGAGGTGTCTCTGGAGGTGTCTCTGGAGGTGTCTCTGGAGGTGTCTCTGGAGGTGTCTCTGGTGGTGTCTCTGGAGGTGTCTCTGGAGATGTCTCTGGAGGTGTCTCTGGAGGTGTATCTGGAGGTGTCTCTGGAGGTGTCTCTAGAGGTGTCTCTGGAGGTGTCTCTGGAGGTGTCTCTGGAGGTGTCTCTGGAGGTGTCTCTGGTGGTGTCTCTGGAGGTGTCTCTGGAGGTGTCTCTGGTGGTGTCTCTGGAGGTGTCTCTGGAGGTGTCTCTGGAGGTGTCTCTGGAGGTGTCTCTGGAGGTGTCTCTGGAGGTGTCTCTGGAGGTGTCTCTGGAGGTGTCTCTGGAGGTGTCTCTGGTGGTGTCTCTGGAGGTGTCTCTGGAAGTGTCTCTGGAGGTGTCTCTGGAGGTGTCTCTGGTGGTGTCTCTGGAGGTGTCTCTGGAGGTGTCTCTGGAGGTGTCTCTGGAGGTGTCTCTGGAGGTGTCTCTGGAGGTGTCTCTGATGGTGTCTCTGGAGGTGTCTCTGGAGGTGTCTCTGGTGGTGTCCTCCACATGGGCAGGTGGTTATACATTACAACAAGCTCCTTCTAACCGTATAACTCCCTCACATTCTGTTGCTTGCCTATGACACGGAGGCAAATTACTAGGTCCAGAATCTCAACCTCGTAGGCTCCAAGAAGACATGCCTACATCAGTCATCTCTGAGATACCAAGAAGGCAGGCATACGTCAGTCATCTCTGAGATACCAAGAAGACAGGCCTACATCAGTCATCTCTGAGATACCAAGAAGACAGGCCTACGTCAGTCATCTCTGAGATACCAAGAAGACAGGCCTACATCAGTCATCTCTGAGATACCAAGAAGACATCCCTACATCAGTCATCTCTGAGATACCAAGAAGACGGGCCTACATCAGTCATCTCTGAGATACCAAGAAGACAGGCCTGCATCAGTCATCTCTGAGATACCAAGAAGACAGGCCTACGTCAGTCATCTCTGAGATACCAATAAGGCAGGCCTACATCAGTCATCTGTGAGATACCAAGAAGACAGGCCTACATCAGTCATCTCTGAGATACCAAGAAGACAGGCCTACATCAGTCATCTCTGAGATACCAAGAAGACAGGCCTGCATCAGTCATCTCTGAGATACCAAGAAGACAGGCCTGCATCAGTCATCTCTGAGATACCAAGAAGACAGGCCTACATCAGTCATCTCTGAGATACCAAGAAGACAGGCCTACATCAGTCATCTGTGAGATACCAAGAAGACAGGCCTGCATCAGTCATCTCTGAGATACCAAGAAGACAGGCTTACATCAGTCATCTCTGAGATACCAAGAAGGCTGGCCTACGTCAGTCATCTCTGAGATACCAAGAAGGCAGGCCTACATCAGTCATCTGTGAGATACCAAGAAGGCAGGCCTACGTCAGTCATCTCTGAGATACCAAGAAGACAGTCCTACATCAGTCATCTCTGAGATACCAAGAAGACAGGCCTGCATCAGTCATCTCTGAGATACCAAGAAGACAGGCCTACGTCAGTCATCTCTGAGATACCAATAAGGCAGGCCTACATCAGTCATCTGTGAGATACCAAGAAGACAGGCCTGCATCAGTCATCTCTGAGATACCAAGAAGACAGGCCTGCATCAGTCATCTCTGAGATACCAAGAAGACAGGCCTACATCAGTCATCTCTGAGATACCAAGAAGGCAGGCCTACATCAGTCATCTGTAAGATACCAAGAAGACAGTCCTACGTCAGTCATCTCTGAGATACCAAGAAGGCAGGCCTACGTCAGTCATCTGTGAGATACCAAGAAGGCAGGCCTACGTCAGAAGAAGGCAGGCCTACATCAGTCATCTGTAAGATACCAAGAAGACAGTCCTACGTCAGTCATCTCTGAGATACCAAGAAGGCAGGCCTACGTCAGTCATCTGTGAGATACCACCAAGAAGGCAGGCCTACGTCAGTCATCTCTGAGATACCAAGAAGACAGTCCTACATCAGTCATCTCTGAGATACGCTCTAACCATCAGTGGCGGATATAACATATGCCAATTGTAATCAAAGATGAGGTGCTTGACAAGTGCACATCTCATGGAGGGGATCATTATGTGGCTCCAGAGGCAGCATCCTAAGATGTGGATCAGCTCAGATACAACTTTTGATAAAACTTACACTAAAATGAGAAGATTGAGCCGTTAGCACTTCTTTAGGATTCATATACCCTATGCACGTTTTTATATCCCTCGCACATGCATGTATCCCTCGCACATGCATGTATGCCACCCACATGCATGTATGCCATGCACATGCATATATCCCACGTGCATGCATATATCTCACACACATGCATATATCCCACGCACATGCATATATCCCATGCACATGCATATATTCCATGCACATGCATATATTCCATGCACATGCATATATTCCATGCACATGCATATATGCCATGCACATGCATGTATCCCACGCGCATGCATATATCCCACGCACATGCATATATCCCACGCGCATGCATATATCCCACGCACATGCATATATCCCACGCACATGCATGTATCCCACACACATGCATATATCCCACGCACATGCATGTATCCCACACACATGCATATATCCCATGCACATGCATATCCCACGCACATGCATGTATCCCACGCACATGCATATATCCCATGCACATGCATATATTCCACGCGCATGCATATATCCCACGCGCATGCATATATCCCACGCACATGCATATATCCCATGCACATGCATATATCCCACGCGCATGCATATATCCCACACGCATGCATATATCCCACGCACATGCATATATCCCACGCGCATGCATATATCCCACGCACATGCATATATCCCACGCGCATGCATATATCCCACGCACATGCATATATCCCACGCACATGCATGTATCCCACACACATGCATATATCCCACGCACATGCAAGTATCCCACGCACATGCATATATCCCACGCACATGCATATATCCCACGCACATGCATATATCCCATGCACATGTATATCCCATGCACATGCATATATCCCACGCACATGCATATATCCCACGCACATGCAAGTATCCCACGCACATGCATATATCCCACACACATGCATATATCTCACGTGCATGCATATATACCACGCACATGCATGTATCCCACGCACATGCATGTATCCCACACATGCATATATCCCACGCACATGCCTCCCACGTACATGCACATATTCCACGTGCATGCATATATCTCATGTGCATGCATATATCCCACGCACATGCATGTATCCCACGCACATGCATGTATCCCACACACATGCATATATCCCATGCACATGCATATCCCACGCACATGCATGTATCCCACGCACATGCATATATCCCATGCACATGCATATATTCCACGCGCATGCATATATCCCACGCGCATGCATATATCCCACGCACATGCATATATCCCACCACGCGCATGCATATATCCCACACGCATGCATATATCCCACGCACATGCATATATCCCACGCGCATGCATATATCCCACGCACATGCATATATACCACGCACATGCATGTATCCCACACACATGCATATATCCCACGCACATGCAAGTATCCCACGCACATGCATATATCCCACGCACATGCATATATCCCACGCACATGCATATATCCCATGCACATGCATATATCCCACGCACATGCATATATCCCACGCACATGCAAGTATCCCACGCACATGCATATATCCCACACACATGCATATATCTCACATGCATGCATATATACCACGCACATGCATGTATCCCACGCACATGCATGTATCCCACACATGCATATATCCCACGCACATGCCTCCCACGTACATGCACATATTCCACGTGCATGCATATATCTCATGTGCATGCATATATCCCACGCACATGCATGTATCCCACACACATGCATATATCCCATGCGCATGCATATATTCCATGCACATGCATATATCTCACGCGCATGCATATATCCCATGCACATGCATATATCTCACGTGCATGCATGTATCCCACGCACATGCATGTATCCCACACACATGCATATATATTGTACCTGGTTCTGTGGTTCTAGTATATATAACTTACTGTGTAAAATTAGCAGACCACATGGACCAGGACAGCTGCCCGGCTACATGCCCGTCTTCTAGTGACGGGAGCTCTTAAAGCCTGAAGCAGTTCCACAGGCGTGCTGGTAGCAGAGGAATACTAGGAGGGGCTACCTTTATAAGCGTGCACCTCAAGTCAGTGGTCAGGGCAACCGGCCAACAGGTGACTCCTTATGCTCTATGGTTGGGATGAGCTAGACCTAGCACTGCTGGTTGATATAGCACGCGTCCCCCCCCCCCTATCCAGTTGCTAGGGGTTTTCGAGTTTTGAGAATTTTTCAGGGTGTGTGCCTAAATGTCCAAGCAATAATTTATTGCAGACACCGTGACCAATCAATCATCTCAAGTGGTTTCCGTTTGTTTGTTTGTGTGTTTGTTTGTTGTTCTGCTCAGGAGCGCCTGGATACCCTCCCCCTCTTGTTGTTGGGCACGCCCAAAACAGAAGAACCGACTACAACAACGAAATCTTCCAGCAAGAAAGGGAAAACTGGCCATGCCTCCTAATCTATATATACACACACTTATTATTATGACAACAGATAATTCGTTAATTGCCACACACAACATATACTCGGGCAATTGGTGTAGGATTTTTTGTAATATTTATTCCGAGGCATGTATTCAAAAGTGGAGAACCTGAACGCATCTACAGGTACAACCTCACGCAGTCCGTGCATGGCCATTTTCAGCCCAATTTCAAGTAATGATGTTAACACGTAACCAGGTAAGAGAATCTAGACCCCAAACATTCAACAAATTAATCCTCCAAGTAATGATGTTAACACGTAACCAGATAAGAGAATCTAGACCCCAAACATTCAACAAATTAATCCTCCCAAGTAATGATGTTAACACGTAACCAGATAAGAGAATCTCGACCCCAAACATTTGCACAATCACAAAACCTCTTCCCTCTGTATATACTCGAGTCCATTGTGTTCACTTGTCACTTAGAAAACTTCTATATATAACTTTCTAAATATCCACTTTCATTCAAAATTTTTAATCCCATTACGTAAGCTGCTCGAGTGCCGGCAGTTAGCTGCACGGCTATTGGCACGACCATTGGTACTGCATATGCTTGTCATCGAATACAAGGAGTTACATGCGCGGTATTATTAGCGAGATGCGTGCCAATATTCCAATAAAAGCACACGCACTTGAACAGCAAATATAAAAGGGGGAATACTGAATATATAAGTGCTCTGCTTCCAGTGGACAATTAAACAAATGGACTCGCAGCTTCATAGGCACGTCTTTTAGAAGACGAGCAACATCAAGGACAATCAAACGCTGCACTCTCCTATTTTGTGGCAAGACTAACTCCACAGAGCTATGTAAACGAGGGCTCTAATAGTGTTTTTACATCTGGGCTGGGGGATAGCCTGACCACACGAGTGGTATCAATGCTGGCCCAGACTAGCACTTTTACATCTGGGCTGGGGATAGCCTGACCACACGAGTGGTATCCAATGCTGGGCAGAGGAGTGTTTTTACATCCAGGCTGGGGTTGTGGATAGCCTGGCCATGTGAGACTGGTTCCCATGCAGCCTTTACTTGGTTCCAAGGTTCCCAATGCAGCCTTTACTTGGTTCCAAGGTTCCCATGCAGACATTTAAACATTATTGCATTAATGATATATGACAAAAATAGAGTACAGATAATAAGTACAGATAATAATAATAAAAACACGCACAGACTCATTAAGCACAACAGGAGAAGCTGACGAGGAAGAAGACGGCTTGTTGAGGCCACAAGTGCGGGGGGAGGTATCAACTGCCATAACGACCATGCGTGCCATAAACATGTAATTAATTAGTAAAGCTAAATATTTTAATTCTAGTTGATTTCCGGCTCGGCATTGATTGATTTCTTGATGTGGAGTAAGAGCCCAGTCAGCCAAGCATCGATGCGAGAGATGGAGTCGTAGTCCTTCACCTGGTGGGGAGAAGAGGAGGTGAGGGCTAAATAAATAATACACTCAACAAATGCTGCACATACGACTGGAGAATTATCTACCCCCAACAGTGGCATTAGCCATGCCCATTTTAATGTAGTTACTGCAAGAAAGTTACGGTGATGCTGATTGGTCAGCTGTCTGGGGATGCAGACCCAACGAGGGGAGGAGTTCTAGGAACACATTCTTTTTTTTGTGACCTGAAGGAGATGGTGTGACTCGCACATGCTCACTTATTGTTGCTACACTTTGTTGTGGTTTTGCACGTGACCTAGAGCAAAAGCTAGAATGCCAGCTCGACCTCTAGGCGAACCCAAGTTTGAGAAGCATGTCTCCGTAACTGGTTGCTATGCACAGCAGAAGGAGACGGAGGAAGTTTGCCAAATGTAATGGTGATATTTTTTTACTAACATCTAGAGAGGGGGAGGGGGGGGGGGGGGGGGGGGGGGGATGTGGGTAAAGGGTCTAGACACCCCATCTATAAATTTGTCTAGTGGACTGACTCTCGAGCAGGAGACATACTGTCGTCAAGATCAATGCTTAGCTAGAACAACAGTAAAGTGGGTGCTTAACAAAAAGTAGCTGCTTTAACAATAGATACATGGCATGGCATGGCATGGGTGTCTAGTGTACCAGGCAGGAAGTGTTTAGTACACCATAGGAAGTGCTGTTAACAACCCTACAAACTCTGAACTCAATTAGTACAAATGCAAAAATTAGCTTATGAGCCGGGCCACCATGGAGCATGCTGGTGAGAGTGGAGTGCAGCTTTCTGTTGGTGCAGAGATTGAAGCTTATGGTGACCAAGCAGCAGTTGCAAGCAACCAATTTTGTGCACGTCTATGAAGAAGCCAAGCAGGAAACCCTGCAGTCGCCAACATAGTGGCACAACCGGCAAGGTCAGACGGGGTCACTCTAGACTACTTCTCAAGCTACGACTAAGTGCAAAGACAGTGCGTGCTAAAACTCCTTAGCAACCCTTAGCAACCAATCCTTAAAGTGACTTACAACATCCGCGAACTTGTCCGAGTCCTCCTCTTCGCAAGCAATCAGCAAGTCCTGCAAATAACATTCACCAAATATATATATCTCTTATTCGAATGCAATTAATAAAATTTGCAGGTGTAAAAAACATGCTTTGCTTTTTCATTAACTTTGGTATTTTACGAGACACGCCTCACGACATCCCTGTTGTCAAGGCCTCGCCCCCTCCCCGAGACCCACCTGGATGAGCTTGAGCTCTCTCGTCCCATCAAAGCCAGGATGGATGCTCCGATAGTTCGCGATGGCGTCCTACATGTTATAACAACACAAATCAGTGAAGGTGTCACCTAATTAGAAATGTTATAGTACACCGTGAAGTTCCATTCTGGAACCAATATTCTTATGGTTATTCCAACTCTTATTGTATTGGAATTGGAATGGGGGGGGGGGGGGGGGTGGTGTCCTGCTTCGAAGAGAGGATAGTATCACATGCAGAGTTCAGAACATACACACACAAAACCACCTGCTCTCTCTATTATATGCACAGCTACAAATAATCTCGCTAGCCACACCCTCAAACACATGCGCATGCGCAGTCAAAGAAGGTCTGGTCAAATGCCACAGATCGTTTGTCCATGTCTAGTCAGCATTCTTGAGCTTGCCTTATTTGGGTGTGTGTGCATTTCGTCATCTCACATGACAGAATTTCTTGTTTTCAATTGAATGTGATGAGATGCCCCGAAACTCTCGGCAAGTCAGGAAGAAACAATGTGGCACAAGGGGGGAGGGGGGAGGCGAGACTGAGGCACAGTGGGCGGGTGCATCGGCATGTAGTGGACGGGTGCATCAGCATGTAGTGGGCG
Source organism: Cladorhizidae sp. MBARI D1340-BT2 (assembly GCA_028752905.1). Classification (NCBI taxonomy): domain Eukaryota; kingdom Metazoa; phylum Porifera; class Demospongiae; order Poecilosclerida; family Cladorhizidae; species Cladorhizidae sp. MBARI D1340-BT2. The sequence continues at coordinate 9,948,266 of JAQNBH010000015.1, forward strand.
GGTGCATCGGCATGTAGTGGGCGGGTGCATCAGCATGTAGTGGGCGGGTGCATCGGCATGTAGTGGGCGGGTGCATCGGCATGTAGTGGGCGGGTGTATCAGCATGTGCATTGTTAAAACACATACACACTAGAAAGTAATGCAAGGCTCAGCAGCACTTGCCAAGCCTCATGAAATCCTAGCATTACTCTGGCCATTGTCCTACCGACTGTCCAGACCCTAAACCTTCTGTACGGGATTGTGGGTATTGCCATCAGTGGACGTCACATCAGTGGGCTTTGCCATCAGTGGGTACTGTCATCAGTGGGTATTGCCATCAGTGGGTACTGTCATCAGTGGGTATTGCCATCAGTGGGTCAGTGGGTACTGCTATCAGTTGGTCAGTGGATATTGCCATCAGTGGGTACTGCAATCGTGGGTACTGCACATCAGTGGGTACTGCCATCAGTGGGTAATGCCATCAGTGGGTACTGCCATCAGTGGGTACTGCCATCAGTGCATCAGTGGGTACTGCCATCAGTGGGTAATGCCATCAGTGGGTACTGCCATCAGTGGGTACTGCCATCAGTGTGGGTACTGCCACCAGTGGGTACTGCCATCAGCCATCAGTGGGTACTGCCATCAGTGGGTAATGCCATCAGTGGGTACTGCCATCAGTGGGTACTGCCATCAGTGTGGGTACTGCCACCAGTGGGTACTGCCATCAGCCATCAGTGGGTACTGCCATCAGTGGGTACTGCCATCAGTGGGTACTGCACATCAGTGGGTACTGCCATCAGTGGGTAATGCCATCAGTGGGTACTGCCATCAGTGGGTACTGCCATCAGTGGGTACTGCCATCAGTGGGTACTGCCATCAGTGGGTACTGCCATCAGTGGGTACTGCCATCAGTGGGTACTGCCATCAGTGGGTACTGCCATCAGTGGGTACTGCCATCAGTGGGTACTGCGTACTGCCATCAGTGGGTACTGCCATCAGTGGGTACTGCCATCAGTGGGTACTGCCATCAGTGGGTATACTGCCATCAGTGGGTACTGCCATCAGTGGGTACTGCCATCAGTGGGTACTGCCATCAGTGGGTACTGCCGTCAGTGGATACTGCCGTCAGTGGGTATTGCCATCAGTGGATACTGCCATCAGTGGGTACTGCCATCAGTGGGTATTGCCATCAGTGGGTACTGCCATCAGTGGGTACTGCCATCAGTGGGTACTGCGTACTGCCATCAGTGGGTACTGCCATCAGTGGGTACTGCCATCAGTGGGTACTGCCATCAGTGGGTACTGCCATCAGTGGGTACTGCCATCAGTGGGTACTGCCATCAGTGGGTACTGCCATCAGTGGGTACTGCCATCAGTGGGTACTGCGTACTGCCATCAGTGGGTACTGCCATCAGTGGGTACTGCCATCAGTGGGTACTGCCATCAGTGGGTACTGCCATCAGTGGGTATACTGCCATCAGTGGGTACTGCCATCAGTGGGTACTGCCATCAGTGGGTACTGCCATCAGTGGGTACTGCCGTACTGCCATCAGTGGGTATACTGCCATCAGTGGGTACTGCCATCAGTGGGTACTGCCATCAGTGGGTACTGCCATCAGTGGGTACTGCCGTCAGTGGGTATTGCCATCAGTGGATACTGCCATCAGTGGGTATTGCCATCAGTGGGTATACTGGCATCAGTGGGTACTGCACATCAGTGGGTACTGCCATCAGTGGGTACTGCCATCAGTGGGTACTGCCATCAGTGGGTACTTACTGCCATCAGTGGGTACTGCCATCAGTGGGTACTGCCATCAGTGGGTACTGCCATCAGTGGGTACTGCCATCAGTGGGTAATGCCATCAGTGGGTACTGCCATCAGTGGGTAAGTGGGTACTGCCATCAGTGGGTACTGCCATCAGTGGGTACTGCCATCAGTGGGTACTGCCATCAGTGGGTACTGCCATCAGTGGGTACTGCCATCAGTGGGTACTGCCATCAGTGGGTACTGCCATCAGGATGTGATACAATTGTGATATGTGTGTGTGTGTGTGTGTATGTTCACAAGTTCCACACATGCTCTCAACTGCTGCAAAGTTGCACAACCTGATGCCCCGCAACGTAATGGGCTGGTAGATTAAGAGATGGGAATGTGCCTATGGAAACATGGCTGAGTTTATCTTGGAAGCAACTTCCCCTGAAGATGGGGAGCACACTAAGAGTGAGGTCATCAGGCAGTGCTTGTTGGCGCACAGAATCATCCGAGTACTGGAGGGAAGACCATGCAATAGCTGACATGAACTCCAGACATCTTGTCAAAAGGGATAGAGGCAGTTGATACTTTCAAGTGCTCTCCTCCTAAAGACTCACTGTGCAGCCATTGCTCTCCCATCACTCGCTGTCTGACACGAGCAAGAGGCAGTACATGCAAGAGATTATGTTCCTCCTTTGTCAAGATTTCTTCCTCGTGAGAAGCCACCTCCTTGTTGGGAGATTGAGTAGCCATAACCAGCTCCTGCAGCCACTCACTGATGGCTACCCTAGCTCCTGCAGCCACTCACCGATGGCTACCCTAGCTCCTGCATGCACTCACTGATGGCTACCCTAGCTCCTGCATGCACTCACTGATGGCTACCCTAGCTCCTGCAGCCACTCACTGATGGCTACCCTAGCTCCTGCATGCACTCACTGATGGCTACACAGCTCCTGCAGCCACTCACTGATGGCTACCAGCTCCTGCATCCACTCCCCGATGGCCAGCCTGTTCAAACTCCAGTGCAGCCAGCTATCTCTATCTCTCCCCGCAAATCTGCGGCCAGAGGTTTTCTCTTCACTACGCTGACCATTTCCAGTTTATGCAAGCCTGCTATATTTAAGGTGGGTGGCCCCCCTGTTATATTTAAGGTGGGTGCCCGACCCCCTGTTCATATTTTTAAGGGTGAACAAACAGTGAATACGTAGTCTGCCACATACATCGCGAACACAGCACAGCAGGTTTCCCATCCAAACCACACCCATCCAGGGCTCGCTTCACTTGCCACTAGATAAGGTGTGCATGATTACAAACACCCTCTAATGTTTGTGATCCACGTTTGTTAATCATTTCTTAAATAATTCAGGGGGCTCTGCCTGCTTGTCGGCGTCCATTGACAGTGAGTGACTCAACAGTTCCCTCCAGCATCTTCAGCTTCTTCTTTGCCTCACTCAGCTCACTTTCTTCTGCAGCACTTGATGCATTCATTTTGTTTTTTTGCTTCACCATCTCTTCCTTCTGTGCAAGCAGGTGGACATTGTACCTTCCATGAGCAGGACTGCAGCAGTCGTGGGGGGACATTGCCATGAGCAGGACTGCAGCAGTCGTGGGGGGACATTGTACCTTCCATGAGCAGGACTACAGCAGTCGTGGGGGGACATTGTACCTTCCATGAGCAGGACTGCAGCAGTCGTGGGGGGACATTGTACCTTCCATGAGCAGGACTGCAGCAGTCGTGGGAGGACATTGTACCTTCCATGAGCAGGACTGCAGCAGTCGTGGGGGGACATTGTACCTTCCATGAGCAGGACTGCAGCAGTCGTGGGGGGACATTGTACCTTCCATGAGCAGGACTGCAGCAGTCGTGGGGGGACATTGTACTTTCCATGAGCAGGACTGCAGCAGTCGTGGGGGGACATTGTACCTTCTATGAGCAGGACTGCAGCAGTCGTGGGGGGACATTGTACCTTCCATGAGCAGGACTGCAGCAGTCGTGTGGCATATAAGCTCAAAGACAGCAACAGAAAAACCTGAGAGAGCGACTGTGTCATGCCAATAAAGGACACCATCTTGAGATTTGGTACCAGAAGGTCACTGTTGATCGACAACCCTCGTTCCACTGCTGCTTGACCAGTTGGTTTATCTGCCAGGACAATCACAGAGCAAAAGAAAGCACCCAGTGGCTCTGAATCTACTGTAAAGCCTTCACATTCCATCTTGAATCTTCGCCCAAGTAATCCAAGTAGTCGTCTGAATTGACGCAGTTTCTCATCGCACAGTTTTGTCTCCACTTGCTGTCTACAAGTTTGTACCACACGCACTCCTCATCTTCTCTTCAGAAGACTGCTAGAAAGGCAACCATAAAGTGGGGAGCAGGTTCCCGAGGTCCATGCACGACGGGGTACTTCAGTGGACACCTCTCCAAGATCTTTCGTGTCATTGATAAGTACAGTTTCAGGCATGCAGCAAGAAGGTCCTTGTTTGTTGTCAATGGTGAGACAGCCTTAGATATCAGGGCCTGGTCAAGTTCTCTCTGTACCAATCCTGGGTCAACCTTGTCGATGTGTGGCCAGGCAGGTGCATCATCAACAGCAAGAGTGGTCAGTTTGCAGGCTGTTTTGGCCTCGGTCAGAACCGAGCCCTTGATAAACCTGGTCAAGGCTGTGCAGGATAGCACAAAGATCATCTATGATGAATGGCAGCTGCTGGAGGAAAACCACGTGGAGTATTATTATTAATTATTATTAATATTATTTTCATTATCATAATTATTTTCATTATTATTTTCATTATCATAATTATTTTCATTATCATTATCATAATTATTTTCATTATCATGATTCTTATCATCATCATCATCATCATCATCATCATTATTATGAACTTGACAAATCTGACAATACAGGATGGGGGGGGGGGTAAGAAAGTATTGGATGAAACGTGTTTGTAGTGCCATCCATGTTGACCGAGAGCTGGTGTAGCTGGAATATGAAGCCTCCCCTGACCGAGAGCTGGTGTAGCTGGAATATGAAGCCTCCCCTGACCGAGAGCTGGTGTAGCTGGAATATGAAGCCTCCCCTGACCGAGAGCTGGTGGTGCTGGAATATGAAGCCTCCCCTGACCGAGAGCTGGTGTAGCTGGAATATGAAGCTTCCCCTGACCGAGAGCTGGTGGTGCTGGAATATGAAGCCTCCCCTGACCGAGAGCTGGTGGTGCTGGAATATGAAGCCTCCCCTGACCGAGAGCTGGTGTAGCTGGAATATGAAGCCTCCCCTGACCGAGAGCTGGTGTAGCTGGAATATGAAGCTTCCCCTGACCGAGAGCTGGTGTAGCTGGAATATGAAGCCTCCCCTGACCGAGAGCTGGTGGTGCTGGAATATGAAGCCTCCCCTGACCGAGAGCTGGTGGTGCTGGAATATGAAGCCTCCCCTGACCGAGAGCTGGTGGTGCTGGAATATGAAGCCTCCTCTGACCGAGAGCTGGTGTAGCTGGAATATGAAGCCTCCCCTGACCGAGAGCTGGTGTAGCTTGAATATGAATCCTCCTCCCCCCCCCCTACTCTCACATGCTTCTGACTTCATGTCACTATGCACAGCTGCCCCCACCCCCTCAGGCTCATTGTTCCCTGGCCTCCTCTCCCACTAGCGCTGTTGTTCATCAGTCGATGGCTTACTTGCTCATTCTCGAGTAGCATTATAAATAAGTAGATATATACACACGAACACAGCATCACAGCTATGGGCAGGAGAGGGGGGGGGGGAAATCAAAGAACCCCAAGGAGATGCACAAGATAATCAAAGAAACCAGGCAAGGGAGCGAGGTTGACATCTCAGTCCACGAGTCTCTGAGAGGGGGGGGGGAAGAGAAGCATCTTGAGTGTGCTCATCATGGCTGATAGAGCTTGAGTCGCTCATCATGGCTGACAGAGCTTGAGTCTGCTCATCATGGCTGACAGAGCTTGAGTCGCTCATCATGGCTGACAGAGCTTGAGTGTGCACATCATGGCTGACAGAGCTTGAGTCTACACATCATGGCTGACAGAGCTTGAGTGTGCACATCATGTCTGACAGAGCTTGAGTCGCTCATCATGGCTGACAGAGCTTGAGTGTGCACATCATGGCTGACAGAGCTAGAGTCTGCACATCATGGCTGACAGAGCTTGAGCCTGCACATCATGGCTGACAGAGCTTGAGTGTGCTCATCATGGCTGACAGAGCTTGAGTGTGCACATCATGGCTGACAGAGCTTGAGTCTGCTCATCATGGCTGACAGAGCTTGAGTGTGCACATCATGGCTGACAGAGCTTGAGTCTGCTCATCATGGCTGACAGAGCTTGAGTCTGCCCATCATGGCTGACAGAGCTTGAGTGTGCACATCATGGCTGACAGAGCTTGAGTCTACACATCATGGCTGACAGAGCTTGAGTCTGCTCATCATGGCTGACAGAGCTTGAGTCGCTCATCATGGCTGACAGAGCTTGAGTCTGCACATCATGGCTGACAGAGCTTGAGTCTGCTCATCATGGCTGACAGAGCTTGAGTCTGCCCATCATGGCTTGAGTGTGCACATCATGGCTGACAGAGCTTGAGTCTGCTCATCATGGCTGACAGAGCTTGAGTCTGCTCATCATGGCTGACAGAGCTTGAGTCGCTCATCATGGCTGACAGAGCTTGAGTCTGCTCATCATGGCTGACAGAGCTTGAGTCTGCACATCATGGCTGACAGAGCTTGAGTCTGCTCATCATGGCTGACAGAGCTTGAGTCGCTCATCATGGCTGACAGAGCTTGAGTCTGCCCATCATGGCTGACAGAGCTTGAGTCTGCACATCATGGCTGACAGAGCTTGAGTCTACACATCATGGCTGACAGAGCTTGAGTCTGCACATCATGGCTGACAGAGCTTGAGTCGCTCATCATGGCTGACAGAGCTTGAGTGTGCACATCATGGCTGACAGAGCTTGAGTGTGCACATCATGGCTGACAGAGCTTGAGTCTGCTCATCATGGCTGACAGAGCTTGAGTGTGCACATCATGGCTGACAGAGCTTGAGTCTGCTCATCATGGCTGACAGAGCTTGAGTCTGCACATCATGGCTGACAGAGCTTGAGTGTGCACATCATGGCTGACAGAGCTTGAGTCTGCTCATCATGGCTGACAGAGCTTGAGTGTGCACATCATGGCTGACAGAGCTTGAGTCTGCTCATCATGGCTGACAGAGCTTGAGTCTGCCCATCATGGCTGACAGAGCTTGAGTGTGCACATCATGGCTGACAGAGCTTGAGTCTACACATCATGGCTGACAGAGCTTGAGTCTGCTCATCATGGCTGACAGAGCTTGAGTCGCTCATCATGGCTGACAGAGCTTGAGTCTGCACATCATGGCTGACAGAGCTTGAGTCTGCTCATCATGGCTGACAGAGCTTGAGTCTGCCCATCATGGCTTGAGTGTGCACATCATGGCTGACAGAGCTTGAGTCTGCTCATCATGGCTGACAGAGCTTGAGTCTGCTCATCATGGCTGACAGAGCTTGAGTCGCTCATCATGGCTGACAGAGCTTGAGTCTGCTCATCATGGCTGACAGAGCTTGAGTCTGCACATCATGGCTGACAGAGCTTGAGTCTGCTCATCATGGCTGACAGAGCTTGAGTCGCTCATCATGGCTGACAGAGCTTGAGTCTGCCCATCATGGCTGACAGAGCTTGAGTCTGCACATCATGGCTGACAGAGCTTGAGTCTACACATCATGGCTGACAGAGCTTGAGTCTGCACATCATGGCTGACAGAGCTTGAGTCGCTCATCATGGCTGACAGAGCTTGAGTGTGCACATCATGGCTGACAGAGCTTGAGTGTGCACATCATGGCTGACAGAGCTTGAGTCTGCTCATCATGGCTGACAGAGCTTGAGTGTGCACATCATGGCTGACAGAGCTTGAGTCTGCTCATCATGGCTGACAGAGCTTGAGTCTGCACATCATGGCTGACAGAGCTTGAGTGTGCACATCATGGCTGACAGAGCTTGAGTCTACACATCATGGCTGACAGAGCTTGAGTCTGCACATCATGGCTGACAGAGCTTGAGTCGCTCATCATGGCTGACAGAGCTTGAGTCTGCACATCATGGCTGACAGAGCTTGAGTCTGCTCATCATGGCTGACAGAGCTTGAGTCTGCCCATCATGGCTTGAGTGTGCACGTCATGGCTGACAGAGCTTGAGTCTGCTCATCATGGCTGACAGAGCTTGAGTCTGCTCATCATGGCTGACAGAGCTTGAGTCGCTCATCATGGCTGACAGAGCTTGAGTCTGCCCATCATGGCTGACAGAGCTTGAGTCGCTCATCATGGCTGACAGAGCTTGAGTCTGCATATCATGGCTGACAGAGCTTGAGTGTGCACATCATGGCTGACAGAGCTTGAGTCTGCTCATCATGGCTGACAGAGCTTGAGTGTGCACATCATGGCTGACAGAGCTTGAGTCTGCTCATCATGGCTGACAGAGCTTGAGTCTGCCCATCATGGCTGACAGAGCTTGAGTGTGCACATCATGGCTGACAGAGCTTGAGTCTACACATCATGGCTGACAGAGCTTGAGTCTGCACATCATGGCTGACAGAGCTTGAGTCGCTCATCATGGCTGACAGAGCTTGAGTCTGCACATCATGGCTGACAGAGCTTGAGTCTGCTCATCATGGCTGACAGAGCTTGAGTCTGCCCATCATGGCTGACAGAGCTTGAGTGTGCACATCATGGCTGACAGAGCTTGAGTCTGCTCATCATGGCTGACAGAGCTTGAGTCTGCTCATCATGGCTGACAGAGCTTGAGTCGCTCATCATGGCTGACAGAGCTTGAGTCTGCCCATCATGGCTGACAGAGCTTGAGTCGCTCATCATGGCTGACAGAGCTTGAGTGTGCACATCATGGCTGACAGAGCTTGAGTCTGCACATCATGGCTGACAGATCTTGAGTGTGCACATCATGGCTGACAGAGCTTGAGTGTGCACATCATGGCTGACAGAGCTTGAGTCGCTCATCATGGCTGACAGAGCTTGAGTGTGCACATCATGGCTGACAGAGCTAGAGTCTGCACATCATGGCTGACAGAGCTTGAGCCTGCACATCATGGCTGACAGAGCTTGAGTCTGCTCATCATGGCTGACAGAGCTTGAGTCTGCACATCATGGCTGACAGAGCTTGAGTGTGCACATCATGGCTGACAGAGCTTGAGTGTGCACATCATGGCTGACAGAGCTTGAGTGTGCTCATCATGGCTGACAGAGCTTGAGTCGCTCATCATGGCTGACAGAGCTTGAGTCTACACATCATGGCTGACAGCTTGAGTGTGCTCATCATGGCTGACAGAGCTTGAGTCTGCTCATCATGGCTGACAGAGCTTGAGTCTGCTCATCATGGCTGACAGCTTGAGTGTGCTCATCATGGCTGACAGAGCTTGAGTGTGCACATCATGGCTGACAGAGCTTGAGTGTGCTCATCATGGCTGACAGAGCTTGAGTGTGCACATCATGGCTGACAGAGCTTGAGTGTGCACATCATGGCTGACAGAGCTTGAGTCTGCTCATCATGGCTGACAGAGCTTGAGTCTGCACATCATGGCTGACAGAGCTTGAGTGTGCCCATCATGGCTGACAGAGCTAGAGCCTGCACATCATGGCTGACAGAGCTAGCCTGCACATCATGGCTGACAGAGCTTGAGTGTGCACATCATGGCTGACAGAGCTTGAGTGTGCACATCATGGCTGACAGAGCTTGAGTCTGCACATCATGGCTGACAGAGCTAGCCTGCACATCATGGCTGACAGAGCTTGAGCGTGCTCATCATGGCTGGCAGAGCTTGAGTCTGCACATCATGGCTGACAGAGCTTGAGTCTGCTCATCATGGCTGACAGAGCTTGAGTCTGCTCATCATGGCTGACAGAGCTTGAGTGTGCACATCATGGCTGACAGAGCTTGAGTGTGCACATCATGGCTGACAGAGCTTGAGTCTACACATCATGGCTGACAGAGCTAGAGCCTGCACATCATGGCTGACAGAGCTTGAGTCCGCTCATCATGGCTGACAGAGCTTGAGTGTGCACATCATGGCTGACAGAGCTTGAGTGTGCTCATCATGGCTGACAGAGCTTGAGTCTGCTCATCATGGCTGACAGAGCTTGAGTGTGCACATCATGGCTGACAGAGCTTGAGTCTACACATCATGGCTGACAGAGCTTGAGTCTGCTCATCATGGCTGACAGAGCTTGAGTCTGCTCATCATGGCTGACAGAGCTTGAGTGTGCACATCATGGCTGACAGAGCTTGAGTGTGCACATCATGGCTGACAGAGCTTGAGTCTGCTCATCATGGCTGACAGAGCTTGAGTGTGCTCATCATGGCTGACAGAGCTTGAGTGTGCACATCATGGCTGACAGAGCTAGAGTCTACACATCATGGCTGACAGAGTTTGAGTGTGCACATCATGGCTGACAGAGCTTGAGTGTGCTCATCATGGCTGACAGAGCTAGAGTCTGCTCATCATGGCTGACAGAGCTTGAGTGTGCACATCATGGCTGACAGAGCTTGAGTGTGCTCATCATGGCTGACAGAGCTTGAGTCTGCTCATCATGGCTGACAGAGCTTGAGTCTGCACATCATGGCTGACAGAGCTTGAGTGTGCACATCATGGCTGGCAGAGCTTGAGTGTGCTCATCATGGCTGACAGAGCTTGAGTGTGCACATCATGGCTGACAGAGCTTGAGTCTGCCCATCATGGCTGACAGAGCTTGAGTGTGCACATCATGGCTGACAGAGCTTGAGTCTGCTCATCATGGCTGACAGAGCTAGAGTCTGCTCATCATGGCTGACAGAGCTAGAGTCTGCCCATCATGGCTGACAGAGCTTGAGTCTGCTCATCATGGCTGACAGAGCTAGAGTCTGCCCATCATGGCTGACAGAGCTTGAGTCTGCTCATCATGGCTGACAGAGCTTGAGTCTGCTCATCATGGCTGACAGAGCTAGAGTCTGCTCATCATGGCTGACAGAGCTAGAGTCTGCTCATCATGGCTGACAGAGCTTGAGTGTGCACATCATGGCTGACAGAGCTAGAGTCTGGTCATCATGGCTGACAGAGCTTGAGTCTGCTCATCATGGCTGACAGAGCTAGAGTCTGCTCATCATGGCTGACAGAGCTTGAGTCTGCTCATCATGGCTGACAGAGCTTGAGTCTGCACATCATGGCTGACAGAGCTTGAGTCTGCACATCATGGCTGACAGAGCTTGAGTCTGCTCACCATGGCTGACAGAGCTAGAGTCTGCACATCATGGCTGACAGAGCTATAGTCTGCACATCATGGCTGACAGAGCTAGAGTGTGCACATCATTGCTGACAGAGCTTGAGTGTGCTCATCATGGCTGACAGAGCTTGAGTGTGCACATCATGGCTGACAGAGCTTGAGTCTGCTCATCATGGCTGACAGAGCTAGAGTCTGCTCATCATGGCTGACAGAGCTAGAGCCTGCACATCATGGCTGACAGAGCTAGAGCCTGCACATCATGGCTGACAGAGCTTGAGTCTGCACATCATGGCTGACAGAGCTTGAGTGTGCTCATCATGGCTGACAGAGCTTGAGCCTGCACATCATGGCTGACAGAGCTTGAGTCTGCCCATCATGGCTGACAGAGCTTGAGTCTACACATCATGGCTGACAGAGCTTGAGTGTGCACATCATGGCTGACAGAGCTAGAGTCTGCACATCATGGCTGACAGAGCTTGAGTCTGCTCATCATGGCTGACAGAGCTTGAGTCTGCTCATCATGGCTGGAAGAGCCAGTGGATATCCAGAAGGACAGTTCAGAGGGAACATGCATAATTCATTAGCTGTATTGTGCTACTCAGTCCCACGGCTCAACTGATTCCTCTGACAGTGTCCTCCCTGCAAAGCCAGGAAGAAAGGAACACCTGTCTGCTTCAGGTGTGCGGAAAAAGGTGAAGGAGCAGCGTGAATTTTCAGGGGGGAGATTTTGCATGTGACTTCGGGAATTCAGCTACAACCAACAACCTCATCCTGGACAGCTATTACACCAAACGGAAACTGCTAGAGCGTTGGAAAAATGTCAACAGCTTTTCCAAGTTTTTCCCGATTTCCAGAACCCTGGCTTTCTTGACCATATATATATATATATATATATTTTTTTAATATAAATATTTTGTCTATTTCGCTGCTTCCTCTCTATAGATACTCACTCGAACAGTCTCCTCCGAGAACATTGAGTAGCCGCTCAGGACAACTCCAGAGCAGTAGCAGGCACCATTCTTTACCTTGTTAATTGCTCAAGTACACACATACACCATGAGAAGTTGGCTGGTTTTCCTGAAAGTCTGTGCTGTGCTAACTCTTGTCATCACATCACCTCATCCTCCCTGCAGACATCTTACTGACTGTGATCTTGTACTGCTAACATACTTATATATATATATATATACAGCTATAATATATATATATATATATATATACAGCTACAATATATATATATATATATATATATACAGCTATAATATATATATATATATATACAGCTATATATGATCTGAACTATATCTCTGAACTATATCTCACACAGGAACAAGTTGCTCAGTAAACAATTGATACTTTTTTTCTGAGAAAACCGTGCAGCTGCTGAATAAGCCCAGCCTGGCTCAATTATTGCACACCCACTCACACGTAGAGTGTGATTAGTGTTTTGACGATCTTTACAGATTTTCATGATTGACCGAATTGAGTGACAATTTCAATTATGGTGTTGCAAGTCGTTGGAAGAGTTGAAGTCTCCTGGCATTAAAGCTGCTAAGAATAGACTTATATGGTACTCGTAGATAGCAGCTAGGGCTAAGGCTAGGGCTAAGGCTAGCGCTAAGGCTAAGGCTAAGGCTAGGGCTAGGGCTAAGGCTAAGGCTAGGGCTAGGGCTAGGGCTAAGGCTAGGGCTAGGGCTAAGGCTGCTGGCTAAGGCTAGGGCTAAGGCTAGGGCTAAGGCTAGGGCTAAGGCTGCTGGCTAAGGCTAGGGCTAAGGCTAGGGCTAGGGCTAAGGCTAGGGTTAAGGCTAGGGCTAAGGCTAGGGCTAAGGCTAGGGCTAAGGCTAGGGCTAAGGCTAGGGCTAAGGCTAGGGCTAAGGAGATGATAGAACTTGAACACCAATTTCAGTTTTTAATGTTTGGGGGGGAGGGGTCCGAGGGGGGGGGGTTGGTTTATTACCTTAGCAAAGGATTCAGGGCACACTGGAAGTGCTTTTGAGCTAACAATTAGCCAAGACAGCCATTTAGGATGCCAAGAAGCTGCCAAGGTGAGCAACAGAGCTTTGTGTTTTTGGCAACTGCCATTTTAAAATGAAATATGAGCCAAACCAATACACAGTACAGCACTGCATGTATGCATTGCCCACACAGTACAGGGAGTGAGCACTACATGTATGCATTGACCACACACACACAAGGCACACACACACACACACACACACTCATGCATGCATGCACACACACACACACACACACATCCCACAGATGCAGACCTGAGCAGCTTCAGCGCTGATGCAGAACTTGCAGAGACCAGCCTTGAAAAAGTAATCTTTGGCTCCGTACTTTAGTAGTGTGTTCTCCAGAGAATTCCTCCCCACCTTCGCACAGAACACAACACATTATTACCACGCCCAACCGCCTGCCTCCCCCTCCCTCTTGTCCCAACTCTCCTTCCCGTTCCAAAAGCCATTACCCACCTCACATCTCTCCCCCTCACTCACACTAATCTCCCCTCACCATTCTTACCCCTTCTCGCAGCCCTCATGCGTACCTGTTCGAATATCTCCGCAGCCTTCTCAAACTTTTGCAAGTTGCTGCTTATGACGGCCACTTTGATCAAGCACTTGTTGGCAGCGCTGCAGACGAAAATACAAGATCACATGACACTACCACTACATCATGTGAACAGAACCACAGTCATGTGACTCTCCCACCTCAGCGAATCCTCCCCACGATGGAAGTCAGCGGCTTGTTCGTAGTTCGTGAGGGCATTATCGTATTCTTGCAACTCTGATTCGTAGATATCCGCTACGTTGGAATGGTACCTTGCAGCCAGACTGAACCGGCCCTGTGATTGATATCATGTGACTATCATGTGACATACAAATGGATGTTCCATCACCTACTCAAACTGATCGGACTTTTTTTTAATTTAAAAAGCTAAACGAAATTACTTAACATACTCCATGGATACAGAGACAAATAAACCATCTTCAAACCCATCCTCCTCCCCCCTCTCCCCAATGGTTCCCTACACAACCAACCGAGGCAGATGCTGGCACTACCCAGCATCGTGGGTTCAAAGTTCTTCATGGGAGAAGCTTCAGAAGATCATTAAGCACACACCTCTGTTGTATATAACAGAATACTTTGAACCCTGATGGCAACAGCATGATTTGAACCCTAGGATGGCAACAACACACTTTGAACCCTAGGGTGGCAAATGTACACTTTGAACCCTAGGATGGCAACAGCACAAGCTCTTATTGCACGATTAGAAATAAAGTTGTTTGCTTTAGTCTAAACCTGGCCCTAGTCGTAGCCCCAGGCAAGAGCCTAGCCCTAGTCGTAGCCCCAGGCAAGAGCCTAGCCCTAGTCGTAGCCCCAGGCAAGAGCCTAGCCCTAGTCGTAGCCCCAGGCAAGAGCCTAGCCCTAGTCGTAGCCCCAGGCAAGAGCCTAGCCCTAGTCGTAGCCCCAGGCAAGAGCCTAGCCCTAGTCGTAGCCCCAGGCAAGAGCCTAGCCCTAGTCGTAGCCCCAGGCAAGAGCCTAGCCCTAGTCGTAGCCCCAGGCAAGAGCCTAGCCCTAGTCGTAGCCCCAGGCAAGAGCCTAGCCCTAGTCGTAGCCCCAGGCAAGAGCCTAGCCCTAGTCGTAGCCCCAGGCAAGAGCCTAGCCCTAGTCGTAGCCCCAGGCAAGAGCCTAGCCCTAGTCGTAGCCCCAGGCAAGAGCCTAGCCCTAGTCGTAGCTCCAGGCAAGAGCCTAGCCCTAGTCGTAGCCCCAGGCAAGAGCCTAGCCCTAGTCATAGCCCCAGGCAAGAGCCTAGCCCTAGTCGTAGCCCCAGGCAAGAGCCTAGCCCTAGTCGTAGCCCCAGGCAAGAGCCTAGCCCTAGTCGTAACCCCAGGTAAGAGCCTAGCCCTAGTCGTAACCCCAGGCAAGAGCCTAGCCCTAGTTGTAACCCCAGGCAAGAGCCTAGCCCTAGTCGTAACCCCAGGCAGGAGCTTAGACCTAGCCCTAGCCGTAACCCCAGGCAAGAGCCTAGCCCTAGTCGTAACCCCAGGCAAGAGCCTAGCCCTAGTCGTAGCCCCAGGCAAGAGCCTAGCCCTAGTCGTAGCCCCAGGCAAGAGCCTAGCCCTAGTCGTAGCCCCAGGCAAGAGCCTAGCCCTAGTCGTAGCCCCAGGCAAGAGCCTAGCCCTAGTTGTAACCCCAGGCAAGAGCCTAGCCCTAGTCATAACCACAGGCCTAGCCCTAGTCGTAACCACAGGCCTAGCCCTAGCCACAATCCCAGGCAGCAGCCTAACCTAGCCCTAGCCATAATCCCAGGCAGCAGCCTAACCTAGCCCTAGCCACAATCCCAGGCAGCAGCCTAACCTAGCCCTAGCCACAATCCCAGGCAGCAGCCTAACCTAGCCCTAGCCATAATCCCAGGAAGCAGCCTAACCTAGCCCTAGCCACAATCCCAGGCAGCAGCCTAACCTAGCCCTAGCCATAATCCCAGGAAGCAGCCTAACCTAGCCCTAGCCACAATCCCAGGCAGCAGCCTAACCTAGCCCTAGCCACAATCCCAGGCAGCAGCCTAACCTAGCCCCAGCCATAATCCCATGCAGTAGCCTAACCTATGCTGACTCGGACGTCACAAGATAAATACCTGCAAACAAGTCTACACCCAGCGCCAACAGGTCAGACTAGCCCGACAGACACACAGCTACACAGAGGGCATGATCTCAACTGCACATGACAGCATTCACACACACAGCATTGTCTGCAGACAAGTAGTACGCAGCAGTGTGAGTACTACTCTGCCTTGCCGCGGGTGTCATGCGGGCAATCACCTGACCTCACACTAATGTAACGAAACAAGCACACGGACAGTATTTTGATCGCAAATTAATGGGACACTAAAACCACAAAACCACTTAGCAGTTCCTGTCGGCCTAGCTCCCTCACAAGCCGAGGCCATTATAAATCAACATCACCCTAGTTCATGCCTTATAAGATAAACCACACCTCCTCCTACAAGAATATCTCGATAGCAGAGTGACGCTAGCATCCAGCACGCCTCCAAGATGCACTGCAGGGGTTCATCTCTGATTCACCCGCTTGTCTTTGCTGAATAGTAAACCACAGAGGGCATAAGCAATGAGTAAGGAAGGTGGGCGGAGAGGATAAGTGGCCAAAACGTTGCTTCCAATTTCCTACTACTCTACGTAAGTGCCGCCTGTTCCCTGGTCCTCTGAAGCGTGCTAAAACCAGAGACTCAATCGCAAGCTTTGAACAGCGAGTGTAACCCGTTAAACATGACTGACACCTAATGCTGGATCTAGTTACACCGTGGTGTGCATTAGAAATTAAGCATAGCACTCACCATATCTGTGTAGATCTCCACTGCTTTCAGATAACACTCCACGGCACCTGTGAGGTGTGTATTACCATGGAGTCACACCCACCCACATGCTATTTTTAGCAACAAAGGAATATAGGCTATTTTTAGTAATAAGGTGTGGATGGATAATACATGTCGCTATTTTTAATAACAAGGGGCAAGGACGTATTTTTAGTAACAAGGGATAGATAATACATGTAGCTATTTTTAGTAACAAGGGACAAGGACTTCAGCTATTTTTAGCATGAAGGGGCGTGGAGGTGCTTTTAGCATCAAAAGGGGTGTGTTGTTTCATTCCTCGTCTACATGATGATCTAATTGATGACACCTCTTAGGCAGTTGGATAATACACAGAATACACACAAGGCCTGTGGCATACCATACTTGTGCACCACCTCTAATAATATGTTCAAGTATGCTGGATACATACACACAGAATACACACAGGGCCTGTGGCATACCATACTTGTGTACCACCTCTAATGTAGCTTTGTTGGATGCCAAGGAGAAGGCACTCTTTATGTATTGTTGAGAATTGTTTGCTTGGCTGATTGTTTCCACAAATAGTTCTTGCAGTGTTTGTGGGTACTCAGACATGCTGGTGGACTAATCTTGCCATTATGGCAGCAGTTCAGTGTCTCCATATTAAACCTTCAAGCATCACAATGCTGGCACTGTGTGGACACTGGCCCAAGATAGAAGTTTGCATTGCTAGGTCTTTCACTTGTACTTCTCACTAGACTCTGTCTTTCTCTGTTCAGCTCTCTCTGGACTTTTCTTTTCTTGTCTGTAATGGTGCTCTTGCTAGACTATGTTATGTCTTTCTCTGTTTATTTCTCTCCGGTTCCTTCTTCATCTGCTAATGCTCTCACTACATAGTCTCTGCCTCTCTGCATTTATCATCTGGCTGTTTATTTCCGCGAGTGGCAATGCTGTTATTCTGATACTTGCTCTTATATTATATTTCCACCTAGCTCAGCCCTTCTCCACCTCTGTCCTGCTGATGCTGTATGATACTTGCTCTTATATTTCCACCTAGCTCAGCCCTTCTCCACCTCTGTCCTGCTGATGCTGTATGATACTTGCTCTTATATTTCAGCCCTTCTCCACCTCTGTCCCACTGCTGCTGTATGATACTTGCTCTTATATTTTCACCTAGCTCAGCCCTTCTCCACCTCTGTCCCACTGCTGCTGTATGATACTTGCTCTTATATTTTCACCTAGCTCAGCCCTTCTCCACCTCTGTCCCGCTGATGCTGTATGATACTTGCTCTCATATTTTCACCTAGCTCAGCCCTTCTCCACCTCTGTCCCGCTGATGCTGTATGATACTTGCTCTTACCACCTAGCTCAGCCCTTCTCCACCTCTGTCCTGCTGATGCTGTATGATACTATATTTTCACCTAGCTCAGCCCTTCTCCACCTCTGTCCCGCTGAGGCTGAATGATACTTGCTCTTATATTTTCACCTAGCTCAGCCCTTCTCCACCTCTGTCCTGCTGATGCTGTATGATACTTGCTCTTATATTTTCACCTAGCTCAGCCCTTCTCCACCTCTGTCCTGCTGCTTCTGAATGATACTTGCTCTTATATTTTCACCTAGCTCAGCCCTTCTCAATCTCTGTCCTGCTGATGCTGTATGATACTTGCTCTTATATTTTCACCTAGCTCAGCCCTTCTCCACCTCTGTCCTGCTGCTTCTGAATGATACTTGCTCTTATATTTCCACCTAGCTCAGCCCTTCTCCACCTGTCCCACTGATCTGCAGCATTTCACAGGTGAATGACAGTTGCTATGTGTTGCACTGCACATGCTCAGTAGTGTGACACAAGCGTACAATTATTATAATGGTAATGATGTAATGGTGATAATAGTTGTAGTATTGATAATGCCAACAACAATAACAATAATAATAATAATTTTTTTTTAACTACTTCGGACCTCTCCACACTGGCGCACTGGGACCAGTTCCAAACCAGTTTCACATGCAGTGTTGAGGTATGGAACAGCTTGGGGCAGGCTCCAGGGTGATGGCAGTGCAGTGTTGAGGTATGGAACAGCTTGGGGCAGGCTCCAGGGTGATGGCAGTGCAGTGATGAGGTATGCAACAGCTTGGGGCAGGCTCCAGTGTGATGGCAGTGCAGGTTGAGGTATGCAACAGCTTGGGGCAGGCTCCAGTGTGATGGCAGTGCAGTGATGAGGTATGCAACAGCTTGGGGCAGGCTCCAGTGTGATGGCAGTGTCCAGAAGACATTCACTACAACTAACTCACAGCAGCACATTGATACGTGCAGCTCACAGGCAGCAAGCAGGAATTTCTAAGGGAGAGAGCTCTTCCTCGACTACTACACAAACGTGGCAGGTGTGTGGGGGCGCAAATTGGAGCTGAGTGGTGACCAGATTAATGGATAATGAAGCCATTTTAATGCCACATCAAGCTATAATATGCCTGGCATCTTACCAAAGACACTGAATAAATTGGACCACACTGGAGACACTGAGAAAATATTTAATTACATGTGCCAGTGGTAGCAGGAGAGTGTTCAGCATCACCCTTGTGCTCACTGGGACCCCCGACTGCTCCGGCACTCATGCTAGCATCACCCTTGTGCTCACTGGGACCCCAGACTGCCTCAGCACTCATGCACTTGTGCTCACTGGGACCCCAGACTGCCTCAGCACTCATGCTAGCATCACCCTTGAGCTCACTGGGACCACGACTGCCCCAGTACTCATGCTAGCATTCTGTCTAGGGTACTGCTAGCCTAGTCATGATGCACAGCTGGAGGGCTCTCCTCTTCAGCCTCTCCATCCATCATCTTAGTCTCTTCCTCTTCAGCCTCTCCATTGTGAGTGCTAGGTCAACACAACTATTGGGAGTGCTAGGTCAACACAACTATTGGGAGTGCTTGGTCAAACCAACTATTGGGAGTGCTAGGTCAACACAACTATAGGGAGTGCTAGGTCAACCCAACTATTGGGAGTACTAGGTCAACCCAACTATTGGGAGTGCTAGGTCAACACAACTATTGGGAGTGCTAGGTCAACCCAACTATTGGGAGTGCTAGGTCAACCCAACTATTGGGAGTGCTAGGTCAACACAACTATTGTGAGTGCTAGGTCAACCCAACTATTGGGAGTGCTAGGTCAACACAACTATTGTGAGTGCTAGGTCAACCCAACTATTGGGAGAGCTAGGTCAACCCAACTATTGGGAGTGCTAGGTCAACCCAACTATTGGGAGTGCTAGGTCAACCCAACTATTGGGAGTGCTAGGTCAACACAACTATTGGGAGTGCTAGGTCAACCCAACTATTGGGAGTGCTAGGTCAACCCAACTATTGGGAGTGCTAGGTCAACCCAACTATTGGGAGTGCTAGGTCAACACAACTATTGGGAGTGCTAGGTCAACACAACTATTGGGAGTGCTAGGTCAACCCAACTATTGGGAGTGCTAGGTCAACCCAACTATTGGGAGTGCTAGGTCAACCCAACTATTGGGAGTGCTAGGTCAACACAACTATTGGGAGTGCTAGGTCAACACAACTATTGGGAGTGCTTGGTCAAACCAACTATTGGGAGTGCTAGGTCAACCCAACTATTGGGAGTGCTAGGTCAACCCAACTATTGGTAGGTCAACCCAACTATTGGGAGTGCTAGGTCAACCCAACTATTGGGAGTGCTAGGTCAACCCAACTATTGGGAGTGCTAGGTCAACCCAACTATTGGGAGTGCTAGGTCAACCCAACTATTGGGAATGCTAGGTCAACCCAACTATTGGGAGTGCTAGGTCAACCCAACTATTGAGAGTGCTAGGTCAACCAATCAATTGGGAGTGCTAGGTCAACCCAACTATTGGGAGTACTAGGTTAACCAACTATTGGGAGTACTAGGTCAACCCAACTATTGGGAGTACTAGGTCAACCCAACTATTGGGAGTGCTAGGTCAACCCAACTATTGGGAGTGCTAGGTCAACCCAACTATTGGGAGTGCTAGGTCAACCCAACTAATGGGAGTACTAGGTCAACCCAACTATTGGGAGTGCTAGGTCAACCCAACTATTGGGAGTGCTAGGTCAACCCAACTATTGGGAGTGCTAGGTCAACCCAACTATTGGGAGTACTAGGTCAACCCAACTATTGGGAGTGCTAGGTCAACCCAACTATTGGGAGTACTAGGTCAACCCAACTATTGGGAGTACTAGGTCAAACCATCTATTGGGAGTGCTAGGTCAACCCAACTATTGGGAGTACTAGGTCAACCCAACTATTGGGAGTACTAGGTCAACCCAACTATTGGGAGTGCTAGGTCAACCCAACTATTGGGAGTACTAGGTCAACCCAACTATTGGGAGTGCTAGGTCAACCCAACTATTGGGAGTACTAGGTCAAACCATCTATTGGGAGTGCTAGGTCAACCCAACTATTGGGAGTACTAGGTCAACCCAACTATTGGGAGTACTAGGTCAACCCAACTATTGGGAGTGCTAGGTCAACCCAACTATTGGGAGTACTAGGTCAACCCAACTATTGGGAGTGCTAGGTCAACACAACTAATGGGAGTACTAGGTCAACCCAACTATTGGGAGTGCTAGGTCAACCCAACTATTGGGAGTGCTAGGTCAACCCAACTATTGGGAGTGCTAGGTCAACCCAACTATTGGGAGTGCTAGGTCAACCCAACTATTGGGAGTGCTAGGTCAACCCAACTATTGGGAGTGCTAGGTCAACCCAACTATTGGGAGTGCTAGGTCAACCCAACTATTGGGAGTGCTAGGTCAACCCAACTATTGGGAGTGCTAGGTCAACCCAACTATTGGGAGTGCTAGGTCAACCCAACTATTGGGAGTGCTAGGTCAACTCAACTATTGGGAGTGCTAGGTCAACCCAACTATTGGGAGTGCAAGGTCAACCCAACTATTGGGAGTGCTAGGTCAACCCAACTATTGGGAGTACTAGGTCAACCCAACTATTGGGAGTGTTAGGTCAACCTAACTATTGGGAGTGCTAGGTCAACCCAACTATTGGGAGTGCTAGGTCACCCAACTATTGGGAGTGCTAGGTCAACCCAACTATTGGGAGTGCTAGGTCAACCCAACTATTGGGAGTGCAAGGTCAACCCAACTATTGGGAGTGCTAGGTCAACACAACTATTGGGAGTACTAGGTCAACCCAACTATTGGGAGTGTTAGGTCAACCTAACTATTGGGAGTGCTAGGTCAACCCAACTATTGGGAGTGCTAGGTCAACCCAACTATTGGGAGTGCTAGGTCAACCCAACTATTGGGAGTGCTAGGTCAACCCAACTATTGGGAGTACTAGGTCAACTATTGGGAGTGCTAGGTCAACACAACTAATGGGAGTACTAGGTCAATCCAACTATTGGGAGTGCTAGGTCAACCCAACTATTGGGAGTGCTAGGTCAACCCAACTATTGGGAGTGCTAAGTCAACCCAACTATTGGGAGTACTAGGTCAACACAACTATTGGGAGTGCTAGGTCAACACAACTATTGGGAATACTAGGTCAACCCAACTATTGAGAGTGCTAGGTCAACCCAACTATTGGGAGTACTAGGTCAACACAACTATTGGGAGTGCTAGGTCAACACAACTATTGGGAATACTAGGTCAACCCAATTATTGGGAGTGCTAGGTCAACCCAACTATTGGGAGTGCTAGGTCAACCCAACTATTGGGAGTGCTAGGTCAACCCAACTATTGGGAGTGCTAGGTCAACCCAACTATTGGGAGTGCTAGGTCAACCCAACTATTGGGAGTGCTATGTCAACCCAACTATTGGGAGTGCTAGGTCAACCCAACTATTGGGAGTGCTAGGTCAACACAACTATTGGGAGTGCTAGGTCAACCCAACTATTGGGAGTGCTAGGTCAACCCAACTATTGGGAGTGCTAGGTCAACCCAACTATTGGGAGTGCTAGGTCAACCCAACTATTGGGAATGCTAGGTCAACCCAACTATTGGGAGTGCTAGGTCAACCCAACTATTGAGAGTGCTAGGTCAACCAATCTATTGGGAGTGCTAGGTCAACCCAACTATTGGGAGTACTAGGTTAACCAACTATTGGGAGTACTAGGTCAACCCAACTATTGGGAGTACTAGGTCAACCCAACTATTGGGAGTGCTAGGTCAACCCAACTATTGGGAGTGCTAGGTCAACCCAACTATTGGGAGTGCTAGGTCAACCCAACTAATGGGAGTACTAGGTCAACCCAACTATTGGGAGTGCTAGGTCAACCCAACTATTGGGAGTGCTAGGTCAACCCAACTATTGGGAGTGCTAGGTCAACCCAACTATTGGGAGTACTAGGTCAACCCAACTATTGGGAGTGCTAGGTCAACCCAACTATTGGGAGTACTAGGTCAACCCAACTATTGGGAGTACTAGGTCAAACCATCTATTGGGAGTGCTAGGTCAACCCAACTATTGGGAGTACTAGGTCAACCCAACTATTGGGAGTACTAGGTCAACCCAACTATTGGGAGTGCTAGGTCAACCCAACTATTGGGAGTACTAGGTCAACCCAACTATTGGGAGTGCTAGGTCAACCCAACTATTGGGAGTACTAGGTCAAACCATCTATTGGGAGTGCTAGGTCAACCCAACTATTGGGAGTACTAGGTCAACCCAACTATTGGGAGTACTAGGTCAACCCAACTATTGGGAGTGCTAGGTCAACCCAACTATTGGGAGTACTAGGTCAACCCAACTATTGGGAGTGCTAGGTCAACACAACTAATGGGAGTACTAGGTCAACCCAACTATTGGGAGTGCTAGGTCAACCCAACTATTGGGAGTGCTAGGTCAACCCAACTATTGGGAGTGCTAGGTCAACCCAACTATTGGGAGTGCTAGGTCAACCCAACTATTGGGAGTGCTAGGTCAACCCAACTATTGGGAGTGCTAGGTCAACCCAACTATTGGGAGTGCTAGGTCAACCCAACTATTGGGAGTGCTAGGTCAACCCAACTATTGGGAGTGCTAGGTCAACCCAACTATTGGGAGTGCTAGGTCAACCCAACTATTGGGAGTGCTAGGTCAACCCAACTATTGGGAGTGCTAGGTCAACCCAACTATTGGGAGTGCTAGGTCAACCCAACTATTGGGAGTGCTAGGTCAACTCAACTATTGGGAGTGCTAGGTCAACCCAACTATTGGGAGTGCAAGGTCAACCCAACTATTGGGAGTGCTAGGTCAACCCAACTATTGGGAGTACTAGGTCAACCCAACTATTGGGAGTGTTAGGTCAACCTAACTATTGGGAGTGCTAGGTCAATATTGGGAGTGCTAGGTCAACCCAACTATTGGGAGTGCTAGGTCAACCCAACTATTGGGAGTGCTAGGTCAACCCAACTATTGGGAGTACTAGGTCAACCCAACTATTGGGAGTGCTAGGTCAACACAACTAATGGGAGTACTAGGTCAATCCAACTATTGGGAGTGCTAGGTCAACCCAACTATTGGGAGTGCTAGGTCAACCCAACTATTGGGAGTGCTAAGTCAACCCAACTATTGGGAGTACTAGGTCAACACAACTATTGGGAGTGCTAGGTCAACACAACTATTGGGAATACTAGGTCAACCCAACTATTGAGAGTGCTAGGTCAACCCAACTATTGGGAGTACTAGGTCAACACAACTATTCGGAGTGCTAGGTCAACACAACTATTGGGAATACTAGGTCAACCCAATTATTGGGAGTGCTAGGTCAACCCAACTATTGGGAGTGCTAGGTCAACCCAACTATTGGGAGTGCTAGGTCAACCCAACTATTGGGAGTGCTAGGTCAACCCAACTATTGGGAGTGCTAGGTCAACCCAACTATTGGGAGTGCTATGTCAACCCAACTATTGGGAGTGCTAGATCAACCCAACTATTGGGAGTGCTAGGTCAATCCAACTATTGGTCAACCCAACTATTGGGAGTGCTAGGTCAACCCAACTGTTGGGAGTGCTAGGTCAACCCAACTATTGGGAGTACTAGGTCAACTCAACTATTGGGAGTGCTAGGTCAACCCAACTATTGGGAGTGCTAGGTCAACCCAACTATTGGGAGTGCTAGGTCAACACAACTATTGGGAATACTAGGTCAACCCAACTATTGAGAGTGCTAGGTCAACCCAACTATTGGGAGTACTAGGTCAACACAACTATTGGGAGTGCTAGGTCAACACAACTATTGGGAATACTAGGTCAACCCAATTATTGGGAGTGCTAGGTCAACCCAACTATTGGGAGTGCTAGGTCAACCCAACTATTGGGAGTGCTAGGTCAACCCAACTATTGGGAGTGCTAGGTCAACCCAACTATTGGGAGTGCTAGGTCAACCCAACTATTGGGAGTGCTATGTCAACCCAACTATTGGGAGTGCTAGATCAACCCAACTATTGGGAGTGCTAGGTCAATCCAACTATTGGTCAACCCAACTATTGGGAGTGCTAGGTCAACCCAACTATTGGGAGTGCTAGGTCAACCCAACTATTGGGAGTACTAGGTCAACTCAACTATTGGGAGTGCTAGGTCAACCCAACTATTGGGAGTGCTAGGTCAACCCAACTATTGGGAGTACTAGGTCAACCCAACTATTGGGAGTGCTAGGTCAACCCAACTATTGGGAGTGCTAGGTCAACCCAACTATTGGGAGTGCTAGGTCAACCCAACTATTGGGAGTACTAGGTCAACCCAACTATTGGGAGTGTTAGGTCAACCTAACTATTGGGAGTGCTAGGTCAACCCAACTATTGGGAGTGCTAGGTCAACCCAACTATTGGGAGTGCTAGGTCAACCCAACTATTGGGAGTGCTAGGTCAACTCAACTATTGGGAGTACTAGGTCAACAGGAGTGCTAGGTCAACCCAACTATTGGGAGTGCTAGGTCAACCCAACTATTGGGAGTACTAGGTCAACCCAACTATTGGGAGTGTTAGGTCAACCTAACTATTGGGAGTGCTAGGTCAACCCAACTATTGGGAGTGCTAGGTCAACCCAACTATTGGGAGTGCTAGGTCAACTCAACTATTGGGAGTACTAGGTCAACCCAACTATTGGGAGTGCTAGGTCAACCCAACTATTGGGAGTGCTAGGTCAACCCAACTATTGGGAGTACTAGGTCAACCCAACTATTGGGAGTGTTAGGTCAACCTAACTATTGGGAGTGCTAGGTCAACACAACTATTGGGAGTGTTAGGTCAACCCAACTATTGGGAGTGCTAGGTCAACCCAACTATTGGGAGTACTAGGTCAACCCAACTATTGGGAGTGTTAGGTCAACCTAACTATTGGGAGTACTAGGTCAACCCAACTATTGGGAGTGCTAGGTCAACCCAACTATTGGGAGTGCTAGGTCAACCCAACTATTGGGAGTGCTAGGTCAACCCAACTAATGGGAGTACTAGGTCAACCCAACTATTGGGAGTGCTAGGTCAACCCAACTATTGGGAGTGCTAGGTCAACCCAACTATTGGGAGTGCTAGGTCAACCCAACTATTGGGAGTACTAGGTCAACCCAACTATTGGGAGTGCTAGGTCAACCCAACTATTGGGAGTACTAGGTCAACCCAACTATTGGGAGTACTAGGTCAAACCATCTATTGGGAGTGCTAGGTCAACCCAACTATTGGGAGTACTAGGTCAACCCAACTATTGGGAGTACTAGGTCAACCCAACTATTGGGAGTGCTAGGTCAACCCAACTATTGGGAGTACTAGGTCAACCCAACTATTGGGAGTGCTAGGTCAACCCAACTATTGGGAGTACTAGGTCAAACCATCTATTGGGAGTGCTAGGTCAACCCAACTATTGGGAGTACTAGGTCAACCCAACTATTGGGAGTACTAGGTCAACCCAACTATTGGGAGTGCTAGGTCAACCCAACTATTGGGAGTACTAGGTCAACCCAACTATTGGGAGTGCTAGGTCAACACAACTAATGGGAGTACTAGGTCAACCCAACTATTGGGAGTGCTAGGTCAACCCAACTATTGGGAGTGCTAGGTCAACCCAACTATTGGGAGTGCTAGGTCAACCCAACTATTGGGAGTGCTAGGTCAACCCAACTATTGGGAGTGCTAGGTCAACCCAACTATTGGGAGTGCTAGGTCAACCCAACTATTGGGAGTGCTAGGTCAACCCAACTATTGGGAGTGCTAGGTCAACCCAACTATTGGGAGTGCTAGGTCAACCCAACTATTGGGAGTGCTAGGTCAACCCAACTATTGGGAGTGCTAGGTCAACCCAACTATTGGGAGTGCTAGGTCAACCCAACTATTGGGAGTGCTAGGTCAACCCAACTATTGGGAGTGCTAGGTCAACTCAACTATTGGGAGTGCTAGGTCAACCCAACTATTGGGAGTGCAAGGTCAACCCAACTATTGGGAGTGCTAGGTCAACCCAACTATTGGGAGTACTAGGTCAACCCAACTATTGGGAGTGTTAGGTCAACCTAACTATTGGGAGTGCTAGGTCAATATTGGGAGTGCTAGGTCAACCCAACTATTGGGAGTGCTAGGTCAACCCAACTATTGGGAGTGCTAGGTCAACCCAACTATTGGGAGTACTAGGTCAACCCAACTATTGGGAGTGCTAGGTCAACACAACTAATGGGAGTACTAGGTCAATCCAACTATTGGGAGTGCTAGGTCAACCCAACTATTGGGAGTGCTAGGTCAACCCAACTATTGGGAGTGCTAAGTCAACCCAACTATTGGGAGTACTAGGTCAACACAACTATTGGGAGTGCTAGGTCAACACAACTATTGGGAATACTAGGTCAACCCAACTATTGAGAGTGCTAGGTCAACCCAACTATTGGGAGTACTAGGTCAACACAACTATTCGGAGTGCTAGGTCAACACAACTATTGGGAATACTAGGTCAACCCAATTATTGGGAGTGCTAGGTCAACCCAACTATTGGGAGTGCTAGGTCAACCCAACTATTGGGAGTGCTAGGTCAACCCAACTATTGGGAGTGCTAGGTCAACCCAACTATTGGGAGTGCTAGGTCAACCCAACTATTGGGAGTGCTATGTCAACCCAACTATTGGGAGTGCTAGATCAACCCAACTATTGGGAGTGCTAGGTCAATCCAACTATTGGTCAACCCAACTATTGGGAGTGCTAGGTCAACCCAACTGTTGGGAGTGCTAGGTCAACCCAACTATTGGGAGTACTAGGTCAACTCAACTATTGGGAGTGCTAGGTCAACCCAACTATTGGGAGTGCTAGGTCAACCCAACTATTGGGAGTGCTAGGTCAACACAACTATTGGGAATACTAGGTCAACCCAACTATTGAGAGTGCTAGGTCAACCCAACTATTGGGAGTACTAGGTCAACACAACTATTGGGAGTGCTAGGTCAACACAACTATTGGGAATACTAGGTCAACCCAATTATTGGGAGTGCTAGGTCAACCCAACTATTGGGAGTGCTAGGTCAACCCAACTATTGGGAGTGCTAGGTCAACCCAACTATTGGGAGTGCTAGGTCAACCCAACTATTGGGAGTGCTAGGTCAACCCAACTATTGGGAGTGCTATGTCAACCCAACTATTGGGAGTGCTAGATCAACCCAACTATTGGGAGTGCTAGGTCAATCCAACTATTGGTCAACCCAACTATTGGGAGTGCTAGGTCAACCCAACTATTGGGAGTGCTAGGTCAACCCAACTATTGGGAGTACTAGGTCAACTCAACTATTGGGAGTGCTAGGTCAACCCAACTATTGGGAGTGCTAGGTCAACCCAACTATTGGGAGTACTAGGTCAACCCAACTATTGGGAGTGCTAGGTCAACCCAACTATTGGGAGTGCTAGGTCAACCCAACTATTGGGAGTGCTAGGTCAACCCAACTATTGGGAGTACTAGGTCAACCCAACTATTGGGAGTGTTAGGTCAACCTAACTATTGGGAGTGCTAGGTCAACCCAACTATTGGGAGTGCTAGGTCAACCCAACTATTGGGAGTGCTAGGTCAACCCAACTATTGGGAGTGCTAGGTCAACTCAACTATTGGGAGTACTAGGTCAACAGGAGTGCTAGGTCAACCCAACTATTGGGAGTGCTAGGTCAACCCAACTATTGGGAGTACTAGGTCAACCCAACTATTGGGAGTGTTAGGTCAACCTAACTATTGGGAGTGCTAGGTCAACCCAACTATTGGGAGTGCTAGGTCAACCCAACTATTGGGAGTGCTAGGTCAACTCAACTATTGGGAGTACTAGGTCAACCCAACTATTGGGAGTGCTAGGTCAACCCAACTATTGGGAGTGCTAGGTCAACCCAACTATTGGGAGTACTAGGTCAACCCAACTATTGGGAGTGTTAGGTCAACCTAACTATTGGGAGTGCTAGGTCAACACAACTATTGGGAGTGTTAGGTCAACCCAACTATTGGGAGTGCTAGGTCAACCCAACTATTGGGAGTACTAGGTCAACCCAACTATTGGGAGTGTTAGGTCAACCTAACTATTGGGAGTGCTAGGTCAACCCAACTATTGGGAGTGCTAGGTCAACCCAACTATTGGGAGTGCTAGGTCAACCCAACTATTGGGAGTGCTAAGTCAACCCAACTATTGGGAGTACTAGGTCAACACAACTATTGGGAGTGCTAGGTCAACACAACTATTGGGAATACTAGGTCAACCCAACTATTGGGAGTGCTAGGTCAACCCAACTATTGGGAGTACTAGGTCAACACAACTATTGGTAGTGCTAGGTCAACACAACTATTGGGAATACTAGGTCAACCCAATTATTGGGAGTGCTAGGTCAACCCAACTATTGGGAGTGCTAGGTCAACCCAACTATTGGGAGTGCTAGGTCAACCCAACTATTGGGAGTGCTAGGTCAACCCAACTATTGGGAGTGCTAGGTCAACCCAACTATTGGGAGTGCTAGGTCAACCCAACTATTGGGAGTGCTAGGTCAAGTGCTAGGTCAACCCAACTATTGGGAGTGCTAGGTCAACCCAACTATTGGGAGTGCTAGGTCAACCCAACTATTGGGAGTGCTAGGTCAACCCAACTATTGGGAGTGCTAGGTCAACCCAACTATTGGGAGTGCAAGGTCAACCCAACTATTGGGAGTGC
Source organism: Cladorhizidae sp. MBARI D1340-BT2 (assembly GCA_028752905.1). NCBI lineage: Eukaryota > Metazoa > Porifera > Demospongiae > Poecilosclerida > Cladorhizidae > Cladorhizidae sp. MBARI D1340-BT2. The sequence continues at coordinate 9,977,765 of JAQNBH010000015.1, forward strand.
TAGGTCAACCCAACTATTGGGAGTACTAGGTCAACCCAACTATTGGGAGTACTAGGTCAACCCAACTATTGGGAGTGCAAGGTCAACCCAACTATTGGGAGTGCTAGGTCAACCCAACTATTGGGAGTACTAGGTCAACCCAACTATTGGGAGTACTAGGTCAACCCAACTATTGGGAGTGCAAGGTCAACCCAACTATTGGGAGTGCTAGGTCAACCCAACTATCGCGTGCAGCCAGCTTTCTCTCCTCTCAAGACTGTGCAACACTGTTTACTGACATTTAAAACACATACAATACAAACTGTTTCATGTTTTATTAACGCCTGGCAAGTATTAACGCCTGGCAAGTATTAACGCCTGGCAAGTACATAATCCATAGAGCCAGAAATATCGATGGAGAATTAAATCCGATGCATAGGAAGTCATTACCGCCAAATAATAATACACACACACGGCAATATAACCACACCCACCCACCTCACGCATGATGATAAACACACACACCCACCTCACGTACAATGATAAACACACCCACCCACCTCATGCATGATGGTAACCACACCCACCTCACGCATAATGATAAACACACCCACCCACGATGATAAACACACCCACCCACCTCATGCACGATGGTAACCACACCCATATCATGCACAATGATAACCACACCCACCCACCTCATGCACGATGATAACCACACCCTCACACTGATAACCACACCCACCACCTCATGCACGATGATAAACACACCCACCTACATCATGCACACACCCACTCACCTCATGCACGATGATCGTCTGGCAAGTCTAACGCCACTAATGTCAGAACCCACAAAATTGTCGCATATATTTCTGGCTCTACACATGGTACATGCATGTGCAGACATTTATAGACATGCAGGAGGACACCACTAGATGCCCGGCAACACAATGGGATGGCCCGGCAACACAATGGGCTGGCCCAGCAAGACAATGGGCTGGCTGGGGCAAGACAGAAACCTGACGTGAGGAAATAGGGCTGAGAGAGGAAGGTTATTGTAAAGAGTACTTTCCTTTAGGAAGCACACTTCATCTGCAAGAGCTTTGCTGAACCGTCAGAGAAACAGAGAGAAGACAGTCAGAGAAGCCGACTAGAAATTCAGACATTTAACAAAAGAGAGTGCACACACTCGTGGGGGCGTGTGGTACTGGCTACAACGTGGTCAGTTATCTTTCCTCGAGAGCACCTACGTGGCCAATTCGGCTAGGGCTAGGGCTAGTCAGAGATGGCAGCACCTTCGAATTTAGGAGTCAAGGCAAGGAATGATTTTGAACTAAAGAATCTAACCAAGGTTGATAACTTCTTGACTTTCGTGACGGATTGTGCACCCACAGTAGTGCTGCACTCCCTGTAGGCAATGGTTTAGCTGGCCAGGCACACTTTTGTGCCCTTTCCTAGCGTCCAGTCGATAGAAATCACTCGGCATCGATCAAAAATCAACAGACTCACAAAAAAGCATCTTCAAAGAGAGGAAGGAATAATCCACGCGATCCACAAGTGTGATGGTGAAGTTTTGTGAAGTGGATGACAATTTAAAAATATTATATGTACTCTCAATGGACTCTCAGTTGACATAAGAAAAATACAATAACCTTCTCAATAATCAACTTGAAATTGTATTCTCTCGACGTTTCAACTAGATGCTCTAGACGCTAAGACTCGCGCGAGCCTGCTATATACCGGTAGCAAGCTATTCACCACATATATAGCAGGCTCACGCGAGTCTTAGTGTCTGTGATGAAGGCTAGCACATCTAGTCGAAACGTCTTCAAGTTGATTATTGAGGTCATTATATTTCCTTTAAAAAGGGAGGGACAAGAATGGTCGAGCTTCCTCTGCATGCATCCCTTCCCGCCTTCCCCTAGAAATGTTAAACAATTTTACCAACCCTTGCCCCTCTTATTAATGAGGTGCTCATACTCGTGTAACCCACACCCACAATATTAGTGCCAACCCACTTCTTGGTTCATCTCTTTTGAGTACTTGACCTGCTTCTGTGTAGCAGGAGGCAGCTTCATGCTTGGTGTCCAGAAGCTGGTGGATCTCCGCAGCCTTCTTGAAGGCACTCCCAGACACTGTGGTGTGTGTGTGCATGTGTGTGCGTGCATGCGTGTGTGTGTGTGTGTGTACAAGATTTTACAAAATGTGAGTGTATTTTCACCAAACACGCTAACATCACAAGACAATGTTATTGCAACAATTACGAAATTATCAAGCGGCTATAACATTACTAGAGCAGCTGTGAGCAAAAGAGACAGGCCGTGATTTATTAGGCGAGGTTGGGTGGAGATTATCCCTAGTGGAGGAGAAACGAGCTCCAAGACTAGAAATAATCCATATCTCGCCCTCAACCGAGCTTAAATAAATAACAAAAATGCATGCAACACGTATCAATCATTGCAGATATATTTCAATTGTGCCCCCCCGCTGTGGCTAAGTGTCCTGACAAAGCGTCACCATAATGTTGACATGACAACCAGGTGACTCGTACATGCATAATACCTTGCTGACCAGATACGGATCTGGGGGGGGGGGGGGGTTACGATACAGGATAATATATACCCCCATTATTAGCCAATCAGATCATGAGAAATGACTTTATGGCATGATAAGATCGCTTCCAAATCACTCATGTCAAGACTGCCATCAGACTATGCTCTGCCCTGTGAAGGACCCCGCACACCCTAACACCAGCTGGGCTGTCTGCGAGGCTCCATCATGACTTTTCTTAGGGCATTCCGGCATACTTTGGATTATCCGAGGATATCCCTAGTGAGGTAACTCGCTGCACATGGTAGGGATAATTCTAAAGCCAGCACTAGGATAATTCTAGGGTTAGGGCTAGGATAATTCTAGGGCTAGGGTTAGGATAATTCTAGGGCCAGGATATGGTTAATAGGGCTAGAGCTATAATTCTAGGGTTAGGATAATTCTAGGGCGAGGATAATTCTAGGGCTAGGGTTAGGATAATTCTAGGGCTAGGGTTAGGATAATTCTATGGCCAGGGCTAGGATAATTCTAGGGCTAGGGTTAGGATAATTCTAGGGCCAGGGCTAGGATAATTCTAGGGCTAGGGTTAGGATAATTCTAGGGCTAGGATAATTCTAGGGCTAGGGTTAGGATAATTCTAGGGCTAGGATAATTCTAGGGCTAGGGTTAGGATAATTCTAGGGTTAGGGTCTGAGATATTCCAGAGCCTGGGCTAGGACAGGCAACAAACAGACAAGTCCAGCTTCCATGCTAGCCAATCAGTCAGCCTCACTGGGCATCCTGGAATAGTGCCAAGCATCCCGGGACATCCTGGAATTCCCAGGCGAACTGATCGCAACTTGGAAGATATTGCAAAAAAAAAGCTTCACTAGAGCTCGCAGGGTGGAATCTAAGCATCTAACCTCACTCCAGCTCCACCAGAATAACACCGCAGTTGCTGAAGCAGCGAGAGGCTTATGGCGGCAAGTGTTGTCGTATTCGATAAAAAGCACTAGCTGAAGGCAGTGAGAGCAATGTCATGTTGAGTTGAGCTTTTCAGCAGGAATCAGTACAACATGTATATCGCCTTACGCAACCAGAAATCTTCTACCAAACACACGGCACTCCTAGAGCTTAAGCACTCCTAGAGCTTAAAGCACCCTGCGAGATTAATAGACCTTCCACCCAAGACCTGATGACTCGGGGGACCTGATGACTCGGGGACCTGATGACTCGGGGGGACCTGATGACTAGGGGGAGACCCACAAGAATTTTCTAACCTATTTTGCCACCAAAGACAAAAGAAGTGCTGGCATTGGCTCAACGTGTGCAGGGTCAGCATTTACAGACCAATGATGCACATACCTGAGCCAAGTTGCCTCTGATTGGCGTGAACTCATCATCTCTGCTGGGATGCGAGTGCTAAATGACATCAGCTCACGATAACAGTAGTGAATAGCCACAAAGACTTCCAATTGTGCAGCGACGTAACACTATGAGGTGAAATGATCTCCTTCCCAACTCACACAGATGCTTTCAAACCTCACAATGGGAGCTTCTTTAGAGGCCACAAATGCCAAGACTTTAATTAAAAGCATGCCCTTTTAAAGGGTATCCAGTGATTCTCTATATCATGTTCAGCACAGAAATAATTTTTGCATGGAATGGACTCCATTTCTTATGGATACTCTGTTTCAGTTTCAGACCAACTAATTCACTATTCTTTGAAAAAGGTATCCTAGCCTTCCTAGCCTTCCCGAAGCATTTAATGCTGAATCTCGCATGCAAACAGTCCAGATTCGAGCACCATACCATCTCTTACTTGGCACATATTGTAGTGGGGAATGTTTGCTGAGACAGTGCACAATGAACTGCTAAGAAAATTCTCTGCTAGATGGCATTGAAGTGCCTGCTCCCACACTCTCTGCTAGATGGTATTGAAGTGCCTGCTCCCACGCTCCCTGCTAGATGGTATTGAAGTGCTTGCTCCCATACTCCCTGATAGATGGCATTGAAGTGCCTGCTCCCACATTCCCTGCTAGATGGTATTGAAGTGCCTGCTCCCACGCTCCCTGCTAGATGGCATTGAAGTGCCTGCTCCCACATTCCCTGCTAGATGGTATTGAAGTACCTGCTCCCATACTCCCTGCTAGATGGTATTGAAGTGCTTGCTCCCACACTCCCTGCTAGATGGTATTGAAGTGCCTGCTCCCACGCTCCCTGCTAGATGGTATTGAAGTGCCTGCTCCCACACTCCCTGCTAGATGGTATTGAAGTGCCTGCTCCCACACTCCCTGCTAGATGGTATTGAAGTGCCTGCTCCCACGCTCCCTGATAGATGGTATTGAAGTGCCTGCTCCCACGCTCCCTGATAGATGGTATTGAAGTGCCTGCTCCCAACTCGAGATGCCCCATGAAGTGTTGCCTGCTGATGGAACACTTTCTCATATGCATCACCTCCACCCCCACCATCATCACCTTACTACCATCACCACTTCCACTACCATCACCAACTCCGCCAATTTAACCACTCTACCACCATCACCATCTTGACCAACATCACCATATCTCCATCACAATAGTCACGCTCGTCACGCATACCCAGACCCCTTACAAAATGAAAAAATCTGGTGACTTCAGCAGACACCGCAGACCTATGGAACCACAGATCATCGTCTGACAATGACTTCAAACGAGACACTGCATACCTATAGAACAGATCATCGTCTGACAATGACTTCAAACGAGACACCGCACACCTATAGAACAGATCATCGTCTGACAATGACTTCAAACGAGACACCGCACACCTATAAAACTACAGATCATCGTCTGACAGTGACTTCAAACGAGACACTGCAGACCTATAGAACTACAGATCATCGTCTGACAGTGACTTCAGATGAGACACCGCAGACCTATGGAACTACAGATCATCGTCTGACAGTGACTTCAGATGAGACACCGCAGACCTATGGAACTACAGATCATCGTCTGACAGTGACTTCAGATGAGACACCGCAGACCTATAGAACCACAGATCATCGTCTGACAGTGACTTCAGATGAGACACCGCAGACCTATGGAACTACAGATCATCGTCTGACAGTGACGTCAGACGAGACACCGCAGACCTATGGAACTACAGATCATCATCTGACAGTGACGTCAGACGAGACACCGCAGACCTATGGAACTACAGATCATCGTCTGACAGTGACGTCAGACGAGACACCGCAGACCTATGGAACTACAGATCATCGTCTGACAGTGACTTCAAACGAGACACCGCACACCTATAGAACTACAGATCATCGTCTGACAGTGACTTCAAACGAGACACCGCATACCTATAGAACCACGGGACTAATTAAACCCTTAAAGTAATAAACTCCGGCCGGCCTAATTAACTAATAACTTGGGACTAACTAATCAATCCTTAAAAAGGCCGTTATACCCTTAAACTAATAAAAGGGACTAATTAAACCCTTAAAGTAATAAACTCCCACAGATTATCGTCTGACAGTGACTTCAAACGAGACACTGCAGACCTAACTACAGATCACTGTCTGACAGTGACTTCAGATGAGACACCACAGACCTATAGAACCACAGATCATCGGCTGACAGTGACTTCAGATGAGACACCGCAGACCTATGGAACTACAGATCATCGTCTGACAGTGACTTCAGATGAGACACCGCAGACCTATAGAACCACAGATCATCGTCTGACAGTGACTTCAGATGAGACACCGCAGACCTATGGAACTACAGATCATCGTCTGACAGTGACGTCAGACGAGACACCGCAGACCTATGGAACTACAGATCATCGTCTGACGTCACCGCAGACCTATAGAACCACAGATTATCGTCTGGCAGTGACTTCAGGCGAGACACTGCAGACCTATAGAACCACAGATCACTGTCTGACAGTGACTTCAGATGTGACACCGCAGACCTATGGAATCACAGATCCTTGGGATGTCTGACAGTGACTTCAGGTGAGACACTGCAGACCTATAGAACCACAGATCATCGTCTGACAATGACTTCAAACGAGACACCGCAGACATATAGAACCACAGAGTATCGTCTGGCAGTGACTTCAGGCGAGACACCGCAGACCTATGGAACCACAGATCACTGTCTGACAGTGACTTCAGATGTGACACCGCAGACTTATGGAATCGCAGGTCCTCAGGATGTCTGACAGTTAGTCACATGAACAAACCAAAATGGTCATAAGGAACAAGGTCGTGCGCACACAGGGAGAGAAGCTCTGGCTTACTTCTGATTCACTCACAAAACAGAAGTCTATACATCTTGCCTATGTCATTTCTCCATCTTATTCCCTTCCACGGGAGTTGTGCTTTAAACATAGGCTTTTATTATTGGTGTGGTGCTACAAATTGTTTGGCTTCACTGGTGAGGTTCCATATATTATTGTATCTATAATCGTCAAACTCTTGTTCCACTGCATAGCAACTGGTAAAGGGTCTGCTATGCAAAACTACTACACTCACATCCTGTTCTTTTAGCCACCTTGTAAGCATTCGCAGCTCTAACATACAGATCAGAAGCATCTTCCAATTTTGCTGCTTTCCTGTGCATAAAAAGCAAGCAAGAACAAAATGCTTCAAACATGACAGAAGCAGTTGAAGCAGTACACGTTGTTCATTAATTATCTGCTCACCCAAAGAGTCCCCCAAAGAAGGACTGAGAAGCCTTCACTTTTTTCTCAGCCTCATCCATAAACATTTTCGCTTTCCTCTCCTGAGGACCTTGCGGAACTGACTTGCTTTCTGCCGGGCTTGGGGAAGCTTGTGTACGGGGCGTGGAATTACTGGAGTCCTGCTCATCTTCCTTCGAAGCTTCTGGGGGAATGCGCTGTAATTCCCCTTCAGCTTCGGCCATTTCGGTCTACACGTACGCAAGAGAATCTTCTTCTTGATCTAGTAACCAAGTCTTGTGACTGAAGTTTGAAAAACACACCCTAAAATCAATGCACACTGGTCAGACCCTTCTTTTTCTGGGGGAGTTGGTTACCAAATCAATTCTAGATATCCCCTGCCCCCGTAACGTCAAGTGGGCGCTTAATTAGGGATCCGGAACTCTCTTGTAAAATAATGAGAACTCACTAGCTTTGGTGTGATTATGAAAAAGAATAAATTTGTACCACTGAGATAGGTACAAAAACTAAAAGTGTAATTCTTATCACCAAGCTTGAATGTGTTTGTCACTCAATGATTCTGTCCTACTGACTCCTACATATATCTGTGAAAACCGTGTTCACAAAGCGCTGGCTTTTGATACTTAGCGTATCTCATCTAGCTTAGGAGGAATAGAATGTGTGTTGCCTCCTGTATAGTGTTGATTGTGAGAGATAGTCTACATTTGAACATCTGCGGGTGCTGATTTTCATGGATAGGGAGGAGGGAGAAATGAGGGTATTGACTGGACTTCATTGTCTCGAACAACTTAAATTTGCTACTCAAATTTTTTAGCCTTCATCAGTAATAGTAGTAGTAGTAATAGTAGTAGATATAAATTTTCTGAGCATTTTAACCAAAACGTCGAGTGAGCAAATTTAAGTTGTTTATCGAGAGAATAATTTTCTATACAATGTCAGCTGAGTCTTTCAAGCAGTAATACCTTCCCTTGTACTAGCCATCACCATTCCCTTGTGTTGTATTGCTGGTTTTAGGTCTTGCACTAACATGAATTTGAGAATGAGCAGTGTTGCCATAATTTTTTTGGTAATTTCCAAATTACTCGCCTGTGTTATCCAAATTTTTTGGCAAGGAAAAATCCAAACAAAATCCAAACAACAATTTCATGAGAAATAACATACTAAAGTGTGTTCATAGCATTTACACATGTCTTTAATAGTTCAGTATTCGGTTTAAATTCATAGCATTTTTGAGGAACATTGAATTGCACTGTTAAAAGTGAATTTAATGTAGAAATTCCTAGTCTGTTTCTTCGTTTTGTTGAGACCAATGTGGCTGAATAAACGTTTGGTATCAGCATTGCTATGAGGTATAACTAGAATGGCTTTTGCAAGTTTTGCCAATGTGGAGTAGTGATACTCAGTTTCCAAGCAGTCTTTGATTTGGCTGATTGCATGCCAATACGAGGTGGATGGCTGTAACTTTAGGAGGTAATGGCGACGTGCAGAAATCCATAAATTCCTCTTGAAGGCTTGGTTTGTCACCCTTGAACTGCCTGAGGAACACACTCTGCTGCAGCAAGCATCTGACCAGAAGAATCAGGAAACATCAACTTGAATAGTTTGGTACAATGATCTCCCAATTGAAAGGCAAGATGGTGCTCTACAAGGAAATATGTGAAGAGTACTTCTGCACGGATTACAGACTCCTCTCTTATTGGCCCAAAGTATGACTGTAGAGGCAGTACACCCACACCATCTTTTTCCGAGTGTTTGTGTAATTTCGTTTCCTGATATCTCCTGAGATCTCTAGTACCACCTCTTCCAAGGTTTATATCACGAGAGCACTTCATACAGAAGGCAAAAGAAGATCCCTTTCTCGAAGTTGTGGCCCATGGGAAAGTCTTTGCATACTGTCTACAATAGACACACAATCGCTTTTTTGCAGACTTAGAAGACCTGATAGATGTAGAGATTTGACTGTCAACGTCAATTTGTGAAACCTCATTATCAGAGTCAGAATCCATATCTGAAGAATCTTCTTCTGGTAACCTTGAAGTACTGGGTTCTGAAGATGCCATAGCTAACTCTCTCTGACACTCACTGTGAAAGATTCTAACTCTTGCTGCACAAATCAGGCAGATAGCTCATGCATGAGCATGCACATAGATCAAAGGGTTCTGGCTCTGCAGGCACAGACCTGGTTGAACACAGGACAGTGCTGCAGACCAAGTGACAACATGAATATTCCTGCACAGACCAGGTGACCACAAAATGACCACAAAATGACCACACTCAGCTAATACCACAGAGTGGTTTTGAAATAGGCTGCACATGGTCTGATATGCATGAAATGTGTATATATAGCAAAGGGCAAACGCAAAGAGTCCCCCCCCCCCCCCCCCCCCCACTATCCAACACTGGGAGTGTGCCGCATGTGTGCGAGACTGTTATCACGAGCGCAAATATGCGGTGGGTTCTGAGTGGGCGGTATATGGTAAGGAGTGAAATTGTTATCTTTAGTACTGAAAATGGCGAGTAGTTGTTGTAAGTATGTGACAGTGAGCCTAGTTCCCGTCTCTGCGTTGTTTCTGGCGGTTGTTTTCTTCCTGGGGACTCTTTCTTTACCCATCCTCTACACTGAACTAGCCAAAAGTTATCAAGTAAAGTTCATAAAGCCAGGTTTAGCGGCAGTTCTACGTGCTCGACCCACGATTTTCATCTTCATACTTTCTCTTTGTCCCACTGTTAGAAATAATAATGATCTATCAGATATACTGTGCTAGCTGTCTGCATGTATGCTAGTAGATAATGTTGTGTGGGTTTATTATACGACCTTCAAAATATGAACCTTCTAAATGCTTGCTGGTTCTGGGTGCATGCCCCTGAACAAAAATGTCTCATAACACCCCTGGCTGTACCTAAGAAGCAGGTAAAGAATCTTGTCTCTCCATAGGTAGGTAGGTAGGTCTATGTTTGTAAGACAGTCGCTTAATGAGCAAGTAATTGGTTGCATGTGCAAGTATATATGCAGCCTGAGCCATTATCGTTTCTGATCCACTCTGTTGTTCTTCTTCTGGAGATAATGGTATCTATAATATGTGAGTGAGTTATCTATCCATGACCCAGGGTTTCATTTAGGGGGGAGGCGGGTGCCCCTCCTTGGAACCTTTTTGCCCCCCCCTCCTTGGAAATTGTATTATTAAAATTCATTAGAAACTTTGTCACATCTTTAACCATCATGTCCCCCCCCCCCTTAATATCCAGATTCCTCCAGTTGCCCCCCCTTGGACAATTTTCTAAATGAAACCCTGTGATGTTTCGGGAGGGGCCCTTGAGTGTATTGCTGCCCCCCACCCCACCCCTCTACAAGTTCACAAACCCTGATTGCCCCCTCCTTACATAGCCCCCTTATCAACACTGTGTGTTATTTTGCCTCCTATGTTCTTGCTAGGTGGCAGAAATTTTGTCTCTAATGCTCTTGCTAAGTGACAGGTTTTATGCCTCTAATGTTGTAATGTTGCTGTTGGTTGGGTTGTGAATTTTTTCACTCTTGTGCTATATTCTTGCTCAGTTTGTCTGTGTGACTGATTCTTCTCTGTGCATGCATGCAGTATGGGTTGGTGATAGGTGCAGACTCCTCCAATACCACCTTGCACATCTATAAGGTGGAAGTGCCAGTCAACGGGATCATAGAGGAGGTGTATTACATCAGCGACCAACGTAAGTGAATGAATATCCTTCACGCTTGTGCTGGAAACTGTAACTTGAAAGATCTCTCGTTGACCTTGACTTTTCAGCACATTGACAAGATGATTGGGTTGTCGTTTTTTCTTCTTTCCTTCCATTCATGCCAACAGTTGCTTAGGAACTGGAGGGGAGTGGCATAGTTCTGTCCTATCCATGTAGCATTGTACTACGACAATTTTATAATGTTCAGTGTTTCATTCAGGGGGCGACGGATGCCCCCCCCTAGGAACCTTTTTGCCCCCCCCCCTTTGGAAATTGTATTAACTTTGTCACATCTTTAACCATCATGCCCCCCCCCATTAAAATCCAGATTCCTCCAGTTGCCCCCCTTGAACAATTTTCTAAATGAAACTATGATGTTCCATTTTGGGTGTGCGTTCCCCCCTTGCAGGTAGTTTGGAAAGTTTTGCGGCCAACGCATCCGAAGCAGGTGCAATGGTGACATCTCTAATTGCCCTGTCTCTTAACCTCCCCCAAGACATTCGAGTCCCCAAGGATATTGTGAAATCCACCCACATCTACCTAGGAGCCACCGGTGGCATGAGACTGCTCAGGTACGTACAAACCCATTGCTCTAACCTCGTCTACCCTCCCCACCACATGTTTGGTGTTTGATGTATATCACACACTTTCTCTTCATCACTGCCTTCTTCACACTCCTTGCCATCTTGACCTTCACACCTCTCTCTCACCATGGTTTCATGCAGGGTGTGAGACAAAGGTCTCCCCCTCAGAGTGCGAGATCCCCCAGACGTGTATTTCATGTTCTACCAAGTGCAGTGCGATCCATTAGCTTGTGGGAGTGAACTTGAACATGCTCTTTCATTTCGTTCTGTTGTGTCTTGTAGATCCCCCAGAAGTGTATTTCATGTTTTACCAAATGCAGTGCGATCCATTAGCTTGTGGGAGTGAACTTGAACATGCTCTTTCATTTCGTTCTGTTGTGTCTTGTAGCAAGAAGAACCGTGATGCGGCGTCTGAGATATTGAATGCTACTTACGCAGCCATGAAAAAATCAAGCTACTTGGTCCACGAGAGTGCTAGGATCATCTCTGGACAGGAGGAGGCTGCTGGAGGCTGGGCCACCACTAATTACCTCATGCAATCAAGAACGGTAAACTGCAATGCACTGCAATGCATCGGTGACTGACAAGAGAGAGAGGAAGAAGGGATTGTTTTGGGGGGCACTGATATCCAGCTAAATGGTGGAGGGGGTACTGATACCAGCTGGGACACTGACCCCAACTAATACAGCTAAAGGGTGGAGGGGGTACTGATACCAGCTGGGACACTGACCCCAACTAATTCAGCTAAAGGGTGGAGGGGATACTGACACCAGCTGGGACACTGACCCCAACTAAGGGGGAGGGGTACTGACATCCAGCTAAGGGAAGTGGGGCACTGATATTCAGCTAAAGGGTGGAGGGGGTAACTGACACCTACTGACACCAGCTGGGACACTGACCCCAACTAAGGGGGAGGGGTACTGACATCCAGCTAAGGCACTGATATTCAGCTAAAGGGTGGAGGGGGTAACTGACACCAGCTGGGACACTGACCCCAACTAAGGGGGGAGGGGCACTGATATCCAGCTGGGACACTGACCCCAACTAATCCAGCTAAAGGGTGGAGGGGGTACTGACACCAGCTGGGACACTGACCCCAACTAATCCAGCTAAAGGGTGGAGGGGGCACTGACACCAGCTGGGACACTGACCCCAACTAAGTGGGGGAGGGGCACTGATATCCAGCTAAAGGGTGGAGGGGGCACTGATACCAGCTGGGACACTGACCCCAACTAAGGGGTGACATCCAGCTAAAGGGTGGAGGGGGTACTGACACCAGCTGGGACACTGACCCCAACTAAGGGGGGGAGGGGCACTGATATCCAGCTAAAGGGTGGAGGGGGCACTGATACCAGCTGGGACACTGACCCCAACTAAGGGGTGACATCCAGCTAAAGGGTGGAGGGGGTACTGACACCAGCTGGGACACTGACCCCAACTAAGGGGGGGGAGGGGCACTGATATCCAGCTAAAGGGTGGAGGGGGCACTGATACCAGCTGGGACACTGACCCCAACTAAGGGGTGACATCCAGCTAAAGGGTGGAGGGGGTACTGACACCAGCTGGGACACTGACCCCAACTAAGGGGGGGGGGAGGGGCACTGATATCCAGCTAAAGGGTGGAGGGGGCACTGATACCAGCTGGGACACTGACCCCAACTAAGGGATGACATCCAGCTAAAGGGGGGGGGGGGGGGGGGGAGCACTGACATCCAGTGCATGATCTGTATCGATAATAATAATAGTTGTTAATGAATGAGTGTACATTCTCTATTCCTTAAAGGGGGCGAACGGTTGCCTGGTTATGGGAGAATCATCTGCTGAGATCGCTTTTTTGGGAACACCTTCGAAGTCCGAGCAGAGTTCCTTTTACACACAGGAGTCCTTGTACAACCAGTCTCACTCCATCTACGCCAGAAGTTACCTGTGCTACGGTCACAAGGAGGCTCGTGCTCGGTTTCTGGGCCACCTCATCAGCCAGAACATACAGGTAAGTGTCTTCACACACACACACACACACACATCCCTGTCCAGCGATGCTGTGAACAATGTCAGGATCAAGCAGTGGTGTCCCAAAGTTTTTCCCTACCTGATACTGGCTGGGACTAGATCTAGGGCTTGCATTAGGTGGGGAACAACTTCAAACTTGGGACAACCCGGTTTGATCGTGAGGTTGTTTACTGAATCACTGGGCCACAATGACAACACAAGGTGAATCCAAGCGTGTGATGCCGCTGCTAAGTTGGCATAGTCTTGTTCGACTCAACACTGAGAATGTCCGTATGCCTCGTTTTGTTTTTGCTCACTCAATTTTGTATTTTCAAGCGTTTATCTTCCTCCCACTAGAATAACATAGCAAGTGTACATTCTGTAAGCTAACATATGCCATACTCTCTCGCTAGCACACGTATACTCGAGGATGTCTCCATCTGACTCACCATCCAGAGACTTTTTTTTTTAAGGGATATTTTTGAGGGGTTAAATATTTGCAGCTGGTGGCTAATTTCCAAGGGGGGGGGGGGGGGGGTGAATATTGGTGGATTATGTAGCATATAATGGATGCCATGCCGTACTCTGCTGCTCTTGGTCCTACCCATTGATTCTAACGGCAAACCCTGTGAAAGTCACACTCTATACGGTACCCTCACATAAACCAGAAATTGTTCTACCATGATCACGTGGAGCGGACTATGATTTCATCGCCCCATAATTTCCTCGTCCCATGCAGCAAGGAGGAAACGCAGCAGTGTCCAATCCATGCATGCCAATCAACTCCACCTTGAACTACACATACTCGGGGATCAACGACACCTGTATGGCAGGCTCCATGGCTGAGCAGGTGTTTGGAACCTCCCTCGACCTCCCCTCTGGGTTTGCTGCGACCGATGGAGTCATGTTCAACGGAACCGGCAATGTTGAACAGTGTCTGACTGAAGTGACAAAAGCGTTTAATGTCACTGCCTGTCAGCCATATTTGAAATGTGACGGACAATTTGTTCCACCGCCTGTCAAAGGAAACTTCATTGTGAGTCTAGCATGGGTGGGTGGGTGTAGTTCTGATGTTTATCTATTGTCTGCCTATTGTCCTCATTTTCTCCAGGGTGTTTCAAATTTTCAATCCATAGCACAGCTTTTTGGAATCGATAGCCTGGTGTTTAGCCGGTCTGGACGCCAGCTGCTGCGGACGCTCAAACACAACTGCACACACATTCTGAAAGAAAGGGGCAAGGCCACAGAGAAGTGCTTCTACGGCATCTTCATGGGCTACTTGATGGAGAAAGGCTTTGGCATGACTGACAAAGCCAAACACGACTGGACGGTCACGTTCCGATCCAAGGCAAGCCTCCAGTGATGAGCTGCTGTTATATGTAGGTAGTTGGGTGGGCTCTATTTCACCTCTGATCTGCTGCCAAGTATTGAGTAATCAGCAGCTGTTTTGGTTGTCGTTGAAACAATGAACAGAGCAATGTCATGTACGGCACATGTTCACAGAACTCGTCATGTACAAGTGGCAGTGGTGTTGTTTTCTCGTGTTATTTTGGTTAGGAGTGAGTGTCGAAGTCATGCCACCCAGAGCTGCAGCCTTTCCTCTCCTGCATGTAATGGACGAGTGTAAATGGTACTTCTTGCGGGAAGATTTAGTGACTGGATGTGAGGATGGTTTCTTTGTTGCTTTTGCTTTTGGTGAAGAAGCATTTTTCCCTACTGCAGAACTAATATATATATATATAAGATGTGCGCACAGTGAGTGAATATCCAACCCTGTCATATAATTAAACCTTCATCATTTATACCCTCCCTCTGGCCGTTGCAGGAGTTATCTAAGTCGCCGCCCTTCAGGAACTTCGGTTGGACTCTAGGGTACCTGATGAACAGGACCACTCCTGTGACCTACCCAGGAACTCCGTTCCAGGACAGCAGGCCCTATTCCGCCGTGGATCTGGTGGTGGGGATGATCATTCTCACTCTTCTCTGCACCATCTTTGTCATCTTCTTCTTTCTCACCTTCTACGCCTGCCAGAAGGCCCTGAAAGCCCATAATGGCTACCAAAGCATATCGTGAATGAGCTTGGAGCATTTATCATTGACTGTGGGGCTCACTTCTTTAACAGTCAGTACATACATCTTGGGTTTGTGGATATAGCCTCCATACATGCGCTACTATTGGCCATCTCCCCTGCATATTCTCTGTGTATATTCATTCATGCTTATATCTGTTTCTGTTAGCAGGTGCATGAAATATTTCATTATTGCTCTCGAACTTATTTTCGTTCTGTTTGTGATAAAAATTAAAGTTCATTCCAAATAAAACGAGCAATAAAAAAAAAATTGCTGTCTCTTCGTGTGTGTATTATAAGTACATGTTTGTTCAAAACAGTGCCATGTTCTTCCTCTGAAGGATGGATTTGATGTCTTCTCTGCCTGGAGTAGGAGGTAAGACACTGGGAGACCTGCTCCTTACCAGAAGCTGACTACACGAGCTCTCTGACTCGCCTTCCTGGTGGCTGTCAGACGAATCGTCTGTTGTAGCAGCTTCCTTGTTGCCATAAGTCCTACTTGTACTAAGGTTATGGTGGTCTTGGGATTGTTCATGCGCATGGTGGTCTTTATTTGGGGGGTGTTTTTCAGGTGTATGGAGGTCTCTGTTTTCTTGAATGTGGTGCTCTTTATTTGGAACATGGTGTCTATCTTGGTTTAGAATGCAGTCTCTTTCAGTTGCATGGTGCTTCTGCTCTTGGCCTTGTGAGCACAGATTCAGTGATGTGGGCGAGGCTTTGTTGATGATGCTTGCTGTTTTGGAGGTGGTAATCTGGTCACAATCTGCAGTCCTGTTGTCTGGTCTTGATAGAGTTGTCAGTGATAGACCATCGGCTTCAGAAATTCTCTCGTAGTTGACGGTTGTTGCCATTTTAGGGGGGTCCTCCTCGGAGCTGTCCAGGTCCAGGGGTGACTGCTCCAAGGAGGCCCCCATACCTGCAGTATCGGAACCCCTCCTGGGGGGAGCAATGACACCACCCGAGACTTCCAGCATAGAAGGGAGGAGGAAGCGGGAGTCGCAAATAGCCTCACTTCCTGTTCGCCAGAGAAATGACTGCTGCCTTTCTTTTCCCTCCCCGGAAGGTTCCTGTGAAGTCATAGAGCAAACGATGCCATCGTAATTTTCAGCAGGAATCCACGACTCGTCCCTTTTCTCCAGAGAAGAAAAACAGTCCTCCAAGTTCCTCTTTCTAATTTCCTCCTTTCTCTCGTTTTTCCCTCTCCTCTGCCCAACACCTTTCCCACCATCACTGGTAATAGCGGAGGTGTCCACTTCACACTGAGGCAGGAGTAATGCCACTCTGCAGGGAGGTTGTGCAAGTCACCATTAGGACAATGGCACCAGCATGTGTACAACAACAAGGCCACCAGCAACAGCATGTACAACAACAAGGCCACCAGCAACAGCATGTACAGCAACAAGGCTACCAGCAACAGCATGTACAACAACAAGGCCACCAGCAACAGCATGTACAACAACAAGGCCAGCAACAGAATGTACAACAACACGGCCAGCAACAGCATGTACAACAACAAGGCCAGCAACAGCATGTACAACAACAAGGCTACCAGCAATAGCATGTACAACAACACGGCCAGCAACAGCATGTACAACAACAAGGCCACGAGCAACAGCATGTACAACAACAAGGACACCAGCAACAGCATGTACAACAACAAGGACACCAGCAACAGCATGTACAACAAGGCCACCAGCAACAGCATGTACAACAACAAGGCCACCAGCAACAGCATGTACAACAACAAGGACACCAGCAACAGCATATACAACAACAAGGACACCAGCAACAGCATGTACAACAACAAGGCCACCAGCAACAGCATGTACAACAACAAGGACACCAGCAACATGTACAACAACAAGGACACCAGCAACAGCATGTACAACAACAAGGCCACCAGCAACAGCATGTACAACAACAAGGACACCAGCAACAGCATGTACAACAACAAAGCCACCAGCAACAGCATGTACAACAACAAGGCCACCAGCTACAGCATGTACAACAACAAGGCCACCAGAAACAGCATGTACAACAACAAGGACACCAGCAACAGCATGTACAACAACAAAGCCACCAGCAACAGCATGTACAACAAGGACACCAGCAACAGCATGTACAACAACAAGGACACCAGCAACAGCATGTACAACAACAAGGACACCAGCAACAGCATGTACAACAACAAGGACACAAGCAACAGCATGTACAACAACAAGGCCACCAGCAACAGCATGTACAACAAGGACACCAGCAACAGCATGTACAACAACAAGGCCACAAGCAACAGCATGTACAACAACAAGGACACCAGCAACAACATGTACAGCAACAAGGCCACCAGCAACAGCATGTACAACAACAAGGCCACCAGCAACAGCATGTACAACAACAAGGACACCAGCAACAGCATATACAACAACAAGGACACCAGCAACAGCATGTACAACAACAAGGCCACCAGCAACAGCATGTACAACAACAAGGACACCAGCAACAGCATGTACAACAACAAGGACACCAGCAACAGCATGTACAACAACAAGGACACCAGCAACAGCATGTACAACAACAAGGCCACCAGCAACAGCATGTACAACAACAAGGACACCAGCAACAGCATGTACAGCAACAAGGCCACCAGCAACAGCATGTACAACAACAAAGCCACCAGCAACAGCATGTACAACAACAAGGACACCAGCAACAGCATGTACAGCAACAAGGCCACCAGCAACAGCATGTACAGCAACAAGGCCACCAGGAACAACAACAACCAGACAACGACTTCAGGAGGATGGAGGCAGCAAGAAGTGCACACACACACACACACTTACACGACTCACCTTGCACGGACATCAGCCAAGGAAGTATCTCCCACAGGAACCACACAAGGGACAACTCTGCGTGGCTTCATGTAGCGTAAAAATTGGCAGAGCTCTTCATAGCTGGCGTGCATCGAGTGGAGCACTCTGTAGCTGTTGCACTGGGGAAAGAATCTGTGGGAAGTGGGGAGAAGGGTTAGGTGTGTGGAGGGAGTGTGAGGTGTGTGTGGAGGGAGTGTGAGGTGTGTGTGGAGGGGAGTATGGTGCATATTTGTGTGGAGGAGGGAAGAGAGGTGTATAGAGTGATGGTTTAACTACTGGCCAGATGTCCTTGGGAGCTATTGCACACATGACAGAAGGGCCATGTGACATCCACAATGTTTCATTGAAGGCGCTATTGCACGTCCATTTGCATTCACCTGTCACTAGATATGCGCATGCCATTGACCACAAGGAACTAGTGTGTGGTATGGATTCGCTGTCAATAAACGTGCCAATACATTCCAATAAAAGTACATAGTACACAACAAAGGAGATCAAAACACTCATAATGCAAGCACAGAGGCTTCGTCCCCCACCAGCACAGAGGCTTCGTCCCCCACCAGCATAGAGGCTTCGTCCCCCACCAGCACAGAGGCTTCATCCCCCACCAGCACAGAGGCTTCGTCCCCCAACAGCATAGAGGCTTCGTCCCCCACCAGCACAGAGGCTTCGTCCCCCACCAGCATAGAGGCTTCATCCCCCACCAGCACAGAGGCTTCATCCCCCACCAGCACAGAGGCTTCGTCCCCCACCAGCATAGAGGCTTCATCCCCCACCAGCACAGAGGCTTCATCCCCCACCAGCATAGAGGCTTCGTCCCCCACCTTCTGGTGGTGAAAAAAGTGGCAGGAAGAAGCGTAGCGAGTGGAACATAATTACATCGAGTGTAGTAACTGGGGGTTGGGGGGAACACGAGTAAAAGTAGTGTGGGTACTTAGAGGTGGTGGTAGCCTTCATCCTGCCATTGTGGCAGTGTCTCCATATTAAACCTTCAAGCATCACAATGCTGGCACTGTGTGGATACTTGCCCAAGATAGAAGTTTGCATTGCTAGGACTTTCACTTGTAGTCATCCCACTAGTCTCTGCCTTTCTCTGTTCAGCTCTCTCCCGACTTTCGACTTTCTCAACTGCTAGTGCTGCTCTTGCTAGTCGATGTCTTTCTCTGTTCAGCTCTCGGACGCTTCTTCCGATGTCTGTTAACTCTGCTCTCCCTAGTCTGCTTTTCTCTGTCCTGTTCTCTCTGGACGTTTCTTTCCTCACGTGGTAATGCTGTTCTTCTCTCTCGTTCCTGTTCCCTATCAATACAAGGTCTTATATTTTAATCAGCCCTTCTCTGCCTGATTCACTCGGCTGCAGCAGCTCTATCTCTGTCTTGCGGCATTTCTGACTGTGGCTATGTGTTACCCTGAGCATGCTCAGTAGCGTGACACTGAGAGAGAGACAAGCGTATTATAATTGGAGAATTGAAGTTGATCAGCTACAGCCCCTAGCCCTAGCCAGTCTTCCGACCCAAAAGGAAGTGCACACAGGGAGAACGAGAGCTCCTCCATCAAATGAGCCAGAAAGAGTGATCGACTTTGTTATTGTCCGTGTAGATATGTCCGTGTAGATGATCCTGTTGCCTTGGCCAGTCCCTGTTCACTCTTGTGATTGACCTTGTTATTGTCGGTGCAGATGATCCTGTTGCCTTGGCCAGTCCCTGTTCACTCTTGTGATTGACCTCGTTATTGTCCTTGTGGATAATCCTGTTGCCTTGGCCAGTCCCTGTTCACTCTTGTGATTGACCTTGTTATTCCTCTTCTCTTCCTTGACTTTGAAGAACTCTCACATTTCTGATGATGCACTTTGACTATGATGTTAGATGTAGACCTTGACCCGTGTCTTCTTCAGCCACAATCCTGGCTAGCAATCATCATGATCTCATCAATACTGAAAAGATCAGTACTGAATTAGGCCCTCAGTTGGAACAGGGCAATGGTGGGGTAGAGTCAAGACTAGGGCAGGAGATAGACCAATGCAATCCTCATGAGATGAAATGCTAGGATTTTTTATATACATGATATCAGCTCTTGTAGTGTCTTGAGCTATTATAATAGGCCTAAAGTTGTGTATATATATATATATACACATATATATATATAATAGGCCTAAAGTTGTGTATATATATATATACACACATATATATATATATATACACACACACACACACATATATATATATATATAAGGAGTTGAATAGAAAACTTGGTATTGCCATGTATGGTGCATCATCGTACGTTCACCTGTAAAAAGAATATGAACAGGCCACCCACCTTCTTATGTAAACCAGGAATGGTTGTCATAGTGAAGAGAATGGTTGAGAAAATGGCAGCAGATTCTAAGCTAGTGAAAGAAAGAAAACTGGTTGCCAGGCAAGTGGGAACAGGCTGCATGGCTAATAGCTGATGGGAAAGGATGTGGAGTTTCATTCTGACATAGCCACTCAACTTATCAACATGCTCTAGCTGGGGAGGTGACTGCTTTAAATAAAATAAAAACTGGTTTGCTAAACTGGAAATGATTATCGCGGTCAATGCCTGAGCGGGCTCTCCCACCAACCTTGCACCAGTTCCCACCAACCTTGCACCAGTTCCCACCAACCTTGCACCAGTTCCCACCAACCTTGCACCAGTTCCCACCAACCTTGCACCACTTCCCAACAACCTTGCACCAGTTCCCACCAACCTTGCACCAGTTCCCACCAACCTTGCACCAGTTCCCACCAACCTTGCACCAGTTTGGAATCTGCAAGGAATTCATAAATTCTTAGCTAAGTGCTGTATAGCAATCCATCAGATCAGTCAGCATTGGGAGTGCTAGGTCAACCCAACTATTGGGAGTGCTGGGTCAACCCAACTATTGGGAGTGCTAGGTCAACCCAACTATTGGGAGTACTAGGTCAACCCAACTATTGGGAGTGCTAGGTCAACCCAACTATTGGGAGTGTTAGGTCAACCCAACTATTGGGAGTGCTAGGTCAACCCAACTATTGGGAGTGTTAGGTCAACCCAACTATCGGGAGTTTAGGTCAACCCAACTATTGGGAGTGCTAGGTCAACCCAACTATTGGGAGTGCTAGGTCAACCCAACTATTGGGAGTGCTAGGTCAACCCAACTATTGGGAGTGCTAGGTCAACACAACTATTGTGAGTGCTAGGTCAACCCAACTATTGGGAGTGCTAGGTCAACCCAACTATTGGGAGTGTTAGGTCAACACAACTATTGGGAGTGCTAGGTCAACCCAACTATTGGGGGTGCTAGGTCAACCCAACTATTGGGAGTGCTAGGTCAACCCAACTATTGGGAGTGTTAGGTCAACCCAACTATTGGGAGTGCTAGGTCAACCCAACTATTGGGAGTGCAAGGTCAACCCAACTATTGGGAGTGCTAGGTCAACCCAACTATTGGGAGTACTAGGTCAACCCAACTATTGGGAGTGCTAGGTCAACCCAACTATTGGGAGTGTTAGGTCAACCCAACTATTGGGAGTGCTAGGTCAACCCAACTATTGGGAGTGTTAGTTCAACCCAACTATCGGGAGTTTAGGTCAACCCAACTATTGGGAGTGCTAGGTCAACCCAACTATTGGGAGTGCTAGGTCAACCCAACTATTGGGAGTGCTAGGTCAACACAACTATTGGGAGTGCTAGGTCAACCCAACTATTAGGTCAACCCAACTATTGGGAGTGCTAGGTCAACCCAACTATTGGGAGTGCTAGGTCAACCCAACTATTGGGAGTACTAGGTCAACCCAACTATTGGGAGTGCTAGGTCAACCCAACTATTGGGAGTGCTAGGTCAATCCAACTATTGGGAGTGCTAGGTCAACCCAACTATTGGGAGTGCTAGGTCAACACAACTATTGGGAGTGCTAGGTCAACCCAACTATTAGGTCAACCCAACTATTGGGAGTGCTAGGTCAACCCAACTATTGGGAGTGCTAGGTCAACCCAACTATTGGGAGTACTAGGTCAACCCAACTATTGGGAGTGCTAGGTCAACCCAACTATTGGGAGTGCTAGGTCAACCCAACTATTGGGAGTGCTGGGTCAACCCAACTATTGGGAGTGCTGGGTCAACCCAACTATTGGGAGTGCTGGGTCAACCCAACTATTGGGAGTGCTAGGTCAACCCAACTATTGGGAGTGCTAGGTCAACCCAACTATTGGGAGTGCTAGGTCAACCCAACTATTGGGAGTGCTAGGTCAACCCAACTATTGGGAGGGCTAGGTCAACCCAACTATTGGGAGTGCTAGGTCAACCCAACTATTGGGAGTGCTGGGTCAACCCAACTATTGGGAGTGCTGGGTCAACCCAACTATTGGGAGTGCTAGGTCAACCCAACTATTGGGAGTGCTGGGTCAACCCAACTATTGGGAGTGCTAGGTCAACCCAACTATTGGGAGTGCTAGGTCAACCCAACTATTGGGAGTGCTAGGTCAACCCAACTATTGGGAGTGCTAGGTCAACCCAACTACATTGGGAGTGCTAGGTCAACCCAACTATTGGGAGTACTAGGTCAACCCAACTATTGGGAGTGCTAGGTCAACCCAACTATTGGGAGTACTAGGTCAACCCAACTATTGGGAGTGCTAGGTCAACCCAACTATTGGGAGTGCTAGGTCAACCCAACTATTGGGAGTGCTAGGTCAACCCAACTATTGGGAGTGCTGGGTCAACCCAACTATTGGGAGTGCTGGGTCAACCCAACTATTGGGAGTGCTAGGTCAACCCAACTATTGGGAGTGCTAGGTCAACCCAACTATTGGGAGTGCTAGGTCAACCCAACTATTGGGAGTGCTAGGTCAACCCAACTATTGGGAGGGCTAGGTCAACCCAACTATTGGGAGTGCTAGGTCAACCCAACTATTGGGAGTGCTGGGTCAACCCAACTATTGGGAGTGCTGGGTCAACCCAACTATTGGGAGTGCTAGGTCAACCCAACTATTGGGAGTGCTGGGTCAACCCAACTATTGGGAGTGCTGGGTCAACCCAACTATTGGGAGTGCTAGGTCAACCCAACTATTGGGAGTGCTAGGTCAACCCAACTATTGGGAGTGCTAGGTCAACCCAACTATTGGGAGTGCTAGGTCAACCCAACTACATTGGGAGTACTAGGTCAACCCAACTATTGGGAGTGCTATATAGGTCAACCCAAGCCAAGCTAGACTTCCAGTACAAGTGAATGTGAATGGAAAATACACTACAGGAAGTGCTGTATAAAAATTCACAACCACAGACCCAGCACAAAGTTTGCATAGGCCGCCACAGAGCAGCATGTGGTGAGTGATCGAGCGGCAGCTGCAAGCAACCAATGTTTCTGCAAAGGAAGAGCCAAGCAGGTATGATTGTCAACATAGAGGTACAATTGGCAAGGTCAGACAGAGGTCACTTGATTTCTAGCTCCACTTTCTACAGTTTATGGGAAATGTGAAATAGCTCCTGCTTATGAATAAGGCAGTGGCAACACCCGAGTGCCTTCCTTATGAATAAGTCTATTCCAGCGGAGGCAACACCCGAGTGCCTTCCTTATGAATAAGTCTATTCCAGCAGTGGCAACACCCGAGTGCCTTCCTTATGAATAAGTCTATTCCAGCAGTGGCAACACCCGAGTGCCTTCCTGATGAATAAGTCTATTCCAGTGGTGGCAACACCCGAGTGCCTTCCTTATGAATAAGTCTATTCCAGCAGAGGCAACACCCGAGTGCCTTCCTTATGAATAAGTCTATCCCAGCGGTGGCAACACCCGAGTGCCTTCCTTATGAATAAGTCTATCCCAGCGGTGGCAACACCCGAGTGCCTTCCTTATGAATAAGTCTACTCCAGCAGTGGCAACACCCGAGTGCCTTCCTTATGAATAAGTCTATTCCAGCGGAGGCAACACCCGAGTGCCTTCCTTATGAATAACTCTATTCCAGCAGTGTCAACACCCGAGTGCCTTCCTTATGAATAAGTCTATTCCAGCAGTGGCAACACCCGAGTGCCTTCCTTATGAATAAGTCTATTCCAGCGGTGGCAACACCCGAGTGCCTTCCTTATGAATAAGTATATTCCAGCGGTGGCAACACCCGAGTGCCTTCCTTATGAATAAGTATATTCCAGCGGAGGCAACACCCGAGTGCCTTCCTTATGAATAAGTCTATCCCAGCGGTGGCAACACCCGAGTGCCTTCCTTATGAATAAGTCTACTCCAGCAGTGGCAACACCCGAGTGCCTTCCTTATGAATAAGTCTATTCCAGCGGTGGCAACACCCGAGTGCCTTCCTTATGAATAAGTCTATTCCTGCAGTGGCAACACCCGAGTGCCTTCCTTATGAATAAGTCTATTCCAGCGGTGGCAACACCCGAGTGCCTTCCTTATGAATAAATCTATTCCAGCGGAGGCAACACCCGAGTGCCTTCCTTATGAATAAGTCTACTCCAGCAGTGGCAACACCCGAGTGCCTTCCTTATGAATAAGTCTATTCCAGCAGCGAGTGCCTTCCTTATGAATAAGTCTATTCCAGCGGTGGCAACACCCGAGTGCCTTCCTTATGAATAAGTCTATTCCAGCGGTGGCAACACCCGAGTGCCTTCCTTATGAATAAGTCTATTCCAGCGGTGGCAACACCCGAGTGCCTTCCTTATGAATAAGTCTATTCCAGCGGTGGCAACACCCGAGTGCCTTCCTTATGAATAAGTCTATTCCAGCAGTGGCAACACCCGAGTGCCTTCCTTATGAATAAGTCTATTCCAGCGGTGGCAACACCCGAGTGCCTTCCTTATGAATAAGTCTATTCCAGCAGTGGCAACACCCGAGTGCCTTCCTTATGAATAAGTCTATTCCAGCAGTGGCAACACCCGAGTGCCTTCCTTATGAATAAGTCTATTCCAGCGGTGGCAACACCCGAGTGCCTTCCTTATGAATAAGTCTATTCCAGCAGTGGCAACACCCGAGTGCCTTCCTTATGAATAAGTCTATTCCAGCAGCGAGTGCCTTCCTGATGAATAAGTCTATTCCAGCGGTGGCAACACCCGAGTGCCTTCCTTATGAATAAGTCTATTCCAGCGGAGGCAACACCCGAGTGCCTTCCTTATGAATAAGTCTACTCCAGCAGTGGCAAAACCCGAGTGCCTTCCTTATGAATAAGTCTATTCCAGCGGAGGCAACACCCGAGTGCCTTCCTTATGAATAAGTCTATTCCAGCGGTGGCAACACCCGAGTGCCTTCCTTATGAATAAGTCTATCCCAGCGGTGGCAACACCCGAGTGCCTTCTTTATGAATAAGTCTATTCCAGCGGTGGCAAGACCCGAGTGCCTTCCTGATGAATAAGTCTATTCCAGCAGTGGCAACACCCGAGTGCCTTCCTTATGAATAAGTCTATTCCAGCAGTGGCAACACCCGAGTGCCTTACTTATGAATAAGTCTATTCCAGCGGTGGCAAGACCCGAGTGACTTCCTTATGAATAAGTCTATTCCAGCGGTGGCAACACCCGAGTGCCTTCCTTATGAATAAGTCTATCCCAGCGGTGGCAACACCCGAGTGCCTTCCTTATGAATAAGTCTATTCCAGCGGTGGCAAGACCCGAGTGCCTTCCTGATGAATAAGTCTATTCCAGCAGTGGCAACACCCGAGTGCCTTCCTTATGAATAAGTCTATTCCAGCAGTGGCAACACCCGAGTGCCTTACTTATGAATAAGTCTATTCCAGCGGTGGCAAGACCCGAGTGCCTTCCTTATGAATAAGTCTATTCCAGCAGTGGCAATACCCGAGTGCCTTCCTTATGAATAAGTCTATTCCAGCGGTGGCAACACCCGAGTGCCTTCCTTATGAATAAGTCTATTCCAGCGGTGGCAACACCCGAGTGCCTTCCTTATGAATAAGTCTATTCCTGCAGTGGCAACACCCGAGTGCCTTCCTTATGAATAAGTCTATTCCAGCGGTGGCAACACCCGAGTGCCTTCCTTATGAATAAGTCTACTCCAGCAGTGGCAACACCCGAGTGCCTTCCTTATGAATAAGTCTATTCCAGCGGTGGCAACACCCGAGTGCCTTCATTATGAATAAGTCTATTCCAGCGGTGGCAACACCCGAGTGCCTTCCTTATGAATAAGTCTATTCCAGCAGTGGCAACACCCGAGTGCCTTCCTTATGAATAAGTCTACTCCAGCGGTGGCAACACCCGAGTGCCTTCCTTATGAATAAGTCTATTCCAGCGGTGGCAACACCCGAGTGCCTTCCTGATGAATAAGTCTATTCCAGCAGTGGCAACACCCGAGTGCCTTCCTTATGAATAAGTCTATTCCAGCGGAGGCAACACCCGAGTGCCTTCCTTATGAATAAGTCTACTCCAGCAGTGGCAACACCCGAGTGCCTTCCTTATGAATAAGTCTATTCCAGCAGTGGCAACACCCGAGTGCCTTCCTTATGAATAAGTCTATTCCAGCGGTGGCAACACCCGAGTGCCTTCCTTATGAATAACTCTATTCCAGCAGTGGCAACACCCGAGTGCCTTCCTTATGAATAAGTCTTTCCAGCGGTGGCAACACCCGAGTGCCTTCCTTATGAATAAGTCTACTCCAGCGGTGGCAACACCCGAGTGCCTTCCTTATGAATAAGTCTTTCCAGCGGTGGCAACACCCGAGTGCCTTCCTTATGAATAAGTCTATTCCAGCGGTGGCAACACCCGAGTGCCTTCCTTATGAATAAGTCTATTCCAGCAGTGGCAACACCCGAGTGCCTTCCTTATGAATAAGTCTATTCCAGCGGTGGCAACACCCGAGTGCCTTCCTTATGAATAAGTCTATTCCAGCGGTGGCAACACCCGAGTGCCTTCCTTACGAATAAGTCTATTCCAGCGGTGGCAACACCCGAGTGCCTTCCTTATGAATAAGTCTATTCCAGCGGTGGCAACACCCGAGTGCCTTCCTTATGAATAACTCTATTCCAGCAGTGTCAACACCCGAGTGCCTTCCTTATGAATAAGTCTATTCCAGCAGTGGCAACACCCGAGTGCCTTCCTTATGAATAAGTCTATTCCAGCGGTGGCAACACCCGAGTGCCTTCCTTATGAATAAGTATATTCCAGCGGTGGCAACACCCGAGTGCCTTCCTTATGAATAAGTATATTCCAGCGGAGGCAACACCCGAGTGCCTTCCTTATGAATAAGTCTATCCCAGCGGTGGCAACACCCGAGTGCCTTCCTTATGAATAAGTCTATTCCAGCAGTGGCAACACCCGAGTGCCTTCCTTATGAATAAGTCTATTCCAGCGGTGGCAACACCAGAGTGCCTTCCTTATGAATAAGTCTATTCCAGCGGTGGCAACACCCGAGTGCCTTCCTTATGAATAAATCTATTCCAGCGGAGGCAACACCCGAGTGCCTTCCTTATGAATAAGTCTATTCCAGCAGCGAGTGCCTTCCTTATGAATAAGTCTATTCCAGCGGTGGCAACACCCGAGTGCCTTCCTTATGAATAAGTCTATTCCAGCGGTGGCAACACCCGAGTGCCTTCCTTATGAATAAGTCTATTCCAGCGGTGGCAACACCCGAGTGCCTTCCTTATGAATAAGTCTATTCCAGCGGTGGCAACACCCGAGTGCCTTCCTTATGAATAAGTCTATTCCAGCAGTGGCAACACCCGAGTGCCTTCCTTATGAATAAGTCTATTCCAGCGGTGGCAACACCCGAGTGCCTTCCTTATGAATAAGTCTATTCCAGCAGTGGCAACACCCTAGTGCCTTCCTTATGAATAAGTCTATTCCAGCAGTGGCAACACCCGAGTGCCTTCCTTATGAATAAGTCTATTCCAGCGGTGGCAACACCCGAGTGCCTTCCTTATGAATAAGTCTATTCCAGCAGTGGCAACACCCGAGTGCCTTCCTTATGAATAAGTCTATTCCAGCAGCGAGTGCCTTCCTGATGAATAAGTCTATTCCAGCGGAGGCAACACCCGAGTGCCTTCCTTATGAATAAGTCTACTCCAGCAGTGGCAACACCCGAGTGCCTTCCTTATGAATAAATCTATTCCAGCGGTGGCAACACCCGAGTGCCTTCCTTATGAATAAGTCTATTCCAGCGGTGGCAACACCCGAGTGCCTTCCTTATGAATAAGTCTATCCCAGCGGTGGCAACACCCGAGTGCCTTCCTTATGAATAAGTCTATTCCAGCGGTGGCAAGACCCGAGTGCCTTCCTGATGAATAAGTCTATTCCAGCAGTGGCAACACCCGAGTGCCTTCCTTATGAATAAGTCTATTCCAGCAGTGGCAACACCCGAGTGCCTTACTTATGAATAAGTCTATTCCAGCGGTGGCAACACCCGAGTGCCTTCCTTATGAATAAGTCTATTCCAGCAGTGGCAACACCCGAGTGCCTTACTTATGAATAAGTCTATTCCACAGTGGCAACACCCGAGTGCCTTCCTTATGAATAAGTCTATTCCAGCAGTGGCAACACCCGAGTGCCTTACTTATGAATAAGTCTATTCCAGCGGTGGCAACACCCGAGTGCCTTCCTTATGAATAAGTCTATTCCAGCGGTGGCAACACCCGAGTCCCTTCCGGCCAAAGAGAGAGAGAGAGGAGGGCAGAGGAAGGGAAAGAGTGAGAATGGCGTGGCATGATCATTGACTCACATAAAAGGATCTGAGAGCGAGTGTGTAGAGAGAAACCAAATGGTGGAGGGCTTGATGTAGAGAATACATGGTGGCTTCTTCCCTGGCACTGGGCAGGAGCCACAAGGCAGTTGACTTCTTCTATTGCGGTGCCCACCTCTCTAATCATAAACAGAACATTAGAACCCTTCAAGCAAAGCTTCAGACAAACCTAGGCTGACAAAGAACAACAGCTAGGGAAAACCTAGGCTGATGCACAAAGAACAACAGCTAGGGCAAACCTAGGCTGATGCACAAAGAACCACAGCTAGGGCAAACCTAGGCTGATGCATAAAGAACAACAGCTAGGGCAAACCTAGGCTGATGCACGAAGAACAACAGCTAGGGCAAACCTAGGCTGATGCATAAAGAACAACAGCTAGGGCAAACCTAGGCTGATGCATGAAGAACAACAGCTAGGGCAAACCTAGGCTGATGCACAAAGAACCACAGCTAGGGAAAACCTAGGCTGATGCATAAAGAACAACAGCTAGGGCAAACCTAGGCTGATGCATGAAGAACAACAGCTAGGGCAAACCTAGGCTGATGCACAAAGAACCACAGCTAGGGCAAACCTAGGCTGATGCATAAAGAACAACAGCTAGGGCAAACCTAGGCTGATGCATAAAGAACAACAGCTAGGGGAAACCTAGGCTGATGCATGAAGAACAACAGCTAGGGCAAATCTAGGCTGATGTATGAAAAAGAAGAGCTACAGTCATGCAGAATTATAGGGCTAGGCCTAACATAAAGCTACCACACATCTTTACTACAGTATCTAGGGGCTGGGCTCAGAGCAGCAGCTAAGGGCTGGTGGCTGCTCAAGAGCAGCAGCTACGAGCAGCAAATATAAGCAGCTAAGGCCTGGGGACTCAGAGCAACAGCTATGAGCAGCTTAGGGCTGGGGACTCAGAGCAGCACCTATGAGCAGCTAAGGGCTTGGGACTCAGAGCAGCACTTATGAGCAGCTAAGGGCTGGAACAAAGCTAAGAGCAGCTAAGGGCTAGTGAGGGAACAGCTAAGAGCACCTAAGGTCTGGTGAGGCTACAGCTAAGAGCAGTTAACTGGTGAGGCTACAGCTAAGAGCAACTAAAGGCTGGTGAGGCAGCAGCTAAGAGGAGCTAAGGACTGGTGAGGCAGCAGCTAAGAGCAGCTAAGGACTGGTGAGGCTACAGCTAAGAGCAGCTAAGGACTGGTGAGGCAGCAGCTAAGGACTGGTGAGGCTACAGCTAAGAGCAGCTAAGGACTGGTGAGGCACTGGTGAGGCTACAGCTAAGAGCAACTAAAGGCTGGTGATACCGCTAAGAGCAGCTAAGGCCTGGTGAGGCAGCAGCTAAGAGCAAAGGACTGGTGAGGCAGCAGCTAAGAGCAACTAAAGGCTGGTGAGGCAGCAGCTAAGAGCAGCTAAGGACTGGTGAGGCTGCATCTAAGAGCAGCTAAGGACTGGTGAGGCAGCAGCTAAGAGCAGCTAAGGACTGGTGAGGCAGCAGCTAAGAGTAGCTAACAGGTGAGGCTACAGCTAAGAGCAGCTAAAGGCTGGTGAGGCTGCAGCTAAGAGCAGCTAAGGACTGGTGAGGCTGCAGCTAAGAGCAGCTAAGGACTGGTGAGGCTGCAGCTAAGAGCAGCTAAGGCCTGGTGAGGCAGCAGCTAAGAGCAGCTAAGGACTGGTGAGGCTACAGCTAAGAGCAGCTAACTGGTGAGGCTACAGCTAAGAGCAACTAAAGGCTGGTGATACAGCTAAGAGCAGCTAAGGGCTGGTGAGGCTGCAGCTAAGAGCAGCTAAGGACTAGTGAGGCAACAGCTAAGAGCAGCTAAGGACTAGAAGCTTGAACAGCTAAGGACTGGTGAGGCAGCAGCTAAGAGCAGCTAAGGACTGGTGAGGCTACAGCTAAGAGCAGCTAAGGACTGATGGGACAGAGCTAAGAGCAGCTAAGGGCTGGATGGCTTAATGCAGCATACATGTATAGGCTAGGGATGAGAGGGAGGCATGCCTTACTCTGAAAATGCAGCAGTGAACTCTGGTGGAGTTGCCATCTGAAGTAATGCAGTCTGCCACAGCAGGTAAGTCTGCGTACGCCTCAATCTTCCACCTGGCAATGTGAATTTTAGTCCGACACTTATTGGCTACCCCCATCAAAATATGCTCGTAGCCAAAGCTGGCACAGTGCAAGAGAACCACGTTACATACATCCTTGGCCAGCCAGCTACGAGGCAAAGGTGGTGACACACACACACATACATGTAGACATCTGCACAGTGTCTGAACAGAGCTGTGACCTTCTTACCTTTCAGTAATCTCCAAAATTTTGTCTCGTGCAGTTTCCTGAAATGCACACAAATGTGCACAAGGTTTGCAGTGAAAGACACAAGATAGAGCATTATAATTGTCACCACCCATTTATTTCCTCCATCCAACACTCTCTGCTATCTCTTCCCTCTTTCAGTTCCCTCATATCTCTTCATCCTCCCCCACCCTCCTAAGTTTCCCTTCTTCCTCCTTCTGTCTCTTCTTTTCCTCTTCCTTCAGTCTCTTCTCTTCCTCCTCCTATCACATCTCTTCCTACCTCTTCTCTTCCTCCTCCTCCATCTCCTCAGCCACAACTTCCTTTTCCATCAACTCACTCGAGAGGGTAACTTGGCGGCGATGGGATGGAAGAACGTGGTGTCCAGATACACGGAAGAGATGTCGACCACACTGCAGGGAGTGGCACTGATCATAATTAGTCATTATTACATGCTAAAGGATCACCATTACCATTTGTTAGAATGGAGGGGTTGCAGACGCTGTGTTTCTTCCAGTGTGAGCCGGAAGTCTCCAGTGTACAAAACATTCCCACCTTCTCCCTGAAAGAAAAACCTACACAGAAATAATGAGGGTGTTGACTGAGACACGATCCAGAGAGAGCTTATGGGCACATAGAAGTGTGTTGACTGAGCACAATCTAGAGAGAGCTTATGGACACATAGAAGTGTGTTGACTGAGCACAATCTAGAGAGCTTATGGGCACATTGAAGTGTGTTGACTGAGCACAATCTAGAGAGAGCTTATGGACACATAGAAGTGTGTTGACTGAGCACAATCTAGAGAGAGCTTAAGGGCACATAGAAGTGTGTTGACTGAGCACAATCTAGAGAGAGCTTATTGGCACACTGAAGTGTGTTGACTGAGCACAATCTAGAGAGAGCTTATGGACACATAGAAGTGTGTTGACTGAGCACAATCTAGAGAGAGCTTATGGACACATAGAAGTGTGTTGACTGAGCACAATCTAGAGAGAGCTTATGGACACATAGAAGTGTGTTGACTGAGCACAATCTAGAGAGAGCTTATGGACACATAGAAGTGTGTTGACTGAGCACAATCTAGAGAGAGCTTATGGACACATAGAAGTGTGTTGACTGAGCACAATCTAGAGAGAGCTTATGGACACATAGAAGTGTGTTGACTGAGCACAATCTAGAGAGAGCTTATGGGCACATTGAAGTGTGTTGACTGAGCACAATCTAGAGAGAGCTTATGGACACATAGAAGTGTGTTGACTGAGCACAATCTAGAGAGAGCTTATGGACACATAGAAGTGTGTTGACTGAGCACAATCTAGAGAGAGCTTATGGACACATAGAAGTGTGTTGACTGAGCACAATCTAGAGAGAGCTTATGGACACATAGAAGTGTGTTGACTGAGCACAATCTAGAGAGAGCTTATGGACACATAGAAGTGTGTTGACTGAGCACAATCTAGAGAGCTTATGGACACATAGAAGTGTGTTGACTGAGCACAATCTAGAGAGAGCTTATGGGCACATAGAAGTGTGTTGACTGAGCACAATCTAGAGAGAGCTTATGGACACATAGAAGTGTGTTGACTGAGCACAATCTAGAGAGCTTATGGACACATAGAAGTGTGTTGACTGAGCACAATCTAGAGAGAGCTTATGGACACATAGAAGTGTGTTGACTGAGCACAATCTAGAGAGAGCTTATGGACACATAGAAGTGTGTTGACTGAGCACAATCTAGAGAGAGCTTATGGACACATAGAAGTGTGTTGACTGAGCACAATCTAGAGAGAGCTTATGGACACATAGAAGTGTGTTGACTGAGCACAATCTAGAGAGAGCTTATGGGCACATAGAAGTGTGTTGACTGAGCACAATCTAGAGAGAGCTTATGGACACATAGAAGTGTGTTGACTGAGCACAATCTAGAGAGAGCTTATGGACACATAGAAGTGTGTTGACTGAGCACAATCTAGAGAGAGCTTATGCACACATAGAAGTGTGTTGACTGAGCACAATCTAGAGAGAGCTTATGGACACATAGAAGTGTGTTGACTGAGCACAATCTAGAGAGAGCTTATGGACACATAGAAGTGTGTTGACTGAGCACAATCTAGAGAGAGCTTATGGACACATAGAAGTGTGTTGACTGAGCACAATCTAGAGAGAGCTTATGCACACATAGAAGTGTGTTGACTGAGCACAATCTAGAGAGAGCTTATGGACACATAGAAGTGTGTTGACTGAGCACAATCTAGAGAGAGCTTATGGGTACATAGAAGTGTGTTGACTGAGCACAATCTAGAGAGAGCTTATGGACACATAGAAGTGTGTTGACTGAGACACGATCCAGAGAGAGCTTATGGACACATAGAAGTGTGTTGACTGAGCACAATCTAGAGAGAGCTTATGGACACATAGAAGTGTGTTGACTGAGCACAATCTAGAGAGAGCTTATGGACACATAGAAGTGTGTTGACTGAGCACAATCTAGAGAGAGCTTATGGACACATAGAAGTGTGTTGACTGAGCACAATCTAGAGAGAGCTTATGGACACAGAAGTGTGTTGACTGAGCACAATCTAGAGAGAGCTTATGGACACATAGAAGTGTGTTGACTGAGCACAATCTAGAGAGAGCTTATGCACACATAGAAGTGTGTTGACTGAGCACAATCTAGAGAGAGCTTATGGACACATAGAAGTGTGTTGACTGAGCACAATCTAGAGAGAGCTTATGGACACATAGAAGTGTGTTGACTGAGCACAATCTAGAGAGAGCTTATGGACACATAGAAGTGTGTTGACTGAGCACAATCTAGAGAGAGCTTATGGACACATAGAAGTGTGTTGACTGAGCACAATCTAGAGAGAGCTTATGGACACATAGAAGTGTGTTGACTGAGCACAATCTAGAGAGAGCTTATGGACACATAGAAGTGTGTTGACTGAGCACAATCTAGAGAGAGCTTAAGGGTACATAGAAGTGTGTTGACTGAGCACAATCCAGAGAGAGCTTATGGACACATAGAAGTGTGTTGAGTGAGCACAATCTAGAGAGAGCTTATGGACACATAGAAGTGTGTTGACTGAGCACAATCTAGAGAGAGCTTATGGACACATAGAAGTGTGTTGACTGAGCACAATCTAGAGAGAGCTTATGGACACATAGAAGTGTGTTGACTGAGCACAATCTAGAGAGAGCTTATGGACACATAGAAGTGTGTTGACTGAGCACAATCTAGAGAGAGCTTATGGACACATAGAAGTGTGTTGACTGAGCACAATCTAGAGAGAGCTTATGGACACATAGAAGTGTGTTGACTGAGCACAATCTAGAGAGCTTATGGACACATAGAAGTGTGTTGACTGAGCACAATCTAGAGAGAGCTTATGGACACATAGAAGTGTGTTGACTGAGCACAATCTAGAGAGAGCTTATGGGCACACTGAAGTGTGTTGACTGAGCACAATCTAGAGAGAGCTTATGGACACATAGAAGTGTGTTGACTGACAATCTAGAGAGAGCTTATGGACACATAGAAGTGTGTTGACTGAGCACAATCTAGAGAGAGCTTATGGACACATAGAAGTGTGTTGACTGAGCACAATCTAGAGAGAGCTTATGGACACATAGAAGTGTGTTGACTGAGCACAATCTAGAGAGAGCTTATGGACACATAGAAGTGTGTTGACTGAGCACAATCTAGAGAGAGCTTATGGACACATAGAAGTGTGTTGACTGAGCACAATCTAGAGAGAGCTTATGGACACATAGAAGTGTGTTGACTGAGCACAATCTAGAGAGAGCTTATGGACACATAGAAGTGTGTTGACTGAGCACAATCTAGAGAGAGCTTATGGACACATAGAAGTGTGTTGACTGAGCACAATCTAGAGAGAGCTTATGGACACATAGAAGTGTGTTGACTGAGCACAATCTAGAGAGAGCTTATGGACACATAGAAGTGTGTTGACTGAGCACAATCTAGAGAGAGCTTATGGACACAGAAGTGTGTTGACTGAGCACAATCTAGAGAGAGCTTATGGACACATAGAAGTGTGTTGACTGAGCACAATCTAGAGAGAGCTTAAGGGCACATAGAAGTGTGTTGACTGAGCACAATCTAGAGAGAGCTTATGGACACATAGAAGTGTGTTGACTGAGCACAATCTAGAGAGAGCTTATGGACACATAGAAGTGTGTTGACTGAGCACAATCTAGAGAGAGCTTATGGACACATAGAAGTGTGTTGACTGAGCACAATCTAGAGAGAGCTTATGGACACATAGAAGTGTGTTGACTGAGCACAATCTATAGAGAGCTTATGGACACATAGAAGTGTGTTGACTGAGCACAATCTAGAGAGAGCTTATGGACACATAGAAGTGTGTTGACTGAGCACAATCTAGAGAGAGCTTATGGACACATAGAAGTGTGTTGACTGAGCACAATCTAGAGAGAGCTTATGGACACATAGAAGTGTGTTGACTGAGCACAATCTAGAGAGAGCTTATGGACACATAGAAGTGTGTTGACTGAGCACAATCTAGAGAGCTTATGGACACATAGAAGTGTGTTGACTGAGCACAATCTAGAGAGAGCTTATGGACACATAGAAGTGTGTTGACTGAGCACAATCTAGAGAGATCTTATGGGCACATTTTCCCAGGGATTTTCTTCACTGTGTTGGAGGAGCCTTTTGAGGCACCAACACACACCTGTTTTCAGAATACAAAAAGTTCATCCTGAAACCACATGGTGGTAGTACCAGGAAATCACATGACCAGGTCATATAAAAGCTACTACATGTATGACCAGGAAGTATCACAATAAAATAGGTCAGTCACATGACATCAAGGTTGCCAAATTAACAAGACAAAGGGTGGTCATGTGACAGGAGAGCTCACATGACAGAGCCAGGGCAGTGGCCGGCAGGTAGCAAGGTCACAGTGAAGCTGAGCATAGGGAAATCGGACAAGGACTCCAGCGTCATGGCTACAGGCTGCTCCATAGGCATGGCCTTCAAGTAAGGAGCCAGGCTGGTAAACTCAGGGTCTTTGAGCAGAAGAGCACGAGTCACCTCGGAGCAATGGAAGCTTGTCTGGCTGGAGGAGGAAGGGGGGGGAGGAACGGACTGATCAGGACTGCACAGAGAAGAGCAACCTGAATACCAGTAGGAAGATGGAGTAGACCTATATTATTTAGCCTCGAGGCGCAGCATACAATGCGGTACTTGAGGAAGGGGTTAATATTCGTGGCTTCCACGGTTAGAATGCAATCCACACACATGAATATTCATAAAGGCAGCAGAGCATGGATGGTGGGTTTCCAACCCACGAATATTTCCTGTGGATATATATTCGTGCCACCACCTATGAATATTTAATTCCTCAAAAATATCTCTCCATATGGCACATTGTGTCTGCTAATTAACTACCTTGTGGCGTGTGTGCATGCGTGCAACAAGTAATTAAGAGTGTCTGCACATGTACTGAAGGTTGCTGCTGAACATGTGCAAACAAAATATCTCCTGTTGCACTTCTCTTAAAAGTGAGGAATGTGTTTAGAGTGTGTATCATGTGATCTTCTAAATGTTTTCACTAGAGTATTGTATGTTTAGGACACCCATCCAAAATATGACCCTTTACCAGCTTTACCAGCTAAATATGACCATTTATTAATCACAAGCCGAGTAATTAACACCCATGAAAAACATGACCCTTTACCAGCTAAATACCCTTTACCAGCTAATCACAAGCCGAATAATATTACATCACAAGCCGAATAGTGAATTAACACCCATGCAAAACATGACCCCTTACCAGCTAAATATGACCATTTATTAATCACAACCTGAGTAATTAATATGACCCTTCACCAACTACTGGAATATAATATGGACTGTGCGGTGTGACTCTTTACCAATAGAGAGCTGGCAATATGTATGACCCTTTACCAACCACTAGATGAACAAAATTTGGATATTGGACAGCATATGATTGGCCACACCTACCGTGCTTGGAGTGCGTGGACAATAGCAGTGGAACCTAAACCAGTCATGTGATCTGCATAGGTAATAATAGTGCATAGGTTAGGTACATAGGTTAGGTACTGCATAGTAATAAGTGTAAAAGTGTAATAGCACTAGTAATGGCACTTTCATAGAGTACAAATTGAACCCCATAATATTTATTAATTGAACCAGATAATATTTATTAGAGAACCAGGTGAGAATATTTTGAAATATATGGACCTCCATGGGGCCTCGCCAAATAAAGAAGGAGGGGCCAAGAGTGTAGGTCACCACTGTTTCTAGGACTGATGGCCGAACACTTACTGTCCAGTGAGCGATGAAGGGTTGGGACTCGACATGTTTTAAACACTCACTCACTCACCCCCCCCCCCCCCCCCCCCCCCCCCTCACTCATACCACACACACACAGACAGGTGCTTTCACTGTAACTGTCCTGGATATATGTTATTTTGATTCGTATGGAGCACTTTCTAGTATAAATGGTAAAGATCATCATAATCAGTGAGACTATAGTCGAACAATGTCGAGCTGGGAGCTGCTACAAACCAATTATCACCCACCAGCTAACTAGTGTCATCGCCATAGAAACACTCATATCCGTTTATGGTATTGGTAAAGGGTCTGGCTATTAACAAGTACCACAGAAATTATAATGGTGACAGGAGAAACCCTTTCCCAGATCACACACTAGAGAGGGTTGGGGACTGCGATCTTCACACCAAGTTACACATCATTACCAATGCCAGTTAGTGCATATAATTATTGCTTGACAGCAGTCAGCATGTATATTTGCTCATTGTTGGCTTTGGAGACAGAATAGAAGAGACGTTGGCTGTGTTGATGTAAAGACTCTTGTTTCGGAAGGCAGATTTTCTCTCCTACGTAAGTTTGCCTAGTAAGGCTGGCAAGGCATCTGGGTTGCTGAGACTTACGGCAGAAGCTATAATAAGCTAGCAAACACTTTAGAAGTGGCAAAGACATATTTTTAAGCCAACCTTTGGGTAGCAAGAATTAGAATTACACCATGCATGAGCACATCGCCTCTTCCTAAGTGTTGGGGTAGGCATGTCTCAGACAAGGACATCACCCCACAAAGCAACTTTCACTTGAACCCGTCATGAGTTACTTGCTGATTGATGGTTTAATATTGATGACCTTGCAATTCACGAGGTAAAACTTGAAATTGCAGCCTTCAACAGGAAAAAGGCGGCCATCACAGAGGAAAGTCAAGTATCCAAGCGGCCGCCTATGGTTGATTGCTTACTGGTGTGCAGCAGCAGCAGTGTTTCCAGGCAGTGCTGCAGCAGCAGGTGCTATATAGTCCAGTTGTTCAATCTGTGTGCTTAATCAGACCTGAATATAAATTTTGCTATTACTATGGAAACCTTTACAACATAGTAATTACGTGTCTTGTCCACACATAAGATCACTGGCCTTCATGTAAAATAGCTGCTAGGGCTCTAATATAATGGCTAACTAGACATTGGTGCACTGAGATGTGATAATAGTGCGTGTTTATTACTAACCTCTGTGACAATGTGATAGAAAGAACGCCCTTCCTCTCTCACAGTTAGAAGGGATAAAATGGTCTATAATAACTCCAGGGTACTCAATTACACTACCCCTGAATACGCTCATCTTGCCGGCTCCTCCAGTAGGGCGGCACAGCCGGCCCCTACTCAGATTCCTCCCGCACACAACTAGTTAGCTGGGAATCCCACTCTCTTGTCTTTGACGATCCCTTACCTCACCAGCGGCGCCTATTTCTACGCGTGAAAGGAGTTCGTTTTGCGTTTATGTCATTGATATAAAGGCGTTGGTCTCTTGCTACTCAAGTTAACAAGCTGCTGAGAGAGGAATTAGACCCACCTGAAAATGCGACCCATCCCAACAAGAAGAGAGCGAAGGCTAGCGACTCACTAGAATCCTTGGGCCGAAGGGTATCCGCTAAGCTAGAGGAAGGGGATTTTAAGGGGGCAGTGCGTTTGGCATGCTCAGAGGATTCCATAGCAGAGAAGGACGAGGCCACTTTCAAATCATTGAGAGATAAGCATCCCTCTGCCCACCCTGACTCATCAATTCCATTGCCTCCTGTTGTGGCTCCCCATCCCACCCCAGTGTCAGAGGCTGATGTAGCTCGTGCCATCAAGTCGTTTCCATGTGGCTCAGCTGGGGGTGTGGATGGTTTGAGACCACAACACTTAAAGGACATGATGAAGTCAGCCAGCAGTGATTCATCTTTCCTCCTTTCTGCCCTTAGAGCTTTTACGACTTTGGTTTTGGAGGGTAGGACAC
This sequence comes from Cladorhizidae sp. MBARI D1340-BT2, assembly GCA_028752905.1. Lineage (NCBI taxonomy): Eukaryota > Metazoa > Porifera > Demospongiae > Poecilosclerida > Cladorhizidae > Cladorhizidae sp. MBARI D1340-BT2. The sequence continues at coordinate 10,017,481 of JAQNBH010000015.1, forward strand.
CTCTCTCTGTCCGTCCCTTTTTCTTTGGCGCTAATCTGACTGCACTCGAGAAGAAGGATGGGGGGATTAGGCCCATCGCAGTTGGATGTACGCTCAGACGCCTTGTAGCCAAAATTGCTGGGAACCAGGTCATGCATGAAATGGCGTCTTTGCTTGCCCCTACACAGTTGGGTTATGGAGTACGGGGTGGTGTTGAGGCTGCTGTCCATGCTACCAGGCAATACATCAGACATCTGCAACCAAATCATGCTGTGCTAAAGCTTGATTTCAAGAATGCCTTTAATTCCGTGCATAGAGACAAAATGCTTAGGTTTGTTCAGGTTTTAGCCCCACAAATATACCCCTTTGTACACTCGGTGTACTCTTCTCCATCCAACCTTTTCTGGGAGGATCAGACTCTGCAGTCTGCTGAAGGTGTCCAACAGGGTGACCCACTTGGTCCCTTGCTATTTTGTTTGTCCCTCCATCAACACTGTGCCCAAATGTCATCTGAGTTGTGTATAATGTACTTGGATGACATCACTCTAGGCGGTACTACTGAGGACATTGTCAAGGATCTCTCCTGCATACAATCAGCTTCAGAGTTGGGTCTGTCACTAAATAATGGAAAGTCGGAGATCATCTGCCATGACCCAGTCACAAGAGGGACTATATTATGCTCACTTCCAGGTGCATGTGTGACAGATCCTGATGAAGCATGTCTTCTTGGTGCACCGCTTGGTAGCGTAGAATCGATCTCTGCTTCCCTTTTGGAGAAGGTGAAATCCCTTGAGGTGATGGGGGGAAAGGCTAAGCTACATCTCGGCCCATGAGGCTTTGATTTTACTGCGTAGCTCATTTTCCATCCCAAAGCTGCAGTACATCCTCAGGAGCTCCCCTTGCTTCCTGTCTCAGCTACCTATGACGATGCCCTCAAGACTATTGTGAGCAGCATCATCAATATTCAATTTGGTGATGATGACACAGCTTGGTCTCAAGCCAGTCTTCCAATCAGAGTAGGTGGTCTTGGTATTAGGCGTGCTGTGCAGATTGCCCCATCAGCCTTCATGGCCTCGGCTGCTGCCTGTTGCGACCTGGTCCAACGTATCCTCCCTACACACCTGCAGTCTCTCCCACTCCAAAATCGTGAAGAGGCTTTATTGCTGTGGTCAAAAGATCATGATTTTCCTACACCTCTTGGTTCAGCAGCATGCCTCCAGAAGTCGTGGGATGCCTATCAAGTTTACAAAGACGTGGAGTCCTTGCTAAGCAATGCCTCAGATAGCCTGACAAGAGCTAGGCTTTTGGCTGTCTCTGCTAGGGAATCTGGAGCATGGCTTCGTGCACCCCCAATCTCCAACTTGGGTTTGAGGATGGACGACGCAACTATCAGGATTGCTGTTGGCCTTCGTTTGGGGTCCCCTCTTTGCCATCCCCACTTATGCCAGCACTGTGATGCAGAGGTGGACCATTTTGGTCTGCACAGTTTGAGCTGCAAGAAGAGTGAGGGTCGTCACTACCGACATTCCTCAATGAATAACATTATTCATAGGGCTATGTCATCTGCTCAGGTATATACCTTCAAGGCTGGAACCGTCTGGACTCAATCATATGGACGGCAAGCGTCCAGATGGAATCACCATGGTGCCATGGAAATGTGGCAAGCCCCTGATCTGGGATGTGACCTGCCCCAACACTCTGGCACAGTCCTATTGTGCTCAAGCTACCAGGAGCTCAGGTGCGGTAGCTGCCATGGCTGAAGAGAAAAAGGAGGACAAGTACCACTGCCTTACCAGGAATTTTTTTGTTGTGCCAGTTGCGGTTGAGACCCTAGGTGCCATTGGCCCAAAGTCATTGGCCTTCCTAAAGGAACTCGGAAGGAAAATGAAGCAACACACTGGGGAAGAGAATTCATACCAATTTTTGATGCAACAATTGTCTGTGGCGGTACAGAGAGGCAATGCTCTTGCAGTCATGGGGGCAATGGGAGGCTCGGGCATGGACAGTCTTGTGTAATTATTAGTGTTGTTGTTGTTATTGTTTTGTTGTTTGTTGTTTGATATATATAATAAAAATATAATTATTATTGTTATAGACTGATGTGATGATAGCAACATATATAGTTGTAATGAACAGAGATAATGCAAATATGAATCTTCTTTCCTGAATCCTGGATGTTTCGATGCTGGTATATGCTGGTATATATAATAAATCACAAGTGAACATGACATAATTATATAGAATACAGGAAATGTTATGAGTTGCAATCCTGCGAGCTACATACTCCACTTGTGTTACTGTAGTCCATCATCACCATTTCAGCCTTCGAAATTACAAATAAACATTATTGGCAGTCATGTAGGCAAATAGTGAGTGAAAACTCACTTCTCTGAAGGAGATTTGATGAACGTCTCCAATAATTCTTATCAGACATTCCGGCAATAAGACTGACATTATATATCCAAAATACTGCACAGGACGGGGGAAATATTTAAGAAGTTTTCAACATGTGAATGTATACTGTAAAATTCAAGACACTTGCTCACCAGAGCTAAAATAATACTGGAAGCACAGGTTGTTAGCAGTGCTTAGCACACATCCATTAAGTGCTTTGTTTTTAAGCATCTACTTTAATGTTGGTTTTAAGCCTGATGAATGGCCTTCCCAATATCACTTGTTTCCTCTCAACATTTTGGCTAGATGCTCTCACCTTCATCAACTGAATGGTTGATATAAAATTCTAGTCGAATATTGAATAATTCATTATACTGTCAGCAGAGAGTTTGTCTTCTGCTCGAGCTGTTTCTTCCGTTACTGCTTCTTCCGTTACTGAGAACAGGCATATTAGTAGATGTGGCATGACACTCAACACTGAACTTGAGAACATCTGTTCTAGCTAGATCATGTATACATTGACCCACCAATTCATGCACCCACTTCATTGGACGGAGCAATCATCACCCCAGGTCCATTTCTGCATTTGCACACACACCATGTACATTACTTCATTGGACCGATGCAATCATCACCCCAGGTCCATTTCTTCCATTTCTGCATTTGCACACACACCATGTACATTACTTCATTGGACCGATGCAATCATCACCCCAGGTCCATTTCTGCATTTGCACACACACCATGTACATTACTTCATTGGACCGCCGATGCAATCATCACCCCAGGTCCATTTCTGCATTTGCACACACACCATGTACATTACTTCATTGGACCGATGCAATCATCACCCCAGGTCAATTTCTGCATTTGCACGCACACCATGTACATTACTTCATTGGACCGATGCAATCATCACCCCAGGTCCATTTCTGCATTTGCACACACACCATGTACATTACTTCATTGGACCGATGCAATCATCACCCCAGGTCCATTTCTGCATTTGCACACACACCATGTACATTACTTCATTGGACCGATGCAATCATCACCCCAGGTCCATTTCTGCATTTGCACACACACCATGTACATTACTTCATTGGACCGATGCAATCATCACCCCAGGTCCATTCCTGCATTTGTACACACACCATGTACATTACTTCATTGGATCGATGCAATCATCACCCCAGGTCCATTTCTGCATTTGCACACACACCATGTACATTACTTCATTGGATCGATGCAATCATCACCCCAGGTCCATTTCTGCATTTGCACACACACCATGTACATTACTTCATTGGACCGATGCAATCATCACCCCAGGTCCATTTCTTCCATTTCTGCATTTGCACACACACCATGTACATTACTTCATTGGACCGATGCAATCATCACCCCAGGTCCATTTCTGCATTTGCACACACACCATGTACATTACTTCATTGGACCGCCGATGCAATCATCACCCCAGGTCCATTTCTGCATTTGCACACACACCATGTACATTACTTCATTGGACCGATGCAATCATCACCCCAGGTCAATTTCTGCATTTGCACGCACACCATGTACATTACTTCATTGGACCGATGCAATCATCACCCCAGGTCCATTTCTGCATTTGCACACACACCATGTACATTACTTCATTGGACCGATGCAATCATCACCCCAGGTCCATTTCTGCATTTGCACGCACACCATGTACATTACTTCATTGGACCGATGCAATCATCACCCCAGGTCCATTTCTGCATTTGCACACACACCATGCACATTACTTCATTGGACCGATGCAATTATCACCCCAGGTCCATTCCTGCATTTGTACACACACCATGTACATTACTTCATTGGACCGATGCAATCATCACCCCAGGTCCATTTCTGCATTTGCACACACACCATGTACATTACTTCATTGGACCGATGCAATCATCACCCCAGGTCCATTTCTGCATTTGCACACACACCATGTACATTACTTCATTGGACCGATGCAATCATCACCCCAGGTCCATTTCTGTATTTGCACACACACCATGTACATGACTTCATTGGACCGATGCAATCATCACCCCCAGGTCCATTTCTGCATTTGCACACACACCATGTACATTACTTCATTGGACCGATGCAATCATCACCCCAGGTCCATTTCTGCATTTGCACACACACCATGCACATTACTTCATTGGACCGATGCAATTATCACCCCAGGTCCATTCCTGCATTTGTACACACACCATGTACATTACTTCATTGGACCGATGCAATCATCACCCCAGGTCCATTTCTGCATTTGCACACACACCATGTACATTACTTCATTGGACCGCCGATGCAATCATCACCCCAGGTCCATTTCTGCATTTGCACACACACCATGTACATTACTTCATTGGACCGATGCAATCATCACCCCAGGTCCATTTCTGCATTTGCACACACACCATGTACATTACTTCATTGGACCGATGCAATCATCACCCCAGGTCAATTTCTGCATTTGCACACACACCATGTACATTACTTCATTGGACCGATGCAATCATCACCCCAGGTCCATTTCTGCATTTGCACACACACCATGCACATTACTTCATTGGACCGATGCAATTATCACCCCAGGTCCATTCCTGCATTTGTACACACACCATGTACATTACTTCATTGGATCGATGCAATCATCACCCCAGGTCCATTTCTGCATTTGCACACACACCATGTACATTACTTCATTGGACGGTGCAATCATCACCCCAGGTCCATTTCTGCATTTGCACACACACCATGTACATTACTTCATTGGACCGATGCAATCATCACCCCAGGTCCATTTCTGCATTTGCACGCACACCATGTACATTACTTCATTGGACCGATGCAATCATCACCCCAGGTCCATTTCTGCATTTGCACACACACCATGTACATTACTTCATTGGACGGTGCAATCATCACCCCAGGTCCATTTCTGCATTTGCACACACACCATGTACATTACTTCATTGGACCGATGCAATCATCACCCCAGGTCCATTTCTTCCATTTCTGCATTTGCACACACACTATGTACATTACTTCATTGGTCCGATGCAATCATCACCCCAGGTCCATTTCTGCATTTGCACACACACCATGTACATTACTTCATTGGACCGATGCAATCATCACCCCAGGTCCATTTCTGCATTTGCACACACACCATGTACATTACTTCATTGGACCGATGCAATCATCACCCCAGGTCCATTTCTGTATTTGCACACACACCATGTACATGACTTCATTGGACCGATGCAATCATCACCCCAGGTCCATTTCTGCATTTGCACACACACCATGTACATTACTTCATTGGTCCGATGCAATCATCACCCCAGGTCCATTTCTGCATTTGCACGCACACCATGTACATTACTTCATTGGACCGATGCAATCATCACCCCAGGTCCATTTCTGTATTTCTGCATTTGCACGCACACCATGTACATTACTTCATTGGACCGATGCAATCTACATTACTTCATTGGATCGATGCAATCATCACCCCAGGTCCATTTCTGCATTTGCACACACACCATGTACATTACTTCATTGGACCGATGCAATCATCACCCCAGGTCCATTTCTTCCATTTCTGCATTTGCACGCACACCATGTACATTACTTCATTGGACCGGGGCAATCATCACCCCAGGTCCATTTCTGCATTTGCACACACACCATGTACATGGAATAAGCTCTGGAAACATACATACCTTCATATGTTTGCCACAAAATATATGCAGCAAAAGGTCTGTGATAACATCTACCTGTTCCTTACTGAAGAGGCGTGTATCATATTGGTGAATAAGGGTTCCTGAAGACACAAGCAAACAATATGAAAATTCATTCACACTTCACCCATATCAGATGTGTACCTTACATATATAATTATACATATATAGCAGAAACTTTTGTTAGGTATTTGTTTGTAATTCATCACACAAAAATGTTCATACAATTGAGCAAATTTGATGAAGAGTCACAAAAAGAGCCACCCACACATTAGCAGTTCAGTCTACCTTTTCTTCAAAGTACAACTTAGCATGCCTAAAGAAAAGAGATTTCTCCATGTTGAAAGTAAATCAGCTATATAACATTATATACAATTACATTTTAATAATTAAAAAAACGAGAAAAAAACAAAATAAATAAAACGATATAACTATATAAAAACTTTCAGCCGACCTAAACCAATGTAAAGGTACTATTCACAATTACTTCCAACAACCCCCACCCCCCCACTCCACCCCCTTCCTGCTATAATTATGGCAACCATATCAAAACTGGAGTTGCAATCACATTAACACCACATCTCAATAATGGTGATGTTCAAGAAAGATTTTATCTTCTCACCTCTCTTTTTACAACCAGAAATATATTTATCATGTCTGTGCGAGGAAACAATTCCATTGAAGATTTTGATCAAAACTGGTTTGCTCACGTACAGCCACATCCTCAACCTGTTTAAACTCAGCTCACCAACAGATCTGCACAATATCAACGCATTTATAAACACATTTCAGTCAGCCCAATTCAACCAAGTGTGATGCTGATCAAGTGTGTGCTCCCCAGTTAGTAATGACCCACTTCAACCCAAGTGAAATGATGGGCAACATAAATGTATTACTTGACTCCACGCATCATTTTTTTTGCAGATCTCATCTTCTTTCTCTTCTTGTCAAACATGGTGAGCTCCATGGGAGCCATTTGTTGCGAGCAGTGGGAAGTACAGACATCATCACCATCAATTGTGTCACTCGAGTCTGAAGCAAGTGGAAACCAGAATATTGATTTATGCCAGCATTAGTGAACATTGATTTACGAATGGCAGCATTAACTGAACATTGATTTATGAATATTGATTTATGGCAGAATTAACTGAACATTGATTTAGGAATACTGATTTATGGCAGCATTAGTGAACATTGATTTATGCCAGCATTAGTGAACATTGATATTGATTATGCCAGCATTAGTGAACATTGATTTATGAATATTGATTTATGCCAGCATTAGTGAACATTGATTTATGAATATTGATTTATGGCAGCATTTGATTTATGAATATTGATTTATGGCAGCATTAGTGAACATTGATTTATGAATATTGCAGCATTAACTGAACATTGATTTACGAATATTGATTTATGCCAGCATCAACTGAACATTGATTTACGAATATTGATTTATGCCAGCATTAGTGAACATTGATTTGCGAATATTGATTTATGCCAGCATTAATGAACATTGATTTATGCCAGCATTAATGAACATTGATTTATGCCAGCATTAGTGAACATTGATTTATGAATATTGATTTATGACTGAACATTGATTTATGAATATTGATTTATGCCAGCATTAACTGAACATTGATTTATGCCAGCTACTAGTTTCTTCTAGGGACTAGGATTGAAAAAACCCTAACTAATTAGCTAAAAACAATTGTTTAAAAACTGCTATCACCAATCATTGTTTAAAAGCAGACATTATGTGTTTAAGTGGTAAAGGGTCACAACATAATATTATTTTGTTCAGGTTTCAAGTTTCTGTATACTATTATAGTTGAGCAGTGGAGGTCTACACCAAGTGTGAGCTTCAGGGTCCAGGGCTTTTAAACACTTTTTCTAAATTTGTTCATTGTTACTGTCAACTACACATATCAACACATGCCATGTCCGTTGCTATTATTGACCGTACCCATACAGTCAGCCTCGACTTGGTAACAGTGGGATAGGAGAACTCCCACATATCAAACGGCTGATCTTTTGGTCGAGGATCAACTACCTTCTTCTTTGGACTTGGTAACACTTTTCTGGGAGCAAGAGCTCCACAAACCAAATAGCACAACTGAGGCCAGATCTGTTCTGCTTATAATATAGCACATGCATTATCTTAATTGCATCAGCAACAAAATTACTCACTATATAGCTATATACCTGATACAGATTTATTATAAAATCAAGAAGCAGAGTGGTCCTAGACATGCATTGGAACAATGGTGCTCAAGGTTTTATGAATGGATCTATTGCACAAGTTGTGTGTGGGGGAAAAAACATTACAAATTTCCATACATTCTATATAATATAATATGGTGCATTGAGCTCCTAATTTACTATATAACTTAGCAAAGCCTTCAAGGCACTCTTGTGGTATTTAAAAACAACAACCTGAAACGCAAGTCTTTTCAGAAACTCCAATTTATGCAGTTAAGTGAATTTTAACTGATTTTTTTATTTTGAAGTGTTGTTGTTGTTTTTTTTTGCTGCCACCCACCATTTATAAATAGGAATAAACCAATATATATACAACTACCACAATTCCTAATAAATTTCTTAAGATTGTTTTGTCTAGAGAGGCATAACGAGTTGGTGAATGAATGAACGATCCCGAGCAAAGGGTTTGTTAAAATAATGAGCTGTGGGCATTAATGCTACGGGGGTGAAGTGAGATGGATCTTCCAACTGTCATCGCTTCAATGTATGAATTGTGGTTAACTGGTGTTAAAGATGTCTATCAGTCACTGAATAAGTTTAAGTTATAATATGCCTCAAGGCATCCTCACGATACCTGTAAGATCTATAACTTCAGGTATGCTCGATAGATCGGATTGGGATAAGTCACTCTCACATGAACCTTCACGTGTAAAACACCCAGCCTCCAAATCATCCACACTTGCAACACATTTCTGAGGAGATCTCGCTATAACTGCTTCAGCATCAACAATGACCAGGCCTTTTCTAGAGGGAACAGTCGTCCCATCATCAGCCACAGTTTTGAGATGATCACCAGATGATCCCGTGTCATCCTGAATGTTCTGGCGACTAGCCTTCATTCTTTCCACATTGAGAGTGATCCGATCTATTCTAGTTGGCTCATCATCAGCGAAATGTTCACCAGATCTTGTGAGTCTTGTTTCACCCTGGATGCTCCGTGGACAGTACTTCTGTCCCTCCTCCACCGTCCCTTTCTTCTGACCAGAATTATCGGCAATGGTGTGACACTTTCTTGATGGCGTAGAGGCACCACCATCAGAGCGGGAACCTCTTGGAACAAGTAGAGGAGTCTCGACTCCAGTGACAGTAGAGTGAGACGGAACAGCATCACCCTGAAATGAAGAACTGAAATTTAAAAATGTTTCCATCTCATTCTCGGCCAAATCGACACATTCCAGCATCTGTGAAGAAGAATTTTGTTCCACAACAAGACTCTTCCCTCTTCCTCCTCCTCCCACAGCTTCACGGAGAGATTGTTGATTGGTCAACCTCTTCGCCACACGTTTCGTGGGTACACGACATTTATTCTTGGGTGCAGTTTTCCGACCTTTGCTGTAGTCTTTTCTTTTACGGATAGGCTCTTCCCCCATATCACCTCTGAGGGTTGCCCCTGCCATCATTGCAGCAGCAGCATCGAATGTAGGCTCAGAGGAAGAAGATGAGGAGGACTGAGTGAAATAAGAGACGAGGTCAGGACCAATGTGGCAGGATGGATCTAGTCGAGCTAGAACCTAAGCAACAAAAGAACAATAATGTTTTTTATTTGGCACAACTTCCAATTGCAACACACCAGACATGGGAAAAGATGTACCTTAAATACCCCCCTGGGATCAGTTAGGGGGTACGAATCCACATATACCTCCACGCACTTGTTCAAAACACGATAAGCCTTGTAGCCACTCCCTGCATAATCAACGAATTATGATAAGCCTTGTAGCCACTCCCTGCATAATCAAGGACATTATGATAAGCCTTGTAGCCACTCCCTGCATAATCAAGGACATTATGATAAGCCTTGTAGCCACTCCCTGCATAATCAAGGACATTATGATAAGCCTTGTAGCCACTCCCTGCATAATCAAGGAATTATGATAAGCCTTGTAGCCACTCCCTGCATAATCAAGGACATTATGATAAGCCTTGTAGCCACTCCCTGCATAATCAAGGACATTATCATAAGCCTTGTAGCCACTCCCTGCATAATCAGGACATTATGATAAGCCTTGTAGCCACTCCCTGCATAATCAAGGACATTATGATAAGCCTTGTAGCCACTCCCTGCATAATCAAGGACATTATGATAAGCCTTGTAGCCACTCCCTGCATAATCAAGGACATTATGATAAGCCTTGTAGCCACTCCCTGCATAATCAAGGACATTATGATAAGCCTTGTAGCCACTCCCTGCATAATCAAGGACATTATGATAAGCCTTGTAGCCACTCCCTGCATAATCAAGGACATTATGATAAGCGCCACTCCCTGCATAATCAAAGACATTATGATAAGCCTTGTAGCCACTCCCTGCATAATCAAGGACATTATGATAAGCCTTGTAGCCACTCCCTGCATAATCAAGGACATTATGATAAGCCTTGTAGCCACTCCCTGCATAATCAAGGACATTATGATAAGCCTTGTAGCCACTCCCTGCATAATCAAGGTCATTATGATAAGCCTTGTAGCCACTCCCTGCATAATCAAGGACATTATGATAAGCCTTGTAGCCACTCCCTGCATAATCAAGGACATTATGATAAGCCTTGTAGCCACTCCCTGCATAATCAAGGACATTATGATAAGCCTTGTAGCCACTCCCTGCATAATCAAGGACATTATAATAAGCCTTGTAGCCACTCCCTGCATAATCAGGACATTATGATAAGCCACTCCCTGCATAATCAAGGACATTATGATAAGCCTTGTAGCCACTCCCTGCATAATCAAGGACATTATGATAAGCCTTGTAGCCACTCCCTGCATAATCAAGGACATTATGATAAGCCTTGTAGCCACTCCCTGCATAATCAAGGACATTATAATAAGCCTTGTAGCCACTCCCTGCATAATCAAGGACATTATGATAAGCACTCCCTGCATAATCAAGGACATTATGATAAGCCTTGTCGCCACTCCCTGCATAATCAAGGACATTATGATAAGCCTTGTAGCCATTCCCTGCATAATCAAGGACATTATGATAAGCCTTGTAGCCACTCCCTGCATAATCAAGGACATTATGATAAGCCTTGTAGCCACTCCCTGCATAATCAAGGACATTATGATAAGCCTTGTAGCCACTCCCTGCATAATCAAGGACATTATGATAAGCCTTGTAGCCACTCCCTGCATAATCAAGGACATTATGATAAGCCTTGTAGCCACTCCCTGCATAATCAAGGACATTATAATAAGCCTTGTAGCCACTCCCTGCATAATCAAGGACATTATGATAAGCACTCCCTGCATAATCAAGGACATTATGATAAGCCTTGTAGCCATTCCCTGCATAATCAAGGACATTATGATAAGCCTTGTAGCCACTCCCTGCATAATCAAGGACATTATGATAAGCCTTGTAGCCACTCCCTGCATAATCAAGGACATTATGATAAGCCTTGTAGCCACTCCCTGCATAATCAAGGACATTATGATAAGCCTTGTAGCCACTCCCTGCATAATCAAGGACATTATGATAAGCCACTCCCTGCATAATCAAGGACATTATGATAAGCCTTGTAGCCACTCCCTGCATAATCAAGGACATTATGATAAGCCTTGTAGCCACTCCCTGCATAATCAAGGACATTATGATAAGCCTTGTAGCCACTCCCTGCACAATCAGGACATTATGATAAGCCTTGTAGCCACTCCCTGCATAATCAAGGACATTATGATAAGCCTTGTAGCCACTCCTTGCATAATCAAGGACATTATGATAAGCCTTGTAGCCACTCCCTGCATAATCAAGGACATTATGATAAGCCTTGTAGCCACTCCCTGCATAATCAAGGACATTATGATAAGCCTTGTAGCCACTCCCTGCATAATCAAGGAATTATGATAAGCCTTGTAGCCACTCCCTGCATAATCAAGGACATTATGATAAGCCTTGTAGCCACTCCCTGCATAATCAAGGACATTATGATAAGCCTTGTAGCCACTCCCTGCATAATCAAGGACATTATGATAAGCCTTGTAGCCACTCCCTGCATAATCAAGGACATTATGATAAGCCTTGTAGCCACTCCCTGCATAATCAAGGACATTATGATAAGCCTTGTAGCCACTCCCTGCATAATCAAGGAATTATGATAAGCCTTGTAGCCACTCCCTGCATAATCAAGGACATTATGATAAGCCTTGTAGCCACTCCCTGCATAATCAAGGACATTATGATAAGCTGTAGCCACTCCTTGCATAATCAAGGACATTATGATAAGCCTTGTAGCCACTCCCTGCACAATCAAGGACATTATGATAAGCCTTGTAGCCATAATCAAGGACATTATGATAAGCCTTGTAGCCACTCCCTGCATAATCAAGGACATTGAACAGCCAGTAAAAGGACACGAGAGAGAGAGAGCTTTAGAGGAAGGTGCTGTGGCATTCAGCACATAGAAAGCAAACTGCTCTTTAGAATAGAGAATTAAAACAATGTGACACACACATGTGCCTCAATTTAGTCATGTGACATAGCAAAAGTCAAGAGTGCTTTCTTCAAGGCTTGAGGGCTCTATATATTAGGCAAGCATTGTTGGATGTGCTAGCTGGCCTTGCACACATTAAAAAGTAAATGGATTTTTTTGTTTCTCCAGCACGCTAGCACTTAGGCCAAAGACAACAGTCATGATAGCTTTTATCTAGCTACCTCGGTCTTCCTAACTCTAGTGCAGCATGCAATGGTTTTCTCTCAGAGCACTTCCATGTTTTTTTAAATTATTTGCCACTTCAACTAGAGCTAGTCATATATAGCTGGTGTAGCTTCTCACAATCTTTTGCTTTTTGTCCAAGATTATGATGCTTACCACTGTAAACCACACCACTACAGTGACTGAGGTGTTAAGGCGTGTCCACACTGTAAACTGGTGCGCATTAATGTGCATTGCGTGTGCTTCGCGTCCACACTAGCACCGAAATAAACCGTACGAAGCAAAAATAATCGGCCTACCAAAATCAGTCAAAATTATATACTGTAGCTGTAGTTGAGATGGAGTTTGTTTAAGCTAAGCGACCTTTTCTTGTAGATCCCATTACCTACAGATCGCAGGAAACATTTTCTGCAGAAAAGAAAGAGAGAGCTGAAGGGAAGGCAGAACCAACGAAGGTTGCGGCTGCACGAACTTCAGAAGTCCAGATGCAGTAAGTATAAACATAGCAACAGTTCTCTAGCTATGTAGTTAGGCGACCGATAGTTCAGCTAAGTTCCAAACTGCAGGCATCACAAAGACATGATGGACGAAATTCTTTTCAACACAAACTCTCTCTCGTAGTTATTTGACGATGCTTTAATTTCTACACCTATCGAGATAGACCTGCATTATTCTAATTAGAATTCAGTGTGGAGTGTGGACGTGACCAATGCATATTAATGCGTGTTGACAGGCCTTTATTCGAATAGAGTAAGTTAGATGCAGCCTTGTCAGCCAACAAGCTTGAGTTAGATTTCATCGTGTGAGCTCTAGCAAAGCTTTTTGTCCAAGTTACGATCTTTGTGCAGAAATATATGTTATCGTCGGGAACGTAGACCCCTGCATGTGCGATATATATCAGCCCTAAAGAGTTAACTTGATAGCCAAACTGAACCACTGCATGGAAACAAACCCATAATAATAATAATAATATTCGTACACAAAACACAAACACATTCAATGACCTCCAAATTGTATTAATAACATTGCACTAACCTTCTCAATTATCAACTTGAATTTCAAGTTGATTATTGAGAAGGTTATTGATCAACATGACACCGGGATGAGGGTTCAGTGGACATAGAAAGTGTCTATGAATGAGGGATGCACAACTTCCTCTGAGCTGTATCATTACTACCTTGGGTTTGACGGCTTAGAAAAGGCAGCACTTTCTTTCCTTCATCAGAAACAAAGGCTGCCAGTGGAGTTATTTGAGAGTACAAGTCCAACTGAAGATTGAAGGGGAAAAAATAGCTTGCGCCAGACCAGACATTGCATGAGGATATCCTGTTCACTAAACCACTCTCACCTGTTGAGGAATAACTATATGCTGTATGACATTCAAAGGCTTGAAGCTGAATAGCACCCTCAAGTTCCTGCCTGTACATTAGAACCTTTAATGAATACCAAATCAAACAGAATTTCTAGAACTCACTTCGCTTAATCTGATATTTTGACTTTATGGGGGGAGATTGTCCTGAGTCAAGGCCCCCAGCTGCTTTAGAAAGAATCACATCATACACAAGAGCCAACAATTCCTGCAACGAGGGCAAGGTTAATGCATTTGAATATTAAGTTGGATGAATATTGTGACAATTAGAACTTCTGAAGAGGATACGACTGGGAAAAAATATGGGGAAAGGAAAAGCCCTAAATTTTATATTTTATTATATATATTTTTTTTTAAACCTCCACATTTCTTTGATTATTAGAATGTGCACTCGCTCTGTATTTTATGAACTGCCTAGCTGCGTATACTATTCTGTCAACTATGGTGATGTCGGGAGCTACTGCAGTCAAGCAGCCAGTGAGCCGAGGCGATAATCAAGCACTCCAGTCAAGCTATTCTCCACCTGTAGTGCTGGTTAGATCGACGGCACGACCAGTTGAATTGAATGTTAGTTCAGCTGTGTCAATTTTGACTCTGAGGGCTAGTCTGATATATCATTGGGTGGCTGTATCAATGTTTACATCTGCTCCAATTGGTCCTCAGATGCTGTGACGTCGAGGGCTAGTCCAATTTTCAGATGACTGAAACAAAAAACTCTTGTTTTCATCATTGTTAGTTGTTAATTAAGGGACAGTAGGCATTGAGCAAGGGTTCTACATAATGGAAACATAAAAGTGTCTTCTGACTAGTGCCTGCAGCTGGTTGTTGCATAGCTATCAAGCGCAAGTTGGTCTAGTTTTTCTAAGCAAGTTGTTAGCACTGGTAGGCTTTTATGGAAGCAATAGCTCGCCCCCAAGGCATAAGAGGAAAGTATCGTGCGCTACATACCAGTGAAAAAGTTTCGGACAAGGCCCCAGTGTATGGTAATTTCCTCCTCTTAAGCTCTGGGGCTGAGATATCGCATCTCTAAGCCATAGCAGTGCTAATAACTTGTGAAGAAAAACGAGAACAAGTAGTGTTTGTTTAACTAGCGATAGATTACTAGTGCTCAGTCACATTAAAAAAAGTGACAAATATTATAGTACGCATATGTCAGACATGCTCCCTTCATCTTGATAAGTCCCACCCACAGACATTGATCAGGTCCATCTGGCAGACCATAAACTTTCTTGTATCATTGGCTGGTGGCCGACTGCTATTTTGTACACTGAAATTATGCATGTTCTAATCAAGGGGTGTGGTCTAATCGAGGAAATACAATACATATGTTGGAGACATGACTGCATCCACCACGTTCCTGTCAATACCATTGGCTGTCAGATTGTTTCTGCTGCTGGTAGCAATAAGTGCAACGACCTCGACTGCGCTGCCCAGATGTTGCAGGGTTCCTTGTCGGGAAGTGGCGGGAAGTGGGGAAAAGGAAGAAGCTTGATATTGGAGTCACCACATCCAGCTCTGTGTCGGCTACAACAATATCTGATAATCTCCTTGGCCAGCTGGAGCCTGAACTTCTTGATTGAAAGTTCACTTCCGCTTCCTGGCCATCCTTTGTGCAGAATGAAGGCATTTGTGACAGCCACATCCATCAGAAAGTAAAATAAGTATTTGTAGAACTTCCCGGGACTGAAAGGTCGTCATGATTATGTTTGCCAACAGCGACCCCGGAGTATCACCTCAATCGTTCGACATTCGAGCAATGTCAGGACAGAGGAAATAAGCTGCCCCCTAGCTATACAGTCCTACAATAAATACATGGGGGAGGCGTGGACAAAGGTGATCAAAGTGAATGTATCTGTACACACTTTTCCGGATTGCGTGGTTAGTGATTGACCCCTAAAAAGTTCATATCCCATAGTTGTGGTAAATAACATGCATGAACTGATATACACATGAACTGATATACAACCCCAAAATGATTGTCGCATGTACTAACTTAGTGAAGGATTCAAGTCCAACACTCGGGAGTCTTTTTGGAGCTGATATCATCCGAAAATCATTTAGGCAGTTAAGAAGTTGCCCATGAGAGTTTTAGCTAATTATTGGGGGGAGGAGGTTTTGCCATCTGCCCTTTTAAAAAGTGGGTCAAAAGAATACAGCGAGTGCTACAAATTGTTGTATATTCGACCAAACGGTTGGTCTTAGCATGTACAGTAGTCGTTCTCTTGAGAGCCACCCTCACACAGAAACCACAAACATTTATGACCACTCTAGCTGGGCTGTTCCACCAACTGCTTCGCCTCACCAGATGGCCACCTCAAGAAAGTGACCACCGATCAGTGATGTCAACAACCAGTTGTTGCATGTCAGTGTAATAATGTCGAATAGTAGCACGTGCTGTTTGAAACCAAACAACATCTTTAACTGATTTTAGCAGCTTGCCTCCAATTTGTCTAAAATATATTCTGATTTGGAAGCGAGAGACATGAAGAGGAATGTCAACTTTAACTTGCTAGATCCTAAGATGTGGCTAAGTCATGAGATTCGCCAGGAAATATTTTTCCAAGTATGTATAATAGTGTAGAACACCATACGATCGTGATTTGTAACAATCAATAATCAGCGAACCAATAAAGTCTCACCGAAAATACCCCACTCCCCCTGATAAGCCCTTAAGCCCCCAGCTAAAATAAATTAAGACCTCAAAAAAAATATGCCCATTCCTATTATAAACCCGGCTAACATATAATTTGACATATCAAATAAGTCCCTGAAATCCGCTAAATTTAACATCATTATTACAAATAAAAATAAAATAGCTATCGCCCCTACATAGACTATTAAAAAAATCAAGGCAATAAAATCCACTTCCAAAAAAATAAAAAGTACAATAGCACTTGTAAAGCCCCCTATTAACCAAAGCACTGAATGTACTGAGTTTAATGCTTTTGGCATTGAAAATAGCCAAGCTGATAAAATACAACAGATGTACAGCCAACATGACAAGGTTTATATTACTCCTGGCCCCAGCAGGGCAGTGTTACTCAACTATATATTAGTTTCAAGGCACTTATAAGGTGGCAATCCAGTCACTTCATCCCCCAAGCAAAATTTCTTGTGCTATCAAAACACATCTCTTGCTTTAGTTTAAAAAAAGTATTTAATGCAAAAAAACTTGTACCTGGTTCTGCTGGTCCTCAAACCATCCGTAGGGCTCTGTAATACTTTCCGACTGAGCAAGAATATGGACCTTCACATACACAGCCTCATCTTTGAACTGTACGTCAAAAAAAATCAATAACTGCGACTGTCAAAAGAAAACTATCCCTTACCCGGACTAGTTCTGTAAGATTGACATGCTCCATTAGAGAGCAGCTATTTAACTACCAGCCTCATCAACTTACAGAGCTGCTGCACCGCTGACGCGACTTACCACGAGGTTTGGCGCTCTTTATTTTTCTGGCGGCTATTAGGCGGGGAAAAAGAAAGAAAATGGCATCATCTGGAGAGAATAAGAAAAACAATCCTATTTCTGCTGCGGAGAGAATAGCTGAAGCTAGAGAAACGTTGAAAAGTGAGTTCTTAGTTAGTCTATGATGTCGTGTATTTCTTCTTTTTAGCTTATCCCTAAGTTAAGTTTAAATATCCCAGACCTAGCGTAGTAGAATTAATCACAGGCCCAAAGTACAATTACTCTAGTACGGCTATAGTGTGTGTCTCTCCACCAAATCAGGCTGCTGGTGTAGTGTCTGCCAATGTTTCAATCCCCTTCTTGGTTTCCATGCATTGGGTGGGGATAGACTATGATCTCTAGACTCGTTTGTGAGGTGTGATGAAGGAGAAAGAGGAAATGAGTTTTGTCTGGTGATAAATGCCAGAGTTCAAAGTTGCATTGGATTTCGATTAATTTTGGAATGACAGTTGATATAGCAAACAAGGGAATAGTATTAGTTTTGAGGCATATGCTTGATCATGTAGAGGATCTGTTGATTTAGATTCCTTTATAGATGGTTTCTGATCTTGACTGATCTTGAAACCATCTATATCATGTAACGTAATGTTTAGTGAAGGCCCATGAAAAGACGGCATCAGTTCATCTGAGGTTCCATTTCCTCCTCCATCTCTGACCATGCCCCAAAGTGTCTGACTTGTGAGATTCCCTCTAGGTCACAGAGCATTCCTTGTTTTAGCGTAGTGTGGCTGTGTTTGTGTGTGTTTTGTCCTCCTTCCAGCCGTGAAAGAGCTTTCAGATTTGCTCAACACTGGGTTGGACACAGAGTCCCTCCATATCTGTGTCCAGCTGCTTGAGGCTGGAGTGAACCCAGAAGCTTTGGCAGCTGTTGTCAAGGAACTGAGAAGAGAGACTGCAGCTCTAAAGGTTGAGTTGAAGGAAATTTGTGGGAGGTGGCTATATTTATCAGGGTTTCACGGGGGGGGGGGAGCCTTAGATGGGATCCACCCCCAAGCTATTGCTTACTTTAATAGGAAATTCATAATTAGTTAGTGAAGTGAGCTCTCAGGTGAAGTGAGCTCTCAGTAGGGAGTGGATGGAAAACTCGATAGATATTCACACCATTAAAAATTAAATAAAACAGGCTTATGTAAATTGGTCGTCATAGTGAAGAGAAAGATTGAGAAAATGGCAGCCTATTTTAAGGTAACAGGTTGCCATGGTTAACAGCTGACAGGAAAGGATGAAGGAGTTTCATTCTGACACTACTCAACTTATCAACGTGCTCTAACTGTGGAGGAGGGATGTGCTGTTTTTGTCATGATGCAGAAACTTATGGTAGTATGCACATGAAAGGCTTCTCTCTGTGGGCAGAGAGAACTGGCTACATATACAGGAAGGGTAACTGGTCAATAGAGGAGAGATGTACTAACAATGGAGAGTATACTCGTAACCCCTCCCTCCCCCTTTTTTGATAATTTTTTTAATTCTCCCCCAAAGACAACCACGCACGTGCACACGTAATCACACTGAGCGTTGATGACCTCATTAGTGTGAGATACACTGTACGTTGAGTGCATTTACTAACTGTCTGAGTAGAGTGTCATTGCGTTCTTGAGTCCGACTATGAAATGGAGGCAAGGTTTGCTGAGAAGAGAGCAACTTTCAGCAGCATCCAGGGAGGCCTTCGGAAGGATCATGCCAGTGACTCCTGAGAGTCCGCTACTGCCGCCAGAGATATGTAGTTGTTAATGTGAGCAGCACTTGATCTCCCGAGTGTCTGCTACCAGAGGCAATAGCGATATATCTACATTTACTTCTGTTGATAATCATAGTTTTGGATCGTTTTAATGGTAATGCTTCTGGTGTGAGTGATTCTGATGATTCAACCATGAAATGCATCGTGACTATATTTAACCCAATCATGTATGTAATAACAATGTCATTATCACTCGGGTGGCCTAAAGCGTCCAGTAATCCTCTGCATTGCCACAGAATTCTCATCTTTGTATATAGTAAATATTAAAGCATCTACCCTCAATCTCAGACCCATGTCTCTGAACGTTACGACTAGATTGTACTTGTATTGAAGATTGTACTTGTATTGAAACTCCACAAGGGTGGCTGGACTAGATTGTACTTGTATTGAAGATTGTACTTGTATTGAAACTCCACAAGGGTGGCTGTAGTTGTCACTGCAGGAAATATGGTTGCGGTCAAATTGGAAGGTGTGGCTTATAGAAAAAGGTGCAGCAAACTGAGTGGGCGTGGTTCTGTTTTGCAAACATTTTTTAATTTTTTTATTTTTAAGAAACCCCCTCTCAACAACCTTGGCTATAGGTAAACAGTGTAAAGAGTACAAATTATCACTAACAAGTTCTTGTCAGCTTCTGCACAGTCTCTTTCCTTTTCTACTGGAGAATTCTTGCTGAAGAGCTCACTCTTGGTGCCTTCTATCTTCAAGGGAACCTACTTCCAGGACTCGCAATGAAACTCCTCTTACATCCATAATAACACATGCACAATAATAACACATGCACACTTCTGTCTCAAGAATTTGCTTTGCCATCCCATAATGTAAGGTATCGGGTTCTTCAACCCAATTTGGAATCTGTCAAGAACACATGAATACTTATAATTGTTGGCTACTTATATCACTTGACGACATCATGATGCATCAGATTAGTGCTGTATTACCTGGCACGGAGAGGTGAACACCTTCTAGCCATAGGTTGCTGTACATCATGATGCATCAATGATGTACAGATTAGTACTGTATTGCCTGGCACGGAGAGGTGAACACCTTCTAGCCATACGTTGCTGTACATCATGATGCATCAATAATGTACAGATTAGTGCTGTATTACCTGGCACGGAGAGGTGAACACCTTCTAGCCATAGGTTGCTGACAAAGCCATGGCGGTGTGGAGAAGCTGTGTGCTACTAGACACGTGTCAATCACATGACAAGGACGAAGACTAACACGTTGGACAGCTTCGACTGAATTTGTCGTAACTAAAGGAGAGATGAAACCGTTTCCTTTCACCTCAAAACTATGAATAAATAAATCCTTCTCTTCTCCCCCAGACTGATAGGGTAACCATGGAACTATGGATTGACCACTTCATCCCAATTTCTAGTTGGTTTGTTGTTTCCATGTGTTGTTCAGGGAGTGAAATTTATAGACAAAGTTTGTTATTACCTCATTATTAGGTTTATGGCAATATGCAACATGCCAGTTCATTCGATGTGATGCTTCAAAACCCCACAACCATCATTCAATTCCAATTATTTCATGCGTAAATTGCATCTATCACAATATTACTTGTGTAAGCTAAAAACTTCACTGGACACAAAAAAAAATCTAATGGATTTTTCCCCTATGTACACCTAGACCTTTTTTTTTCAAGAATAAAATATTCAAGTTCTCAGCAAATATGAGAATCACCTCCATTGAGTAAGCAAACAAAAAGCTGTGCCATTATGTCATGTCGCTGTGTCTAGTACTTTTAGCAATGAAATCCATCTAGAAACACCTCCTTTTCTGAAGTGCGAAGGAATTCCGAGTGACTCCAGGTAAACCTAGGTTTAGCAGCTTTTCTCTGCAGAAGAGATTCCAGAAAAAGTAGTTAGGCTAGGAAAAGACGCTCATGCTGGCAATTACAATCGTCAGTCAGGGCTAGGGCTAGGGCTCCCCCCCCCCAAAAAAAACTCAAGTTGGACCCAATTGGCATCGAGAGGTAGCTATATACACACCAGCTTTACTGTCCTCTACCATGCCAATTAAAATCCCTAGTGTGAAAACCATGAATATAACCCCCCTCCCTCCACTCTTAGTTTTGACTATATATTATAGGTCTTAATTACATGGCCGCTTTGTGTGTGTGCCATAAGTCATTCAAGAAGATATTATAATATTGTTATTATTATTGTTGTTATTATCATTATTGCAGGGGACCACCAACAGATGACACAGAACTGCCTGCTACTGGATTGTTAGACTTCACTGCACACTTGTTATTTGTAATAATATGGTTTTCCTCAAACACACAGCATACAAGAAAACTTGACAAAATGAAATATTGACAACAGATCATCTCAACCAATAGCATAGGACTCTGTTCCAGTTTTGTCTCTCTGCATTGCGCGCACCACCTTCCTTTCCATGACTGCTTCCTGTCTGCTGGCCGCATCCCTTATCTCCATGGCCATCCGCACATCCTTGCGGTGGGTCATGAAAGCTGTCACACGTGGACGTACCACAAGAGACCCAACCCGCCCTGTACGCCCCACGCGGTGGAGGTAGTCTGGCATGTTGAGGGGGAAATCAAACAACACAATGTGGTTCACCTGCAGGGGGCGGAGGATGACAATCACATGGAGTGGTATGCAGAAATGACGGACACAAAAACGTCTTTAGTAGTTTCCTTATACCAAGAGTGTTCCTTGTATAGACCAAGGTACTATAGGCTGTGGCTGTGAGTGAGGGCACTACAAAGTGCTCTAGATGTTAAGTGAACAGAAGGCTGTTAGTGAGTGAGTGAGGGGCACTACAAAAGGCCTGCCTGCACTGAGACCAAGGTATCGATGGATATGAGGCTGTGAGTGAGGACACTACAAAGGGCTTGCCTGACACCGAGACCAAGGTATCGATGGTATTTATGAACAGGAGGCGGTGGGCCTGACCAAGGTATCGATGGTATTTATGAACAGGAGGCGGTGGGCCTGTGGCTATAATGACCTGTGTGAGTGAAAGCACTACAAAGGGCCTGACATCGAGACCAAGGTATCGATGGATATGAGGCTGTGAGTTGAAGGCACTACAAAGGGCCTGACATGGAGACCAAGGTATTTAGGGTATTTATGAGGGTGTAATGACTGAGCAAGTGAAAGGTCCCGAGAGTTTGTAAATTGTTCACACCACTCTTGTATAACAGCTGTAGGTGTCCAAGTAACTTGACAGATAAATTGAATGGCTCATTCATATAAGGCTACAAATCAAAATGCCCTCAGGTGGTTTTCCAAGTGTTCCAAAGGAAGAATCCCAGCGTCAGTAAAATGATTAACCTGTATATAACCGACACTCAAATTAAAATCAATCCCTTCGGACTAGATACTTATACATTATCGATTTGGGGCCTGTCATGACAAATTTGGTCCCCCCATATTTGGTTCCCCCTGGAACTTTTTACTTGAAAAAAAAGTTCCCTCTTGAAAAATAAAGGACTAGGGTGGGAACAAAAGTTTCAATAAGGGGGGGGGGGAACAAATTAAACGTTATAGGCCAACTAATAAGCATGCTTGTTCCTATCCTAAAACAAAAGTTAGAGATGTGAAACAATTGCTACTGAACTTTTAACTAGCCCAACTGTTCAACCAAATGCTTCAGTCTTTTTATCAGGGTAAATGAACACCATATTTATATTCCTCGATTAAATTATTTATGAAGTTTAATCTTTGGCCTTCCTTCTTCAAACTGCTCTCTTCTCGGAGTGAGAAGTGCATATGTAACATCATATTTGTGCATGGCCTACCTTAGAAGTGTCGATGCCTCTGGATGCTATGTCTGTACAGACTAACACCTTGCAATCTCCCTCCTGGAACTCCTTCAAAATGTTCTTTCTTTTCTGCACACCAGGGTAAAAACATCACCCATCACTTATCTCACCGTATCACCACCACACATCACAACACCATATTACAAATGCATATCACACCACCACCATATCACAAATACAAACACGTGCGTCAGGACTTCATATACGATATTTCTGTTGAAGGGGTAGCACACAAGATCAACACATGCATGCACAACATGCTCATCCTCCGGCTGAATCTTGTCAACACAAGCACTAGAAATAAATCTTAGTCCTTTGAGCATCTTGGATCGCTCCTTATACATGTATGTACGAGAACATATATGCCAAGAATCCTAGAAAGCCACAAACATGCACACACCACCGAGAATCCTAGAACACTGCACACACTCACCACTGTGAGAATCCTAGAACACCATGCACACACTCACCACTGTGAGAATCCTAGAACACCATGCACACACTCACCACTGTGGGAAAGAACACCATGCACACACTCACCACTGTGAGAATCCTAGAACACCATGCACACACACTCACCCACCACTGCTGAGAATCCTCCGTGTAGTTTGACCATATCTATGTCATGTGACTTGAGACTGTGTGAGGTCCAGTCACAGCTTCGGACAGTGTTGCAGAACACAATGAGGATGTCCGTAGGCCGGGAGTTGATCAGAGACACGAGTTCATCTAACAAGAACAAAGCATTGGTCATCATTGGCCACTCCCCTATTTTTTAACCCGACCCCTAGCCTGACCCCTAGCCTACGCCGAAAACTTCATCTCTTACTGCCACTCACTCACTGCATTTCCTAGAATATGCCACACCCTCTCAATGTAACTGCATGTCCACTGCAACCCAGCCCGAGTAACTGCAGTCACATGACCATCACATGCATGCCCATACTAGCTGACCATTACATGCATGCCCATACTACATGCTGGGAAGAGTAGCTGCAGTCACCTGACCATCACATGCATGCCCATACTACATGCTGGGAAGAGTAGCTGCAGTCACCTGACCATCACATGCATGCCCATACTACATGAGCACTGGGAAGAGTAGTTGCAGTCACCTGACCATCACATGCATGCCCATACTACATGCTGGGAAGAGTAGCTGCAGTCACCTGACCATCACATGCATGCCCATACTACATGTACATGCTAAAATAATACAGCACTTTGTTACATAATGTGTGTGTGTGTCTCACAGACCCTTTACCAGACCCTTTACCTGGCGATGAGCCAGCAAATGGAGGGAACTTCTTGTAAAGAAGGCACACACCCATTTGACACCTAAGGATCAGTGCTTTAATTGAGATGAATGGTTGGAGTTACCCGATTGCTGGGTCTCAAGACTATGCACATGAAACCACACCCATCATTATTTGCCTGCGACTATACTCTCCAGCATTCATACGGATCGTGAATGGTGAGCATTTATTGTGAAACGTGTTGCCTGCAAGTATAAATGATTGTGCTGTGTTCATTAAATTAACCCTGATGGAGGTGGAAGCTTTCGTTGAAACGTTGGCAAAAAAAATTATATTTTTTTAAAGAGCTGATTTAAAAGATAAATCTTCATAGCTAAGCTGCTGTCTAGATTATTCATGGAATGGTATTGTAGGAAGTAAGGAGCATTGTGGTGGGCTAAAGAGCATCAGCAAGTGCAGCGACTCAACTTTGTATAAATGCTGAATCTGTCAGAAATGCAAGGGAAGATAAATCCATTACATGAAATGTCTTGAAAAGACATTTTTACAACAAGTCTTTATCAGCCTCAATATAGGTTGCTCACAGAAACCATCCCATTGCTTGGACAGAGCTCATTACAAAGACGAGGTGCGATAAATCTACTAAATCTGTTCAGCTTCAGCTTTTGTTCAATTCAATGGTTCGGGGGGGGGGGGGGGGGGGGGGGGGCCTTTGCTGAGACGTGGCAGCATCGCTCCTACTGGTATTCCAGTGCTGGCTTTTCACAGCAGCAATTGAGTCAGTGAAACATTTGACTTCCAAATCATAAAGGCAAGGTGATATTACAATAATATCTCTTCCCTTCCCTACTCTTCCAGATGAAAAGATTGGAGTGAATCTGGCATTTTCTTGGGAAGGTGACTTGTGGCGCAGAGGACGTCATATGGACTGTTGACCAACTAGAGAAATGTGAACAAATTCAATTTCCAAAGGGAATCGCAGAACATCTCTCCCTTGAAGATCTTACATTATCAGCTCACAGGAAAAGGATGGGATAGAAGAAGAATATAAATGTCCGACCTTTGATTCAGATTATTTTGTTCGTGAGATAGTTACAATGACCTCAATAATCGACTTGAATTTTACTCTCTTGACATCTCGACTAGATGCTCTAGCCTTCATCAGGAATAGTAATTTTGTTATGTCAACAGAGAGTTCGCTGAGAGTTGATTTAGTTATTGATGTTGGTCAATCCAGGCCAAAACAAGAGTTTGCTGCTGAAGTGATCAAGCAGAACTGCAGTCTTGAAGACTGTGCAGTTCTGTATCAGATATGAGGTTGCATGTTAGGCTCCAAGTTTGACAGATCCACCTGGCGACCTACACAATTATAGATGTGCTGATATATGCAATCCAGAGAACTCTCAGTTGACATAACGAAATTACAAATAAATTTTATTCCTGATGAAGGCTAGAGCATCTTGTCGAAACATCGAGAGAGTAAATTTCAACTTGATTATTGAGAAGGTCATTTGTAAATCCAGAGCTTCTCTAGCAAACATCATAAAAGAGAAAGTTCTCCCTTCATTGACAACACCTGACGTAAACTTGGATTAATGATCTCCATTTGGGATGGGAGCTGATGGCCCGGATGTTCGTCGAGTATTTCACAATGTCCTCCACGTGCAGCAGAATAAGTGCAGGAAACAGGGGGAGAGCACGACTAGATGATTACAATCACATGCTAGTCTCCATTAGAGAGGACCTGGGAAACTTGTCAGAACAGAGATGAGAAACAAATTTTGGAGATAAAATTTATCTCACGATTATAATGCAGTGATATTTCTGGTGAAGCAGCAGATGTAAGGACTTGCAGGTTGAAGCAGCAGATGTAAGGACTTGTAGGCTGAAGCAGCAGATGTAAGGACTTGTAGGCTGAAGCAGCAGATGTCAAGACTTGTAGGCTGAAGCAGCAGATGTCAAGACTTGTAGGCTGAAGCAGCAGATGTAAGGACTTGTAGGTTGAAGCAGCAGATGGTAAGGACTTGTAGGTTGAAGCAGCAGATGTAAGGACTTGTAGGCTGAGGCAGCAGATGTAAAGACTTGTAGGTTGAAGCAGCAGATGTAAGGACTTGTAGGCTGAAGCAGCAGATGTAAGGACTTGTAGGTTGAAGCAGCAGATGGTAAGGACTTGTAGGTTGAAGCAGCAGATGTAAGGACTTGTAGGCTGAGGCAGCAGATGTAAGGACTTGTAGGTTGAAGCAGCAGATGTAAGGACTTGTAGGTTGAAGCAGTAGATGTAAAGACTAGTAGGTTGAAGCAGCAGATGTAAGGACTTGTAGGTTGAAGCAGCAGATGTAAGGACTTGTAGGTTGAAGCAGCAGATGTAAGGACTTGTAGGCTGAAGCAGCAGATGTAAGGACTTGTAGGTTGAAGCAGCAGATGTAAGGACTTGTAGGCTGAAGCAGCAGATGTAAGGACTTGTAGGTTGAAGCAGCAGATGGTAAGGACTTGTAGGTTGAAGCAGCAGATGTAAGGACTTGTAGGCTGAGGCAGCAGATGTAAGGACTTGTAGGTTGAAGCAGCAGATGTAAGGACTTGTAGGTTGAAGCAGTAGATGTAAAGACTAGTAGGTTGAAGCAGCAGATGTAAGGACTTGTAGGTTGAAGCAGCAGATGTAAGGACTTGTAGGCTGAAGCAGCAGATGTAAGGACTTGTAGGTTGAAGCAGCAGATGGTAAGGACTTGTAGGTTGAAGCAGCAGATGTAAGGACTTGTAGGTTGAAGCAGCAGATGTAAAGACTTGTAGGCTGAAACAGCAGATGTAAAGACTTGTGGGTTGAAGCAGCAGATGTAAAGACTTGTAGGTTGAAGCAGCAGATGTAAGGACTTGTAGGCTGAAGCAGCAGATGTAAAGACTTGTAGGCTGAAGCAGCAGATGTAAGGACTTGCAGGTTGAAGCAGCAGATGTAAAGACTTGTAGGTTGAAGCAGCAGATGGTAAGGACTTGTAGGCTGAAGCAGCAGATGTAAGGACTTGTAGGTTGAAGCAGCAGATGGTAAGGACTTGTAGGTTGAAGCAGCAGATGGTAAGGACTTGTAGGTTGAAGCAGCAGATGTAAAGACTTGTGGGTTGAAGCAGCAGATGTAAAGACTTGTAGGTTGAAGCAGCAGATGTAAGGACTTGTAGGCTGAAGCAGCAGATGTAAAGACTTGTAGGCTGAAGCAGCAGATGTAAGGACTTGCAGGTTGAAGCAGCAGATGTAAAGACTTGTAGGTTGAAGCAGCAGATGTAAGGACTTGTAGGTTGAAGCAGCAGATGTAAGGACTTGTAGGTTGAAGCAGCAGATGTAAGGACTTGTAGGTTGAAGCAGCAGATGTAAGGACTTGTAGGTTGAAGCAGCAGATGTAAGGACTTGTAGGTTGAAGCAGCAGATGTAAGGACTTGTAGGCTGAAGCAGCAGATGTAAGGACTTGTAGGTTGAAGCAGCAGATGTAAGGACTTGTAGGTTGAAGCAGCAGATGTAAGGACTTGTAGGTTGAAGCAGCAGATGTAAGGACTTGTAGGTTGAAGCAGCAGATGTAAAGACTTGTAGGCTGAAACAGCAGATGTAAAGACTTGTGGGTTGAAGCAGCAGATGTAAAGACTTGTAGGTTGAAGCAGCAGATGTAAGGACTTGTAGGCTGAAGCAGCAGATGTAAAGACTTGTAGGCTGAAGCAGCAGATGTAAGGACTTGCAGGTTGAAGCAGCAGATGTAAAGACTTGTAGGTTGAAGCAGCAGATGTAAGGACTTGTAGGTTGAAGCAGCAGATGTAAGGACTTGTAGGTTGAAGCAGCAGATGTAAGGACTTGTAGGTTGAAGCAGCAGATGTAAGGACTTGTAGGTTGAAGCAGCAGATGTAAGGACTTGTAGGTTGAAGCAGCAGATGTAAGGACTTGTAGGCTGAAGCAGCAGATGTAAGGACTTGTAGGTTGAAGCAGCAGATGTAAGGACTTGTAGGTTGAAGCAGCAGATGTAAGGACTTGTAGGTTGAAGCAGCAGATGTAAGGACTTGTAGGTTGAAGCAGCAGATGTAAGGACTTGTAGGTTGAAGCAGCAGATGTAAGGACTTGCAGGTTGAAGCAGCAGATGTAAAGACTTGTAGGCTGAAGCAGCAGATGTAAGGACTTGTAGGTTGAAGCAGCAGATGTAAAGACTTGTAGGTTGAAGCAGCAGATGTAAGGACTTGTAGGTTGAAGCAGCAGATGTAAAGACTTGTAGGTTGAAGCAGCAGATGTAAGGACTTGTAGGTTGAAGCAGCAGATGTAAGGACTTGTAGGTTGAAGCAGCAGATGTAAAGACTTGTAGGTTGAGGCAGCAGATGTAAGGACTTGTAGGTTGAAGCAGCAGATGTAAAGACTTGTAGGTTGAAGCAGCAGATGTAAGGACTTGTAGGTTGAGGCAGCAGATGTAAGGACTTGTAGGGGAAGCACAGCCATAATAGCTTGTAATGAACCATGCTGGATATAGACATAAGTTTATCTCTGCGATTGTATGTATGTATGTGTGTGTGTGTGCGTAGCACTATCATACAATTGACACGAGTGAAAATTGTGATGCATGCACAAAAAAGATCCTAGGACCAAGCCAGAGTTCTCTGTTCTCTCTCCATACATGTTCCTCCTCTCTCTCTCTCTCTGTGGTACGTGTGTGTAACCTACCTGCTTTCTCGTCTTGCCTGACTGTTACAAACCTCTGCTCCACGTGTGGCAAAACCTGGTGCAGATGCTTGCTCGAAACCTTCTTCAGATTCTGTACGAAGAATGAAACAAGAAGTGCTTTAATGTCTTATTTGTAATCATCTTGTAGTCACACACCTTCTGTTTCAGCTGGTACATCACTAGTCAACAAACAAACATACCCCTAGTCAACAGACAAACTCTTAAATCATACCCCTAGTCAACAAACAAACGCATACAACATACCCCTAGTCAACAAACAAACTCTTACATCATACCCCTAGTCAACAAACAAACTCTTAAATCATACCCCTAGTCAACAAACAAATGCTTACATCATACCCCTAGTCAACAAACAAACGCTTACAACATACCCTAGTCAACAAACAAATGCTTACATCATACCCCTAGTCAACAAACAAACTCTTACATCATACCCCTAGTCAACAAATAAACTCTTACAACATACCCCTAGTCAACAAACAAACTCTGACAACATACCCCTAGTCAACAAACAAACTCTTACATCATACCCTAGTCAACAAACAAACTCTTACATCATACCCCTAGTCAACAAACAAACTCTTACATCATACCCCTAGTCAACAAACAAACTCTTACAACATACCCCTAGCCAACAAACAAACTCTTACATCATACCCCTAATCAACAAACAAACTCTTACATCATACCCCTAGTCAACAAACAAACTCTTACATCATACCCCTAGTCAACAAGCAAACTCTTACATCATACCCCTAGTCAACAAACAAACTCTGACAACATACCCCTAGTCAACAAACAAACTCTCACAACATATAGTGCCTGCCAGCATAACTACCCCAAATAATATAGTGCTTGCCAGCATAACTACCCCAAATAATATAGTGCTTGCCAGAATAATATAGTGCCTGCCAGCATAACCACCTTAAATAATATAGTGCCTGCCAGCATAACAACCCCAAATAATATAGCATAACGACCCCAAATAATATAGTGCCTGCCAGCATAACGACCCCAAATAATATAGTGCCTGCCAGCATATCCACCCCAAATAATATAGTGCCTGCCAGCATAACGACCCCAAATAATATAGTGCCTGCCAGCATAACCATCTCAAATAATATATATTATTTGGGGTCGTTATGCTGGCAGGCACTATATTATTTGGGGTGGATATGCTGGCAGGCACTATATTATTTGGGGTCGTTATGCTGGCAGGCACTATATTATTGGTCGTTATGCTGGCAGGCACTATATTATTTGGGGTTGTTATGCTGGCAGGCACTATAATTATTATTTGGGGTGGATATGCTGGCAGGCACCATGTTATTTGGGGTTGTTATGCTGGCAGGCACTATATTATTTGGTGGTGTTATGCTGGCAGGGACTATATTATTTTAGTGGTTATGCTGGCAGGCACTATATTATTTGGGGGTGTTATGCTGGCAGGCACTATATTATTTGGGGTGGATATGCTGGCAGGCACCATATTATTTGGGGTTGTTATGCTGGCAGGCACTATATTATTTGGGGTGGATATGCTGGCAGGCACTATACCCCCAGTCAACAAACAAACTCTGACAACATACCCCTAGCCAACAAACAAACTCTTACATCATACCCCTAATCAACAAACAAACTCTTACATCATACCCCTAGTCAACAAACAAACTCTTACAACATACCCCTAGTCAACAAACAAATGCTTACAACATACCCCTAGTCAACAAACAAACTCTTACAACATACCCTAGTCAACAAACAAACTCTTACATCATACCCCTAGTCAACAAACAAACTCTTACATCATACCCCTAGTCAACAAACAAACTCTTACAACATACCCTAGTCAACAAAAAAACTCTTACATCATACCCCTAGTCAACAAACTTTTACAACATACAGGGATTAAACTCTCCACTTCATCCAGTACATCTTTCGTGAGAGTGGCCCCTACCAGAGTAACCTGTGCCCCTTCCGCTCTGGCTGGAGGAAGAGGTGGCTTTTTGGGTCGGAGTTTGATGGCGTTGATGATGCTCATAGTAGACTTCTTGAAGGAGCTATCAAAGAGCGTGTCTGCCTCGTCCAGGACCAAGTGAGAGATATCGGAGAGGAGCACTCTCTCCTGCTGTCTGAACATCAGCAAAGACTCCGGAGTAGCCACCACCAAGTCGACAGGCTTCAAGAGAGCATCTCTGATGAATTTCTGTGCCAATCGAATATTTGTTAATGTAACATGTTGTACTAGTAATAATAACATGACTTTTATTATTTTGATTTTCAAATTTTTTATTGTTTTCTTAACTGTATTTCCTATTGGTATTATTTGATGCACTGCATGGGGCCCACCCACGCAAGTACTCACCCACGCATGAACCAAAAAAACGAGATATTTAAATAAGAAAGAACACTGTGTAGGGGGAAATTTTTCGAGTGGTTTAAATATTCATGGTTTTCAAGGTTAGAACCCAACCTGCAAATATGAATATTAGGGTGTGGCAAAGAGCTGTGGAGCACAGTGCGACTTCAAATCCACAAATAAAATTTTCCCACAAAACTTTCTGTTAGTCATCGTCTAACCCCAGGAAAAGACTCCTCTGTACGGTGCACGTGCATCGATCATCAAGGATTCTTATGCAGTTAACCTTTGGTAAGGAACTGGGGAGGAAAGTCTGCTGCTTAAAAAAACATATCCTAATCTTCATACGTACATGCTAATAATAATATGCTAATAATAATATAATAGTGTGCATTCTAGGGAAGGGATATCCCCCCCCCCCCCCCCCTACCCTTGTCCCCGCCCTGTACGAGGCCTGATCATGACGGGCCTACGAGGGAAGGGGGAACAGCTAAAGCCGTCTACGAGCAGCCTAACTGAAGTACCAATTAATATTCTTTACCCGCTTCATGCCACCAATGAGTCCTACAGCCCTAAATTTGGCCTGGTGACAGAGCGACTTGGCCACACGCAGGACCTGAGCGGCCAAGTCTCTGGATGGCAGCACAATCAGTGCCCGAGGACGATTCAATCTGGTCAGCACACCATGCAGATCCTCTTCATCTTTGAGCCTGCTCACCAGTGGTGCTAGGTAAGCAAACGTCTTCCCAGAGCCTTGTCAACAGTAGAGAATGAGAGAGAGAAGAGGAGGAATGAGGTGCAAGAGGAATACAGAAAAAAATGAGTATATTGGAGAAGAGAAGGGGCGGGGAGAAAAATAAGAAGGGGCAGAGGAGAAGGGATAGAGGAGAGGAGGAAGGGAAGAGGAGGAGAGGAGGAAGGGAAGAGGAGGAAGGGAAGAGGAGGAGAGGAGGAAGGGAAGAGGAGGAAGGGAAGAGGAGGAGAGGAGGAAGGGAAGAGGAGAAGTGAAGAGGAGGAAGGGAAGAGGAGGAAGGGAAGAGGAGAGGAGGAAGGGAAGAGGAGGAAGGGAAGAGGAGGAAGGGAAGAGGAGGAAGGGAAGAGGAGGAAGGGAAGAGGAGGAAGGGAAGAGGAGGAAGAGAAGAGGAGGAGGGAAGAGGAGGAAGGGAAGAGGAGGAAGTGAAGAGGAGGAAGGGAAGAGGAGGAAGGGAAGAGGAGAGGAGGAAGGGAAGAGGAGGAAGGGAAGAGGATGAGAGGAGGAAGGGAAGAGGAGAGGAGGAAGGGAAGAGGAGGAAGGGAAGAGGAGAGGAGGAAGAGGTGAGGAGGAGAGGAGGAAGGGAAGAGGAGGAAGAGAAGAGGAGGAGGGAAGAGGAGGAAGGGAAGAGGAGGAAGAGAAGAGGAGGAAGGGAAGAGGAGGAAGTGAAGAGGAGAGGAGGAGAGGAGGAAGGGAAGAGGAGGAAGGGAAGAGGAGGAAGAGAAGAGGAGGAAGGGAAGAGGAGGAAGAGAAGAGGAGGAAGGGAAGAGGAGGAAGGGAAGAGGAGGAAGGGAAGAGGAGGAAGGGAAGAGGAGGAAGGGAAGAGGAGGAAGGGAAGAGGAGGAAGGGAAGAGGAGGAAGGGAAGAGGAGGAAGGGAAGAGGAGGAAGGGAAGAGGAGGAAGGGAAGAGGAGGAAGGGAAGAGGAGAGGAGGAAGGGAAGAGGAGGAAGGGAAGAGGAGGAAGGGAACAGGAGGAAGGGAAGAGGAGGAAGTGAAGAGGAGGAAGGGAAGAGGAGGAAGGGAAGAGGAGGAAGGGAAGAGGAGGAAGGGAAGAGGAGGAAGGGAAGAGGAGAGGAGGAAGGGAAGAGGAGGAAGGGAAGAGGAGAGGAAGGGAAGAGGAGGAAGGGAAGAGGAGGAAGGAAAAAAAGGAAGATGAAGGTAGAGAAGCATGAAGAGAAAGATCGACTGTGAAATATTACCACAAAATAGTGAATGTAACAGATAAAATAAGGAATGGATGTGAAGAGTCAGGTCATTATTCTACACTCACCTGTCTCTGAAGCACACAGCACATTTTTCCCACGTACAATTTTAGGAATGGCCAGCATCTGTATAACGGTGGGTTTGGTTACACCAACCTCCTTGAGGCCCAACACAACATCTTCTCGCAGGTATAGATCAGAGAAGTTCTCGACCAGCCTGTTACCTCTGGGACCATCCATCAAAGCAGGGTGCTAGGTATGTACCCCAGAAAGGCTGTAATCATCATGGTTATAATTATGTATGTTGCTAGGAGTTTCACCTTGGCTTTGGGTTTAATGACAATTTGATTGACGGAGGAACTAGGTCCCTGACTCTTCAACTTTATCTTCACTCTCCTGGGTCTCCTCGGGAGGACGAAGGGGGCAGCACGCAGCAATAGCTGGCTAGAGCACCGCATCCTTCAAAAAAAAATATGAACGAGCACACGTGGGTGGGCATTATATCCTTGCCCTAATAATTAAAATATGGAAGCTAGTGAAACGACCAAGAATTCTTGTGCTATGCTGCACCCCAAGTTGCTGCAATTGGTGAAACAGTGCTTGCTGAATGACTCCCTAAACACGCAGGGTTGTATCATGGAAGTAAAGAGACCCAGATCAAGGTTTGAACGCTAAAGCAGTAATCTAAAATTGCAACCACTTTTTGTCATAATGGATATCGTACCGGGACTGCATGGTCCACTTAGTTTAGTGAGCTAGCGTTTCCATGATCTTAGGTGAGCTCATTCATCCCCTCCAGCTCACTGGATGTTGAAAACTCAAGGTATTGTGATAGATTCATTCTGGAGATTCCATATTGTGGCACGCATATACCTTGTAAGTCTGTGTCAAGTGTCTCTCTGTAAGTGCATTATTTGATGAAACCTAACCTAATTCCATTACTTTACTTTTCAAATGTTATGTACATGTATGTACCAGGGGAGGTCATATTTGATCGGAATCATTTGGAAGAGCCACCTGATATCATTTTCAGTCCTCGTGACGATCTTGCCAACTTTTGTCCATCTTTAGAGCAGCTCCCTGTAAGTTTGCAACTCTGTGAATAGAGAGAAACCAGTGCCACTACAATTGTAGAGGTTCTGGTTGTTGAGTTATGTCATGATCTTGTGGAAATTGGAATAACCAGTGACAATTGTCACGTTGGGCTGGAGTGGCATCGGTAGTGAGACAACATAACTACAATATTGCACCAGCAGCAAGATAATATGGTGTTGTATGTTCTGATCTGTACACAGTTCAAGGTGAAGAAATAAATTTCAAATGGAAGATTTATCTTTTAGTTGGCTCAGACTGGTTCTTATGTCAATGACTAATCTTCAGGGGGAACATTTAAAATATATATATATATTTGTGTGTTTATAGCTAAAAGCATGCTCAGCATGTTGATGACATTTGGCTATAGTCAACACAGAATTGACACTTGGGCATTGACATCTTGACCGGAGTTGGTCTCAACACTGTCACAAGCTGACCCACCACTAGACGATATACAGGGGGGGGAGGGGGGATAAAAAATTAACTCGGATTTAAAAAAAATCAAGTATAAACATGACAACAAGTTTTATTTGCTGACAATTATGAATCGAAACAAGAAAACCCATTTAGACTTTCACCCTTTACCGATTCAAGCATGGTATGTGTGCTGTTTGCCAGAAGTGTTGATGGTCAAGCTTCAATGTTAAAACTGAAGGCAAAATCAAGCAGAGCAATTTAAAACTTTAATTGTGTGGGAGGCCAGCATATAATAACACAAGGACATCAGAGCTGCAGGTTGTGTGAGAGGCCACTATATAGACCACCCTAGAACACAAGGACATCAGAGCTGCTAGTCAGAGCATCATATATACCATCCCAGCTGGTTTTATCAAAGACAAGAATCTTATGTTATGTATAGAGTGAAGGTTTTGTTTGTGCTCCAAAAAGCACCAGGACCGGTTGGTAACACTGCAAACACATCATGCTGATTCAAAGCAGGAGCTGCTCTAGCTCTATCCTCTGGCATGGCCCGGTTCCTGCACGGCTATAGCTATAGTGTCCTCCGTAGACTTCTCCAGCTCAGTCGCCATCTTCCAAGCAAGTGCGAGGACCTGTGGAATGCCAGACGTGTGACGCAAATGCATTAAAGTGATCGTGCTGATTGGCCATGATTTTTTTTATCACAAGGCGCAAGTTTTTTAAATGTTGATGGCACCACACCCTTCTCTACGAGGCACGAGAGGGTGTGGCTATTCGGGACTGGTTGACCATATGCAACAAGTGGGTGTGGTGGAGCTAGAGAGCTCACCGTAACCACAAACATTCCAAAAATGGGTTTCTAGTAACTTCTAACGAATGCTCATAATTACTGTAAATTGGTCACATAATATTCCCCAGTTGATCTGTATTTTAGTCGCTGTCGCAGTGGAGTGTGGATAATGAGCGTTGTCTTGTGGATCTACTGGAAGAGCTTCTGGGGGAGTATAGATGTCACCATCGGAACATGCTGGCACAGTACGAGCGACTGTCCTTTCAGCTTGACACCCTCTTGGAGAGCGGTAGGTACTCTGGCGTGTGTGTGCACTGCAACTCCTCCTCCTCCTCCTCCTCCACCAACAGTGTGAGTGTCTTTACCCATCACTTCTGTGCGGTGTGTGGCTATTCATTGATGTGTTTGTGTTTCCGGGAACCTCTTGTGTGTTCCAGCATCCAGTGGTGAGGTTTTTCATCCCCCTGCGTCTGGACTCTTTGTCCTGCATACCGGCTTATTTCACCAAGGTATTAGTTCTCCCCTACATTTGCCTTCTCCCTGTCTTTCCTCCACTTCTTCACATTCCTCCCTGCAGCTTCATGCCTTTCTCTCCCTCCCTGCCTCCCTCAGTTCCTTCCTCCTCCCTCCCTCAGTTCCCTCCCTCCCTCCCTGCCTCCCTCAGTTCCCTCCTCCCTCCCTCCTCCCTCCCTCCCTCCTCCCTCCCTGCCTCCGTCAGTTCCCTGCCTCCCTCAGTATCACGTGGGCATTAAATCACAAATTTTAAAGGGGGGTGAGAATGACATGGGGGGCGGGGGGGGGGGGGGGACTAAATACACCCCTGAGCATCCAATGGCCCCCACACAAAGAAGTATGATTAAAGGGGGGGGGGCAATACCATTTTTTAAAGTGTTAAAAACTGTGGTTTTACATGCAGTCAAAGTTGGGAGACCTCAAAACCAGCCTGCCTGCTGATTGAAGTGCTAGACACTATTAGTGGCAAGATGAAGGAAGCCCTACTGAGTGTTTTCTAAGATGTGAGTACGTTGGGTTGAAACATCAAACCACATGCTTGACCACATACCTAGCGCCTAATAGCAGGGATTCCTCATGCCACAGATGGCGTCTAGCACTTTCTAGTCAGGATCCAGAACTGCAGGCATGCAAATTTTGAGGACCCCAACTTTGACTGCGTTTAGCTTTGGCATGATTATAGCTATGCAACAGTTTCTAGTGCCATAAAGGAGCACACAGAGAGCGCTATCTTTTGAGCTATATATTATGTTTATGGAGTGAAGTATGCAGAATCTATGCAGCTCCAAAGTCATGACCAGTTTTTCACCGTGGTGACCAATTTAATCCAACAGCTCCTATGTCCTTGGGTGAGCATCTAGCTGCCTCAAAGATGATTGAGGATTGAGGAATTGTGTGTGTGTGGGGGGGGGGGGTTGAGAGTTTAGATTTTTCTTTGGTGGTTTAAAAGCCTTGAGCTTTTGTTTGTGTGTCTGATTTACGGTCGGATGCCCACTCTCCCTCTCTCTCTTTTCTTCCTCCTTCCCTCCATTCCTCTCTTTTTGTCTCCTCCTGAACCCCACCCCCCCAACTCTAGGATAACCCTGGTCCAGATGTAGCTGCTCTTGTTGTTCGGTTTCCTACTCCCTCGTCCAAGCCCATTCCTTCCCTCCATGTCTCACCGAGGTTGGAGAGGTGAGAGCTGGGTCTGCATATGGGCTGAGGGGTGTTGTGTGTGTGTGTGTGTTGTGGTGTGAAGGAATGGCAGTGTGGAGGAGTGACTGTGTGGTGTGTGTGTGTGGAGTGACAGTGTATGTGTAGTGTGAAGTAGTGACTGTGTGTGTGTGTGATATAAAAGAGTGATAGTGTAATGTGTGTAATCATGACTGTGTGTGTGTGTGTCTGTTGTGAGGGAGTGTCTGTGTGTAGTGTGAACAATTTACTGTATGAATGGCACGCCACACAGGATGCTGGGTGGTTATGGCGATGTACATCTCCCCCCGTGCGGGAACAAGTTACATGTGGTAGACTATGTCCAGACTGTGCACCAGCTGCTAGAGGAGCGGTTAGGGGCCATATCGCAGAACTATGTGCGGAGGAAGGAGTATAGTGCAGCATGCCTCAGCATCATGGGAAGTGCCATTCTGGAATATGACACAGAACATTTCAAGACAATGGCCTTTCTCTTTGAAAATCATGGATTTACGTTCATCAGCCGCTGTAAGTTGATGTTGATGATGTTATTCATCAGCTGCTGTAAGTTGTTGATGATGTTATTCATCAGCTGCTGTAAGTTGTTGATGTTGTTATTCATCAGCTGCTGTAAGTTGTTGATGTTGTTATTTATCAGCTGCTGTAAGTTGTTGATGTTGTTATTCATCAGCTGCTGTAAGTTGTTGATGTTGTTATTCATCAGCTGCTCTAAGTTGTTGATGTTGTTATTCATCAGCTGTTGTAAGTTGTTGATGTTGTTATTCATCAGCTGCTATAAGTTGTTGATGTTGTTATTCATCAGCTGCTGTAAGTTGTTGATGATGTTATTTATCAGCTGCTGTAAGTTGTTGATGTTGTTATTCATCAGCTGCTGTAAGTTGTTGATGTTGTTATTCATCAGCTGCTCTAAGTTGTTGATGTTGTTATTCATCAGCTGCTGTAAGTTGTTGATGTTGTTATTCATCAGCTGCTCTAAGTTGTTGATGTTGTTATTCATCAGCTGTTGTAAGTTGTTGATGTTGTTATTCATCTGCTGCTATAAGTTGTTGATGTTGTTATTCATCAGCTGCTGTAAGTTGTTGATGATGTTATTTATCAGCTGCTGTAAGTTGTTGATGTTGTTATTCATCAGCTGCTGTAAGTTGTTGATGTTGTTATTCATCAGCTGCTATATGTTGTTGATGATGTTATTCATCAGCTGTTGTAAGTTGTTGATGTTGTTATTCATTAGCTGCTATAAGTTGTTGATGTTGTTATTCATCAGCCGCTGTAAGTTGTTGATGATGTTATTCATCAGCTGCTGTAAGTTGTTGATGTTGTTATTCATCAGCTGCTGTAAGTTGTTGATGTTGTTATTCATCAGCTGCTGTAAGTTGTTGATGTTGTTATTCATCAGCTGCTATAAGTTGTTGATGTTGTTATTCATCAGCTGCTCTAAGTTGTTGATGTTGTTATTCATCAGCTGTTGTAAGTTGTTGATGTTGTTATTCATCAGCTGCTATAAGTTGTTGATGTTGTTATTCATCAGCTGCTGTAAGTTGTTGATGATGTTATTTATCAGCTGCTGTAAGTTGTTGATGTTGTTATTCATCAGCTGCTGTAAGTTGTTGATGTTGTTATTCATCAGCTGCTATATGTTGTTGATGATGTTATTCATCAGCTGTTGTAAGTTGTTGATGTTGTTATTCATTAGCTGCTATAAGTTGTTGATGTTGTTATTCATCAGCCGCTGTAAGTTGTTGATGATGTTATTTATCAGCTGCTGTAAGTTGTTGATGTTGTTATTTATCAGCTGCTGTAAGTTGTTGATGTTTTTATTTATCAGCTGCTGTAAGTTGTTGATGTTGTTATTTATCAGCTGCTGTAAGTTGTTGATGTTGTTATTCATCAGCTGCTATAAGTTGTTGATGTTATTTATCAGCTGCTGTAAGTTGTTGATGTTGTTATTCATCAGCTGCTGTAAGTTGTTGATGTTGTTATTCATCAGCTGCTATAAGTAAGTTGTTGATGTTGTTATTCATCAGCTGCTATAAGTTGTTGATGTTGTTATTCATCAGCTGCTATAAGTTGTTGATGATGTTATTCATCAGCTGCTATAAGTTGTTGATGTTGTTATTCATCAGCTGCTGTAAGTTGTTGATGATGTTATTCATCAGCTGCTATAAGTTGTTGATGTTGTTATTCATCAGCTGCTGTAAGTTGTTGATGATGTTATTCATCAGCTGCTGTAAGTTGTTGATGTTGTTATTCATCAGCTGCTGTAAGTTGTTGATGATGTTATTCATCAGCTGCTATAAGTTGTTGATGTTGTTATTCATCAGCTGCTGTAAGTTGTTGATGTTGTTATTCATCAGCTGCTGTAAGTTGTTGATGTTGTTATTCATCAGCTGCTGTAAGTTGTTGATGTTGTTATTCATCAGCTGCTATAAGTTGTTGATGATGTTATTCATCAGCTGCTATAAGTTGTTGATGTTGTTATTCATCAGCTGCTATAAGTTGTTGATGTTGTTATTAGTCAGCTGCTGTAAGTTGTTGATGTTGTTATTCATCAGCTGCTGTAAGTTGTTGATGTTGTTATTCATCAGCTGCTGTAAGTTGTTGATGTTGTTATTCATCAGCTGCTGTAAGTTGGTGATGTTGTTATTCATCAGCTGCTGTAAGTTGTTGATGTTGTTATTTATCAGCCGCTGTAAGTTGATGTTGATGTTGTTATTAGTCAGCTGCTGTAAGTTGTTGATGTTAACTCTCTTTTGGTAAGTAAGCACTGTAAGTGATGTGTTTATGGTCAACCATGACGACATTTCTCCACGTTCCCCCCCCCCCCCTCTACCCTCTCCTCTCTTCCATCCTCCGGTCTCTCTCACACACTCAGTGGACTTGTCTGATGACTTCCCCAACGAGCAGCCATCCCTCACTCTTCGATCTGTCTACCACAAACTCCATGGCGTTCCCTGTCAGAGCATCATCACGGATTATCCTTACAGCCCTCGCTGGAACGCTGAGGAAATGGCCGAGCGCATCAGGTCAGCAGTGGTAGCCATTGTATATATACATCTCCCAGACACAACAATGGTGGGAGGAGATGAATTGATTGGTAACTGTTACTATTGCTTGGCTAGTCCATGGTCGAGTCCCTTTTCACTTCGTGAGTTCGCTATTGCTGTTTAGTTCAACATCTCCCTCCATGGCAGGCTTTGTAGCTTTTGATGCTTGAGCTCTCTGTTGTTGTACCAGCAGCCATCTTGTTGCAATGAGACCACGCCCACTTGTTGTCGCCTCAGCTTGCACCAACTAAGCACTTGATGAGACCACACCCACATATTGGTTGCACGTGTGTGATCCACTGTTTGTGCACCAACTTTGGTCTCATTGGTCCATGTTCACCAACTCTTTGTATTAGTGCACTAACATGTTGCATCACTAGCAACAACACTACTACGGCTTATATTCCTGTGCATATTTTAGTGTCACCATGTTTTACTGTGAACACACCCTCTGAATATCTTTGTTTCCCTGCAGGTCTTATATTATGTCAGTTTCCTTGCAGTTTATGGAACTCTCACAAGAGAAAGGAGACTGTTTAGGTTAACTATATTCATTTGTCATGGATTTTTAAGTGCACACACACACACACACACACTAGAAGGGGGGGTGGTGTTGTTTTAAGACTGTGCACAGGTTCCATATTAGTAGTTGAGGTGGCTACATATGCCACCATCAAATTTCATGGAGACTGTCTATAAGAGTGGTTGAATTAAATGTTGTTCTGTGGATAAGGCAAAGTATATATGACTCGGACTGTGCACTTTTTGGGTAAAAGCATGTACACGTGTGCATCATACATATGTGCATCGTACACATGTGCACCATACATGTATGCATCATGCATGTGTGTATCAAACAAGTATGCATCATACATGTGTGCATCAAACACATGTGCATCATACACATGTGCATTGTACACATGCTTCAAACACGTGTACATCAAACACATGTGCATCATACACATCATGTGCACCATACATGTATGCATCATGCATGTATTGCATCAAACATGTATGCATCATACATGTGTGCATCAAACCAGAGGCGGTGGAACCGGGGGGGCACTGGGGGCACGTGCCCCCACAATATTCTCTATGTGGGGGCATTGCCCCCACAAAATTTGTCCATTGCGCTCGCGTGATACGCGATGAAAAAGGAGGGATGAGAAGAGACTAGGGATTGGTTTTCTTTGCGTTGAGAACTTAAGTTCTGATTAAGCGGCAACGCGACATAATGAGTTACTTCATCCCAGAAAAAAGACATTCAACATCTTTAGATTTTGGCAGTGACCTTAGCAGCGAGGCAGATGCTGATAAAGCAGATGCTGATGAAGCTGACATTGAGACATCATCTCAGTCAACTGAGTAAGTTTTATTTGTCTGATACACTTGATATCGATAGCTAAACTACAGCTATATAGCTGAGTATCACTGTAAACCATTTTTGTCTTTAAATAGGGTCAGGAAAAGCTTACCCTGCACAATTGTGTGTTGTAGTGTGGTGGAAGAGACAACTCCATATCAACCTTGTGATAAGGCAACAATAGCTTCTACCAGACAGAAAGTTGGACAGAAGTTCCGGTTTTTAAATCGCAGATGGTACAAAGACTTCAAATAGATTCATTTTTGTGCAACGAAAAGAAAAGTTTTCTGCCTGTACTGACTTGAAGGCAACAACAAAGGCCTACTGACTATGATTGTACTTAGACTCAAATGTTTCCAGGCTCATAGTGTGATCGATCAACCGCAAGCTGTAAAGACACAATCAGAGAATAGTCTATTGTTAAAATGGCTATCTAGTCTACAATTCTTGCTACGACAAGGCCTGGCTATTTGTGGACATAAGGAGGCAGATCCACCATGACCGAAGAGCATAACATTTTATTGTTGCATGCATACAAAGAGGAAACAGATGTCCTGGATCTAACAGAAATTGCTTGTTTGTTTACGTCTGCTAACACAAGGCGGATGAAACATTTGTGTAATATATACAGTAATAATACTGACTATATTGAATCTTGGAATAAAATTTGCTGCGCTCGATAGATTTGTATGTCTTTTTTGTAGCAGCATACTCTGGACTGAGGTTGGACATTTAATATTTTACAAATGGCAGTGCATGTGGGAAACTTGGCTTTGGTAGGCCTCACTGATGTTTTCACATGTTTAAAGATTTGTTTTATTTGCATTTTGTTATTAATATAATCATCTCATTAATGTAAAATGACCTTGCAGCATATAACAAAATATATAGCTATAGCTATATAAATACAAAAATTAACGTCCATCTTCAGTCCATACAATATTATAGTCCAATCCATGGTCCAGTCCGGAGTAGGTTTGTAGGTTTCACAGTTGACCTGAATATAACAAATAGCTATATATAGTAAATAGCTATATAGTATAATTTTTTCATGTGACAAACGTAACCATAACACTGGGGAGGAGCAGGGGTGTAGCCAGGAGGCCCCCCCCCTCCCCAAAACTTGATTATTAAAGTAGTAATTTGCTGAGAAATGCATCTTGGGGCTCCCCTCTCAAACTTCTTGCAGTAGTTTACAGTATGTTAATTTTGTATTGGGCCCTATGCTCCTGAGGAGGAGGAGGAAGGGGGGGGGGATGATTTAATATGATTTAATACTGTGCCCCCCCTACTTTCAATAGCTTCCTCCGCCTCTGAACATGTGCACCATACATGTATGCATCAAACATGTATGCATAATACACATGTGCATCGTACACATGCTTCAAACACATGTACATCATACATGTGTGCATCAAACACATGTACATCATACACGTATGCATCAAACACATGTGCACCATACACATGTGCCTCTACATATGTATGTGTATCATGCCATACATGTAAATGTTCTACAAGTACAACCTTGGGTGGGTGTGTCAGCTTTCCCCCCCCCTTTTTTCTTCCTTCCCATATTTTGTTGCTGTCTCCGGATTATCCTCTAGAAACTTCATTTTGGCAACATTATGCCAGAGATGCCGACCCTAGCATTTAGTGTTGCTGTATTATAATAATTATGTTGATTGCCTCAAGTGTGAGGCTTGGTAGCTGTCTGCAGCAGTTCTGGAAACTGGAGGAGAGAAACTTAATTGCATAGCTTTGAAAGGGAAGGTTGGAGCGCTGTAAGTCTAGCAGAGTATGTGACTGTTATTTATTTGGCAACCCAGTGACAAAATCTTACTATATATATATATCAAGATTTAACAAGAACAATATTAAAACAGGATCTTATTTGTGATGTATGAACACGATGCAGTGAGAGCCTGCAATATTTAAAATGGCATCTTATTTGTGATGTATGAACACGATGCAGTTATAGCCTGCACTATAAAATGGGTTGTGTTGTATGAACACGATGCAGTGAGAGCCTGCACTATAAAATGGGATCTTATTTGTGATGTATGAACACGATACAGTGAGAGCATGCAATATTAAAAATGGGATCTTATTTGTGATGTATGAACACGATGCAGTGAGAGCCTGCAATATTAATATGGGACCTTCTTTGTGATGTTCGAACACAACACGGTAAGAGTTTGTAATATTAAAATAAGATTTGCATTCGATCTTGCATTTGGACCTTAATACACAAGTCTTGACTAAGATGTTCTTCATTATCAAGATCAA
This sequence comes from Cladorhizidae sp. MBARI D1340-BT2, assembly GCA_028752905.1. Classification (NCBI taxonomy): domain Eukaryota; kingdom Metazoa; phylum Porifera; class Demospongiae; order Poecilosclerida; family Cladorhizidae; species Cladorhizidae sp. MBARI D1340-BT2. The sequence continues at coordinate 10,061,911 of JAQNBH010000015.1, forward strand.
TGAATCTTTGCAAAAGTGAAAGATGGATGGTGTCTAGAGGGATCTTTTTAGGTTTTACAGCTAGAATCCCAAGCTGTGAATAGATACATCAAAGAGCATGGGGTGTGGCTTCCACAAAAATCCAAAGAACATTTCCCCATGAATTAGTTCAAATATTAAACCCCTTGAACACATTCCTGCTCTGCAGTATTATTTTTTCACAGTGACAAGATCTTGCCAAAAGCATGTCTTGATTTTTACATTACATCATATTCTTGCTTTATCTTGCACTAGCTATGGTGGCAAGGTCTTGACGTTGAATCCTGTATCTTAGCAAGTGAGACCAGTTGTCGGTCTCCCTTTGATTCTTGTAAGATGTTGTATCATGTGTGGCAAGAGAAGATCTAGAGAATGCACCTGCCAATTCATCTTCACAACTAGAACAGCTATTGCCATCAATAGTTGCACACGATTGAAAAACTGAGAACTGGTCTCGCTGTTTTGTTCTTTTCTTGACAGTGATATATATAACTATCTAGTAAAGCCCCCTCTTCCACTTGCACTTCCAAGCTATTGACGAAAAGGACCCAAGTCGGGAGATCTTGGAACTTAAAAGAAGTTGTAGTTATTCTAATTAACTTTTTTTAAATAATAATAATTAAAAAAAATTAAAAAAATTAAAAAAATATATTTAAAAGAAATAAAAATAAAATTAAAAAAATCATGATATTAATTAAATTGCTCCGTCTTTTTTCCTTCTCGTAGTAAATATTACAATCTTGCAGGAATTAATTAATTATAAACTACTTCCTGGGCACTTATCTCACTCGACTTGTGATATGATATAAGTCTTCAATGTCTTGATCTTACACGTGTGAAAGCAACTTATATGACGTTAAAAGCGTGGACAGAGATATGGTTGTGTTGACTGATGTGTTTGCACAGCTGAAGCCATCGATGAGTGCTTGAAGTGCTGACTGATTCCCACTGCAATTGGTCACATGGAGTCCCTATATAGCATTTATAATGTTTCACACTTTTATATATGGATTGTGTCACATGGGGGACCTAGAGAGCATGTGTCCTGAGATCACAGACACTTTGTTGCATTCATGGGACCACCACCACATTCAGATGTGGAGGCTGCTAAGAACATGCTTGGGAAATTTGTTGTCTAAACAAAAGATGCCCGAGACTATTTGCAAGAAAAGATCATTATTCAACCAACACAAGGTGTTCTTCTTCGACATGTGAGGAGGGCTGTAGACCAGGCTGGATATTGCTGGAGCCCGTCCCCAAGACCAATGTAGAGCTTGCACAGCCATAAGGTTGTGGCTGGACAGGTGCTGATGGAGACATGGAAGGTTTTGTGGAGCTTCCTGAGGCAAGCCAAATGTGCATGCTTCATAGAATCTGCAAGTGTGTGATAGCTGCACTGACTTGCATGGGTTTGTGCTAGTTCTTGTTAGTAGAAGAATTCTGAAGCTTCAGTGTGGCTACTTCAATGTGGCTACAGTACTTCAGTGTGACTACACTACAGTTTCAGTGTGACTACAGTACTTCCTACAGTTTCAGTGTGACTACAGTACTTACTACAGTTTCAGTGTGACTACAGTACTTCCTACAGTTTCAGTGTGGCTACAGTACTTTCTACAGTTTCAGTGTGACTACAGTACTTCCTACAGTTTCAGTGTGGCTACAGTACTTCCTACAGTTTCAGTGTGGCTACAGTACTTCCTACAGTTTCAGTGTGGCTACAGTACTTCCTACATTTCAGTGTGGCTACAGTACTTACTACAGTATTTCAGTGTGGATAGAGTACTTTATAATCACCTTCTCAATAATCAGCTTCAAATTGCATTCACTCAACTAAATGCTCTAGCCTTCATCCTCCTATAGAAGATAGTACACTGTACATTTACTAACAGATCGAACTGGACTCAAAATAGATCACGTCATTAGCAATGTGCACAGTAACTGAAGCATGGTGAGTGCATGCATAATGGGTAAAGGGCCAATTAGGTAAAGGACCATACGTACGCAATGTTAATACAGTATATGAGTTCAGCTAGGGCTACAGAGAGTCCAATTGTCTCTACCTCCCCCAAGAAGGCAGTCAGGTCTTCTTATAGTTGAGTCTGTCGACGGGTTTTGGGCCCCGTTTGCTTCTTCGTAAGGGGGGGTGGAGGGGGGGGGTTTGGGGTCTGCAATCGTCTGGGGAGTGCAGAGCGTTTCGTGGCAGGGGTGGTGGGGTGGGGGCTAGGTGTGTCCAGTGTGCGGGTGACTTGGGCGTAGGATCGTGGTTGTGAGTCGGCTGTAGTGGTGGTGTGCGGCGGAGAGCTGCTATCCTGCGCGGCGGTCGGGTTCCCGGGCAGCGATGGTATGGGTATTGGGGGTATCACTGGAGTGGAGGCGGTCGGTGTTGGCCTGGCGGGCGGAGGGGTGGGGGGAAGTGGCCCGGTGGGTGCATGGGCGTTCGGTGGTGTCGCTTGGGGGGGCTGGGTCGAGGTTGGTAGTGGAGTTGATGGGCCGGTCGTGTCCGTGTCGAGTGTTGGGATTGGGCCAGGGATGGTTGTGCTGGTTGGGGGATCAACAGTGCGACGAGTATGATCCGGTTCCATGAGGTTCGGATCATACCGACGAAGGAATCGGCGGTTTCTTGTGGTGAGTCGCCCAGAGCCATCTGTGCGGACCGCATACTGGTGATACTGAAGCACTTCGACAACGGTGCCAGTCTTGTCCCACTTGGTAGGGTGGCGTCCCGATTGGTTTTGGACTAGCACCGTGTCTCCGCACTTCAGTGGTGAGAGGCCTTGAGCGTGCTCGTCCCATCGGGCGCGGCCCGAGATGGTGCGTTTGGAGAGGGCTCTTTCCCTGAGTTCGAGCTTGTCGCTCCAATCTGGGTGGGGTCGGTATTTTTGTGGCAGTCCGGGAGATGAGGTCTCGGGTGGCTCTCCCGAATAAACACAATGCGGGGGAAATCTTGGTGGTGGGGTCGGGTCCGTTCCTATACTGAAGGAGTGCCTTGTGGAAGTCGTCCGATAGGGCGCCCGCTGGTCCGGTGTTGCCCGCGATTAGGCGCTTCATAGTCTTGACGGCAACCTCCGCACGGCAGTTGGCGTGGGGGTTGTATGCGGAGGCTAAGCGGTGGTGGACGCCCCATGTTCGGAGGAATGTTCGGGTGTCGTGGGACGCAAATTCTGGTCCGCCGTCTGAGGTGAGCGTGTCTGGGATGCCAAAAGTCGAAAATGTGTCACGGAGCGCCCTCATGAGTCCAGATGCCCCATCTCTGGAGCGGGAGACAATGGGCCAATTAGAGAACCGGTCGACCAGCAACAAGTACGCGACTCCCTCGTGGTGGAAGAAGTCCGCACAGATGTGCTGGAAGGGGTACTCTGGCTCCACTGGAGTGGTCGATGGCATGGCGGGTTGAGATGGGGCGTTGCCGTTGCAGGTGGCGCACCGATTGCGTGTGTCGGCGATGTCCTTTGTGATGCCTAGCCAGAACAGTGAGGACTCAGCGCGGGCTGTCATGCCGCTAATGCCCTGGTGGGCGGCATGCAGGGCGCTGAGGCAGGCTGGGCATAAGCTCGTTGGTACGATGATCCTCTCCCCCCGGCACACTACACCGTCGATGGTGGACAGGTCGTGCACGTATGGCCACCATTCTCGGATGGAGGTGGGCATGAGTTGTTTTGATGTTGGGGGGCCTCTCTCGATGAGTGATGTGAGCTCCTGTAGGGTGGTGTCTGACGCTGTGGCAATCTGCAGGGATTCCCAGTTCAGTGGTATGCCCGTGATGGCTGCGCACATGGCGTGAGCCAGGCCGTTGTCTTCGTGTCCGTCGATGTGGTCGTCGATGGAGAGACCAGCCAGGAGTGTTGTGGGGATCCGTGGGCTGTAATGTGGGCAGGGTGTGTCGGGGGCGGTGCTGTCATCCGGGAGGTTTAGGCGTTCGGGTTCTCTGATGCCGGATGGGTGACGGGAAAGGGCGTCGCTGGTGTGGTTCCTGACCCCTGGGATGTGCACCATCCTAAAGCGGTAACGCAGGGTTTTCTCCTTGAGGTTTCTTAGTCGTGTATTGGGGATGTCCTCAAGAGATCTGTCCCCAAATAGTTTCAGAAGAGGTTTGTGGTCGACCGCGACAATGAGGTCGCTGCAGCCGAGGACAAAGTGGCGAGCCTTGTCCAAGGCGTCTGCCACGGCCAGAGCCTCGCCTTCGACAGGGGCGTAGCGGGACTCAGCGGGGTGGGTGAATCGCGAGCCCACGAGTGTGACCTTCCATCCCTCTTTGCAGCAAAATATCTCGCGGGATGGGCACTGGCAGTGCTTTTGGAAGAGCCAGTACCCAATCCCGTCCTTGCTCCAATCTGTGGCCAGGCAGGTGGGTCGGTCTTTCTCAAAAATGGTGACGCCTTCCTTGATGCGACTGATGATCTCAGACTTGGATGCGTCAAACGCGTGCTGTAGGTCGTCATTCCAGGAGAATTGGGTGGATGGCTTGAGAAGTGCACGGAAGGGGGACATCACGGACGCCATAGAGAAAGCGTATGCGACCTGGTTGACAAGGCCGAACCAGGCGCGGACGTCCGTGATGCCCTGGGGGATTGGGAATTCATCTATTGCTCGGAGGTACTTGCGACAAGGTTTGACCTCAGACATGGTGATCTCAAAGCCGGCGAACTCCACCTCGTCCTGCGCGAAACGGAATTTGCTCGGGTTGAGGGTTATTCCATTGCGTCCACACACGTCTAGCCACTCTGTGGCTTGGTGGAATGCTTCCTCAATGGTGGGTGCCCAGAGGAGGGTGTCATCAATGCACTTGGTTTTTCGGGTGATTTGCGAGACGAGGGCATCGTACCTGGCGGTGTACGCGTCGCCGGAAGCGATGTATCCTTGGGGGGCAGATTTGTATCTATACCGACCCCATGGGGTGATGAAGGTGGTGAAATGCCTGTCTTCGTCAGCAAGGGCCACAGAGTGGTAGCCGTTCCAGGCGTCGAAGATCGTTTTTTTTGTATTGCTTGGGACGGCTCTGGCCTGGTGGAATGGGGATTGGCAGTGGTGTGTTTCTCTGGTGGCGTGGCGATTTAGCTGCTGGAAGTCGATGGTCCTCCTGAGCGACCCGTTCTTCTTGGTGCAAATAACCATGCGGTGGTACCAAGTGTCCGGGGTGCCCAGGGGGACTTGCTCGATGACTCCCAGCTTGACATCACGATCTAGACCGGCCTTCACCTCGTCCTGCCAGTGGATGGGGATGGGAATGGGTGTGTGGCAGGGTTTGGGGATGGCGATAGGGTCAATGCTTAGGCTCAGGGGGGGGCCTGACATCATCGGGAGGGGTTGATGCTCACAGATGTTGAAGGAGCTCGCTGCATAAAGGGTGCGGAGGTGTTGTTCTAGCCTGCCTCGGTTGGCCTCGGTGGGCGGGAACGGGAGGCTGGTAGGTCTGGAGGGTGGTGGTGCTCTGGTCGGGCATGAGCATGTCTTGGGTATTCCCCCCCCGGGGGTGTGACTCATCCTGATTGGTGTGGGGTGAGGTCCGGTGGATCTTGGTTGGGGGGTCAGCGTCGGTGTCCCGGACTGGCTATTTCCCGTGGCTGGTGTGGGAGTGCTGGTTGGGTTTCCGAGGCGGGGTGGTCCGGTTGGGTGGTCTGGGAGGTGCTGCAAGGCGTTCTCATGGTGGGCTGCTCTCGTCGCCTTGTCGTTACCCGGGGTTGGCATGGGCGTGCTCAGAGGGAAGTCCCGCGGGATCAGTCCCAGGTCCGTGCAGGTGGCAAGGCTGAGGTATAGCTTACTCGCGATGGGCGAGAAATACACCATCTGTCTCGTTTCAACGCCAGTGGGTTGGGTCTTGATACGAAGTAGCGCTGCCCCCAAGATGGGTAGGTTGGTTCCTGAAGCGGAGCGCATCTGTAGGTTGACAGGGATGAGGTCCGCAGGTGACAGGTGGAGGTCGGTGAGGAGGCTTGGGCCGGCGAGGCAGCTCTGGCATCCGGTGTCGGCCATTCCCGTGACTGCGAGGTGCTTGGTCTCGACTCGGAGTGTGTGTCCGTGTAGGCGAAAGTCCTCTGTGCGGGCCGAGATCCATAGGTTGATGTTGGGTTGCGGGGGTGAGCGCTTCTGGCTCCACACTCCTGATTGGGCGTCCCAGGTCTGATGGTGTAGGGCACCTTCGGTCATGGTGTCCAGTTCCTCTGATACCGCGCTCTCGTGTTCCGTCGTCTGCCAGCACATGGTGGCGTTGTGGTTGGCTCTGCCGCAGGAGGAGCAGGTTGTGCCAAAGGCGGGGCAGTAGATACGGCGCTGGGCCGTACGTTCCCGCTCACCGTGTCCGGGGAGTCCGCAGTACTGACATATGCCGCGGTTGTTGTGTGTGGATCTGGTCCCTGGTTGAGGCGGACCTGTGCCCTTGGTGGAGGAGTTCCTCGGTGTGGGGTGGTTGTTGCCTCTGGGTAGTGCTTGTTTGGGGCTAGTTCCCGCTCGTGGGGTGTAGCGTCTCTGCTGGCGACGATACGTGCTGGAGATGGCCTCTCCTTCCTCATCTTCCTTGAGGCTGTTCGTGGAGGTGGGTGTGCACATGGTTACCGCTGATCTCTTGCCGGCTGCTCTGATCTCGACGAATCGTATCGTCTCCTCGACTCCCATTTCCTGGTCCGGGTGCTTGAGGAGGTCCTCCTGGATTTCGGTGTCTGCTAGGCCGATGCAGAGCTGATCCGCGACTCTTTCTTCCCCCTGGTTGGAGACCTGATCACAGCCTGTGCACTTCTTGGTGAAGCGGCAGACTTCTGCTTGCCCGCGTAGGCGGGCAGCGAAGGTGCGGATGGATTCTCCCCTGTCTTGCACCATCCTGCTCAGAGCCACCCTGGCTACCTTTGGGTTTTCCTCCCTGACAGCAAGAGCCCTGATGGCTTTGAGTAGGTTTTCCTCGGATAAATTCTCGATTGGTAAAGGGTCGACGCAGTTGCGGGTGACATCGCGCCTGCTTTTGGTCACAGCATTCAAGGAGCTGGATGGTGGTGTCCCTGGCAGTTAGCTCGACTGCTTGGGAGTAAGAGCGCCAGCGGGAGAGGAAATATGACCATCCCTCAGTGGTGCCCCCGGAGGATACCTCAGGTCGCTTGACAGGGGTTGGTTTGGCCTTCATGGGGCGGCTATGAATGATAGCGTGGGTCGAGAGTACCACTGCTGCGACAGCAGGGTTTAAATCGGCTGGAGTGCTGAAGGTACAGTCCGGGAAGGGGCATTCCACAGCCATATGGTCGGGTGGGCCTTAATTGGGGCGGCACCAAAAAAAATTCCCCCGATAGCAGAGTCTCACTCAATAGATGGCTATAGATAGCTAGAGGCTAATAGGGGCCAATGCTTGAGTTACTGTGCGCATAGAAGATAGTACACTGTACATTTACTAACAGATCGAACTGGACTCAAAATAGATCACGTCATTAGCAATGTGCACAGTAACTGAAGCATGGTGAGTGCATGCATAATGGGTAAAGGTCCAATTAGGTAAAGGGCCATACGTACGCAATGTTAATACAGTATATGAGTTCAGCTAGGGCTACAGAGAGTCCAATTGTCTCTATCCTACAGTACTTCAGTGGTGGCTACAGTACTTATTATAGTATTTCAGTGTGGCTACAGTACTTACTACAGTACTTCAGAGTGGCTACAGTACTTACTACAGTATTTCAGTGTGGCTACAGTACTTATTACAGTATTTCAGTGTGGCTACAGTACTTATTACAGTATTTCAGTGTGGCTACAGTACTTATTACAGTATTTCAGTGTGGCTACAGTACTTCATATTTTAAAATGTAACTGTCTGAAATAACGTGAAAACAGGAGACCACCACCTGCTGCATGCACTGGGCATGTGGCATTTCATTGATTCCTGGAACAGGGACATGTAAAATTGTAAATCAAATGTTTACTAGAACTCTTTGGCATACTATGTAAATCCAGAATTAACGTGCTTTAGGTATCAGATTCTTAGGACTATATACCTACATCACTACTTTGAAGATAAAAAAGGTAGCCATCTTTGATTTGATAAATGCATGTATATAGTCAACCCGATGCACTCACCAATGCCTTTCCACGGCACCAATAGATGCCAAGTCGGTTGTGGGAATCATAAGTGAAGTGCTCCTCTGGGACATGGCAACCATAATGAAATACGACTGCCACACCATGCCGCCAACTCCAAGATGGCACTGTATCTAAATTTGATGTTCTAGTATGTGACCATGTTTTTACAACAAAGTGCATGACGCTCTCCCCTCCCACATCTGCTCGACTTTTTATCCTTGTCATTTATCTTAGAAAATACATCGTACAAGGCCAATAGTGAAATTGGGTTGGGGAGAAAAGAATAAAAAGGAGGAATTTAATTAAGAGGTTTACAGGAAATAATACTGGAGAAGCTCCATGGGTATGACCTGTTGGAAAGAGAACACCAAGTGAAGACTTGCCTGCACTGCTATGTGACCACCCTTTTAACAAATGAACAGGTCAGGATCTGCATTCCTGGTCATGTGCATACCATCCTGTGCTATGCATACCATCCTATACATACCATCCTGTGCATACCATCCTGTGCATACCATCCAATGCATACCATCCTATGCATACCATCCTATACCTACCATCCTGTGCATACCATCCTGTGCATACCATCCTGTGCATACCATCCTGTGCATACCATCCTATTCATACCATCCTATACATACCATCCTGTGCATACCATCCTATGCATACCATCCTGTCATGTCAGCTTTGTGTGGCCATTCCACACACACACTTCATTTGAAAGTTCTGCACCAATATGCTGTTCATCTGATGATCCTACTCCAGGTTCATATTCATAGTTGCCTCCTGTTACAGTTCATTGTTGCAGCTTGCTGTTACTAAGGTTGATTCTCACTAAGAGAAGACCGTCCACCATATGAACTAAAGCAATTGCAGCCATGTTTAAGGTGGAAAGTCAATGTAAAGAACCTCAATTTGAGAAAGTGTGTACCACAAACTATGCAAGTTGATTGGAACAAAAGGCTATATACAAAACAAGACATCCTCCTCAATTTAGTGGCTATATATAGGAATTTCTGGCGAGGAAAGTCGTGGAGAGAATTAGCCAAGATGGAAGATGAATGGTAAGATAATGAGTTAGTCCCATCCCACACTACAAAGAACAAAAGGTGTTTGTTATGAAGTTTAAAACTGCTTTATGTCCTCTGGGCACATGGGAAAGTGGAGAACAATTCCTTTGTCAAATTTGAAAAATCACCTGTGACCAATGAGAAAGCCGCAAGTGATACTACTATTGATCCTGTTCATCGTAGTGCTTCAGTTTTGGTTGACAACATGCAAATCTCAGTCCCACCTCTGGAACCAGTGTTAGCCAATTGAGGAGTTTAGATTCAATTGCTGTGAATGACGAGGTCAATCAAATGAATAGTCTACCTGATAAGTCTGCCAGACATGGTGCAGGCAGTCAAGATTGACTAAAAGACCAAGTGAAATTATGTCTCTGAAATTATGTCTCTGGAATGCAAGAAGTAGTGTCAACAAAATTAATTATTTTCAAGCACTCGCATATTCCCAGCAGGTAGAGATCATTGCTATCACTGAATCTTGGTTATCTAAATCAGTGTTGGATAATGAAATCTTACCCACTGGGTATACAATCTATAGAAGGGACAGAACTACAAGAAGAGGAGGGGTTCTTCTATGTATTAAACAGTCAATTTCATCCTAGTCAATTTATTCTCATCAGATGCTGGAGTTGATCACTGTGGAAACTATATATGTATTGTGTAAGTTGCTCCCAATGCCAGGGACAATAACCATGCTTGTCTACACACATGAGGAACTATTTTATCAAGACAATGTAGTCCTTGGTGATCTCAACATGCCGGATATAAATTGGCTTGCTACCTCAAGCCTATCTGTGACCTAGTCTTCATACTCAACCTTTCTCAATTGGTTTTGAATCCAACTAATATCTTCGGTGGCATTCTGGATTTGGTAATAACAAACACACCAGATCTTATTGAAAACCTCGGAGTTGACTTAACTAGACCACAATCGGATCATTATAGAGTCATTCAACATCAAATCCAAGCCATACGCATCCAAGTCCTACAAGTTTGACTTTTCAAATGGAGACGGAGACTGGGAGGGTTTGTTTAACTGTCTTCTGGATTACGACTTCTGTACAATGTATATATAGCTCATCTGATGTGGAATACCTGTGAGGATACCTAAGGGCAGTTATTTGTGAAGCTGTGGATCTTTTTATACCCAAGAAAAGAATCAATACAAAGAATTATCCCAAGTGGTTCACTAAAGAAATTAGTCACAATATAAACAAAGCAAGATCTCTAAGCTGCAGATATAAGTGTAAACATTCGGATGAATTGAGAGAAAAAATTGACGCCTTTGCCTCTGACCTTCAATCAACTATCATGGAGCCAAAGTAAGATGGGAAAGCAAGTTGGTGTCTAACTTTGCCAACAAAAAGAATCAAGAGATTTACAGCTTACCTCAAGAGTATGTCTTCTCATCGATCTCTCCCCAAAACAATGTATCTAGACAAAGCTCAGATGTTGAAAAGGCCGATCTCTTCAATAAGTACTTTTCTTCTGTATTCACTTTGGGGTCCTCCCTACTATATACCTTTATCTGGAATCACAATAACTTTTATCTCTAACATTAAACTCCCGTTTATGATTGCTCTTGCCTCTCTGGACCCCAACAAAGCGACGGGAATTGATGAAATTGGTCCTAGAATTCTCAAAACATGTTCACTTGCTCTTTGTGATCCAGTTCACCACCTGTTCAATCAATGTTTTGATCAGTGTTGTCTTCCATATGAATGGAAGGTCCACCGTATAACCACCTATCTACAAGTCTGGTGATAGATCAAACATCAAAAACTACAGACCTATATCGCTCCTTTGTTCACTGTCAAAAGTTCTGGAAAGGTTAGTGTACAACAAAATCATAGACTATACCGAACATGTAATGAAAATAACTCAATTTGGGTTCCTGAAAAGGAGATCTAGTATTCAACAGTTACTACTCTTCCTTGATTATATCATTACCAAAGTGGATAACAATAATCTGGTTGATGCAATTTATCTAGATATAAGTAAAGCTTTTGATAGTATTCCCCACAATGAGCTGCTGTCTAAATTAAGAACATCAGGGATTTCAGGAAATCTATGGAAATGGTTTGAGGCATACCTACATGGTAGATACCAATGTCATGTGTGTCAAATCTGGTGCCAGTTCTATCCGGTGTCCCGCAAGGGAGCATTTTGGGACCTATTCTCTTCATAATTTATTTGAATGACCTACCTGCTACACTCTCTTAAGTTTTGCAGATGACACTAAATACTTTAGTCAAACACGTGTTCCAAGAGACATCATGTGCTTTCAAGCAGAGATCGACAACATTATGGATTGGAGTGATCAGTGGCACCTGAAATTCAATGCTAGCAAATTTGCACTAGTTCACTTCAACAAAAAGCAATCTAGTATTATCTCCAGCTACAGAGCTATGCAGGAAAATATTCCAACTTGCTCAAGCCACAAAGATCTTGGGATCATAATCTCCAGTGATCTCTCCTAGACTGATCATTATTCAATGATAACTACAAAAGCACATGCTAAGCTTGGCATGATAAGAAGAACTTTCAGCAAGTACATTCCAGTAAGTGTCAAGACAACTATACACTGCTCTAGTGAGATCACAACTTATGTACGGTTCACAGCTCTGGAGACCGTATCTCATTACGGATATATATAAAATAATTGAAAAAATACAATTCAGGGCAACCAAGATGACTACTTCTCAGATAACAGAGAAAGATTAATAGCACTGCATTTTCTGCCACTGATATACATCTTCGAACTAAATGATGTCAGTGTTGCCATAATATTTTTGGTAATTTCCAAATTACTCGCCTGTGTTATCCAAATTTTTTGGCAACAAAAAATCCAAACAAAATCCAAACAACAATTTCATGAGAAATAACATACTAAAGTGTGTTCATAGCATTTACACATGTCTTTAATAGTTCAGTGTTCGGTTTAAATTCATAGCATTTTTGAGTATCATTGAATTGCACTGTTAAAAGTGAATTTAATGTAGAAATTCCTGGAGAGTGGTTTTAAAATAGGCTGTACATGGTCTGATATGCATGAAATGTCAATCTAATGATGAAAAATCCAAACAACACTGTGTTTTTCATTACTAACTACAAGGACAAAACAGCAGCATTTAACATCACAGAACATGTAGTTTTCTCCAGTCGCTCCTCAAGATTAGGACATAAAATGGTCCATACCAGATCGACAACAATATATCTAGACATTTCTTTTTCAACCGGCTTCCTCGATTGTGGAATTCCCTATTACCCATTGACTTGACACTAAGTAGTTCAACACTAAAAAAGCATGTGAAATTGAAACTTTGGAACCATTTCATTGTGCATTTCAATCCACACAATCCATGCTCATTTCATTGTTTATGCCCATGTGACAGTTGCATGCTTGTTCCTCACACCACCAACAATACGTTCATGGCTACCAGTTAATTCTGGCCAGCCTTCAGCTTGTGCTGTAAAACTCTAATAAAAAAATAAAAATAACCTGTCACGTGCCAGCCGCTGGTCGTTTGACATTACTCGCGCGAATGTAGAGTGTGCTTCTATTGGAATAATTTTCTGGACTCCATGGATAACTTCAAGGTTTCCTTGGAGAGTCTTTATACCAACAAAATTAAGGAAATTAACTTTGATGAAGAAGAGACATACCAAGAGTAAGACAGACAGCTAAACTTGCACTCTCTAGGTGACACATTTTTCTTTAGGAAACCCACTTTGTCCCAGAGGATGATAGATCTAGCCCAGAGAGTGGACTTCAGCGATAGGACTGGAACCGAACATTCTGAGATTCCCTCAAAGAAATCAGTTCAGCAATGGCCGTGGCAGCAAGCTAACTCGAAACTGAGGTACCTATGCAGCACTGTCCATTTTTACCATGGCAATACCTCGACTTGCAACCCATTTTCCTAGTAAGGGTATGGTGGAAGTCTCACCAGGTTACCATGTACAGGTGGACTACAATTATGTGTCTAAATGTTTCATTTACCTTTTGCATGAATCGTTTGTCCCCAGCTGCAACCTATGCAGGTTAGCTTATATAGAGTGCAGCATCTTATTGAGGGGAAGACCTCCATACTGCAGCAAACATCCATGCCTTTCTAAGTTCTGAATGCAATAGAAAAAGAGCTGGTCTGAGGTAATTTTATTAACTAAATCACATTTACTGCCTCTAGATCACCTTTACTGCCTCTAGATCACATTTACTGCTCCTAAATAACATTTTAAAATCTATTAAGGCTAGGCTGGGCAATGTTGGCCTCTGGATTCAACCTAAACACAAGCTACAGAGATTGATAGAAACAACAGCAACAAAGCACACACATTTTCTTGCACTGATTATTGGCTGTCTGCATTGTTTTAGCACGGGAATGTGTGGTCAACACGTGTTTAACCTCTGTGCGTGAACTGGCACACAGAAGTCGGGTAACATTTACCATCTGTTTTCTCTCTCTCTTTCGTGAATGATGTATGCTCTACAAGACAGGACAATTTCATACATGACCATTCAGTGTAGTCAAAGACATATATAATAGTAATGCTGGCCACTAATATGTGATATGATCTGAGAGAAGCAATGAGTTGTATAGATGATTAAGCTACAATAATAATAGACTTTCAAATTTTACATTACATGTTGTAACGCTTAGCCTCTGCCATGAGGCATTCACAAAACAACAGGGGGGTCGCTTTTCCATAGGACAGTCTCAGGTTGAAGTAGGTTGACGAGCTCTGTTGGGATGTACAAGCTCATCCAAGTTCCATTCAGTAGGTAATATTGTGTGTTTTTGACCCGATAATCAAAATTTAGTTTATTCTGCAGAGAATGGATCCCCTTTCCCATATCCCATCACATGTCTGTGGTTTACCATGGAAACTGTGCATGAAAGATCCGATAACCAACTTGTACTGTTGATTAGGATGGCACTGACGGAAGTGAGTGTTCTGTCGGATGTCATTCAAATTGTGCAACACCAGCAGAAGTATGTGGCGCTCAACCAGGTAGTGGTTCCCCCGACTACCACCACCACCCCTGCCTACCAGCACTTGGTGAAGAAGAAAGCCCTGGGTGTAGGGGCAGGCATACTCCGCAAGGGAATGCACTCTCTCTCCATCTCCTCGACGGACAGAGAGAGGGAGTATCACAGGGCCATTGCCTTGCTCCGCCAGAGGTGGAGGCTAAAGAGGGTTGGATCGGGGATGATAGTCGGGGATCTTAGCTACCGCTCAGGTGAGGAAAAGAGATATTTCTCGAGCTCAAATGAAGGGAGGAGGATGGAGGTGGGGGGGTGGGGGGAAGTTTCAGGTGTTTGGAAACGGGTTGCAATTGGATGGTTTGGAGTCTTCTGATAGTAATTATGACGAGTGGATATATTCTACGAAGTTAGGTAGGAGGAGAATATACACAGATAGATGGGGCACTGGAGTTGTGGCAATGCATCGACAGTTGAATCTGGGATATTTGGTCATACTGGCTAGGGCTATTGGATTCGGTGGGCAACAACATTAGATGTCATAAATATTCTGTGGTCGTCCTCAGCACTACTGGACCCCTTGTGAATATCTGGCCCTCACTGACATGCTAATATACACCCCCACCCCCCTTGTGAATATCTGGCCCTCACTGACATGCTAATATACACCCCCACCCCCCTTGTGAATATCTGGCCCTCACTGACATGCTAATATACACCCCCACCCCCCTTGTGAATATCTGGCCCTCACTAACATGCTAATATACACCCCCACCCCCCTTGTGAATATCTGGCCCTCACTAACATGCTAATATACACCCCCACCCCCCTTGTGAATATCTGGCCCTCACTAACATGCTAATATACACCCCCACCCCCCTTGTGAATATCTGGCCCTCACTAACATGCTAATATATACCCCCACCCCCCTTGTGAATATCTGGCCCTCACTGACATGCTAATATACACCCCCACCCCCCTTGTGAATATCTGGCCCTCACTAACATGCTAATATACACCCCCACCCCCCTTGTGAATATCTGGCCCTCACTAACATGCTAATATACACCCCCACCCCCCTTGTGAATATCTGGCCCTCACTAACATGCTAATATACACCCCCACCCCCCTTGTGAATATCTGGCCCTCACTGACATGCTAATATACACCCCCACCCCCCTTGTGAATATCTGGCCCTCACTAACATGCACCTCCACCCCCCTTGTGAATATCTGGTCCTCACTAACATGCTAATATACACCCCCACCCCCCTTGTGAATATCTGGCCCTCACTGACATGCTAATATACACCCCCACCCCCCTTGTGAATATCTGGCCCTCACTAACATATACACCCCCACCCACCCCCCTCAGCTGGTTCTCTATATGCAAGCAGTGTCAACTTTGATGTCTGCAAGAGCAAGACCACAGCTTCGTCTGCCACGTCGGGGATGGTTGCTGAGCCGGAAAGAAGCGATGTTGTCAATGTGACTGTGCCTCGTGCGTTGAGGGGGGCCAGCGAAATATTGGTGTTCCTCTCCCCCGAACCAGTCCAAGGTATGCATCACTACAATAGGGGGGTCATGATATGGCACTGGGCAAGTGGTGCACACATTGAACTATGACCTTTATAGCTTCGTACACATAACATTTGTGGATGAGGGTGGGGGGGGGGTGGGGGGGCTTTCATTCTACTATAGCCACAGGAGCTAGCAAACCTCGAGAACACATTTTACCTTGCTTGCTTCCAACCATTTGCAGCAAGTGTGTTGTAGAGAGGCATCAGTGCTCCACTATTAGCCTGATGTCCCTGTACACCATTTTTTAGTAGAGACTTCTCTCAAGCGGCTTCTCCGAGCACAACTGCTGTATTATGTTTACAGCAAGTGAGATTCTAGTATTCTGTGACGCTGGATCGAGTGTAGCATTGTTGGTGCACCAGCCATATTGTGAGCGAGGGTTGTTGGGCACTCATTCATACTGGCTATGCCGTTGGTTGTATTGCGCAACACAACACCAGACGCTATTAAAAGACATCTATTAAAAATGTTAAAATCACCTTCTCAATAAATTTTATTCACTCGACGTTTCGACTAGATGCTCTAGTCTTCATCAGAAATAGAGCATCTAGTCGAAATGTCGAGCGAACAAAATTTGAAGTTGATTTGAGAAGGTGATTTGAGGTGATTTGAATGTTATTATATGTCAACTGAGAGTTCATTGAGAGATTAAAAATGTTGTTCTTTTCTGTGCTTCTTGGCCTTGCGTGACTAGTGTGATGCTGAAGAAATACAACTGCATGCTGAACCAGCTTTGGACAAAGTTAATTCGTGATTTAATTAGTGTGTCTCTTGGGCAAAGTCTTGTTCTGTGTGCCGCATTATGATGGACTCCTGTCTTGTGCCATTTCTATCAGGCACACTTCCTCTCTCTTCCTTTCCTTGTCCTCTCTCTCCAAGCCAGCTAGCACAGCACCGAGGAGAAGTGGGAGGGGTGCTTTCTTCTGTCGAGGTTCAGCTCACCCAAGCTCAGAACGTCCTCTTTAATCAAGAGCTCTTCTCACAGGTGTGTGTGTGTGTGTTGTGTGTGTATGGTGTGTGTGTGTGTAGGATGTGTGTGTGTGTGTGTAGGATGTGTATGTTGTGTGTGTGTTGTGTGTGTAGGATGTGTGTGTGTAGGATGTGTGAGTGTTGTGTAGGATGTGTGTTGTGTATGATGTGTGTGTGTGTAGGATGTGTGTGTGTAGGATGTGTGTGTTGTGTATGATATGTGTGTTGTGTGTGTGTGTGTTGTGTATGGTGTGTGTGTAGGATGTGTGTGGGTGTAGGATGTGTGTGTGTGTGTGTGTAGGATGTGTGTGTGTTGTGTAGGATGTGTGTGTATTGTGTAGGATGTGTGTGTAGGATGTGTGTGTGTTGTGTAAGATGTGTGTGTAGGATGTGTGAGTGTGTGTGTGTGTAGAATGTGTGTGTCTGTGTATGAGGTGTGCTTGGGAGACATTCTGGTTGTTGGTTTTAATTAAGGTGACCCTTTCATTAGCCACTGCAATCATGCCATTATAAATGTGTGTGAAACCATGTGTCTCTCTGTTTTGTTACAGCTCGCGAAGGAAGCTTACGACCAGAAGATGCCCCTGCAACACAAGGTCTCCACCAGCACAATCCACATCGCAGTACGTCAAGTGTTTCTTCATCTAGTCACGAATCTCATACAGTTCTGGTGCATTGCTCTCACAGTGCCATTCAATTGACCTCAACCTTGAACCTGGTTTGTGCCAAGCAAGTAACACGAGCTATATCAATGACATTTGTCTACTCGTAGGATGTAAGCAGTTGTATAGACATGCTTTTGGAACTCGGGCTTTTCTTCTCTGATCTATTTCCTGATCGTATTAGCTTGTACTAGCTCCACCTTGTATTATCAGTGTACTAGCTCCACCTTGTATTAGCACTGTACTAGCTCCACCTTGTATTAGCACTGTACTAGCTCCACCTTGTATTAGCACTGTATTAGCTCCACCTTGTATTAGCACTGTACTAGCTCCACCTTGTATTATCACTGTACTAGCTCCACCTTGTATTAGCTTGTACTAGCTCCACCTTGTATTAGCACTGTACTAGCTCCACCTTGTATTAGCACTGTATTAGCTCCACCTTGTATTAGCACTGTACTAGCTCCACCTTGTATTATCACTGTACTAGCTCCACCTTGTATTAGCTTGTACTAGCTCCACCTTGTATTAGCACTGTACTAGCTCCACCTTGTATTAGCACTGTACTATGTAGCTCAACCTTGTATTAGCACTGTACTAGCTCCACCTTGTATTAGCACTGTACTAGCTACACCTTGTATTAGCACTGTACTAGCTCCACCTTGTATTAGCACTGTACTAGCTCCACCTTGTATTAGCACTGTACTAGCTCCACCTTGTATTAGCACTGTACTAGCTCCACCTTGTATTAGCACTGTACTAGCTCCACCTTGTATTAGCATTGTACTAGCTCCACCTTGCATTAGCACTGTACTAGCTCCACCTTGTATTAGCACTGTACTAGCTCCACCTTGCATTAGCACTGTACTAGCTCCACCTTGCATTAGCACTGTACTAGCTCCACCTTGTATTAGCACTGCACCTTGTATTAACACTGTACTAGCCACCTTGTATTAGCACTTACTAGCTCCAGCACTGTACTAGCTCCACCTTGTATTAGCACTGTACTAGCTCCACCTTGCATTAGCACTGTATTAGCTCCACCTTGTATTAGCACTGTACTAGCTCCACATTGCATTAGCACTGTACTAACTCTACCTTGTATTAGCACTGTACTAGCTCCACCTTGTATTAGCACTGTACTAGCTCCACCATGTATTAGCACTGTACTAGCTCCACCTTGTATTAGCACTGTACTAGCTCCACCTTGCATTAGCACTGTACTAGCTCCACCTTGCATTAGCACTGTACTAGCTCCACCTTGTATTAGCACTGTACTAGCTCCACCTTGCATTAGCACTGTACTAGCTCCACCTTGCATTAGCACTGTACTAGCTCCACCTTGCATTAGCACTGTACTAGCTCCACCTTGCATTAGCACTGTACTAGCTCCACCTTGTATTAGCACTGTACTAACTCCACCTTGCATTAGCACTGTACTAGCTCCACCTTGTATTAGCACTGTACTAGCTCCACCTTGCATTAGCACTGTACTAGCTCCACCTTGCATTAGCACTGTACTAGCTCCACCTTGTATTAGCACTGTACTAGCTCCACCTTGCATTAGCACTGTACTAGCTCCACCTTGCATTAGCACTGTACTAGCTCGACCTTGTATTAGCACTGTACTAGCTCCACCTTGTATTAGCACTGTATTAGCTCCACCTTGTATTAGCACTGTACTAGCTCCACCTTGTATTAGCACTGTATTAGCTCCACCTTGTATTAGCACTGTACTAGCTCCACCTTGTATTAGCACTGTACTAGCTCCACCTTATATTAGCACTGTACTAGCTCCACCTTGTATTAACACTGTACTAGCTCCACCTTGCATTAGCACTGTACTAGCTCCACCTTGCATTAGCACTGTACTAGCTCCACCTTGTATTAGCACTGTACTAGCTCCACCATTAGCACTGTACTAGCTCCACCTTGTATTAGCACTGTACTAGCTCCACCATTAGAGCTCCACCTTGTATTAGCACTGTACTAGCCACCTTGTATTAGCACTGTACTAGCTCCACCTCACTCTACTTGCTCCACCTTGTATTAGCACTGTACTAGCTCCACCTTGCATTAGCACTTACTAGCTCCAGCACTGTACTAGCTCCACCTTGTATTAGCACTGTACTAGCTCCACCTTGCATTAGCACTGTATTAGCTCCACCTTGTATTAGCACTGTACTAGCTCCACATTGCATTAGCACTGTACTAACTCTACCTTGTATTAGCACTGTACTAGCTCCACCTTGTATTAGCACTGTACTAGCTCCACCATGTATTAGCACTGTACTAGCTCCACCTTGTATTAGCACTGTACTAGCTCCACCTTGCATTAGCACTGTACTAACTCCACCTTGCATTAGCACTGTACTAGCTCCACCTTGTATTAGCACTGTACTAGCTCCACCTTGTATTAGCACTGTACTAGCTCCACCTTGTATTAGCACTGTACTAGCTCCACCTTGTATTAGCACTGTACTAGCTCCACCTTGCATTAGCACTGTACTACTAGCTCCACCTTGCATTAGCACTGTACTAGCTCGACCTTGTATTAGCACTGTACTAGCTCCACCTTGTATTAGCACTGTACTAGCTCCACCTTGTATTAGCACTGTACTAGCTACACCTTGTATTACTACTAGCTCCACCTTGTATTAGCACTGTACTAGCTCGACCTTGTATTAGCACTGTACTAGCTCCACCTTGTATTAGCACTGTATTAGCTCCACCTTGTATTAGCACTGTACTAGCTCCACCTTGTATTAGCACTGTACTAGCTACACCTTGTATTAGCACTGTACTAGCCCCACCTTGTATTAGCACTGTACTAGCTACACCTTGTATTAGCACTGTACTAGCTCCACCTTGTATTAGCACTGTACTACTAGCTCCACCTTGCATTAGCACTGTACTAGCTCCACCTTGTATTAGCACTGTACTAGCTCCACCTTACATTAGCACTGTACTAGCTCCACCTTGTATTAGCACTGTACTAGCTCCACCTTGTATTAGCACTGTACTAGCTCCACCTTGTATTAGCACTGTACTAGCTCCACCATTAGCACTGTACTAGCTCCACCTTGCATTAGCACACTGTACTAGCTCCACCTTGTATTAGCACTCTATTAGCTCCACCTTGTATTAGCACTGTACTAGCTCCACCTTGTATTAGCACTGTACTAGCTCCACCTTGTATTAGCACTGTACTAGCTCCACCTTGCATTAGCACTGTACTAGCTCCACCTTGCATTAGCACTGTACTAGCTCCACCTTCTATTAACACTGTACTAGCTCCACCTTGTATTAGCACACTGTACTAGCTCCACCTTGTATTAGCACTCTATTAGCTCCACCTTGTATTAGCACTGTACTAGCTCCACCTTGTATTAGGTTAGCACTGTACTAGCTCCACCTTGTATTAGCACTGTACTAGCTCCACCTTGTATTAGCACTGTACTAGCTCCACCTTGTATTAGCACTGTACTAGCTCCACCTTGCATTAGCACTGTACTAGCTCCACCTTGTATTAGCACTGTACTAGCTCCACCTTGTATTAGCACTGTACTAGCTCCACCTTGTATTAGCACTGTACTAGCTCCACCTTGTATTAGTACTGTACTAGCTCCACCTTGTATTAGCACTGTACTAGCTCCACCTTGTATTAGCACTGTATTAGCTCCACCATTAGCACTGTACTAGCTCCACCTTGCATTAGCACTGTACTAGCTCCACCTTGTATTAGCACTGTACTAGCTCCAGCTTGTATTAGCACTGTACTAGCTCCACCTTGTATTAGCACTGTATTAGCTCCACCTTGTATTAGCACTGTACTAGCTCTACCTTGTATTAGCACTGTACTAGCTCCACCTTGTATTAGCACTGTACTAGCTCCACCATTAGCACTGTACTAGCTCCACCTTGTATTAGCACTATACTAGCTCCACCTTGCATTAGCACTGTACTAGCTCCACCTTGTATTAACACTGTACTAGCTCCACCTTGTATTAGCACTGTACTAGCTCCACCTTGTATTAGCACTGTACTAGCTCCACCTTGTATTAGCACTGTATTAGCTCCACCATTAGCACTGTACTAGCTCCACCTTGCATTAGCACTGTACTAGCTCCACCTTGTATTAGCACTGTACTAGCTCCACTTTGTATTAGCACTGTACTAGCTCCACCTTGTATTAGCACTGTATTAGCTCCACCTTGTATTAGCACTGTACTAGCTCCACCTTGTATTAGCACTGTACTAGCTCCACCTTGTATTAGCACTGTACTAGCTCCACCTTGTATTAGCACTGTATTAGCTCCACCTTGTATTAACACTGTACTAGCTCCACCTTGTATTAGCACTGTACTAGCTCCACCTTGTATTAGCACTGTATTAGCTCCACCATTAGCACTGTACTAGCTCCACCTTGTATTAACACTGTACTAGCTCCACCTTGTATTAGCACTGTATTAGCTCCACCTTGTATTAGCACTGTACTAGCTCCACCTTGTATTAACACTGTATTAGCTCCACCTTGTATTAGCACTGTATTAGCTCCACCTTGTATTAGCACTGTACTAGCTCCACCTTGTATTAGCACTGTACTAGCTCCACCTTGTATTAGCACTGTATTAGCTCCACCTTGTATTAGCACCGTACTAGCTCCACCTTGTATTAGCACTGTACTAGCTCCACCTTGTATTAGCACTGTACTAGCTCCACCATTAGCACTGTACTAGCTCCACCTTGTATTAGCACTCTATTAGCTCCACCTTGTATTAGCACTGTACTAGCTCCACCTTGTATTAGCACTGTACTAGCTCCACCTTGTATTAGCACTCTATTAGCTCCACCTTGCATTAGCACTGTACTAGCTCCACCTTGTATTAACACTGTACTAGCTCCACCTTGTATTAGCACTGTACTAGCTCCACCTTGTATTAGCACTGTACTAGCTCCACCTTGTATTAGCACTGTACTAGCTCCACCTTGCATTAGCACTGTACTAGCTCCACCTTGTATTAACACTGTACTAGCTCCACCTTGTATTAGCACTGTACTAGCTCCACCTTGTATTAGCACTGTACTAGCTCCACCTTGTATTAGCACTGTACTAGCTCCACCTTGCATTAGCACTGTACTAGCTCCACCTTGTATTAGCACTGTACTAGCTCCACCTTGTATTAGCACTGTACCAGCTCCACCTTGTATTAGCACTGTACCAGCTCCACCTTGTATTAGCACTGTACTAGCTCCACCTTGTATTAGCACTGTACTAGCTCCACCTTGTATTAACACTGTACTAGCTCCACCTTGCATTAGCACTGTACTAGCTCCACCTTGCATTAGCACTGTACTAGCTCCACCTTCTATTAACACTGTACTAGCTCCACCTTGCATTAGCACTGTACTAGCTCCACCTTATATTAGCACTGTACTAGCTCCACCTTGTATTAACACTGTACTAGCTCCACCTTGTATTAGCACTGTATAAGCTCCACCATTAGCACTGTACTAGCTCCACCTTGCATTAGCACTGTACTAGCTCCACCTTGTATTAACACTGTACTAGCTCCACCTTGTATTAGCACTGTATTAGCTCCACCATTAGCACTGTACTAGCTCCACCTTGCATTAGCACTGTACTAGCTCCACCTTGTATTAGCACTGTACTAGCTCCACCTTGTATTAGCACTGTACTAGCTCCACCTTGTATTAGCACTGTATTAGCTCCACCTTGTATTAGCACTGTACTAGCTCCACCTTGTATTAGCACTGTACTAGCTCCACCTTGTATTAGCACTGTACTAGCTCCACCTTGTATTAGCTTGTACTAGCTCCACCTTGCATTAGCACTGTACTAGCTCCACCTTGTATTAATTAGCACTGTACTAGCTCCACCTTGTATTAGCACTGTATTAGCTCCACCTTGTATTAGCACTGTACTAGCTCCACCTTGTATTAGCACTGTACTAGCTCCACCTTGTATTAGCACTGTATTAGCTCCACCTTGTATTAGCACTGTACTAGCTCCACCTTGTATTAGCACTGTACTAGCTCCACCTTGTATTAGCACTGTATTAGCTCCACCATTAGCACTGTACTAGCTCCACCTTATATTAGCACTGTACTAGCTCCACCTTGTATTAACACTGTACTAGCTCCACTTTGTATTAGCACTGTACTAGCTCCACCTTGTATTAGCACACTGTACTAGCTCCACCTTGTATTAGCACTCTATTAGCTCCACCTTGTATTAGCACTGTACTAGCTCCACCTTGTATTAGCACTGTACTAGCTCCACCTTGTATTAGCACTGTACTAGCTCCACCTTGTATTAGCACTGTACTAGCTCCACCTTGTATTAGCACTGTACTAGCTCCACCTTGCATTAGCACTGTACTAGCTCCACCTTGCATTAGCACTGTACTAGCTCCACCTTGTATTAACACTGTACTAGCTCCACCATGTATTAGCACTGTACTAGCTCCACCTTGTATTAGCACTGTACTAGCTCCACCTTGCATTAGCACTGTACTAGCTCCACCTTGTATTAGCACTGTACTAGCTCCACCTTGTATTAGCACTGTACTAGCTCCACCTTGCATTAGCACTGTACTAGCTCCACCTTGTATTAGCACTGTACTAGCTCAACCTTGTATTAGCACTGTACTAGCTCCACCTTGCATTAGCACTGTACTAGCTCCACCTTCTATTAACACTGTACTAGCTCCACCTTGCATTAGCACTGTACTAGCTCCACCTTGTATTAGCACTGTACTAGCTCCACCTTGTATTAGCACTGTACTAGCTCCACCTTGTATTAGGTTAGCACTGTACTAGCTCCACCTTGTAATAGCACTGTACTAGCTCCACCTTGTATTAGCACTGTACTAGCTCCACCTTGTATTAGCACTGTACTAGCCCCACCTTGTATTAGCACTGTACTAGCTCCACCTTGTATTAGCACTGTACTAGCTCCACCTTGTATTAGCACTGTACTAGCTCCACCATTAGCACTGTACTAGCTCCACCTTGCATTAGCACTGTACTAGCTCCACCTTGTATTAACACTGTACTAGCTCCACCTTGTATTAGCACTGTACTAGCTCCACCTTGTATTAGCACTGTACTAGCTCCACTTTGTATTAGCACTGTACTAGCTCCACCTTGTATTAGCACTGTATTAGCTCCACCTTGTATTAGCACTGTACTAGCTCCACCTTGTATTAGCACTGTACTAGCTCCACCTTGTATTAGCACTGTACTAGCTCCACCTTGTATTAGCACTGTACTAGCTCCACCTTGTATTAGCACTGTACTAGCTCCACCTTGTATTAGGTTAGCACTGTACTAGCTCCACCTTGTATTAACACTGTACTAGCTCCACCTTGTATTAGCACTGTACTAGCTCCACCTTGCATTAGCACTGTACTAGCTCCACCTTGTATTAACACTGTACTAGCTCCACCTTGTATTAGCACTGTATTAGCTCCACCTTGTATTAGCACTGTACTAGCTCCACCTTGTATTAGCACTGTACTAGCTCCACCTTGCATTAGCACTGTACTAGCTCCACCTTGTATTAGCACTGTACTAGCTCCACCTTGTATTAGCACTGTACTAGCTCCACCTTGTATTAGCACTGTATTAGCTCCACCTTGTATTAGCACTGTACTAGCTCCACCTTGTATTAGCACTGTACTAGCTCCACCTTGTATTAGCACTGTACTAGCTCCACCTTGTATTAGCTTGTACTAGCTCCACCTTGTATTAGCACTGTACTAGCTCCACCTTGTATTAGCACTGTACTAGCTCCACCTTGTATTAGCACTGTACTAGCTCCACTTTGTATTAGCACTGTACTAGCTCCACCTTGTATTAGCACTGTACTAGCTCCACCTTGCATTAGCACTGTACTAGCTCCACCTTGTATTAGCACTGTACTAGCTCCACCTTGTATTAGCACTGTACTAACTCCACCTTGTAATCGCACTGTACTAGCTCCACCTTGTATTAGCACTGTACTAGCTCCACCTTGTATTAGCACTGTACTAGCTCCACCTTGTATTAGCACTGTACTAGCTCCACCTTGTATTAGCACTGTACTAGCTCCACCTTGTATTAGCACTGTACTAGCTCCACCTTGTATTAATTAGCACTGTACTAGCTCCACCTTGTATTAGCACTGTACTAGCTCCACCTTGCATTAGCACTGTACTACTAGCTCCACCTTGCATTAGCACTGTACTAGCTCCACCTTGCATTAGCACTGTACTAGCTCCACCTTGTATTAGCACTGTACTAGCTCCACCTTGTATTAACACTGTACTAGCTCCACCTTGTATTAGCACTGTACTAGCTCCACCTTGTATTAGCACTGTACTAGCTCCACCATTAGCACTGTACTAGCTCCACCTTGCATTAGCACTGTACTAGCTCCACCTTGTATTAACACTGTACTAGCTCCACCTTGTATTAGCACTGTATTAGCTCCACCATTAGCACTGTACTAGCTCCACCTTGCATTAGCACTGTACTAGCTCCACCTTGTATTAGCACTGTACTAGCTCCACTTTGTATTAGCACTGTACTAGCTCCACCTTGTATTAGCACTGTATTAGCTCCACCTTGTATTAGCACTGTACTAGCTCCACCTTGTATTAGCACTGTACTAGCTCCACCTTGTATTAGCACTGTACTAGCTCCACCTTGTATTAGCACTGTACTAGCTCCACCTTGTATTAGCACTGTACTAGCTCCACCTTGTATTAGCACTGTACTAGCTCCACCTTGCATTAGCACTGTACTAGCTCCACCTTATATTAGCACTGTACTAGCTCCACCTTGTATTAACACTGTACTATCTCCACCTTGTATTAGCACTGTATTAGCTCCACCATTAGCACTGTACTAGCTCCACCTTGCATTAGCACTGTACTAGCTCCACCTTGTATTAACACTGTACTAGCTCCACCTTGTATTAGCACTGTATTAGCTCCACCATTAGCACTGTACTAGCTCCACCTTGCATTAGCACTGTACTAGCTCCACCTTGCATTAGCACTGTACTAGCTCCACCTTGTATTAGCACTGTACTAGCTCCACCTTGTATTAGCACTGTACTAGCTCCACCTTGTATTAGCACTGTATTAGCTCCACCTTGTATTAGCACTGTACTAGCTCCACCTTGTATTAGCACTGTACTAGCTCCACCTTGTATTAGCACTGTACTAGCTCCACCTTGTATTAGCTTGTACTAGCTCCACCTTGCATTAGCACTGTACTAGCTCCACCTTGTATTAATTAGCACTGTACTAGCTCCACCTTGTATTAGCACTGTATTAGCTCCACCTTGTATTAGCACTGTACTAGCTCCACCTTGTATTAGCACTGTATTAGCTCCACCATTAGCACTGTACTAGCTCCACCTTATATTAGCACTGTACTAGCTCCACCTTGTATTAACACTGTACTAGCTCCACTTTGTATTAGCACTGTACTAGCTCCACCTTGTATTAACACTGTACTAGCTCCACTTTGTATTAGCACTGTACTAGCTCCACCTTGTATTAGCACTGTACTAGCTCCACCTTGCATTAGCACTGTACTAGCTCCACCTTGTATTAGCACTGTACTAGCTCCACCTTGTATTAGCACTGTACTAACTCCACCTTGTAATCGCACTGTACTAGCTCCACCTTGTATTAGCACTGTACTAGCTCCACCTTGTATTAGCACTGTACTAGCTCCACCTTGTATTAGCACTGTACTAGCTCCACCTTGTATTAGCACTGTACTAGCTCCACCTTGTATTAGCACTGTACTAGCTCCACCTTGTATTAATTAGCACTGTACTAGCTCCACCTTGTATTAGCACTGTACTAGCTCCACCTTGCATTAGCACTGTACTACTAGCTCCACCTTGCATTAGCACTGTACTAGCTCCACCTTGCATTAGCACTGTACTAGCTCCACCTTGCATTAGCACTGTACTAGCTCCACCTTGTATTAGCACTGTACTAGCTCCACCTTGTATTAGCACTGTACTAGCTCCACCTTGTATTAGCACTGTACTAGCTCCACCTTGTATTAGCACTGTACTAGCTCCACCTTGTATTAGCACTGTACTAGCTCCACCTTGTATTAGCACTGTACTATCTCCACCTTGTATTATCACTGTACTAGCTCCACCTTGTATTAGCACTGTACTAGCTCCACCTTGTATTAGCACTGTACTAGCTCCACCTTGTATTAGCACTGTACTAGCTCCACCTTGTATTAGCACTGTACTAGCTCCACCTTGTATTAGCACTGTACTAGCTCCACCTTGTATTAGCACTGTACTAGCTCCACCTTGTATTAGCACTGTACTAGCTCCACCTTGTATTAGCACTGTACTAGCTCCACCTTGTATTAGCACTGTACTAGCTCCACCTTGTATTAGCACTGTACTAGCTCAACCTTGTATTAGCACTGTACTAGCTCCACCTTGTATTAGCACTGTACTAGCTCCACCTTGTATTAGCACTGTACTAGCTCCACCTTGTATTAGCACTGTACTAGTTCCACCTTGTATTAGCACTGTACTAGCTCCAACTTGTATTAGCACTGTACTAGCTCCACCTTGTATTAGCACTGTACTAGCTCCACCTTGTATTAGCACTGTACTAGCTCCACCTTGTATTAGCACTGTACGAGCTCCACCTTGCATTAGCACTGTACTAGCTCCACCTTGCATTAGCACTGTACTAGCTCCACCTTGCATTAGCACTGTACTAGCTCCACCTTGTATTAGCACTGTACTAGTTCCACCTTGCATTAGCACTGTACTAGCTCCACCTTGCATTAGCACTGTACTAGCTCCACCTTGCATTAGCACTGTACTAGCTCCACCTTGTATTAGCACTGTACTAGCTCCACCTTGTATTAGCACTGTACTAGCTCCACCTTGTATTAGCACTGTACTAGCTCCCTCTAACCTATACGAGTTTTAAACTGATTGTCTCTCTCGTGTCTTTGCTACGTGCAGCTAAGCTTGGACTGCTGGCTCTCGGTCCTGTATATTCATGAGTGTGACCACTCCCCTCCTCCCCTGACCTCACTTTCTTCCTTGCCTGCACCACGCTGGGACTTGGTGGTGGCACTCAAACAGCTGCTACGGGCGAGTCATCGGCAGCGTGCCACCATTGTTGTCTCGCAGCCATCAACAATGGGGTTTCAAGAGCTTCCTGAAATCTGGAATGCTGGCATCGTCCCCCTTAAAGGCAGAGAGATGAAGGAATCAGTGAAGGTCAGGTATGTTGGCAAAGATGTGCATGTGTCAGTCAGAGATGTGTGTATGCACTCTAATTACTCTTTGTTGTGTTGGTAAGCTTTGAAGTAACATTGTTAATCACAATTTCATCCAATAGGAAGAACCTGTTTAACCAGTTCTTTGACAAGGCTAAGCACTTATACAACGAAGAAAGGTTGGTTCGACTTTGCACCTAGTTGCTTGTTTCTTCTCCCCTTTGCTGCTGTGTTCTTTGTGTTAGTTACTGTTGCAGTTGTTGTTTGGGGTTGCTGCTGAAGTTGCTTGTAATGTTATAATGTCGTTTGATGATTTTGTATGTGTTGTCAGTAATTAGTCATATCATTGTGATGCAAGTAATTATTGTGTTGTCAGTAATTAGTCATATCATTGTGATGTCAGTAATTAGTCATATCATTGTGATGTAAGTAATTATTGTGATGTCAGTAATTAGTCATATCATTGTGATGCAAGTAATTATTGTGTTGTCAGTAATTAGTCATATCATTGTGATGCAAGTAATTATTGTGTTGTCAGTAATTAGTCATATCATTGTGATGCAAGTAATTATTGTGTTGTCAGTAATTAGTCATATCATTGTGATGTAAGTAATTATTGTGATGTCAGTAATTAGTCATATCATTGTGATGTAAGTGATGTCAGTAATTAGTCATATCATTGTGATGTAAGTAATTAAAGTAATTAATGTGATGTCAGTAATTAGTCATATCATTTGATGTAAGTATCATTGTGATGTAAGTAATTATTGTGATGTCAGTAATTAGTCATATCATTGTGATGTAAGTAATTATTGTGATGTAAGTGATGTCAGTAATTAGTCATATCATTGTGATGAAGTAATTATTGTGATGTCAGTAATTAGTCATATCATTGTGATGTCAGTAATTAGTCATATCATTGTGATGAAGTAATTATTGTGATGTCAGTAATTAGTCATATCATTGTGATGTAAGTAATTATTGTGATGTCAGTAATTAGTCATATCATTAGTCATATCATTGTGATGAAGTAATCATTGTGATGTCAGTAATTAGTCATATCATTGTGATGCAAGTAATTATTGTGATGTCAGTAATTAGTCTTATCATTGTCATATCATTGTGAAGTAATTATTGTGATGTCAGTAATTAGTCATCATTGTCATATCATTGTGAAGTAATTATTGTGATGTCAGTTCAGTAATTATCATTGTATTACTGCTCTTGTCCATAGACTGCAACAATGGTTGAAGGAGTTGTGTAGTTGCAGTGTGGACCCAGCCCTGCAGCTTACCTGGGCTCCTCATTCTTCCTTCTCCACCATCACTGCTCACCTTCACCTCAAAGATACTCTGACTCCACATACTAGTCCAAGGCATGTCTAAGCTAGAGTGTACCAGACCATGTCTAGGCTAGAGTGTACCAGACCATGTCTAGGCTCGAGTGTACCAGACCATGTCTGGGCTCGAGTGTACCAGACCATGTCTGGGCTCGAGTGTACCAGACCATGTCTGGGCTAGAGTGTACCAGACCATGTCTGGGCTAGAGTGTGCCAGACCATGTCTAGGCTGGAGTGTACCAGACCATGTCTAGGCTAGAGTGTACCAGACCATGTCTAGGCTAGAGTGTACTAGACCATGTCTAGGCTAGAGTGTGCCAGACCATGTCTAGGCTAGAGTGTACTAGACCATGTCTAGGCTAGAGTGTGCCAGACCATGTCTGGGCTAGAGTGTGCCAGACCATGTCTGGGCTAGAGTGTACCAGACCATGTCTGGGCTAGAGTGTACCAGACCATGTCTGGGCTAGAGTGTACCAGACCATGTCTGGGCTAGTGTGTACCAGACCATGTCTAGGCTAGAGTGTACCAGACCATGTCTAGGCTAGAGTGTACCAGACCATGTCTAGGCTAGAGTGTACCAGACCATGTCTAGGCTAGAGTGTACCAGACCATGTCTGGGCTAGAGTGTACCAGACCATGTCTAGGCTAGTGTGTACCAGACCATGTCTAGGCTAGAGTGTACCAGACCATGTCTAGGCTCGAGTGTACCAGACCATGTCTAGGCTAGAGTGTACCAGACCATGTCTAGGCTAGAGTGTACCAGACCATGTCTAGGCTCGAGTGTACCAGACCATGTCTAGGCTCGAGTGTACCAGACCATGTCTAGGCTCGAGTGTAGACCATGTCTAGGCTAGAGTGTACCAGACCATGTCTAGGCTAGAGTGTGCCAGACCATGTCTAGGCTCGAGTGTACCAGACCATGTCTAGGCTCGAGTGTACCAGACCATGTCTAGGCTAGAGTGTACCAGACCATGTCTAGGCTAGAGTGTACCAGACCATGTCTAGGCTAGTGTACCAGACCATGTCTAGGCTAGAGTGTGCCAGACCATGTCTAGGCTAGAGTGTACCAGACCATGTCTAGGCTAGAGTGTACCAGACCATGTCTAGGCTAGAGTGTACCAGACCATGTCTAGGCTAGAGTGTACCAGACCATGTCTAGGCTAGAGTGTACCAGACCATGTCTAGGCTAGAGTGTACCAGACCATGTCTAGGCTAGAGTGTACCAGACCATGTCTAGGCTAGAGTGTGCCAGACCATGTCTAGGCTAGAGTGTGCCAGACCATGTCTAGGCTAGAGTGTGCCAGACCATGTCTAGGCTAGAGTGTACCAGACCATGTCTAGGCTAGAGTATACCAGACCATGTCTAGGCTAGAGTGTACCAGACCATGTCTAGGCTAGTGTACCAGACCATGTCTAGGCTAGAGTGTGCCAGACCATGTCTAGGCTAGAGTGTACCAGACCATGTCTAGGCTAGAGTGTACCAGACCATGTCTAGGCTAGAGTGTACCAGACCATGTCTAGGCTAGAGTGTACCAGACCATGTCTAGGCTAGAGTGTACCAGACCATGTCTAGGCTAGAGTGTACCAGACCATGTCTAGGCTAGAGTGTACCAGACCATGTCTAGGCTAGAGTGTACCAGACCATGTCTAGGCTAGAGTGTACCAGACCATGTCTAGGCTCGAGTGTACCAGACCATGTCTAGGCTAGAGTGTACCAGACCATGTCTAGGCTAGAGTGTACCAGACCATGTCTGGGCTAGTGTGTACCAGACCATGTCTAGGCTAGAGTGTACCAGACCATGTCTAGGCTAGAGTGTACCAGACCATGTCTGGGCTCGAGTGTACCAGACCATGTCTAGGCTCGAGTGTACCAGACCATGTCTAGGCTCGAGTGTACCAGACCATGTCTAGGCTAGAGTGTACCAGACCATGTCTAGGCTAGAGTGTACCAGACCATGTCTAGGCTCACGAGTAGTTGTCTTGGATATTCAGTCTCACATTGTTAAGATATTTGCTCATTTCTTTTCAGCTGCTCAGTGAAAGTGGTGCTGAAAGTGGACATGGTGACAGTGGAGAGGAGTGACGATTGTGGGGGAGATCTCACCTTCCCATTTCAGCGGGAGAAACTTCTTTTAGTCCTGAAACATCAGGTATGCAGAGATGAGGGCCAAGTGATGTGCAGGATGGATGAGGGAGGGGAGGGCAAGTGGTGTGGAGGTGCAAGATGGATGGCCAAGTGGTGTGGAGGTGCAGGATGAATGGGTGAGGGAGGGGAGGGCCAAGTGGTGTGGAGGTGCAGGATGGATGGGTGAGGGGAGGGCCAAGTGGTGTGGATGTGCAAGATGGATGGGTGAGGGAGGGGAGGGCCAAGTGGTGTGGATGTGCAGGATGGATGGGTGGGCCAAGTGGTGTGGATGTGCAGGATGGATGGGTGAGGGAGGGGAGGGCCAAGTGGTGTGGAGGTGCAGGATGGGGGGAGGTGCTGGATGGGATGGGTGGGAGGGACTACATATTTTCTGTAGACATCACTGGGACACCCATTCTGTTCTTAGATCGTCTTCTTGCATATGAGCAGTGCACTGAAGTTGGCTCAAGAGCACAGCTGGTACGTGACACGGGCAATGCCGCGCCCTCATCTCTCTTCCACCCTCGCCAAGGACCAAGAGAGTTACTCTGGATCCTGCGGCCTCCTGCTCGAGTCCAGCAATGCTCGGGTCAGGCTGGAGTTGCTGTTCTCCTGGAACAACCTCTCCGTATGTGTGAGCACGTGCAAGGAGGTGGTGGGCATGGCTTCTGCAGCAGAGGCTGGAGTGAGCAAGTGGCAGTGGAGCACTGTGGAAATGCAGGCACTCTCTGGCAACTCCTTCAGGGACAAGTTTGTTCACTTATTGACGAGAGCTTATTGAACTCATTGCACAGACATTACTCAACATCAATGGATTGGTTGCTGGACTTCCCCAACACTGAACACAAACATGTATAGCTGGAATCAGACGTGTTTGTAAAAAATAAAATTAAAAAAATAAAAATTAATAATAATAATCATAAATTATATAGGAAGTTCCTTCATATCTTGTGTGACCCTCTCTCTGGGAAGGCATTTGTTAGGTTGTCCTTCTCAAGGTTGTCACTGAATAGATCCTTTTCCCTGTCAACGTGCTCCCTAGTCTGAAGGTGTTGCCTCAGGTCATGTAGCGAGCAACATGTGTTGTTACATAACATGCACTCCACAGGCCCAGGTGGGAGAAAGCCACTAAGGGGGGGGAGGAGGTAAGAGGAGAGAAAAGATGAAGAGAGGAGAGAGAGAAGAGGAAAGATGAAGAGAGAAGAGAAAATACAAGAGGAGAGAGAGAAAAGATGGAGAGGAGAGAGAGAGAAGAGGAAAGATGAAGAGAGGTTAGAAGGAAAGGGAGGAGACAGAGTTTATTTAAATGAACATTCAATTTTCTATTTAATGCTCAAATGAACTCACTTGACTAAGTCTTGCTTCAGCTTCCTGATGGCCCGTCTCTTGAGGAGCACCTTCGTCGACCTCTGGAGGTCGATCCTTTCCCCAGTGATGACAATCCCATTGTGCATGGGGTACATCTGAGGCAATTGCTCTTCTGCCTCACGGTCCTCGGGTTCCTCCTTGGGTTCCACGCACACGATGTCATCAGGATGGACTTGGTTCCAACCCTTCTTTCCACAATAATGTATGGGAATGGACACACGTGGTTTCTGAATCAGAAGACTGTGGATTGTGGAATGCCAATAAATAGGGAGCGACAATGAAAGTGAGCCAAGCAAACTCACTCCTTCACCATATCTCGTATGCTCTTCTGAATCCGCTTCACTGCATGTTCCCCCCACTCTGCTCGAAGGTTGTCTGCCTCCATGACCAGATTAATTGCTGTCCGGATGCGATTAATCTGAAATTGAGCAGAGGAAGAAGTTGAAGAGCGATTAAAAAATAAAAAATAAAAAATAAAATAAATTTAAAAAAAGGTCTTGCCTGGTTGAGGTGGTCTTGAGTGATGAGAGTGTCAAAGGTCAGCTCCATGTCATGCTCTGGATGGAGAGACGCCAGAGTGGCCGGGTCAAACCCTAGACCACACAGAGCCCCTGTGTACTGTCGCTTTAGCTCATCACACCTGCAACACGGAGACAAGCAAAGTCACAAGATGGTTGTAGATATGAGGTCATGTTATGGATGCTATTCGTAAGTCACATGACGGCCTAGAGATGTGAATGATAGTCACATGATGGTCTAGACATGTGAATGATGGTCACATGATGGTCTAGAGATGTGAATGATAGTCACATGATGGTCTAGAGATGTGAATGATAGTCACATGATGGTTTAGAGATGTGATGATAGTCACATGATGGTCTAGAGATGTGAATGATAGTCACATGATGGTCTAGAGATGTGAATGATGGTCACATGATGGTTTAGAGATGTGATGATAGTCACATGATGGTCTAGAGATGTGAATGATAGTCACATGATGGTCTAGAGATGTGAATGATGGTCACATGATGGTCTAGAGATGTGAATGATGGTCACATGATGCTCTAGAGATGTGAATGATAGTCACATGATGGTCTAGAGATGTGATGATAGTCACATGATGATGGTCTAGAGATGTGAATGATAGTCACATGATGGTCTAGAGATGTGAATGATAGTCACATGATGGTCTAGAGATGTGAATGATAGTCACATGATGGTTTAGAGATGTGATGATAGTCACATGATGGTCTAGAGATGTGAATGAGTCACATGATGGTCTAGAGATGTGAATGATGGTCACATGATGGTCTAGAGATGTGAATGATAGTCACATGATGGTCTAGAGATGTGAATGATGGTCACATGATGGTCTAGAGATGTGAATGTTGGTCACATGATGGTCTAGAGATGTGAATGATGGTCACATGATGGTCTAGAGATGTGAATGATGGTCACATGATGGTCTAGAGATGTGAATGATAGTCACATGATGCTCTAGACATGTGAATGATAGTCACATGATGGTCTAGAGATGTGAATGATGGTCACATGATGGTCTAGAGATGTGAATGATGGTCACATGATGGTCTAGAGATGTGAATGATAGTCACATGATGGTCTAGAGATGTGAATGATGGTCACATGATGGTCTAGAGATGTGATGATAGTCACATGATGATGGTCTAGAGATGTGAATGATGGTCACATGATGGTCTAGAGATGTGAATGGTAGTCACATGATGGTTATAGTTGATTAAGACCCACTTGAATTAAGGTGTGCGTGGGTACAATACCATTTCTTAAAAAAGTGGTATAAAAACTTATGGTTCCAACTTTACAGCTCCATAGATTCTACACACTTCACTTGATATATAGATAGCTCAAAAGCTCTGTGTGCTCTCTTTTGATGCTAAAACTGTTGCATAAGTATAACCATGCCCAAGTTACAGGCAGTCCAAGTAGGGGACCTCAGGATAGAGTAGGGCTTCCTCTAGCCACTGGTTTCAACTGCAGAAAACTTGGGCATGCGGGTTTTGACGGCCCAAACTATGACTGCCTGTAACTCGGGCATTGTTCTATGCAACAATTTAATATCAGAAGAGAGCACACAGCAAGGGCTATCTTTTGAGCTGCATATCAAGTTCATAGAAATTCATTTTCCACCCGCGCGCTTGACCGCATACTTACATTTTAACACCTAATGAAAACAGTCATTGAATAGAGGAGGGCTTCCTCTTGCCACT
Organism: Cladorhizidae sp. MBARI D1340-BT2; assembly: GCA_028752905.1. Taxonomy (NCBI): domain Eukaryota; kingdom Metazoa; phylum Porifera; class Demospongiae; order Poecilosclerida; family Cladorhizidae; species Cladorhizidae sp. MBARI D1340-BT2. The sequence goes on from JAQNBH010000015.1 coordinate 10,097,617, forward strand.
GGTACCAGTTTCAAATCTTTAGCACTTAGCAATCTGGAGTTATTTATGCGGTTTCAGGCATTCAGGTTTTGAGGTCCCTCCACTTTAGGTCTAGTAACTTGCCTATAGTTGTACCCATGAAACATATTTTAGTATCAAAAGAGAGCACACAGAGATACCTATCTTTTGAGCTATATATCAAGTCCATACCATGAAGTTTGCAGAATCTACAGAGCTCTAAAGTTGTAACCATAAGTAAAAAAAGTAAAAATGCAACTGTACCCCTTAAGTGTGTGGAGTTCTACAGTCGGAACCACACGTTTTTACAACACTTTTTTTATCGTCCCCCCCAACTTGTGTCATGATTAGCTCTTTAAATGTGAGGCAGTTATTATGCACGCACAAGAGAAAAAAGGTCGTTTTTTATGTTAAATATTGGATGGCCTGATAAGAAACAAGACTGTATCCAAGTAGACCACAACCAGTTAAGATGACCCTTTACCATTTAAAATCATATACTGGTATACAATACTGGCGTAGGTTATTTTAAATACTCTTTGTTGTTCCTGTATATTATAGTTGAGCGATGAATGACTACATCATCCTCTTATAATAGCACGTGCATTAGCTTGATTGCACCATGGGCGAAATCACTTCAGGATGATCCTTACCAACTGTTCCACAATTGAGAAACTGAGTTCCACGGATGTGCATTGGAACGTTGGGAGTCATCTGGTGATCAGGATTTTATTATTTTGTGCAAATTATGTGCAAGTGACAAAAGAGACAGATTTTTGAAGATGAACTTCAAGGTTGACGAGCTTCAAGGTTTACGAGCTTCAAGGTTGACGAACTTCAAGGTTGGCAAACTTCAAGGATGACGAACTTCAAGGTTGACGAACTTCAAGGTTGACGAACTTCAAGGTTGGCGAACTTCAAGGATGACGAGCTTCAAGGTTGACGAGCTTCAAGGTTGACAAGCTTCAAGGTTGACGAGCTTCAAGGTTGGCGAACTTCAAGGTTGGCGAACTTCATGGTTGACAAGCTTCAAGGTTGACGAGCTTCAAGGTTGGCGAACTTCAAGGTTGGCAGACTTTAAGGTTGATGAACTCCACACTTTGTATGGTTATTGCTGCTAGTTTATTTCCTTGTGAAGGCACACAATGTTTAGGCAACCAGTGCATGCTTGAGCCGAGATATGCATTTTTTAAATCCACCATTTTGAGATAGGGCTCAAACCAATGCAGGGAATGCTACCACCCGATGTTATGTGCCCTGCTATCTATGCCCTATACCTAGCCCTAGATATAGAGCATAGGGCCCTACTCCTAGCCCTAGATATAGAGCCTTACACCTAACCCTAGATATAGAGCCCTACTCCTAGCCCTAGATATAGAGCCCTACTCCTAGCCCTAGATATAGAGCCCTACTCCTAGCCCTAGATATAGAGCATAGAGCCCTACTCCTAGTCCTAGATATAGAGCCTTACACCTAACCCTAGATAGAGCCCTACTCCTAGCTCTAGATATAGAGCCCTACTTCTAGCCCTAGATATAGAGCCCTACTCCTAGCCCTAGATATAGAGCCCTACTTCTAGCCCTAGATATAGAGCCCTACTCCTAGCCCTAGATATAGAGCCATACTCCTAGCCCAAGATATGCATAGAGCCCTATACCTAGTCCTAGATATAGAGCACTCCTAGCCCTAGATATAGAGCATAGAGCCCTACTCCTAGCCCTAGATATAGAGCCCTACTCCTAGCCCTAGATGTAGAGCCCTACTCCTAGCCCTAGATGTAGAGCCCTACTCCTAGCCCTAGATAGAGCCCTACTCCTAGCCCAAGATATGCATAGAGCCCTATACCTAGCCCTAGATATAGAGCACTCCTAGCCCTAGATATAGAGCATAGAGCCCTACTCCTAGCCCTAGATATTTAGCCCTAGCCCTAGATATAGAGCCCTACTCCTAGCCCTAGATATAGAGCCTTACACCTAACCCTAAATAGTCCTAGCCCTAGCTAAGGACAGATGCATGCAGGGAGTTGCATCATATTGGCTCAATATTTACTTCAAAATGACTACACCCCACTAGGGCTAGGGGTGGAGCCAGGAATAGGGGTGGAGCCAGGGCTAGGGCGAAGTTTCCCTAGATGGTGCAAGTAAGGCCACCACAGATGAACTTCCTGTTTCTCATCCATGCAAAACTCACACTCACTATTTGCTATTCACTTCCTGGATGAGAAACAGGAAATAGGATCAAGCACTCATGACATGCAATACATTACACACTCGTACATTATGCCACATCAATTCTGATACCCAACTCAACCGATGTATAATCACCAAGGCAATGTCATCCCACCTCACCTGGTGTTACAACCAGCACAGCGGCTACTTAGTGAGAAACTTATCATTGAGGGGAAAAATCATTCTCTTCTTTCCTGTTGGCCGGATTTGAGGATGATGACAACAATACCGAGGAACACCTGTTCATCAAGTTGGGCAGTGATCTAATAATAAAAAATTGCCTCCTGTGCATGCACTGAAGCCTTTGGAAGAGGTAGGTGTGGCTTCACTTTCCTTGTTGATCTAAGTGTCCTTCAAAGATATATAATTCCAAAGCAGCAAAAGTTGGGAAGAGCCAAATCCATCTAGTCATAACATAGCTAAAATTAGTTTCCACCAGTAATGCTAGTCTTATATCCCCGATACCCAAGGTTGCCATGGTGATATACTGTAACATTTAATAGCACACGTCAACCTGGAACCTCCCCAGTCACTAACTAATGGATCCCTATGACCTCCTCGGACAATCGAGTCCTACTGATCACTCGCATGCGATTAAATCCGCAACGTCACTGTCAGACGACATTACCTCATCTCCACGGAAGGAGAGAACAAGAGGCAAATCAAGTGGGCGAGGCCAGGGATGGGTGGGAGGAGAGTGGTGTCCCGCACAATGTATGTACTTCCTGTTGGGTTGAGGGTCACGTGGGCCGCAACCATCAGCCTCAGGTGCTTATCTTGAGGCTCACTGTTGATCGTGATACAGTTCACGGAGTCGGGCTGGATACGTGCCGAGTGAATGGTCCCCACCATGGAGTAAAAGGAAGCCTCGTACGGACTGCTGGGGCCTTTCAGCTTCACTCCAGACCTGTTCGGGTAACCCCTAGGTGGGCGCTCATTCCTACGGAGAAGTCAATTATTACAGGAGCAGGGAATGGTTGCCATAAGCACAAGACTGACTATGGTGATCATGAGCACGCACAGAGAGACACACAGGAAATGCTCACGTGCAAATCTCACACACACACACAAGCTACATACAGTACACATACACACAAGCTACATATAGTACACATGCACACAAGCTACATATAGTACACACACACACAAGCTACATACAATACACATGCACACTCACACAAGCTACATACAGTACACATGCACACTCACACAAGCTACATATAGTACACATACACACACAAGCTACATACAGTACACATACACACAAGCTACATATAGTACACATACACATGCACACACATGACATACAGTACACACACACAAGCTACATACAGCACACATGCACACTCACACAAGCTACATACAGTACACATACACACACAAGCTATACACACACACATACTACATATGTACATACACACATACAAACTACATAGATACACACATACATACACACACACATACATATACATAGGTTCCATTTCCTTCACTCGTTAGACGTACCTGATCCAGTTGACTGCTGTGGAACTGATCCCAAGCCTCCCCACTTGCTCTCTAACATGCCCCACCCCCATGGGCAAGTCCTGGGAAGAACGGAGCATGGCTGAAGAAGCCGCCTCAGATGAAGGGCTGCTCAGAGCCTGGGCATGACGGATCTGCAGCACCATGAGGTAGGAAAGGAGGCGTCCATTGATGTCCAGAGGTGAGACGAGGACACAGAGAAGAAGTTGGAAGAGAAGAGGATCCAGGCAAAAATGGGAGAGAGAGATGAAATTAAGAGAGAGATGAAATTAGAAGGGAGAGAGAGATGACATTAGGAGAGGGAGAGAGATGACATTAGGAGAGGGAGAGAGATGACATTAGGAGAGGGAGAGAGGTGAAATTAGAAGAGGGAGAGAGATGAAATTAAGAGAGGGAGAGAGAGATGAAATTAGAAGGAGAGAGATGAAATTAAGAGAGGGAGAGAGAGATGAAATTAGAAGGAGAGAGAGAGATGAAATAAGGAGAGAGATGAAATTAAGAGAGGGAGAGAGAGATGAAATTAAGAGAGGGAGAGATGAAATTAGAAGGAGAGATGAAATTAAGAGAGGGAGAGAGAGATGAAATTAGAAGGAGAGATGAAATTAAGAGAGGGAGAGAGAGATGAAATTAAGAGAGGGAGAGATGAAATTGGAAGGAGAGAGAGAGAGATGAAATTAGGAGAGGGAGAGAGAGATGAAATTAGAAGGAGAGAGATAAAATAAGAAGGAGAGAGATGAAATTAAGAGAGGGAGAGAGAGATGAAATTAGAAGGAGAGAGAGAGATGAAATAAGGAGAGAGATGAAATTAAGAGAGGGAGAGAGAGATGAAATTAAGAGAGGGAGAGATGAAATTAGAAGGAGAGAGAGATGAAATTAAGAGAGGGAGAGAGAGATGAAATTAAGAGAGGGAGAGATGAAATTGGAAGGAGAGAGAGAGAGATGAAATTAGGGGAGAGAGATGAAATTAGAAGGAGAGAGATGAAATAAGGAGAGAGATGAAATTAAGAGAGGGAGAGAGAGATGAAATTAGAAGGAGAGATGAATTAGAAGGAGAGAGAGATGAAATTAAGAGAGGGAAATGAGAAAGGTCAGGAAAAAAGAGGAAGGGAAGAGAAGGAGGTAGTACCCTTGAGATGTAAGGTTCGGTGCACTTGACTGCATGGCCTTTCTGGACCAGCACTTCATTAATAAGGATGTCCTCCTCTTGGTTGGTGTCGTACAGTTCCACACGCAAAACGCCTTCCACTTCACTGTAGATCTAAACATAAATGGCAAAAGTTCTATGCTTAGCATGGTAAAGTTAACACAGTCAGAAACACAGTTCTGTACTTAGCTTGGTACAGTTAACACAGTCAGATACACAGTTCTGCGCTTAGCATGGTAAAGTTAACACAGTCAGAAACACAGTTCTGCGCTTAGCATGGTACAGTTAACACAGTCAGAAACACAGTTCTGTGCTTAGCTTGGTAAAGTTAACACAGTCAGAAACACAGTTCTGTGCTTAGCATGGTAAAGTTAACACAGTCAGAAACACAGTTCTGTACTTAGCATGGTAAAGTTAACACAGTCAGAAACACAGTTCTGCGCTTAACATGGTAAAGTTAACACAGTCAGAAACACAGTTCTGTGCTTAGCTTGGTAAAGTTAACACAGTCAGAAACACAGTTCTGTGCTTAGCATGGTAAAGTTAACACAGTCAGAAACACAGTTCTGCGCTTAGCTTGGTAAAGTTAACAGTCAGAAACACAGTTCTGCGCTTAGCTTGGTAAAGTTAACACAGTCAGAAACACAGTTCTGTACTTAGCTTGGTACAGTTAACACAGTCAGAAACACAGTTCTGCGCTTAGCATGGTAAAGTTAACACAGTCAGAAACACAGTTCTGTACTTAGCATGGTAAAGTTAACACAGTCAGAAACACAGTTCTGCGCTTAGCTTGGTAAAGTTAACACAGTCAGAAACACAGTTCTGTACTTAGCTTGGTACAGTTAACACAGTCAGAAACACAGTTCTGTGCTTAGCATGGTAAAGTTAACACAGTCAGAAACACAGTTCTGTACTTAGCATGGTAAAGTTAACACAGTCAGAAACACAGTTTTGTACTTGGCAGGTCACAAGCTGGCTGGTACACAACCCACCAGACAACAACATTAATTAAGTCTCACATGTGCCATGAGGTGTTTGTCGGATATGAGGCTGGCAAAAAGCATGCAGGCTTTCTCAGACCAGTTGACCAGCGATGGCTTGACCCCTGCCAGCAAACACTCCATGGCGTAGACCGGATCTTGTCTGTCTGCAGCTGTCATGGAGCAGAGAGAGTCAAACGGAAGCCACTCCATGTTGCCATAGTCGATGTACACCACCTGCCCAGGACAACCAAAGCTATGCACGTGTATATATATAATTATTACTAGCAGATGACCGCAGCGACTCTGCAGTATATATCTCCCTCCTAAAATTAATGCTAGATTGAATATGATATATAAACCATCTACTTAAGATTGGGAGTTCCTCCATGTGCTACTCCTTGATGGCAGGCTGGTGCACTTCCACTCTCACATTAATGACCTGATGATAAATATTAAAAGGGGGGAGTAGTCCATCCGCCCCCCGCCCCCCAATTTTTTCTCTTCTTCTTCTTTTTCCTTCACCATTCTCACTCTATGCGCTCATAACTATTGCATAAGTACAACCAACCCAAGGTAGGCAGTCAAAGTTGGGGACCTCAAAACCACCTGCCCAAGTTTTCTGCATTTCTATATAACTCCCTTGGAAAGTGCAAGACATTTGAAATTAGCACCAGTGGCTAGAGGAAGCTCTCCTCTATACAATGAGTGTTATATTAGATGCTAATAAGAGTATCTAGCCTATTCCTGATGAAGTCTAGAGTATCTAACCTATTCCTGATGAAGTAGAGCATCTTGCCTATTCCTGATGAAGACTAGAGTATCTAATTCCTGATGAAGTCTAGAGTATCTAACCTATTCCTGATGAAGTCTAGAGTATCTAGCCTATTCCTAATGAAGTCTAGCGTGTTCCTGATGAAGTAGAGGATGAAGAGAGTATTAGCTGAAATGTCGAGAAACATTTAAAAAAATTTATTATGTCAAGAGATTTGTTCCGAGTATGTAGTGTAGTACTAGTTAATGTGGCACTCTTTGAGAAGTCCAACCCCCTCCCCCCCTCCCCTTCCCCGTCATTCACTCTCACACTCCTCTTCCATCTCCAGCTCTCACACTAACCCTCTTCCCCCCCCTCCCCCCCACTCCATCTCTCGTCCCACTCACCTCCGCCATGCAGACTTTCGCATCCACATTCATGATCTGTGCACGGTAAAACGCATCGTCTGCAGAGTACCTGGCGATGCAATACACACCGGACATCTTCTGCGGGTCCATGACAAGAGGAGAGAGGGGACGATTAGAGATGCGGTACATCAGCTCATTGAGCTGGCCGGAAGTCTTGCGATCACTAAACTGAGCCCAGAAGTGTCCAGCGTCTATCACCTGTGTGCGTGGGGGGATAAACACAGAGATGACAAGAGAAAATGGATGGGGGGGAGAGGAGATCGAAGACGACCGGGTTGAAGTGAGAAGATGTCAAGAGGAAAGTGTTTTGATGAAGTCTAGAGTATCTAGCCTATTCCTGATGAAGACTAGAGTATCTAGCCTATTCCTGATGAAGACTAGAGTATCTAGCCTATTCCTGATGAAGACTAGAGTATCTAGCCTATTCCTGATGAAGTCTAGAGTATCTAGCCTATTCCTGATGAAGACTAGAGTATCTAGCCTATTCCTGATGAAGTCTAGAGTATCTAGCCTATTCCTGATGAAGTCTAGAGTATCTAGCCTATTCCTGATGAAGTCTAGAGTATCTAGCCTATTCCTGATGAAGTCTAGAGTATCTAGCCTATTCCTGATGAAGACTAGAGTATCTAGCTTATTCCTGATGAAGTCTAGAGTATCTAGCCTATTCCTGATGAAGACTAGAGTATCTAGCCCATTCCTGATGAAGACTAGAGTATCTAGCCCATTCCTGATGAAGTCTAGAGTATCTAGCCTATTCCTGATGAAGTCTAGAGTATCTAGCCTATTCCTGATGAAGACTAGAGTATCTAGCCTATTCCTGATGAAGACTAGAGTATCTAGCCTATTCCTGATGAAGTCTAGAGTATCTAGCCTATTCCTGATGAAGTCTAGAGTATCTAGCCTATTCCGATGAAGTCTAGAGTATCTAGCCTATTCCTGATGAAGTCTCGAGAATCTAGCCTATTCCTGATGAAGTCTAGAGTATCTAGCCTATTCCTGATGAAGTCTCGAGAATCTAGCCTATTCCTGATGAAGTCTAGAGCATCTAGCCTATTCCTGATGAAGTGGCAAGAGTGAAGGATTAGAAATAAAGGGCCCCAGCTAGGGTGCGGAGGAGACATGAGAAAGAGAGGGAAAATGCAAAATGGATACACATGTAGGAGGAGAGAGCAATGGAGGATGAGAGAGGATGATTGAGAGGGAGGAAGATGAAGAAGAGAGGCAGTGCTGGAGAGACTCACCGAGGTGACGAGGACCTGACAAATGCCAGAGTTGGGGAGTTTCACAGATGGTATGACGGGGGGCTGGCTGGGAACGGCAGGGAGTTCCTCAGAGTTGGCGGGGGGAGGGAGGGATTGCTCTCTGTAGGGCGTGTCCCTCATGGGACACAACGAGAGTCTCTGTCGATTGTAGCGAGAGTAAAGTGCAAGGTACACGGCATCCAAGATGATGGGCGAGGAGGTCATGGGATGAGAGCGAGAGGCAATCGGACGCTCGAATTCAATGAATGCCCTGACAAAGAGGCAGGGGAGGAAGAGGTGGACCAGGGGATGTGTTGTGTGTGTGTGGTGTGTGATGGGGAAGGGTGGGGAGAGAAGGTTGAGGGGAGAACATGGGTGCAGCACTTTACTTATGAGCCTCAAAGTGGATCTTCCTGCCCTCTCCACACTCGTTGAAGACAGAGCAGAGCTGGTCGGCATACTGGGCGGGGTTATCAGGGAGTCCGTGAACCTGCGCATGTGCGTACCCCAAGAGGAAACAATGAGATGTGTGGAGAGAAGAGTTAGGGTGGATGAGTGAGGGTGTGGAGGGAAGAGTGAGGGTGTGGAGGGAAGAGTGAGGGTGTGGAGGGGAGAGTGAGGGTGTGGAGGGAAGAGTGGGGGTGTGGAGGGAAGAGTGAGCGTGTGGAGGGAAGAGTGAGGGTGTGGAGGGAAGAGTGAGGGTGTGGAGGGAAGAGTGAGGGTGTGGAGGGAAGAGTGAGGGTGTGGAGGGAAGAGTGAGGGTGTGGAGGGAAGAGTGAGCGTGTGGAGGGAAGAGTGAGGGTGTGGAGGGAAGAGTGAGGGCGTGGAGGGAAGAGTGAGGGTGTGGAGGGAAGAGTGAGGGTGTGGAGGGAAGCGTGATGGAAGAGTGAGGGTGTGGAGGGAAGAGTGAGGGTGTGGAGGGAAGAGTGAGGGTGTGGAGGGAAGAGTGAGGGTGTGGAGGGAAGAGTGAGGGTGTGGAGGGAAGAGTGAGGGTGTGGAGGGAAGAGTGAGGGTGTGGAGGGAAGAGTGAGGGTGTGGAGGGAAGAGTGAGGGTGTGGAGGGAAGCGTGATGGAAGAGTGAGGGTGTGGAGGGAAGAGTGAGGGTGTGGAGGGAAGAGTGAGTGTGTGGAGGGAAGAGTGAGGGTGTGGAGGGAAGAGTGAGGGTGTGGAGGGAAGAGTGAGGGTGTGGAGGGGAGAGTGAGGGTGTGGAGGGAAGAGTGGGGGTGTGGAGGGAAGAGTGAGGGTGTGGAGGGAAGAGTGAGGGTGTGGAGGGAAGAGTGAGGGTGTGGAGGGAAGAGTGAGGGTGTGGAGGGAAGAGTGAGGGTGTGGAGGGAAGAGTGAGGGTGTGGAGGGAAGAGTGAGCGTGTGGAGGGAAGAGTGAGGGTGTGGAGGGAAGAGTGAGGGCGTGCAGGGAAGAGTGAGGGTGTGGAGGGAAGAGTGAGGGTGTGGAGGGAAGCGTGATGGAAGAGTGAGGGTGTGGAGGGAAGAGTGAGGGTGTGGAAGGAAGAGTGAGGGTGTGGAAGGAAGAGTGAGGGTGTGGAGGGGAGAGTGAGGATATGGAGGGAAGAGTGAGCATGTGGAGGGAAGAGTGAGGGTGTGGAGGGAAGAGTGAGGGTGTGGAGGGAAGAGTGAGGGTGTGGAGGGAAGAGTGAGGGTGTGGAGGGAAGCGTGATGGAAGAGTGAGGGTGTGGAGGGAAGAGTGAGGGTGTGGAGGGAAGAGTGAGTGTGTGGAGGGAAGAGTGAGGGTGTGGAGGGAAGAGTGAGGGTGTGGAGGGAAGAGTGAGGGTGTGGAGGGAAGAGTGAGGGTGTGGAGGGAAGAGTGAGGGTGTGCAGGGAAGAGTGAGGGTGTGGAGGGAAGAGTGAGGGTGTGAAGGGAAGAGTGAGGGTGTGGAGGGAAGAGTGAGGGTGTGGAGGGAAGAGTGTATGTGTGGAGGGAAGAGTGAGGGTGTGCAGGGAAGAGTGAGGGTGTGGAGGGAAGAGTGAGGGTGTGGAGGGAAGAGTGAGGGTGTGCAGGGAAGAGTGAGGGTGTGCAGGGAAGAGTGAGGGTGTGCAGGGAAGAGTGAGGGTGTGGAGGGAAGAGTGAGCGTGTGGAAGGAAGAGTGAGGGTGTGGAGGGGAGAGTGAGGATATGGAGGGAAGAGTGAGCATGTGGAGGGAAGAGTGAGGGTGTGGAGGGAAGAGTGAGGGTGTGGAGGGAAGAGTGAGGGTGTGGAGGGAAGAGTGAGGGTGTGGAGGGAAGCGTGATGGAAGAGTGAGGGTGTGGAGGGAAAAGTGAGGGTGTGGAGGGAAGAGTGAGTGTGTGGAGGGAAGAGTGAGGGTGTGGAGGGAAGAGTGAGGGTGTGGAGGGAAGAGTGAGGGTGTGGAGGGAAGAGTGAGGGTGTGGAGGGAAGAGTGAGGGTGTGCAGGGAAGAGTGAGGGTGTGGAGGGAAGAGTGAGGGTGTGAAGGGAAGAGTGAGGGTGTGGAGGGAAGAGTGAGGGTGTGGAGGGAAGAGTGTATGTGTGGAGGGAAGAGTGAGGGTGTGCAGGGAAGAGTGAGGGTGTGGAGGGAAGAGTGAGGGTGTGGAGGGAAGAGTGAGGGTGTGGAGGGAAGAGTGAGGGTGTGCAGGGAAGAGTGAGGGTGTGCAGGGAAGAGTGAGGGTGTGGAGGGAAGAGTGAGCGTGTGGAAGGAAGAGTGAGGGTGTGGAGGGGAGAGTGAGGATATGGAGGGAAGAGTGAGGATGTGGAGGGAAGAGTGAGGGTGTAGAGGGAAGAGTGAGGGTGTGGGGATTGAGGAGTGTTGTCAAAAGAGTGAGGGTTGTAGACAGAAAGAGAGAGAGGAGAGAGTCTTACCACGACTGTAGTGCTGGGGTCATGGCCTGACATGAGCTTCATGCACAGCTCGTCGTCCAGTTCTCCCATGGAGAAGTAATTGGGATAGAAAGCACTGCACAGCACAATCTGCCATGGACACGATGAGGTAGGCAGTGAGCAGCAAAGAGGGAAGACACACAACACACGAGAGAAAAGGTACACAGAAAAGGTGGCAGGTTTGGAGAACTGGCGTGCATAAACATTTAAAACAAGAGTAAAAATAATTAATAATAATAATAATAATAATAATAATAATAATAATAATAATAATAATAATAATAATAATAATAATAATAATAATAATAATAATAATAATAATATAATGATAATAAAAATATTGTCTGCAGTGTGTGTGGCTAAGTAGGCAACATAATGACGCTCTCTCCCAGTCCCTTTTGGCACCGTCTCTTCCCGTACCAACGTTGACTCTGCTCAGGGATGTGGTCACGTCTATAAATTTGTCGTTTGCTTCTCACGGCTTTCACCCCTCACCTTGATGCTTCTGCTCAAAGGGAATTCCTCCTCCCTCCGTTACAAATTATATATATATATACAAATCTGTTGTCTTTCTCTCAGCCATTGCTCCGGCTGGTCTGGGACGGCTCCCTCCTCAATCTGTTTCTCACGTTTCTCTCGGAAGTTACAGCTATTTCATGCTGGTTCGTCCAGCTTTGAGGTCCTCAGCTAGAACCTTGGCACATGCATAGTGATCCTTAACGCTCCATCATGCGACTATGATCACCTCACTGCCATTTCCACACAGTTGGAGGACCAACAATGTATAGATAAATAGATAGATAGATATCAGCACCGTCTTGGTACATGTGCCATATACAAAAAGCAGACGAGTATCAACATACCGAGTGGATGATGGAATTCTACCATTTACCTTCAACATGACAACATCTGTGGGGTCTTGAGAGTGCCTGTTATATACCCGATTAGTGTGACCCGGTGAAGAGGGGGAAAAAGCAAGTCAAAGGCCATCACACCCACACACACACCCACACCTGTCATACCTGTGTTGGATGCTGTAGGTGGGTTCTATGTTGAACCTGGCAAGTCTCTTCTTGAGTTCCTTGACCAGGTCGAACACTTCGTTCAGGACAGTGCCACGCAAGTGGTGCCTCTTGCACCAGGCTTTCTCCCATTGCCTCACTCGGCCAGGCCTAGTCTTCGCTCTAGCATAATACCACTCCTGTTGCAGGACAAGAGGGCAGGCACATGGAACAGGAATGGCACATGGAACAGCACATGGAACAGGCTTGCCAATTATCCACACAATATGAATAGGTGGGTGGCAATTCACAGAAACAGATCCTTAATTTTTTTTTAATACACGATAAAAAATAAGTTCGATATAAGTGCACCTACACATATACTAGTATTGATAAATTATAAAAACAATGATAATAATAACAATAACAGCATGAAAGAAATAGAAAGAAAACAAGGCTGTACCCATGACAACCCTTTATAATCTGTCACCAATCAGGGAGTCATACAGGACTTTTAGTCAGAAAAGTGGCACACTTGGAATATTTCCACGCCCAGTTTTAGCATCCTGTTAGCCTGACTTTTAGTTAGATAAGATTGTGAAGACACGTTTTTGAAATAGACCGAGTGACATCAACCTCTCGCTATGTAGAGGCTCACACCAACCACAATTAGTGGAATTTTGGACGACAAAAATCATCGTATTGTAAATAATGATGTCTACTACATTGCCTCGTCATATACTGCCACGCCCCTGCCACTGTCCATAAACTGCTAGTGTGAAGTCATTAACAGCAGCTAAAACTAAATATCAATGTGTGCTAAATATCAATATCAATATATCCTGGGGGGAGAGATCCCAGAAACCATGCTGCCATTTTTTTTACAATGCACACGTACACGTGACTATAATAATGGTAAAGGGTCATTAACTTGTGGGATTTTGTTTTCTAAAACATTTTTGTTCTTGTTGTTTGTTCTTGTTTCGTATTGTTGTTGTTGTTATTTGTGTTGTTGGTCATACCAAAGTTCTGCATGTTCTTGCTTCTTATTGTTGTTGTTGTTGTTATTTGTGTTGTTGGTCATACCAAAGTTCTGCAACCTTCAACTCCTGAGTTTCTGGGTCATTAATGTCCATTTTCAAGCACTTTTTTCTGACCCGTTTCTCCTTGCTGTCCACTACAAAAGTCAGCACACACAATTCCTTTATCCAAGTCAGCCCCTCGGCCAAGGGTCAGCCAGTCCCTCCTTTAAGGACTTGGCCAACAGTCGCACAGGAGAACTCCACAAACCAAAACAGCAGAGAGAAGCAAGATTCTCAGTAAACTGACTACCTGAGAGGTCACTTGCTCTGCTTTAAACACAGCACATGAGACGGTTAGATTGGGCGGGTAAACTTACCAGCTCCTTGCCGACAGCAAATTTCCAGAAATCAAGAAACAGATGAGTCGTTGCTAGGCATTGGAAAACTCAGGCAAGGCCTCCAGTACCAAATATTGCCACAAATGGACCAACCGAGCACCAAGTTAGGTAAGGGGTAAATCAATGACAAGTGATCTCCTTGAGGATGGATTTCGAGATTGTGTAGGTGATGAACGTCTTAAAATTAGAATGTATATTATTTTGGTGTGCCTGAAGACTTACAGCTATGAGGAAAATGGATTTTAATTAACGTCTGCAAAGATGTCAACTTCAAAGGCTCTAGACTTCCTGAGGCCTCCAAACTGCTCACACAATAAGAGTTCACCTTGACAACAACTAATAATTATACCCAAATAATAATAAAGAAACTATCAAATAATAAATAAACAAACAATAAACAAACAAACAAATTTAAATAATCAAATATAAAATAATAAACAAACAAATATAAATAATAAACAAACTAATATAAACAAACTAATACAAATAATATATAAATAATAAACCAACAAATATAAATAATATATAAACAAATATAAATAATATATAAACAAATATAAATAACCAACAAATATAAATAATATATAAACAAATATAAATAATCAAATAATAAACAAACAAATATAAATAATAAACAAACAATGAATATGTACACAAACAAAATAAACATCTAATCAAAAATAAATGATAATGCAGAGTTACAGAATTAACAATAAGTGCATTAGAATCAGCCATGCTTATCACAGCATAACATCATAATCGTTCCTGAAATGACACCTCACACTAATCCCTCCCACCACAACACATGTCCACCTGCCACTGGCACAGCGGCTCACCTGATATGCTGACAGGATTGCCAGGCAGTCGCTGTTACAGGCCTCATCCCAACTCTTCTTGGCCCTGTCAACAACACATCACATGACAATCACGTATTAGGGGAACTTTTGGTGCTGCTAAGGCATCAGAAATTACGCTGGGAAAATAGGAAGAATTGGTTTAATGTCAGCCTGCACTAGGTCCAGTGCTTACAACTCTCTGCCACAGTACAACTATTGATCATAGCATTATGTAGTGTAGGACTACTGATCATATAGTACTATGAAGTGGTGGGAGTATACTGATCATATAGTACTATGTAGTGGTGGGACTACTGATCATATAGTACTATGTAGTGGTGGGACTAGTGATCATATAGTACTATGTAGTGGTGGGACTACTGATCATATAGTACTATGTAGTGGTGGAACTACTGATCATATAGTACTATGTAGTGGTGGAACTACTGATCATATAGTACTATGTAGTGGTGGGACTACTGATCATATAGTACTATGTAGTGTAGGACTACTGATCATATAGTACTATGTAGTGGTGGAACTACTGATCATATAGTACTATGTAGTGGTGGAACTAGTGATCATATAGTACTATGTAGTGGTGGAACTAGTGATCATATAGTACTATGTAGTGGTGGAACTACTAATCATATAGTACTATGTAGTGGTGGAACTAGTGATCATATAGTACTATGTAGTGGTGGGACTACTGATCATATAGTACTATGTAGTGGTGGGACTACTGATCATATAGTACTATGTAGTGGTGGGAGTACTGATCATATAGTACTATGTAGTGGTGGAACTACTGATCATATAGTACTATGTAGTGGTGGGACTAGTGATCATATAGTACTATGTAGTGGGACTAGTGATCATATAGTACTATGTAGTGGTGGGACTACTGATCATATAGTACTATGAAGTGGTGGGACTACTGATCATATAGTACTATGTAGTGGTGGAACTACTGATCATATAGTACTATGAAGTGGTGGGACTACTGATCATATAGTACTATGTAGTGGTGGAACTACTGATCATATAGTACTATGTAGTGGTGGAACTACTGATCATATAGTACTATGTAGTGGTGGGACTACTGATCATATAGTACTATGTAGTGGTGGAACTACTGATCATATAGTACTATGTAGTGGTGGAACTAGTGATCATATAGTACTATGTAGTGGTGGAACTACTGATCATATAGTACTATGTAGTGGTGGAACTACTGATCATATAGTACTATGTAGTGGTGGAACTAGTGATCATATAGTACTATGTAGTGGTGGAACTAGTGATCATATAGTACTATGTAGTGGTGGGACTACTGATCATATAGTACTATGTAGTGGTGGAACTACTGATCATATAGTACTATGTAGTGGTGGAATATTGATCATATAGTACTGTATGTAGTGGTGGAACTACTGATCATATAGTACTATGTAGTGGTGGAACTACTGATCATATAGTACTATGTAGTGGTGGAACTACTGATCATATAGTACTATGTAGTGATGGAACTACTGATCATATAGTACTATGTAGTGGTGGGACTAGTGATCATATAGTACTATGTAGTGGTGGGACTAGTGATCATATAGTACTATGTAGTGGTGGAACTACTGATCATATAGTACTATGTAGTGGTGGGACTACTGATCATATAGTACTATGTAGTGGTGGAATATTGATCATATAGTACTATGTAGTGTTGGAACTACTGATCATATAGTACTATGTAGTGGTGGAACTACTGATCATATAGTATATGTAGTGGTGGAACTAGTGATCATATAGTACTATGTAGTGGTGGAACTACTGATCATATAGTACTATGTACTGGTGGGAGTACTGATCATATAGTACTATGTAGTGGTGGGACTACTGATCATATAGTACTATGTAGTGGTGGGACTAGTGATCATATAGTACTATGTAGTGGTGGGACTAGTGATCATATAGTACTATGTAGTGGTGGAACTACTGATCATATAGTACTATGTAGTGGTGGGACTACTGATCATATAGTACTATGTAGTGGTGGAACTACTGATCATATAGTACTATGTAGTGGTGGAATATTGATCATATAGTACTATGTAGTGTTGGAACTACTGATCATATAGTACTATGTAGTGGTGGAACTACTGATCATATAGTATATGTAGTGGTGGAACTAGTGATCATATAGTACTATGTAGTGGTGGAATATTGATCATATAGTACTATGTAGTGGTGGGACTACTGATCATATAGTACTATGTAGTGGTGGGACTAGTGATCATATAGTACTATGTAGTGGTGGGACTACTGATCATATAGTACTATGTAGTGGTGGGAGTACTGATCATATAGTACTATGTAGTGGTGGAACTACTGATCATATAGTACTATGTAGTGGTGGAACTAGTGATCATATAGTACTATGTAGTGGTGGGACTACTGATCATATAGTACTATGTAGTGGTGGAACTAGTGATCATATAGTACTATGTAGTGGTGGAACTAGTGATCATATAGTACTATGTAGTGGTGGAACTATTGATCATATAGTACTATGTAGTGGTGGAACTAGTGATCATATAGTACTATGTAGTGGTGGAACTACTGATCATATAGTACTATGTAGTGGTGGAACTAGTGATCATATAGTACTATGTAGTGGTGGAACTATTGATCATATAGTACTATGTAGTGGTGGAACTATTGATCATATAGTACTATGTAGTGGTGGGACTACTGATCATATAGTACTATGTAGTGGTGGGAGTACTGATCATATAGTACTATGTAGTGGTGGAACTACTGATCATATAGTACTATGTAGTGGTGGAACTAGTGATCATATAGTACTATGTAGTGGTGGGACTACTGATCATATAGTACTATGTAGTGGTGGAACTAGTGATCATATAGTACTATGTAGTGGTGGAACTAGTGATCATATAGTACTATGTAGTGGTGGAACTATTGATCATATAGTACTATGTAGTGGTGGAACTATTGATCATAATATAGTACTATGTAGTGGTGGAACTAGTGATCATATAGTACTATGTAGTGGTGGAACTACTGATCATATAGTACTGTGTAGTGGTGGAAGGATTCAAGAACCATCTGGAAAAACAGAATTTTATGTAGACAGTGTGTGATTTGCAATGATCAACAGGCTCGATGATCGACAGGTCACTCGGTGATCGATAGGTCACTCAATAATCAACAGGTCACTCAATGATCAACAGATCACTCAATGATCGACAGGTCAATAATCAACAGGTCACTCAATGATCGACAGGTCACTCAATAATCGACAGGTCACTCAATGATCGACAGGTCACTCAATGATCGATAGGTCACTCAATGATCGACAGATCACTCAGTGAACGACAGGTCACTCAATGATCGACAGGTCACTCAATGATCGACAGGTCAATAATCAATAGGTCACTCAGTGATCGACAGGTCACTCAATGATCGACAAGTCACTCAATAATCGACAGGTCATTCAACGATCGGCAGGCACTCAATAATCGACAGGTCACTCAATGATCGACAGGTCACTCAGTGATCGACAGGTCACTCAATGATCGACAGGTCACTCAATGATCGAAGGTCACTTAGTGATCGACAGGTCACTCAATGATCGACAGGTCATTCAGTGATCGGCAGGTCACTCAATGATCGACAGGTCACTCAATGATAGACAGGTCATTCAGTGATCGGCAGGTCACTCAATGATCAACAGGTCACTCAACGATCGACAGGTCACTCAGTGATCGGCAGGTCACTCAGTGATCGACAGGTCACTCAATGATCGACAGGTCAGTCAGTGATCGGCAGGTCACTCAACGATCGACAGGTCACTCAGTGATCGGCAGGTCACTCAGTGATCGACAGGTCACTCAATGATCGACAGGTCAGTCAGTGATCGACAGGTCACTCAATGATCGACAGGTCACTCAGTGATCGACAGGTCACTCAATGATCGAAGGTCACTCAGTGATCGACAGGTCAGTCAAAGTTCGTAGAAAAGGAAATAGGGGAACTAAACGGGCGGGGGATCCGAGCGTAATCTGGCAGGGGGTCCGAGCGTAATCTGGCAGGGGATCCGAGCGTAATCTGGCAGGGTCGACATGGCCAAAGGTGAAAGAGAGAAACCTGCATAACACCACTGACCTGAATCCCTCGAGCATGTGCATGGTTGACTTCAGGAAGAAAGTCTTGAGCGACAGAGCTGCTGCAATCACAAGACAGTTATCGAGACAGCCAAAGGCGTGGCCAAGAACGAGCAGCTTCGCCAACTTCACATCGATGGGGAGATTCTCGATAATCATTCCCACAAAGGTCAGCCTCCCGTCGAACTTGTTGACAGCACCATCCATCATGATGGTGAGAGCACCCACCTCCTTAAGAGTCAAGATGGCTGTCTCGATATCAGACATCTTCGGAGGCTGGAGGGCAAGGCGCAGAGTGGAGCGAGGATCACCGATGTTGAGCTTTTTACATTTTAAGACGATGCTCTCAATGGGACAGCGCTGAAGGTGGGAGGGGAAGATATTGCGAAGAAGACATCATTGCAGCTAAATGGAGCCAGACTTGAGGATGCTGCACTCTCACCAAGAGCTGGCATTATTCTGATATCCATGCACCCCTCTCCATGGAATTTTTGTATCAGATATTCCAACTTACTTCAACCTGCCCCAATGTTGGTCCAGCGTGTGTCCCCACAGAGCTACTGTCAACCTACTTCAGCCTGCCTCATCCAGTGTGGTGTTGGTCCAGTGTGTCCCCATAGAGCTATTGTCAACCTACTGCAACCTACCTCAACCCAGTGTGGTGTTGGTCCAGTGTGTGTCCCCATAGAGCTATTGTCAACCTACTTCACCTGCCTCAGCCCAGTGTGGTGTTGGTCCAGTGTGTGTCCCCACAGAGCTATTGTCAACCTGCCTCCACCCAGTGAGCTATTGACTGGAGCATCCAAGTCACTGACCTCCCACCTATGCACGACCCCACCCCCCTCAATGAACATGCAAACAAGGCCACACCCACCTGCATCTCAGGAATACTGTATTCAGGGATGTGTCGGGAGAAAAAGTCCTTGGTGAGGAGTCTATAGCAACGCCCGGCAGACACACGTCCGGCTCGTCCCATCCGCTGGTTGAGGGAGGCGTGGGAAGCCCACACCGTACGCAGACTACAATACTTGGTCGTCCAATCGCATATCAGCTGCTTCACTAAGCAGAAGTCGACCACTGTAACAAGTCAATTATATCCACATTACAATCACATCCACATTACACTGAGTTACACAAGATATTAACATTACACTGAGTTACACAAGATATTAACATTACACAGAGTTAAACAAGCCATCCACATTACACTGAGTTAGACAAGCCATCCACATTAGACTGAGTTACACAAGCCATCCACATTACACTGCGTTACACAAGCCATCCACATTACACTGAGTTACACAAGCCATTCACATTACACAGAGTTAAACAAGTTCATCTCACCAACCACATTCTACCAGTCGCCCCACTACATCCTTTGTGTTATAGCGCAATTTGGGAAAATATAACTCCTAAATATTTCGTGAGACTAAATTTCATTGAGTCAAATTTCCTGGTTGCCCATAAAAGAATAGCACATGGTCAAATCAAACAATGATCATTTCAAGAGAAGCAAGAGGCTAAGAGATGGACATGTTTTAAAGAACCTGCTGTATTCATGGCCGACATGTCTACTACCACATCTGGGTGGCAGCCAATGGAGAGCAGCTAGCATGTGAGGGAGAACCCTATAATGTCAATGCAGTAGCTGTCCAGAGAGACGGTGTCCTTCTTGTAGTTCTTCAACCTCTCTTATTAACTAGCTTCTGCTACAGCCTGTGAGGGAAGTGATGTTGGCAGCAGCGAGGCCTTTGGGATCAGGCGGTCCATTACTAGGCTTAAGAGTACTTGCGAAGAGCCCTGGCAAACTCGGGCTTGACAGTGAAGGCACAGCAAGTAGTTGGATAGAGCACGGGATGCCCGGACGTGTGTGCGTGTGTGTGCGTGTGCTCTTTCCATATCAATCAATCAAGCAATCAATCAATAAACAAATAAATATAAATAAATATTGTTCTCATAACTATTTTTGTGAGATATATTTTCGTGGTTGACTCCACCCATGAAAATTACTAACAAAGCAAAAAAAATCCTGAACTACAGAATATATCTTATAGCAATTGGCAAGAGCACTCCACACTTGAACAACAAACAGGTTTAATCGACTGGAGAGAGTTCTTCCCCCCCCCCCCCCCCCCAAAAGATCTGTGGGGAACCCCCCACTAGCTTTCAGAGAGAAATGTAAGTTGAATGCATATACCCCATTCACCGGCGTAACCACCATATGGCTGTTTGAAGACACTATCAAGAAACTTCGCTGTATCTCGGGCCATTTTGTTAACTTAGCACTAGCTTAGTAGATCAGCACATGCACCAAACATAGCTCTAGGCGCTGGGAAAATCCCTAGTCCGTAGTCGTTAGGTTGCTAAGGTCAAATGAGACGAGCATCGCAGCTGAATTTTTGCTTCCGATGGCGTCTAGGTATGTCACTAGTGAAGTGTTGACGGCACTTTTTGATGTGACTTCGGACTGTCAGGTGGCAAGCTGGGGTACGAAAAAGGAGAATAAGTCTCTACTTGCTTGTGGGAGCTGGCCTGGTTTTAACCGTGCTGAAGTTGACACGCTGAGCAGAGAAATAGAATCAGTGTGAGTGATGTGATTCTCTCAACATTGCCAGCTTCAGCACAGAGATAGAGAAGGAAGGAGAGAACGATTGTTCATGGCAAGCCTAAACCATTAGCAGTGAATAGAGTCTATATCTGGAATTTAGCAGAAGAGAGCCAAGAACAAAACATCATCCTTTCCTGTGTAACTGGAGGTTGTCAGCACGTGCACGCGTGTATGCGTGTGTGTTTTGCAGGTTAGCCAGTCAGTCCGAGTACTAGTTCTCTGGTGTGTCTGGTCCTCCAGCTTCCATTGTGGAATGTTGATAGCATCCTCACTGAACAATTCTTCCTCCAGTGTCAATACTGATATTCATACCCATATATATATCGTTTTGTGGTCTGTTGCTAGGCAACCATTTTCAAGGACCACATTCCGTTTTCAATATCCATTCTGAAAATATATGGTTGCTAGGGAGTTTAGTGATCCCTAAACCTAGTGATCCCTAAACCGATTATTATAGAGCACGAAATTGCAGCCGGACATCGGCCAATTTCTGACCCATGTACCTGAACGACCAAGCAAGACAGGATACAGTCTTCCAGAAGGACTGACCAATGATTGTGGGTGTGACTAATCTCTATCAAGATGCGGGCCACAGCATGTCCGGCACATGCAGTACTAGTAATTACCGTTCACTTTTTTTTGGTGTAATAATCGAACGTTTGTAATCTAGCTGATTGTTGTCTAGCTAACGAGCCCTAGTTCTTCTTCTCAAGTTGTGAGCACTCTCTGTGGCTTAGAGATGCATACGATACTTTCCTCCTCCATGCTCTGGGGCTGAGATATCGCTACTCTGAGCCATAGCAGTGCTAACAACTTGCGAAGAAGAACTAGCGCTTGATAGCTATGAGACAACCAGCCGCAGGCACTAGTCGGAATAAACTTTCTATTTAGAACCGTCACCCACTGCCTCTAAAATAATTATTTGACCTCTTCTTCTTGACTTCTTTTTTTTTTTTTTACAGTAAATATACAACAATTTTTTTAATATCATTATTAATAATGTGCAGTAGTAATTAAATTAAACCAACCCCCTCCAGGGACCAAAACAATGAGACAAAACTAACGGCAATGCAAATGCAGAAAATGGGACGAGTTAAATATATATATATTTTTTAAATTTCACCGAGGGTCCATGCACCCAATAGATTCCACACGGGAATCCAACGCAACGGGAAACGTCAAGTTTATTTTGGCCTCCACTAAGGTAGCTAGCACTCGATGACTACACCAAAAAAGTGAGTGGATATTTGTCCGGGCAATCTAGAATAGTGGCTACCAAAATTGCAATTGAAGTCCTTCCATCTTTTCTGTTATTTTGTGCACTGTATGTGTATAGCGATACACAGCCACCTCCACAGCGGTCACCTCCACAGTGGCTGTTATAAGCTCCTAGAAAGTCACCAGTGAAAGAGTTAAGGGGGGGACCTGATCATATTTTGAATCCCCCCCCCCCCCACAAATGTTTTACATCACTCTAGACGTTCATCTCATCACTATACTTACGTGTTGCCAGAGAGTGTGGATGTGTTGCCAGTGAGTGTGAATGTGTTGCCAGTGAGTGTGAATGTGTTGTCAGTGAGTGTGGATGTGTTGCCAGTGAGTGTGGATGTGTTGCCAGTGAATGTGGATGTGTTGTCAGTGAGTGCGAATGTGTTGCCAGTGAGTGTGGATGTGTTGTCAGTGAGTGTGGATGTGTTGCCAGTGAGTGTGGATGTGTTGCTGGCAGTAAGTGTGAATGTGTTGCCAGTGAGTGTGAATGTGTTGCCAGTGAGTGTGGATGTGTTGCCAGAGAGTGTGGATGCATTACCAGAGAGTGTGGATGTGTTGCCAGTGAGTGTGAATGTGTTGCCAGTGAGTGTGGATGTGTTGCCAGAGAGTGTGAATATGTTGCCAGTGAGTGTGGATGTGTTGCCAGTGAGTGTGGATGCATTGCCAGTGAGTGTGGATGTGTTGCCAGTGAGTGTGGATGTGTTGCCAGAGAGTGTGGATGCATTGCCAGAGAGTGTGAATGTGTTGCCAGTGAGTGTGGATGTGTTGCCAGAGAGTGTGGATGCATTGCCAGTGAGTGTGGATGCATTGCCAGTGTGGATGCATTGCCAGTGAGTGTGGATGCGCTGCCAGTGAGTGTGGATGTGTTGCCAGTGAGTGTGGATGCATTGCCAGTGAGTGTGGATGTGTTGCCAGTGAGTGTGGATGTGTTGCCAGTGAGTGTGGATGTGTTGCCAGAGAGTGTGGATGCATTGCCAGAGAGTGTGAATGTGTTGCCAGTGAGTGTGGATGTGTTGCCAGAGAGTGTGGATGCATTGCCAGTGAGTGTGGATGCATTGCCAGTGAGTGTGGATGCATTGCCAGAGAGTGTGGATGTGTTGCCAGTGAGTGTGGATGTGTTGCCAGTGAGTGTGGATGCATTGCCAGTGAGTGTGGATGTGTTGCCAGTGAGTGTGGATGTGTTGCCAGTGAGTGTGGATGTGTTGCCAGAGAGTGTGGATGCATTGCCAGAGAGTGTGAATGTGTTGCCAGTGAGTGTGGATGTGTTGCCAGTGAGTGTGGATGCATTGCCAGTGAGTGTGGATGTGTTCCCAGTGAGTGTGGATGCATTGCCAGTGAGTGTGGATGTGTTCCCAGTGAGTGTGGATGCATTGCCAGTGAGTGTGGATGCATTGCCAGTGAGTGTGGATGTGTTGCCAGCGAGTGTGGATGCGCTGCCAGTGAGTGTGGATGCATTGCCAGAGAGTGTGGATGTGTTGCCAGTGAGTGTGGATGTGTTGTCAGTGAGTGTGGATGTGTTGCGTTGTTTTGGTTCTTTAATTTGCTCTGATGAAGACTGAAGTATTTGGGTTGGCTTCAAAACCTGATTAAAGATAAATCTTAGGTGCCAGCTGAGAGTAATCGTATATAATTCTTATTGATAATGTCTCTGCCCCCACATCTGGAACACTAACTTCAAGGTCTGCTGCCCACAGATCTGGAACACCAACTGCAAGGTAAGGTCTGCTGCCACCAGATCTGGAACACCAACTGCAAGGTATGCTGCCCCCAGATCTGGAACACCAACTGCAAGGTAAGGTCTGCTGCCACCAGATCTGGAACACCAACTGCAAGGTATGCTGCCCCCAGATCTGGAACACCAACTGCAAGATCTGCTGCCCCCACATCTGGAACACCAACTGCAAAGTCTGTTGCTGTGTCGTGGGTTGTGGAAAGGCACTCCTGCTCATTGGGATGTTCCCTGACTTGCTGTAGTGGGTCCTGGACGTGGGTCAGCTGGCTGGCTGCAAGAGTGCAGTCTCCTTGACCTGCAGGACCAATCAATGCAGGAAGAGTTCCACTCAGCACATCAGGGAGGGTTGCCATAAAGTTGTACGTCTTGAGCATTCCAAGTGCCTCTGGTTCACCGGTATCCTCGTGGCTGTGCTCAAACAGATCATCGGTGACCTTATCAGTGCCACTGTCTGTGGGCACTGATAAGTACTGCAGCTGCATCACGTACAGAAGAACTAAACAAGTGACAGGCCATGGGTGGTCCAGAACTTTCAGCCCATCTGAAGCAGCCGGAAATCTCATTGGTTGTTGCAATATCAGTGTGACCAGCCAGTATTGAACAGAGTAGAGTGCAGATTCTTTCAAGGATTTGAGGACCTTGTCGGATCCACAGGCTGATGGGCAGCAGGACACCCACTTAGGCTGTGAGATATATTGACATTTGCTTGGCTGTACCCTCGCTTGAGATATATTGGCATTTGCTTGGCTGTATCCTCTCCTCTCTTGAGATATATTGGCATTTGCTTGGCTGTACCCTCGCTTGGTCATCACCGGCCCCCATCATAAGCTAAACTACATCATAAAATATGCTATTTCCTGTTTACATAAGAAATACGTGATTCTTGATCAGTGCACGGTGCTGTCGTTTCATTTCTTCATCATGGCTGCCTCTCCCCTGCATGAGCTGACATCTCTTCATCATGGCTGCCTCTCCCCTGCTTGAGCTGACATCTCTTCATCATGGCTGCCTCTCCCCTGCATGAGCTGACATCTCTTCATCATGGCTGCCTCTCCCCTGCATGAGCTGACATCTCTTCATCATGGCTATCTCTCCCCTGCATGAGCTGACATCTCTTCATCATGGCTGCCTCTCCCTGCATGAGCTGACATCTCTTCATCATGGCTATCTCTCCCCTGCATGAGCTGACAATATTAATCATGCCTCTCTTTCCCCTGCTCGAGTTGAATGACAAACATCTCCTTCAGCAGGTTTGCTTCTCTTGCTCTTCCTCGATCTTTCCTACCTTATGTCGGGCTCAAGTTTCATGTGCTTTTTCCAGCAGGCAGATTCCGTGTATGTGTGCATGTGCGTTCAGTAATTCCCTTCCTCGTAGTAAATATGGGAACACAACATCCTATTGGTCCCGGAGTTGTAACTTGTCCAAAGGCATCTCGCTTGTCATTGTGGAGTATTTCCCCTCCTCGTAGTAAATATGAGAACACAACATCCTATTGGTCCCGGAGATGTAACTCGTCCAAGGACATCTCTCCTGTCATTGTGGCTGGAACTCCAGCTTCAACTCCTTCTTCTTATTCCCCATGATGGACGCCTCTGCTGCCAGAACTTGACGAGCCTCTGCTTCTACTTATTCCCCATGATGGACGCCTCTGCTGCCAGAACTTGACGAGCCTCTGCTTCTACTTATTCCCAGTGATGGACGCCTCTGCTGCCAGAACTTGACGAGCCTCTGCTTCTACTTATTCCCCATGATGGACGCCTCTGCTGCCAGAACTTGACGAGCCTCTGCTTCTACTTATTCCTCATGATGGACGCCTCTGCTGCCAGAACTTGACGAGCCTCTGCTTCTACTTATTCCCCATGATGGACGCCTCTGCTGCCAGAACTTGACGAGCCTCTGCTTCTACTTATTCCCCATGATGGACGCCTCTGCAGCCAGAACTTGACGAGCCTCTGCTTTTTCTGACTGAGAAGTTGAAGTAGCTGTAGGGGTGGCATGCTGTGTGGAATTCTCCTCAGATGCATCACTGGCTCACCATCATGGCTCTTCTTTGATGTGGATGACTCTGAGTCATCTTCAAGCCTCCAGGGGTACTTTACAGGCCTAGAAACTGAGTCACGAGAGTAATTCGAGCCAGGTAGTGTGTGTGTGTGTGTGTGTGTGTGTGTGTGTCTTCTGAAGCCCATGATGGTGAATGATGACTGAATTAATGCCAACTGCAAGTGTGGCAGGCTAAAACACTGACCTCATCGTCCAATCAATATCCCCTACTGGTATAACTCCTCCCCCCCCCACCACACACACACTCATGTGACATGGTGGCCACACACAGTGCCACTGATCTATTTGCGTCCCACTCCTGCTGAACATTTCCCCACCCCCTCCCCCCTGATCTATCTGCGTCCCACTCCTGTTGAACATTCCCCCACCCCCTCCCCCCTGATCTATCTGCGTCCCACTCCTGCTGAACATTCCCCCACCCCCGCCCCCCTGATCTATCTGCGTCCCACTCCTGCTGAACATCCCCCCACCCCCGCCCCCCTGATCTATCTGCGTCCCACTCCTGCTGAACATTCCCCCACCCCCTCCCCCCCGATATATCTGCGTCCCACTTCTGCTGAACATCCCCCCACCCCCTCCCCCCGTTGAAAAATCCTGGATGAAACTTATATATTTTCATATATAGTGCAACCTCAGCAAGTCAGTTGACCAAACCCTGCAAGAAGCCACTCCCCCCCCCCCCCCCCCCCCCCCCCACCCCCCCCCCCCCCCACAGCAAATGCTGGATGTTCCCCCCCCCCCCCCCATTTCACGGGGGAAATTCCCTTGCACATGTGCACAATGATTATATACCGTTCACCAAATGTAGACTATCTGCCGGCAGTTATTTGACTAACTCTTGCTCTGTTCAGAGAGCATTGCCTAAAGGAGAAAAAGGGTTGTCCTTAATATGGAGGCATGTTCAAGATCTGTGATAGTTGTGGTGAAGAATGGTCTGACTTCAGTCACCTGAACATTTCAGTTTTCCAAACCCCATCCAGTCCAAACGCGTTTGGATAGCTGACTCCTACTGGAACACAGATATGTTAAAAATCAATGACCTCTGTGGTGGCTTACAGCACTTTGTTTGGGCCCTTCAGGAATTGCCCCCACTAGTGTTCTTCACGATTAGTCTAGGAGGGATGTCTCAGATAGTTTGGACTGCAGTGCCACTTGTTCAGGGATGAGGATAGATAAGTCTGGACTACCCTCTGCTGTGTCCTGTTCATGGATGAGGATAGATTAGTCTGGACTGCCCTCTACTGTGTCCTGTTCATGGATGAGGATAGATTAGTCTGGACTGCCCTCTACTGTGCCCTGTTCATGGATGAGGATAGATTAGTCTGGACTGCCCTCTACTGTGCCCTGTTCATGGATGAGGATAGATTAGTCTGGACTACCCTCTGCTGTTCCCTGTTCAGGGATGAGGATAGATTAGTCTACTGCCCTCTGCAGTGACCTGTTCATGGATGAGGATAGATTAGTCTACTGCCCTCTGCTGTGTCCTGTTCATGGATGAGGATAGATTAGTCTACTGCCCTCTGCTGTGTCCTGTTCATGGATGAGGATAGATTAGTCTGGACTCCCCTCTGCTGTGTCCTGTTCAGGGATGAGGATAGATTAGTCTGGACTCCCCTCTGCAGTGACCTGTTCATGGATGAGGATAGATTAGTCTACTGCCCTCTGCAGTGACCTGTTCAGGGATGAGGATAGATTAGTCTGGACTCCCCTCTGCAGTGACCTGTTCATGGATGAGGATAGATTAGTCTACTGCCCTCTGCTGTGACCTGTTCAGGGATGAGGATAGATTAGTCTGGACTCCCCTCTGCAGTGACCTGTTCATGGATGAGGATAGATTAGTCTACTGCCCTCTGCTGTGTCCTGTTCAGGGATGAGGATAGATTAGTCTGGACTGCCCTCTGCTGTGCTCTCCACTTGTCTAGGGATGTCCCAGACAGATTAGTCCAGGATTGCCTCCTGGTGGTAGCTGCTATTGATGGAATAGCCACCGAGTTATATTTGCGCTGACAATTATAAAACAACCATTACTGCTTAGCACCTATTGTATAGACCTGTTTACGAGACCTTTACCCAGGACCCCACCCTCTATCCGGATTAAAACCCCGCTAACCCACATCGATAGAAGGGGGATTAAAATCAGGATTAGATTAGATTGGACTATAGAGCAGTCAGTAGCCTGCTTCTTTCAACAAACTTTCAGTTGACATAGACAGATACAATGCCTTCCTTAATAATCAATTAAATTTACTCACTTGACGTTCCGGCTACTTGCTCTAGACTTACTACCTTGTTGAGTTATATTAGGTTACATAGAATTATTACCAACTTGATGAGTTACATTGCGTACATCCATTGCTTACCATATTTAATAAGTTGCATTATGTTACTCAACATCTTTGGCTGCCATGTTATATTGTGTTAGACAGCATCTATGGCTTACCATATTTAATGAGTTACATGGTGCTACTCAACATCTATGGCTACCATGTTATATTGTGTTACACAGTATCTATCCATTTTAATGAGTTACATGGTGCTACTCAACATCTTTGGCTACCAAGTTACATTGCATTACACAGCATCAATGGCTTACCATATTTAATGTCTGGAACAGTGATAGAGCTCTCTGCAATATTGGTGGCCAGGATAATCTGTGAGGAGAACACAATGGCCGATGACTTGTCAGGATAGCCTAGTATGCTAATGATCAAATGTTATCCATTCCTTGTACAAGCTCATTAATATTCGAGCTTTTGTTAGCTTGTTAGCAGCTGCTTGAGCATGTGCATCGAGTAATAGAGAGAGAGAGACCTTTCTTTTCCCGGGCTTTGGTGGCAAGAAAACTGCAAACTGCTCCTCCCACGTAATGCTGGAGTGCAGGAGAAGCTTGTACAGCCTGCACATGGGCAACAACAATATTGGCATGCTAAATATAGCACAGCTGGCTAAAAATAGTACAACAATGGTAGATAAGGCTAAATATAGTGTAGCTGGATAAAAATAGTACAACAATGGTAGATAAGGCTATATATAGCACTTCTGGTTTTAAAAAAGTACAATGGTAGTTAAGGCTAAATATAGCACAGCTGGCTAAAAAATACAGTACAATAGTAGATAAGGCTAAATATAGTACAGGTGGTTTAAAAATATAATGGTAAATAAAGCTAAATGTAGCACAACAATGGTAGATAAGGCTAAATATAGTGTAGCTGGATAAAAATAGTACAACAATGGTAGATAAGGCTAAATATAGTGTAGCTGGATAAAAATAGTACAACGATGTTAGATAAGGCTAAATATAGCACTGCTGGCTAAAACTAATTCCCGCATGCTCATAGCTCACTTTTGGTGAGGGTCTACAAGCATTTCCTTAGTTTCAATAATCTCTGGCAGGCCAGGCAAGAACACCAGAACTGTTCCACGAACAAAGTCACCTTTACCATATCTGCAAGAGAAACATACCAAGAACAACGATAGAAGAAGATGGGTGGAGGAAGAAGGGTGAGGAAGAAGGGTGGAGGAAGACGGGCGGAGGAAGAAGGGCAGAGGAAGAAGGGCAGAGGAAGAAGGGTGGAGGAAGAAGGGTGGAGGATGAAGGGTGGAGGAAGAAGGGTGGAGGAAGAAGGGTGGAGGAAGAAGGGTGGAGGAAGAAGGGTGGAGGATGAAGGGTGGAGGAAGAAGGGTGGAGGATGAAGGGTGGAGGAAGAAGGGTGGAGGATGAAGGGTGGAGGAAGAAGAGTGGAGGAAGAAGGGTGGAGTGGAGGAAGAAGGGCAGAGGAAGAAGAGTGGAGGAAGAAGAGTGGAGGAAGAAGTGTGGAGGAAGAAGGACGGAGGAAGAAGGACGGAGGAAGAAGGGCAGAGGAGGAAGGGCAGAGGAAGAAGGGCGGAGGAAGAAGGGCGGAGGAAGAAGGGTGGAGAATGAAGGGCGGAGGAAGAAGGGTGGAGGAAGAAGGGCAGAGGAAGAAGGGCAGAGGAAGAAGGGCAGAGGAAGAAGGGCAGAGGAAGAAGGGCGGAGGAAGAAGGGTGGAGGAAGAAGGGTGGAGGATGAAGGGTGGAGGAAGAAGGGCAGAGGAAGAAGGGCAGAGGAAGAAAGGCAGAGGAAGAAGGGCAGAGGAAGAAGTGTGAAGGAAGAAGAGTGGAGGAAGAAGGACGGAGGAAGAAGGGTGGAGGAAAGAAGGGCGGAGGAAGAAGGGCAGAGGAAGAAGGACAGAGGAAGAAGGGCGGAGGAAGAAGGATGGAGGGGACAAGGTGGGTATCTAGGAGCCAGAGTTGCTCCTCCCACTAAAGGCCTGTCACACAATGACTCCAGTGATACAATACGATTTTGCTGATCCAATGTGATTCCACTGACCAATGTGATTTCATTGACTCAATATGACATTGAATGCACTGACACTGACCAATACAACATCACTTAATTAATTTAAGCCGGGTAAATTCAAATATAGATCTGGGTTGACCCCAACCATAATCTAGATATCTAGATTGGACCATCCCATGAATCAGAGGTGTGGCCTTACTGGGGGTCACTCTCCTCTATCCTGTCAAACTCTGCAATCAGTTTCCTTAACATCTCCATGCAAGTTATGTTGATGCGAGGATTATCCACGTTCATAGGCTCACACTGCAAAACAGCAACAACAACAACAAAACTTTCATAAAGAAGACAACAACCAGATTGCAACAACAATTTAACTTCAACGTCCCTTTACCAGACAGAATCTTAACAACCAGTAATCAAGCCAAGAAAGATTGTAAAATGATTGCTGAAACAGCACATAACCCACACCAGGGTTTCATTTAGGGGGTGGCGGTAAGGGGGGGAAGCCGCCCCCCCTTGGAACCTTTTTGCCTCCTGGAATTAAAATTCTTACTGATGTTGATAAGTGCTTGACATCATGCCCCCCTTAACATCCAGATTCCTCCAGTTGCCCCCCCTTGGACAATTTTCTAAATGAAACCCTGCACACCCTTCTGTAACTGACGTAGACTTCCCCCCTTACCTAATCAACTATATTTTTCCCTTCCTACATGCAGAGCAAGACATACAAACAAACAAACAAACAATTTAAAGAGGGAGGAAAATAATCGGGGGGGGGGGAAGGCTACGAAGCTGCCAAAATTAGTTTTAGCCGAGGCATGAGCTTTCGTTCTTTGGGGGGGGGGGGGGTTGCCATTTGTGCTAGCATCCCCGCATCCCCACTGATTATGGAAAGACACAATGGGCCATCTGTTGATATTCGCAGATTGGATTCCAACTGTGAAAATTGCAATTAACCCCCCTCGAAAATGCCTCTCTACGCAGCATTAGGATTGGCTATAACCAAATGACAACCCTACTCCACTCACTTGCCCCACAGCATTATTGGCTATAACCAAATGACAACCCTACTCCACTCACTTGCCCCAACCTCCGGATGTCGTCCAAATAGAAGAGATGAACAGGATAGGGAGAACCCCCCACCTTGATGATGGGAGGGATGAGGAGAGCGTTGTCTTGGCGCACGGAGAAGTAGCTAGCGAAATAGGAGGTCTCGAAGGTAGCAGACATGAGGAGGACCTTCACGTGGGGAGAGTTGGTGCGGAGCATCTTCCTCACAACTAGCAGGCAGAAGTCTGTGTCCTTGTCTCTCTCGTGGACCTGAAGAACAGCGTGGAACCGGAGAAAGGGATGGGGGGGGGGGCAAAGTGAATGAGGGGCAAGACGATGAGAGGCGAGGGAGAAACATAAGCAAAAGGGAAGGAGAAGATGGCGGAAGAGAGGAATAAGGAGAGAGGAGAGGGAGGAGAGGGAGGAGAGAGGGAGGAGAGAGGGAGGAGAGAGGGAGAGGGGAGAGAGAGAGGGAGAGGAGAGAGGGAGAGGAGAGAGGGAGAGGAGAGAGGGAGGAGAGAGGGGAGAGAGGGAGGAGAGAGAGGAGAGAGAGGGAGGAGAGAGAGGAGAGAGAGAGGAGAGAGGGGGAGAGAGGGGGAGAGAGGGGAGAGAGAGGGGAGAGAGGGGAGAGAGGGGAGAGAGGGGAGAGAGGGGAGAGAGAGGGGAGAGAGGGGAGAGAGGGGAGAGAGAGGGGAGAGAGGGGAGAGAGGGGAGAGAGGGGGAGAGAGGGGAGAGAGGGGAGAGAGAGGGGAGAGAGAGGGGAGAGAGGTGGAGAGAGGGAGGAGAGAGGGAGGAGAGAGAGAGGAGAGAGGGAGAGGGAGGGAGAGGGGGAGGAGAGAGGGAGAGGTAGAGAGGAGTTGGACAAGCTAATCCAAGTTGGGCGTATACTAATTAAATCTCGTTATCACTTGGGGTTCATATTGCTGCTACTATCATTGCTGAGCATGCAGGAAGTATCTCATGCCCACCTCGTCCAGGATGACGTGCGTGTACTCGTTCATATTCCGCTGGTTGATCAGCTTCTCCAGCAGCACTCCTGTGGTCACAAACAACATGCGCGTCGACTCGGACATTTTCTTGTCCATTCCGATCTGGTAGCCGACCAGCGACCCGAGCGGCCACCCCCTGCTCTCAGCCACGAATTTGGCGACACTCTTTGCAGCGATGCGTCGCGGCTGCGTGCAGATGATGTTGCAGTGCTTGTGGGTGGTTATGTGCTCCCGCAGCAGAAACTGGGGCACTTGCGTCGTCTTGCCACTCCCCGTCGAGCCCTCGATCACCGTCACCTGTTAGGTAAAGGGTGGAAGTAACCACAGAGCTACACACAAATGCTGTGGGCTGTTTATCAATCAACAACTCACAGATACACCACACAACTGCAGTGCATGAGATATTGCATTGTTCTGCTTGACTCCCTCTGTTGCTACCTCACCCACTAACTGTCGAGAGCTTCCACTAGCTGATTGATAGAGATGCATTAAAAAAAATTAATTTTGTCACGCGATGAGGAATTCATTTCATGTGCTCTTCCGGTGTGGTGCTGTGCTAGATAAAAACGCCATCTTACGGATGGAGGACAGAGCAGTCCTGATGACCTATAGCGCAAGGGAAAGAGCTACCTTGGTTACCTGATAACAAGTACTGTAGTCGTTACACGTTTCAGTGCTCGCTGGGAA
Source organism: Cladorhizidae sp. MBARI D1340-BT2 (assembly GCA_028752905.1). NCBI lineage: Eukaryota > Metazoa > Porifera > Demospongiae > Poecilosclerida > Cladorhizidae > Cladorhizidae sp. MBARI D1340-BT2. Next base: position 10,130,915 of record JAQNBH010000015.1, read on the forward strand.
CCACACGTTTCAGTGCTCGCTGGGAACCACATGTTTCAGTGCTCGCTGGGGACCACAGGTCTCTACTCACACCTAATGATTGGCTAGTGATCGACTTCCTTGGCACGGAACGCTAATAGAACCGTGGATGGATGGGGAGCTATACGCTTTACCTGAGCCTTGCACGTCCCTGGACGGCAAGTGCCAAACATGGACAAAGGTATAGGCAAGCCACATATTGGCTGATTTAGAAAGAGGTAGCAATTGAAGGAGAGGGAGTAGGAGAAACTGAGGAGGTAGCAGTGGAAGGAGAGGGAGTAAGAGAAGCTGAGGAGGTAGCAGTGGAAGGAGAGGGAGTAAGAGAAGCTGAGGAGGGAGCAGTGGAAGGAGAGGGAGTAAGAGAAGCTGAGGAGGGAGCAGTGGAAGGAGAGGGAGTAAGAGAAGCTGAGGAGGTAGCAGTGGAAGGAGAGGGAGTAAGAGAAGCTGAGGAGGGAGCAGTGGAAGGAGAGGGAGTAAGAGAAGCTGAGGAGGGAGCAGTGGAAGGAGAGGGAGTAAGAGAAGCTGAGGAGGAAGCAGTGGAAGGAGAGGGAGTAAGAGAAGCTGAGGAGGGAGCAGTGGAAGGAGAGGGAGTAAGAGAAGCTGAGGAGGAAGCAGAGGGAGTAAGAGAAGCTGAGGAGGAAGCAGTGGAAGGAGAGGGAGTAGGAGAAACTGAGGAGGTAGCAGTGGAAGGAGAGGGAGTAAGAGAAGCTGAGGAGGGAGCAGTGGAAGGAGAGGGAGTAAGAGAAGCTGAGGAGGGAGCAGTGGAAGGAGAGGGAGTAAGAGAAGCTGAGGAGGTAGCAGTGGAAGGAGAGGGAGTAAGAGAAGCTGAGGAGGGAGCAGTGGAAGGAGAGGGAGTAAGAGAAGCTGAGGAGGGAGCAGTGGAAGGAGAGGGAGTAAGAGAAGCTGAGGAGGAAGCAGTGGAAGGAGAGGGAGTAAGAGAAGCTGGGGAGGGAGCAATGGAAGGAGAGGGAGTAAGAGAAGCTGAGGAGGGAGCAGTGGAAGGAGAGGGAGTAAGAGAAGCTGAGGAGGGAGCAGTGGAAGGAGAGGGAGTAAGAGAAGCTGAGGAGGGAGCAGTGGAAGGAGAGGGAGTAAGAGAAGCTGAGGAGGGAGCAGTGGAAGGAGAGGGAGTAAGAGAAGCTGAGGAGGGAGCAGTGGAAGGAGAGGGAGTAAGAGAAGCTGAGGAGGAAGCAGTGGAAGGAGAGGGAGTAAGAGAAGCTGAGGAGGGAGCAGTGGAAGGAGAGGGAGTAAGAGAAGCTGAGGAGGTAGCAGTGGAAGGAGAGGGAGTAAGAGAAGCTGAGGAGGGAGCAGTGGAAGGAGAGGGAGTAAGAGAAGCTGAGGAGGAAGCAGTGGAAGGAGAGGGAGTAAGAGAAGCTGAGGAGGAAGCAGTGGAAGGAGAGGGAGTAAGAGAAGCTGAGGAGGAAGCAGTGGAAGGAGAGGGAGTAAGAGAAGCTGAGGAGGAAGCAGTGGAAGGAGAGGGAGTAAGAGAAGCTGAGGAGGGAGCAGTGGAAGGAGAGGGAGTAAGAGAAGCTGAGGAGGGAGCAGTGGAAGGAGAGGGAGTAAGAGAAGCTGAGGAGGAAGCAGTGGAAGGAGAGGGAGTAAGAGAAGCTGAGGAGGGAGCAGTGGAAGGAGAGGGAGTAAGAGAAGCTGAGGAGGTAGCAGTGGAAGGAGAGGGAGTAAGAGAAGCTGAGCAGTGGAAGGAGAGGGAGTAAGAGAAGCTGAGGAGGTAGCAGTGGAAGGAGAGGGAGTAAGAGAAGCTGAGGAGGGAGCAGTGGAAGGAGAGGGAGTAAGAGAAGCTGAGGAGGGAGCAGTGGAAGGAGAGGGAGTAAGAGAAGCTGAGGAGGAAGCAGTGGAAGGAGAGGGAGTAAGAGAAGCTGAGGAGGAAGCAGTGGAAGGAGAGGGAGTAAGAGAAGCTGAGGAGGGAGCAGTGGAAGGAGAGGGAGTAAGAGAAGCTGAGGAGGAAGCAGTGGAAGGAGAGGGAGTAAGAGAAGCTGAGGAGGGAGCAGTGGAAGGAGAGGGAGTAAGAAAAGCTGAGGAGGGAGCAGTGGAAGGAGAGGGAGTAAGAGAAGCTGAGGAGGAAGCAGTGGAAGGAGAGGGAGTAAGAGAAGCTGAGGAGGTAGCAGTGGAAGGAGAGGGAGTAAGAGAAGCTGAGGAGGAAGCAGTGGAAGGAGAGGGAGTAAGAGAAGCTGAGGAGGTAGCAGTGGAAGGAGAGGGAGTAAGAGAAGCTGAGGAGGGAGCAGTGGAAGGAGAGGGAGTAAGAGAAGCTGAGGAGGTAGCAGTGGAAGGAGAGGGAGTAAGAGAAGCTGAGGAGGGAGCAGTGGAAGGAGAGGGAGTAAGAGAAGCTGAGCAGTGGAAGGAGAGGGTGTAAGAGAAGCTGAGGAGGGAGCATTGGAAGGAGAGGGAGTAAGAGAAGCTGAGGAGGGAGCAGTGGAAGGAGAGGGAGTAAGAGAAGCTGAGCAGTGGAAGGAGAGGGAGTAAGAGAAGCTGAGGAGGGAGCAGTGGAAGGAGAGGGAGTAAGAGAAGCTGAGGAGGGAGCAGTGGAAGGAGAGGGAGTAAGAGAAGCTGAGGAGGTAGCAGTGGAAGGAGAGGGAGTAAGAGAAGCTGAGCAGTGGAAGGAGAGGGAGTAAGAGAAGCTGAGGAGGGAGCAGTGGAAGGAGAGGGAGTAAGAGGAGCTGAGGAGGTAGCAATGGAAGGAGAGGGAGTAAGAGAAGCTGAGGAGGTAGCAGTGGAAGGAGAGGGAGTAAGAGAAGCTGAGGAGGGAGCAGTGGAAGGAGAGGGAGTAAGAGAAGCTGAGGAGGGAGCAGTGGAAGGAGAGGGAGTAAGAGAAGCTGAGGAGGGAGCAGTGGAAGGAGAGGGAGTAAGAGAAGCTGAGGAGGAAGCAGTGGAAGGAGAGGGAGTAAGAGAAGCTGAGGAGGGAGCAGTGGAAGGAGAGGGAGTAAGAGAAGCTGAGGAGGTAGCAGTGGAAGGAGAGGGAGTAAGAGAAGCTGAGGAGGAAGCAGTGGAAGGAGAGGGAGTAAGAGAAGCTGAGGAGGTAGCAGTGGAAGGAGAGGGTGTAAGAGAAGCTGAGGAGGGAGCAGTGGAAGGAGAGGGAGTAAGAGAAGCTGAGGAGGGAGCAGTGAAGGAGAGGGAGTAAGAGAAGCTGAGGAGGGAGCAGTGGAAGGAGAGGGAGTAAGAGAAGCTGAGGAGGGAGCAGTGGAAGGAGAGGGAGTAAGAGAAGCTGAGGAGGTAGCAGTGGAAGGAGAGGGAGTAAGAGAAGCTGAGGAGGGAGCAGTGGAAGGAGAGGGTGTAAGAGAAGCTGAGGAGGGAGCAGTGGAAGGAGAGGGAGTAAGAGAAGCTGAGGCGGGAGCAGTGGAAGGAGAGGGAGTAAGAGAAGCTGAGGAGGAAGCAGTGGAAGGAGAGGGAGTAAGAGAAGCTGAGGAGGGAGCAGTGGAAGGAGAGGGAGTAAGAGAAGCTGAGGAGGAAGCAGTGGAAGGAGAGGGAGTAAGAGAAGCTGAGGAGGGAGCAGTGGAAGGAGAGGGAGTAAGAGAAGCTGAGGAGGAAGCAGTGGAAGGAGAGGGAGTAAGAGAAGCTGAGGAGGTAGCAGTGGAAGGAGAGGGAGTAAGAGAAGCTGAGGAGGGAGCAGTGGAAGGAGGGGAGTAAGAGAAGCTGAGGAGGTAGCAGTGGAAGGAGAGGGAGTAAGAGAAGCTGAGGAGGGAGCAGTGGAAGGAGAGGGTGTAAGAGAAGCTGAGGAGGGAGCAGTGGAAGGAGAGGGAGTAAGAGAAGCTGAGGCGGGAGCAGTGGAAGGAGAGGGAGTAAGAGAAGCTGAGGAGGTAGCAGTGGAAGGAGAGGGAGTAAGAGAAGCTGAGGAGGGAGCAGTGGAAGGAGAGGGAGTAAGAGAAGCTGAGGAGGTAGCAGTGGAAGGAGAGGGAGTAAGAGAAGCTGAGGAGGGAGCAGTGGAAGGAGAGGGTGTAAGAGAAGCTGAGGAGGGAGCAGTGGAAGGAGAGGGAGTAAGAGAAGCTGAGGCGGGAGCAGTGGAAGGAGAGGGAGTAAGAGAAGCTGAGGAGGGAGCAGTGGAAGGAGAGGGAATAAGAGAAGCTGTGGAGGAAGCAGTGGAAGGAGAGGGAGTAAGAGAAGCTGAGGAGGAAGCAGTGGAAGGAGAGGGAGTAAGAGAAGCTGAGGAGGAAGCAGTGGAAGGAGAGGGAGTAAGAGAAGCTGAGGAGGTAGCAGTGGAAGGAGAGGGTGTAAGAGAAGCTGAGGAGGGAGCAGTGGAAGGAGAGGGAGTAAGAGAAGCTGAGGAGGAAGCAGTGGAAGGAGAGGGAGTAAGAGAAGCTGAGGAGGAAGCAGTGGAAGGAGAGGGAGTAAGAGAAGCTGAGGAGGAAGCAGTGGAAGGAGAGGGAGTAAGAGAAGCTGAGGAGGTAGCAGTGGAAGGAGAGGGAGTAAGAGAAGCTGAGGAGGGAGCAGTGGAAGGAGAGGGAGTAAGAGAAGCTGAGGAGGGAGCAGTGGAAGGAGAGGGAGTAAGAGAAGCTGAGGAGGGAGCAGTGGAAGGAGAGGGTGTAAGAGAGGCTGAGGAGGGAGCAGTGGAAGGAGAAGATGTAAGAGAAGCTGAGGAGGAAGTAGTGGAAGGAGAGGGAGTAAGAGAAGCTGAGGATGTAGCAGTGGAAGGAGAGGGAGTAAGAGAAGCTGAGCAGTGGAAGGAGAGGGAGTAAGAGAAGCTGAGGAGGTAGCAGTGGAAGGAGAGGGAGTTAGAGAAGCTGAGGAGGAAGCAGTGGAAGGAGAGGGAGTAAGAGAAGCTGAGGAGGGAGCAGTGGAAGGAGAGGGAGTTAGAGAAGCTGAGGAGGTAGCAGTGGAAGGAGAGGGAGTAAGAGAAGCTGAGGAGGAAGCAGTGGAAGGAGAGGGAGTAGAGAAGCTGAGGAGGGAGCAGTGGAAGGAGAGGGAGTAAGAGAAGCTGAGGAGGTAGCAGTGGAAGGAGAGGGAGTAAGAGAAGCTGAGGAGGGAGCAGTGGAAGGAGAGGGTGTAAGAGAAGCTGAGGAGGAAGCAGTGGAAGGAGAGGGAGTAAGAGAAGCTGAGGAGGGAGCAGTGGAAGGAGAGGGAGTAAGAGAAGCTGAGGATGTAGCAGTGGAAGGAGAGGGAGTAAGAGAAGCTGAGGAGGTAGCAATGGAAGGAGAGGGAGTAAGAGAAGCTGAGCAGTGGAAGGAGAGGGAGTAAGAGAAGCTGAGGAGGGAGCAGTGGAAGGAGAGGGAGTAAGAGAAGCTGAGGAGGGAGCAGTGGAAGGAGAGGGAGTAAGAGAAGCTGAGGAGGGAGCAGTGGAAGGAGAGGGAGTAAGAGAAGCTGAGGAGGGAGCAGTGGAAGGAGAGGGAGTAAGAGAAGCTGAGGAGGGAGCAGTGGAAGGAGAGGGAGTAAGAGAAGCTGAGGAGGAAGCAGTGGAAGGAGAGGGAGTAAGAGAAGCTGAGGATGTAGCAGTGTACATCTTTGAAGGTCTAGTGAAGGGTGGGAGCAAGCAGGCTACATCTTAAGACGAGAGCCGCGCACTTGGAATCTGAAAGAGCAGACATCTAAGCTTTCCAAAGTGTGGCTCCTTCCTGCTTGACTGGATGTGTGAAACCATGGTATCAGTTACGGAGATGGGTGGAGCTAAACAGACACTGAAGTACACTGGGGTAGATGGGGAAGGGTATCTCTGCACGTGTAGCAGAGACATCCCAGAGGAGATAAGCATACTCATTACCTAAAAAACCCAAAACCATCTTCATTACCAAACCCCCAAAACATGTGATATTTGTATGTCCACTCCTCCTAGAGATCTAGCCAATCTAATAGTTTGAGTAGCACAATCTAAGAATTCATAGAATGGGCGAAAACTCTATAGATTGGCACTCCTCTATAGATTGAGCAATGACATGTATATAGGTTGTGTAAATCTTCTATATAATTATGTACATACACAATCTATAAATTTACAGGACAAGCATCTCCTGATAATTTTAAATGACATGATCACGAACTAGTAGGAGAGCTATAGCAATTATTACATAATTCTTGCACCAATACAGCCATCAATTGGTAAGGACCATCACTAGTGAATTGCCATGGAATCTGCAAGAGCAATACAATTCTACATCGACAGTGATGCACCATCAATATATTCATTATGGCTGAGCATGTGAACGGCAAGCATTTTCCCACTCTAGTAACATGCCATGGGAGGGATTCCATGAAGACAGGGGTTGCCGACTGGGGTTAGGGGGGGGGTTGCCGTCGCAACGGTTACGAGCTTGCAATCGGGTGCAGCTGACTGTGCTTGTGTGTAAACCACATAGAGGGCAATAGCATCCGTTGTTTTGTCATCTGCTACGGTATTGGAATTGGAAAGGCAATTGTCCACAGCGGAAACACATAATCAATTTTCGTTCCAGATTTGATAACATCATGGCCCAGCAGTTTGTTTGTCCAAAAATAGGAGTATGTAATCCGCTAATATTCGGAAACGGTTTCAGCAAAAGCATTTGTGCAGTGGTTACATGGTGGTGTGCTAACTATGTTCTCCTTCCCATATTTTCTCGTCTCCATTATACTGGAGTACTTCTGTCTGGTAGCTTGTTCAGTAAGAACGACAGGACAGGTTCCTGACCAGGCTTGTCGATCTTCTTGGGCAAGGTCTTGAGACTCATGATGGCTTCTATCTTTTCAGATCCTGGATTCTTTGGAGGCCGTCTAGATTTTATTGCTTGGAAGGATATCTAGGTCCACAAGAACATGGGCTCTTACGAGTGAGGTTGCTTATCACAAGCAGCACGACCATGTTAAATTAGTAGAGCATATGCCATCTTCCTTTCAGCAAGCATGTCACAGATTCTCGGAAATCTGTTACAACGCGAAATTCTTCTGTGGGCTGGAAAGCTTGGCTGCTTCACGTAGAGAATCAATCCTTCCATCCTTCAGTTGACAAACAGAGCTTCTGCTGAACAACTCCAAATCGCCTTCGCCATAGCATTTCTGAAGTACACCATGGTTACACCTGCATAGGCAGGGTCATTTAGGGGGGGGGGGGGGGGGGGGGGGCAGCCTTCCCCCCCCCCCCCCCCCCCCTGGAAATTGTATCATTAAAATTCTTGTTGATGTTGATAAGTGCTTGACCTTAATATCCAGATTCCTCCAGTTGCCCCCCCCCCCCCCCCCTTTTACAATTTTCTAAATGAAACCCTGATAGGTATAAAAACAGGATTTGGCTAGTGAAAAAGGAGGGGGAGGATCGAGGGGTTGTGGCCAAAAGAGCTACAGTAGGACGAGTAAAACACTTTTTAATCATTGCAATGCATAAAAAATACCTTAATCGACTAAGTGCTTAATCGATATAAGTGTATTTTATCAAGTCGCTGTACAATAATGCGAGGAAGTCGGTAGAGATCATCCGTGGGATCTTCGTGCCAACAGAATCACCCGCTGAACGTCAGTACTGTACTTCCTTTTTTCATTTAGCTTTGCAATACCTCATTTTCACATGCTCGGCATTCTGGCGACATCACTCATCCGCTTCCTGGCAAAGTTTCTTTGAAAGTGCTGCGTCCCACGCTGCCACAGTTCAGCGAGGAAGTCTGTCTGAGGTTAAGAATCTGACGGCAGGTCCAGTTCACTTTCAGCTTCCTCACCTGGTGAAGGATGAGAATCTGACAGCAGGTCCAGCTTCCTCACCTGGTGAAGGATGAGAATCTGACAGCAGGTCCAGGTCACTTTCAGCTTCACCACCTGGTGAAGGATGAGAATCTGACAGCAGGTCCAGGTCACTTTCAGCTTCCTCACCTGGTGAAGGATGAGAATCTGACAGCAGGTCCAGGTCACTTTCAGCTTCACCACCTGGTGAAGGATGAGAATCTGACAGCAGGTCCAGGTCACTTTCAGCTTCCTCACCTGGTGAAGGATGAGAATCTGACAGCAGGTCCAGGTCACTTTCAGCTTCCTCACCTGGTGAAGGATGAGAATCTGACAGCAGGTCCAGCTTCCTCACTTGGTGAAGGATGAGAATCTGACAGCAGGTCCAGGTCACTTTCAGCTTCACCACCTGGTGAAGGATGAGAATCTGACAACATCTCCAGGTCACTTTCAGCTTCCTCACTTGGTGAAGGATGAGAATCTGACAGCAGGTTCAGGTCACTTTCAGCTTCACCACCTGGTGAAGGATGAGAATCTGACAGCAGGTTCAGGTCACTTTCAGCTTCACCACCTGGTGAAGGATGAGAATCTGACAGCAGGTCCAGGTCACTTTCAGCTTCCTCACTTGGTGAAGGATGAGAATCTGACAGCAGGTTCAGGTCACTTTCAGCTTCACCACCTGGTGAGGGATGAGAATCTGACAGCAGGTCCAGGTCACTTTCAGCTTCACCACCTGGTGAAGGATGAGAATCTGACAGCAGGTCCAGGTCACTTTCAGCTTCACCACCTGGTGAAGGATGAGAATCTGACAGCAGGTCCAGGTCACTTTCAGCTTCCTCACCTGGTGAAGGATGAGAATCTGACAGCAGGTCCAGGTCACTTTCAGCTTCACCACCTGGTGAAGGATGAGAATCTGACAGCAGGTCCAGGTCACTTTCAGCTTCCTCACCTGGTGAAGGATGAGAATCTGACAGCAGGTCCAGGTCACTTTCAGCTTCCTCACCTGGTGAAGGATGAGAATCTGACAGCAGGTCCAGCTTCCTCACTTGGTGAAGGATGAGAATCTGACAGCAGGTCCAGGTCACTTTCAGCTTCACCACCTGGTGAAGGATGAGAATCGGACAACATCTCCAGGTCACTTTCAGCTTCCTCACTTGGTGAAGGATGAGAATCTGACAGCAGGTTCAGGTCACTTTCAGCTTCACCACCTGGTGAAGGATGAGAATCTGACAGCAGGTTCAGGTCACTTTCAGCTTCACCACCTGGTGAAGGATGAGAATCTGACAGCAGGTCCAGGTCACTTTCAGCTTCCTCACTTGGTGAAGGATGAGAATCTGACAGCAGGTTCAGGTCACTTTCAGCTTCACCACCTGGTGAGGGATGAGAATCTGACAGCAGGTCCAGGTCACTTTCAGCTTCACCACTTGGTGAAGGATGAGAATCTGACAGCATGTCCAGGTCACTTTCAGCTTCACCACCTGGTGAAGGATGAGAATCTGACAGCAGGTCCAGGTCACTTTCAGCTTCCTCACCTGGTGAAGGATGAGAATCTGACAGCAGGTCCAGGTCACTTTCAGCTTCACCACCTGGTGAAGGATGAGAATCTGACAGCAGGTCCAGGTCACTTTCAGCTTCCTCACCTGGTGAAGGATGAGAATCTGACAGCAGGTCCAGGTCACTTTCAGCTTCCTCACCTGGTGAAGGATGAGAATCTGACAGCAGGTCCAGCTTCCTCACTTGGTGAAGGATGAGAATCTGACAGCAGGTCCAGGTCACTTTCAGCTTCACCACCTGGTGAAGGATGAGAATCTGACAACATCTCCAGGTCACTTTCAGCTTCCTCACTTGGTGAAGGATGAGAATCTGACAGAAGGTTCAGGTCACTTTCAGCTTCACCACCTGGTGAAGGATGAGAATCTGACAGCAGGTTCAGGTCACTTTCAGCTTCACCACCTGGTGAAGGATGAGAATCTGACAGCAGGTCCAGGTCACTTTCAGCTTCCTCACTTGGTGAAGGATGAGAATCTGACAGCAGGTTCAGGTCACTTTCAGCTTCACCACCTGGTGAGGGATGAGAATCTGACAGCAGGTCCAGGTCACTTTCAGCTTCACCACCTGGTGAAGGATGAGAATCTGACAGCAGGTCCAGGTCACTTTCAGCTTCACCACCTGGTGAAGGATGAGAATCTGACAGCAGGTCCAGGTCACTTTCAGCTTCACCACCTGGTGAAGGATGAGAATCTGACAGCAGGTCCAGGTCACTTTCAGCTTCCTCACCTGGTGAAGGATGAGAATCTGACAGCAGGTCCAGGTCACTTTCAGCTTCACCACCTGGTGAAGGATGAGAATCTGACAGCAGGTCCAGGTCACTTTCAGCTTCACCACCTGGTGAAGGATGAGAATCTGACAGCAGGTCCAGGTCACTTTCAGCTTCACCACCTGGTGAAGGATGAGAATTTGACAGCAGGTCCAGGTCACTTTCAGCTTCCTCACCTGGTGAAGGATGAGAATCTGACAGCAGGTCCAGGTCACTTTCAGCTTCCTCACCTGGTGAAGGATGAGAATCTGACAGCAGGTCCAGGTCACTTTCAGCTTCACCACCTGGTGAAGGATGAGAATCTGACAGCAGGTCCAGGTCACTTTCAGCTTCCTCACCTGGTGAAAGATGAGAATCTGACAGCAGGTCCAGGTCACTTTCAGCTTCACCACCTGGTGAAGGATGAGAATCTGACAGCAGGTCCAGGTCACTTTCAGCTTCACCACCTGGTGAAGGATGAGAATCTGACAGCAGGTCCAGGTCACTTTCAGCTTCCTCACCTGGTGAAGGATGAGAATCTGACAGCAGGTCCAGGTCACTTTCAGCTTCACCACCTGGTGAAGGATGAGAATCTGACGGCAGGTCCAGGTCACTTTCAGCTTCCTCACTTGGTGAAGGATGAGAATCTGACAGCAGGTTCAGGTCACTTTCAGCTTCACCACCTGGTGAGGGATGAGAATCTGACAGCAGGTTCAGGTCACTTTCAGCTTCCTCACCTGGTGAAGGATGAGAATCTGACAGCAGGTCCAGGTCACTTTCAGCTTCACCACCTGGTGAAGGATGAGAATCTGACAGCAGGTTCAGGGCTTCACCACCTGGTGAAGGATGAGAATCTGCAGGTTCAGGTCACTTTCAGCTTCCTCACCTGGTGAAGGATGAGAATCTGACAGCAGGTCCAGGTCACTTTCAGCTTCCTCACCTGGTGAAGGATGAGAATCTGACAGCAGGTCCAGGTCACTTTCAGCTTCCTCACCTGGTGAGGGATGAGAATCTGATTGTACGTCAAAAGTCTTGCTGCAGCACAGGATAAAAATCTGAGCTGTAATGCAATGATGAGTCGTGATCCGTGATCTGATTGTGAGACAGAATCTTCGGTCGTTTCCCCCCAAAATTTGGGTTTTAGGTCCTGATGTGCGCCATTATCGGACTGGCAGTGGAAATCCTTCTCTCTGCTCGACGGCTGAATTCCATTGTCTTCTCTTTCTATAATACCTTCCACATCTTCCTACGAACAATGGAGTCGAGCCAATCTAATTCCCCATATACAATAATTACAACACCCGAACTTACATTGGATGAAAGGTACCCCTCTGACCAGGGAGGACAATCAGCACTCGGAGGCTCTTGGTACCCCTCTGACCAGGGAGGACAATCAGCACTCGGAGGCTCTTGGTACCCCTCTGACCAGGGAGGACAGTCAGCACTCGGAGGCTCTTGGTACCCCTCTGACCAGGGAGGACAATCAGCACTCGGAGGCTCTTGGTACCCCTCTGACCAGGGAGGACAATCAGCACTCGGAGGCTCTTGGTACCCCTCTGACCAGGGAGGACAGTCAGCACTCGGAGGCTCTTGGTACCCCTCTGACCAGGGAGGACAGTCAGCACTCGGAGGCTCTTGGTACCCTTCTGACCAGGGAGGACAGTCAGACTCGGAGGCTCTTGGTACCCCTCTGACCAGGGAGGACAATCAGCACTCGGAGGCTCTTGGTACCCCTCTGACCAGGGAGGACAATCAGCACTCGGAGGCTCTTGGTACCCCTCTGACCAGGGAGGACAATCAGACTCGGAGGCTCTTGGTACCCCTCTGACCAGGGAGGACAATCAGCACTCGGAGGCTCTTGGTACCCCTCTGACCAGGGAGGACAGTCAGACTCGGAGGCTCTTGAAAGCGAGTACCCATCAACTTCTGAACTACACTGTTATCTTGCTCCATCAATCCCTGACGTTCGGGGGTTCTTGGTCTTCACTTTGCCAGGTCAATCCTTGATTACCTTATGCTCGGTCTCATCCACTAATTCACGTCCATTGTCTATTCTAGGTGTTCCCAAGAGGGCAAGAACTCGATCGTGTAACCCGAGACCTACTTTCTTCGGCAGGTAGCCTTGGTAGTGGGAAGAGAACGGGATTTTTAGACCAGCGGTCCATATAATGACTAATCCATTTATGTCCCAGCTCGAGATGCCTCATGTCAATCTATGGGAACACATTCAGTTATCACTAAGTGCTGCATGCCTAGGGGGGGAAGGGGGGGGGGGGGGGGGGGGGGGTGGGATAACCCGCTCCAAACAGAGATATATGCATGCATAAGAGACTTCTCTATAAAGGACACAATTTGGAGACGAATAAAACCTCTCCATAGTGGACAGCAACAGTTAGTTAGTCTCTATGTGTTCACTATAGAGATCTCACTATAGAGATCTCACTATAGAGATCTCACTATAGAGATCTCACTAGAGAGATCTCACTAGAGAGATCTCACTAGAGAGATCTCACAGTGGATATGCCTAGTTACAGGCCACTTGTCATAAACCAACAGAAGTTAACGTGTACTTCAGGTAACCTGTGGCTTCTGAGAATGACAAAGTACATGTATAACTGCACAAGCTTCTCACATGCAGCTCGTGGCAAATAGCCAGGCATGGGCAAGGAACATGCATGACTTGCTTTGTGTGTGCTTTGTGTCGGTGTGGGGAATGGACAGCATCTTGTTCCAGGGAGAAAGCTTTCCTGCACAAAGTTTGAGAACTGGTGGTGTTTTCTACCTCTAGAAATTACCATATGCAATCCTCTGTTAATTAACATCATGAAGGTAATCCATCCAAACCTCTGCCATAGGTTTGAGGCCTGTCCACACGGCACTTAAACTGATGCACATTAATGTGCGTTGGGCGAGAGGAAAATGCTGAATGTGCATCGATGCACATTCGTCGTGTCCACACTAGCACCAAAATAAACCGTATGAAGCAAAAATAATAAAGTCAGTCAAAATCATATACTGTAGCGATGGAGTTTGTTTTTGTGTCATTTTCTTGCTGATCAGTTACTTACAGATGTGCAGGAAACATTTTCTGCAGAGAAGAAAGAGGAGAGAGCTGAGGGAAAGGCAGAACCTACGAAGGTTGCGACTGCACGAACTTCAGATGTCCAGATGCAGAGCGTAAAAACATAGCAACAGTTCTCTAGCTATGTAGTTGGTCTAGCTGGCTACTCTAGCTAGCTAGTTAGCACAGATAGTATACAGCTAGCTCAAAGTTCCCAACTGCAGCATCACGAAGACGCGAGTGAATGAAATTCTTTTCAACACACACTCACGTAGTTATTTGAAAGCTTTAATTTGCTGCTCTGATTCGCATCAAACCACCTATCCAGGTGGACCAGAATAATGCGCATTATTTCAATTCAAATTCACTGTGGACGCGACCAATGTGCATTGATGTGTATTGGCTTGTGCAGTGTCCTTTAATTACTACCATATATAAAGGCAATCCATCCAAACCTCTGCCAATTACCATACACAGTATAAAGGCAATCCTCTGCCATAGTCATATTTTCACCAACATGGCCTTTCTCCCTACTATGAATTTTTTCAAAGATGTCAAAGAATCTCCCACGTAGTCCAAGCTTCTCCACTCAGATAACAAAGTAGGATCATTCGAATTCTGTGTTCAATTGGCATTTTCTAAACTGACCTCTAGAGACTAAGCCAGCTATGCTGCATCCACAAGCCATGCATATGACAAGCTATGCATGTGTTTACACATACAGTCTCACTAGCCTTTTCTTTGCAAGGAAACAGACTACATCTTTAAGGCCTAGTGAAGGATGGGAGCAAGCAGGCTACATCTTTGAGGTCTAGTGAAGGGTGGGAGCAAGCAGGCTACATCTTTGAGGTCTAGTGAAGGGTGGGAGCAAGCAGGCTACATCTTTGAGGCCTAGTGAAGGGTAGGAGCAAGCAGGCTACATCTTTGGGGTCTAGTGAAGGGTAGGAGCAAGCAGGCTACATCTTTGAGGTCTAGTGAAGGGTAGGAGCAGGCTACATCTTTGAGGTCTAGTGAAGGGCAGGCTACATCTTTGAGGTCTAGTGAAGGGTGGGAGCAAGCAGGCTACATCTTTGAGGCCTAGTGAAGGGTAGGAGCAAGCAGGCTACATCTTTGGGGTCTAGTGAAGGGTAGGAGCAAGCAGGCTACATCTTTGAGGTCTAGTGAAGGGTAGGAGCAGGCTACATCTTTGAGGTCTAGTGAAGGGCAGGCTACATCTTTGAGGTCTAGTGAAGGGTGGGAGTAAGCATGCTACATCTTTGAGGTCTAGTGAAGGGTAGGAGCAAGCAGGCTACATCTTTGAGGTCTAGTGAAGGGTAGGAGCAAGCAGGCTACATCTTTGAGGTCTAGTGAAGGGTAGGAGCAGGCTACATCTTTGAGGTCTAGTGAAGGGCAGGCTACATCTTTGAGGTCTAGTGAAGGGTGGGAGTAAGCATGCTACATCTTTGAGGTCTATTGAAGGGTAGGAGCAAGCAGGCTACATCTTTGAGGTCTAGTGAAGGGTAGGAGCAGGCTACATCTTTGAGGTCTAGTGAAGGGCAGGCTACATCTTTGAGGTCTAGTGAAGGGCAGGCTACATCTTTGAGGTCTAGTGAAGGGTGGGAGTAAGCATGCTACACATCTTTGAGGTCTAGTGAAGGGTAGGAGCAAGCAGGCTACATCTTTGAGGTCTAGTGAATGGTTGGAGCAAGCAGGCTACATCTTTGAGGCGGTAGGAGCAAGCAGGCTACATCTTTGGGGTCTAGTGAAGGGTAGGAGCAAGCAGGCTACATCTTTGAGGTCTAGTGAAGGGTAGGAGCAGGCTACATCTTTGAGGTCTAGTGAAGGGCAGGCTACATCTTTGAGGTCTAGTGAAGGGTGGGAGTAAGCATGCTACATCTTTGAGGTCTAGTGAAGGGTAGGAGCAAGCAGGCTACATCTTTGAGGTCTAGTGAAGGGTAGGAGCAAGCAGGCTACATCTTTGAGGTCTAGTGAAGGGTAGGAGCAGGCTACATCTTTGAGGTCTAGTGAAGGGCAGGCTACATCTTTGAGGTCTAGTGAAGGGTGGGAGTAAGCATGCTACATCTTTGAGGTCTATTGAAGGGTAGGAGCAAGCAGGCTACATCTTTGAGGTCTAGTGAAGGGTAGGAGCAGGCTACATCTTTGAGGTCTAGTGAAGGGCAGGCTACATCTTTGAGGTCTAGTGAAGGGCAGGCTACATCTTTGAGGTCTAGTGAAGGGTGGGAGTAAGCATGCTACACATCTTTGAGGTCTAGTGAAGGGTAGGAGCAAGCAGGCTACATCTTTGAGGTCTAGTGAATGGTTGGAGCAAGCAGGCTACATCTTTGAGGCCTAGTGAAGGGTAGGAGCAAGCAGGTTGCATCTTTGAAGTCTAGTGAAGGATGGGAGCAAGCAGGCTACATCTTTGAGGTTTAGTGAAGGGTGGGAGATCGGCTTAAAACCTCTGTTTCAGCCAGTGCTTGAACTGTGGCGTAATATCTGCTGTGGCATGCTTTTCTTTCGTGAGATTTCCCCCCTTGATGACTGTCCCACTCTAGAGAATCCATGAGAGCTGTTTCCAAAGCCTCCATAATGCTCTTCGCAGAATTCTTAAAAATATTTCTCGCTGTTCTTTTACAGATGACATTGCCTTCAGTGCTCGTAACTGTCTCACCACCAACTTATGTTTATGAAACACTATATTCAGCATAAAATCAGTAGTTAGAAATGTACCTAGCAATTATATGTCCATGAATTGACCAACACTGTGGTGAAATTTAGTCGCCTAGCAACTAGACCACAAAAACATTTTAATATGTTCTTTCACTTGATACCTCAAAATTTATATATTGGAGAAGAAAGTATAAGATAGTGCAAGGAAGGACAAAAGAAGCTGATGGCATACAGGTTCCAAGTCTGAGACAGAACCTATCACAGAGAGATAGCTATCATATTTTATTGCCAGAATCTTTAAGCTAGCTACACAGCTAGTGTTGTGTATCCATACTAGGTTGTAGCTGTCCATGACAGTTCTTCCACTGTTCTAGCTATCTAAATCTACTGACTACATCTCTTCTTACCTGAAGATCTCCGAGATCACTGTATTTTAGGGTCATCAGGGCAAAGGAGAATGCCTGCAAGAATGTTGCCAGTGAGGTAATAATGTTTTCAATGATTTGGTAGGGGACTCCCATTCTCCTCCTCCCCCCACTGATTCTTCTACACCTTCTCCACCTCAATATTAACCCCAATAGCAGAATAGTCTGTAACTCTTCTTCATCAGAGCTAGGATTAACCCCAATAGCAGAATAGTCTGTAACTCTTCTTCATCAGAGCTGCCCAATGTAGCCTACTGTGGGTTCAAAGTGCACCAAACGCTAGCCGTCACTGAGTTGTGAACGAGAACAACCAATAAAAAATGACAACCAGCGACAGTGACGCAATACATCAAGCAACATGTGAACCATTAATGTTGTGAACCATCAAGCGACATGGGGTGAACCATCAAGTGACATGTTGTGAACCATCAAGTGACATGTTGTGAACCATCAAGCGACATGTTGTGAACCATCAAGCGACATGGGGTGAACCATCAAGTGACATGTTGTGAACCATCAAACGACATGGTGTGAACCATCAAGGGACATTTGTAACCATCAAGCGACATGTTGTGAACCATCAAGCGACATGTTGTGAACCATCAAGTGACATGCTGTGAACCATCAAGCGACATGTTGTGAATCATCAAGCAACATGTTGTGAACCATCAAGCGACATGATGTGAACCATCAAGCGACATGTTGCAACCATCAAGCGACATGTTGTGAACCATCAAACGACATGGTGTGAACCATCAAGTGACATGTTGTGAACCATCAAGCGACATGCTGTGAACCATCAAGCGACATGCTGTGAACCAAACATGCTGTGAACCATCAAGCGACATGTTGTGAACCATCAAGCGACATGTTGTGAACCATCAAGCGACATGTTTTAACCATCAAGCGACATGTTGTGAACCATCAAGCGACATGTGTTTAACCATCAAGTGACATGTTGTGTACCATCAAGTGACATGTTGTGAACCATCAAGCGACATGTTGTGAACCATCAAGCGACATGGGGTGAACCATCAAGTGACATGTTGTGAACCATCAAACGACATGTTGTGAACCATCAAACGACATGTTGTGAACCATCAAGCGACATGTTGTGAACCATCAAGCGACATGTTGTGAACCATCAAGCGACATGTTGTGAACCATCAAGTTACATCATTTGTTCATTTTCACACTCAACAGATTGAGTGGCTCTCGAGCACCTCCTCTATGAATGTGCTGTGCTACTCGGATTCACCAGAAGAGTGGAACACACACACACACACACATATATATATATATGCGTGTAATTCATTCAGTAAAATTATCTTGCCCTCCTGCCATCACCACTTCCCTGTGCAAATGCATATCAGGGTCTCCACGACTCCACCATCTTCCAGGGCCCCAGGCCCTCCTCCATAGACCAAACCAACCAAACCGCGCCCCACCCAACCATATCGCTAGTTCTGTATTGTGATAATTATTGTAGCTAGTGTTGTATAATACGGGCCATCATGAACTTCAGTACCATAGAGTAGTCTTGCACACATGAATCCTGCAAAAAGTTCAACTGCTTGCAGACCACGCACAAAAAATGGAAGCTGCTCGGTTTTTCGCCACAAAATACGCATACGCTTGAACCAATTGACATCAATCGCAGTTAATGTATAGCCAGACCCTTTACCAATCGATACTGGCTCCACATGAGGAGAGTTAATTGGCGACTAATATTTTGGAATTGGTCATTCCACTATATTTGAAAGTATTCTTCAAGAGAAACTCTTAGTAGACGCATAATAAAAAGGCAATACTGAAATTTTTAATAGTTAATAGTTTTGAGTTTTGAGGTGCACCTAATAAAATCCATGTAATGACAAAAATTTCGTGTTTTGTGTCCTACAAAAATTAACGTGATCTGCAACACAAAATCGCAGCCAGGAAGATCACAAAGGTGAACAATCACTGCTACACTTGACAGAGGCTCTCTTCGTAATAATAATAATAATAATTACACACTTGCCTTGTTACTCGAGATGGTGTCCAGAATCTCACGCTCATGTTCATGGATTGGAAGCCGAGGGTTATTGTCCTCTTCAAACGAAAAGTCATCAAAGACTGCTGTGGATTGCTTGTCCACTCCGTAATCATGGTCCCCAGGCTTTGCTCTGGGGTTGGTAGGGTTACCAGGATCCAAATCCTCATCAAAATTGAATGATTCATCATCTGGATTCAAATTGTAATGAGGCTCATAGTTATAAGGGTCTTCATTTTCCTCTTCTCCTTCACTGTGTTGGTCATCTTCTAATATCCCAATTCCGTATTCTTTCCTCAGCATCTCATCCCTAGCTTTGCCTATAACAGGCATGTCCACACCTACGATGTCCTTTTTTTGTCTCTCCATCGGTATTATGCCGCGGAACCAACCCAGGAGCTCCTCCGTGGTATAGGCACCACCAACATCACAAGCCATTTCAAGACGGTACGCTCTGGGACTCGATGTAGACACGTGAACAGGTACAGTGTCGCGGTCGAAACAGTTTACGCGTGTCACATGACAACATGACAATGAACAACCAATCACTTTGTCCCACACGCTTCTGCGTTTCAGTGAAGGGGTCTGTATAATTTTTCTTCTTGGGTATTCCGTCAGTTGACAGTCATGAAAGTTCTGGTAGTGACTGCACTTTCCACCGTTTTGTCTTTCCTAGTTATAAGTAATGCTTATGCAGAGAAGAAACAGTTTTACCCGACGGTGGTGTACCTCCTGAACTCCAACAGGGGCTTGTGCGTCATCTATCTTCAGGCATTTGTCATGGTATGGTTCCTCTGCAAGTTCCTGAAGAATCTCTTCTTCGGGACTTTACGTGCAGCCGAAGTAGAGGTGACCAATTCACTAGCTGCAAATAATGAAGAAACAATTAGATGTTACCCTAAATTTGGAGTCGGTATAATCCCAGAATTGAGTTGTTTATTTGTTTATTCCCATTATTGGGATACAAAGCACCTCGATTATAGGTTGAGAATGTTTGGCAGAACTTTCCGAGGGTGTGCGTAGTATTATGGCCTACTGGAAGGTGGATGATCAGGTTCACTTTACTGCTAGCCAATCCAATTTATCTCGTACACCTGCTGCACTAAAGAAGAGACACCGAATGCAGTTTTCATATAATTGAGCACACTATTCTAAATTGGGTCTGTAATTATTTTGGGACTAAGAAGTGGTGTCGATAATTTTGTCTATCCCAAAATTTAGTAGCCGGTGTCCAGTTGAGCACCTCGGTATTAGGTGATGAGTGAATTGTTGCTCTTTCTTATAATGTGTGTGCAATCTAGTACTGTTCACAGATTGAGCAGGCTCAACCATTTAATACTGACTATTGTCATTTCCTTCTCGTTAATATCCAGCATCTTGTGGAGAGCTCTTGGTTTGCCATTTTGGAGACCTTTATCTTGTTGGCTGCGTTCCACCAGGAATTGAGCTTAGGATTTGTCACTATGGTAACCATCCTCTTCATTTCCAAGAGTTTCCATTGGTTGGCAATTGACAGAGTGGACTTTGTAAGCTCACCTTGGTTTATTATTGTGCCATAAGTGTTCCATTTATGTGTCATTTGTTGTGTCTTAATGTCTTGGGTAGATCCTTATGATCAGGATATTAGTTTGTCATAAGAGGACTGCTACTGCTGTGGTGTCCTCTTCCATTATTGTCAGAGCCTACTAGGGAAGTTGCTGCTCTCACTAACATTTTGTGGCTTCTAATCAACTCCTTACCATTTAGCTTAAATGGGCTGTCCTTAACAGTGCACTAAAGAAAGTTTTCTGGCTCAAATTTTATAATGGCTACCATGGTCAAGCCCTTTGGCTCGTGTTTTTTACTATGACTACTGTGGTCAAAGATGGCCATAGAGCAAACAGTTCCTCTTGCTCATGTTTTTTACAATGGCTACTGTGGTCAAGGCTGGCTCTGAAGTTTTTCTGGCTTGTATTTTATGTTGGCTACCATGCTCTTGCTAAAAGCTCCAGAGCTTGTGCACTGCCATGTAGATAATAACCATCAACCTGAACAAAAAGGCTTTTTTCCTTTTTTTCTTCACAAACCCTGATTTCCCCCGTTGTATAAGTAGTCTTGCATTTGCTTATGGAAAGTCGGTTTGTTTAAGCACCTTTTAATAACAGCTGAGAATACCATGAACTAGGCGTCTAGCAAGAGTATATGTCCAGTAAACAGCATGCATGCACATGTAGTCACTACAATTTGGTATAAGAATTGCCTCCATTGAAGTAAGCAACAACACTGTATTGGAACAAAACTTTAGCTAGGAATTCATATAGGAGAACCTCCTTTCTAAAAGTAAAGGGATTCACAGTGTTTCCCGCTAGCTATGCTTCCTCAACAGAAGGATTGGCAGAGACTGTAAAGGACAGCATTTTGAATCCTCAGTCTTTTCTGGTTTCTAAAAAGGATGTAAACCAGGAACTTACAATTATATTAACCACTCCACTAGTCCCCAGCCTTGCAGTAATCACTCTTCCAGTAGTAAACCAGCCTTCTAAACCCAGCCTTCTAAACCCAGCCTTCTAAACCCAGCCTTTCAATAATAACCAGCCTTCTAATAGTAACCCAGCCTTCCAATAGTAACCCAGCTTTCCAATAGTAACCCAGCCTTCCAATAGTAACCCAGCCTTCCAATAGTAACCCAGCCTTCCAATAGTAACCCAGCCTTCCAATAGTAACCCAGCCTTCCAATAGTAACCCAGCCTTCCAATAGTAACCCAGCCTCCACTAGTAGCCCAACCTTCCACTAGTAACCCAACCTTCCACTAGTAACCCAGCCTTCCACTAGTAACCCAGCCTTCCACTAGTAACCCAGCCTTCCACTAGTAACCCTAGTAACCCAGCCTTCCACTAGTAACCCAGCTTTCCACTAGTAACCCAGCCTTCCACCAGGGTTGTATACAGAAATTTTGCCAAGGGGGGGCGAACTTGAGATATGGAAAAATAAGGGGGGGGCGGAGAGCCTGGATGGTGCGGAAAGGGGACGTGCACCCTGGGCTTCCGCGTGGAGTACGAAAGTGTTTTACCCACAGGTATTTTTGCAGTACTAACTGTATATATAGCTGCTACTTATGATGGCATGCACTTTTTCTAAAATCTTTAGTACAACATTCCATCTTAAATATTTGCTGAAGTTGCATGCTACGGCAATCAGCATATATAGATTAGATATAGTCACTTGTCACTCGTATAATGGAGGTGGGCTTTTGTGAAATCGAATTATGTTGCATTCCATGCATTTTCTTACAAAACTAACTGTATATATAGCTGCTACTTATGATGGCATGCACTTTTTCTAAAATCTTTAGTACAACATTCCATCTTAAATATTTGCTGAAGTTGCATGCTACGGCAATCAGCATATATAGATTAGATATAGTCACTTGTCACTCGTATAATGGAGGTGGGCTTTTGTGAAATCGAATTATGTTGCATTCCATGCATTTTACAAAATCATGGACAACAGGTTTCATACACAATTTTTCTCTAGTTCTCTAGGGGGGGGGGGGGGGGGGTGGAAATGGTTGGTCACTTGGTGCCCTAATTTTTGTTAATATTTTCTTAACATGTTCATAAGTCGTAAAAGGGGGGTCTGGGGGGAAGATCCCCCCATACTTTTTTTTTGCTTTTACAATGTCTGAGGATAACTATTTTGACTGACTACCAATGGCATTATGCTATACCGAACTATGGCTAGACTGTATATATTTCTCATGATATTGTAGCTGCTTGGAAAAAGGAGAGCATGTGTCATGACACGATGACATCACACACCACCACGTGCTCTCCTTTGTAGGTTTGTCACTTCTTTTGTTTCTCCTTCTTTCCCACTCCCTCTCTCTCAGTATTTTTAACTCAGTCCATTATGTCATGGTCTTCAAGTCTAATCTTAGACATGATGTAATCACACGCCACCACGTGTTCTCCTTTGTAGGTTTGTCACTTCTTCAGTTCCCTCCTTCTTTCCCACTCTCTCTCAGTATTTTAAACTCAGTCCATTATGTCATGGTCTTAAAGTCATCACACACCACCACGTGTTCTCCTTTGTAGGTTTGTCACTTCTTCAGTTCCCTCCTTCTTTCCCACTCTCTCTCAGTATTTTTAACTCAGTCCATTATGTCATGGTCTTAAAGTCATCACACACCACCACGTGTTCTCCTTTGTAGGTTTGTCACTTCTTCAGTTCCCTCCTTCAGTTCCCTCCTTCTTTCCCACTCTCTCTCAGTATTTTTAACTCAGTCCATTATGTCATGGTCTTAAAGTCTCTATAAAAGAAACCTTACTAGCTGATTTCTCTTCATATTAATATGGATATTCGCTCATACTTTGCAAGTACTTCTCAAGCCTCTTCTCATGCTAATAGCAGCGATAGCGAAGATAGCAGAACAGATAGCTCTGAGCATGTCGAGGCATCTAGTCCTAGCCTTAGTCCTCCACCTTCAAAGAAAAGCAAGAAAAACAAACACCGCTCTTCTGTATCCACGAAGAGAAAATACTCTAAGAGCTGGGAGAAAGATTTCAGTTGGCTCTATTATGACGAGGATAGCGATGGTGCCTTTTGCAAGGTTTGCAAGCAATCTGGTCTGCAGCGTACTGGAGGAGTGTGGGTCACACAACCTTGCAGAAATTGGAAGAAAGCTGTTGAAAAAATGAAAGCTCATGCGAGAAGTGACTTCCATATCCATGCAACTCAAGCTCTTTTTGCAGCTAAAGGAGCAGCCAAAGGTGGAACAGTTGTACAGCAACTCCAGAATGTTTTAGCTCGCAAAAGAGCTCAGAACAGAGCTGCAGTGAAGTGCCTGATCCTACTCACTCATTTTCTTACGAAAGAACAAGTTGCACATTCGACAAAATTTGAGAAGCTGGTTGACGTGGTGGTTCGATGTGGCAGCCAACATTTGAAGCAATTCTTAGAAACTGCACCAAGAAATGCTGTGTACACATCAAGAGTGGCTGTGGTTGAATTCATCGAATCATTGGGGACATGGGTGGAGGAGTCGATTCTGAAGCGACTTCAAAAGGCACCTATGTACAGCCTCATGGCAGATGAGTGCACAGATGTCACCAACGTAGAAGAATTGTCTGTGTTTTGCCGCTGGGAGGAAGATGGTGTACCAGTAGAGTGCTTTCTGGAGCTTATCCATTGAAGAAGGCTGATGCAGAGACCATCTATTCTAATCTCATCGATTGTTTAAAGAAGAAAGGTCTACAAGTCGGAAGAATAGTTGGATTGGGATTTGATGGAGCTGCAACTTTTTCTGGACGAAAGACCGGGGTTCAGGCACGTATCAAGAAACATACTCCTCACGCTCTGTTTATACACTGCCACTGTCACTTACTGCAGTTGGCTTGTGTGCAAGCTGCCAATAAAACTCCTGGAATTGCTCATGTTTACAGAACATTGACTACTCTTTGGAAGCATTTTCGCAATTCCCCCAAGCGAGCAGAGTGTCTGAAGGAGGTACAGCACGTTCTTGAACTTCCAGAAATGAAAGTGATCAAGCCATCTGACACACGCTGGCTGGCACATGAAAGGTGTGTCAAAGCTGTCAAAGCAAGTTATTCTGCAATTGTAATCACCATTGGGAACATCTACGAGACGTCCCACGAGCCAGAAGCTCTTGGAATCCATGGTGCCCTCTGCAAATTGTCTACGATTGCAGCTATATATTTGCTTGATTTCACTCTACCACAAGTAGCCAAGCTCAGCAAAGCACTTCAGGCAGAGCAGCTTGACCTCTCGTTGATATCATTCCTTGTTGATGCTACTGTTAAATCCTTGGATGATGCAGTTTTGCCTGGAGCGAACTGGGTGTTGGAGCTTCTTGAAAACGTTGAAGACTTGAAGTCATCTACAAAGGTGTCTATTGACGCTGATAAAATACTTTCGTTCCAGAATGTTGTTGGTAAGCCTTTTGTTGCTGATTTAAAGGCCAACATAACAAGCCGATTTTCTTCATCCAACGCTGTTGTATCAGCATTGTCTATATTCGATCCACGGAAAGTTCCAAAACCAGATTCAGTATCTTTTCCCACTTATGGAGACACGTCTGTTGAGAAACTGATTGCTCACTACGGAGAAGATAGAGATGCAGAAACATTGGATGGAGAAGAAACAGTGAAGACAGCCATGATTTCCACTGAAATACTTACAGAGTGGAAAACATTCCGCCAGCTGTTAGTCAAGCAACCACGGGATACTACTGCATCACAGCTGAAAGAACTTGTTTCAAACGACATGCTCAAGGCCATGTTTCCCAATTTGCACAAGATTGCCTCCATCTGCTTATCGATTCCAGTTTCTACTGCTTCTGTGGAGAGAAGCTTCTCACAGATGAAGATGATCAAGACTCGTTTGCGTAATTCTCTAAGTGACTGCAGCCTTTCTCACCTTATGAGGATTGCTATAGAGGCACCAGAAGTACTCTCTGAGAGCGACCTTGAAGAGATTGTGGACGTATGGCAGAGAAAACCAAGAAGAACCTCAGTTTGACATTCCTATCATTTGAACCTGATATCAAGCTTATTACACCTTTCTTGTATTACACCTTTCTTGACATTATAAAAAAATATCTCTAATTTCAAGGGGGGGGGACGAGAATGATACAAGGGGGGGGCGAATGCCCCCCCCCCGCCCCCCCCTAAATACACCCCTGCTTCCACTAGTAACCCAGCCTTCCACTAGTAACCCAGCCTTCCACTAGTAACCCAGCCTCCCACTAGTAACCCAGCCTCACTAGTAACCCAGCCTTCCACTAGTATCCCAGCCTGTACTAACCCAGCCTTCCAATATTCATCACAGGTAAATTGGACTGAAATAATAGCAACATGGTGTCTATTAGTGAATATATGGCAAGTGCTTAATTCAAAGCAAGTGTGTGCTCAATTACAAGATATGCTTAGTTTTACACAATGTCTGTTGACAACAATTTCTTGGGAAAAGCTCATGCATTTTCTTTCAAAGTATTTGTCTGTTCGGTTCCTCCCTTTGTCACGCTTAGATGGAGCGAAGCCCTGTGATCACCTGGCTCTTTCACCTTCGTGCAGTCTCTCTCTTTTCCGTCCTCCTCATCGTGGATTATATGTTTGTCAGCAATTCCTGGACCACCCTTCACTCCCGGGGTCCCTCTGTAGATATTGTCTTTGGTTTGGAGGTATGTAGTTCCCCCCCCCCTCTCTGTATTGTATTCTTCCCCTTTGTCTTCGCCTCCTCTCTTCCCTCTTACTTTTCATCCCTGTCTCTGTCTCCAACCCCTCTCTTTCTCTTTCTTCACCCACAATTTCCCTGGCAGTCTTCCTACTCCCCACATGTTACTGGTTTTATCATGTATCGAGTCCGCACGAGTTTGTAACATGTGAATTTTTTGAGGGGTTAAATAATGTGGATTGTGTAGCTTATAGTGATGGCCACACCATTCTGTGCTGCTCTTCGTCGTACCTATTCGCAGATTCTACCATAAACACCACAAAATGTTAAACCCTTTGAAAGTATCCCTCTATGCGGTCCTTCCCCTGAGCAATGCAACAAGCAACAAGGAAGGTTATGAGGGGAGTCCAGTGTCTGAACATTGGGTCTATTGTTTCATATGGTGTGGCATTGCTCTCTCTCTGTGTTTGTGTGCTCACAACCCTCGCAGTATGCCATTATGTTCTTGAGTGCCTTCTCCTCCGTCCTCCACTATGTGCTGCACACCATTGACAGGCAGAGTGAGGACCCCTGGGAGAACAAAACCATCTACATGCGCATCATTGATATTATCGTTGGTATGTGTGCCATAGAGTACTTGAGTAGATTGAGCCTCTGTGCCCTCGAATAGCTCTCGTACCTTGTGTTTGCTACCTGTAAGTAGAGCAGCATGCCTCCCTTGCTTAGACTTTAAATATGTTTGTTTTGCATTGCAATGCACATGTTTTCAAGTGGAACAGGGTGGAGTTTTTCAGCATGGTAATTTATAAGCACAAGATGGCTGGGACAGTAATGTGTCAAATTCTCAAAAATTCTGTGAAGAAAGGCTCGGGGGACGATGGCAAAAGTCTAGGTAGCAGCATGCACTGTAGCAGCTAGTGCAGCAGGCTCTATCACTGACCAACCTCCACACTGAAGGTGAAGGAGTGAATAATGGTGGTGATAAAACTGGGTATCACTGTAAAGTCAGAAACAGCTCGTTCTGTCTGGAAAGAGTCGTTAAATTATATATTATTTACTTCATTCAGCATTGATCAGATTAAACCACATGGCCACCTGAGATGAGCTTGGTTGCCTATTTTGTTGCAGTGGGAGTGAAGTGTGTAGGATTCTAGTCATAAAATTGATTCTAGCTGTGTGCCGCACCAGCTGGTTCAGAAACTGATGCAAGGTATTTCCATTGATGCCACTAAATGAATGTAGGCTTTCTCTTAGCTCTTGGCTGTTGGACTTTTTTTGTTGCTTTTTTATTTATTGGTTTTTATTTTGTTCTGCTCAACTGAAAGAGCTTCCTCTAATGATACCATAATTACTAGTTTTACATTCTCTGCACCTGGTGTTCAAGAAACAAAATTGAAGTGAATGTACTGAAAACATCAAATTTCGTAGGGGAGGCTGACTTGCTCAAGCAGACACTTTCACATACGGATCAGCAAACATCCCAATGACAGCGTCCTATGAGTATCTGGGTATAACCCTGACTCCTACCCTCTCTTTCAGTCAACACTTATCTAAGAAATATACTGCCTGTTCCTCAGCTACATTCTCTATTAAGAATCTCTGTCTTCTTTCTCTCGACTGTGCAATTAGACTTTTTGGAATAAAAATTCGTCCCATTATCACCTATGCCATCTCGACTTTCTGGGAACATCTGAAGGAAAGAGACTTTCAGATCATAGATAAGGTGAAAACAACATACCTGAAGAAATGTTTGGGTCTACCTGCAAACACCAAGAATAGGCTGGTGCTGTCCCTTTGTCACGAGGGAGCCTCTCACTCAGAACCTATATTTATTTATCTATCCCTGCCTTAAAGCTCACTCCTGCTTTAGCCTCCCATTTCCGTTCATACACTGAGAAAATTTGTGCCATCCCTCTTGAGTTTTATCAATCGGTAGGCATGGTAAATAGGGAATGGAGTAAGGGAAATAGGGATAATCGTCATGCAATTACAAGATACTCGTGTCATGGTTTCCACTTCAAATTGTGTACAAATTCTTCTTTTCATACTCCGCATCCAATATGTGTGTGTAAATTCTGTGGTGGTCAAGCAGGATATATATATATCACCTTCAAAATTGCACAGTTTCGCCAAGTATCTCAAAGATTGCTGTAGAATGATTGATTCTCAAACTTGCATTGTAGTCATTATATGTACATATTATTTTTAATTTATTCATTGCGGCGCTGTTTAAAAAAAAAAAAAAAATTACTGGTTACTTTTCATTTGCATTGACACACAATATACCTCAATAGTCTCGTGTGATATTTGGACAAACTCTAAGGCATCGGGTGGTGTTGTGTGTTTGCAGGTGTTGTGTGTTAGCACGTTGTCCACAATGTGTGCCAATGTACTGTCCTTCTGTCATGCATGTGAACCCACCCACCCACCCTCTATACACACTTGGTTCTTCTGTCTCTTATCCAAACAGGCATGAGGTTTTTACTTCCCATTTATATGTCCCAGTGATGGCCATGGACAGTTCCGGGACATCTAAGGATGTTTGAAGTTCTTGCCCATCTTCTCTAGGCTGGCTAAGGTCAGGGCTAGGACGATGTGGCCACAACATGGGCATCTATAGATATCCTGGGATTGTCCCCAGGTTACTGGTGGACCAAACCTGTTTGGTGGCTAGAATCTATCTGGAGAGACTTGGTTATAGACAAAAACTTGGTATTAGACATAGCAGAGCCCCGTATGGTGTCATGACTAGCAGTCTATCGCTGCCCCCTCACACATTCCCTCATAGGCCTCTGATCCATCTACCTCCTTGTTGTAGGGTTCTTCAAACTTGCCTTGTATGTGGGCTACATGACCTTCATGCTCTATGTTCTCTTCATCCCTCTTCACATTGCCAGAAGAGTCTACGTCACTGCCAAGTAAGCCCAGTTATTATTGTGCTAGGAAATGCAGGGTGTCTTTGACCATTTGTGGAACACGATTAATGTCCTAAGATTTAGCAGGAATAGCATCCTATGCAACCAATACGCCCTCGTGAGTGAATAGTGCCATATGTGCCCCCTTACCCAGTCTTGCAGAGCCAATCCATGGCCTTTCCCTTTGTAGATGTGGTCAGAGTTTGAAAGGATCTGGTTAGGCCTTGGCCAATTATGCCAGCATAATAAGCATAATAGAAGCCAAAAGCATAGAGCATGATACTGGCACAATGGACTACATTTAATGTTAAATGATAATACTTTCATCAGTCATGAGTCATTAAACTCGCAATTCAATAACACATGAGCAAATATTTAAATGACAAATTCAGCAAGCACTTATTTAGAGCATCATAAGTGAGGCTTCAACACAGTCCTCGAGACAAGACTGCTGTTGGTCGGTGAAACATTGCAAGATTGAAAAGACTCTGTTTACTGTCGCAGACGATGGTTGCATAGTAATGTTTCTTACAAGCCATTGCCCAAGCTGGAAGTTTCCGACAGTTATGCTCCCACCAAAATCAGCTGGTATAACAACTTGGATCACAGGAAGTTGAGGTTAAAGGTTTCTAGACATAAGCATGATTGAAGCGTAATGAAGGACCTTTTTAGGCATACTAGAGGTGCTTTTGGATATATAAAAAAATTGATAGCATAGTTGGCCTAGGTCTGGTGTCATTATGTGCCATCAAATGGATTGTAGTATCCGAGACACCGTAATGGGTCCTGCCAGATTTTTGTTGTTGTTTTAAAGTTATCATGTGCATGCTAAGTAGTGAGCTATTCTAGCAGATTAACGCCACAGGTGCTAATACTAGTCATATACTAAGGACCTGTCTCACAAGGAAGGTAAAGGGTTCTCTAAGCCACCCTTTACCTAGCAGGAATAGTTTCATGTGCTACCCTTTACCTAGCAGGAGTAGTATCACATTGCCATATCCGATCCTTGGCTAGCAGGAGTAGTAATGTATCAACCCTTTACCTAGAAGGACACATTTAGATTTGGGCACACCTCCAAAATATTTTATCAGCCATTTACTTTTCAACTTCCTTTAATAGCAACCTGCACTATGCTCGTTAAAATCACTCGAGCATGTATCGTGTGGTTTAGTAAAGCCCAACTACTAGACAGCAGTAAGGTAAAAGACTAAGAAGAAGCATTGATATACAGATACAAGGGCACCAGAAACGCTGGCAGATGCCAACCCCTCTCAACTTTTCCAAGGACTGCAAGGAGCAGTGTGTCGAGCTCTGGCAAGAACATACTTTCTGTGACCAACAACAGTAGATAAGTAGTGAGGTTAGATAGCTGGGACTATTTTTAGATTAATCTATTCCACTGTCAAAAAAAAAAACTCCTGTCACTTGAACAGTATTTTTTTTTTGAAGTTGAAGATGGGTGATAAACTTTTTAGCTTGCTACACTTTTCTCTCCCTCGTCTCTGCCATCATCCTTGAGACTTTCAGAGGCCATTTTCTCAGCGGGTGTAAACAGGATTGTCACCAATGGTGCTCTTTCAAATGTGAGTGGGTAGAAAGTTTGTAGAAACCTTGGCATTGTGCACTCATTGTCAAGCATCTAGGAGGGTTGAGGCAGTGCGGCTAACATATCCACATGCAACAGTTACATATCGCAAGGACTACACTTCCAAGTTACCAGTCACTTCATTGCTGTCATAGAGGTAGCACTTGGTCTTGATCAATGCAATAGATAGAGCTTGACTATAACTGGGCTAGGGCTAGGGCTGGAAAGAATGGGTCTGGTACGATGATTTAGTCTCCAGTTGCACCCTGCACCCCCCTTGACTATGATGATGTCAAAAAGTTCTATATTATGTCACATCTTAAATCTTAACCATCGTGCCAGAATCCAGATTCCTCCATTTGCCTGGATAATTTTTCACCATTGAAATGTTTCTTGCAATATGTCAATGAGTAAAGGAACTGCTTTTCTTTTGTCAATTGTACCCACCTGGATGGAGGTCACAATAACTCATCTGGAGGTGCCTGAGGGCATCCACTTCATTGTGGTCACTCCTTCCATTTGAAATTAATTAGTCCCACTTTTCATGTGCAAAACACCATCTTTTATTGGTGAAATACCAGTAGTGATTTCCATCCTGGCTCTTCCATGTAAAACACCATCTTTTATTGGTGAAATACCAGTAGTGATTTCCATAATAAAGGTGGTCATATTAGTAGTCTTCCTATAATATTTTGTCTTTGTTTATTCTGCTAAAGCTCAGAAATGCTCTGATACACTGCTGAATGTCCACTTGAACAGCCAAGCTGTGCCTTTATCTAGTACCCTATGCAAACTCTTATCTATATCTACTAGGGATTGTGTCTTGTATGACCCTTTATCTAGCAGTTACTTTGATATGCAGCACCTTTACCTATCACGGGTTGTATCTTGTAAAACCCTTAAACCTAGCATGCTGTGCAACCCTTTACCTAACAGGAGTAGTATTTGCACTGAGACTTAGCATTGCATTCCTATTGCGGATCAGCCTTTACTGCTGACATTATTCTTGCTTCTACTGACTGTTGGATATCTGTTGTTTTCTTGCAGAAACTTCCAAAAGAGTATTCATGATGTCATAGCATCTCAGCAAGCTATCCGTCACCTGAATACTCTGTGAGTGGAGAGAGTCAAGAGTTGGTTGTACTTTTTAAACTATTTCTGTCTTCGTTTCTCTCTTTCCCTTACCACCCTTACTTACTTTCTTCTTCGCTCACTTATATTCTTCTACATGCTTGTTCTTTCCTTTGCCTTTCTTTACTTCTCTGATTTTCTCTTTCTTCTGCTCCTCTGTCCTTGACAACTCTCCTTCATCTTTTTCCCTTACCTTTCCTAATCCCTTTAATCTTCCCCCTGCGTTTCCCTGAAGCTATCCTGATGCCACCATTGAGGAACTGAATGATGTCAATAACGTGTGCATCATCTGCCGTGAGGAGATGGTCTCTCGCTGCAAGAAGCTTCCGTGTAACCACATTTTTCACACAGCCTGTCTGCAGTCCTGGTTCCAGCGGCAGCAGACCTGCCCCACTTGCCGCATGGACATCCTCAGCCAGAGCTTGGTCAACCAGCTCACTCAGGGGGCACAAGGGGGGCAAGGACAGGGAGTACAGGGGGCCCAACGTCAGCAACCACTACGACACCAGCAACAGCAGGCCTTTCAGAGGCAGCCGAACAATGGTGAGTGTTAGGTGTTGTCGTCAGTCTTGTTTGTGATATGACCTCGTGCCGTGCATGCAATAAGTAGTGTCAACTAATTGATGTCTGTCCATATAATTGGAGTGAGCCTGAAGAGTTCCACATAAGTGTGTTGGCGTAGAAAATCTAATTATGCTACGTTACATTTGTCCATCCCTAAAACATCAAGTTGAAGCAACCACCACAGTAGTGCGTGCAAACAGGAGTTAGTCTCGAGTAAGTAATAGTGAAGTGACATATATGTCCAAGTCAGAGGTGGCAGGCGAGATGGGCTTGCGAGCTAGCCGACTCGCATTGAACTAGCTATACATTGCAACCATGCACTGAGGTATACACTGCAATCATGCACTGAGGTATACACTGCAATCATGCACTGAGGTATACACTGCAATCATGCACTGAGTTACACACTGGTATCATGCACTGAGCTACACACTGCTATCATGCACTGAGCTACACACTGCTATCATGCACTGAGCTACACACTGCAACCATGCACTTACACACTGCTATCATGCACTGAGCTACACACTGCAATATCTGCAGAATTGCCATGTGGTCCTGTTGAAACATGAGCAACTGAGAGAGAGTTTTAAAACGGCTCCAGCGGGGGCTCTCACCTCAACTTGTGTACTTGTCTGGACAGGTTTACATAAAGTCGTCTGGCTTGTTTGCTGTGGTGAAGTGGAGCAAGACTTTCCTTTTGCATGATTAGATCCCATGCTCACCTATTGATTGGTCTTGTTTGACAGGATTACCTCCTCCAATGATGTTTCCAAATGGTCAAATGATGCCACTCGCTATGATGCCGCCAATGCCACCCCCTATGATGCAACCTCCAATGATGCCGCCCCCTATGATGCAGCCTCCCATGATGCCTCCCCCTATGATGCAACATCCTATGATGCAACATCCTATGATGCAACATCCTATGGTGCAACATCCTATGATGCAACATCCTATGATGCAACATCCTATGATGCCGCCGCCACAGCAGCAGCAGCAACCACAGCAACAGCAGCAACCACAACCACAGCAGCAACCACAGCAACAACCTGATGGTATGGAGGGATATTACTCTGATGTTATGGGATGTATTTACTTGTGGCTGTTGTTGCCCCAGATGGAGAGGACAGACCTGCCCAGCCAGAGGCAAGGAATGGTGAGACGGGTGCTGGTGGGGGTTCTGCAGCATCGCCTACGGCAGGTCCTCCTCCACCTCATCTAAACCTTCCAGCCTCTTTCCTTTCCCCTTCCCTTCCAATGGGGTTCATGCCACCAGGGTTTACAGCGCCAGGCCCCATCAGTAAGAGGCTAAGTAACAGCATGGTGTGCTTCTAGTAGTTCTTGTATTGCTAGTAGTATGCAGGTGTGAAGTACTTGAACTGTTCTAGCTTAGCATGGAAGCCTTGCTCGTCTGGTGTATGCCAATCTGTCCTGAAGCAACTGCTTTATCAAGAGCAAAGGGATTCAGAGAGATTCCAGGTCAACACAGATGCCTGTGTAGCTTTCATCCTAAGAAAGGCCTCTAGAAATTGAAGCAAAGGCCACTTTACAGTGGTTCTGGCTGGTATGTGGCTCAAGTTAGCCTAGCATGTAGGCTTTGGTGTGCATAGCCTAATCTGGAAAACTTGAGTGAAAGAAGACGTGCATTCCCATCTTATTTCTGACACGAGTGTAGTGTAGGTGTATCCCTTACGTCATTTGTACCATGCATGTGTCTAGGTGGTGAAGCTCTTCAGGCACTCTCTCTGGAGCAGCTGCAGCAGCTGGAAGGTATGGAACGAGCCAACGTGGAAGCTAGACTAACTCTTCTCAGGGATGTGCAGAAACTTCTGGACAGTGCTGTGCTACGCCTGAACCAATACACCACAGTCATGGCGGCTGTCAGGTGGGTGTGGTGCGAATTATTATTGTTGTCTAACAAGTAGGCTTTGCTGGTCGTCTATCAGTGGTTATTGTATTCCAGGACATCACAAGAATTAGTTGGTTAGGACATCACAAGAATTAGTTTGTTGACTAGAGCTCTGTGGGACACATGGATGTTATTGTGTGTATAGGGCATGGCTCTATGAAAAACACCATGTTGTTATTTTCTTAAAGCCCCTTTTAACAATGTGGGGTTGGGGAGGGGGGAGATACTGTATTGAGGTTCTCCACCACAGTTGTCCGGCTTTCTTTGGATCTGGATGCATAGGGTTGTTACCCATACAGTACTTCATGCGTGCATTAGTTTGTGATGTGGCGTTCATTTTCATATTTAAATATTGTTCTAATTATAGCCCACCAGCTGGTCCTGGATTTCAAGGATTTCCACACCCATCATTCATTCCTCAAGGTCCACAACAGAATAACTCAACCCCAGCTGAGACTCTCGGCCAAAATCACAACTCAACCCCAGCTGAGACTCTCGACCAAAATCACAACTCGACCCCAGCTGAGACTCTCGACCAAAATCACAACTCGACCCCAACTCAAAATTCCAACTCTGCACAAGCGTCTGATACCCAACAAGGTTTGTTCCACTCTGTAAGCGTTCCTGCGGTCATGAGAACTCAGGAAAATGAGCGACCGTCAGAGTTGGAGGATAGGTTGCCTGAGGCTGCCAGGGAGGAGGGTGAGAAGGTGCAGGGAAAAGGCTCCAAAGTGGATGTTGGTCATGTGGACAAGGTAGAAGAAACAAGACGGAGAAGGTTGGAGAGGTTCGGTTGTGTTCCAAAACCAAGTGCTGCAGACAATGACACGAGTCGACCTCAGCATGCAAACTAAAGCACTGGTGAACTGTTTTGCGGAATTTACATTTGAATTGATCACGTCATGGTACTATCTGGCCTTTATTTTCTGTGACTGAATTGATATCATTACAATACTGTATGTATATAAACAGTAGTATCATGATTGATGATCTGTGGGTATACAATGCAGAGAGAACAATGCCACAAGCCACTTATTGTAGCGAGTGTTCTGTCCTAGTGTGCCAACAATTGCTCAATTCAGACATCTATAGTGACTCATTTTGGCATATAATATTATTTTTTCTATAATTGGGCTTAGTACATGTACCAAAATCAATGTACATAGCAAGGGAAGGGAATACATACAAGCATTTCATATTGGGACAGATGTCTCTGAGGCTCCATAAGATTTGAGGCTCCGATAGGTTTTGGACGACTGGCTGAGGATATTGATGTAGTGGTCAAACTGGAAGTACTTGTTTGACCAGCGAGGACAGAATAAAATCACCATCCCTATGTTGATCAGAAAGTCGAAGACAAGGTACACACTGGACATGACGAGAAGTCTCCTGACGGGGTTGACTGCAAGAGCCAAAAGAGTGAGTATGGGAAGGTAGGAGAACCAGATAATATAGCAGACAGCAAGGACAATGTAAAGAATGAGTGCAGTTGAACGGTTCTCGATGAGGTAGACCTGCCGCATTTCGTAGAGGAGGTATGCCAGGATGAAGACCCGGTAAATCAGACAAAGCCCACCTGTATAGCTCTGGTATCCATAGTAGAGAATAACTGTCAGAGGATACACTTGGTCTGAGACCTGCATTGGGGTGGGGATGAATAAAAACAAACTCTTGTGGCATCATCCTCTGATGAAAATCCCTTATTGTAAATAACTACCAACCCGAGGACATTAAAATAATTATTTCCCTATTGAATCACTTACTACTGTCCATATGAAATAAATTGCAGAGAACACGATGTAGGCTCCCCAGATAAGCACAGTCACCTTAGACCAGCGGAGAGAAGACGTGGTCACTTGCCATCCTTTACCAACTAGAATCACGACCAGAATGAGCAGCCAGTCTGAGAACTGATTGCACACCTCTCCTAAATATTGAATGGGGATTATCCCTATCCCATTTCCAGCATAAACTGAAGTGTGGACAAGTTCCATCAACACGTATGCAGCCTCTAAAATCAGAGAAGCAGTGAATAGCTTGACTAAGATATGCATGTGTTTCTGGCAGCACTTGATGTGGAGAAGAAAGTGAACAAGGATGAGAAAGATATAGGAGATTGTAAAGAAGAGCTGGAGAGACAGCACTCCCTTTAGCTCATAAGGGAACTCATTAGCATAGCGGTTCGACTCGTTTGGTCGGTTATTTACGAGGTGGATGTTGTACTGGACACTGAGCTCTTTTGTTTGTTCCCAGCTGCAATTCATGGTGAGGTTTCGAAAGCAAGTCAGAAAGACTAAGTAGTAATACTCAGTTTTGGGAGCTGTAGAAACATAGTATGTGAAATCAAATCCTTCAATTACCTCAATGTATGGAGGTTGGTTACAATCTTGGAAGTTTTCATCATTGTGCTTACAAGGCACTATTCGAAGGAAGTCCTTACTTCCATTTTCGGCTTCATCTTTGCACTTCGTAGAATTCTCTAGTCTGCTTTTTGAGAGGGGGCCTTTAAAGATATCATCACAATTGTAAATACTCTGAGAAGTTGTATCATGCAAACCATCCCAGGTCTGCTGTGGCAACAGGGCCAAGACCATAGAATCGGAAAACAAGCTGCTCCTAATCTTGACATGGCCATAAACAAAAATGCCATGGTCCTTTCCAACTCCAAACCTGGTTACATAGTGCAGAATGTTTTGGCTTTCCGACGAAAGAGAGCCTTTTACTCGAGTGGCCATTGCAGATTTTTTCCATGTTAACAAAGTTATAAGCAGAAGACAACTCAACGACACCATCTTTTTTCTTTTGCGTAAGCGATCCTTTACCTTCCATATCTTAGGGGGGTTGTGCCACAAGCATACACGACTTCTGTCTCGCAACTCGAGTTGGGACCCTATTTTAGCTTTCAGATAAAGACAGCAGCATTCTGTTAACAACAACGACAAAATATGAAACCCTGATTACATTCCAGGCAAGAGGAAGGGCAAATGCTTGTCATCAATTCTCCACAAGAACGACAAACTTGCTAGACAGTTTATAGCCAGATTCAAAGGAACCGGAACCAAGTAGATGTACAATGAAACCCGTGTGACAATGCAAGATGTGAATTGTGCCGTTTAGAGCAGTTACGTTACTGGTGGATTTCTATGTGTGTATTTTACCTACAGTAGTTGTCTCTAGTACATAGCTAGCTATTAGCATTAAATAATTTTTCAGAAGGTACAGAGCCTTTAAAGATTCTATGTGAAATATTGTAAAATAAATCTTGGGCAACTTGTGTTTGGCAAATTTTAATCTTGTGATACAGATTCATCCCAGTCTGTGGCTGGGGAGAGGAACACACAGAATTAACTAGATAGCTGCTAGTCAGTGAGTTATCATCAATACACTTACAGAAGGCAGATAGGCATAAGATTGTCCACCATTTTTGTGAGGCAGCAGTTATGTGATGCTGTTGTATAAGTCGTAATGCTCATAGACACCAAACCCTTTCATGCCACAAAGATAAAGGAATAATGGGTCAGCTACTCTCCCGAGATACCATTTATCTCAACTAGAAAGTCAAACTGCTGTTTGTCTTCATGCTCACACTGATATGATTCACTGGAACTTATTGGACCTCGAGCTTCACCAGCAACAAATTCAGTAAGTAATTCTGAATCAGCACAGATCCCTTCCTTCTGGAGCCACCTTGCCTCTCAAGCACAGATCCCTTCCTTCTGGAGCCACCTTGCCTCTCACACACTGATGTGAAGCTTTTTAACGGCCCATGGACTCAGCATTACTAGGACTTCACTACAGTTGCTCCCAGCCATATCCATCCTCTACTCCTCTTCTGAGGCTAGAGTGGTTGTGGACAGTGCAGAGAACCAGAGGATACCTCTTCCCACCCACTGCTGTGGAGACCCCGAGTCCTTCTTTAGTCAGGAACTGATGGCTGCTGCCACATCAGAGCTTAGGTCGACCAATTTCCCCTTCCAGAGACTGTCCATCATCATTCAAAGAGGAAATGTGGCAAGTGTCCTAGAGGCTCTCGCAGCACACCTGCTACATACTCTTGTGATTCCCGGACATGATCCTATACCTTGGGTGTGTAGATGTTATGCTGATTTTTACTTCTTTATATTTCAAACATGTCAATGTTGTGGTTTTAGATATTTTATTTTTGTCTATTTGGAAAATTGATATACGTATTTGTAAAATAGATGAAAAAAGAAGGAATTATGAGAGCTTGCCATCATGATGTATATAACATAATAATGTATATATTCTTCACAGAATCATATGCTTTTTTATGAGCAAAGTAAAATATGTGGAGCTTATTATCCTTATGGCTAATTGAATAGGATACCATTCAAGGGTTTCATTTAGAAAATTATCCAAGGGGGGACAACTGGAGGAATCTGGATTTTAAGGGGGGGGGGCAGGTTGAGTGCAAGAGTGTTTTACACAAGCCAAACAAGCCAAACAACCAGTTAATGGCTCTAACTGTACTGCAATTATTAATGCTGTAGGGAGATAACAAAAAGTGTGCAACTTGCATTGGATGTATTGCAATTCTGCTGTGAGACTAGCTGAAATTTGGTATTTAGCAAAACCAGGGGGGGTGAAATTGCCACTTATATTCATGTACAAGGATACAGGAAACAACAGTAGCTCTGCCTGTAAAAAGTAGAGCTCACAGTTCATGTACCTTTGTTATATATATATAAGCTTCAAGATGTTACTCCAATGAGTATCAAGATTACTATATACATCACATGGCACTTTTTGTTTAATATTGCATAGCTGTGTGTTATAATGTCATCAATCACAGACTGTATCTACACTATATATAGTGGCCACAAACTCTTGATCTCAGTAGAAGTGACACGAACATAATTAATAGTGACCTCTCTGATAAACACATGCACGCTGTGAGACTAGCTGAAATTTGGTATTTAGCAAAACCAGGGGGGGTGAAATTGCCACTTATATTCATGTACAAGGATACAGGAAACAACAGTAGCTCTGCCTGTAAAAAGTAGAGCTCACAGTTCATGTACCTTTGTTATATATATATAGTGCTCTGCAACATGTAGTTCCTCAAACACTAAAATAAAGTGTCATCACAAAAACCTGGATAGCCTTGGCTAAGCTTAGTCATTAAGGTTTGTAACTTTGGGATATGATAGATTACGAGTGACAGGTCACATTGCCATGCCCATTTTTCACATTCCGTTAACCACAATAATGGAATTTAATTTTCGCGCTGGTACTTAGAAAAAGCCTCTTTTAGGATTTACTCAAGAACCCCTAGGTTTGAAGTTTCCATATTTGGTATGGTAGTAGTAGACAGTAGATGTGTTGATTCTAGGTAAGTACATTGTGGTTGGCACACTACTAACATTTTCACAGCCACTTATAACTTTTACAATGATTGAGCAATTATAGCATTCCAGTTACTGATGAGGACCTAAAATTGCATCAGTTTGTTAATTAAGATACTCTCTTCAAACTAGTGGAAGCATATGCAATGAAATAAAATTTTATCAGAGATGCATGAATTTCAATATCAACACATCCTACACACATATCGATACACACATATCGATATAATTAAATTGTTTTGACTTTGTTCGTTTCCCATTTGGCCCCTCTGTTCGTATAGAACACCATGGTGTACTCTAGAATACTTCAACACGGACTCTTCTTGATATGAGTTTCTTTTTATCCTCATCAGCTTCATCACGAACTCGGGCGGGCTCATCTGAACACAAAGGAGGTGGCTGATGATCTCTGCGAAGAGATTCCATCTCCTCTAAATATTCCTGTATATAATAATAGTGTATATATACATTGACGATGCAATATGTAACAACCATACCTCACGATGTTGAACAACATCCGGCCTTTCGTGTCCATCAATATATACGCCTTTCTTGTGGCTACGTGGCTTAAACCCAAGATGATGGAGCCATCGCCTAGCTGTACAGACTGAAATGCTTCGAGGATATTGTGGAGATAAGTGGCAAGATGGTAGCAAATGGTCATTTACCCAAAAACAGAATATTAGCTTCACCCTTCCTAAAGGCATTTTCCCGAACCCATTCAGCTGCTTTGAGGTTTATCTATGTAACAAATACAAACAAAATAAAACATACACACCACACTTGGATGTATTCACACATTACACACACACATATACACCACACATGGACGTACACACACACACACCACACATGGACGTACGCACACCACACCACAAATGGATGCATGCATATGCCACACACAAACCACAAACAACTATTTATTAACAAACTGACCTTCTCGTCATGATAGACTGTTATTCTTTCATATTTTCCTTGCTTACTCTCAGGTAGTTCTCCTTTATTCTCCATGAACTGGTTCATGTACTTTCGAACAGTTTTTTCGTTGAAACCCAGCATGGATGCAGCTTCTGTGGTAGCCTGTGTCTTATTATATTTCTGACGAACTCTAAAACTGTTCATAATCATCACCGACAACATTTTACGGAGGTCTACTGGCAACGTCAGTACAAAATCATCCACACACTCCTGGATATCTTCCTCAGTAAAATCTAGATAGATAAGCAGTTATTGCAGCTAGAATGCTGACATAAATACAATCATATAGCTGCAGCTAATAACCAGCTAAATTCAGAGTAAAACTTACTAGTAGACTGGTCATCATGATGATCCTCGCCATTTTCATCCTCCTCGACGTTGCTTCGATCCATAGCATCTTCCTCACTGGCAATAGATCCTTGCTCAACTGTCTCAGAAGGCAAATCCTGCTGCTGCAAAGCAGGCTGTGAAGAAGCCATCAGAGGAGCTTCAGAGACACCGCCAGAAACACCAGCTTCAGAGACACTGCCAGCAGCATCGTCACCAGCACGATATACAGACGCCCCGCTCTTCTTCTTCTTAGACTCAAGCATTTTCAAAGCCCTCGCTGTAGCCTTCCTTTTCTTACTCCAAGAGGTATCCATCATAGATAACAAATCCTCAAATCGTCCAACAAAAACTACTGCCGCGTAGTATTGCACGCGCACGTTTTTGAGCAGCGTGTGGTCAGCCATTTCCTTGGCAACGAGCGTCCGCGTGACCAAATTGCCTAATCTGATTGGTTACTTTTTAGTTTTCCCTTTCAAGATGCAATAAATTCCTCACTTGTGTTATTTTTTATGTAGATTAATAATATAATTTTTCTATATTTTTATCTGCAACAACAACAAAAATATATTAGAAACAATTTTGGAAGAGTTATACTGCACTGCACTATATAAGCTTCAAGATGTTACTCCAATGAGTATCAAGATTACTATATACATCACATGGCACTTTTTGTTTAATATTGCATAGCTGTGTGTTATAATGTCATCAATCACAGACTGTATCTACACTATATATAGTGGCCACAAACTCTTGATCTCAGTAGAAGTGACACGAACATAATTAATAGTGACCTCTCTGATAAACACATGCACGCTGGTCATAAGCTTCTTCATAAACAATTTCCTCATACATGTAAATGGCTTGCAGTTTATACTTCCCTGTCAGACTTTCAGACTTCCAGATTTTACCTGTTAAAGGTATATAGCTATATATATTATTATACTCTCAATGAACTCTCAGTTGACATAATAACATTAAAATCACCTTCTTAATTATTAATCAACTTCAATTTTTATTCAGAATGAATAAAATTTGAAGTTGATTATTGAGGAGATTTTAATATATATATATATACCCTGTGGCTCCAGTTGCTACAAAGCACACTTGTACAATAGTCTTTCTACCAACATATATATATATCTACAGTTATTACAGATTGAATCTTAATAATGGCATTTTAGTCAACAGTTTAGCAGAAAATGAACCTATCATATTTAACACAGACTTTTCATTCCATGCAGCACCAGTATATACATGCTTATGGCACCACATTTTGTATTGAATCTTAGCATACATACACACATATATTGCACTGCATACATGTACACTTTCTGGGAGAGCAATAATCTAGTTTTCCACAACTGAGATGAGGGCAATGGGATGAAACTTTGCTGAGGATAGACTATCTCATCGTTCCCCTATAAAGATCAGCTTTATCCTTGCTTCACACCAGGAGACAGGGGCAACCTGGCTTTCCCGTAAGATCTTCGAGAAAATAGTGTCTAAGAAAAGGTGGGTGGATGGTAATTTTTCAAGAAGATGGTATAAAATCCCATCAACTCCAAGTGAGGAGTTAGATGATCGCTTCATGAATGTTCTTTTAATGCTGCTTAGTGTAATAGGTGAGAAAGGGGTCATTTCTGATGGTTGGAAAGGGTCTTTACTAAAACAGGAAAGCCTGGATTTGTATACTGTCCTTTGTCATAGCTTTAAAATGCTTATAGGCATCAGATGCACAAAAGCTGGGTTCACATTCTGATTGTGGTCTTGCAAGTATTTCCATGGGTTTTTACCAAAGGCTTTCTCCTGCCGACGCAAGGAGTGGATATAATCAAGTTTTCATTGCATTTGCTATGTAAGAACTTGTTTGGGGACAACTTACGTAGCCTTCTGGAGTGTTTTTCAGTCTCTACGTGATCTTTCGATCTTCTTAGTACAATGAAGCTGGCTATGATTTGTTTCTGACTCAGGTGGTTCAAGGAACTTTCAATAAGATAGAGAATGTGCTTGCAACTTCTGAGGAATCAGTCTTGCCTGAGTAGAGTCAAGTGAACAAGACTGATGATAGAAGGGAACTCCACATCAATGAATTCCCATCGACATTCTCCATTCCGGTGGTAGCACCGCAAGACTGTGAAAGAGGAGACCTCCTTACTACCACCATCATGTATGTGCATATATCTGATCTTGCAAGCACTCCAGCTTCTTGAGTGACTATGTGGACATGACACAGTTTTCTGCACCATAAAGCAAGACTGATTTTCAGCTAACACATATAACTGAACATGGAGATCGTGGAAACTGGGCTCAAGTACCTTGAAGACATGGACACTACCAATTAAAAGAATGCCTTTCTGGTCTTCTGAATCCATTCCTGAATCATTAGCATTTCAATTTCCACATATAGTAGCGACACTTCCCCTTCATCTTTCACAATGCCGTTTCGACTGACATCAAAGACACCATGACTTGAGGGTGGACGATTGCATTTTTATTTTTATTTTTACTTGCGGTTACAACTTTAGAGCTCCGTAGATTCTGCAAACTTCATGGTATGGACTTGATATATAGCTCAAAAGATAGGTCTCTCTGTGTGCTCTCTTTTGATACTAAAATATGTTTCATAGGTATAACTATAGGCAAGTTACTAGACCCTAAAGTGGAGGGACCTAAAAAACCTGCATCCCAAAAAACTTGTCTACATGTAAGTGCAAAAAATGAAATTGCCCTAGAGCATGCAATCATTTCAATTTTCCACCCGCGCGCTGACCACGTACTAAAATTTAAAAAAAGGTGATGGCATGCTCTAGGGCTTCCTCTAGCAATTTCATTTTGGGATGTGGGTCCCTCCACTTTAGGGTTGCCTATAGTTATACCTATGAAACATATTTTAGTATCAAAAGAGAGCACACAGAGAGACGTATCTTTTGAGCTATATATCAAGTCCATACCATGAAGTTTGCAGAATCTACGGAGATCTAAAGTTGTAACCACAAGTTAAAAAAAGAATACAATCGTTGTCCCTTGAATTAGAGATTTAAGGATCTCACGTGTACATGTACATGTTATTGACAACAGTGAGCCTAGTATTAGCCATGCGCAACCTCTCGGTAAAAACGTACCAGTTTTTACATAGCACGTGATTTTCACTATTCGCACAGATTATTATTAACCTTGCGAGCTTATAACGATAGTTCAGCTGTTGGAGCTATGGAGGGACCCGAGTGTATGCCGAAGTACAACGCGGTGGTGACGAATTGCATTAGCAATAGTAGCCACCAATGCAACCAGTTCTGCAGAGATTTTCCTCACTACCTCCCTTATATTTACGCCTCCTTCAGCACGTTATCTGGATTATGCTGCTTGGGTGTCTTCGGAACCTACCTCTTCCTGCCCAGGTTGAGCAAAACTGGCAATTCCTCCAAAGTATTTCTATGCAGGTATACTACGTAGCTGTACATATATATATACCTAAAGTTAAATTTAGTTTGTTGTTTTTCCCCCTCTCTTTAGGACATGGATGGATTTCGTTATTGCTATAGGGCATATGGTAGCAGGTTCCTTTAGCTTGGCATTGCATAATGGCATACCATGCAAAGTGCTTGGAGTGGTCAACGAGTTTGCACTGGTAGCTTCTAACCTCTGGTACATTTTCCTTGCAATTGACTTAATCCGGGCCATAAGGAATCCATTTAAGTAAGAAAGCACTTCGATTAACAATTTATTAACACCCATATCATAAACTCTGGTTGTTTAGCGCCTTGAATGTTTAGCACTCATCCAATTTAAAGTGCTCCTCTTGTCATTGTAAAATGGCACCCCAGTGACATCTCGCTGTGAAGGGCTGGTCTCACTAGTGATTCTTGTAAGCGTAACTAACATTAGCAACCATGGCAAATTAAATTATGAGGCGTTAATTACCGATATGACCGCACCTATTGCAGCTAAAAATATTCTTAGTTTCCTGATGAGCTTCTTGCTGCCTATGAAAATAAGATACTTGCAGTGCTTTTGCAAGGACTACATCTAGCTCATGGAAGATGCCAATCTTGCTTGCTGCAGAGATGGTTCTCTCTGAACCTTTCATTGATGAGGAGTATAGACAAATGTTCTTTACAGAGTGATATTAGTTGCTTGAGAGACCATCACTAGCTCCTTCTTGGAAGACTATATGTGTATATATATATATGCAGCTCCATCTCTGCTCACATTAAAAAAACATGCGATGATAGAAGGATCGCTAGGTGTGCTTTATTTAATGTTATTTAGTTAAGTGCATGTTCAGTGTGCACTGGTTTTGTTGCAGGTTTGGTATAGAATCTGGGACACTAAACAAGTGGAGTTTACGGTATTTAGTCGCGTGTTTTGCAAGACTGCTGTAATTA
The DNA here is from genome assembly GCA_028752905.1 of Cladorhizidae sp. MBARI D1340-BT2. Classification (NCBI taxonomy): domain Eukaryota; kingdom Metazoa; phylum Porifera; class Demospongiae; order Poecilosclerida; family Cladorhizidae; species Cladorhizidae sp. MBARI D1340-BT2. The sequence goes on from JAQNBH010000015.1 coordinate 10,175,356, forward strand.
TGGCATTTATCCGAGAGAAGTACTACTTGAATAATATGATATATACATGTATATATATTTTTTGATCTCCTCAGCTCGCACCCTCGCTGTGGTTGGCTTTCTCACCTTATTGTGTGGGCCTTCAGTACCTTATGTGCTGTAACACTGGCTCTTCTGACTATACGCATAAACGGACCAGGTATATATATATATATATATATACACATAAATACACGTATTACACACACATTGGATGTGCTTCTTCAAGGGAAAGTGTTAAGGGAAAGTGTTTCCACAAAGTGTATTGGGTAGGGTAGTATAGTGGTAGTAGTACAAAAAGGTGGAAACAATAGGCCACACCCACTTTTAGACCCTTTACCTGTTGAGAACTTTACCTGTTGAGAAGAAAGCATTTTCGCACAATAATATTAAGTCCATGTACATCCATGTATCCGTGTACATCCATGTAGGTTGTTTATTATTAAGATTAGAAGTGGGGTATCCTTTACCATTTTTTTCCGTGGGAAATTAGTTGTCTACTGGTACTAAAGTAACACATATGCTACAAAGGTTATGCATTTCTAGGAGAGGCAGAAACAGGGTTAATTTATTATTATTTTTTTTTTAACAACCCCCTTCCAGTAGCCAGGGTGTAAAGAAACTACAACATACCAAACAGAGTTGTAGCCATTTACATGTCGACCTAATCCTAATAAGGGAGTGGGTGACTAACTGTACTGACTGTACTGGTCAGGAATGACTGTCTTTGCCACCACAATGGAGTAGGAGCAACAATGTCTGCATACGTAGGCAGGTGTGCTTTAATTTTCGGCGCATGACAGGCCTTCCAGTTGACATAAAGGTATCAGATTATAATCCTGAAGATCTGTGCCAGTCACAACATATACGGCTACCTCTATATGACCTAACCTTGAGTGCATATATATATGTACATGGATTTTAAACTCCTAGCCTACTTTTGGTTTGTATTGGCTAGTTTAGCTAGTTTACAACCATTTTTGGCTTTGAATCTTATCCAATTCTCACCACTAGTTGGTCTTCACCTACACATAGGTTACATAGCAGAGATAATTAGGTATTCAGATCCACAATGAAGAGACGTGGGTCCACACGGCACACGGCACAAGGGGTGTATGTGCTCATACTCCTTTGGTCGTTTAGAAAAATATTTTTTGTTGGGGGGAAAAAAAGGAGAGGAGGATTGTGACAGCCATCGTGGATTCTCTCTTCCAGTCCTTTCGTGCTTTTTCTGGAACTCCTTCTGCTGAGGAAAGCTTCACAAAGGCCAAAGCTTACCCCCAAGACTTAGGTTGAACAGAGTCCAGAGCTCATCCCAAGACCAGGTTGAGCAGAGTCCAGAGCTCAGCCCAAGACCAGGTTGAGGAAAGGTCAGGAGCTCACCCCAAGATTGAGGCCGACCAAAGGTCAGAGCTTACCCCAAGACTGAGGCTGACCAAAAGTCAGAGCTCAGCCCAAGACCAGGATGAGCAAAGGTCAGAGCTCAACTAAGACGGAGGCTGACCAAAGGCCAGAGCTCACCCCAAGAGACTGAGGCTGACCAAAAATCAGAGCTCAGCCTAAGACCAGGATGAACAAAGGTCAGAGCTTAACCTAAGATTGAGGCTGACCAAAGTCCAGAGCTCACCCCAAGAGACTGAGGCTGACCAAAAATCAGAGCTCAGCCTAAGACCAGGATGAACAAAGGTCAGAGCTCACCCCAAGACTGAGGACTGAGGATGAGCAAAGGTCAGGAGCTCACCCCAATAAGGTTGAGCAAAGGTCAGAGCTCACCCCAAGACTGAGGCTGACCAAAAATCAGAGCTCAGCCCAAGACCAGGATGAACAAAGGTCAGAGCTCAGCCCAATACTAGGTTGAGCAAAGGTCAGAGCTCAGCCCAATACTAGGTTGAGTAAAGGTCAGAGCTCAGCCCAATACTAGGTTGAGCAAAGACCATGTTTTTACTAACTGGGCTTGATGGGGTGAGCTGAAATTGTCTTTTAGCCCATGCATGGTCCATTTGAATTTGATTGATTGGCTCGAGAATGAACACACCGATTTTTGAACATTGTACAGTATGCCCTCGCATATCCAAACCTCGATTATCCAAACTCAATTAGATAATAAAACATGGTTAAATGATCATCGACAGAAAAACTAGTTGGGTGTGGCTGGCGAGAGACTTGCACGTGAAAGCCAATTCACTAGTGCCAGCAAAAAGAAGAGCGTAGTTTTGTCCATTGAGTCGAAGTTAGCTATTCCTGGAAAGATATCCAAAGGAGCCGCTCAAGCTGGACTCACAGAAGAGTATGGCATTAGGAAAGCAACGATAACAGAGGTCAAGAAATAACGAAGCCAAACTTTGAGGTACTCTTGATAGTCAGATCTCTGGGAAAGGGAGGCAAGGCACTTCCCCATTGCTAAGAGAGAAGGCAGCAGAACTCCATGAGAAGTTACATGAAGGAGAATCAGATTATTGGCACTGCAGGCTACTGATATGAGAAAAGTGTTGCAGGCAGCACTCGGAGACATGATGGTCCGTAAATGAGTGAGAATCCGACCTGCAGGAAGAGGCATGAATCTTGAATCTTTATTTATTTATTTATTTTTATTTTTATTTTTTTAATTTTATTTTTTATTATTTTTTTTTAAAAATTAATTTATTAATTTATTTTTTGTACAGAAACTGTTGTGATCAACAACACAATACGTACAACACTACTGTAAACAAATGTATGAATGTGTGTGTACAAGACAGTATGACAGATACTGAGGACATAACTGCTTCTCCTCATAGGACCAGAAAGTAAGCTCTTCACATCCCAAGGCCCTGTAGATAAAAATCGTTAATGATATTAGCATTCAGACACTGCTGGGTCAGTATTTTAACTATATTCATGGGTTTATAATGACATTCATGTTTTTGTGTATCTGACTTTTACCCCTTTTCCAAACTATGATAAGTCTGCCCAGTGTATGTCTACCATACCTGCCAGTGTATGTCTACCATACCTGCCAGTGTATGTCTACCATACCTGCCAGTGTATGTCTACCATACCTGCCCAGTGTATGTCTACCATACCTGCCAGTGTATGTCTACCATACCTGCCAGTGTATGTCTACCATACCTGCCAGTGTATGTCTACCATACCTGTCCAGTGTATGCCTACCATACCTGCCAGTGTATGTCTACCATACCTGCCCAGTGTATGTCTACCATACCTGCCAGTGTATGCCTACCATACCTGCCCAGTGTATGTCTACCATACCTGCCAGTGTATGTCTACCATACCTGCCAGTGTATGTCTACCATACCTGCCCAGTGTATGTCTACCATACCTGCCAGTGTATGTCTACCATACCTGCCAGTGTATGTCTACCATACCTGCCAGTGTATGTCTACCATACCTGCCAGTGTATGTCTACCATACCTGCCAGTGTATGTCTACCATACCTGCCAGTGTATGTCTACCATACCTGCCAGTGTATGTCTACCATACCTGCCAGTGTATGTCTACCATACCTGCCAGTGTATGTCTACCATACCTGCCAGTGTATGTCTACCATACCTGCCAGTGTATGTCTACCATACCTGCCAGTGTATGTCTACCATACCTGCCAGTGTATGTCTACCATACCTGCCAGTGTATGTCTACCATACCTGCCAGTGTATGTCTACCATACCTGCCAGTGTATGTCTACCATACCTGCCCAGTGTATGTCTACCATACCTGCCAGTGTATGTCTCATACCTGCCAGTGTATGTCTACCATACCTGCCAGTGTATGTCCACCATACCTGCCAGTGTATGTCCACCATACCTGCCAGTGTATGTCTACCATACCTGCCAGTGTATGTCTACCATACCTGCCAGTGTATGTCTACCATACCTGCCAGTGTATGTCTACCATACCTGCCAGTGTATGTCTACCATACCTGCCAGTGTATGTCTACCATACCTGCCAGTGTATGTCTACCATACCTGCCAGTGTATGTCTACCATACCTGCCAGTGTATGTCTACCATACCTGCCAGTGTATGTCTACCATACCTGCCAGTGTATGTCTACCATACCTGCCAGTGTATGTCTACCATACCTGCCAGTGTATGTCTACCATACCTGCCAGTGTATGTGTACCATACCTGCCAGTGTATGTCTACCATACCTGCCCAGTGTATGTCTACCATACCTGCCAGTGTATGTCTCATACCTGCCAGTGTATGTCTACCATACCTGCCAGTGTATGTCCACCATACCTGCCAGTGTATGTCCACCATACCTGCCAGTGTATGTCCACCATACCTGCCCAGTGTATGCCTGCCAGTGTATGTCTCATACCACCTGGCCAGTGTATGTCTACCATACCTGCCCAGTGTATGTCTACCATACCTGCCCAGTGTAAGTCTACCATACCTGCCAGTGTATGTCTACCATACCTGCCAGTGTATGTCTACCATACCTGCCAGTGTATGTCTACCATACCTGCCAGTGTATGTCTACCATACCTGCCAGTGTATGTCTACCATACCTGCCCAGTGTATGTCTACCATACCTGCCCAGTGTATGTCTACCATACCTGCCAGTGTATGTCTACCATACCTGCCCAGTGTATGTCTACCATACCTGCCAGTGTATGTCTACCATACCTGCTAGTGTATGTCTACCATACCTGCCAGTGTATGTCTACCATACCTGCCCAGTGTATGTCTACCATACCTGCCCAGTGTATGTCTCATACCTGCCCAGTGTATGTCTGCCATACCTGCCAGTGTATGTCTACCATACCTGCCAGTGTATGTCTACCATACCTGCCAGTGTATGTCTACCATACCTGCCAGTGTATGTCTACCATACCTGCCCAGTGTATGTCTACCATACCTGCCAGTGTATGTCTACCATACCTGCCCAGTGTATGTCTACCATACCTGCCAGTGTATGTCTACCATACCTGCCAGTGTATGTCTACCATACCTGCCAGTGTATGTCTACCATACCTGCCAGTGTATGTCTACCATACCTGCCAGTGTATGTCTACCATACCTGCCAGTGTATGTCTACCATACCTGCCAGTGTATGTCTACCATACCTGCCAGTGTATGTCTACCATACCTGCCAGTGTATGTCTACCATACCTGCCAGTGTATGTCTACCATACCTGCCAGTGTATGTCTACCATACCTGCCAGTGTATGTCTACCATACCTGCCAGTGTATGTCCACCATACCTGCCAGTGTATGTCTACCATACCTGCCAGTGTATGTCTACCATACCTGCCAGTGTATGTCTACCATACCTGCCAGTGTATGTCTACCATACCTGCCCAGTGTATGTCTCATACCTGCCAGTGTATGTCTACCATACCTGCCAGTGTATGTCTACCATACCTGCCAGTGTATGTCTGCCATACCTGCCAGTGTATGTCTACCATACCTGCCAGTGTATGTCTACCATACCTGCCAGTGTATGTCCACCATACCTGCCAGTGTATGTCTACCATACCTGCCAGTGTATATCTACCATACCTGCCCAGTGTGTGTAATAGTTGAGCTACCATACCTGCCTAGTGTCAGAAGTGTCTAAGAGCCAGACCTCTCCAGATCTCTCCTTGCAGTGTCTGAGAGACAGACCTCTCCTTGCAGTGTCTGAGAGCCAGACCTCTCCTTGCAGTGTCTGAGAGCCAGACTTCTCCTTGCAGTGTCTGAGAGCCAGACCTTTCTCTCAACGAACTCCCAGTTGACATAGAGGAGATACAATGACTTTCCCGATGACCAACTTAAATTTGCTCACTCGATGTTTCGGCTAGATACTCTAGCCTTCATCAGGAATAGTCTTTCCTCCTTAGTTTGATGAACAAACCTCTTCTACAGTGTCTGATAGCCAGATTTAGATATATTTTAGAAGTAGTGTCACAATAGAAATGTAGATAAATAACCTCATAATACCCACAAAAAATCTGCGGAAAGCAGTGACATACTCCTCTTTTGGGTTTTGATCATAAGGCTTGGCAGAGAACAACCCTTCTCTCTCCCCCCCCCCCCCCCCCCCCCCCCCCTTCCCTAAACCCTGCATATGTCCCTGAGAATACCCTAATACACCGCAGAGATTCTTGATAGACCCAGCAGAGATATCCTGATACACCCAGCAGAGATACTTAGATACACCCAGCAGAGATGCCAGATACATGCAGCAGATATACCAGATACACACAGCATAGATGCCAGATAAACACAGCAGAGATGCCAGATACACACAACAGAGATGCCAGATACACACAGCAGAGATGCCAGATACACACAACAGAGATGCCAGATACACACAGCAGAGATGCCAGATACACGCAGCAGATATACCAGATACACACAGCAGAGATGCCAGATACACACAACAGAGATGCCAGATACACACAGCAGAGATGCCAGATACACACAGCAGAGATGCCAGATACACACAGCAGAGATGCCTAGATAAATGAGGCAGAGATGCCAGATACACATAGCAGAGATGCCAGATACACACAGCAGAGATACCAGATACACACAACAGAGATGCCAGATACACACAGCAGAGATGCCAGATACACACAGCAGAGATGCCAGATACACGCAGCAGATATACCAGATACACACAGCAGAGATGCCAGATACACACAACAGAGATGCCAGATACACACAGCAGAGATGCCAGATACACACAGCAGAGATGCCTAGATAAATGAGGCAGAGATGCCAGATACACATAGCAGAGATGCCAGATACACACAGCAGAGATACCAGATACACACAACAGAGATGCCAGATACACACAGCAGAGATACCAGATACACACAACAGAGATGCCAGATACACACAGCAGAGATGCCAGATACACACAGCAGAGATGCCAGATACACGCAGCAGAGATGCCATATACACACAGCAGAGATACCAGATACACACAACAGAGATGCCAGATACACACAGCAGAGATGCCAGATACACACAGCAGAGATGCCAGATACACACAGCAGATATACCAGATACACACAGCAGAGATGCTAGATACACACAGCAGAGATGCCAGATACACACAGTGCTCAGAGATGCCAGATACACACAGTAGAGATGCCAGATACACACAGCAGAGATGCCAGATATACACAGCAGAGATGCCAGATACACACAACAGAGATGCCAGATACACACAGCAGAGATGCCAGATACACACAGCAGAGATGCCAGATACACACAGCAGAGATGCCAGATACACACAACAGAGATGCCAGATACACACAGCAGAGATGCGTAGATACACACAGCAAAGATGCCAGATACACACAGCAGATATACCAGATACACACAGCAGAGATGCCAGATACACACAACAGAGATGCCAGATACACACAGCAGAGATGCCAGATACACACAGCAGATATACCAGATACACACAGCAGAGATGCCAGATACACACAGCAAAGATGCCAGATACACGCAGCAGAGATGCCAGATACACACAGCAGAGATGCCAGATACACACAGCAGAGATGCCAGATACACACAGCAGAGATGCCAGATACACGCAGCAGAGATGCCAGATACACGCAGCAGAGATGCCAGATACACGCAGCAGAGATGCCAGATACACACAGCAGAGATGCCAGATACACACAGCAGAGATGCCAGATACACACAGCAGAGATGCCAGATACACACACCTAGATACACACAGCAGAGATGCCAGATACACGCAGCAGAGATGCCAGATACACACAGCAGAGATGCCAGATAAACACAGCAGAGATGCCAGATACACACAGCAGAGATGCCAGATACACGCAGCAGAGATGCCAGATACACGCAGCAGAGATGCCAGATACACGCAGCAGAGATGCCAGATACACACAGCAGAGATGCCAGATACACACAGCAGAGATGCCAGATACACACAGCAGAGATGCCAGATACACGCAGCAGAGATGCCAGATACACACAGCAGAGATGCCAGATACACGCAGCAGAGATGCCAGATACACACAGCAGAGATGCCAGATACTCACAGCAGAGATGCCAGATACATGCAACAGAGATGCCAGATACACACAGCAGAGATGCCAGATACTCACAGCAGAGATGCCAGATACACACAGCAGAGATGCCAGATACACACAGCAGAGATGCCAGATACACACAGCAGAGATGCCAGATACACACAGCAGAGATGCCAGATACTCACAGCAGAGATGCCAGATACACACAGCAGAGATGCCAGATACACACAGCAGAGATGCCAGATACACACAGCAGAGATGCCAGATACACACAGCAGAGATGCCAGATACACACAGCAGAGATGCCAGATACACACAGCAGAGATGCCAGATACACACAGCAGAGATGCCAGATACACACAGCAGAGATGCCAGATACACACAGCAGAGATGCTAGATACACACAGCAGAGATGCCAGATACACACAGCAGATATACCAGATACACACAGCAGAGATGCTAGATACACACAGCAGAGATGCCAGATACTCACAGCAGAGATGCCAGATACACACAGCAGATATACCAGATACACACAGCAGAGATGCCAGATACACACAGCAGAGATGCCAGATACACACAGCAGAGATGCCAGATACACACAGCAGAGATGCCAGATACTCACAGCAGAGATGCTAGATACACACAGCAGAGATGCCAGATACTCACAGCAGAGATGCCTAGATACATACAGCAGATATACCAGATACACACAGCAGAGATGCCAGATACACACAGCAGAGATGCCAGATACACACAGCAGAGATGCCAGATACACACAGCAGATATACCAGATACACACAGCAGAGATGCTAGATACACACAGCAGAGATGCCAGATACTCACAGCAGAGATGCCTAGATACACACAGCAGATATACCAGATACACACAGCAGAGATGCCAGATACTCACAGCAGAGATGCCAGATACACACAGCAGAGATGCCAGATATACACAGCAGAGATGCCAGATACACACAGCAGATATACCAGATACACACATTAGAGATGCCAGATACACACAGCAGAGATGCCAGATACACACAGCAGAGATGCCAGATACTCACAGCAGAGATGCCTAGATACACACAGCAGATATACCAGATACACACAGCAGAGATGCCAGATACTCACAGCAGAGATGCCAGATACACACAGCAGAGATGCCAGATACACACAGCAGATATACCAGATACACACAGCAGAGATGCCAGATACACACAGCAGATATACCAGATACACACAGCAGAGATGCCAGATACACGCAGCAGAGATGCCAGATACACACAGCAGAGATGCCAGATACACACAGAAGAGCTGCCAGATACACAGCCTATATACAATGGAATTCCAAATAAGGAATGGTGCATTTTCCATGGATGACATCACCATCTTGCATCTTCTCTGAAAATCAATAGTTAAAGTCATAGTCTCTGGGAAGGTGACTCGAAGGCAGCTGTTATAGGTCAGAGTGGGGACATGACGGTCCCAGTTAGTTAATGAATTATTCATGAGCTGTTGAAGTGAATTGCTGAGCGCAGCAAAATATTTTCCCTGTCAGTAAAAGAGGCAGCAAACTTGTAAACCACGACAACACGTTGGTAAGACGTGCTGTTGTGTAGAAGAACTCCCTCATCAGACCATTCCACATGTACGATGACCCTGCTTTTTCATCAGTCCTGCACTTCATTATAAGACTCGAGTTCTCTCCCTCTCTCTATCTGTTTGTGTGTGTGTGTGTGTATATGCATGCAAGTATGCTGTGCTTCATGATGGGTGAAAGATCTAGCTGAAGTATGGACCAAAAAAGATAAACCGTTGTACAAGTAGCTATTACTCATTACACAAGTCTGTGAATAACAAGTGAATAACAAGTGCATTGGAACTTTTCTCAAGAAGTCTATAGCAATTACTATTACAATTACTGCTACCAACACTGCAGGGAAAGATCAAGAGACAGTAGCTAGCCATAGTCTTGCTATAGTATCTCACACAAGGATAGTTAGCTACAGTGCTGGAGCACTTGCTAGCTATAGTCTTGCTAGCCATTCTCTATCACAAGGATAGTTAGCTACAGAGCAGGAGCTATAGTCTTGCTAGCCATCCTCTCTCACACAAGGATAGTTAGCAGGAGCACTTGCTAGCTATAGTCTTGCTAGCCATCCTCTCTCACACAAGGATAGTTAGCAGGAGCACTTGCTAGCTATAGTCTTGCTAGCCATCCTCTCTCACACAAGGATAGGTAGCAGGAGCACTTGCTAGCTATAGTCTTGCTAGCCATCCTCTCTCACACAAGGATAGTTAGCAGGAGCACTTGCTAGCTATAGTCTTGCTAGCCATCTCTCTCACACAAGGATAGTTAGCTACAGAGCAGGAGCACTTGCTAGATATAGTCTTGCTAGCCATCCTCTCTCACACATTACCTACAGGCAGAGATTTATACAAACAGAGTAGGCCAGAAAGCTACAGAGAGCTGTTAGCCAGCCTCTCTTACGCAAGACGAGTTAGCTACAGGCCAGAGAGCTACAGAGCAGGTTGAGGCAGGACCTCATACATGTAACCTCATACATGTATAAAGCTAGCCAGTATGTAATCTCACAAGCACAACAGAAATGTGAAATAAGAAGTTGGTGATGCCATTGTGGGGGGGAAAGGAAGGGTCATTCTGCCTCAGAGAGTCATTCCACCACACTATGATGGGATTTTGTGGGGCAGTCATTTTAAGGCGAGTAGCACTCTAGACTATGACAATGCCACCACACAACACAACATGTCTTGCTCATTCAGTGCTAGTTGAGATCGGGTCCTTCCCTGAACTGTCACCTCCAGGAGAGTGACTTCCTTTGGGTTCTCCTGTCAGACAGTTATCTGGCCAGGATTTGGCTGTGCCACCTGAAGGGAAGCTGTGGCTAATTAATTAAGTGAAGCCATAATAGGTAATCAGCATGAAATATGGTTATGTCTGCTACCGCTCCATGACCACTAGAAAGTGGTTGAGGATACTGTTTCCTTCCTTCCAAGTAGCCGACATCTGGTGGGGACATTGTTGGTAGACCACAGATCTGCTGGTCTGTTTTTTTCTTTCGTGAGTTGTTCTTGCCAAGGAAAGATCTCTGGCATGCTCACATCTTGGGTGGTATCTTCCTTTGAGACCTTTGCCTTTCTTTCTGCTCACTCCTGCTGGGACATCTGCCAGAAGATTGTGTGTCAAACTCGTTCTCTTGAATATTTGTCTCTGCAGTGATTTGTTTTTTTCACTGGGCCTCTAGAAGTCAGTGCAAGGGCAGTCTGGAGCATCTAGCTTCTGATGTGTGATTGGTGGGGCTGTGACCCTCTCCCGTCTGGAGTTAAGACACAATGGGTCAGTCAATCTGGCTAAGGCAGGCCCTCTCCTGAGGCACTTAGTCTCTGTGATGTCTTCATCTCTATGATAGCTTGGTCCCTGTGATATCTTCATCTCTATGATATCTTGGTCTCTGTGATGTCTTGGTCTCTGTGATACCTTGGTCTCTGTGATATCTTGGTCTCTGTGATATCTTGGTCTCTGTGATATCTTGGTCTCTGTGATATCTTGGTCTCTGTGATATCTTGGTCTCTGTGATATCTTGGTCTCTGTGATACCTTGGTCTCTGTGATACCTTGGTCTCTGTGATATCTTGGTCTCTGTGATATCTTGGTCTCTGTGATATCTTGGTCTCTGTGATATCTTGGTCTCTGTGATATCTTGGTCTCTGTGATATCTTGGTCTCTGTGATACCTTGGTCTCTGTGATACCTTGGTCTCTGTGATACCTTGGTCTCTGTGATATCTTGGTCTCTGTGATATCTTGGTCTCTGTTATATCTTAATCTCTGTGATATCTTGGTCTCTGTGATATCTTGGTCTCTGTGATATCTTGGTCTCTGTGATATCTTGGTCTCTGTGATATCTTGGTCTCTATGATATCTTGGTCTCCGTGATATCTTGTGTCGTCGGTGTCTTGGACTCTATTATGGAGTATGCTGCATACTCTCTAAATTGGTTTGTCCATATTTAAAAATAGTGGACAGCACCCCCAACCCCAACCTTGCTCATATCTCAGCTAAAACTAGCTTTGTGGCTGCCTCAATAATGGCATTAGGTGGTCCAGCATTAGGTGGTCCAGCATTAGGTGGTCCAGCCATTAGGTGGTCCAGCATTAGGTGGTCCAGCCATTAGGTGGTTCAACCAATAAGTCCAACCCTTTAGGTGGTCCAGCATTAGGTGGTCCAGCCATTAGGTGGTCCAGCATTAGGTGGTCCAGCCATTAGGTGGTCCAGCCCTTTAGGTGGTCCAGCCATTAGGTGGTCCAGCCATTAGGTGGTCCAGCCATTAGGTGGTCCAGCCCTTTAGGTGGTCCAGCATTAGATGGTCCAGCCATTAGGTGGTTCAGCATTAGATGGTCCAGCCATTAGGTGGTCCAGTGGTCCAGCCATTAGGTGGTCCAGCCATTAGGTGGTCCAGCCCTTTAGGTGGTTCAGCATTAGATGGTCCAGCCATTAGGTGGTCCAGCCATTAGGTGGTCCAGCCATTAGGTGATAGCATTAGGTCCATTAGGTGGTCCAGCCATCAACCATTAGGTGGTCCAGCCCTTTAGGTGGTCCAGCCATTAGGTAATCCAGCCATTAGGTGGCCCAGCCATTAATGGTCCACATTAGCAAGTGTGAAAAACCTTGAGATTATCTTCAATCATTGGAAGGTGTGATAGCACTTCTTATATTTGTTTTTGTTTTTGACTCGTATTTTAAAATGGTACACAAACATAACACAGTCTATATCTCGGCTAAAACTCATAAATGGCTTTAGCCGATTTTGAACCCCCCCCCCAAAAAACCCCAAAAAAACAACAACCCAACAACAACAAACTTCGAGCGAGCTTTGAATCCTGCGAAGGTAGTAAACATGCAGCCAATTCAATCTTCAAATCTCATGTCTAATCTCATGTCTACGTATCTATCCAATGCATCACTTGCGTATAGTATCACTTGCATATAGTATGTCTGATAGTTTTACTACCAAAAAGACTGTCCAATGCATTGCAGTGACGAATCCGTTTCTCTCTTCAGCAAAACACCTGAAAATTGGTAAAAGGTCAATAATGTCATAAACAACTTTAGTAGTTTAACAGCACACCTTCAACAATAAAAGCTTATAATTATGTGTATTGTATGCATGTGTGCCTACTTAACAATAATCATGGTAACTAAATATTAACAGGTTAGTACTGGTGTTATGCTGAGTAACTTCTTGTAGATGGCTATATACTTGACTATTAAAAGAATGAAGTAATAGAAATTAACCCTATAGCATCTCATTATTCCTGATGAAAGAGCATCTAGCCGAAACATCGAGAAGCAAATTTAAGTTGATTGTTTAAAAAAAAAGTTGTTACAATCGACGATGTCAACTGAGAGTTGGTCAAGAGAAAATAACATTTTAATATATTCTTTAAGATTTCTCTTCTGTTTTTGTTTTTGGTTTTGGTGCCAAACCTTCCAACCGAAATACAGTACTTCAACTTCAATTTTCATCAGGGCTAACTAAAAAACCACGCAACACATCCACACTCGTTGGCAACATGTTTCACACAACAAATGCATGATCCGTCTGAATAACAGTGTATATGCCTGCAATGCATCAGACAGACGAAGATGGGTGTGGTTTCACATGCATAGTCTTGCTAGTTGAGACCCAGCAACCAGGTAGCTCCAGCTCTACATCTCAATTGAAGCGCTGATCTCTAGGTGTAACATGATGTGCAGTGTCCCCTTCACAAGCAACTGGCTGGCTCTATCAATCACAGAGGTCTCTTCCCACAAGATTCGGTGGTGCTGGTTCCATGCATGCTCTGCAATAGCAGATTTCTCAAGGCAGATAAACAAAACAGCTGATCGGAAGAGAAACCTCGAAGTGCTTGATGTCAGCTTTTAAAAAAATTAAAAAAGAAGGGGCTTATGTCGAAAACAAACATTTGCATGACCCTTTACCTATTAAATCTGTATCATATTTGGACAACATACAACGCCATGCAAATTATTGTTATATTAATAGGTAAGGGAGTCCTGTAAATGTTTGTTGTCTACATTGTATTAATAGGTAAAGGGTCCTGTAAATGTTTGTTGTCTACATTGTATTAATAGGTAAAGGGTCCTGTAAATGTTTGTTGTCTACATTGTATTAATAGGTAAAGGGGTGTAAATGTTTGTTGTAAATGTTTGTTGTCTACATTGTATTAATAGGTATAGGTAAAGGGTCCTGTAAATGTTTGTTGTCGACATTGGTGAATTCTTGTTTCATTTCTTTATCGAAAGACAACTATACTATCTATTTATCTATCTATATTTCCATAGCTCGTCCCCCTCCCACCCGCCCCCTTGCATAATTTGGGTAATAAGTCATTCATAAGAACTTAATCACTAAAACACCCAATGGACGTCCACAACTACTCTGTGTTTTTTTTATTGTGGGGAAAAGGTGAGGGTAGCAGAGATAGTCGATGATGCGATCAAGCTAGGTCTTGTGGTGTATATAACCAGAGCAAATGACCCCCCCCCCCCACACACACACACATTCTTAGTTCTGTCTGTTGACTGCCTGTGATTCTATATCTCTCAGCCCTTTCTAACTGCCTGTGTTTCTATCCCTCGGCCCTTTCTGACTGCCCCAGTTTCTATATCTCTCGGCCCTTTCTGACTGCCTGTGTTTCTATATCCCTCGCTGCCCCAGTTTCTATATCTCTCGGCCCTTTCTGACTGCCCCAGTTTCTATATCTCTCGGCCCTTTCTGACTTCTATATCCCTCGCTGCCCCAGTTTCTATATCTCTCGGCCCTTTCTGACTGCCTATGTTTCTATATCCCTCGGCCCTTTCTGACTGCCTCAGTTTCTATATCTCTCAGCCCTTTCTGACTGCCTGTGTTTCTATATCCCTCGGCTCTTTCTGACTGCCTCAGTTTCTATATCTCTCAGCCCTTTCTGACTGCCCCAGTTTCTATATCTCTCAGCCCTTTTTGACTGCCTGAGTTTCTATATCTCTCTAATTTTTCTGACTGCATATCTCAGCCATTTCTGACTGCCTGTGTTTCTATATCCCTTGGCCATTTCTGACTGCCTCAGTTTCTATACCTCTCAGCCCTTTCTGACTGTCTCAGTTTCTATATCTCTCAGCCCTTTCTGACTGCCTGAGTTTCTTTGTCCTCAGTAGGTACTATGGATAAGGGTAATGCCTACAGTATGCTTCTATGTGCGAAGTACGTATAAGCATGCCCCAGGTGCTGGCCAAAAAGTGCCCCATGGCTGCTTTTGCAACTAGTTGGTATGCCTTGGTCTCTAATTGTACTCTCTCGATATTTCGACTTGATGCTCTAGTCTTCATCAGGAATTGGACTCCTAGCCTTGCATCACATGGGAAGCAGAGTTACTGGTCTATGTACCTTGGTTTCTGGGGTGCCTTGGTTTCTGTGGTCTTGGTCTCTATGGTGCCTTGGTCTCTATGGTGCCTTGGTCTCTGTGGTGCCTTGTTCTCTGTGGTGCCTTTGTCTCTATTGTGCCTTTGTCTCTATGGTGCCTTGGTCTCTGTGGTGCCTTGGTATCTTGGTCTGGGGCACTGCCTTGGTCTCTATGATGCTTTGGTCTCTGTGGTTGCCCCTGGTCTCTGTGGTGCTTTTAACCCACTCACCGTCATAAGCGTATATATACGTCCAAACCACATGATTATCGGTGAAAAATCATTAAAAATCAATCGTTCGGTTGTAAATTAAGATATGAATATAAAAAAATAGCTCAATTCTTACTCTACGTACGTGCCGAATATAAGAGCCGTACGGGTTCGGTAACTAAGGTAAAGTAAAATAAAATCGCTGACCGTTCACTTTTTGAATAAGTTGGAAATGACGGTCAGACTAACTTTAGACCAAGTTCTTTCTAGGATTCAAGACGACGACTACGTCCTATCAGAGGATGAAAGTAGCAGCGAGGAAGGTGAAGTAATCTATTCCTAACTTGGGAAGAGTAGCATTGATCCTGAAATTGTGCTATCGATGGGTGGGAGATACTTTTTGGACAATTTTCTGGCGAGAGCGGTGCCGCTCGATAGTCTGTTTGGGCGGAGGATAGTCTAGCAGTGACGAAGAAGACTATGCCAGTGAGTTTTGTTTACTTGCTAGCTAAGTATGTTCTGGATAGAATGGTTTAGCTGTTCTTTCGTGGGACAATCCATATATAAATTCATTAGGTCGAGGAGGCAATACTTTTTGTTTATGTTGACATTATTCTTTTTAGGTATGGTGCAACCAACCCCTTCACTGTCACCCTTCCTCAAAGCCACTACTTGTGGAGTTCATATTCCTTCGGTTCATACTCATTCAAGGCCTGTTGGTCAGCGTAGTCGCAGAACTAGAGGCAGTAGTAGAGCTAGGAGTAGTCAACTTGGACGTCTGAGTACACGTAGTCAAGTAACTTCCAGTATTCATTTGGATACCTCAATGGCTTCTTGTACCAGTCATGTTTGATGCTACATACATTGTGTACCAAGTGTTATAAGAGTAAATGAAATGTGAAAATATATATTCCTAGATGGTGTCTATACATTACATTGTGGTAGTGTGTGGTAGTGTGGCACAATGATGTCTTCTTGTATGTTGC
This sequence comes from Cladorhizidae sp. MBARI D1340-BT2, assembly GCA_028752905.1. Lineage (NCBI taxonomy): Eukaryota > Metazoa > Porifera > Demospongiae > Poecilosclerida > Cladorhizidae > Cladorhizidae sp. MBARI D1340-BT2. The sequence continues at coordinate 10,192,036 of JAQNBH010000015.1, forward strand.
TGGCCAGCAAGCCTCCATCACTGTCTGAGTGGCTGAAAACACCTTGATTATATACCATACTAGAGGGGGAAATGAAATAAGGCCATATACGTGTGTGCACGTACATAGATCATATTACTACAATTGTTAATTATCTGTGAAACCAGAACTCAAAACTTCTAATTAGATTCATGACATTGTGGTTTGTTTCTATGGCAACTGTAGGTTACCACAATGTTGGTCATTATAAGGGCTTTCATGTGAACTATGGTTGCTAAGGACTTTAGTCAACCTTTGCTGAAATAGCATGTCTATGCAAGTCAATTTTTTGTAATTTTTCAAAATAAAGTCAACGGTGGAAGGGTTAAGCTCTGTGATATATTTGTCTGTGATATATTTTGGAGACAAATACACCTTGTTCTCTGTATCTTGGTCTTGTCTAAGCTGATGAAATAGCTTGTGGTCTAGCTGTCATTTTTGCCTTCCTCAGTTTCCTCTGAGCTGGTGTCTCTCTCTGTTCCGAGTGTAGTGAGACCCTTTCCATGGACCCTAGCCTTCCCCTGCACATCTCACAAAATATTTAAGAGGTTTTAATTGATATATTATTGGTAGGCGCATATATACCTACAGGCAAGCTGTAGTTACCAAGCTCTCCTTATGTGCAACCACATTGATTACTTCAGTAATAATTGGTTGACATGCTAGCCATGAATGCAGCAGTTTCTTTCAAACTCCTCCATCGAAGGGAGAATATGCTGTAGAATATTTTTCTAGTGTTGTAATTTGGCTAACTGGAAGGGGGGGAATATGGCAGTTATGAAATTTTATACCATGAACATTTTTGAGTTTTAGTTTCCCAAATTAGTTACCTACTCATCTAGCTAGTTGTCAATGGCCTGACAAAGCTGAATCAGCGTGTGATGATCACAAAGGCCATGGCGTGCACTACAAAAAGTTAATTAAACTCATCGAATAAGAGGTTCCTTCCCAGGTGGTAACTGAGAGACCAAGTAGAAGTTGATGTGACCAACTCATTCCTAAAAATCAGCACCTTTATCTCCATTCCACTCCCTATTGACTTTGAAGGGTCAAGTGGACTTATGAACATTTTTAAACTGGAAAATGCTAAACTAGGTATTTGACTGTATTTGACTGTGGTCTTTTCCAGGTCTTTTCCAGGTTTTTCCAGGTTTATTTCTGATTCATGGAAAATTACGTGCATGGGGAAATATTATGAATAGGTAACTGTGAATATGTTTATTTCTATTGGCCTAGGGGCGTAATAAATTAGCAGACTTGTGCAATAACAGGGACCTTGCTGAATATGTTTATGCATAGTCCTTTGTGGATTTTGTCTCCCTTTTTTAATCTCTCCCCCCCCCCCCCCCATACACACACACAAACACCACCTCCTCTACCCCAGGAAGGTCCATGTTCTACTGGTGCTGGATTGCGGCAGACCAAACCATGTCAGACAACATGGACGACCTCGTGGCCTTCAGTGTTGTCACTCTTTTCCTTTACTACCTCCTGCACTTTGTCTTCTGGGTCTTCTCTCTTGTCATCATGCTTGTGGGGAGCTGCATCATGTGGAGTCACCTCGCTGCCAGCAGTGAGACAAGGAAGTTTGTCATCAAGCAGAACCTGGTGTACGTCTTTGTCCTGGCCATTGAGACCATCATCATTATCCCTCTCTGGATCTCGCAGTTGGTCCTGCTCAAAATCATGATCCCAGTCGAACAAAGAGTCCAGTACCACACGCACGCTGATTTTCGCCTGGCTGTTGTCTTTGCAGTTGTGCACAGCTTGAGAGGCACGGTGGATCTTATTGTGTGGGTGTGGAACTTCTCCATCGGACCAACAGATATCGCTTACTGCTTCAAGAGGTACAAGATCAGGTTCTCCATCAAGAAGGAGCTTCAGGTCCCTGCCCCTCCTATGTCACCCTCCTCCCTCAACCTCCGGACACCTCTCCTCGTCGCAAACAAGGAGGATAACCTGGTGAACAAGGCGCTCCGACGTGATGCCATATATTGCATCAATGTGGGTATCCTAGAGTCCATTCAGGTGTACCACGATTGGTCTGCGAAGGATCTTCGTGTGGGCTCTGTGCGGGAGCCTTTCTCGGCAGAGGCACTGATGGAAATGGACCAAGAAAACCAGCGCAAAGAGTTGGCTCTTCTCTACACCAACCCTAACTACCGCGAGCAGGTCATAAAGAAGATCCGGTTCCCATCCTCCTCTGGGCATCAAAAATACTTCACCTTCATTGACCTGGAGCCCACGGTCTTTAACCTGCTGCGAGATTTAAATGGCATTACCTCGAGCTCTTACCAGCATTCTTTTGCAAAAAAAACCCTGGCAGACATTGACTGCAGCTCGATGCTGGAGAAATTTGCTGAAGGAAAGAGCGGAAGCTTCTTCTACTTCACTCATGACTACCGCTTCATCATCAAGACCATCAGCACCGCAGAGGAGCGGTTTCTGCGGAAGATTGCACATGGCTACTACAGACACATGCAGGAGAATGAAGACAGTCTCATTATTCGTTTTTTTGGCCTTCACAAGATCAGACTGGCCCCAGAGCAGAGATACATAACTGTGGTGGTGATGGAAAATGTTTTCTATAACGCTGATGAGCTCAAGATGCACCGGAAGTTTGACCTGAAGGGCTCATGGGTGGGTCGAAGGTCACTGAAAGCTAATCAAATGATGGACAGGTACAAGGGAACGCTTAAGGACCTTGACCTTGGGGAAGAGAAGATCTTCATCGGAGCTGAACTGAAGGAGCAACTGATGGAACAGCTGAGGAAAGATGTCCAGTTCATGACCAGCTTGCATATCATGGATTATAGCCTCCTGCTTGGCATTCACCAGCATAGCAGCTTAGGAACCCCTTGTACTCCCATCTGCGAGTTAGACTTGGATGGCTTCACAGATGTGGACACTAGCGGTTCTCCCAAAGCCAAAAATAATGTACGTCATGTAGGATCAAAATTGAGAACTTATTCCAACAGAAGTGGCACTATGACTGCAAGTCTGTTTGGCCTGGACAACAGGGAGTATCACATTCCATGGTTCAGACAGGACTGTGGTGGGCTACGGAGCAGCAACTTAGACTCTTACAACAGTTGTAACTTAAGCACAGAACTGGATGCCGAGAGAGACAGTGTAGTCAATGTGGATACCCCTCCCGTTACTTACTTTCTTGGAGTGGTAGACATCCTACAGCAGTACACTTTGAGAAAGCGGCTGGAGCATGTGTGGAAGACTCGCGTTATGCGACAAGACGTCCATGGATTATCTGCTGTCAACGAGAGGGAATATGGCGAACGCTTTTTGAACTTCCTAGACAGCGTTATTCAATGAGAATTCACTTCATATGTGATGTTGATGAAAAAAGGGGAAAAAGAGATGGGACGGGGAGGAAAAAATAATGTGGAAAAAAAACTGTGCGCAGTAGTTGCTGTAGCAACTCTGATATATTATAGGAAATGAAAGCGATTTTCCTTTTAGGGATTTTTTGCGATCTACTGTTAATCCACTGTAGCTTGATCAGCAGAAGCGTCCTAGAGCATTGCTCGGCGGGCGACACTTCTGAACCGGTGTCAAAAGATGGCCAGCTATGCATCAAGAAGTTTGTTATAGTGATGACTCTGGAAAGCGGCCAGGTAAATTCGTTGGATACCAAACTTGGCTAATGTTAATACAGCATTCTACATTATAGGAGGGTACTGAAGCCATCTATGGAAATATTAATACTGCATATGATGCAGACAAAAAGAAAAAAGGTATCCTAAAGAAGCCTTTTCGTATTGAAATTGACAAGAGTGAAGTGATTGTAAACTATCGAGTTTACTATCGTGGAGTAAGTAGCTAGTATATATATATATTAATATGTACTATAATTCTACAACTGGCATTCATGGGAGGATTTCTGCAGTATGTGCCGCCAATGAGGCCATGTATATATTTTGCTTACATCTTATAAGTTGTGCTGCAATTGTGGATGCTACCTAGTGCAAGTAATAGTATTTCATGATTGTTTTATGCAATTTCTTGCCGTTAGTCTGCCAATGCACTTCCAAAAGAACATGTCATTGTTAGTTCGACCTTGGATTGCATAGACGACTGGTATAGTGACTATACCTCTTGTGGCAAATATGTCAATAAAGAAGGAGAAGCTGTTTGGGACAGTCAGGTGTGTTCAATATTAGATTTTCAACTGAGGAGTGAGGTGAGCTACACACAGGGTCATTGAACACACAGGCTCATTGAAGAGAGGGTCATTGAAGAGAGCAATTATTTTTCTGCAAGTTTGTACATGGGGGATCTATTAAGAAGCTACTGGGGCACATGTCAGACCTGTCGGGCACATGGATTTTTTAATATTATTATTTTAAAAAAATTAGGATTTACATCGGTTACTCGGGGGAGTAAGAACCATGGAGGCTGTGGGGGCCATAGCCACCCAATATTCAACAGCTAGGGGACCGCCCCCCCCCAATAATATGAAGGGTGTATCATTGCTTACACCTCTACTATCTATGTAAACTTGGCACAAAATAGCTCAGTAGGTGGTTAATTAACCAAGGGGAGACAGTTGCTATTTTTTTAATTTTAATTATGGTTACAATTTTAGAGCTCCGTAGATTCTGCAAACTTCATGGTATGGACTTGATGTATAGCTCAAAAGATAGGTCTCTCTGTGTGCTCTCTTTTGATACTAAACTAGATGGACTACCCGTACTGGTGCCATGCAAGCCATAATCAACAACTATGAAGCACTAAGGAAAGCAATGGAGATTTATGCATGACTGTTCTAGACGAGCAAATGGTATGCTATCGCTTATGGATAAATTCTGCACATATTTTGGATTGGAGCTATCGGTATTAATCTTCAGTATGAATCAACAGCTGTCCATTACCCTTCAGGCAGAGGAGACTAATGTTGATGACTGTTTTATGGACTTGTGCATTCACTCACCTGAGAGAATTCGTACCGATCATCATTTTAAATCTTTCTATGGTTCTGTAGTAGTGAAAGCCTCGAAAGTGTGTTGTGATCCTCCTGTTCTATATACCTCGCCAAAGGCAGTTTCCAAGGAGATTAGATCATGGAGCACCACAGCATACCTTTACGAGGATTATTATAGAAAGGAGTATTTTGAGGCAATTGACCGTATGAAGGGTGAACTACAGAGACAATTTCAGCAAGGAAACTTCATTTTCGTGAGACTAGAATCATTGTTGGTGGACAGGGCAAATGGCAAAAGTGTTTCACTTTCTGCAAGACTGAAAGAGTTTATGGCAGTAATATCAACATTGATAAGTTGGAAATTCATTTAAAAATGATTCGAGATATAAATCAAGGCTACACCCTTGGATGGTATCACAATCCAGAAAGTGACCAGAGTTCAGACTATTTGTGACATTCTAAACCACCAATCTGGTCTCAAGAAAATCATCACAGAAGTCCACAAACTCATTAAAATCTATCTTACCATTCCAGTCACCACTTCAATCTGCTTTTCTGCTCTAAAATGCATAAAAGACTACCTTCGGAACTCCATGACACAAGAGAGGCTAAATCATTGTATGCATATGCGTCGCGAAAGAACAAATAAACTAGACCTTCTTGATGTGGCCAGAGAATTTATTTCTAGATGCGAGAGAAGGAAGAACTTTTTTGGATAATTTTTACTATTAGCTATAAAACATGTATTTGTTCTTTGCTCATTGTTCACTAGTCTTATTAAAAATATATATATGGGTCTCTGTGTTAGTGATTGGTTGTATGCATTCCCTTGACAGCAACATTCATCGGTTCGGCCCCCCCCCAATCCATTATATGTTCCTGCTCCACTGTTTATACTGAACTGTGGGGTCTTGTGTAAGTATATATGAGGCATGGCAGAATTTGTTGCTATTAGTGGACCTCAAGGTCTCTTGTCTAAAGCACAGTACTATTCAATAAAACTACAAATGTGCAGTGCATTATGCTTTAGCAATGTGTGTGTGCACGCAAATATAGCATACTGAAATTACTCTAGATTGGGGGAAATTTTTATGCTGAAAAATAAATGATAATGTATTCTTGGTAGCTCTGTATATGTAGATATGCCGGTCGTAGGTTTCTGGGTCATACTTGGAGCAATTGTAATGTTGGGCTCTTACTTCAGTGTATGCTCTTGATTTTCTCTGTGTTAGCTAAAGACTTGGATGAATTTTTTAAAAAATGCTGTAAGAAAAATAATTGTGTGCTACAGATGTTAGAACTAAATACTGCATTGGTTAAAAAAAGGGTCTTGTATCCCAAGTGCTGAAAATTAATTATTTTTCAATCGCAAGAAAATTGATTTTCAGTATGCAGGCCTGCCTACTTAGTCATGTTTTAGTGCCTAATGAACATACTGGTTAGTAGGGCTTTCTCTAGCCACAGATAACAATTTCAACTGGCTAACACTTTTATATATATCTTAGGAACAAGAATTACAACCAGTTCAGGCACTCAGGTTTTGAGAAACCCCCACTTTGGTTGCATGTAACTTTGGTAAAGTTATACCTATGAAACATGTAAAAGGCCCCACAGAGGATATATTTTGGGGCTATATATATATCCAGTGAAATGTGCAGAATCTAAGGAGCTCTAAAGTCATCATAACCACTAATTTATAATCTAGACACACACCCTTCACATGAACAACAAGGTTTTGTTAATTTATAATTTAGACACACACACCCTTCACATGAACAATTTGTTAATCTAGACACACACCCTTCACATGAACAACAAGGTTTTGTTAATTTATAATCTAGGTACACACCCTTCACATGAACAACAAGGTTTTGTTAATTTATAATCTAGACACACACCCTTCACATGAACAACAAGGTTTTGTTAATTTATAATCTAGACACACACCCTTCACATGAACAACAAGGTTTTGTTAATTTATAATCTAGACACACACCCTTCACATGAACAACAAGGTTTTCTTAATTTATAATCTAGACACACAACCTTCATGTGAACAACAAGGTTTTGTAATCTAGACACACACCCTTCACATGAACAACAAGGTTTTGTTAATTTATAATCTAGACACACACCCTTCACATGAACAACAAGGTTTTGTTAATTTATAATCTAGACACACACCCTTCACATGAACAACAAGGTTTTGTTAATTTATAATCTAGACACACACCCTTCACATGAACAACAAGGTTTTCTTAATTTATAATCTAGACCACACCCTTCACATGAACAACAAGGTTTTGTTAATTTATAATCTAGACACACACCCTTCACATGAACAACAAGGTTTTCTTAATTTATAATCTAGACACACAACCCTCATGTGAACAACAAGGTTTTGTAATCTAGACACACACCCTTCACATGAACAACAAGGTTTTCTTAATTTATAATCTAGACACACAACCCTCATGTGAACCACAAGGTTTGTAATCTAGACACACACCCTTCACATGAACAACAAGGTTTTGTTAATTTATAATCTAGACACAACACCCTTCACATGAACAACAAGGTTTTGTTAATTTATAATCTAGACACACACCCTTCACATGAACAACAAGGTTTTGTTAATTTATAATCTAGACACACACCCTTCACATGAACAACAAGGTTTTGTTAATTTATAATCTAGACACACCCTTCACATGAACAACAAGGTTTTGTTAATTTATAATCTAGACACACACCCTTCACATGAACAACAAGGTTTTGTTAATTTATAATCTAGACACACACCCTTCACATGAACAACAAGGTTTTCTTAATTTATAATCTAGACACACACCCTTCACATGAACAACAAGGTTTTGTTAATTTATAATCTAGACACACACCCTTCACATGAATAACAAGGTTTTCTTAATTTATAATCTAGACACACAACCCTCATGTGAACAACAAGGTTTTGTAATCTAGACACACACCCTTCACATGAACAACAAGGTTTTCTTAATTTATAATCTAGACACACAACCCTCATGTGAACAACAAGGTTTGTAATCTAGACACACACCCTTCACATGAACAACAAGGTTTTGTTAATTTATAATCTAGACACAACACCCTTCACATGAACAACAAGGTTTTGTTAATTTATAATCTAGACACACACCCTTCACATGAACAACAAGGTTTTGTTAATTTATAATCTAGACACACACCCTTCACATGAACAACAAGGTTTTGTTAATTTATAATCTAGACACACACCCTTCACATGAACAACAAGGTTTTGTTAATTTATAATCTAGACACACACCCTTCACATGAACAACAAGGTTTTCTTAATTTATAATCTAGACACACAACCCTCATGTGAACAACAAGGTTTTGTAATCTAGACACACACCCTTCACATGAACAACAAGGTTTTCTTAATTTATAATCTAGACACACAACCCTCATGTGAACAACAAGGTTTGTAATCTAGACACACACCCTTCACATGAACAACAAGGTTTTGTTAATTTATAATCTAGACACAACACCCTTCACATGAACAACAAGGTTTTGTTAATTTATAATCTAGACACACCCTTCACATGAACAACAAGGTTTTGTTAATTTATAATCTAGACACACACCCTTCACATGAACAACAAGGTTTTGTTAATTTATAATCTAGACACACACCCTTCACATGAACAACAAGGTTTTCTTAATTTATAATCTAGACACACAACCTTCATGTGAACAACAAGGTTTTGTAATCTAGACACACACCCTTCACATGAACAACAAGGTTTTGTTAATTTATAATCTAGACACCCCCCCCCCCCCCCACCCCCCCCCCCCTTCACATGAACATAAGTTCATTATAATATTAAAAAATCACTTCTATGAATCTGTAGTGTTTGTATTGCTCTATCAATCACATTGTTATAGCCACTCAAAGCTTGATGCTGGAAAGTAGCAGAGTTTGTGAGGTGGTTTCACCTCATCTTCCAACCTGCGGTTCCAAAAGATAAACTTATAACAAAACAAAAAGTGCCATAGTGCATTGGCTACATTTTGGATATGAATTAGGACCATAGCATGAATGTATGCAAAGCCATGATACTTTATAAAAAAACACGTGGTCAGATGTGGAGACCCTCTACTCTTAAATTGAAGAACTTCTTCGCAGATTAAGGAGTGAGCAGATGAACCAGTTAGTGTTGACCAGTTTATCTCATGTAAATTGAAGTCACCGAGAATAAATATTTTATTGCTAATCATGGTTGGGTCGAAAATGAAATCAATAAGTTGAAGACTTAAGATATAGCTGAGAGGAGAGTTCGGGGGTATATATGCTGTACATAGAGTAATAGAAGACTTGGGATGTAGCTGAGAGGAGAGTTCGGGGGTATATATGCTGTACATAGAGTAATAGAAGACTTGGGATGTAGCTGAGAGGAGAGTTCGGGGGTATATATGCTGTACATAGAGTAATAGAAGACTTGGGATGTAGCTGAGAGGAGAGTTCGGGGGTATATATGCTGTAAATAGAGTAATAGAAGACTTAAGATATAGCTGAGAGGAGAGTTCGGGGGTATATATGCTGTACATAGAGTAATAGAAGACTTGGGATGTAGCTGAGAGGAGAGTTCGGGGGTATATATGCTGTACATAGAGTAATAGAAGACTTGGGATGTAGCTGAGAGGAGAGTTCGTGGGGTATATATATGCTGTACATAAAGTAGTAGAAGACTTGAGAACAATTTCAATAGCAACCACTTCAAGGTCATAAGGACATTTTAATAATTTGGAAGGAATAGATTGCTAGATATCTGTAAGTATATTATACACCACATGGGAATTTCTATCATTACGGTAAATTGTATAATTTGAAGGTAGCAGTTCTTGGTTGAATATAATTATGGTCTAGCCATGTTTCAGTAATAGCGTATATTGTGTAGTGGGAAGTGTAGACAAAAGACTTATTTTACTACAGAAGTTCCACAAACAGGCATAAATGGAGTGTGTCAGTCAAGTACTGACCTTGTCAACTGCAAGTACAGGAGCAGATGGGGGCATTATGTGCTGAGGGAGTGGTGCATGTGGTGAGTGATCAATTTGTTGATGGGACTGAGGTTGATCATCAACAAGCTAATCCTGGACTAGATTCGGAATAGAGTTGGTTACTTGGCCATGTAATAAACATAATGGAGGATTGGTAGTAGCTAATATTTTTACGATCCTGCCTTCAGTTTTCTGCATTCTTGAAAGAATGGTGACTCTGTAACTCTTTGTTGAGGAGACATATCAAGTCTTCATGTACACTCCATGAGGAAGTGAGCTTCTTTTTGTAATGATTTTGGAAACATTTGTATCTCTGTTTATTGACCAGGAGAAGAAGAGGATTTTCAGCTGACTTGTTAAATTTGCCAAGCCAATGGCTATCATGGATGAGCTATGCAGGATTGAGCTGTCAAGATAAGATATTATAGAGCTAACCATGTTGAAATCAGAGCAGAACGATCAAATTTAGGGATTCCCTGTGGCCTCAGAGATTCCAAATGTACAGCATTGAGCTTCCTACCTGGTTAGGGTGGGATTACTAGCATTGCAGTCAGATAGTGCTTGATACATAGTTCTTCTATGCTGGTTGGGCCAATAAGTCATGGGTAGTTAGAAGTAGATATACTACTGAAGATAATGTTGTGTCTCCCAGTTCAGGGGACCTGTTTCCTATAGTTAATTTCGGATGAGATACTTCAAGGCTAATGATGAAATAGTGTATCAGAGTGCAAGAATCTCCTCTAGATTTCATCCTCTTGAGAGATTTGTTGTAAGCAGAGTTGGTGGAGATAAACATCTTGTGCCTAGTGGAAGGGTAACTGTGGACTTGAAAAGATTTTCAAAAGCCACATTGGGGAGTCCAGCACATTCCTCCATGGTGCCATGACAAGCATTGGACAGCGATCATGCCCACCTTTCTCAGCAGTGGACTCGATGTCACATTCTTGCAAGAGTCACAGATGAACTGATCTTTCTCTAGCTTCTGCTTCATTCATGGGGTGGAGCAGTAGTGACAGCTGCCATCTTTAGAGTAGACTTGTCATGAGCGAGTTGCCTTGCTTAGTCGAAACATGCTTTGTTGCTATTTAATAAAGTCAGTTGAAAACTACCGCACAAGTTTGAATAGTCATTCCCTTGCAGCAGTTGTACTCTCTGTGTGGTATGTGTGTATGTATGTGCTGTATCTGCAGGGATTTTGCTGCAAATGTGATTACAGTAAAAACAATATAACAAGAGGCAATATTACCTGTCAGGAAATTATAAAAACTGGCCAATTAGTAGCAGAAGATGAAAAGGTATACGTGTATGGATCTTCAGCTCATTGCATGAATCTGAGTGACCTGTGGTATGATATTTTTGAAGTGGAGTCTCCCAACTTGCATTATAATATCAGTGTGCAGCTGAAAACACTCGAAGTCACCAAACAAAATGATGAAGTAGTGCAAAAATGGAGAAGTATTTCGAATTTCTCTCTCAGCTCCGCTAAAAGTGGTGGCAGATCTCCTAGTGGAAGGGTATGAGTGTATATGCCATGCAGAATGTGAGAGCAGATCTGTACTGGAATTATGTGTTGTCTGCGTGGGTCTATAGTATATGGGCGTAGTGAGTGGAGAGAGAAAGGGTGTGTTCGGTGAGTGTGTGTGTGTGTGTGTTAGTGAGGATGTGTGTGTGACCAGTGAGGGTGTGTGTGCGTGTTCAATGAGGGCATGCGGGAGTGTGTGAGGGTATGTGTGTAAGCGTATGAAGGTGTGCATTTATTGTTGTGTGGTTTTGAGTGAGGATGTGTGTGAGTGTGCAGTGAGGATCAATGTGTGTGTGATTAAACATGAAGATGTGCATGGTGTTCAGTGAAGGTGCGAGTGTGCAGTGAGGGTGTGTGTGAGTGTACAGTGAGGGTGTGTGGTAATCTAATACTGATGCCTGGTCATCATCAGATCGTAGCTGACATAGAGGGAGACCTCCTTGGACATAGAGGACTCATGGATCTTTCTACGAAGCGTCTGCTCATTCCTTCTCTCAGAGTATGGCACAAAAAGACGACCCCTCCAGAATACCTAGTGAGTTCTCGCTATAAAAGCACTTTGTGTAGTCATGTTTGTGGCTGTTGTTCCTTCTCGCGAGCCCAGAATGGTCCAGATGACTGGCTTCTTGTGGATGAGCACTTGGTGGACTTGAGTGGCAGAGAATGCAACAAGGTGGGCGTTAGCTTTTCAGGATTCAGAAACCAAAATGCAAAGTGCTACCAGTTGCCCAAATCGTAAGTCTCCGATATTTTGCTGCTGTACTTTTCCACTGCAGGATTAATATATGTATGTATGTATGTGTGTATATGTGTATGTATGTATGTTTGTATGTATGTATGTATGCATGATATGGAGCAGGTGTTTCTCTAACCAACCTTCACTTTTCTGGAGGGCCGACAATGTAAGCAAAGGCATTTGTTGTAGTCTATTTAAGTTGACATGGTATGAATAGAAAATGTTCTTGTCCTCTCAACTGATTCAACATTCAATCATTCTGCTTGCTGACATGCCCCCTATTGCTGACATGCCCCATGTAGAGGCTTTATCATGCCACAAAATGTGTGTCAGCATATTTTGGCAAAGTCTATAAGAATGTTTAAAAAAATTTTTTGTCTGTTATTTGATGTTGTTAATTAAATAGTATCTGTTGTTTATCACCAGGAACGTCGAAGTCATGGCATTAAAGGGTTCTATATGATGCACAATTACGGAGAAATCCACAGATCCACCCATGTCAACAACAGAAGTTTCATTATGCGGATGGTTTACCCTGATCTGCACAATACCTTCATCACATTCCGTCTAGACGCCACCGACATATCCTTTGTCATCAACGTTGGAAAAGCTCGGATCGTGAAAGCTGAGGCGCGAGGCTTTAACAAGAGCACCTCCTCAACTGGCGAAGTGGTGGTCATTGTGCAGAACCAAGGGGATCTGACGCAGGATTTTATCGTTGCCCTGACAAAATGTTTTGGGCGGGAGGATCTACCATCTAGGAAGGTGAAGACTCAGCCAGGACGTTCTGAGGTGGTCATATTTCCACTGCTAGCGCACAACAGACGGAGAAAGAGCGTGCACTGCGAAGGTACGGTCAATCTCTATTTCTGTACTGTGGAAACTCATGCACCTTGCTTCTGTCTAATAGTCCAACTCTTTGACCTGACCTTTGCACTGTTGGGATCAGCCAAGCTGACGTTCAATGTGGAAGCTCCATGCTTTTGTTTCGGAGTATGTGGCTGCACTGTAAGTAGCGGTATATTAGGAGCTGCACTGTAAGCAGCTGTATTAGGAGTTGCACTGTAAGCAGCTGTATTAGAAGTTGCAGCTTGCTGTATTAGGAGCTGCACTGTAAGCAGCTGTATTAGGAGTTGCACTGTAAGCAGCTGTATTAGAAGTTGCAGCTTGCTGTATTAGGAGCTGCACTGTAAGCAGCTGTATTAGGAGTTGCACTGTAAGCAGCTGTATTAGGAGTTGCAGCTTGCTGTATTAGGAGTTGCACTGTAAGCAGCTGTATTAGGAGTTGCACTGTAAGCAGCTGTATTAGAAGTTGCAGCTTGCTGTATTAGGAGCTGCACTGTAAGCAGCTGTATTAGGAGTTGCACTGTAAGCAGCTGTATTAGAAGTTGCAGCTTGCTGTATTAGGAGCTGCACTGTAAGCAGCTGTATTAGGAGTTGCACTGTAAGCAGCTGTATTAGGAGTTGCAGCTTGCTGTATTAGGAGTTGCACTGTAAGCAGCTGTATTAGGAGTTGCACTGTAAGCAGCTGTATTAGGAGTTGCACTGTAGGCAGCTGTATTAGGAGTTGCACTGTAGGCAGCTGTATTAGGAGTTGCACTGTAAGCAGCTGTATTAGGAGTTGCACTGTAAGCAGCTGTATTAGGAGTTGCACTGTAAGCAGCTGTATTAGGAGTTGCACTGTAAGCAGCTGTATTAGGAGTTGCACTGTAAGCAGCTGTATTAGGAGTTGCACTGTAAGCAGCTGTATTAGGAGTTGCACTGTAAGCAGCTGTATTAGGAGTTGCACTGTAAGCAGCTGTATTAGGAGTTGCACTGTAAGCAGCTGTATTAGGAGTTGCACTGTAAGCAGCTGTATTAGGAGTTGCACTGTAAGCAGCTGTATTAGGAGTTGCACTGTAAGCAGCTGTATTAGGAGTTGCACTGTAAGCAGCTGTATTAGGAGTTGCACTGTAAGCAGCTGTATTAGGAGTTGGACTGTAAGCAGCTGTATTAGGAGTTGCACTGTAAGCAGCTGTATTAGGAGTTGCACTGTAAGCAGCTGTATTAGGAGTTGCACTGTAAGCAGCTGTATAAGGAGTTGCACTGTAAGCAGCTGTATTAGGAGTTGCACTGTAAGCAGCTGTATTAGGAGTTGCACTGTAAGCAGCTGTATTAGGAGTTGCACTGTAAGCAGCTGTATTAGGAGTTGCACTGTAAGCAGCTGTATTTGGAGTTGCACTGTAAGCAGCTGTATTAGGAGTTGCACTGTAAGCAGCTGTATTAGGAGTTGCACTGTAAGCAGCTGTATTAGGAGTTGCACTGTAAGGAGCTGTATTAGGAGTTGCACTGTAAGCAGCTGTATTAGGAGTTGCACTGTAAGCAGCTGTATTAGGAGTTGCACTGTAAGCAGCTGTATTGGGAGTTGCACTGTAAGCAGCTGTATTAGGAGTTGCACTGTAAGCAGCTGTATTAGGAGTTGCACTGTAAGCAGCTGTATTAGGAGTTGCACTGTAAGCAGCTATATTAGGAGTTGTGCTGTAAGCAGCTATAGTAGGAGCTGCACTGTAAGCAGCTGTATTAGGAGTTGCACTGTAAGCAGCTGTATTAGGAGTTGCACTGTAAGCAGCTGTATTAGGAGTTGCACTGTAAGCAGCTGTATTAGGAGTTGCGCTGTAAGCAGCTGTATTAGGAGTTGCACTGTAGGCAGCTGTATTAGGAGTTGCACTGTAAGCAGCTGTATTAGGAGTTGCACTGTAAGCAGCTGTATTAGGAGTTGCACTGTAAGCAGCTGTATTAGGAGTTGCACTGTAAGCAGCTGTATTAGGAGTTGCACTGTAAGCAGCTGTATTAGGAGTTGCACTGTAAGCAGCTGTATTAGGAGTTGCACTGTAAGCAGCTGTATTAGGAGTTGCACTGTAAGCAGCTGTATTGGGAGTTGCACTGTAAGCAGCTGTATTGGGAGTTGCACTGTAAGCAGCTGTATTGGGAGTTGCACTGTAAGCAGCTGTATTGGGAGTTGCACTGTAAGCAGCTGTATTGGGAGTTGCACTGTAAGCAGCTGTATTGGGAGTTGCACTGTAAGCAGCTGTATTGGGAGTTGCACTGTAAGCAGCTGTATTGGGAGTTGCACTGTAAGCAGCTGTATTGGGAGTTGCACTGTAAGCAGCTGTATTGGGAGTTGCACTGTAAGCAGCTGTATTGGGAGTTGCACTGTAAGCAGCTGTATTGGGAGTTGCACTGTAAGCAGCTGTATTGGGAGTTGCACTGTAAGCAGCTGTATTGGGAGTTGCACTGTAAGCAGCTGTATTAGGAGTTGCACTGTAAGTAGGAGTTGCACTGTAAGCAGCTGTATTAGGAGTTGCACTGTAAGCAGCTGTATTGGGAGTTGCACTGTAAGCAGCTGTATTGGGAGTTGCACTGTAAGCAGCTGTATTGGGAGTTGCACTGTAAGCAGCTGTATTGGGAGTTGCACTGTAAGCAGCTGTATTGGGAGTTGCACTGTAAGCAGCTGTATTGGGAGTTGCACTGTAAGCAGCTGTATTGGGAGTTGCACTGTAAGCAGCTGTATTGGGAGTTGCACTGTAAGCAGCTGTATTAGGAGTTGCACTGTAAGCAGCTGTATTAGGAGTTGCACTGTAAGCAGCTGTATTAGGAGTTGCACTGTAAGCAGCTGTATTAGGAGTTGCACTGTAAGCAGCTGTATTAGGAGCTGCACTGTAAGCAGCTGTATTGGGAGTTGCACTGTAAGCAGCTGTATTGGGAGTTGCACTGTAAGCAGCTGTATTGGGAGTTGCACTGTAAGCAGCTGTATTGGGAGTTGCACTGTAAGCAGCTGTATTGGGAGTTGCACTGTAAGCAGCTGTATTGGGAGTTGCACTGTAAGCAGCTGTATTGGGAGTTGCACTGTAAGCAGCTGTATTGGGAGTTGCACTGTAAGCAGCTGTATTGGGAGTTGCACTGTAAGCAGCTGTATTAGGAGTTGCACTGTAAGCAGCTGTATTAGGAGTTGCACTGTAAGCAGCTGTATTAGGAGTTGCACTGTAAGCAGCTGTATTAGGAGTTGCACTGTAAGCAGCTGTATTAGGAGTTGCTGTATTAGGAGTTGCACTGTAAGCAGCTGTATTAGGAGTTGTACTGTAAGCAGCTGTATTAGGAGTTGCACTGTAAGCAGCTATATTAGGAATTGCTGTATTAGGAGTTGCACTGTAAGTAGCTGTATATTAGGAGTTGCACTGTAAGCAGCTGTATTAGGAGTTGCACTGTAAGCAGCTGTATTGGGAGTTGCACTGTAAGCAGCTGTATTAGGAGTTGCACTCTGTAAGCAGCTGTATTAGGAGTTGCACTGTAAGCAGCTGTATTAGGAGTTGCACTGTAAGCAGCTGTATTAGGAGTTGCACTGTAAGCAGCTGTATTAGGAGTTGCACTGTAAGCAGCTGTATTAGGAGTTGCACTGTAAGCAGCTGTATTAGGAGTTGCACTGTAAGCAGTTGTATTAGGAGTTGCACTGTAAGTAGCTATATTAGGAGGTGACTGTAAGCAGCTGTATTAGCAGTTGCACTGTAAGCAGCTGTATTAGGAGTTGTATAAAATATAAGGCATGTGTTGGGAGCAATATTTTTCACACGACTGGAATGATAGATTAGAGTTGGTTGTGGGGGGTACATGGAGGAGGACTTGAGGAGCAAGGGGGAATGGGTGGGGTGAAGGGTGGGAGTGGGGTGTGGTATATCATGGGTGTAGCTGAGCACCAACCAAACTCCTGACTCTAACACAAAGCATGATGTTGTATTGCTGACTTACTAAAAGAAGAAAAGATTAGTTTTTTTTTTACAAAGAGACACTGCTGGAGTTGCAGAAGCTCACAAAGTCAAACCTAAGACACTGACACTGAACTGGTGTAACTCGAACCACTCAACTATAATTAGAGGCGGCAACAAAAACATGACAACAAACAACCACAAACAACCACAATGTAAGCAAGCAAGGTGGTACCCATGTAGGCCACAATTAAATCATCATAAAATACATTATTAGTGAACATGACTTTAGATGGAAGAGGTTCGTTTGACTGGTCGTGGTCTACGTGAGGACAGTTAACTTTTCTTTTTTTGTCGCCATTAATCCAATATAATTGTTCGCTTTTAACATTTTTTGTTCCTGCAATCACTTCTTAATCAACTTAAATTTACTCACTCGATGTTTCGGCAAGATGCTCTAGTCTTCACCGGGAATGCATTGTATCTACACTAGGCCTGTCAACTGAGAGTTTAAGGGTATTAAAATCACCTTCTCAATAATCAACTTCAAATTTTATTCCCTGAGTGAATAAAATTTGAAGTTGATTATTGAGAAGGTGATTTTAATGTTATTATGTCAACCGAGAGTTCATTGAGTTCTTGTTCTTGTTATATTTGTGATGAGATCTGAGAAGGGGGTCAGTTATTCACTCTTGCTATGTATCAGGTCAGAGAGCATAAAATTGCATGTAGAATGGAACTTGATAGGCTCATAAATCCATCAGAGATTGAAGCCTGGAGACAGCTGAGTCTAAGCATTAGTAGATGTATGACTGAAAAGTAAGGTATATTTTGAACTGATTGTAATTGACCCATTTTCCATTTTCTCACCTTTATTGCACACACGCACGCACATACACACACCACACACCACACACACAGTGTGATGAAATTACTGGAGAAGTGACGAACAATGAGTGCCCCACCCCTCCACCCATCTATGTTGACACAACTGGCATTGGCTTAAAAATACTGTTTCACTTTCTGGAATTCATTGGCCTGCATGGAATTGTGGGTTTCTTCTGTGGCACTCTCCTCTGTTGCGGCTGCATGCGCCTGACATTTGGAGGCGTCATTTTCTGCCGGAAATCTAAAGCACAAGAACATTACGATGAAATGAGAAAAAAGGGAGCTCACCGAGGGAGAGGTAGGTGTGAGGGTCTAGTGTCCTGGGGACTATCCATATGACGCACGAGTGGTAACTGAAGTGCTTGTCGTCTCTACATCTCTAATTAAATAGATTGGATTGTGCATGTGACTTTAATTGCTGATGTGTAAAATAATGGGCTGTGCCTGTAACGTGGTCATAATTTCGTTGTCGCCTTGACTACAGCCAGCTGTAGCTGAGGAGGTCACAGTAAAATCTGTACTAATTACTAATGCAGAATAAATGGACGTCTGTCTAGGTCCAGTGCTGGTCAGGTGTTCGGGAGAGTGCAGAGGTGCCTTAGCTGCAAAGGCAAGAGTCAAGAGGAAAGTCGAGTACTTGAGAAGGAGGGGCAAATCTCCTCACAGACTTGATGACTGGGCCAACACGTCCTTCGCTTGCTCCTGCAATGATGAGTAGGTCTTTATTTAGGGGGAGATTTCATTGCTCACTCTTTAATTGGCTTACATTTGTACGTATCATCATCATCATTATCATTATATTATATCAGTTGATTATTCTCATAATAACATTACAATAACCTTCTCAATAATCAACTTGAAATTGCATTCACTCATGACGTTTCACTCTAGCCTTCATCAGAGATTATTCCTGATGAAGGCTAGAGCATCTAGTCGAAACATCGAGAGAGTAAAATTCAAGTTGATTATTGAGAAGGTTATTGTAATGTTGTTGTCATCATCATCATCATCATCATCGTCGTCGTCATCGTCGTCGTCGTCGTCATCATCATGTTGAGCTTGTTTTATAAGAAGAAAACTGAACTGTTGCCACACCCTCTCGAGTCTAGACACATTGGTGTAGGTTAGACAATGCCTCCTGTCAGAATCCTACCCAACTCCCAACTCCCAACTCCAAAATAAATAGCCAGTTTAAATTTGTTCCTCAATGTTTCAGCTAGAACATCTAGCTGGACATCTAGCTGAACATCTAGCTGGACATCTAGCTGGACATCTAGCTGGACATCTAGCTGGACATCTAGCTGGGCATCTAGCTGGACATCTAGCTGGACATCTAGCTGGACATCTAGCTGGACATCTAGCTGGACATCTAGCTGGACATCTAGCTGGACATCTAGCTGGACATCTAGCTGGACATCTAGCTGGACATCTAGCTGGACATCTAGCTGGACATCTAGCTGGACATCTAGCTGGACATCTAGCTGGACATCTAGCTGGACATCTAGCTGGACATCTAGCTGGACATCTAGCTGGACATCTAGCTGGACATCTAGCTGGACATCTAGCTGGACATCTAGCTGGACATCTAGCTGGACATCTAGCTGGACATCTAGCTGGACATCTAGCTGGACATCTAGCTGGACATCTAGCTGGACATCTAGCTGGACATCTAGCTGGACATCTAGCTGGACATCTAGCTGGACATCTAGCTGGACATCTAGCTGGACATCTAGCTGGACATCTAGCTGGACATCTAGCTGGACATCTAGCTGGACATCTAGCTGAGCATCTAGCTGGACATCTAGCTGGACATCTAGCTGGACATCTAGCTGGACATCTAGCTGGACATCTAGCTGGACATCTAGCTGGACATCTAGCTGGACATCTAGCTGGACATCTAGCTGGACATCTAGCTGAACATCTAGCTGCTGGACATCTAGCTGGACATCTAGCTGGACATCTAGCTGAATCATTTGAGAGGCAAATTTAAATTTATGTTGATTGAGAAAGTCATTGCATAAAAGTGTAAAAGGACGTAGTCTCATTGCTGGACACCCCAGATGTGTCCATCCCAACAGGGACAAAGTTCTCAAGTCTCAAGGAGACTTGAGAATTTTCAAAGTTGCTGATGTTTGTGTAGCATCCAGGACACATGACTGTTTTTTAATTGTTGCCTATTTATATTATTGAAATTTCTATTGCCATCCAGCATGGGCTCGGTACTAGTCAGTCTGCTAGTGATGCCTTTTAATTTACAAATAATAGTTATTTATTTATTAAAAAAAAAAAAATCATTTTTAATATAATTAATTTCTTTAATAACTTGCACGTTAATTAGTGTTAATGAACCATTAAAATTTTTCTTGGTCATTATTATTATTATTATTATTATTGTTGTTGTTGTTGTTGTTATTATTATTATTATTATTATTATTATTATATTATTATTATATTTATTATTATATTATATTATTATTATTATTATTTATTACTATTACTATTATTATATTTTCCATTCCATTTGTGTATATAATTTCAGACTTTCAGATGTCCGTTTTATGAACATAATCAAAGCTCTCTGCTTCTTCTATTACCTGCTCATCCTTCCATTCATACTGCTGGGCAGGACCATCTACTGGCGCTTCTTTGCACACACAAAGGACAAGAAGAAAGCTGCTGAGAAAGCAGTCCTCAAAGAGGCATCCAAGAAAGGTCCAGAGGAGCTGGAGAAGTTAGGAATAGTGTCCCTTGACAAGGAATTAGCCAAAAAGGCAAAGGAGGTGTGGAAGTATGAAGCAAAAATGAAGGAAGCAAAGGAGGGAACTCAAACAAGAAAGAAGAGTCTGGAGGAAAAGAAAGAGCAGGCACTTCTCACAAAACATTCATCACATCCAGTAGTGACTCTATCAAAACCAGACCCATTGGAACCAGCTCTACTACCTTCAGAACCATCACCATCACAGACACATCTAGTACCTCCTGTGGAAAAGAAACGTAAAAAGACACTGAGGGGAAATATTCCCAGACACAGATCACCAAGAGACAGGAATAAACAAGCAGTAGAGTCAAGGAAAACTGCTCCGAGATATCTGCAGAATCTTGGAGACCAAAGAAATGGCTCTCCATACTTCGTAGGGAACATAACCAGCAAGAAGGACACATCCACGGTACCTCAAAGTAGGAGGTCGGCTGCAGAATCATCACCACTGCAGGATGCAGCAGATGTCTTGCACGCTAAATCCAGGCAGTCGCAACTGAGCGTACCTCAGCCCAAGCCCAAGTCACTTCAAGACAAGAAAGAGATGGCATCCCCTCAACCCAAGTCACATGGTTCACGCCCTCGACCCGAGTCACGCCCTCAACCAGAGTCACATGGCTCATTCCATCAGCCCGAGTCACATGGTTCATTCCATCAGCCCAAGTCACATGGTTCATTCCCTCAACCGAAACAACCTCCACGGCAGAAATATCCATCAACACAGCAGGCGATGGAACCTGCACTCCCAGCTCAGTGCAAGTTAGAAGATGACTTTCCTGATGAGTGTGAAGACTTGAAAAGTGATGATGGCATGGACGACAACAACGGCATAAGATTAAGTCACGACAGGAAACATGATAGCCACACCAGCCAGGCGGGTCAAAGAGCAGGCCTCTACGAGGACGAGGACTTGAACAATTTCGAGGGTGCTATGGAGGAATACTATCACAGCAGAGGAAGTCACGACAGTCAAGCTGGGCAAGTAGAAGGTCACTACGAGTACAAGGGGGGAGAATTTAAGGATGGCATGGAGGAATACTATAACAGAAGAGGAAGTCACGACAGGAAGCAGGACGGTCACTCCAGTCAGGCTGGGCAAAGGCCAAGTCACTATGCAAGCACGCAACACAGGAATAGTCAAGTTTATGGTGGACACGCTGATTCTGGGGACAGAGTTCAGCGAGCAATGGATGAGAGACTGCCAGGAGTGGTCTACACAGAGCCACTGGAGACGCCCAACTACAATGATGACGAACCCATCAATTACAAAATCAATGCCCATGCACAGCCATATCGGTGAAATGAAGTGAAAATATTAATTGAAAATATTATTAATAAAGATAGTTAATAAAGATAGTGAACAGTCCATATTAATAAAGATAGTGAACAGTCCATGCTGATAATGATAGTGAACAGTCATTACTTCATGCTGATAATGATAGTGAACAGTCATTACTTCATGCTGATATATATATACAACATCCTGATATATACAACATTGAGTTTCAATGTAAAATTTAACTTATGAGAATCACAAGAAGAAAACCAGAACAACACCAATTGAGTGATCAATGTCTGTGCCTGTTCTTGGTGGGTTCGGCCAGTTTTATAGCACCAGGTGTATCGCTCCGTTTAAACACCCACCCTAAGTTGAGCAAACTTTGTTTCGGCCGTATATCCTGAAATAGAGCAATAGAGAACATTCATCACCCAAAAAATCTTAGATCATTAAATATTTAACTTGCCTGGTGTTTGGGTGCTGAAGACCTTGCATTTTCTAATGCATCCATCTCACCCAAAATCTGAGAGAAGTAGCAATCATTGCATGTCTTTTCAGCTGGAGATGCTCGAGTCAGTTTCTCCAACTTGGCAGCGTCTTCCATCCTCCCTTGCCCTCTGTAAGTGTCCGTCAGCGACCGAAGTGTGTCCGCTACAGTTGGACTAATACAACTCTGGTTCACAGGTATCTAACAATTAGGGGGTAATAATTATATAATAGTTACCTCTGGAGGGGACTGATCTTGTGCCAGTGTGTGAGCTCTCCCAGGCGAGGTGACAGAGTTCCTATATCCGTGACTGCTTCTCCTAGACTCCTTCCTCCTTCTCCAGACGACTGTTTTCTTTGCCTTGTACGCTCTTCACTCTGCACTGATTTCAACACCTGCACCACAATATATGTACAGCCTTTAAAGCAGAACCCCCCAAAACAGAGTCCGGTTCCAAATCAAACCCAATCCCCATTCTATTGTCCTCAGCCCAGGCAATGCTAATATAATCCACATTTGTTGCACTAAAACTTGGCATTTCAATATTTCATGTCTGTTCTTTTAAATAGGAACATGATAGCAAGTGTGGTTGTGTATATTCCAACAGAATTTTGGCTCACCTTTCTGAACATGGATTCTGCTCCTTTATACTTGCCCTGCTTCAAGTAACAGTTAGCCTGGGAAAAGTTAAGCAAGAATAACCATAAACAAGCCACACACACACACTCAACACTTGCAGAAGTAATTCTTGGAAGCCAGAACAAACTGAATCTTTTGTTCAGAAGCCAGCCACCTGATGGCAACCCAAGCTCTAACTAGGCATAGTAATCACATGAAATGGAGAGGACCTGGCCTGGAGTACAATGCAAGTCTTGAAGTTGGCAATTGGGTCTCCACACAAGTCTAGTAACTTTTTCTAGATGTGCCAGGAGTCCCAGGTTACCTCCGGATATCTATAGTGAGGGTGACTGACTAAACATCATCCAGGTAGCAGAGATAGGGCTAAGGCTATTCCACACTTAGAGTTAAGGCCAGGCCTAAGGCTAATCCATATCTAGAGATACTCTAGAGTTAAGGCCAGGCGTAAGGCTAGTCCATACCTAGAGATACTCTCGAGTTAAGACCAGGCGTAAGGCTAGTCCATATCTAGAGATACTCTAGAGTTAAGGCCAGGCCTAAGGCTAGTCCATATCTAGAGATACTCTAGAGTTAAGACCAGGCGTAAGGCTAGTCCTTATCTAGAGATACTCCAGAGTTAAGGCCAGGCCTAAGGCTAGAGATACTCCAGAGTTAAGACCAGGCCTAAGGCTAGTCCATATCTAGAGATACTCTAGAGTTAAGACCAGGCCTAAGGCTAGTCCATATCTAGAGATAATCCAGAGTTAAGACCAGGCCTAAGGCTAGTCCATATCTAGAGATACTCCAGAGTTAAGACCAGGCCTAAGGCTAGTCCTTATCTAGAGATACTCTAGAGTTAAGGCCAGGCCTAAGGCTAGTCCATATCTAGAGATACTCCAGAGTTAAGACCAGGCCTAAGGCTAGTCCATATCTAGAGATACTCTAGAGTTGAGACCAGGCGTAAGGCTAGGGGTATTCTAGGGCTGTGGATACCCTGAGATAGTCCAAACATCCTGGGAAAGGATATCTAGGATAACCTTGCTGTACTGGACATCGAGTTAGTTCAAAAGCTATTTTTCACGAAGTCAAATGTGAATAGCCTCACATAACTCCAGGACTCGGTACACACTCTAAATATTCGCTCAATAACGACATCAACTAAATTCACACTAGACAATATAATATGAATAGTACAATGCAGGGGCATACATACTGCTCACAAAAGTTCAAAGGTTGGATGGGGTATTTCAAATTAATCTGCATAGCACTGCATTACGCGCTGCATCTATAATAATGCAAATGTGACTCAGGCCATCATGTTTAACGCACCAGGTTGTTCATGGTCTTGGTGATGTTCGGGTCGTCCTGTTCCAGCTCGGCCTGGAATATCTCCAGAGCTCGCTGATAATAATGTTCCACTTCGTCATAGCGACCCAAGTGAGAGCAGAGAATGGCAAGGTTGCAAAACTGCTTGGCTACGTCCGGATGGTCTGCACCCAACAACTGAGAACACACACACACACGGACATTCACCATTACTCAACTTGCTATATCAGAGTCTCTCTTCCATACACCATACACACAACTCTCTCCTTCACCTCTCCACTATCTCCCATTTCACACCAGACACCTCTCCCTTCACACACACACACAGACACAACTCTCTCCTTCACCTCTCCACTATCTCCCATTTCATACCAGACATCTCTCCCTTCATACACACACTCACACAACTCTCTCCTTCACCTCTCCACTATCTCCCATTTCATACCAGACATCTTTCCCTTCATACACACACACACACTCACACAACTCTCTCCTTCACCTCTCCACTATCTCCCATTTCATACCAGACATCTCTCCCTTCATACACACACACACACACTCACACAACTCTCTCCTTCACCTCTCCACTATCTCCCATTTCATACCAGACATCTTTCCCTTCATACACACACACACACTCACACAACTCTCTCCTTCACCTCTCCACTATCTCCCATTTCATACCAGACATCTCTCCCGTCACACACACACACACACCCTTCTCCACCACAAACAACACACCTTCCACTTCTCTCTTCCTTATGTACACTCCACCCTTTTCACAGACCAAGTTTCTCGCACTTCTCACACAAACTCTCCAGAATTATCTCCACAAACCTCCTGTCTGATTTCTAATGCTCTCTGACAAAACGGCTCAGCAGTCTTGTAGTCCCCACACTTCCCATGCAGAACAGAGAGGTTATTGAGCGTGGATGCCACTATGGCATGCTTCATCCCAAATACATTCTCTCTGATCTCCAGTGTCTCTCGTAGCACATGGATGGCCTCTTTGAAGCGTCCCTGTTCCTTGTAGATCACTGCCAGGATGTTGAGCAAGGACGCCAGGTCTGGATTGCTCCGGCCCAACTTCTGCTCCAGTTCCTGTATGGCTTTGCGGCAGAGTGGAACGGCCACTTCAGGCTTGCCCTGCACAACAAACATGGAAGGTTGGAGAGCATAAATGCCAAGAGTGAACTTTGCTGAAGAACTCCAGTGGAGAGGGAGGAAGATGGAGTGTAGCACACTCAAGCTGATCATTTGGTAAACAAAAGTTTAAAAAAATGCAAGACTAATACTTCCATGGAGGAGAACGTGTCCACGGAATGTACCCTACATTGCATGCGATTAACTTTCCTGCCACCCCCCCCTCCTCCCCCTGCGGCTCAGTGCTATGTAGAGAGTTGAGGACCCCTGCTTATCTTGAGAAAGAGTAACTGACATCGGTCGTCTTGACCCGTCCAATTAGTGCAGAGGCAACATGATCACAAACTGACGTGCTTGAAAATAGGTGGAGGTATGAAGGCCTGTAATTATGACTCTTGCTTTGCGCATAGACAGTGCAAGCATCGATCAAATAAAACTCCACTCATGGTGAACACTGACAACTGTCACAATAATGCATGCAGCAGCAGCTCCTGCAGCAGCAGCTCCTGCAGTAGCAGCGTCTGCAGTGGCAGTTGTACCTGTAATAACCAGTAGCCATTTACCTGGTTGACATACTGCAAGGCAAGCTGGTGCAACGTCCTAATCTTCTCAGGTATTTCATAGTCTGCACTAGTGTCCAAACTGCTTAGGTCCGGGTGAATGCCAGTCACGGCTGCACCCACTTGTAGACGAACAGGAAGAGCATCTGAAACAACAAACCACAAAATTAAACCTTCCAGATTTTAGCAAGCGAGCATCAATGAGGGAGAAACATACTCGACAATTTTTGGCTTGGAGAGGACATTAGCCATTCCCTGTCTAAATACACACTGTGCATTCATGAAGGTACAAACGAGTAGATGTAGAACACATGCTCAGAGTGGCTAAAATTGCCACTTGACCACATCGATTATTGTCAAAGGAGTTCATTTGTAAACAAAAAGCACTTATGGAGGCCTGATAATTGCTTGCAGCTTAAAAACCATAATTAGTAGTTACTCATTAAAATTGCCTTTCTTAATTAAGTTAATGGGGTATCACTGATTGACCATACCTTCCTGGACGTCTTCCTCTTGCTCGTCGATTTCTACAAATGAATCCAAGTGCTGCCCGTTTTTCGAGCCATTCTTCTGACTCTGAAGGAACTCCAAATGTTCTTTCTCCACCAGCAGCTTTGACACGTTGACCTCCGCCTCCTGCAGCAGCTGCTGGCTCTCCGTCAACGACTTCCGCAGCCAATTGTTCTCGCTGCAAAGTCTCTTGACTTGCATCTTCAGCTTCACTTTGTCAGATTCCAGCGAGGACGTGTAATTGGCCAACATGATCATCATCTGCAGACAAACGGGGACCACAAACGCACAAATGGTCTAGCATTAGTCATTGACTCGTGCCTAACCTGTCCATAAAATATTGTGAATATCCATCCGTAAGTTTTTCTGTAATCCTGCTAACAGACAGACATACCAAAAAAACAGGTTGCAAGGAGATTTATTATTGCCTATCCTTGTTGCCTATACATTGCCATTGAGAATTAACAACTCGAGGAATCTGTTTGATTGTCTGCTCACCCTTATTAGCAGTGTGAGTGAGGCACTTAGATCAGTGTAGCTTGGCTTCCACCCATCAACTACTCTAATACATGCTACCTTTTTTGGGACAAATCTCTTCAAAACCCCAAAATCTATTCGGTGTTGTTGTTGTTGCACTACACACACTTGAACCTCCGGGGGTTGTATGGCATACACTGTACATTGAGACCACTGCTCCAGGCGCAACTGCAGAGTCCAGGCTCCATTGGTAGGGACTCCCCCTCCAGTGTAAATGCATCAGATATAGGATAACTTTTCCTGTCTCAGTACCAAATGATGAGAGATGGTGTTGGAACTGTCTATATATCTCATATCTATACACATGCACATTGATAGTGACTGCGCAGGCACAAGGACGGGGGATATCAGAATTACAGCTGGTGGAGATCGCTCAGTTTCATGTAGCCCAAGACAAAACACCTAAATGATCGAAAGAATCGCGAGGAAGAGATTGAGGAGGTCGCCCAGACCAGCGGGAGAAATGGCGAGAGAAAGACAACAGCACATCTATAGATGTGGGGAGTAGAAGACAACAGCACATCTATAGATGTGAGGAGTAGAAGACAGCAGCACATCTATAGATGTGGGGAGTAGAAGACAACAGCACATCTATAGATGTGGGGAGTAGAAGACAGCAGCACATCTATAGATGTGGGGAGTAGAAGACAACAGCACATCTATAGATGTGGGGAGTAGAAGACAACAGCACATCTATAGATGTGGGGAGTAGAAGACAACAGCACATCTATAGATGTGAGGAGTAGAAGACAGCAGCACATCTATAGATGTGGGGAGTAGAAGACAACAGCACATCTATAGATGTGGGGAGTATAAGACAACAGCACATCTATAGATGTGGGGAGTAGAAGACAGCAGCACATCTATAGATGTGGGGAGTAGAAGACAACAGCACATCTATAGATGTGGGGAGTAGAAGACAACAGCACATCTATAGATGTGGGGAGTAGAAGACAGCAGCACATCTATAGATGTGGGGAGTAGAAGACAACAGCACATCTATAGATGTGGGGAGTAGAAGACAACAGCACATCTATAGATGTGGGGAGTAGAAGACAACAGCACATCTATAGATGTGGGGAGTAGAAGACAACAGCACATCTATAGATGTGGGGAGTAGAAGACAGCAGCACATCTATAGATGTGGGGAGTAGAAGACAACAGCACATCTATAGATGTGGGGAGTAGAAGACAACAGCACATCTATAGATGTGGGGAGTAGAAGACAACAGCACATCTATAGATGTGGGGAGTAGAAGACAACAGCACATCTATAGATGTGGGGAGTAGAAGACAACAGCACATCTATAGATGTGAGGAGTAGAAGACAACAGCACATCTATAGATGTGAGGAGTAGAAGACAACAGCACATCTATAGATGTGGGGAGTAGAAGACAGCAGCACATCTATAGATGTGGGGAGTAGAAGACAACAGCACATCTATAGATGTGGGGAGTAGAAGACAACAGCACATCTATAGATGTGAGGAGTAGAAGACAGCAGCACATCTATAGATGTGGGGAGTAGAAGACAACAGCACATCTATAGATGTGGGGAGTAGAAGACAACAGCACATCTATAGATGTGGGGAGTAGAAGACAGCAGCACATCTATAGATGTGGGGAGTAGAAGACAACAGCACATCTATAGATGTGGGGAGTAGAAGACAACAGCACATCTATAGATGTGGGGAGTAGAAGACAGCAGCACATCTATAGATGTGAGGAGTAGAAGACAACAGCACATCTATAGATGTGAGGAGTAGAAGACAACAGCACATCTATAGATGTGGGGAATAGAAGACAACAGCACATCTATAGATGTGAGGAGTAGAAGACAACAGCACATCTATAGATGTGAGGAGTAGAAGACAACACCACATCTATAGATGTGGGGAGTAGAAGACAACAGCACATCTATAGATGTGAGGAGTAGAAGACAGCAGCACATCTATAGATGTGGGGAGTAGAAGATAACAGCACATCTATAGATGTGGGGAGTAGAAGACAACAGCACATCTATAGATGTGAGGAGTAGAAGACAGCAGCACATCTATAGATGTGAGGAGTAGAAGACAACAGCACATCTATAGATGTGAGGAGTAGAAGACAACAGCACATCTATAGATGTGGGGAGTAGAAGACAACAGCACATCTATAGATGTGAGGAGTAGAAGACAACAGCACATCTATAGATGTGAGGAGTAGAAGACAACAGCACATCTATAGATGTGGGGAGTAGAAGACAGCAGCACATCTATAGATGTGGGGAGTAGAAGACAACAGCACATCTATAGATGTGGGGAGTAGAAGACAACAGCACATCTATAGATGTGGGGAGTAGAAGACAACAGCACATCTATAGATGTGGGGAGTAGAAGACAACAGCACATCTATAGATGTGGGGAGTAGAAGACAGCAGCACATCTATAGATGTGAGGAGTAGAAGACAACAGCACATCTATAGATGTGAGGAGTAGAAGACAACAGCACATCTATAGATGTGGGGAGTAGAAGACAACAGCACATCTATAGATGTGGGGAGTAGAAGACAACAGCACATCTATAGATGTGGGGAGTAGAAGACAACAGCACATCTATAGATGTGGGGAGTAGAAGACAACAGCACATCTATAGATGTGAGGAGTAGAAGACAGCAGCACATCTATAGATGTGGGGAGTAGAAGACAGCAGCACATCTATAGATGTGGGGAGTAGAAGACAACAGC
This sequence comes from Cladorhizidae sp. MBARI D1340-BT2, assembly GCA_028752905.1. Lineage (NCBI taxonomy): Eukaryota > Metazoa > Porifera > Demospongiae > Poecilosclerida > Cladorhizidae > Cladorhizidae sp. MBARI D1340-BT2. Next base: position 10,221,892 of record JAQNBH010000015.1, read on the forward strand.
ACATCTATAGATGTGAGGAGTAGAAGACAGCAGCACATCTATAGATGTGGGGAGTAGAAGACAGCAGCACATCTATAGATGTGGGGAGTAGAAGACAACAGCACATCTATAGATGTGAGGAGTAGAAGACAACAGCACATCTATAGATGTGGGGAGTAGAAGACAGCAGCACATCTATAGATGTGGGGAGTAGAAGACAGCAGCACATCTATAGATGTGAGGAGTAGAAGACAACAGCACATCTATAGATGTGAGGAGTAGAAGACAGCAGCACATCTATAGATGTGGGGAGTAGAAGACAGCAGCACATCTATAGATGTGGGGAGTAGAAGACAACAGCACATCTATAGATGTGAGGAGTAGAAGACAACAGCACATCTATAGATGTGAGGAGTAGAAGACAACAGCACATCTATAGATGTGGGGAGTAGAAGACAACAGCACATCTATAGATGTGAGGAGTAGAAGACAACAGCACATCTATAGATGTGGGGAGTATAAGACAACAGCACATCTATAGATGTGGGGAGTAGAAGACAACAGCACATCTATAGATGTGGGGAGTAGAAGACAGCAGCACATCTATAGATGTGAGGAGTAGAAGACAACAGCACATCTATAGATGTGGGGAGTAGAAGACAACAGAAAGCAGGAAACTCCAGAACAATGCTACAAAGCTGGGAGGTGACGCTTTCAGTGAACAGCAAATGTATAGACGATACATTAACTCTGACTCGGGCACATGTCAGGAGAGAGGAGATAGCAATATCCAATAAGACAACGTGAGTTTCCAGGAGAGAGCATTGCCATATACACTGCTGAGACTAGAGTCTTTTCAAAGGCTGTTCTTGATCGGGCATAATCTACTGGCATCAAATACATCAAATACAATAATCTGCAGTTCATTGAAGAATTAGCTCCATTATAACCCAACAAAAGATACACTGGACATGTCTACAACATAGCACACAACAAAGGAATCCATCCGGGAGTGCAATGGTGAAGAGATGAATGTTTGTCCAGTAGGCACGGGTGTCTATGCAGCTTTCCTCAGAAGAAGAGCTTCCAGAAAAAGCAGGATTGGCCAGAAAGATACCATCAAAGACAACAGTTGTGAACATCAGCCATAAAAAAAAGATCATCGATCACCTCAACCCCAGTAAGGATATCATTTTAACAGGCAACTTAATCAGCAAACAGGTGCTAGTAGTGAATGTATAAGATCTTCTAATCACATCTACTTCTTTGCAAATCTCCATCTTTCATTTCTACTGCGCCACTCCTACCTTGCATCACAGACACACCACCTCAATCCCTTGGCTAGTGTCCTCATTTTTCATCATACATGACAAAACACTTGCATAACTATGAGCTTAAATTACAAACCTCAGCTTCTTCCATGCCTTTCTTGAGAGTCGCCAGAGTTTGGTTGACAGCCTGTGCCTTCTCCTCTCTATACAAGACCTCGAACTCCTTATCCACTTCGTCCTCCTTCAAATCCTCCTCTGCAAATAACGTGCAAAAAGGAGGTTGCTAAAAATATGTAAACAAGACCGCTAAAACACTGCAAGCACGTAACTAAAACTTACCATTGCAGTCGAGGGGATTCTTTATCTTGGAGAGAATTGTTTCATGTTCTTTCACGAGTGCCTCCAACTCTTTGGACACACTGACAGTCTTCCGTACTATTTCTTTCATCTTGCCTTCCTTATCCTTTTTAGAAGTCATTTTACCCTTCGACTTGCACCTTTTCTCTAGACAACTTGACAGTTTCAGATTGAGCTCACAAATTAAAGATTGCGTTCCAAATGAAAAGCATCTGACTTTACCTGACGCGTATACGCTATAGTTGGACTTCCATCGCGAGGAATAGATAATTATACGCATGCTCCAATTCTGTCTAAGCGTTGCCCCCCACTTCTCATTCCCAAAGCGAGTTGGAAGTCTGTCCTGGCTGGCTGCATGCAGTTGAACCAAGGAACTGGGTCACAGACATAGCAGAGGCTAGTCCTGGAATCGACAATATGCCTCTAAAATCTTGGCATTGCAGAGCTACAGTTTGCTAGCCTGTGACATATAATGTTCTGGATCATGTGCTTAATATACATGATAGACATGATAAAATGAAAGACTAAAACTTAAAACTGGGGGAAAAAAAAAAAATAATAATAATAATAAATAAATAAAATAAAATTAAAAAAAAGATAATAATAAAGAATGATTTTTTGAAACTTCATTTTTGGGCGATTCATTTTGTATTATGATGGCGTGTGCTAAATGTTTGACCTTGGGCAGGTCCGTGCTCTTCTCTGGAAGGAGGTGGGCCGAGTAAGTGCTAGTGGAGGACGACATCTCACCAAATATTTGTATAAGGCATCTCTTTCACATGTGCATATTATTAAGACTAAGTCAGTTGGTGTTTGCTTATGCAAGAAAAATATTCTGAGCAATGGATAGCTCTGTATGTGTGTGTGGTACATGTGGAAGACCGGTCAAGCAAAGAAACATGGACTCGTCCCATGCATCTAGTTGGCTCTGTCAAAATATACTTTTCACAAGAGATCTTTATCACAAAGTTGACACGAATACATACCAGTAGTAATATAACAATAGGGGAATGAATTTCTGAAAAATGTTCATGGAAGTGACTTCAAGGGAGGAGGATGAACTGCTGAAGAAATGTTTATGGAAGTGATTGTTTCAAGGGAGGGGGAGACGAACTTGCTGGACATTCAAAGTGAACCACATGAAATACCTGAACAACAATAGCAACAACAACAACAACAACAGCAACAACAACAACAACAGCTGTTAAACATAGCAAATGCAAACATTCATAACATGTGTATAGTGCCTAGCAGAATAAATGCCCCAAAACTCAACATTTTCAAACTTGCTCGGTGGATAATGTCACTCATTGTCTGCATACACGCAATATTTATAGAATTTCTCGGGCACTTTCCGTGGGTGGAAAATTGATTTTCAACTAATGAGCATGACCACATATTCACATTTTAGCGCCTAATGAAAACACGCGTTATAGAGAGTAGAGCTTCCTCTAGTCACTAATTTCAACTGCCTAGCACTTGAGTTAGACGTGTTGCAAAATCAGGTACCCAGGTTTGGAGGTACCACCACTTTAGCTCCAGTAAGTTGGGTCTAGTTATATGCATGAAAAATCTTTTAGTGTCGAAAGAGAACACACAGAGAGACCTATCTTTTGAGCTAGATATCAAGTCCAAACAGTGAAGTGTGTGTAATCAATGGCACTCTAAAGTGGTTTCCACAAGTTTTTTATAATATTAACTGGGCCATTCATTGCAAGAGACCAACCCTCCCACTGCAATCAAGTCAATTTTTTAACTAGAACTTCTTTCGAGGAATTCATAATAAGCAGTTCAGCACAAAAAAGAAGTCTCCATTGAAGTAAGCTAACAAAAGCTATTGAACAGGTCTACAACACAACTTCAGCATTCACCCAAGAGGCAGGCGCTCCTTTCCTAGAGGAAAAGGGATTCCGTGCATCTCTCGGCTGGCATAGGTGCTTGTGCAGCATTTCCCATCCGAAGAGCTTCAGGAAACATCATGGTTGCTCAGAAAGAGACCGTCGAAGATCGCGATTGAAATCATTGACCATAAAAGTCATAACACCCCTGAGCTGGAACTTAAATACCGTCAAGCTCTGGTGTATAAGTGCAGACAGCGCTGTCAGAACCTTACCTCATTATACAGGAAGTCTTCGAGCTACGACGATCCGAGTTAAGCCATTTCGAAGTTACGACTCATAGTATCAGTAAAATCACGTCCGAGTTACATACAAAGTATGGAAGTTACGACATGACTACGTACAATAATTTAGTTGCCCAACAGTGCATAGTGCCATAGAAAATGAGAGTCTCACGGTGTATGTGGACCCGCCCCCCACTCCCGCAGGACTCCTTCAGACGGAGCGCTACAACGCTTGTGATCTCCTGTGGTTGGATTCTTACCTTTATTTGACCCACCCCTTAATTATGGCTCCTCTTAAGCGTAAAAGTGGTACAAGTGATGGTGACTGGTACGTTACTGTAAGCATTAGAGGTGGGGGGGACTCGACTCCTAGACAAATTCGACTTACACCGCATCTTAGGGATGTAACCCTGTCGTAACTTGTAACTTGAGGACTGTCTGTATAGGTGTTCAAAACCTGCACACGCACCAAATCTTTTACTTTATTTTTCCTATGGGGGCAGCCTAAAAAGAAAAATGGAAGCTTGTATCTTGTCTAAGAAGTGATTTTGTTCAGTACAAGCTCACATCTACAGTGCATATGGTGCAAGGAAAGGATAGGAAAGAAGATGGCAGCTCTCCATACTCAGCGCAAACAGAGAGATGAAGGCACTCTTGCAGGGACATTGAAGGACCAAGGGTGTGGCAAGCCTGGAAGAAAAGGGACAAAGAGATGAGAGCCCCTGACGTATGAAAGGGCATGATGACAGTACAACCCCCCCCGGGTTTTGTACAACGCAAATTATAACAAAAACGAGCATCTTGAAAAATCATTGTTGTTCCTAATGCCGAGGCTACTGCTGGCGCAGGACTCCTCCGAGGGCTGAGTAAATCATCTCTATTGGGTAGCCATGCACGACGTTTTCTTAGTTGAGCTCAACGATGCCCCTGCTCCTCAAGCTCTTGCTCATGAAAATATGCACACTTGATGAAGAAACAACATGCCCACAAATCGATATGCTTAGTCAGCCCTATCTGGCTATAAGCACATGCAGGTTATAATGTATGGGTCCTCACTGCTCACAGCACAAGGGAAAATATCTTCAGTTAGACTTCAGTATTAGTAACCACCCTCTCAACTGTATCTGCCCTTCCATTGGTCATCGCAGGAAGAACACACTGAAGTGGTTAGCAAGTGCAGTTCCTATTGATAGTGTGCCTGCAGTTCACTTACCAAAGGCTGTTGTAGTTATTTCCCTCTCACGCGAGGTATGTTATCACAAGTGTGTGAATCATATGCAGTTCCAGCTAACGCTCCGGGTAATGTGTTTAGAGGCGGTCATTTTCCATTAAAAAATAGCCATTTTCCATTTCATCATTAACCTTTAGAAAAATTCCTCTTTTCAAAATTATCTTCATGAAGCAAAGTGAAAAGATGAATGCAGAAGGTATAGAATATAGTCTTTGCTGAACTGCTTGGCACGTTCCTCGGCTGATACACAGCTAACGGGTGCAGTTCTCTTGGCCTTCTTGGCTCTAGGAGGGGCTGAGTCTGCCACCTCTTTCTTCCACATGCATATGAATGATTTAAACTCTCTGAATGCTGGGGGGTCTATTCAATTTTACTCTCCCACTAGCAGAGATTTTTTCCTTCTGAATAATAAATAATCAAGGCCAAATATTGCAAGCCTGAAGGTAACTATAACCTTACTTTTTAGTTCACCCCAAGATCTACAACTGCTAGGAGGAAAGTCTCACTCTAGCATCTACCCATCCATTGCATAAAGCTACAAGCCACAGCTGCAGTTAAGGGCAGCTGCTGTAGATCAAGACTAGCACTTGTGGTCAATGAGGAAGCAGAGCAAGTCGCCCATTTCCACTTCATAATTCCTTCTGTTTTCAAAATCACGGAAAATGATTCCCCCTACATGTTCATAGAGCACACATTGCCCTGTGCTGCACTGATAAATAACTCTAATGATTCCCCCTACATGTTCATAGAGCACACATTGCCCTGTGCTGCACTGATAAATAACTCTAATGATTCCCCCTACATGTTCATAGAGCACACATTGCCCTGTGCTGCACTGATAAATAACTCTAATGATTCCCCCTACATGTTCATAGAGCACACATTGCCCTGTGCTGCACTGATAAATAACTCTAATGATTCCCCCTACATGTTCATGGAGTACACATTGCCCTGTGCTGCACTGATAAATAACTCTAATGATTCCCCCTACATGTTCATAGAGCACACATTGCCCTGTGCTGCACTGATAAATAACTCTAATGATTCCCCCTACATGTTCATAGAGCACACATTGCCCTGTGCTGCACTGATAAATAACTCTAATGATTCCCCCTCCATGTTCATAGAGCACACATTGCCCTGTGCTGCACTGATAAATAACTCTAATGATTCCCCCTACATGTTCATAGAGCACACATTGCCCTGTGCTGCACTGATAAATAACTCTAATGATTCCCCCTACATGTTCATAGAGCACACATTGCCCTGTGCTGCACTGATAAATAACTCTAGTGATTCCCCCTACATGTTCATAGAGCACACATTGCCCTGTGCTGCACTGATAAATAACTCTAATGATTCCCCCTACATGTTCATAGAGCACACATTGCCCTGTGCTGCACTGATAAATAACTCTAATGATTCCCCCTACATGTTCATAGAGCCCTGTGCTGATCAATAACTCTTGCACCCTCAACTTAGATCATCCTTGCTAACTCCATGCATGCATCCATCCAAATATCGCATGCACTCCAGTTGCTACGTGGTGAACAGAGTCACAATCATCTCTTGGTGTTTCCATGACTACTTGGCTATGCCAGATTGCCGAGAGCTGAGGAACTGGCATCCCATTCTGTTCCTTGTAAGACGTACAAGGAACAAACAAGACCCAAACAAGCACTCTGACCTCCTGTCTCTGCACAGAAGTCATGAGTGCCTCCCATCCCAACCACTCAATCTGAGCATATGCCGATAGATCACCTCATAATGCAAGCGGGACAGCTGTATGATGACAGGTTGTTGCACGCGAGTGCTTCCCTATCTACTAGACCATGTGCCTCTAATTTCAGCTAGCTACCGGTCATATATAAGAATGCACCAGTTAGTTCCTGTCGACCCAGCGACCCACGGTGAGTTCCAATAAGTCTAAGAGTTAGTCTGTGTCGATCTACGAGTGCAACAGTTAGTTTTGAGTCTGCTCTTATACTTCCACCTTTGGGGGGCTGAGTGCAGTCAACTATTTGGTCAGGGGACAGTTGTCACAATGAAGTTGAGTTAGATTGCTCACTGAGAGAACATAAGCTCTACAGGAGAGTGAAGATCGCTCGCTCTGGAGGTAAAACGTAGTTGCTTGATTCTACCCATTGCTTTAAGCACCTTCTAGGACTATCCTTCTCCTGACATGACCATGCACATTCAACACAACTCCCCCTGAGGAAAGACCACCTCTCTTGAAAGACCACTTTGGGTGGGGACCACATCAAGAGGGTCTAACAATTAGCTACACCTGCCGACTTTGATCAAGCACCAATCACGGTCACATTCAATCTCAAATGTCAAATTGTTGTTCACTTCTCAACGAACTCTCAGTTGACAGCAAACAGTGACTTTCTTGGTAGCCAATTTAAGTTATGTTTCAGCTAGACGCTCCAGCCTTCATCTAGCCGAAACGTCGAGTGACTTAAATTTTAGCTGATTATCGAGACCGTCGTTGTATGTTGTTGACTCGTCGATTTCCTCCTGCCTTCAAAGGAAGCCTTCTCATCACACCATTCTGAACACAAAATATTGACACTGACTAGCTCGTACCGACACTGAGTTAGCTTGTACTGACATGAGTTAACTTGGTATCGACACTGATTGCGGCTGTTTTGTTTGACTTGCTTAGCATGCAAATTGAATTAGCTATAGAGAGCTTTTGGCTACTAGACAGTGTTTCATGAATTATGCATGAGCAATGAATGATACAACTTCGCACTTTAAACCTACCTACCTACAGACATGACGACTTGAGCTTCCTCATGCACAAGTTGGTGTTAAAGTGGACGAAAGACGAGAGAGAAATAAGAAGCAAGGCTAGCACATCACCATGGCAACACATCACCATGGCAACACATAAACACTGTAATGGTGCCAAGTGCCCTGTTTGTTTGCACTCGCTTGGCAAAGTCTATAAATGTCCACGTCCATGGTAGCTGTTGTTTGTGCTGGCAGACACGCCCCCCACACATCACCACTAATATATACTATACAAGGGAAAGTATTTACAGTACAAGCCACCCAAAAATTTGCGTACCGTTTGCGTTGGACGTTTGTGTACATTTGAGTGTCATCATTGCTGGACCGTTTGCCAAACATTCGCCAACAATACGGATGGAACATTAGGCAGGGATCATTAAGCATTGTAACATTGAATTTCACTTGTGTATGTCCACTGATTGACAAAGGCAGGAGAAAGGCTAACGATCGTTGGCTCTAGCGGTTACTCTTTCCCCCCGCTTATTGGAATCAAGATGCCTTTTTCTAGTATAAGAAACAGAGAAATATATTCTAGAAGATTCAAGGCTGTAGCTATCGTCTGTATTTTGAAGGAGGGCATGACAGCAACAAGCTAATCGTCCACAGTTTTGTCAAGCACCACGAGACAGGTATCGCCTGACAGCCATGGAGCGGGAGATCTTCATTGGTTACAGCTGCTGTCCAGAAAGTCGTGGAGGAAAAGATGCAGGCAGATGATGAGAAGACTGCGTACCAACTGCACATTCTCCTTCACAGCAAAGGGAACCCAGTCTTGCTTTGCGGGACATTGCTTGTGTGGATTTTTCGAGGCAGTGTATACTGCCAACTGATAAGAGAAGCCAACAAGGTTTGTGCTGAACATAGTTTTGGGGTTAGCTAGGTGAAAGTTAATATCTAGTGTAGAAGCTTTCTCATTTCTCATGTCACACTGAAACTAAGTTGGTTGCTAGAGGCTAATGATAATCTAGGCCTGGGTCTTGATGCAGTTTGGCTAGAGCCAATGTATTAGAATCCGATTGGGATAAGCCATTGAATTTAATGTGTAGATGTGATGCCTTACTACTAGGGCAAGATATTGATATAGAACACTGGTGAATTTGTATAGTGACTCATGTACATGATCAATGGCGGTATCATTTATCCCTGTTCTAGGTCAAGAGATTGGAGTGAGACAGGCATAATCTTGAAGAGGCAGCCAATGTTTTTAAAATTTTAATGTCACATGGACGGACGAGTGCACAGTTCAATTTGGAAACACAAAGGTATTTTTGTTGCCGAAAGCACAAAAAAAAACAAGCCAAGATTTGTCACAAGTTGTATTATGGGTGTGTAATAAGGTGTAGATTCATGGTATTCTAAACTTCTGTTTATTTGATTATAGGGTGAAACATTTGGTGAAGGTGCATAGGTGGGCTGGAATAAGAAAAATGCATCTTTGTTGGTATTATGAGAGCCCCACTTTTTGTTCAAATTCTTCACCAGATCCTTTTTACCCTTCGTGAAGGATGTTTGCCCCCATCACCTCTTCATGCAGGACAATGACCCCAAGCATCCAGGCAGCAATATAAATTGGCGGAGGACGCCTCCTGAGTCTCCAGATGCCAACCCCATTGAAAACCTGTGGCATGAGTTGAATGAGTCCATCAGGAGAGAAGTGAAGCCCAAGACCAAAGCTGAATTGGTGGACGGCATAACAGAATTTTGATCAACTGTAGACACTGTCAGAAGTATATTAGACGGACAGATTTAAAGAATTTTCTGTCAAACTTACCAATAGCTGAAATCTTGCCTTTGTATATCAGCCTCCCAGCCTTGACCTCGCAGTCGACTCCCACTGAGGAGTCCCCTAAGACATTGCACTTGGTACAGCGACAGAGAATTTTCATTCTACCAGAAAACCAAACAATAGTCTGTATAAGTATCAATAGTTCAAGTTACTGGGGCCTCTGTGTGTGCTAGCTTTTATTTTCCAGCAACATTACTAAAAACTACTAAATAACACTAAAAACTACACTGAAGTGAAGGCTGGGTCACTACCATAGGCCTACACTGAAGTGAAGGCAGGGTCACTACTATAGGCCTACACTGAAGTGAAGGCTGGGCCACTACTATAGGCCTACACTGAAGTGAAGGTTGGGTCACTACTATAGGCCTACACTGAAGTGAAGGCTGGGTCACTTATAGGCCTACACTAAAGTGAAGGCTGGGTCACTACTATAGGCCTACACTGAAGTGAAGGCTGGGTCACTTATAGGCCTACACTAAAGTGAAGGCTGGGTCACTACTATAGGCCTACACTGAAGTGAAGGCTGGGTCACTACTATAGGCCTACACTGAAGTGAAGGCTGGGTCACTACTATAGGCCTACACTGAAGAGAAGGCTAGGTCACTACTATAGGCCTACACTGAAGTGAAGGCTGGGTCACTACTATAGGCCTACACTGCTAAGTCACTACTATAGGCCTACACTGAAGTGAAGGCTGGGTCACTACTATAGGCCTACACTGAAGTGAAGGCTGGGTCACTACTAGAGGCAGGTGCTAGAGCTACAAGCATTGGAGTTCTACCAAGTATTATACTGGCGAAGGTAGCAGCGAGAGTTCTTCTAAGAGCCATTCCCAGAAGTAGAAGCTTCGACAAAACGCAACAATCCGATCAACCAAAGGCTGACTGACTTTACGTGCCTTCTCGAACACGTGGCGTAGAATCGTAAATGTTGATTGCGTGTTTTGGATAATTAAATAATAGTCCGTGCATTGCGTTCGCAATACGTTGCTTGTGTGTTGCGTGTGCGTTCCTTGAGTGTTGCTTGAGCGTTTCTTATTAAATGTTTCTGCATTGAATGTTAGCCCAATGCAAATGGTACGTAAAGTTTTTTGGGCAGGCTTGTACTGTGCATATGTACACGTATGTATGCATGCCATCTGTGGGTCCGGCACAGCCTAGACTAGGAGACAATATTGGCCTCACTTACTGGCAGCCACCATCACCCAAAGATGGCAGATGTGATCACAGGCCATTTTCTTCACCATCTTTTGTTTGTTCTAAAAAAATCCCTATATGCTGAACCAGAATAAAGATGAAGATGGAGCTAACCCTGCACTACATACCCTCCAGGACACAGAATAAAGAGGAAGATGAGCTAACCTGCACTACATACCCTCCAGGACACAGAATAAAGAGGAAGATGAGCTAACCCTGCACTTACATACCCTCCAGGACACAGAATAAAGAGGAAGATGAGCTAACCCTGCACTTACATACCCTCCAGGACACAGAATAAAGAGGAAGATGAGCTAACCCTGCACTTACATACCCTCCAGGACACAGAATAAAGAGGAAGATGGAGCTAACCCTGCACTTACATACCCTCCAGGACACAGAATAAAGAGGAAGATGAGCTAGCCCTGCACTTACATACCCTCCAGGACACAGAATAAAGAGGCTAACCCTGCACTTACATACCCTCCAGGACACAGAATAAAGAGGAAGATGGAGCTAACCCTGCACTTACATACCCTCCAGGACACAGAATAAAGAGGAAGATGGAGCTAACCCTGCACTTACATACCCTCCAGGACACAGAATAAAGAGGAAGATGGAGCTAACCCTGCACTACATACCCTCCAGGACACAGAATAAAGAGGAAGATGAGCTAACCCTGCACTTACATACCCTCCAGGACACAGAATAAAGAGGAAGATGAGCTAACCTTGCACTTACATACCCTCCAGGACACAGAATAAAGAGGAAGATGAGCTAACCCTGCACTTACATACCCTCCAGGACACAGAATAAAGAGGAAGATGGAGCTAACCCTGCACTACATACCCTCCAGGACACAGAATAAAGAGGAAGATGAGCTAAGCCTGCACTACATACCCTCCAGGACACAGAATAAAGAGGAAGATGAGCTAACCCTGCACTTACATACCCTCCAGGACACAGAATAAAGAGGAAGATGAGCTAACCTTGCACTACATACCCTCCAGGACACAGAATAAAGAGGAAGATGAGCTAACCCTGCACTTACATACCCTCCAGGACACAGAATAAAGAGGAAGATGAGCTAACCCTGCACTTACATACCCTCCAGGACACAGAATAAAGAGGAAGATGGAGCTAACCCTGCACTTACATACCCTCCAGGACACAGAATAAAGAGGAAGATGGAGCTAACCCTGCACTTACATACCCTCCAGGACACAGAATAAAGAGGAAGATGAGCTAACCCTGCACTTACATACCCTCCAGGACACATAATAAAGAGGAAGATGAGCTAACCCTGCACTACATACCCTCCAGGACACAGAATAAAGAGGAAGATGAGCTAAGCCTGCACTTACATACCCTCCAGGCTCCAGGACACAGAATAAAGAGGAAGATGAGCTAACCCTGCACTTACATACCCTCCAGGACACAGAATAAAGAGGAAGATGAGCTAACCTTGCACTACATACCCTCCAGGACACAGAATAAAGAGGAAGATGAGCTAACCCTGCACTTACATACCCTCCAGGACACAGAATAAAGAGGAAGATGAGCTAACCCTGCACTTACATACCCTCCAGGACACAGAATAAAGAGGAAGATGGAGCTAACCCTGCACTTACATACCCTCCAGGACACAGAATAAAGAGGAAGATGGAGCTAACCCTGCACTACATACCCTCCAGGACACAGAATAAAGAGGAAGATGAGCTAACCCTGCACTTACATACCCTCCAGGACACAGAATAAAGAGGAAGATGAGCTAACCCTGCACTACATACCCTCCAGGACACAGAATAAAGAGGAAGATGAGCTAACCCTGCACTTACATACCCTCCAGGACACAGAATAAAGAGGAAGATGAGCTAACCTTGCACTACATACCCTCCAGGACACAGAATAAAGAGGAAGATGGAGCTAACCCTGCACTTACATACCCTCCAGGACACAGAATAAAGAGGAAGATGGAGCTAACCCTGCACTTACATACCCTCCAGGACACAGAATAAAGAGGAAGATGAGCTAACCCTGCACTTACATACCCTCCAGGACACAGAATAAAGAGGAAGATGGAGCTAACCCTGCACTACATACCCTCCAGGACACAGAATAAAGAAGAAGATGAGCTAACCCTGCACTTACATACCCTCCAGGACACAGAATAAAGGGGAAGATGGAGCTAACCCTGCACTTACATACCCTCCAGGACACAGAATAAAGAGGAAGATGGAGCTAACCCTGCACTTACATACCCTCCAGGACACAGAATAAAGAGGAAGATGAGCTAACCCTGCACTTACATACCCTCCAGGACACAGAATAACGAGGAAGATGAGCTAACCCCTGCACTTACATACCCTCCAGGACACAGAATAAAGAGGAAGATGAGCTAACCCTGCACTTACATACCCTCCAGGACACAGAATAAAGAGGAAGATGAGCTAACCCTGCACTACATACCCTCCAGGACACAGAATAAAGAGGAAGATGGAGCTAACCCTGCACTTACATACCCTCCAGGACACAGAATAAAGAGGAAGATGAGCTAACCCTGCACTTACATACCCTCCAGGACACAGAATAAAGAGGAAGATGAGCTAACCCTGCACTACATACCCTCCAGGACACAGAATAAAGAGGAAGATGAGCTAACCCTGCACTTACATACCCTCCAGGACACAGAATAAAGAGGAAGATGAGCTAACCCTGCACTACATACCCTCCAGGACACAGAATAAAGAGGAAGATGAGCTAACCCTGCACTTACATACCCTCCAGGACACAGAATAAAGAGGAAGATGAGCTAACCCTGCACTTACATACCCTCCAGGACACAGAATAAAGAGGAAGATGAGCTAACCCTGCACTTACATACCCTCCAGGACACAGAATAAAGAGGAAGATGAGCTAACCCTGCACTTACATACCCTCCAGGACACAGAATAAAGAGGAAGATGAGCTAACCCTGCACTTACATACCCTCCAGGACACAGAATAAAGAGGAAGATGGAGCTAGCCCTGCACTACATACCCTCCAGGACACAGAATAAAGAGGAAGATGGAGCTAACCCTGCACTTACATACCCTCCAGGACACAGAATAAAGAGGAAGATGAGCTAACCCTGCACTTACATACCCTCCAGGACACAGAATAAAGAGGAAGATGGAGCTAACCCTGCACTTACATACCCTCCAGGACACAGAATAAAGAGGAAGATGAGCTAACCCTGCACTTACATACCCTCCAGGACACAGAATAAAGAGGAAGATGAGCTAACCCTGCACTTACATACCCTCCAGGACACAGAATAAAGAGGCTAACCCTGCACTTACATACCCTCCAGGACACAGAAAGATGGAGCTAACCCTGCACTTACATACCCTCCAGGACACAGAATAAAGAGGAAGATGAGCTAACCCTGCACTTACATACCCTCCAGGACACAGAATAAAGAGGAAGATGGAGCTAACCCTGCACTTACATACCCTCCAGGACACAGAATAAAGAGGAAGATGAGCTAACCCTGCACTACATACCCTCCAGGACACAGAATAAAGAGGAAGATGAGCTAACCCTGCACTTACATACCCTCCAGGACACAGAATAAAGAGGAAGATGAGCTAACCCTGCACTACATACCCTCCAGGACACAGAATAAAGAGGAAGATGAGCTAACCCTGCACTACATACCCTCCAGGACACAGAATAAAGAGGAAGATGGAGCTAACCCTGCACTTACATACCCTCCAGGACACAGAATAAAGAGGAAGATGGAGCTAACCCTGCACTTACATACCCTCCAGGACACAGAATAAAGAGGAAGATGGAGCTAACCCTGCACTACATACCCTCCAGGACACAGAATAAAGAGGAAGATGAGCTAACCCTGCACTTACATACCCTCCAGGACACAGAATAAAGAGGAAGATGGAGCTAACCCTGCACTTACATACCCTCCAGGACACAGAATAAAGAGGAAGATGGAGCTAACCCTGCACTTACATACCCTCCAGGACACAGAATAAAGAGGAAGATGGAGCTAACCCTGCACTTACATACCCTCCAGGACACAGAATAAAGGGGAAGATGAGCTAACCCTGCACTTACATACCCTCCAGGACACAGAATAAAGAGGAAGATGAGCTAACCCTGCACTACATACCCTCCAGGACACAGAATAAAGAGGAAGATGGAGCTAACCCTGCACTACATACCCTCCAGGACACAGAATAAAGAGGAAGATGAGCTAACCCTGCACTACATACCCTCCAGGACACAGAATAAAGAGGAAGATGGAGCTAACCCTGCACTTACATACCCTCCAGGACACAGAATAAAGAGGAAGATGGAGCTAACCCTGCACTTACATACCCTCCAGGACACAGAATAAAGAGGAAGATGGAGCTAACCCTGCACTTACATACCCTCCAGGACACATAATAAAGAGGAAGATGGAGCTAACCCTGCACTTACATACCCTCCAGGACACAGAATAAAGAGGAAGATGACCTAACCCTGCACTTACATACCCTCCAGGATACAGAATAAAGAGGAAGAAAGTTCTGGAAAATTAAGTGGAAAGTAGTGAATACATACTTGCTAAATGCCTCCCAAACATCCAGCACTCTATCCACGCCGTACCCCGAAGGTTCACAAAGCCAAGAGTGAAAGTCTCCACCAAACGGAAGAACAGCAAGAATTGTGCCTTGGGAACCTATGCTCAATAAGCTCCTCCCAAAATATTGAAGGGAAACACCAACAACAACAACAACAACACAACAAACATCAAAGGAAGTGTTCAATGCCAGGATGTAGAAGCAACAATGTCCATGAAGTGTAAGTAGACCAAGGTCAGGGCCGGCCAGCCACACAGCCAAGTTCACAGACTGTCACCTTGGAAACTAGTATTATCACATGGCCCACTCTAGGATTGAATGTTCCGGAGTTGGAAATGGAGAGCTTCTCCATCCTCTCACCCCACAAGCCAAGACTTTGAAGCTTGGTCTATTCAGTTATTGAAACACAAAGTCCAAGCATCAAATATGACGTGCAAATTACCCCTAAAAGCCCCCAGCAATGCCAGGTAACCCTGACAGTAGATGAGCATATTTGCCGGAGTGCAGGTCGCAGCTGGGGTGTAAGACATTTCCCCAGAGTTAGCCATCATTATAAAAATATTATAATTGTCTGAGCATTGGCACTTGTCCACCAGCATGCAGGAGCCACAGTCAGCTCTGCACCGGAGTGCAAGTCCCATCCACCAGCATGCAGGAGCCACAGTCAGCTCTGCACCGGAGTACAAGTCCCATCCACCAGCATGCAGGAGCCACAGTCAGCTCTGCACCGGAGAACAAGTCCCATCCACCAGTATGCAGGAGCCACAGTCAGCTCTGCACCGGAGTACAAGTCCCATCCACCAGCATGCAGGAGCCACAGTCAGCTCTGCACCGGAGAACAAGTTCCATCCACCAGCATGCAGGAGCCAGAGTCAGCTCTGCACCGGAGAACAAGTCCCATCCATCAGCATGCAGGAGCCACAGTCAGCTCTGCACCGGAGAACAAGTCCCATCCACCAGCATGCAGGAGCCACAGTCAGCTCTGCACTGGAGAACAAGTCCCATCCACCAGCATGCAGGAGCCACAGTCAGCTCTGCACCGGAGTACAAGTCCCATCCACCAGCATGCAGGAGCCACTGTCAGCTCTGCACCGGAGAAAAAAGTCCCATCCACCAGCATGCAGGAGCCACAGTCAGCTCTGCACCGGAGAACAAGTCCCATCCACCAGCATGCAGGAGCCACAGTCAGCTCTGACCTCAACTCGATGTGATCTGTCTGATCTTGGTAGCGTTGTGTCAACGTGATCTTCTCTCTCCAGTCTGGCACTAAACTCTTCCTTACTCCCTTTCAGCTCTTCTGTCCCCAGACTTCTCAGCAGATTCAACAACTCTGAGCTTAACAGCTGCAGTAGAGCTCAGACGCTTAGCTTCTCATATTTCACCCGCAGAAAAAGCAAGCAAGTATTGGCTGGCTACACTAGGAGATGTGATCATGTTCTTAACAGCTGCAGTAGAGCTCAGATACTTAGCTTCTCATATTTCACCTGCAGAAAGTAATTGAGAGCATTGCATGGCTTCAGTATGGGGTCACACGCTCCACTTGGGACCCCACCCAGTGATTCATTCTTAATCACTGCGACTTACACTCCAGCAAAATCAACACATCCAGTGTATAAGTTGCACCTCTGAAATCAAGAGGAAGATTCGGAACTGATACTCCTGTAACTTACAAAATAAGGCAATGTAAAATATTAATGTGTCAAATAGAGCAGGAGCAATGATAATATTAGTCAGTGGGAGTGGCCACTTCAAACAGGCACTACCCGCAGTCCCGCACAGCCAGCCTCTCCACCCACTTACTTCATTAGCCGAGTTCCGTGTCCCCACGATCTTGATGAAGGTGACGGGCTGAGGGATGAAGTGGATGACCTGCCATGAGCAGCACTGATCCTTGGACTTGTCTACCACCTTCTTCCACGTCCTCTGGTCACATGACACCTCGATGTAGAAGCTATACTTCCTGTCGTCACGATCCCACAGCAAGAGCCTGCAAGACGGAACACAGCCTCACGACATGTCCACACTGCAGCAACACGCCCGAGCTTACAGTGCAACTCCTCAGAATGGACACTTTTAGGACCATGTGTTCATAAGACATTTGTCATATGAAAATAAACAAATAATAAATTAAAAAAATAATAAAAAAATAACAGTCTTTATTATTCTCCCCAATTAGCACAATTTGACCCTCATTGTTTACACACACACGGCCTCTCCTGCCTTCTCTTGTCTGGAATGAAAGCATCGGCTACAACCAGGTTCACACGAGGCTTCTAACCTGGGTCTTAAGATGAAGTTACACGTAAACACACCAAATCTGGATGTTAGCGATTACCCATACCATTGTCTGTGTAAACGAGGCATGGGGACATCAAGCAGGAAGGAAGCCTGATTGATTATTATTGAGTTCATGAGTTTGTCGTCTGAGTAATCCACTTTGTCCTTCGTCATCAACATCTCTCCTCTACGGACTGAGCCAGTTGGTCGTACTGTACCTGTCTGCCTATCTCTCATCCTAACACGAACCTTTTCTCTATGTGGGCGCGGTGTACACAAGCACATTGACACCTGTCAGTGCCATGTGTGACTCACAGTACTGCCACACCTTACCTAAAGTCATTCGCGCATTGCCAGGATACTTGGGGGCTATCCTGATGTCTCCAGTGAAGGTGGCTGATTGTACGGCATGAATCTCGGAATCAGCACTAGGGCTAGGGCTAGTGGCTAAGGAGAGGACTGAAGAGGGCTAGGGCACGTGCCAGGAATTTTTCATGACTAAAGGGTGTTCTAGGGCAAGGCTATCGACTACTAGGGCTAGCGGCTTCTAGGGCTAGGATATTCAAGGCAGGATAGGGCATTGGAATAGTCCCTAATATTTAGGATACGGGACCCATGCTGCATAATCAGTCAACCTCATTAGGGACATCCTGGGATAGTTCCAACGAGCCCAGGAATCCAGGGATGTCCTTAGCAAAGACTGTGGCAGTGTTGGGTAGCCCTCAGAATTCAGGATTCGATTATATCGGCAAAGTGTTAGTGAACACATGTTCTCTGGGAGTTGATGCGTCTCTGAACTGTCAGATAAATGTCTGTACTTCAGGAAGTCTGCACTTAAAGGACTCTACTAGAAAGCTAAAAACAATAGCCATTTTGAGTTGCTATATCATGATCTCCTTGCACAGACAGAAGTAATCTTGAACAAAAGAAGAACTCATTTCTAGAGTTAGCACACACCAGGCCTTGTAGTTCTCATCACTGCATAGTGCAGAGGCACTAATGCTCTCTAACAACAAGAATACACTTTACCTAACATCACTTCACAGTTTTAAACCTCTTGTGGGTAATGCATATATATATATATATATATGTATGTATGTATATACATGTACATGTACTTCAAACACTCTACTCCCTGGTTGCACACTCCACACTCCCTGGTTGCACACTCTCTACTTGCACACTCCACACTCCCTGGTTGCACACTCTCTACTTGCACACTCCCTACTCCCTGGTTGCACACTCCCTACTCCCTGGTTGCACACTCTCTACTCCCTGGTTGCACACTCCCTACTCCCTGGTTGCACACTCCCTACTCCCTGGTTGCACACTCCCTACTCCCTGGTTGCACACTCCCTACTCCCTGGTTGCACACACCCTACTCCCTGGTTGCACACTCCCTACTCCCTGGTTGCACACACCCTGCTCCCTGGTTGCACACTCCCTGGTTGCACACTCCCTACTCCCTGGTTGCACACTCCCTGGTTGCACACTCCCTACTCCCTGGTTGCACACTCCCTGGTTGCACACTCCCTGGTTGCACACTCCCTACTCCCTGGTTGCACACTCCCTACTCCCTGGTTGCACACTCCCTACTCCCTGGTTGCACACTCCCTACTCCCTGGTTGCACACTCCCTACTCCCTGGTTGCACACACCCTACTCCCTGGTTGCACACAGCCTACTCCCTGGTTGCACACTCCCTACTCCCTGGTTGCACACTCCCTACTCCCTGGTTGCACACTCCCTACTCCCTGGTTGCACACTCCCTACTCCCTGGTTGCACACTCCCTACTCCCTGGTTGCACACTCCCTACTCCCTGGTTGCACACTCTCTACTCCATGGTTGCACACTCCCTACTCCCTGGTTGCACACTCCCTACTCCCTGGTTGCACACTCCCTACTCCCTGGTTGCACACTCCCTACTCCCTGGTTGCACACTCCCTACTCCCTGGTTGCACACTCACTACTCCCTGGTTGCACACTCCCTACTCCCTGGTTGCACACTCTCTACTCCCTGGTTGCACACTCACTACTCCCTGGTTGCACACTCCCTACTCCCTGGTTGCACACTCTCTACTCCCTGGTTGCACACTCTCTACTCCCTGGTTGCACACTCCCTACTCCCTGGTTGCACACTCCCTACTCCCTGGTTGCACACTCCCTACTCCCTGGTTGCACACTCCCTGGTTGCACACTCCCTACTCCCTGGTTGCACACTCCCTACTCCCTGGTTGCACACTCTCTACTCCCTGGTTGCACACTCCCTACTCCCTGGTTGCACACTCTCTACTCCCTGGTTGCACACTCCCTACTCCCTGGTTGCACAGTATCGCTTGGTTGGAATAAACAAATTTGCAATGCACCTCATGGAGGAGATGATGTAAGGTTGAGTGAGCTGTACCATGATGCTCCCAGATCCCAGCTGGTGACAGGTATAGCCGGAGTCCCAGTCGTAATCCCGCATACTCCCATTCAGCAAGGCATTGCGGCTCCTACTCACACCTTCCAGGACTGTAGCACTAGCAGACGTACTGGCTACATTCTCCGTAGGCACTGTGTGTGTGTGTGTGTGTGTGTGGAGTGAAATTAAGGATGTTGCTAATTGCAATATCCATCTGAGAAATAGGTCGAGGTTATAAACACTTGTGTGTGAGCAATATCATCTGAGAAATAGGTCGAGGTTATAAACACGCTTGCGTGCGTGCAATATCTATCTGAGAAATAGGTCGAGGTTATAAACACGCTTGTGTGTGAGCAATATCTATCTGAGAAATAGGTCGAGGTTATAAACACACTTGTGTGTGTGCAATATCTATCTGAGAAATAGGTCAAGGTTATAAACACACTTGTATGCATGCAATATCATCTGAGAAATAGGTCAAGGTTATAAACACGCTTGTGTGTGTGCAATATCTATCTGAGAAATAGGTCAAGGTTATAAACACGCTTGCATGCGTGCAATATCATCTGAGAAATAGGTCGAGGTTATAAACACACTTGTGTGCGTGCAATATCATCTGAGAAATAGGTCAAGGTTATAAACACACTTGTGTGCGTGCAATATCATCTGAGAAATAGGTCAAGGTTATAAACACACGTGTGTGTGCAATATCTATCTGAGAAATAGGTCGAGGTTATAAACACACTCGTGTGCGTGCAATATCTATCTGAGAAATAGGTCAAGGTTATAAACACGCTTGTGTGTGTGCAATATCTATCTGAGAAATAGGTCGAGGTTATAAACACACTTGTGCGTGCAATATCTATCTGAGAAATAGGTCGAGGTTATAAACACGCTTGTGTGCGTGCAATACTTATCTGAGAAATAGGTCAAGGTTATAAACACGCTTGTGTGTGTGCAATATCTATCTGAGAAATAGGTCAAGGTTATAAACACGCTTGTGTGTGTGCAATATCTATCTGAGAAATAGGTCGAGGTTATAAACACACTTGTATGTGTAATATCTATCTGAGAAATAGGTCAAGGTTATAAACACAATTGTGTGTGTGCAATATCTACCTGAGAAATAGGTCGAGGTTATAAACACACTTGTGTGCGTGCAATATCCATCTGAGAAATAGATCGAGGTTATAAACACACTTGTGCGTGCAATATCTATCTGAGAAATAGGTCGAGGTTATAAACACGCTTGTGTGCGTGCAATACTTATCTGAGAAATAGGTCAAGGTTATAAACACGCTTGTGTGTGTGCAATATCTATCTGAGAAATAGGTCAAGGTTATAAACACGCTTGTGTGTGTGCAATATCTATCTGAGAAATAGGTCGAGGTTATAAACACGCTTGTATGTGTAATATCTATCTGAGAAATAGGTCAAGGTTATAAACACAATTGTGTGTGTGCAATATCTATCTGAGAAATAGGTCGAGGTTATAAACACACTTGTGTGCGTGCAATATCCATCTGAGAAATAGATCGAGGTTATAAACACGCTTGTGTGTGAAATATCTATCTGAGAAATAGGTCGAGGTTATAAACACGCTTGTGTGTGTGCAATATCATCTGAGAAATAGGTCAAGGTTATAAACACGCTTGTGTGTGTGCAATATCATCTGAGAAATAGGTCAAGGTTATAAACACGCTTGTGTGTGCAATATCATCTGAGAAATAGGTCAAGGTTATAAACACGCTTGTGTGTGTGCAATATCTATCTGAGAAATAGGTCGACGATATAAACACGCTTGTGTGTGTGCAATATCATCTGAGAAATAGGTCAAGGTTATAAACACGCTTGTGTGTGTGCAATATCATCTGAGAAATAGGTCAAGGTTATAAACACACTTGTGTGTGAGCAATATCTATCTGAGAAATAGGTCGAGGATATAAACACATTTGTGTGTGAGCAATATCTATCTGAGAAATAGGTCGAGGTTATAAACACACTTGTGTGTGAGCAATATCTATCTGAGAAATAGGTCGAGGTTATAAACACACTTGTGTGTGAGCAATATCTATCTGAGAAATAGGTCAAGGTTATAAACACGCTTGTGTGTGTGCAATATCTATCTGAGAAATAGGTCAAGGTTATAAACACGCTTGTGTGTGTGCAATATCATCTGAGAAATAGGTCAAGGTTATAAACACGCTTGTGTGTGTGCAATATCTATCTGAGAAATAGGTCGAGGATATAAACATGCTTGTGTGTGAGCAATATCTATCTAAGAAATAGGTCGAGGTTATAAACACGCTTGTGTGTGTGCAATATCATCTGAGAAATAGGTCAAGGATATAAACACACTTGTGTGTGTGCAATATCTATCTGAGAAATAGGTCAAGGTTATAAACACGCTTGTGTGTGTGCAATATCATCTGAGAAATAGGTCAAGGATATAAACACACTTGTGTGTGTGCAATATCTATCTGAGAAATAGGTCAAGGTTATAAACACGCTTGTGTGTGTGCAATATCATCTGAGAAATAGGTCAAGGTTATAAACACGCTTGTGTGTGCAATATCATCTGAGAAATAGGTCAAGGTTATAAACACGCTTGTGTGTGTGCAATATCTATCTGAGAAATAGGTCGAGGATATAAACATGCTTGTGTGTGAGCAATATCTATCTGAGAAATAGGTCAAGGTTATAAACACGATTGTGTGTGAGCAATATCTATCTGAGAAATAGGTCGAGGTTATAAACACGCTTGTATGTGTAATATCTATCTGAGAAATAGGTCGAGGTTATAAACATGCTTGTGTGTGAGCAATATCTATCTAAGAAATAGGTCAAGGTTATAAACACGCTTGTGTGTGTGCAATATCTATCTGAGAAATAGGTCGAGGATATAAACATGCTTGTGTGTGAGCAATATCTATCTAAGAAATAGGTCGAGGTTATAAACACGCTTGTGTGTGTGCAATATCATCTGAGAAATAGGTCAAGGATATAAACACACTTGTGTGTGTGCAATATCTATCTGAGAAATAGGTCAAGGTTATAAACACGCTTGTGTGTGTGCAATATCATCTGAGAAATAGGTCAAGGATATAAACACACTTGTGTGTGTGCAATATCTATCTGAGAAATAGGTCAAGGTTATAAACACGCTTGTGTGTGTGCAATATCATCTGAGAAATAGGTCAAGGTTATAAACACGCTTGTGTGTGCAATATCATCTGAGAAATAGGTCAAGGTTATAAACACGCTTGTGTGTGTGCAATATCTATCTGAGAAATAGGTCGAGGATATAAACATGCTTGTGTGTGAGCAATATCTATCTGAGAAATAGGTCAAGGTTATAAACACGATTGTGTGTGAGCAATATCTATCTGAGAAATAGGTCGAGGTTATAAACACGCTTGTATGTGTAATATCTATCTGAGAAATAGGTCAAGGTTATAAACACAATTGTGTGTGAGCAATATCTATCTGAGAAATAGGTCAAGGTTATAAACACGATTGTGTGTGAGCAATATCTATCTGAGAAATAGGTCGAGGTTATAAACACGCTTGTATGTGTAATATCTATCTGAGAAATAGGTCAAGGTTATAAACACAATTGTGTGTGAGCAATATCTATCTGAGAAATAGGTCAAGGTTATAAACACGATTGTGTGTGAGCAATATCTATCTGAGAAATAGGTCGAGGTTATAAACACGCTTGTATGTGTAATATCTATCTGAGAAATAGGTCAAGGTTATAAACACAATTGTGTGTGAGCAATATCTATCTGAGAAATAGGTCAAGGTTATAAACACGCTTGTGTGTGTGCAATATCTATCTGAGAAATAGGTCAAGGTTATAAACACGCTTGTGTGTGCAATATCATCTGAGAAATAGGTCAAGGTTATAAACACGCTTGTGTGTGCAATATCATCTGAGAAATAGGTCAAGGTTATAAACACGCTTGTGTGTGTGCAATATCTATCTGAGAAATAGGTCAAGGTTATAAACACGCTTGTGTGTGTGCAATATCATCTGAGAAATAGGTCAAGGTTATAAACACGCTTGTGTGTGCAATATCATCTGAGAAATAGGTCAAGGTTATAAACACGCTTGTGTGTGTGCAATATCTATCTGAGAAATAGGTCAAGGTGCTTGTGCGTGTGCAGTATCTCATCTAACTGAGCTGAGTCAGCAAGTAGCTACACATTTTCACTACAAAGAAGTGATCATTCTGAGGCTCACTCTTGTGCAATAGTTAACAGCACAGACCTTAAACAAAACCAGGCAACTACTTATGATGCATGTGTCTACAGGTTTGTGTACAATAGCACGCGTGTCTACTTGAGTAAAAAATAATAACATCTACGGTTGATTAGTTATGTGTTACACTGAGTAACTTCTTGTTAAGTGGCTGCTCGACTATAAAACAAATAAAAATAAGACAAAAATGTTCTATTTATAGACGATAGACGATGGACAAAAATAACAACAAAAAACTTCCTTTAAGATGCCGCCCGGACAACCCAATTGCTGAGGCGGCACTATTTTACTCGCATGTAATTTTCAAGAAGAGAGTTGGCAGTACTTCTGGTTCACTCGAAGACTGGGTTTTGGTTCAGAACCACCATAGGTGTACTTCCATTGTTACTGGAACACAACCTGACTTCTCTGGACAGGTAGGCTATAACGCTTCCGGCCATTTTGTTCGAGCTGAATAATTTTGTCACCTACCTATTTGTATAAATATCTTGGACTAGGCTTGCTAAATTTCTTTGGTGTGCATTAACTGGAGATCATCCAAAGGCAGGTAAGGTATGATGATAGAACTTGAGTTAGTTTGAGTTGTATGATGTTAGATATAAGCATGGAAGATGGGACATCCAGCGTTAGTGTGCCATTGATTCCATTTGGCTTTGCAACACAGAGGAATTAAAAAAATTCCCTATCGACATTGCTTTGGAGAGTATAAGAATTGGCTTTGGCTTGGACAGCAAGAGAGGCTTATGATGCATTCCTGGCAGAAGAGGAAGTTTCTGTGGGCATCCAGTACAT
This sequence comes from Cladorhizidae sp. MBARI D1340-BT2, assembly GCA_028752905.1. Lineage (NCBI taxonomy): Eukaryota > Metazoa > Porifera > Demospongiae > Poecilosclerida > Cladorhizidae > Cladorhizidae sp. MBARI D1340-BT2. Next base: position 10,246,996 of record JAQNBH010000015.1, read on the forward strand.
TCTGGCAAAGCCACCGAGTCTGAGCTGGTGAAAGGAAAGTGATTTATTAAGTGCGCACATGTACCTGTGGAATTCTGGTGAGCTATCTTAACCTGACAGTATGGCAGTATGGACGGGGGAAGGACTGGTGATGCATGTTTGTAGTGCTCTATTGACAGCCTTACACCAAGAGCTGGTGCTATGTTTCTTGGGAGTAGAGCTGCTCTCCTTTTTGGATCTGGGCTGGATGCTTGCTGGTACCAGCAAAAGCGCTTAGCTACTGCATATCTGTGCCTTCCAATAGGAACTGGGGCAAAAGCGCTTAGCTACATCTGTGCCTTCCAATAGGAACTGGGGCAAAAGTGCTTAGCTACATCTGTTAGGAACTGGGGCAAAAGTGCTTAGCTACATCTGTGCTTTCTTCCAATATGAACTGGGGCAAAAGCACTTAGCTACATCTGTGCCTTCCATTAGGAACTGGGGCAAAAGTGCTTAGCTACATCTGTGCCTTCCAATAGGAACTGGGGCAAAAGCACTTACCTACATCTGTGCCTTCCAATAGGAACTGGGGCAAAAGTGCTCAGCTACATCCATGCCTTCCAATAGGAACTGGAGCAAAAGCGCTTAGCTACATCCGTGCCTTCCAATAGGAACTGGGGCAAAAGCGCTTAGCTATATCCGTGCCTTCCAATAGGAACTGGGGCAGGAGTGGAACTGGAAGGGAGGAGTTTTCTTCCGTGAAACTTCATTCAGCGAGTCTTGAAACCTGTGGATGCTTCAGGCTCTTCCTGAACTAGTTCTCTCTCCACTCTCGTTTCCTTTTGTTGGAGACGGGAACACAGAAGAAGCATTAGAAGACATTTTGAGCTCAATTTGAACAGCTGTTGCCCTAGTGTACCCATGGCAAACTTGAATGTGGATCATTATTGATCTGCAAATGCTTGACTACTGTACCACCGAAGTCGGTTGAGTAAATTAAGTGTTTTGTGTGGATTTATAGTCGCTTCAGTTCGTGCAATAATTGAATTTGGAATAACATCTTCATTTCTACTTGTGACTGTCACATATATACATTGGTCGTCCTTTACCTGTACTAATAATTATAATGAAGACCAATATTATATATTTATTAGGTAAAGGGTCCTATAAATGTTTGTGGTCAAATTTGCCATTTCATTTAGTTTTCGAATGTTCGAATGTAAAATATACAGTAGCCTACAAGCAAAAAAAACAACAACCCCAAATTGCCATTCTGTTTGCGTTGGGCGTTTGTGATACGTTTGAGTCACAGCATTGCTCTACCGTTCGCCAAATGACAATGCAAGTATATATGCACGAACGGTCCATTAGGCACAGATCGTTAAGCGTTGTAATGGCCGGTGCACTGCGGTTCCTCTTTTTCAGCGCTCACCTTATCGGAATCAAGATGCCTTATTCTAGTATAAGAAACAGAATTCTATGTTTGGAATCTCAAGGCTGCAGCTATCGTCCGTATTTTGAAGGAGGGCATAACAGCAACAAGGCAAAAAGCTAGTTTTGTCAAGAGACTGGTACCATTGCCTGACAGCCATGGAGCGGGAGATCTTCGTTGATCACAGCAGCTGTCCAGAAAGTCGCGGAGGAAAAGATGCAGGAAGATGACGAGATGACAGCATACCAACTGCACATCCTCCTTCACAGCAGAGGGGACCTATTGTCACTGAGGACAGTCTTGCCATGCTGGACATTGCTTGGGGACTTTTCAAGGCAATGCGTACTGCCAACTGATAAGAGAAGCCAACAAGGTTTGTGCTGAACATGGTTTTGGGGTTAGCTAGGTGAAAGTTAATATCTAGTAGAAGCTTCCTCATGTCACACTGAAGTTTAAGGGGGGAATAATGTCAAAAAAATACACCTCGACAATACCAATCATAACTTCCACCCACTACCCTCTATCAACATAACTTTTTGTACCAAAATGTAGCTTAGAAGATAAGCTATTTAATGATGTATTTAACTTTTGTCATATGGCAAAGTGTCAGCCAGGCAATCCACTTTTGCCCTGTCCGCAAATTACAAATCCATTAATAATGCTAAGTGGCTGTTAGGTGGTTTATGGTAAGAGTACATGTAGTAGTTTCACCTAAACTATTTGAATAAGTTTGATAATAATGCACCACAGGAGAGGGGGGGGGGGGGAAATCACACACAAACCACATGCAGATATGCTGGTCTATACCCAACACATTCTCATAACAGTGAAATTAAAATAGTTTAGGTTAAAGAGCACACAATAAGCATTCTGGTGATATATAAATTATTGAGTTTGGGTGAGAAATGAGGGAGAAATTTGTGGAAATATGTGGAAATTCTTCTAATCTAATGCGACGCGATTCTTCTTCACACTTGCTGGGTTTCTAATGAAAATAGTGAGTGCAAAAGCTGTCGTAACTGCATCATAGAATCTTCAAATGTTCTGAAACTTGGAACATGACTTCAATATGAGCCAATACACCATTTAAAATAGTTTGTGAAAAAAGTGAAAAATTAGCATTTTGACTTTATTCCCCCCTTAAGTTGGTTGCTAGTGGCTAATGATAATCTAGGCCTGGGTCTTGATGGCAGTTTGGCTAGAGCCAATGTATTAGAATCCGATTGGGATAAGCCATTGGGGATTCATATATAGCATAGATGTGATGCATTACGAAGGGCAAGATATTGTTATAGAACACTGGTGAATTTGTATAGTGACTCATGTAATAAGTGGCGGTATCATTTGTCCCTATAGGTCAAGAGATTGGAGTGGACCAGGCAGAACCTTGAAGAGGCAGCCAATGGGTTTAAAAAAATGTCATATGGACGGATGAGTGCAGTTTAATTGGAAACACATACATAGGTGGTTTTGTTGCCGAAAGACCCGACAGGCACCAAAGAACAAGCCAAGACATGTTACGTGCTGTATTATGGGTGTGTAATAAGGTGTATATTTATGGAAGATGTTATTTATGGAAGATGTTTTAAACTTCTGATTACAGGGCGAAACATCTGGTGAAGGTGCATGTGTGTGCTGGAATAAGCATGAAATGAAAAACAAGAATATGCATCTTTGATGGTATTATGAGAGCCCCACTTTTTGTTCAATTTCTTCACCGGACCCTTTTACCCTCCGTGAAGGATATTTGCCCCCATCACCACTTCATGCAGGACAATGACCCCAAACATACATCCAGGCTGGCTAAGACTTAGAATTAAATTGTGGAGGCCACCTCCCGAGTCTCCAGATGCCAACCCCATTTAAAACCTGTGGCACGAGTTGAAGGAGTCCATCAGGAGAGAAGTGAAGCCCAAGACCAAAGCTGAATCTGGAGGTTGGGCTACAGGGTATTGAATTCTTAATATTGGAATGTTTTTCGAAGTTGTTCAAGTTGGCCAAGCTTTTGTGGCGTTTGGGTGGTAGTGGAGGTGTTTTTTAAATTTGTTATTAATAATATAATAATAACAATAAATTCAAAACGACTATATCAGTTATCTAGTTATCGAATAAGTCCAGTCCTGACTGGCTCCCCACTGACCCCACCACAGATGCTGGAGAGAAAATAACTTAAACTATCCTCGTCTTCCATGACTGGCTTGGATTCTTCCTTCAACTCCTCCCCATCGTTAACTACATTTAAAAATAATAAATCACACCCGAATTTGATTTAAAGTTTTTCTTACCAATAGCTGAAATCTGGCCTTTGTATATCACCCTCCCTTCCTTGACCACACCCTCCCTTTCTTGACCTCACCCTCCCTGTCTTACCACACGCTCCCTGCCTTGACATCACCCTCCCTGTCTTGACCACACCCTCCCTGCCTTGGCTGCACCCTCCCTGCACACCCTCCCTGCCTTGACCTCACAGTCATCTCCCACCGATGAGCCCGCTAAGACATTGCTGCTTGGTACAGCCGACACAGAATTTTCATTCTGCCAGAAGACCAAACAATTCTAGTCTGAGTACTAAGCATCAATAGCTAAAGTTCTGTGCTAACTTTTAGTATTTTTTTCAGGAACAATACTGAACAATACTAACAATTACTAAAAACTACTCTGAAGTGAAGGCTCAGTCAGTCATTACTATAAGGTAGGCGCTATAGGTACAAGCCATTGGAGTTCTACCTAGTAGTCTACTTACACTGAAGTGAAGGCTCAGTCAGTCACTACTATAGGTAGGTGCTATAGGTACAAGCCATTGGAGTTCTACCTAGTAGTCTACTTACACTGAAGTGAAGGCTCAGTCAGTCACTACTATAGGTAGGTGCTAGAGATACAAGCCATTGGAGTTCTACCTACCTAGTAGTATACTTACCGCTTAGAGCCAAGGCACAGCGAGAGTTCTTCTAAGAGCCATTCCCCGGACAAATCAAAAGTAGAAGCTACGACATAAGCAATAGTCCGTTCAACCAAACAGACTGACTTTTTACACGCCCCCTCGAACACGTGTAGGATACCACAAATGATTGCACGTTTGGATAATTAAATAACAGTCCGTGCGTTGCATTTGCAATACGTTGCTTGTGTGTTGCATGTGCGTTCCTTGAGTGTTGCTTGAGTGTAAATGTTTCTGCGTTGAATGTAAGCCCAATGCAAACGTTTTGTAAAAAAAAAAAATTGGCTTGTACTGCGGCACATTAGAATCTTCTTGGGCCGCTGTGAAAGTAGAACTTGAATGTGCAGGTACTGCAAAGTGCAACTCGGCACTCGTGGACACGTAATCATCCCCCTAGAAAATAAGACGGATGGTGCTTCCTACACATAGGGTAGGAAAGTGGCACTGGTGATTCTAAGTGATGCGCATCATGTTATTTGCATCATTTGCAACCAAGTTAGCCAAGTAGCGGTAGCTCTAGGCAGGGATGTGCTGGCTGTTTGAATGTGCATCTGCTGCCTCTACTCTAGCTATTAGTCCTCAGGTTCTCTCTAAAACGTCCAAGTCATCGACCAGTTCCATCCAAGCCTGTAAATTGGTTGTCATCTCTATCCTTCTCATCAGCTCCGCGTACGATTTCGACAAAATCGATGCACTGGATGCACCCTGTCTAATCCTAGATCACTGAAAAGAGCACAGTGGGTGTGTGCTACGTGTAGGGTGCTTATTATATACTTTAAGGTCGAGTGAATGTGGTGCTAGTGTATGAGTGAATGTGGTGCTAGTGTATGAGTGTATGTGGTGCTAGTGTATGAGTGAATGCGGTGCTAGTGTATGAGTGAATGTGGTGCTAGTGTGTGAGTGTATGTGGTGCTAGTGTATGAGTGAATGTGGTTCCAGTGTATGAGTGAATGTGGTGCTAGTGTATGAGTGAATGCGGTGCTAGTGTATGAGTGAATGTGGTGCTAGTGTATGAGTGAATGCGGTGCTAGTGTATGAGTGTATGTGGTGCTAGTGTATGAGTGAATGTGGTGCTAGTGTATGAGTGTATGTGGTGCTAGTGTATGAGTGAATGTGGTGCTAGTGTATGAGTGAATGCGGTGCTAGTGTATGAGTGAATGTGGTGCTAGTGTATGAGTGTATGTGGTGCTAGTGTATGAGTGAATGTGGTGCTAGTGTGTGAGTGAATGTGGTGCTAGTGTATGAGTGAATGTGGTGCTAGTGTATGAGTGAATGCGGTGCTAGTGTATGAGTGAATGTGGTGCTAGTGTATGAGTGAATGTGGTGCTAGTGTATGAGTGAATGTGGTGCTAGTGTATGAGTGAATGTGGTGCTAGTGTATGAGTGAATGTGGTGCTAGTGTATGAGTGAATGTGGTGCTAGTGTATGAGTGAATGTGGTGCTAGTGTATGAGTGAATGTGGTGCTAGTGTATGAGTGAATGTGGTGCTAGTGTATGAGTGAATGTGGTGCTAGTGTATGAGTGAATGCGGTGCTAGTGTATGAGTGAATGTGGTGCTAGTGTATGAGTGAATGTGGTGCTAGTGTGTATGAGTGAATGTGGTGCTAGTGTATGAGTGAATGTGGTGCTAGTGTATGAGTGAATGTGGTGCTAGTGTATGAGTGAATGCGGTGCTAGTGTATGAGTGTATGTGGTGCTAGTGTATGAGTGAATGTGGTGCTAGTGTATGAGTGAATGCGGTGCTAGTGTATGAGTGAATGTGGTGCTAGTGTATGAGTGAATGCGGTGCTAGTGTATGAGTGTATGTGGTGCTAGTGTATGAGTGAATGCGGTGCTAGTGTATGAGTGTATGTGGTGCTAGTGTATGAGTGTATGCGGTGCTAGTGTATGAGTGAATGTGGTGCTAGTGTATGAGTGAATGCGGTGCTAGTGTGTGAGTGAATGTGGTGCTAGTGTATGAGTGAATGTGGTGCTAGTGTATGAGTGAATGTGGTGCTAGTGTATGAGTGAATTGGTGTGGGGCAGGCTGAACAGTGTGTTGTGGAGTATGTGGTTTTTGTGTGTGTGTGTGTGCGTGTGTGCATGCACGTGTGTAAGTACACGTAACTATGGTGATAATGTACTAATGATAACAGAACACAAGGTCCACATATAAGCTGACAAGTGGGAGGGTACGCAGGACAGATAAACACTGTTCAACGATTCTCCCTAGCTCTCTAGCACTGCCACACATATCAATATAATTTTAGGTAATAAGTCGCCTTCATGGAAGCTAAACACACTTCCGTCTACTATGCTCTTTTCGGTGATGTAGGATCATACGGGGTCCATCTAGCGAGTGCCCAGTACACACACGCACACACGAAAACCACATGCATGTCTGGACATCGGGCACTTGCCCATGGATTATATGAAGCTGAAAGATGGTTTATTAATCAACATCGGTTGTTTTCCTCCACTCCATTAAAAAAAAAAGAGACACTCGTTAAGTATCTAGCAGACCTAAGAGTGGGGAATAAGCAGACACCATATTAGGAACACACTAGCTCTGGAAGAGAAGAGGAGTGTATGTTTTAACATTGAATAACCTACATGTAGTGTGCTCACGATTCATTGGCTGTAAACACACTTTCAATAAAACACACACCAGATATGGAGATCTTCAAGCCAGCCAATAAAATCCATGTTTACACAAACCTCCTAACCCCGGTCTTCGCTTTCCTGATTAGTGTAAATAACCCTACACATCAAAATTGAAACCAGTTAGCTAACACATGTCTACAGGTAGGTTACTGAAGTGGGCTGAAAATGCCCCATGCAAACAAGGCTCATGACTCATAGGTGAGGCTGTCAGGTCCAAGCTGAGAAGGCTTGAAGGTATAGGTGCCCATACAAACAAGGCTATGACACACAGGTGAGGCTATCAGGCGCCAGCTGAAAGGGCTTGAAGGTATAGGTGCCCGTAAAAACAAGGCTTATGACACACAGGTGAGGCTGTCAGGCCCCAGCTGAAAGGGCTTGAAGGTATAGGTGCCCGTAAAAACAAGGCTTATGACACACAGGTGAGGCTGTCAGGCCCCAGCTGAAAGGGCTTGAAGGTATAAGTGCCCGTAAAAACAAGGCTTATGATACACAGGTGAGGCTGTCAGGCCCCAGCTGAAAGGGGTTGAAGGTAGGTGTCCGTACAAACAAGGCTTATGACTCACAGGTGAGGCCGTAGGGCACCAGGTGAAAGGTATAGGTGCCTGCATGACTCACAGGTGAGACCTGAAGGTATAGCTGCCCGTACAAACAAGGCTTATGACTCACTGATGAGGTTGTCCACCCCCAGCTGGAAGGGCTTGAAGGTGTAGAGGCATGCGAAGGAAACCAGGTGGAAGCTTCTGTTCATGGTGTTGTTGACACCTATGACTCTGACAAACCTCACCACCACCTTGGGGAAGAAGAGCTCCTGCCAGGAGCGACAGAGATACTCCGAGCGGTCTATTACCGTCACCCATTCCTTCCTGTCTAATGAGACTTGGATCAGGTATGAGTATGACCTAGAGATACCCAACATCAAAAAGCAATTAATGATTATATAACACACCCTCAACCTCCCAGTGTTAACATGGTCGACAATCTACTCACTCTGTGAGTGAATGGATCAGGTATGAGTATGACCCAGAGATACCCAACATCAAAAAGCAATTAATGATTATATAACACACCCAAAACTTCGCAGTGTTAACATGGTCGACAATCTACTCACTCTGTGAGTCAATCACTGAGCAAGAGAGTCAACATAAGTTTATTATCGAGGAAGTCATTCATTGACTGTATCTGCACTAAGTCAACTGGGAGTTCGCTAAGAATAAAAATTATTCCTGATGAAGGCTAGAGCATCTAGCCAAAACATCAAGTGAATACATTTAAGTTGATAAGTCATTGTATCTATATTATGTCATCTGAGAGTTCATTGAGAATAAAATCATTCCCAAACTATTCCTAGCAACAGCGAAGGGAGAAGATGAAAGATAATATTCCCCCAGTTGGAATTAGCAAAAATATTAAACTCATTCCCCAGAACATTGGAAGCAAAAAACCGTATCACTCCTGGTTCTGGTTCGCAGTAAAAGGGGACTCCCTCTGGGGGTACTCTACGAAAAGCTTCACCTTCCCGTGCTCCTCTTACGGTGGACCTCATTGTCGAATGAATGGGGATTGTTCAAGCCCCCGTAACTTCTTCCTTATACCATTGCTGGGGGTAGCATAGGGAGTACCGTAGACCCGTGCATATACGAACGCATTGGGACCTACCTTAGTTCTGATTAAGAAAATAAATTTGGATATATAAACAGTATGAATGTCATCATAAACTCCTGAATAAATAAAAATACTGACTTGCGGTGTTTGCTAACATTATTAACAATTTTTATCTGCTGGGCGTTGAGATGTGAGCAACTGTGTCCTCAGTAGCTGCCATGCTGTCTTACTACACACACATCCAAGAGTTGTTTGCTTCAGGCTATCATGTCTCTTCGTGCATGTCAGCAGATTTTCACTCCTTTAAGGACCATCAGTGATGTCTCAGAACATACTGCCTGCAACACTTCAGTAGCCAGCCTGCACTGCCAATAATCTGATTCTCCTTCATGTAACTTCTCATGGAGTTCTGCTGCCTTCTCTCTTAGCAATGGGCCACTGACTGGAAGTGCCTTGCCTCCCTTTTCCAGAGATCTGACTATCAAGAGTACTTGAAAACTCTCGAAGTTTGGCTTCATTATTTCTTGACCTCTGTTATCGTTGCTTTCCTAATGCCATACTCTTCTGTGAGTCCAGCTTGAGAGGCTCCTTTGGATATCTTTCCAGCTAACTTCGACTCAAATGGAAAGACAAAACTAGGCTCTTCCTTTTTCTGGTACTGGCGAACTGATTTGGCGTTCACGTGCAAATCTCTAGCCTGCCACACCCAACTAAAATTTAATCTGATGATCATTACCATGCTTTAAATCGAGCTTTAAATCGAGGTTCAGATATGCGAGGGTCTACTGTACTTAATTTAAAATATATACATATAATATATATATTTTTAATATTGGAGACTAGTTAGGTACAGGGTCAGTGGTAAGCAAAGGAGTTGATAATTGGGGGCACAAGAGGTGTGAAGTAGTGTAAGCCATGTCACTCACTCACTACAGTGCTTGTAAACAGCCATCGACACTTACATTGCTCCCTACTCTACTGGTTGAAGCATAAAAAACACTCGCCCTCAAAGTTGATGGATATTGTAACCAAAACAATCTCTCAACTGTTCATGCTTTCCACCTACTCCATGCATCACCTACCTCCACCATTTTGAATGCATTTTTAAAGTCCCAGGAGAGATATTACTAAAATCACTTCCATGAATGGTACAGGGATGACATTATTGACCTTTACATTTAGCTCCAGGTCCCCAAGTCTATTGTGAATGTCTTTTCATTGTGCTACATTAGGAGGGCATTGGCTACAGCTCAGCAGCATCCATGGCAAGAATTGGCGGGGAAATGTATCTCATAACCACACAAAAAATGCCCCTGGCTGCTGCAAGAGCTTTGTGTGAACCCATACTGGACCATTCAACAATGTACAGTAACAAGGTCACGTAACTATGCATATACTACATGTAGAAGGTCATGGAGCTATGCCTATACCTACCTACATGTAGAAGGTCATGGAGCATAGCTATGCCTACCTACATGTAGCAGCTCATGGAGCATAGCTATGCCTATGCCTACCTACATGTAGAAGGTCATGGAGCATAGCTATGCCTACCTACATGTAGCAGCTCATGGAGCATAGCTATGCCTATACCTACCTACATGTAGAAGGTCATGGAGCATAGCTATGCCTACCCACATGTAGCAGCTCATGGAGCATAGCTATGCCTATGCCTACCTACATGTAGAAGGTCATGGCACCTAACTATGCCTCCCTACATGTAGAAGGTCATGGAGCTATGCCTATGCCTACCTACATGTAGAAGGTCATGGCACCTAACTATGCCTCCCTACATGTAGAAGGTCATGGCACCTAACTATGCCTCCCTACATGTAGAAGGTCATGGAGCTATGCCTATGCCTACCTACATGTAGAAGGTCATGGAGCATAGCTATGCCTACCTACATGTAGCAGCTCATGGAGCTATGCCTATGCCTACCTACATGTAGAAGGTCATGGCACCTAACTATGCATCCCTACATGTAGAAGGTCATGGAGCTATGCCTATGCCTACCTACATGTAGAAGGTCATGGCACCTAACTATGCCTCCCTACATGTAGAAGGTCATGGAGCTATGCCTATGCCTACCTACATGTAGAAGGTCATGGCACCTAACTATGCCTCCCTACATGTAGAAGGTCATGGAGCTATGCCTATGCCTACCTACATGTAGAAGGTCATGGCACCTAACTATGCCTCCCTACATGTAGAAGGTCATGGCACCTAACTATGCCTCCCTACATGTAGAAGGTCATGGAGCTATGCCTATGCCTACCTACATGTAGAAGGTCATGGAGCATAGCTATGCCTACCTACATGTAGCAGCTCATGGAGCTATGCCTATGCCTACCTACATGTAGAAGGTCATGGCACCTAACTATGCATCCCTACATGTAGAAGGTCATGGAGCTATGCCTATGCCTACCTACATGTAGAAGGTCATGGCACCTAACTATGCCTCCCTACATGTAGAAGGTCATGGCACCTAACTATGCCTCCCTACATGTAGAAGGTCATGGAGCTATGCCTATACCTACCTACATGTAGAAGGTCATGGAGCATAGCTATGCCTACCTACATGTAGCAGCTCATGGAGCATCGCTATGCCTACCTACATGTAGAAGCTATCATAACTACTTCCATGCCTACCTACATGTAGAAGGTCATGGAGCATAACTATGCCTACCTACATGTAGACTGTGCCTATGCGTACCTATTGTCCTTGTCCCACAGAAGCATGCTGATGCAGTTGATGATGTATGGCTGGTTCAATTGGACGGTAATGCCTTTGCTCCTGTCCTTTGTGATGGTGTGTGTGGTGTAGCCGTTCTCCCCATTGTAGTTCTCTGTGTCTCCATTGAGCAGAGCCTCCTTGACCTGTCCCTCCATTGTGCATGCATCTCTATGAGGGGTGGCCACATTTTCTTCTGGAACTAGAACCACATTTAAAAAAACAACAAAAATAAACCGCACATCGATTTTATGGTTCTTCTTAAAGGTAGTACAAGTATAGAGGGATATTTTCGAAGGGTTTAATATTCGCAGATGGTTACCAACAGAAGAATTCACAGAGGAAATCTTCGTGTTGTGTGGCATATATGGAAACATCATATGCCTTATTGCTATTCCTTCGTCCTAACTATTCCTGGAATGGATTCTAGCTGTGAAAACTGTAAATATATATTAAACTCCTCGAAAATATCCCTTTATAAGGCACCAACGACTCACTCAGCAGTCCCCTGTAATTTAGTTCCGTGTCTGATTTCCGATCGATGAGAGTCAGAGCATCCAGGATCCTGTCCGGCTCAAATAAGTCACACTTCCTGACCTCGTGGAGCAGAGACGATTGGGGGATGAGCTGTAGTCGAATCCCTTCTAGCAATTCCTTGGCTTCTTCTTTGCAAACGTTGTGCTCCATCCATCGTTTCACCCCACGGAAGATGTCAATCTCTTTGGCAAAGAATGAATCCCTAGAGATGAGCTTGGTGAGAGCTGTCTGCGACAAGGAGAGGAACCCTTCTTCATTCATCACCTCTAGTGCATGCATGTCCACAAAGTTGCTGCAAGTCTCCGAGAGTTCTTTGAGCTGATAGAAGCTGGCCACATTGTAGATCACACATACATTGGCCTCATTGAGCGTTGCTTTCAGGTATGCTACGATAGCTTGCTGCAGCATGCTAAAGTCATACTTATTGGCTAGACCCAGTAAGTGAAGGATTATCTGTCCATCACATAAACAGAATATTGAATGGATACTCGACACATACCAACTGCTAGGAAATACAGGTAAAGTATCAACTCACTTCCTCGCTTAAGTCTCCCAAGCAAAGCTTTCCAGAATAGATGTATTCCAAAAGTAGTTCAAAAGCCTCTGGGGTTGTGTCAGTAAATGGAATCTCTCCTTCAGGGCCAAGCTTGGCTTCTTTCATCTCGCCAAAGAGTAGGATCCTGAAGTAGGTGCAACGAGCTGCGAGGATCACCTTGTGGGCTGGGAAGTGGACGCCATTCACAATGAAAGTCACGTCCGCGTAATCCTTGGACCTGTAAAGGTCCAGCAGATCTCCAGCTGTGTGCTCAAAGTGCTCCACGTCCCCTAAAGCGTCGAAGTTGATTCCCATAGTGGAGCCCCGGGAGGAGCGGCAGAACTCACGGCTGTCGCACATCGTGCCGTAGGCTGCTCCGAGTGCAACTAGATTTTTTTTGGTATATTTTCGGCCAAGGTCAAACCCAAGGTGCAAAGTAGCTTTGAGCGCGCGAATTTTGAATGGTTGCGAGTGCATTACATTGCTATGCCATTGACATACACAAAGAATATTAAATAAGTATGAAAGTTTTAAGTCAGGTTTAGTACAAGAGTACAGTGATGCTATAGTTTTCCTTTAAATATTCCCCTTTTCCTAGCCATGTAAATCATCTTGTGACTAGCATCAAAGTGCGGCTGTAGCTCTCCCTTGCAATCTTCCAGCCACTGAGCAAGACGAGGAGTGTCCTCGAATGGCTCCAAGTCTACAGCCCAAAACTGAGTGTACTCACACAGTGCCTGTAAATCTGCAATGGAGATAGTATCACTGCTGATAAACTTTGTTTCCTTCAGGAAGTAGCTCTCCATCATCTTGGTGCTCTTCTTGAGGATGGCAGTTACTTCCTTGAGCTTCTCTTGGTTAGTTTCTGTGCCGAGCATCGAAGGCTTCAGGTACTGCAACATAAAAACAGATGATATATAATATTGTACAACAGTGCTATATTATTACACGAGTCAGAGTGGAGATAGCAAGTACAACAGTGCTATATTAGAGTCAGAGTGGAGATAGCGAGTACAATGGTGCTATATTATTACACGAGTCAGAGTGGAGATAGCAAGTACAATGGTGCTATATTATTACACGAGTCAGAGTGGAGATAGCGAGTACAATGGTGCTATATTATTACACGAGTCAGAGTGGAGATAGCGAGTACAATGGTGCTATATTATTACACAAGTCAGAGTGGAGATAGAGAGCACAATGGTGCTATATTACACGAGTCAGAGTGGAGATAGCAAGTACAATGGTGCTATATTATTACACGAGTCAGAGTGGAGATAGCGAGTACAATGGTGCTATATTATTACACGAGTCAGAGTGGAGATAGAGAGCACAATGGTGCTATATTACACGAGTCAGAGTGGAGATAGCGAGTACAATGGTGCTATATTATTACACGAGTCAGAGTGGAGATAGCAAGTACAATGGTGCTATATTATTACACGAGTCAGAGTGGAGATAGCGAGTTATTTCACGAGTTGCACGTAGTTTCTCTAGCCAAAGGTGAGTAGGAGAATACAGCGTGCGAGTGAAATGACTCGCCATATTCCACGACATGGTGATACTTGATATACTAATAAGAATTACTATACTAATGGTTGGTCGGTCCACTTTGACACCATAGATTCTACACCACACATATAAGACACTAATTTTCTTGACAGTATTTATAACTTTATTGCTGCCAACAAATTATCTTCATTATCGAAAAGAACTGCTTCTGCTGTTGGAAAATGTCACCATAATTCTTGGAGAAAGGTAGCTAATGACTACGTGCATTGGAGAATATCAAATGCTGTACCTACAGTAAAATACTACAGCGAGTATATCAAGTATAGTGCTATTATATACTGACATGCCATGGTGAATCTAGCGGCGAGAAATGCAGTTCAAAACACACTGCAAGAAGTCGACCTGAACAGTAAAAGTTTCAATTGCTTTACAAATGGTGTAGAGCGAGTATCTGCTCACTCCACTACACAGTGCTTATGAAAAGTCATCTATACTTACCTACCACAGGAAATGAAATTCTGCCAGTCAAACTATTTGCCATTCCACTGGCAGTATTAAACGCTTGGAGTGATGATGGCAAAGTATGGCCATTTAAAAAAAAAAAACTTTCTCAACAGTCAACTTCAATTTGCCCCTCGATGTTTCTGCTCCATATTCTAGCCTTCATCTAGCTGAAATGTTGGAGCAAGTTTAAGTTGATTGCTGAAAAAGTTGTCAACGAACTCTCAGTTGACATAACGAAATTACAATGACCTTCTCTATAATCAACTTGAAATGTAGTCTCTTGACATTTCGATTAGATGCATCAGGAATAATGAGGTGGTAAGACTTGTGAGCTTGCTGCATACCAGTAGCTCACCACGTGATACAAACCACACCTTGGCACATGTGTCCAGCACGTGAACTGGGTGTGGCAAAAACACAATAAAGATAATAATTAAATTAAATAAACACCAAAACAATAAATATAACAAACAATTATATAAAAAAATAACAATAAAAATTATTTACAAAGAATATGATAAATAACTGAATCAAGAAAAAATTATGGTGGTCAGGGCTTCGAGTTCAGGCTCTTGAGAGTGGCCCCCCAGCAGCCAGGCAAGTCCATTCCACATCTGGAATAAGTGCTCACACTTAGCTAGATAAAAAGGGGAGATTTCTCACCAAAAGTCGTTTAAAGAGAGGCTGATGTGCAATGCCTCCTTCGCTAGCAGTTCCTTCTGTCTTCTGGCCTGGTCTAAGATGGTGGATTCCTCCCACGAAATAGGATGTCCATTGTCCCATGCTTGTTGCAGATTTCTCTTTAGCACACTTTTTACAGGCATCTTGCTGTTCTTTCACCTTGGTCTCCAGTCTTCTGTTGGTCTGCCCTATGTTGTATTTCCCACATCTATAAGGGATGTAGTACACAACACACGAGTGCATATTAGCTGGTAATTCATCCTTCACTCTGCTCAGTTGTGTACTCAAGAGTTCTTCCTGATATGAAAACGACTCTGATGTTGAACTTCCTGCAGACCCTCCTGATGTCTTCACTCATCCCTGCTGCCTAAGGAATTACTACCATAGGTTTTCAGACCCCTGATTGCCTGTATCAGTGTACTTATCTTCCATTCTGTGTTTAGATGTATCTACAGAGGAAAGGTTGATGAAGGCTTGCAGTTAACCATTATGAACTGTTGGAGTTGGATTGCCACCCACACAGAAAGGAGGACGGAAGGCTAACTGCAACAGTTTACAGAAAACCCCTGCACACCAACCAGTACCTTGATTATAGTTCATCGTCCTATCCCAAGAGGAGTCGTGAAGAGATTGTATAATCGAGCCAGGAGAGGAGTGACTGAGAAGGAGGACCTTTGGAAGGAAGAAGAGAAATCCTGTCAGCACCTAGTGCAGTCCTCTCACGCAAGCTATCATCTTTCGTCAACATTCCAAAAATTACTTCCACGGCCTCATCAATGGGAACATTGGTAAAAAGAGAGGAAACATCAAAACTGGCAAGACACTCATCCTGTGCCAAACATTCATCTGGAATACACTTGATAAATTGCCCAGAATCCTTGACATATGTACTTGTATTTCCAGCTAGAGGTGATATCAAATGTGCTATGAACTTGGAAAGATTATACGATGGTGCACGTATACAAGATACAGTACATAGGCTTAAGGGGAGCCTCAGGTTTATGTATCTTAGGGAGCCCATAAATCAGTGGTGGTCTATTTCCAGTGGGCCTAATTCTATTGTATAATGCAGCCGTTATTTCTCCCATCCTCTCCAAATTCTTTAGTACAGAACTTTCCTTGCTTCCCTGTGCCTTGATAGGATCCTTCTTCAGTGTACCATATGTCATGGACTCCAGCATTCCTGTCAGCTTTGAAATGTAACTGTCTTTTGTCATCGGGACTGTTGTCTTCCCCTTGTGTGCTGGTAGGATCATGATCACTTCCATCTTCCTCAGCTCTACCAGGGCCTTTCTCTGTTGTTTTGTCAGGTTGTCCTTTGGTTTCCTTACTCCTCTCAAAATTCCACTTATTCATCCTTGAAGCTCATGTGTCTTGTTATCCTCCAGCTTCCTGGTCATCTCTTCCACTGCGGCTATGGTGTCCATCAAAGGTAGTCCCTTTGGAGCAGGGATAAAGTTTAAGACCCAAAGCAAGCACTTCTTCCTGAGTTGCCGTCAGATTCACCACCCATCTGTTCTTACGTTGGGATGCACCTTCACTTCTCTCAATCTCCTCTCCAAAAGTGTCTCCAGCTTCTTTTGATGGTTTTGCTTGGATATGTTATGGGTCTTCTCTGCTGCTCCCCTACAAAGGGTCTGAATCCTCTGATAGTCACTTCCCGGTGCTGGTTCTAGTTTGGTTCCAGGTCTTCTCAGCTGTTAAGGCACTGCTTCTTCTATAGGAACGGCGAATTCTCTCTGACAGGAACGCTTTGCTGGCTCTCTGCTATCCTGTACCATTCCCTGATCTTAATGGGAGGCTTCATCCTTAAACTTGCTGGTAGAATTTCCTCATCACGGCATCTCATGCTGAACACATGGTGATTCTTCCACTGTGTAAAATCTTCTCGTAGCATCTCACTAATTTGTGGGTGTTGCTACCGTAGGTTTCCCTTAAATAAACTCTCAATGAACTCTCAGTTGACATAATAACATTATAATAACCTTCTCAATAATCAACTTCAAATTGTATTCTCTCGACATTTCGACTAGATGCTCTAGCTTTCATCAGAAAATAATGAGATGCTAAGACTCGTGTAAGCATATTATGATTATGTACCGCTAGCTAGCTATTCACCACATGATACAAACCACACCTCGGCAGACACGTCCAGCACGTGAACGAGATGTGGCAATAATAATAATAGAAACTAAATAATAAATAAATTAATTAATAATAAATAAATAAATAATAAATAAAATAAATAACGTGCTTGATATTAAAAGCATTAACAAAGAATGGAATACAGAACAATTATGGCCATCATGGTTTCTGTTCTACTATGTCAACTGAGAGTTTGTTGAATGAATAATTGTTATTAAAAACAACAACAACAACAACAACAAAATAAAGTTGGCAGTCAATCGGTTCAAAGCAGAGAAAGAATTATCCTGAAGTGGGACAGCCACTTTAGTAGGCAGCCATTCTTTTGGCTGGTCAACCCTAACAACAGTCCTGTATTACCATGACAGATATGATGACATTTCAATGTACTTCACCTTTTCAAAGATGGTAAGTGCAGCTCCCATCCTGAGGTTAGTGTGGTGCCAGTCCAAGTATTCGTCTACCTTAGCCCTTCTCCGGAGGTCGCTGGGGTACCAGTGGTCCGAGAGATTATAGTGCTGCACCAGGTATCTCATAATGGCGCCACTGCAACAGGATGAATGCATTAGTAATATATTATCACAGGAGCCATCACACACTGTTTGTGTACTTGAAGCGACCTCTGTCTGACCTTATCAATTGAATCTCTATGTTGGCAATCACAATGCTTCTTGTTTGACTCTCTTTACCAAACTTGCAGCAAACTTGATCACACCAACAAAAAGCTGCACTCCACTCCGACCAACATGCTCTGTGATGCCACTCTCAAGAGCTATAAGCAAATACTATCAACTTTGCAAATTGGGTTCAGGTTTGTTGAATTATTACATTTTGAATATCATTGCAGCACTTCCTGTAATATACTAGACACACTTCCTGTGTAGTATACTAAACACGTCCTGTAGTATACTAGACACCCGTGCATAGCTACTGTAGTACTCACACCAGTTCCCTTATCAACAATCCTTGCTGTACGAAGGTATGGAAATATCTCCCTAATTTTAAGTGCGCTACAAGTGCTGGCTGGCACATAGCAAAGTGTACATCACTATACTCTATTTGTGTTCACTTTGCCGGTGAAGCGATACAACTCTAAATACTCACTGTATTCCAATATTTCAGATAACCTCCAACTCCTGCTGACACTCAGCTCCTTCCTATGATAATGCTAGAGCTCTCTGACGTACATGCATGTGTTCTGACGTACATGCATGGATCTAGCCGTATAGTCCATAAGGAAAGCGTAAGCATTTTACATAGTGTGGGAACCACACGGAATGTGGTCTCACATGCTTTGCGTGCAGTGCACATCGCTCAGAGACATAAACTTGAATTTGTTGGAGTTCTGAAGCTCAGCTTCTTGTAAGTCCTTGTATTATGATTCAACCTTGTTACATCAGTAACAGCCAGGACTCGATTGTATAACTTGTTTATGCTAGGAAATTATACATAGCAAATGGCTGGATAAAACTTAGTACATGGTCAAGCGCGTGGTAGGAAAATAAATGTTAAGGAATTTTAATGAAATTCATTTTCCAACAGGGCGCTTGACCACGTACTTACTTTTAGCGCCTAATGAAAAAGGTCATTGCATAGAGTAGACTTCCTCTAGCCACTGGTGCTAATTACAATTCTCTATATAGCACTTAGCAATCTGGAGATATTTATGTGGCAAAATCAGGCAATCAGGTTTTGAGGTTCCCTCCACTTGTAACTTGGCTATGCCTATCTTTTAAATATCAACTCCATACCATGAAGTTTCCAAATCTATGGAGTTAAAAAGTGGCAACCATTTTTTTTAACACCTTCTAGTTTATGGTCATGTCCCCCTTAAAAGCTGCAGCATAGCTCCTACGCATTCCAGACATTTCACACGGGAAAATAACCGAAAGCATTGCACCTAGCTACAGCACAAGTCACATGCTTCCCTTGTGATTACCCAAGTGGATTATTCCAAATTCAATTATTGAGAAAAACGCACTTGTAATGAAGTGATTATGAATCCACACAGAACACTCTTCATTTACTTTGCAGACTAGAGGTAGTCAAAATGTCCGCTACTGCTTCCTCCGTGGAGTCCGTTTTCAACAAAAGGAAATGAGAGTGGCACGAGAACTGCGGTTCAGGCAGAGTCAGAAGCATCCGCAGGTCTCAAGAAGCAGGTAAGCATTGAAACTGCCTGAACAGGCTAGCTATAAATAACTATTTACTGCCTGAACAGGCTATATAAATAACTATTTATTGCCTGATCATGATATTGTATTTATTCTATAGTAGCATCAATTCCTGCAAGCCAGTTAAGCTAACACTAATGAACCAGCAACGTAACACACGATTACCTTGCTTTACCCACCGTAGTTGAGGAATGAAAGAGCAACAAGAGAAGTCAGCAATCAGTGGTGTTGCACGTTGGAAATATTGAACGTGCAGGCCCTCTAATAGCTAATGGGCCCCGAGGTGTGGTGCTTAGGGCAAGCGTCGATGAGCATGTTAACATAATTGAGCCCTGAAACTTTATAGGGATGAGGACTATTGCCTGAGGCATTGATACTATCAATAATCAGATTTTTCAACAAATGGATTGGTTTCTACTTGAGACTGTCACACACGTATGCACAACACACATACACACTCACACAAACACATTTTTTAATTAAAAAAAAATTGTCTCGTAGGGGTCTCGTAGGGGTTAAATCCATACAGGGAGTGCTACCCCACCCATTTGCCTCCTATTTTAAAATGGTGGACGCCAAAAAAAAAGCACATACCTCGCTAAAAAACATTGGCAGCTTCTTAGTATCCTGAACAGTGGCTTCTTAGTGCCTGAACAGTGGCTTCTTAGTATCCTGATCAGTGGTTCCAGCTAATTTTAACTTTAAAAAGCAACACTTTCCAGCATGCCTTGAATCCTTTGCGGTAGTAAAACCAGCAACCTAAAACTTGTTAAAAGTTCATCTTCAAGTCTGTATGTCTATCTTCTTCTTCATCACGCATATAAATTGCGTCAATATGTCCACTTATTACAGCTTCACTTCCAGAAGATTCCACATTGTCGCAATGCATTGCAGTGATTAACCTGTTTCTCGAGTCAGTAAAACAACTGAAAATTGGTAAAGATGTTTAGAATAATAAGCACGCTCAAGGGTGTGCAGTATTAAGCCTAGCAGCTGTGATGATACAGCATGTTTTTAACTGCTTTGGAATCACCACAAAGGCCATCGACAACCTAGCTAGCCCACATGGTGTATTAATGGAAGCTGCAATCTTCTGCAACTGCACATGCCTACTAGCAGAGAATGAGCAGTAGCAGCTATCAGATAGACTCTAATCAGAAAAAGATGAGTAAAACAACCATAGAGAGCAATATAACAGCCTGGCCTAGCAGGTCCACACTGTTCCATTGCTTCCCAGCCTGGCCTAGCAGGTCCACACAGCCCTAAAGGTTCCCAGCCTGGCCTAGCAAGTCCATACTGTTCCATTGCTTCCCAGCCTGGCCTAGCAAGTCCATACTGTTCCATTGCCTCCCAGCCTGGCCTAGCAAGTCCATACTGTTCCATTGCTTCCCAGCCTGGCCTAGTAAGTCCATACTGTTCTATTGCCTCCTAACCTGGCCTAGCAGGTCTATACTGTTCCATTGCTTCCCAGCCTGGCCTAGCAAGTCCATACTGTTCCATTGCTTCCCAGCCTGGCCTAGCAAGTCCATACTGTTCTATTGCCTCCTAGCCTGGCCTAGCAAGTCCATACTGTTCCATTGCCTCCTAGCCTGGCCTAGCAAGTCCACACTGTTCCATTGCTTCCTAGCCTGGCCTAGCAAGTCCACACTGTTCTATTGCCTCCTAGCCTGGCCTAGCAAGTCCACACTGTTCTATTGCCTCCTAGCCTGGCCACACTGTTCTATTGCTTCCTAGCCTGGCCTAGCAAGTCCACACTGTTCCATTGCCTCCTAGCCTGGCCTAGCAAGTCCACACAGTTCTATTGCTTCCTAGCCGGCCTAACAAGTCCACACGGTTCTGTTGCTCCCCTCCCCACTTTCGGCATGCAGGGAGGGGGGGGGGGGGGGGGGGGGGGGGGGGTTAATAAATAACTAATAGTACAGTAGTGCTTAATATAGATACTGGCTTAACAACCAGGCTTAACAACCAGGCTAAACAACCAGGCTAAACAATCTGGCTTAACAACCAGGCTTAACAACCAGGCTTAACAACCAACAAGCTTCTACAGTGTACATTAGCAAGTCAGTTATCTGAACACATTGGGACCATTGAAATGTTTGAATACATAAATGAACTTCAGTTTGGAAGGTCTTCAGTTTGTCCTTGCTCCTCGTAATATCGTGACTGGCCAACTTTCCAACATTGTACTTAGTCGCTACTCCAGCCAAACTTCTCCCATTCTTCACAAAACCAGCCTACCTTGATATTAGGGACAACCTTTTTTTCTCCTTTGAGGCAATCTAGCCATGTTCTCCACTTGACACAGAGCGAGAAGAATCAAAAGTAGCTGGCCGTAGGTTCCTCGTTGGGGTCAACGATATATATTCGTTACGTGCATGTGCAAAGGAATTTTCCGTGTGAAATGAAGGAAAAGAAAGAAGTCTACTGATGTAGTCAAGATTTGCCGCAGGTGTGCCACATGGTAAGGGTGTCTGTAGTGTTTGGTTGAACAACGTACTCGGATAACTGAAGTTGTACAACTAACTTTCTCTTGTATTGGATTGAAAGAGGAGGAAGGGGAAAAAAAGGAGGGGAAGAAAGAGGGAAATGAGAACAAACCCATACGTGGAGACCCTTTACCACTTAAATTCATGTACAGGAAATCCTCAAGCTACGCTATTCCAAGTTACGACTCATAGTATCAGTAAATCACGTCCGAGTTACATACAAAGTCTGGAAGTTACGACATGACTACGTACAATAATTTAGTTGCCCAACGCGCATAGTGCCATAGAAAATGAGAGTCTCACGGTGTATGTGGACCCGCCCCCACTACCGCAGGAACTCCTTCAGACGGAGCGCTACGTCGCTTGTGATCTCCTGTGGTTGGATTCTTACCTTTATTTGCCTACCCCATAATTGTGGCTCCTCCTGAGCATAAAAGTGATACAAGTGATGGTGACTGGTACTTTACTGTAAGCATTAAGGTTGGTTCATAATACGACGCTGGTTGAGCGTTGCATCGCGTTGCGTGTTGTCAATTGGCCTTTGACCCAAATTGCCGCTCAACAAAGATGGACACGCAATGTTCTGATTGGTCCGATGCTGCATTTCAGACGCTGGATTTCAGACGCTGGATTAGAAAAAAGTTCTAATCCGGCGTCTGAAATGCAGCTTTGGACCAATGGGTGCCCATCTTTGTTGAGTGCGATTCGAGGGTCAAAGGTTAATTGACTACACGCAATGCGGCACTCGGCCAGCGTCGTGTTGCCAGCCTTAATAGGTGGGGGGGGGGGGGGGGGGGGTGTGACTCGACTCACACACAAATTTGACTTACACCACATCTTAGGAACGTAACCCTGTCGTAACTCGAGGACTGCCTGTACTACAATAATTACTTTAATAAGCTCAACTCGGTATAAATATTTTAATGGTAAAGGGTGATCTAACCGGTTGTGTTACGAATGAGTACATCCTCTTTTCTTCCTTCTATTTCCCCCCCCCCCCCCCCGTCAATTATAATATATATTGTCATCGTCTGATGAGTGTGCATGCTCCAAGTATAGAAGGGAAATCACACTTGCTCGTCATGACACTGCCTGGAACATAATGAATCATTATGCAAAAAAGCTCTAACTTGCTGTTCACATTCTAGCGCCATGGAGATAACACGAGAAACAGACTGAGGAGGGAGCCCACACCAGAGGGAGAAAAGTCCGAGAGAGAAAGACAATAGCCGCTGTCTAGATCTGGCACAGAAAGAAATAGAGAACAGGAAGTTCTTAAACAGCTGCCAACATGGTGAGCAATGGAGGGCTCTGAGAAGGGAACAGCAAATCTATCGACAGCGAACGCACAAGGAGTAAGCAGGACATCTCTGAGAAATGTCAACCGCATCGACACAGGTGAGACAAAATGGATGTACCAAGAGAGTGCAAAATAATGAGATGAAAAGCCAAATACAATGATCCCATGAACAGTGCCAACAACACTGAGACAGAAGGAGACGAAGTGGGTAGCTATGTCAGAAGGGAGCAAGAAAGTTAGGAGACAAAGTGGGTATGTCAGAAGGGAGCAGGAAAGTTAGGAGACAAAGTGGCTATGTCAGAAGGGAGCAAGAAAGTAGACAAAGTGGCTATGTCAGAAGGGAGCAGGAAAGTTAGGAGACAAAGTGGGTATGTCAGAAGGGAGCAAGAAAGTTAGGAGACAAAGTGGGTATATCAGAAAGGAGCAAGAAAGTTAGGAGACAAAGTGGCTATGTCAGAAGGAAGCAGGAGACAAAGTGGGTATGTCAGAAGGGAGCAAGAAAGTTAGGAGACAAAGTGGGTATATCAGAAGGGAGCAAGAAAGTTAGGAGACAAAGTGGCTATGTCAGAAGGGAGCAAGAAAGTTAGGAGACAATGTGGCTATGTCAGAAGGGAGCAGGAAAGTTAGGAGACAGAAGAGAGCAGGAAAGCTGAGCAGCAATATGTATGTGTGAGTACTATCCGGGTGCTCTTTACTTGGAGCAAACGAGTTTCATTGTTTTGTAATGTCTTTAAATTTAAATTTTCTTCTCGACGTTTCGGCTAGATGCTCTCCAGCCTTCATCAGGGCAGATCTGGCCTGCTGGATTGAGAGGGCCAAGTAACTTGTCAGCTAAATTTCAGCTACCTAAGTTTGGTAGTGAAATACCATAGCAACTCCCCAGGGTTTTTATTGTGTATATATATGTATTAAAAAAAGAAAAAGAAGATTCACGACATTTTGTCTGGACAAACAACATGCATTGCACATGCACACTCACATCACATGCACACTCACAGATGGACAATAGCCATCACTTTTATCCAGCTTTGTGTGTGCATGGCGCGAGGTATTATGATTAGAAATATAAAATCGCAATCTTGGAATAGGGTGTGTGTGAAATAGTGAATGTGTACTTGCAAAGGTAACTACAAATTTGACTAATTTGCACATCTAAATGTTGAAAACCTGCTAGTTTGGTAAGCACTTACTACCTTGCAACAGTTTTGTCATTCAGCTTACAACATTATTTAGCTACAATTATCATAAAGACAAAACAAAAACTTGTCTGTACATCAGAGCTAATCTTACAGGCCAGCAGCTCCTTCCATGGGCCAGATATAAGTTAAAATGTGGCTTTCAAAATAGTGGAACATTGTAGAAGAACGTGCACAATGTGTGAACATGGTTTTGGCAAAAATCCTGTCTCATTGACCCACTACAATCTTGAGTTCATAATATTATATATATAGACAATAATGTACACTTTTTTTTAACCTTTCAAACAGACAAAACCCTCCATCATCAATCGCTGGTAGTTTGCGATTAGGGTTGATTTTCTTGAACTCCTCACTGCGGTTTTCACCTATAGAACAGCAACAGCGCAAGACAATCATTGTGCAGTTAGGACTGCGGGACACTCGCCTTGAGCTATCTTGATGAGATGAGGTTTGTAGGGTATTTTATTGGCATCCATAAGCATCAGGATAGCTCTACATGGTTGAGAAAAGTAGTCCACAAATACCTTGAGCCCAGACATTCTTCACATCCAAATCACCAACGGCTTCTTCTCAGCACGCCCCGCAAAAGATCGTTATTCTTGGTAAAGGGTCTTGTCCATGAGCTCGCGCTTACGTAAGTCGGCTGGTAGAGAAAATCATAATGCTAGCTATTCTGTACTGCGTGTGGTGGTGGATCATGGTGGCCATCTCTGTTGGGTTTGTGGTGTGCATGTTAGTGTTAGCCAGATCTGACTGTGACTTGGTGCTGAGCTTGTGCTGCAAGTGTGGTAAAAATCCAGGCAAGGTTCTATTTGGTAAGGTAATATGGGTTACAGGAGCTTCCAGTGGCATAGGGGAGAGCCTCTGCTATGCCCTGGCCAAGTGTGGAGCTGTGCTCATTCTCTCAGCCAGGAGGAAGAAAGAACTCGAACGTGTACTTCAGCAATGCAAAGGTAACTACAAATTTGACTAATTTGCACTATCACGAATATCTTTTACGGTATTTTCTGGAGAAGATATTGTTTGCCGTGGATTAGTCTTGCAGTGGATTAGGTCTACTATCACGAATATCTTTTACGGTATTTTCTGGAGAAGATATTGTTTGCCGTGGATTAGTATTGCAGTGGATTATGTTAACTGTAGTTGTCAATTCATAAAATGGTTTTCCAGGAAAGGCACTGCTAGATAATCGTGCATGGAAGTCTATTCACAGAATACTTGCAATACATTTTATGCCACTTATGCTTTATATTTCTCCTTCACATTACAGAACTTTCTCCAGAGAGAACCAAAGAGAAGCATATGGTGCTCCCCATGGACTTGGTTGAAAGGGACAAACACTCTAGCCTTGTAGACAAAGTCTTGAAGAAATTTGACAAGGTTAGTCTTTAAAATTTCCTGGATACCGGAAAAACAAATATCATTAGCCACAATGTCCTCAAGATTGACCAGCACATTGTATTCCTGGATACACAATGATATATGTTGAGGATCTCTTATTTCCTGCTTTTGAGAGGCTATCTTTCAGGCTCTAAATAATATAAGTCTTGGAATCATCTTAATAACTGAATTGCTGGAATGAGTGCCGTGTTTATCTCTGGACCGTAGCTTTCAGGACAGACAAAAAATATTTCACGTGTGCTATGAGCAGGAGAAGAAATGCAATTACTATATATATATATATATACTGCCATGTTCTTGTCTGTATCTGAAAAAAACCCTATCAAATACCATTCAGCTGTTAGAGTCTTTCTTCCTATAGATTGATGTGTTGGTAAACAACGCTGGACGGCCATTGCGTGGTGAGGCCATCTTCACAGAGCTAGAGATGGACGAGGCTCTGCTAGAGCTGAACCTCCTCTCCACCATCTCCATCACCAAGGCAGTACTTCCCAGCATGGTGGAACATGGGGAGGGCAGTGTGGTGGTGGTCAGCAGTGTGGCTGGCAAGATTGGTAAGTTAGATAGTGTGGATAACCTGATTTGGATATTAATTTTTTTGCTAACCCACTTTGGTAGAGATGGATCGAATCCAGATTGAAACTGGCTTGGGCCACAGTGCTAACTAAAAAATGCTCTATAGACTGATGAGCACATTATTCTGCTATATAGACTTGCATTCCTTGATAATATTAAAATACATAGGAAGTGTCCTCCATATATTAAGCACATACTAGCCCCTCTCATCTTTCAATCTAGGACACTTCTAGGTACTTATACACAAAGACAGAAAAAATAGTGCGATGATCGATTCACAGACTTTTCGACATGACTAGACATTGTCTATTGTGCCAGTAGCTATTGTGTGTGTGACTAGACATTGTCTATTGTGCCAGTAGCTATTGTGTGTGACTAGACATTGTGTGTGACTAGACATTGTCTATTGTGCCAGTAGCTATTGTGTGTGTGACTAGACATTGTCTATTGTGCCAGTAGCTATTGTGTGTGTGACTAGACATTGTCTATTGTGCCAGTAGCTATTGTGTGTGTGACTAGACATTGTCTATTGTGCCAGTAGCTATTGTGTGTGTGACTAGACATTGTCTATTGTAAAGTTGAAGTTGACAATCTAAAGGTTTTTAGTGAACCGGAGGATAAGGACAACAGTTATTAAAGCCTAGGTAATCTCAGGACATTAGAACAAATAGTCCTGTCCTTGAACTTGACAACTTGCAAACTTTCTCATCTAAATTAATATCGAGGATGTGCTATTTAGAATTCTTCCATGCTCATGAAGCAAGCACACACTCAGCTGATTTTTCAGGTGAGTATTAATTTTTGGTTTCTTAGTATGTGACTAGTAAAGTACAAGAGCTTCTAAATTTGCTAAGGTCATTGTGATCACATGATCATCGGCTAGATTGTTTGAGAGTATTTTGCTAGCTAATAAACAGGCAGTTCTAGCTATTTGTGTACAATTATTGTCTGGACTATACTATGGAAAAACCTCTACAATCGCCTCTATATATATATATATATATATTTATACTACATCACGTCATCTGTGGCTAATCTGATTGGTTAATAACTATAGGTTACATAGGCGCGTAACCTACACTTCGCTGACATACATAGTACAATGCAATATAGAGTACAATGTCCTTTTAAGTAAGTAAGTAAGAACAATAATAATTGTAAGAACAATAAATAAATAAATAAATAATCTAAAGAGTTCCATCAACCTCAGCCCCAACTGGAGGGTTGCGGCTAAGCCAGAGCGTAGCATTTCCTCTCCAGAGGCTGACCGACAACCTTTGGAAAATATGCCGAATTGCATCCGATGAAGAACTCCCCAATCGCTGTGCTTGGTGACGACCGATGTCCGAGATGGTTCGGGCAGCCTCCTCACTCCAACCCCCAAGCGATTCCACAACTAGGGGAACGAAATCGATACCCACCGACTGGCAATCAGCCGAGTGAGCTGCTGTCTTCCGAGCCATACCGACGGACAAAGCATAGCCTTAGGTGGAAGCAGCCCCGTCCACGGTGACACGTTGGAGGGTGGAGATGACGTGGACATCTAGGGCAGCGGCACGACCTCTCTTCCAGTTCGGAAGGAAAATATCTGCTGGATGACTCGGAGAGCCTGGATTAAGGGCAGGAATTTCTTTTAACCGCATGTAGTTTAGCGCGTGCGCAATGCAGTATAAGTAAGATAGCCTATACAAAAGAGTCGGTTATGCGCCAGTGTAACCTACTCGTTTGCTGTTACATTCCTCGGCTTCGCCTCGGGGTAACCGCAAACTCGGTGGTTACATAGGCGCATAACCGACTCTTTTATATAGGCTATCCTATACATAACCCAGGTCTGTTTGAATTTAATAGGCATTTAAAAGTAGGTTAAAAGTAGGGCTCTGTAAAATAAGTATTTCTAATATAATAAAGCTCCTATGTTACAGTTCATTGCATGCACTTGATTAAGGGGGGAGTAGAGTAGTTTTCCCTTTTTTCCTTTTTTTCTTTTCTTTTCCCCATCATTCTATAGCTTCACTATTAAACTAGCTGCATTTCAAGTTTCAACATTTTATTGTCAACCATTCTTGAGTTATGATACTTTTTATCCTCCCATTTCATTGCACAACTCTGCGCGATGAACAAGAAGAAGCCTGAATAAACGCTGAATAAACGCTATAAGTTGGATCGTTCATAACATAATAACCGTTCATGGCCAAGACTTGAAACTTGGCTAAAATATCGCTCAGTGCTATTCCGTCATTTCCGTGCTCTATGCGCAAAGGGGGGTATATAGGTCGGCTCGTGCGCACGCCACGTTGTTCTTTCTCAGTTCTCAACTTTGATCGAATCTCTGTGTGATTCTAGTGCGATTCTAAAGCTATTATCATGCAGCGTCCCAGTTGTCGTCGGAAGAAGAGACCCAAAGTCTTCCCTGGGGTACGATTTGTAAAGAAGATGAGAATAGAAGCTGAAGACACGAGTGATGCTGGCTCTTCTTCACTGTCAAACCCTCCGGTTCGGACTAGTAGCGAGTCCGTGGTAGGTCCTACCCGAATACCAGCTAGAACAGGTCAGTCTGTTGTTGAGGCTGGCCTTTTGCATGCGAGCGCTGAACTTGCAGGCTGCTGGGGAGCCTGTGTCAAGCATGAGGCAGATTGCTGGGGAGTCTGCTTCAACCTTGGGACAGATTGCTGCTGGTGAATCTGCTTCAAGAGTGGTGGCCTTTTGCATGCGAGCGCTGAACTTGTTGGTTTGGGGCAGGCTGCTGGGTAGCCTGTGTCAAGCATGAGGCAGATTGCTGGGGAGTCTGCTTCAACCTTGGGACAGATTGCTGCTGGTGAATCTGCTTCAAGAGTGGGGCAGATTGCTGGAGAGTCTGCTTCTATCTTGGGGCAGATTCGTAAGGAATCTGCTCCAATTTTGAGGCAGACTGCTGTGGAATCTGTTTCAACCTCTGTGGAATCTGTTCCTGTTACCATGCACTCTCAGACTGCTAGTCAACGTAAATTGAAAAAGGTTGCTAGTGGGGCTGGTAAAGCCAAGCTACTCGATGAAGATTGTATGGGTACAGGCAATCGCATTGTCAGCATTAGTACCTTGTCCCACATTGCTGACTTTGTGAGATGTCCAACCTGCAATTCAAGGGTTAGTCTTTCTGAGGGTGTAGGTAACCGACGAGGGTTCGTCACAATGTTGTCTTTGGACTGTAATGGGTGTAGCTGGAAGTAGAACATTACTGATCCATACAGCAGTGAGGCTAAGGGTTTGAACTGCAAATCAGTGTTCGGAGCTAGGTTGATGGGAAAGGGGAGGACAGGACTTGCCACATTGTCTGCAGCTCTAGATTTGCCCCCTCCAGTGACTGGCAACTCTTACTCAGAACACACCCAGCTTATCTGTTGTGTTCTGGGTGAGAGTGTCCGTCAATGATGATGCTTGTACTTACAGTGCTGAACCCCAAACTGGAATTCATATACTCAATTTATCATAAAATAACTCTTTCATCAATATTTTCATGTTATTTTATTGTTGTACTTTTCAAACTGATTTATTATGAAATGTTATTTTCATGTAGTGACATCACATGTCTGACATCACATGATACCGTGTAACTCATTCAATTTTTGTCTGTAGTAAATAATTTTTATATATTATGAAAGCTCTTGCATTACTCCTTCTTTTCAATTGACAAATTATCAATCCAGTCATTTTCTGATGAGATATTCAGTCTGACAGCATATGACCAGGGGGGGGAAATGAAATTGGGGATGTTGGGGTGAATAAAAAATTTTTTTTTTAACTATCAATTCATAAGAGGTATCTGTGATCACTCTAATATCACCATAAATAGCAAGTGTTGAAGAATTGTGGTTTGGGTACAGGAGCGCATCTAAACATTTAAAAGGACCCTTGTGGTTTTACCCATGTTTCAGTCCTAGTTTATTGCAACACCATTATTCTAATGTCATTGGAAAGCACCTAGAATGAGCTACATTTTGAGACCATAATCTTTGGAAATGGATTAAGCATTCAATAGTTATGACACGTTTTTTAAAAAACCCCACAAAATGGTCTACTCCCCCCTTAACTCAAAATGTGCTCCTTTAGTTGCTATGATCTAAAGTCCGAGGATTTCAGATTTCGTGGTTTATCACCGTGACCATTACCCTGTTTTATTGTGCAGGAGCCCCAGGAGCAGCCACATACAGTGCCAGCAAGCACGGAATTCAGGTACGAATACTAAAGTACTCGGGAGTTAACAACAACCAGATCTGTAGTGGAAAACTTGCTTATTGATGTGGATATGTCATACTCATTATGTGGACATATTTCAGGGTTATTTTGACACGTTGAGGATGGAAGTGTCTGACAAGAACATTTCAATCCTGTCAGTGTGTCCTGGGCCAGTGGAGACTCCATTCCATTCGTCAACCAATGAGGATAAGTCTAGCAAACCAGGAGATCCAAGAGTCACTGCAGAGAGATGTGCAGAACTCATGACGGTGGCCATGGCTAATTCTCTGAAGGAAATCTGGATTTGTCTTCAGCCGATTCTGTTGTTTGTGTACATCTCGCAGTACTTACCTGTTGTGGCAAAATGGTGATGCTCAGTTTGGAATGTCTGTCTTGCTGGTAGTTTTCTAATCTTTCAGCAATTGTGTTATCGATGCAGGATAGGGATCGTGGTTGGAAATAAGCGACTGAAAACTACAAGAGAAAGAAAACTGGTATTATGCACAAGTACATAGATAATTATTATTTATTCATTTGTGTATATATATATATTATATTCAGGATGTTGATGACTCACTCCCTCCCCAAGCACACAAGTTAGACTGAAAATATTTGTACTGTACAATAGATTACTGTACAATAGATAAGAGTAAATTAATTTTGTATAATATCATATAGCAAGCTTGAATATTTTGTCACTGGTATAAACTTGTCTATCTTCTTGTATCAACGTTACTTATTGTTGATCATTTTGCTTCTTCTTGGCTGATGCACCATTTAAGCAGGTGAATAGAGGAAACAGTGTCACGAGATTCAACACTTGGCGACCATCTTCAAAGGTTTGCTTGAACTCCTCACCCGAAAGTTTCTTGGGTGGCCTGAGAAGTTTTTTCTTGTCATCCACTACTTCTCGTATCTACCACGGACAATTCATCACTTTTATACATTTCATTGACAGAATCTTAAAGAAGCTATCACATGGTGTCTAGTATGCTACAAGTAGTGCTGCAATCTGTCGTACAGTAACCCACAAGCTCTGTAAATGATCATAGCAGCATATGTGCAAAGTTTGGAGTAGCTACCTCTTTTATTGGCGCAAAAATGTGGCGCAAAAATGGAAGCTCATGGTGACCGAGCAGCAATTGCAAGTAGCCGATTTCGCAAGTGTAGGGAGGAGCCAAGCAGGAAACCCTCTTCTAATGTCAACATAGAGGAGTATAATTTAGGCAAGGTCAGCCAGAGATCAATCGGCTATTTTTTCAAAATTCGACAAAGTATACAGTGGCAGCATGTGATAGCTCCTTTAGCTCCTTTGCTCCTTTAAACATGTTATATTTTTGGTTCATATTTCGATCACAAATAGATATTATATCATTGTAATAAGCAACAGTATAAGCAACAGTACAGATAAGCTCAAAACTCACATTTCACCTCATTACCTGAAACATGTACACATGTAAACCGAAATGATATGTGTCGCTTTTTTCCTGGGTCAACTTTCCTTTGATGCTGTAACTTTTCCCTGGATTCTACAAGTGCAACAAGATGATGGTCTGAAATTGAGATATAATGTAAATTGTATACAATTACTTTTAGAGCATGGTTAGGCTTTGCTATGGCATAGTTAAAGAAGACAGGATGTCCAACATTCACTAGCTCATCTATATCCTTAGCCTGTTCTGGATCTGTCGTGTCTGAAAGGGAGTTATCTGAAGACAGATTCCTGTCTTCCTTATCCGATAATTCTTCTAGAGCTAACTCCTCCAATTCTGGATTGAATCCAGCCAAGCTTGCCTCTGCATTAATTGTATTGCATGCAAATAAAAACAGCATATTCTCAATCTCTCATCTCTTCTTATTGTATTATTATTATTATTTTTACATTGCATACTTAAAAACTTACGGAATTCCTTCTCCATTTGCTTCAGCTTCTTGATATCTCTATCCAGCTTAATAATGTCAGCTTCTTCTTGGCCTCTGCTGTACTTGTCCATGTGCACGTATGCTTGTTCCTTCTGGGCCTCCTTTTGTGCTCTATCTGTACGAAATTTCTTGATCCTTTTCCACTTCCTCTGCTTCTTCCTCAGTAACTTGTAGATGAACTCCAGTATCCACCACACTGGGAGAAAAGGGCAATAGAAAAAGAAGAGCAGTCCCAAACAAATATCCACGCATGGCATCGCATCTTTGACTTTGCATGTGCAATTGTATGGTTTCTGGAACCACGGTATATCTCTCCCAATACCAGCCCTCTTGTTGATCCTCATCATTTTCCTGTGAATTCTTCTCTTGTACTT
The DNA here is from genome assembly GCA_028752905.1 of Cladorhizidae sp. MBARI D1340-BT2. Lineage (NCBI taxonomy): Eukaryota > Metazoa > Porifera > Demospongiae > Poecilosclerida > Cladorhizidae > Cladorhizidae sp. MBARI D1340-BT2. The sequence continues at coordinate 10,279,857 of JAQNBH010000015.1, forward strand.
GGCTCCTTTGCACATCCCATCGCAGTGAGGTGGAGGTCGCCACCCTAGCTCAATTCGTCTCTTCCCCAACATCTTCTCTTCATGACTGACCTGCCCAAAAGTTACGACAAAGCAGCATTTCCTGCAGCAAAACGAGCAGCAGTTGCCTATACTGGTCCAGCAGTTGTCACAGATCATAGGACACCATTCATGTATGATGTAATCGGCGAATTCCTTGGCCTTCTGTGCCACTATCAGCATAGGGTCTGTCACACCTTTCATATTGATATCTCCCGATATAATGATATGCAGCACTTTGAGCATCCCAAGGCAATAAAGTACAAGAATGATCCAGAAAATGATCAAGAGTTTGCTGCCATGCCTTCGGAAAACATCGAGAGTTCTATTCACTGCATTTGCAAATCTGTCGATCCAATGGATCTCGAAGAGAACAATAGTAGAATTGGCACGAGTTGGAGCATCTGGGCAAGTTGTTTTGTTGTTTCCACACTGTAAGAGCAGTGTAGAGAAAGAGGGACAAGATACAATAATCAATTTCCTCCCTATATATCTACCCCGTCTTTTTAAATTTGCACCTGCTTATATACAGACATTCAAACAGCATTTTCATCAAGTGTACTGTGAAACAATTCAAAACAAACTTGTATTTGTGGCTAGCTTCCCTTTAAAAAATGTCTTCACCACTCACAGCACAGCCACAGTAGCCATAACAGAAGCATGTGTCTAAAGTCTCAAAGGAAACCGTCAGGTTATCGAGATGCTTGTTATTTACATCAAAGAGACCCACTGCATAAAGTAAGAGTATATGTCACAGACTGGTTAATAAGGTATATAGTGCACGTGCATATCATTCCATAAGCTCGGGGAGGGGGATCAATGCTGTAGCAGGAGAGAGCACACCCATTTCTCCATTTGATATCTAGGGCTAATTGGCTAGCCAGCCTGATTTAGCTGGCTAAGCCTCTGTATGTACAACTAAGGGAAACATTGGCAAGTGTAAGCATACAGCTATATTGATGACAGAAAGAGAAACTGTATTTGTCCAGGGAGCTGAGAAAAAACCCTAAATATATTAAGTGTGGTTAATATTTGAGACTGGTAAGGGTTTTAGGACAAACTGGTATGCATGCACGACTTACACTCGCACTGATTTTCTCCACCGAGAGAGTGGAAAGAATGGATCACAAAAGAGACCTCATTCGATTGCCTGGGGTTCAGCGTAATAATTTTGGAAGGGACCAAGTCAACACCTGCTGAGCAGTGCTGAACATACACCTATGTGTGCCCAATCAACCCATAAAACACTGTCATGAGATCATCAAGGTGCAACTTACGTTATAGGTGGCAGTGAAGGAGCCAGTGTTCTGAACAATAACTAGGAGCAACCCCGTTGAGGAGAGTGCTTCAAAACGATCTATGAAAGCCGAAATGATTCTCCCTGGAGAGACTCGAGTGACAATGCTCAAGTCATCAGCTGCGATGGTTATTACAACTATGCTCTTAGTGGGACGGTCTGCTATGAAGTTGAGCTGGAAGTCTGTTCCCCCTCTGGTATGGGGTATGGAATGGACACGTCCAAAGTTATGCAGCATGTAGAGGCCTTTCTGATTTTCTCTCTGCCTTCTCTGAATATAACAAATGACTTGAAAAGATAACACAATGAAGATTCGACGAGTACCTTCTCATTTCTCCATAACAGGTACGGCTGGTTGAACAAACAGCTATTGAATATAAGAATAATCTACCATTAGAAAGTTCATCACCAAATAAACAACTCTCAGCCTAGTGGAATATACGCATGCGACCATTTACAGTTTGTTCAGCTGAAGTCCGTAGCTGTCAACGGTTGGTACATTCTATAGGGGACCATGGATATCAGAGGGATGTTCCACTAGGTTTCTAGATTTTACTCACTAGAGTATATAACTACACACCAAAACAACTAGGTCGCTAAACTAGCAATTATTATTACCTTCCATATGTGTTTTGGCATCGGTTTGGTTGATGCCTGAATGCGGTATAAGACACGCCAATCTTATTGCAAGAAAAGCCAGACAAGTCAAACAAGTTCTTGTTGATGGCCATCCATTCCGAGACATTGTTGACAGATGCATTGAACATTTTCCACTCTGCATTGCTAATGTCTGGGTAAGATTTTTCCTCTCCAGAAGGCATGGTGGAAATATCAGGAACAAGAAGAAACCTGTGGACAAGTTTCTCACTTGTGACAAACGTGCTGGGATAAAAGTCGGCCACATATTCTGCTTTGATCTGTGTAAAAAATCAAGTTATCAAGTTATCAATACTAAATGGAGGTTAATTATCCCCCAAAAGTAAGTCTATCATCAAATATAATTAATAGGAATGACAACTTGAAGACAGTGAATGTTGTTTGTGCACACTAAATCTTCAACAATCTTATAGCTAACCCCAACACACTACCCTTCAATAATTCCCATGAGTGGCTTTCAAATATATATATATATCTGTATATTTCTTTTTTCCTTAATGACACAGAGTATGACCTGATATACAGCAATGTTTACCATGTGGGAGTTTGATAAAGAAATTCTCTTATACGGACTAATTTCCAGCTTAGAAACTTCCTCCCAAACACCGCCACCTTCTTTAGTAAGATAGGCCCGCTGTTCAATAACGACACTGATCGTGAAATGTAGTTCAGGTGGATACAAGCCCATCACAAAGTACCTATATATAGGTATATATGCACAGGTGTATATACGCATAATACTAGTATGAATGGGGGTGAATAAATTATGCTCGAATTTTCCCCTAAGATTCTATTCTCTACTAGGTACAGTACCTATTATTCTTTCACAATTATACTGAGATTCCCCAATTATTCTCAAAATTATTGTCAATGATTATTATCATTAATAATGCAACATGTATTAAGAATCATGGTTCCGATAGTTATATTGTATATAGCATAAGTGAAGCTTGTACATAATCTTCCAAAGAAACTGTTCGTTGCTCACTAAAAGAATTAGTTAGCAGAGAAAACACTCTCTCTGCTGCAGCAGATGATGGTTGAAGAACCAAAACAGATGTACAACTGTTAGACCACAGGGAAAGTTCAGATTTGTGTCTTCTCCACCATAGTAGCTTGTCAATATCTGTGATAATCCATTGGCTTTAGCCATATAAAGAGCTAACTCGCTCTTCAACCCGTCAATGATAGTGCTATCCTTATTCCTTGTGTGTTGTTATTGTTAGACCCTATAAGATTCTCAAAAGGTTCCCTATTACTCTAATATTATTCTAGGATTCTTAAGCATATATATCAAAATTATGCTAGCATAACTTATCTACCCCTAGTAATCAATGCAAGTCATTGAGAGGCAAGTGAAGCAATGGAGAGAGAGAGAAAGTTAATAATATTTTAGCCTCGTGTTATATTGCTCTACCCGATGTCATCATTATGTGTAGTGCTTGGATTGTGATAGGAATAAACCAAGAATTGTATGTATCTGATTTCGAATTGGTGCAACTTTGAACAAACTGAGGCTTTTTAACGTAATGGAACGGCAAATTCTGAAATGGAAATGTGCATGGAAGTCGTCTGTCGGAGAAGTTTTAAGAGAAGCATTGAAGATGGGAAGCACACTATATACACTAAGAGAGAGTCGTCAAGCAGTGCTTTCTGCAGGAATTCTTTAAGTATTAAAGGTATGGCAATGCAGAAACTGACAAGAACTTCAAAATGATAGCACTCTTCACAGTTTAGTGTGTTCAGTATGCTCTCCATATCTCTTCTCTATTCACTATATGCATCTATTCACTATATTCACAACTTACATTATTCCTGATGAACGCATCTCGTCAAAACGCCGAGAGAGTAAAATTCTGGTTGATTATTGACAAGCTCTATATATGGCATAATGCCAACTGTGTAGCCAATTCTCATTGCCCATAGAGAGTGGCAGCACATGCTAACATGACCAAGATTGGTAATAGTTTCTGTATCCCACCTCCATACATAGCATGGTGTTATAAACTCCAGCATCCTTTCCTGTCGGCTATTAACATTGCAGTCCATTCTCACTTGCCTGTGGAACGTTTATCATTTCTCTTCTAATTGGCAACCTTTTTTTCGTTTACCCCTCTTCATTATGCCCCCTTCATTATGATGACCATTTCTTGTCTGCATGCATATATAAGTCCGCTTTATTTGTTTAAGGCAAGTATATAACCCATTCATATTTTTTATGGGTGAATGTATCTACGGTGAATACAAAACATAATATATATATATATATATACAGTAGACCCTCGCTAATCTGGATCCCGTTAATCCGAAACCTCGCTAATCCGAACGGCATTAGTTAGCCAAAAATATATATACATATATATATATTCAAAATGCGTGCCATTATTGAACTTTGAACCTACCACGAGCATGTCATACGATGCAGCTGCAGTGATATGGAGAAGAAAAGAGCACACAAGAGCCTTACCATTGAGGAGAAGGTCGAGATCCTGGCCCAGCTCAGGAAGAAAAGCTACAAGTTACTAGCTAAACAGTATCGAGTTGGAGTCTCCACTATCTCAGACATAAAGAAGAAGGGCAGCGAGTTGTGAGGATGCAAAAGGAAGGTGAATGAGATGGGATTCCGGAGTTCTGCTAAAAGAATGAGGATGGGAAGGGAACATAATGATTAAAAATTACTTGTACTCCCAGTATTCAACCCACACCTGCAAAAAATTAACAAATTCCGAGTTCAATATAATGATATTCATACATTTCACTAATCCGAAAAACTCAGATCACCAGGCTATTCAGATTCCCAGGCTATTCAGATTAGTGAGGGTCTACTGTATATATATATAGATACATACATATGCCTGCGGCAATACCGAGTTTTCCATCCAACTCCCTAGTAAGGGCTCTCTTTGCTCGCCAATAGTAAATACATGTATATATGTTCCATCCAATCTATGAATCTGCCCAATCTATAGATTGTGCAGCACAATCTATGAATTCATAGATTGGATACCAATCTATAAAGCATCCAATCTATAGATTGTGCTGCACAATCTATGAATGCCAATCTATTGCCTGCCAATCAATACACTTCAAAACATTGTGGTAGCATATTAACACCCTTTGCAACAGATTCATAGATTGGATTGAACATATCGACCAGTACTTATTATCGACTAGTTATACTGAGCGAGTGTGCAAGCCAAATATCCAAACCCACCCACACAATATGGGATAGTCGACGGGAATTTACAAAGCCCGCGCTACTCCCACAGAAAGAGAAGAAGGGAGAAGAGCTGTTTGAGGCAAGTTTCTCTATATTTGGGGACTATAGCAGTTGTGCGAGTGTTCGTGGGTATTAACAAACTATTATATCTTTTTTGACAGAGCAATATTCTTCAAATATCTTTTTTTGCTCTAGCTACACTTGCCATGTCACTTAGTTCTTTATCTGCCAAGTCCATGTGGAACTTTTTCTTGGTATGTATCACTTTTTTCTACATCATTACACTCTCAGTTGCAATCATCACTTTCTCTTGCAAAGGGTGTTAATATGCTACCATGTTTTGAAGTGTATTGACTGGCAGGCAATAAATTGGCATTCATAGATTGTGCAGCACAATTAGATTGGATGCCAATCTATGAATTCATAGATTGGGCAGATTCATAGATTGGATGGAACATATATATATACTGCATAAATTATATACACTACACAAAAAGTACTCTACTGCAATAATTAAAGGGCAAGTGAAATGGGGATATTCCCATATGTTAATAAACAGTTCCAATTGCAAGAAATTATGTGATTATGCGAGTTAAAGTGATGGGTGATTGGGTAATTTCTGTTAATTAGCACGTCATGTCTTTATAAATTTATTTTTTACCCCGCCCTGCAGGGCTGTAGCTCGTCAAAGCCGCCAAAATTTCACCTTCCCCTGCCCAAGAGTCCAGGTTACGAGTACGTGCTTATACAAATCAGATTCCATTCCAGTATCTAGACATATGAGACACTAGCTATAATTATACTAGATATAAACAACCTCATTATTGTTCGTCTAGGATGCAATAAAGAAGGGGTAATCTATCATGAGGTGGGCTAGTATACACTTGATGGCAAAGACATGGCATGGGTGGAGAAACACAAATTACTGGGAGACTGTTAGTGGAATGCACTGTCCATCTGGTAAACTGTTAGAACTGGATGACTACCTCCTATGGGTGGATAACCAAGTGATGTGAGGTAGATTATGTATGAGTAGATAACTAAATAACTAAAGGTTGGTGGATTTGACTCTCATCTTCTGAATCCTTTTCGTAAGTTATGCCGCACCACATATGCACAAAACACTTCATGAGGAATCAAAAGAAAAGAAACAACTCTAACTCAGCTGGTAACTTTATCTTTGATGTTTCTATTTGAAATTGCGTGAGCAGTTATGTGCATAATGACATTATTATAGCTACCATATGGTTTTACAGTAGCTACCATATGGTTTTACAGTAGCTATGCCAGGTAGAGTTGGTGCCTTTGCTTTTGAACAAAAATCTCAATAGTTCTAAATCAGAACATGCCAGCTAACTAAAATATTTTGCTTGACTGCTGTGGGTGTAGCTTACTTTACTAACCCTTTATGCCCAGTGCTAAATAAACAGATTTTGTAGGTGTGTCTTACCTTAATGCCCAGTGCTTTTCTCAAGGTTTTATAGGTGTGGCTTACTTTACTAACCCTTTATGCCCGTGCTAAACAAACACTTTTTCAAGAGTGTGTGGGTGTGGCTTACTTTTTTATGCCAAAGTGCTATATAAATAAACACCTTTTCAAGATTTATTTCCTTACCTCAGTTTGTCATGCACCAAACAATGTCCAACATGGACAGAGTTATGTTTTTCGAGTTCTTGCAGATAGCCATCTGTTATTGTGTCTCGAAAGCTGGCACAGGATTGACTGGAGGCCCTTCCAAATGCTGCACTGGAGTAACAGCAAAATCCCTGTGTGGTGTGGGTGGTAGTCTTGAGACAAACATATATATATAGCATGTTCATACATGAAAATACATGCTACACCTGGGTTGCAAGACGAGTGCATGTACAATGCATGCCAAAGTCACTATATATTCATTATTTTTACTAGATCATATATACCTGACTACTAGATCATACCTGACTATCAAAAATTTTCTTTTCGTTAGCATCTTTAGCAAATCCACAGTTTGTATTGTGCTCTTTCTCATACCAGTAAGCACGACAGTCAAACAGCTTTGTATTCGGATTTAATCTGTTTATCACTTCTTCACGTGCATAACCAGGAACATACTGTTAAAATACATAATAACACCCCCTTATATATATATATATATATATATATATAATATATATACTTAGAAGGTAGTTTGCTGATGAAGGCTACAAATAGTGCTCAATGCTGTGTTAAAGCAGAGCTATTGAATAGTAATAATAGAAAAGTATTGGGATGGCTAGTCCTACTATAGTTTCATGCTACTATATATAGTAGGACTAGCCATCCCAATACTTTTCTATATAATATATATATATAGTGGATTAATTATACTACTAACTCACTCCAACTTGGTACAGACGGAAATTGATGATCGTAGGTGATTTGATAATTCTAATTCGAAGTGGCTGCTTCAGATCAACACTTCTAACTTTCTTATTTGTTACATCCAGAGTTCTAGAAATATTTGCTTGAATATTCTGTGATTTACCCTATTATAAATAAAGTATTTCTGTGGCATTTATATCTCATGCTAATGCTACATGTAAGAAATACACAATGCATATATTATATGCATTATTAACTACCTTTATACCTCATTGGCAGAAATAGTAAGGGACACAACCAGCTTTGTCCTGCAAGTGGTATTGTTTAAATTCTTCACATTATCCTCTATGATACATTCCTGCTTAGAAGACTTTGCTATTACGCTTGCACGAGCTGTAGAACACAAGCAAATAGCTATGGCAAGAAAGAAGCGACCTAACCACCATGACAACATAATTAATGTTTGTCGACCCTTTCCTTAATTTCAAAAGATGGACGACCCACCTAAGGAGAGTTTTGACTTGGCGCTAGCTCTTTCTCTGCAGGAACATTTTGTAAAGAGAACTGGTACAGAGGACCTAGACCAAGCCCTGGCTATCTCTCTCCAAGAGCAATATGACAGTGAGGTCAAGCTGATAGCAGCATATAACCCTCCCGTTTTAAGGGAACCTCCCGAGTCGAAAAGAATCGTGGACGATCATTGGGAGTTGACCGATCCTAATCCCAACATCCATCAACTGTTTCAGGACTATGATACCATGTTTTTTGGAGGCAAGCTCGCTGACAGTGGCGTGGCTGTAGACTGGAGCAAGAGAATGACTTTGTGAGTGGCTACATGGAGCGAATAGATAGTCAAATAATGCTGTGATGTGTGTCTTTTCTGGTAAACTAGGTGTGCTGGTGTGTGTTCATATGAGGGCAGAGTAAGATTCTGTTCCATTCGACTCAGCCATCCTCTGCTGAAGCTAAGACCAAGACGAGATTTAGTCCACACCCTCTTGGTATTCTCTGCTGTAAGATAATTTTTTGTAGTCTGTTATTTTTATGTTGTTTTGTTGTATGCATAGCATGAGATGATTCATGCTTACCTCTTTGTGACAGACAACAACAAGGTGAAAGTGTGTGAATATCTGTTGATTGGTCTTTGATTGAAGTGATAGTCTTGTTGTTAAAGGATCATGATGGACATGGCCCACAGTTCCTATTTCACATGAACCGCATCAATAAAGCAGCTAATACAAAAATATCGGTGAGGTATATATATATCTCCAGTTGGTAATTTAATTGGTAAATATATTATTTTCCTTTGTCTTTCAGGTTTGTCACAGTTTTCTTAAAGAGGTACATACTTCATAATTATGGTGAAAATGCATAATATTATCTGCATAACAAGTTGGGGGGAATAAGTCCAAATTTCCTATAAAGTGACATTGGGTGTTTGTGTGGGGGTGGGAGGAGGGTGTGTGTGTGTATTTAGGATGTTCTATACGTCTAGTTTTGTACACAGGGATTAATTTTGATACACAGGTGAGCCATTACAGACAACACTGGTGGAAGTGCAATGGGCCCTGTCAAAAATGGCCTCCTTATTTTGGGGTCGTGAAAAGAGCCATGAATCGGGCTCCTGCCCCAAGAGACATTTGGTGGGAAGAACACCAGAGAAAGTGTGGAGGGCACTATCTTAAAATCAAAGAGCCAGTTGACTACCAGAAGAAAGCTGGCAAGAGAAATCAGGGGAGAGATGGTAGTAACGTGAAGATGTTGCTAGATGGTAATGTTGGGAAGCTTTCAACTATTGGAGAGTTTTCAGGAACAGAGAAACCTAACAAAGTAAAATCCCCTTCACCGTTGGAGCCAACGACATCTCTCACTGCATTCACAGGTCGTGGATTTGTTTTGAGCACAAATGCTCAAAAACAAGAAGGTAAAGACAGCATTAGAAACAAAATGCTAAAAGCAGCCGAGAAAAGAAAAATGGAGAGTGATTTACATGGAATAAAGCGGAAGAGAGGAACTTTATCTCAGAAAAGTTCTGATGCTGTTGTCGTTCCTAAGAAATCATGCCTGCTAGATCAAGATGCAAAGTGTGTTCTGATTGATCAAGGAAACTCAGGAGTGGATAAAGAGGAAATCCCTATAATCAACATTCCAGATGATGATCCATCCAAAAGTAGTGGATCTATTAGTCCTGACTTATTGGTTCCTCTTGAAGACAAGTTCACCGACGACGATTTCAAGACTTGTCCATTATGTGGAATGTCCAATATTCCTTCAGCTATCATCAACATACATATCTCTCTGTGTCTGGAAGCAGAGGACCTAGGTCAATTTGTTGATGATGAAGATCTGTAACATATATCTTACCTCAAGTTATAATTGGTCAACAATTCATCTGTCACATTGGGTATTTATTACAATCATTTACATTGTCACATGATTGGGGAAGACAAGTGAGGATTGCAATATTTTCACACTAAAAAAAGTACAATGTTCATGTATAACTGCTTCTTTTGATCTTGGAGGTTATACTGACATCAGTCTGCAGTAATAAATGAAACGGATGCATGTAATGTCCATTGTATATAATAAGTTCTGTGATGAGTAAGTTCTCTGCATGTTAATTCCTATTGGGTTAAAATTTACCTATCAATGAGCTTGATTGGTGGTCTCCAATATCTTTCTTTATTGTTGTTGATATTTGGGTGAAGTAACTGCTGTATAGTTATGAAGGATTGTGTTAATGTGTGAGTATGTGTGTAGGCTGTGGTTAGTATAGCTGCAATTTATCAGCAGCCTGCAAGATTAATCCTGCACCCTTTGATGTGTGTTTTGTGGTTGTGCAGGATTCTGCATGTGTTAGCTGTCTATAAAAAGGCTGTACTGTGAGTTGGGTGCTGGCTATGAGTCTAGCTGAGTCTGTCCAACCGAGTTATGTTCTGTCTTCATTGCTAATAATTTGACTATATACATTATTGCGCTACCTTTGAACCTCAGCGACGATCATCACATTAGTATATATATGTGAGCAAGCTAAACTTCTCTGGAAGGAAGGCACAGTGATGGATAGTGAAAGACAAAGGACCCAAGTAGTTTCCTCTACAACTTTTCCTCTCGCTGTGTATATATGTCATCATTGACTGCTACAGGCTTCTTTATTACAGAATGATATTAGAGAAACTATAATATATATACACCTGCTCATCACTTGTTTTTATTTCTGCTTTTGCTCAGCTATATAGAAAAGATGAACATTGAATACTGTACCAATTTCACACTACATATTTTGCCAGTAAGATGAACATGGAATACTGCGTACCAATTTCACTCTAGATATTTTTCTGGAAAAGTAATATTTTTAGGAGACAAATAATTGATTTACCTTCAAGATTGAGCATTCTCATGTAGAAGGTATAGTTATGAGTCCTGATGAATACACACAAGAACCAAGAGGAGGTTCGGACATCTGGCTGGCAATGTTCCGCAGTAGGTAAGGATGAGCTTGGATGCTATAGCGTTCCTCATCATCATTAGTCAAGTAGAGTAACTCGAAGCTCATGTTGGCCCACATTCCCTCCAGAGTTGCACTGCTGAGTCTTCCTACATGGACCACCTCATTTTGTTGGCTCAAAATATGTGCTGTATATGTTTGCTGAATATAAAATAAAATAATTATGATCGGAAAACTGTTGGCAAGTCAATAGACCAGGATAATAACTCAGTTGTACATACATATAATATAATGGATGGAAAAAATACTCTTGACAGACCCAAAATGTCCTCCCTCCCACACATGCACACAAAAACGAATAATTTTTTTACCTCATAGCTAAATGTGACCGATAAATGTGACCGATAAAATAATAATAAAATAAATATTGTTGAAACAAGATTCTATCCAGACCACAATTCTTTACCATTCAAAAACAATTATAGAAAATCAGTTACAACGATATTGTTTGGTAAAGGGTCGTCAAATTGATTTGTGTTTTTCATCAGGTCAATCCATGCTTGGTTCTTTGTTTGTTTCTGTAGACTTGTTTCTGTAGACTTGAGTAGTAGGGAACCATGCCAAATGTGATCTTTAGGGGTATGGAATGTGACTTGACTGGACACCCTCCAGTATTACCGATGCTATGCACCAACAGTGCTGGGGCTGTGGCTGACCGGGCTGAGGAGAGGAAGTCAGTCAAGTACATCAACTTAGGGGCCTGGCTATTTCTTCACAGCTAAGCTAAACACTTTTTTTTTTGCTTGCAAAAATAAATAAATAAATAAAAATAAATAAATAAGCAAACAAACAAATAAATAAATACATAGATGAAATTAAAATAAGAAGGGCAGAGACAAAGTTTTATACTACACCCATACACCCACTTTTATCTTTAAAAGATGCATAATCCATGTATACGTAATACAAATTTCATTTAGCATATTATACAAAGACTAAGTTAATTCTAGGGGACCAGAGCACATTAACAAAATAATCAATGCTTCATCCATTTTCAATGATTTTGATCTCAAAAAGAGTCCATTCCGTATATGATATTTGCAAAGCAGTGTTCGATAATTAGCACTAAGGGTATTAAAATTAAAAAATCACCCTAACCACATGGATCATCAACACTTGCCATTTGTGAAATCTGGCCTTGTCTTTCATTTTGAAGTGGGTGTGATATAAATTATGGATCATTCTTGTTTTAATTGTTGTTTTCATGATAACAATTATAAACTTCATCTTTGTTCTAATATACACTCTTAATATTATAAAGAGCAAACATAACATACCAAGTTCTAATTAACACATTCTATATAGTTATATAATAATCAAATACAATAAATACATAAATAAATAACTAAAAAGCTAACAAGTTCAACTCCCAACCGACCCCAAAACAGACAAGGCATTCCCCTGCTGGACTCCCACTGAGAGACGCTGAAGGAGGTAAGCACGGGCATTCACCCCCCCCCCCAGTTCGCTCTTACTTATAATTATTATTCTTTACAAACCTCGAGATCATGATCCATGGAGAAGAGGTGAGGACACTTGGAGAGGATGGCAGACTTCCAGTCCTCCTCCTTCTCACTGACAATGCACCACTCGTTCTCATACTCCTCTAGGTAAGCTACCAACTCTGTCAGACTCTCAACATCCCCAAGGCTGCCTTCATCATACATAAGCTTTACCGTATACCTTTCAGAATACAGCATTAAAATTTAATATACAGAGTTGACTATGACAAATCCTTACCTATATGTCTTGATAGCTAAGCTCATCAGCTCAGGGCATTTTCTAATATTAGTAGGATAAGGAAATTTTCCATGGAAGCCTTTAGTGATATCAAGAGGTGTGGTCCGACATGTCCGATAGACTGACTCAGGCCGAGAGGGAACATCGAGGATACTGAAGGAGCCCACAACCACTCTACACAACCATTCATACTCCTTACTCTCCAGACATTTGTTGTTTTTAGTCAAATAAGAATACCATTCCACTGGAAATTTCTTCATCAACTGATTTATTTCTGGCTGAGTGAGCGGAGGCATTGCCCAGTACTTAGAATTGTTGTTTTTATCAGGATGGACTCTGGGCCACGAAGACTGAAAAAAAGGTGTGCTATATGTTGGAGGTAGTGTTTCTTTCATTCCAGAAACTTGGAAGTTTTTCAAAGAGCGATCATCATTCAACAAGTCCACTGGAATTAATCCATGGTTATGTCCTAATCCAGCTTTGTTGTCCACTTTTCTCTCTTGTATGTCAATGTTTGATGATATCGAGTCCCATGAGAGGCGATCATGTTTTGCTTGCAACTTGAGAGCTGCAGACTGGTCAGTTTCAGATACCTCTTCTACCTGATGACTAGTTCTAAGCTCAGCATCGTCTTGCGTAGTAAAAGCATCAAACTTCAGTTCTTTTGTGCCACACTCTATGCAGTGCAAATAAAACACCCAGACTAGAGTCTTCATCAGGTTGATGGAAAATTTCTGCAGAGCTTTAGGTTGATCAATGATACCCGTCAGGATATTCCTAGCATCAGAATAAGTTTGAATCACGACAGTATCAGTAGGTAGGAGGGTACTTAGGATGTTCTCATTTATACAAGAGACTCGTCTAAAGTTTAGATTGTGCAGTCTTTCAAACATGCCATCGACCTTGGTGGCCTCTTCCGAATGGCAAGATGTCTCCTGCAGTTCAAGGCCTCTTAAGTTGATAATACAACTCCCATATTGCGTCTCCAAAATAGTGACCAATGCTATCCTATTGTCAAACCTGAACAGAACCTGTGTTCCAGGCTGGGAAGAGACTGACCCACGAGCTATGCATTTATACATAGCTTTTGCAAGCTCTGGTTCGGCTTGCTGGTAATATATTGTATCTTCACCTTGTAGGTAGACCCTCCCATAGTCAAATAAACTGGGCCAAAAACGTCGTGTCCGAGGAAAGGCGATCACGAAAATTGGAAGAGTGAAGAGAGGAAGGAGAGGTGCCAAAAATATTGATGAGGTGATAATGACTGCTATGAGGAAAGGAAAGAAGAGGATGGTACAAATTCCTATAAGAAGATTGAGAAAGATGTGCAGTCGCTGCTTACGCAACCCAATGAATGTAATAAACAGTTTCCCAACATATACTACTTTTTGCAGGGAATCCAAGGTGACATCCAGGGAGAGACCCACTAAGAGAGTTAGCAATGGAAATCCAATAGATGATTGCATAGAGTTAATTGTTGGAATGGACATGAGTAGGACTGATAATGCCAGCAGCTCAGTGAGTGCCGACTGAGTGTTCTGCCATACCTAAGAAAAATGATAAATATTGAGTGCAATGGCTTGTGGTGTGGTGCTAACCTTCCGAAGTAGCCTCGCTATAGCTACCCTTTGAAAAATGTTGGAAGGAATAGGGCCCATTGCCAGTCCAATAAATGTGAATGCCAAAAGAGGAACAACTGAAGAAAGAGAAAAAATATCATACAGATGTGTTGTTATTGCACCATCAACTTACCGTATACAATAATAATTTTACGAGGCAGGCTCACAAAGTCAAACCAGAATTTTCTCGACCTGTATTTTGCTATGTCACCAGTAAATGCAGGAAGCAAGGGGTTTCTGATTATACCAAATATGTACGATGTTTGGAATGAATCGCTAGCAAAAACAATGACACTGATGCCTATTAAAAAGCCAGAGAATATTTTTGTTAGCAGGTCTCTGCTGCCATCATTCACAATAGTTGAGGTGAAATGAATAGAGAGAAGGCCAACCAACAACATCACGCAACCTCTCAAAGCACCAAGAGAAATACGAATAAAATACGATGAGGCATTTTTAGACAGAGTATGAACATCACCGACTGCACTGTACGACTGCAAAGTCTTGGAAAATACTCGAGAGCTGATAGAATAGACAAATCTGCCAATCCTGCTGTGGAGTAGAGAAGACATCAGGCAAAGTAATACCTTGCAGTGGATATAAGGGTCCTGACTTAGCAGATAACCAAAGGTAGTCAGCAGCAAAAGAGATGCTGTACTATTTTTTATTGCTACTCCTATGGTCACTGCTACAACAGTAGCTACAAATGCCACACCCAATCTGCAGAGGAACAGACACATATACAAAATGAAATGTGAGTAGAGGAGAAGAGGGGAGTAATAATGGTAAATGCAATGAACCTACCTTAGGTCGGTGGCCATGGGAGAGCCGCCTAGTAATCTGGTGAGTATTTGTTCCATGAGCCATGGCAGGAGGGCATCTAATGGTGGGAGAACACCCAGCACCCACCCCAGCGGAAATAAACACAGAGCACAGTATAGGAAGATGAGATAGGGACGAGGGGAAGTCAGCGTCAATCTATTTGAAGAAAAGCATAATAATTATGACAAGTAGGCTAAGCAAGTATATAGGCTAAGTAACATATGTGGACTTCGTACCTTACATGAATGAATATGCTGCCCAGAGCCAGAAAGTAGAATGGGCGATAAAATGATCGCAGCCCCAGGAAACCTGTGTGCCTGTACACTGCAGTCTCCAATGGCACACGAGTGGAAAGCGAGTAGTGTGCACAGCAGAATGTAAGCCAACCTATCACGAACACAACTACTGCTAATGCAACGTGTAGGATCTCTTTTAGAATCGTAGGCAGCAAGAGAAAGAAACCTACAAATGAAAGGAGGCCAGATGCAAAAGGATGAAAAAAGATACTTGACTTGCTTTTCGAACTGAAAATAAAGTCAATAGTTTCTGCACTACAAAATGATGGAATATCGACAGTCTCCTTCTCATCATCAAACTGGACTTTACCCGGTTTCAAGTCAAAATGTCGCCTGATAATGAATACCAATATTGTCTCCACCAGTACAAATATCCCAACCACACAGCCATAGAGAAAGGCCAAGAGGTACTGATTCGACAAGCCCAGTAAATCCACAGTGATGAAAGGAGCTGACACAATCAGAGGGACTAACCAGAGTACTGCTTGCATAAAATGAATAAACCAAGGTGCCTTGCGGATTATAGGCCCTCCAAACAGACTTTGAAGAAACCTTCTCCTGCACAAGCCGTATTTGTAGCTATTTATCAACGGAACCTTAGCGACTGGTAACGGCATCTCCTTCACTATCGTTATCGCTATGACAACAATCAAGTTAATTAAATACGTAACAAAATGGAGTCAATTTTCCACGAGACGATAACGACTGGGTTAGCTCAAAAGGTCTTTGAAAAGAGGGCGAGGAAATTCAAAACCAGTTTGACAGAAGTGATGAATTTCTCTTTGACGACCAAGGCGATGAACTAAAATAAATGCAGAAATTGTTAGAAGTGTAGGATGAATTCAGTTCGCACTTTCATGCAGCCTTGAGGGGGACAGCGAATAGATTCAGGGTGGGGAAATAACAAAATTTATTACATTGTACATGTAGGTGCATATGATGATTTCCAGAAATGTCCTGAGGTTCTTTTTAATAAGCTGAGGAATGATCTTTGGTCCCCTCTCCCCCTCCCTGAGCAGCGGGACACTCATAACTTAATATTGTGGATAATTTTATTAATTAAGTACTGTTGATTTTTAATATAGATTGTTATTAGGTTAGTTACTAAATAGTCCCACACTGTGCTGTAATATATATGTGATGGCCTTAACAGGCTCAGCAATATTAGAGTTCCATAGCTCAGGAATATTGTACAATTATGAGTGCAGGCACAGATTAGTGTTTTATCTTGAGGTGACAGTTGGATCTAGTGGAACCAGAATTCAATATGCTAATTTTAAAATTGGAGGCCTCTGACTTGAGAGAATAGTATATACCTGCTTCATCATTCTCTGAGTCACTGACTACCAGTGAAATAGTCATCGTCAACTTCAAGGAGAGACTCCTGGTATATACATGTATATATCCAGGACAGGCTGATCCAGGAGAGAAATTAAGAAGGAAAATCAATGCATTTTCCAGTTATATATAGTATTCCAGCCACACCTACTATTTAATTAAGGGAGGGATTTCTCCCTGCTCTAGTGGACTCTATGAGGAAGTTTCCCATCTTTTCATATATGCAACAGCATTTCCCTCCTGGGTTACATCACACCGTAGGTATGTCTACGTGTAATTACATCCTTCACCAGCCATCTAACCCTATAAAGAAGCAACCTGGAGGCTCCAAATTTGACCCAGAGGTTAAGGAAGTGTAGTAGATACCTGTAATTAAAAACGTCCAAATATGACGGAGTCTATTTTTGTTTAACTGGTTTCCCCTACAATTGGGCCCTTTTCTCAGGTCCTATATATCACATATAGTGACCTATTTCAGGATGGCACTCTTGGATGCTCATCTGAGGAGGCAGTTCAGATTCAGTGAGATGAATAAAGCATCTGTTATTTTTAATTTTATTATTTTTTTAATAAAAATTCATGAAAATACATTCAAAGGATACACAAATAACATATTAGAGTAGTAGCCAAAATATTAGGTGCAGATGTGTAAGACAACATGACCCCTGTATTTGACTGTGACCACCTTGCTATCCATGATCTTCCGAGGATGCATTTCATTTTAGATACTATGATTTCAGTGAGGCTGACAGCTGAGGATTGCAATTTAGAGTAGTTAGGCCAAACCATTTGTTTTACATAGTTGTGGCCAATCTGAGAATGGAGTAGAATGAGAAAACAATAACCCCCTGTGCAATTAGCTACCTACCTCTCGATGGAGTGATCTCTGTGCTACCCAGTTTGTTGTGACCTATCCAAGCAAATATTAGCTGTAGTGACTGAAAATTGAGCTAGGACACTCTTTGAAAGACTCGGGTTAGGAGTGAGGGTTATGGAACACTTGAGAGACTACCGATCATGTCTGCATAATATAAGTTATCGCTCTTTTCTATGTTGTGCTCACCTGTCCCCATTTCATGGGACTAGCCCCTCATCTGAGGGTTGAGTTAATTATATTTCTAGTGGGTAGGCCAGGAAAAAAGTCTTACTAGGTTGTGAACTAAGTGTATTTGAGTGAGGAAACATCTGTCTGAGGATTGCAGCTAGTTGTCTTACCAAGTTGTTAGAGTGTGCATTTGAGTGAGAAAATTGTGACCACATGTGTTTGAGTTGTAGCTGTGTGCACAATGGAGTTACCCTGTATTTCAGTTGCTGTATGTATGGCCCTTCTTCTAAAATGCGGAATCTATATAGCAACCCCCAGTATCTGGAACCTTTTATCTTGTGTCGCCCCTTTACTGTATCCTACAATAAACCACAGTGACAAATGATACCCTGTATTGTTATAGTAAGGTATTTCAATAAAAGAAAACATCTGTGGAAATATGTATTACAATCCCTGCAAAAGCAATACTCAGTGTTGTTGGTCAAGTCCTACACACTTTAAGTGGTACCACTCCTCACAATCATCACGCCAAATGTCTCTGGAATCTTATAAGTAGTGCAATAGTAGATGGGTAATGATTTGAAAATGCTTTCTTTGAAGAGGAATGGAAGTAACTTCCCATTACTGACACAATCACTTCACATTTTTTCTTGGTTGAATTCCATGTCTCCAATGGTGTCACCGCTGACCATGTGGTATGCATATGCAATAGCAAAGACAGTTACTCAAACCCTTTTGCTGTTGCACCTATGGGACATGGACAACTCACTGTGTCTTCACTGTGCCTTCCAGGTCTTCGATGAACAAATGGTAGATCATTGCTAGCTGATGAGTTAATGATGGGCTCATGCCACTCTCCACCCACTAAGGTGATCCAAATGCATGGCATTGTGGATTCCTGCATGCATGTTTACTATATTCATCAAATCACTATAATTATAGTAAAAATCAATAGAAATCTCAATTCTTCGTTTCTTTTTTATGCAAACTCATTGTTTTTTTCCTGGTTAATGGAATGTGTGTGGATGATTCTCTGTATGCATACTTGCATCCTGTCAGCATTGACCAGCATTTAACTTCCTCTTTGCATCATAATCATTTTTGTATCTTGCTTGTGATGAAACAATATTCTTCTCAATAATCAACTTGAAATTGACGTTTCGTCTAGATGCTCCAGGTCCTGATGAAGGCTAGAGCATCTAGTTGAATCGTCGAGAGAATACAATTTCTAGTGATTATTGAGAAGGTTATTGTAATGTTATTATGTCAACTGAGAGTTCAGTAGGAATATTCTTCTTGCTATTCTGAAAAATGCTTTTCTTCAACTTCATCATTGCTTGATCTTAAAGTCCAGATCCATATGATTTTCCTTTTTTTGTGCCATCTCTATGTCCACAGGTTGAGTAGCCTTTCTATAATCCATAAAATGTAATTGTATAGAAAAGAATTTTTGGTACATTATCACAAATGGTGTATAACTGATAGACTTCTGCTTAGAAGTTAGGATTTATCCCAAGCATTTTGGTGGTCATTGTGACCACCTTCAGAAGGCACCTATGGATGGTGAGGTCCACTATTCCATTTGTTTGTGGATGATAAGAAGACATCATTCTCTGTTCAGTTGCAAAGAATGATCTGAAATTAGCCTTGCAACAGATAAACCGTATTGATCCTCATTGCTGGCAGATTGCTGGCAACCACCAGCCAAAAAATCAGGATCTTCCTATCAAATATGAGGTTTTGTTTCATTGTCTATTACCTTGAACTGACTACAAATTGTGAATATAGAACATAATGCTTGTTTACAAATATCTGGTAAACATTTATTGTGGTTAAGAGTGTATGTAGTATTTCACACACTGTAGTTATATGATTGTATGCAGCCTATCTACATATAAAACAAGTCATTTACTATAGATACTTGTGTCTACAACATAACACAAGCAACTGCATTGGTGGTTGCTAAACAGAATGGTCAGGGAATTTCTAGAGCAGCTGGAGAGAGATCTGCTAGAGTAGACGAGAGTGCATCTTGCAAAATAAATTGTGGTCACAATAACTTACCTTGTAAAAAAATGAGGAGATAAAATTGAGAAGAGTGACACTTACTACAGCAATCATCCCTTCAATTGTAAATAATGGGTAAATAGGACTGAATTGCAATTCAAGGAACAAGCTCAAAATTTCTAGCACTATGAGAGGGTTACTCTAACAAAATAATTTTTATGACCCTAATTACTGAGTTTATTCAGTAGACACTTAAGAGTACTCCATATTGCAAGATAAATTATGATCATGATTGCTGTAATTGAAAAAGTGTCAGTTTTGAAATCATCTGGTGTGGTTGCACAACCCACTCTCAGTCATCCTCTGGTGTGGTTGCACAACCTCCCACTCTCAGTCACCCTCTGGTGTGGTTGCACAACCTCCCACTCTCAGCCATCCTCTGGTGTGGTTGCACAACCTCCCACTCTCAGTCTCTGGTGTGGTTGCACAACCTCCCACTCTCAGTCATCCTCTGGTGTGGTTGCACAACCTCCAGCTCCTCAGTGTGGTTGCACAACCTCCAGCTCCTCAGTCATCCTCTGGTGTGGTTGCACAACCTCCCACTCTCAGTCATCCTCTGGTGTGGTTGCACAACCTCCAGCTCCTCAGTCATCCTCTGGTGTGGTTGCACAACCTCCAGCTCCTCAGTCACCCTCTGGTGTGGTTGCACAACCTCCCACTCTCAGTCATCCTCTGGTGTGGTTGCACAACCTCCCACTCTCAGTCACCCTCTGGTGTGGTTGCACAACCTCCAGCTCCTCAGTCACCCTCTGGTGTGGTTGCACAACCTCCCACTCTCAGTCGCCCTCCGGTGTGGTTGCACAACCTCCAGCTCCTCAGTCATCCTCTGGTGTGGTTGCACAACCTCCCACTCTCAGTCATCCTCTGGTGTGGTTGCACAACCTCCCACTCTCAGTCACCCTCTGGTGTGGTTGCACAATCTCCCACTCTCAGTCACCCTCTGGTGTGGTTGCACAACCTCCCACTCTCAGTCACCCTCTGGTGTGGTTGCACAACCTCCAGCTCCTCAGTCACCCTCTGGTGTGGTTGCACAACCTCCAGCTCCTCAGTCATCCTCTGGTGTGGTTGCACAACCTCCCACTCTCAGCCATCCTCTGGTGTGGCTGCACAATCTCCCACTCTCAGTCATCCTCTGGTGTGGTTGCACAACCTCCCACTCTCAGTCATCCTCTGGTGTGTTTGCACAACCTCCCACTCTCAGTCACCCTCTGGTGTGGTTGCACAACCTCCCACTCTCAGTCACCCTCTGGTGTGGTTGCACAACCTCCCACTCTCAGTCATCCTCTGGTGTGGTTGCACAACCTCCCACTCTCAGTCACCCTCTGGTGTGGTTGCACAACCTCCCACTCTCAGTCACCCTCTGGTGTGGTTGCACAACCTCCCACTCTCAGTCATCCTCTGGTGTGGTTGCACAACCTCCCACTCTCAGTCACCCTCTGGTGTGGTTGCACAACCTCCCACTCTCAGTCACCCTCTGGTGTGGTTGCACAATCTCCAGCTCCTCAGCCATCCTCTGGTGTGGTTGCACAACCTCCCACTCTCAGTCACCCTCTGGTGTGGTTGCACAACCTCCCACTCTCAGTCATCCTCCGGTGTGGTTGCACAACCTCCCACTCTCAGTTACCCTCTGGTGTGGTTGCACAATCTCCAGCTCCTCAGCCATCCTCTGGTGTGGTTGCACAACCTCCCACTCTCAGCCATCCTCTGGTGTGGTTGCACAATCTCCAGCTCCTCAGTCATCCTCTGGTGTGGTTGCACAATCTCCAGCTCCTCGGTCACCCTCTGGTGTGGTTGCACAACCTCCCACTCTCAGCCATCCTCTGGTGTGGTTGCACAATCTCCAGCTCCTCGGTCACCCTCTGGTGTGGTTGCACAACCTCCCACTCTCAGCCATCCTCTGGTGTGGTTGCACAATCTCCAGCTCCTCAGTCACCCTCTGGTGTGGTTGCACAACCTCCCACTCTCAGTCATCCTCTGGTGTGGTTGCACAACCTCCCACTCTCAGTCACCCTCTGGTGTGGTTGCACAACCTCCCACTCTCAGCCATCCTCTGGTGTGGTTGCACAATCTCCAGCTCCTCAGTCATCCTCTGGTGTGGTTGCACAACCTCCCACTCTCAGCCATCCTCTGGTGTGGTTGCACAACCTCCCACTCTCAGTCATCCTCTGGTGTGGTTGCACAACCTCCCACTCTCAGCCATCCTCTGGTGTGGTTGCACAATCTCCAGCTCCTCAGTCATCCTCTGGTGTGGTTGCACAACCTCCCACTCTCAGTCATCCTCTGGTGTGGTTGCACAACCTCCCACTCTCAGTCATCCTCTGGTGTGGTTGCACAACCTCCCACTCTCAGCCATCCTCTGGTGTGGTTGCACAATCTCCAGCTCCTCAGTCATCCTCAGGTGTGGTTGCACAACCTCCCACTCTCAGCCAGCCTCTGGTGTGGTTGCACAACCTCCCACTCTCAGCCATCCTCTGGTGTGGTTGCACAACCTCCCACTCTCAGTCATCCTCGGTGTGGTTGCACAACCTCCCACTCTCAGTCATCCTCTGGTGTGGTTGCACAACCTCCAGATACTCAGTCATCCTCTGGTGTGGTTGCACAACCTCCAGCTCCTCAGTCATCCTCTGGTGTGGTTGCACAACCTCCCACTCTCAGCCACCCTCTGGTGTCGTTGCACAATCTCCCACTCTCAGTCACCCTCTGGTGTGGTTGCACAACCTCCCACTCTCAGTCATCCTCTGGTGTGGTTGCACAACCTCCCACTCTCAGCCATCCTCTGGTGTGGTTGCACAATCTCCAGCTCCTCAGTCATCCTCTGGTGTGGTTGCACAACCTCCCACTCTCAGCCAGCCTCTGGTGTGGTTGCACAACCTCCCACTCTCAGCCATCCTCTGGTGTGGTTGCACAACCTCCCACTCTCAGTCATCCTCTGGTGTGGTTACACAACCTCCCACTCTCAGTCATCCTCTGGTGTGGTTGCACAACCTCCAGCTCCTCAGTCATCCTCTGGTGTGGTTGCACAACCTCCAGCTCCTCAGTCATCCTCTGGTGTGGTTGCACAACCTCCCACTCTCAGCCACCCTCTGGTGTGGTTGCACAATCTCCCACTCTCAGTCACCCTCTGGTGTGGTTGCACAACCTCCCACTCTCAGTCATCCTCTGGTGTGGTTGCACAACCTCCCACTCTCAGCCATCCTCTGGTGTGGTTGCACAACCTCCCACTCTCAGTCACCCTCTGGTGTGGTTGCACAACCTCCCACTCTCAGTCACCCTCTGGTGTGGTTGCACAACCTCCCACTCTCAGTCATCCTCTGGTGTGGTTGCACAACCTCCAGCTCCTCAGACCCTCTGGTGTGGTTGCACAACCTCCCACTCTCAGTCACCCTCTGGTGTGGTTGCACAATCTCCAGCTCCTCAGTCATCCTCTGGTGTGGTTGCAGCTCCTCAGCCATCCTCTGGTGTGGTTGCACAACCTCCCACTCTCAGTCATCCTCTGGTATGGTTGCACAACCTCCCACTCTCAGCCATCCTCTGGTGTGGTTGCACAATCTCCAGCTCCTCAGTCACCCTATGGTGTGGTTGCACAATCTCCAGCTCCTCTGTCATCCTCTGGTGTGGTTGCACAACCTCCCACTCTTAGTCATCCTCTGGTGTGGTTGCACAACCTCCCACTCTCAGTCATCCTCTGGTGTGGTTGCACAACCTCCTATTCTCAGTCATCCTCTGGTGTGGTTGCACAACCTCCCACTCTCAGTCATCCTCTGGTGTGGTTGCACAACCTCCCACTCTCAGTCATCCTCTGGTGTGGTTGCACAACCTCCCACTCTCAGTCATCCTCTGGTGTGGTTGCACAACCTCCCACTCTCAGTCATCCTCTGGTGTGGTTGCACAATCTCCAGCTCCTCAGTCACCCTCTGGTGTGGTTGCACAACCTCCCACTCTCAGTCACCCTCTGGTGTGGTTGCACAACCTCCCACTCTCAGCCATCCTCTGGTGTGGTTGCACAACCTCCAGCTCCTCAGTCACCCTCTAGTGTGGTTGCACAACCTCCAGCTCCTCAGTCACCCTCTGGTGTGGTTGCACAACCTCCCACTCTCAGTCATCCTCTGGTGTGGTTGCACAACCTCCCACTCTCAGTCACCCTCTGGTGTGGTTGCACAACCTCCCACTCTCAGTCATCCTCTGGTGTGGTTGCACAACCTCCCACTCTCAGTCATCCTCTGGTGTGGTTGCACAACCTCCCACTCTCAGTCATCCTCTGGTGTGGTTGCACAACCTCCCACTCTCAGCTATCCTCTGGTGTGGTTGCACAACCTCCCACTCTCAGTCATCCTCTGGTGTGGTTGCACAACCTCCAGCTCCTCAGTCACCCTCTGGTGTGGTTGCACAATCTCCAGCTCCTCAGTCACCCTCTGGTGTGGTTGCACAACCTCCCACTCTCAGTCATCCTCTGGTGTGGTTGCACAACCTCCCACTCTCAGCCATCCTCTGGTGTGGTTGCACAACCTCCAGCTCCTCAGTCACCCTCTGGTGTGGTTGCACAACCTCCAGCTCCTCAGTCACCCTCTGGTGTGGTTGCACAACCTCCCACTCTCAGTCATCCTCTGGTGTGGTTGCACAACCTCCCACTCTCAGTCACCCTCTGGTGTGATTGCACAACCTCCCACTCTCAGTCATCCTCTGGTGTGGTTGCACAACCTCCCACTCTCAGTCATCCTCTGGTGTGGTTGCACAACCTCCCACTCTCAGTCATCCTCTGGTGTGGTTGCACAACCTCCCACTCTCAGCCATCCTCTGGTGTGGTTGCAGCTCCTCAGTCATCCTCTGTGCAGCCTCCAGCTTTGCAATCCATTAAGGCTCATCTGCTATTAACTTGGGTGTTTAAAATCATTTTCCATTGTTCCTTTTTGTGTACGATTATTGTGTAGAGTTGCAGTGAAATATGCCTGGATCCTCCCAGAAGGGAGCAGAGAGAGCAGCAGAGAGCCATCAGATATTGATAAACTTGTGGAAGTATTTGATGTAAAACTAAACTCTGCGTAATCCCTGATAAGGGAGGGTATACGGTCCAGTCCGTCCCAGCTCCTTGCTCTACAAAAGCAGAAACTAATAATAAAGTTAACGCCGGAGGCAATAGTCAAAAACTTATATTGTTTAATCTCGGAAAAGCCATATCTGGTGCCCCTATATATAAAGGCACAAACCAATTCCCAAACCCTCGTATCATTACAGGCATAGCATAACTAATAAAAAAATCATAACAAAAGCATGCCCCGTTACGATAACATTATATAAGTGGTCAGACCCTAAAGTTGACCCCGGGCCAGATAACTCTAACCGAATTAACACGCTAAAAGCAGTACCAATCATCCCAGCAAAAAACCCGAATAATAAATACAAGGTTCCAATATCCTTGTGATTAGTTGAAAACACCCATCTACTTAATCATAAAATCATGTACTAGTAAAGCCTCCAACAAGAATCGCACTTATAATTTTTGTTTACAAGACAAATGTTTTTCTATTAAACTATAAGGCGGGAATATTAACACTGACAAACTTAATAATAATGTTCCACCCCAGAAAGAAATAAACCCGTAAATATGACCGTTATTAAAACATAATTAAACACCATCCCAGATTGTAAATTACTGATGTTTTGAGTAGTTTATTCAGTTTGCTTTACTACCAACCAAACATGTTTATAGAATGAGAAGTCAGATAATATGTCTACTCTTTCTTATGCATCCCGGAGGTACCAATAAGGTACCCATGTAGTGAGATGATCGTGTTATATACACTGAAATCCATTTATGTAATTATTATAGTCCACACACATAGAGCTACAGAAGTTCCTTATTGTATATTGTGCACTTGGTGATTGTCGCACTGAGACTTCAGTGAGTGAATTAGTAGGTGACAACTATAATATTGGACACATCAGCAGACACGGTCCCAAGAATAGGTGTTACATCCAATATTAACAGATGCAAACACATGTGGTGCCCATTTGCAGGATTTTTTCATATTGCAACAACATCACATCACATGTAATACTAAATGTGCGAGTGAGTGAGAACCATCACATCACATGTAATACTAAATGTGTGAGTGAGTGAGAACGCAATTCGAGAAACTTCAATTTCATTGCATATCAAAAGACTATGTTACATGGGAAAAGTAGGTTCTGAACCCCCAATGTTGTTATTTCAAATTACCCCTATTATCTACACCTATTATCTTACCTTGCTTTAAAAGAAATTTGAGTTTTTAACTAGATGGAGGACAAGATATCACTCACTACAATCTATAAGCATTTGTTGTGAGTCACAAATTTTGGATAGAAGATGCTTGCAAGTATTCTCTGCAAGTTACATGTTAACTGCTAGAGACATGTCACTTTCTACAGGTTCATCAAGGTAAAACTGCTACAAGTGGACATTGTAAGATAGTGTAAACATGCATTACATTTCAAAATGAATTATTTTTATTCTCACTTATGTTATCCATCAAAGTGGAAAGATTCTTATAGATTATAATAATGACATGAGTTAGCATTGACATTATCAACCATCATGTATATATCTACAACCTATACATGTGTGTTACACATTGAGTAATATTAAAGTTTGCAGTCACCAGATACTTTCTGTTAGGGAGATTAGAAACCAGCTATATATATAACATCTAGCATACAATAATGACTTTTCATTTTTCTAAATTGGTTATAATCATAATACATTATGTGAACCTAGATAGGTTAAAAGTTGACCTCTGTATTAGCCTGATGGTCTTTAAGCATATTAACTGTGACAAAGAGAATTGGAAAATTCAAGAGACTTCTTCAGCAAAAATCGTTATGAATGCAAGTTATGCAGTTGCATAAATCCTTCCCTTTCTGTAGCTGTGTAGCTGAGATCCTTTCTTTTTTTGATCTGTCATTTTGAAATATGTCCTTCTGATCGATATAGAGGGCAACTGCACTCTTATAGTGTATATACATGCAGAAATTGCCTATAGTTTGCTATGAAACTTCAGGACCCTTGGTTATATAGTCCTCCACCTAATTTATGTGTTGTATCAAAGATCATCCGATTATCTGTTCTGTTTCAGTGTAATTTGTATTTACAACACACTCCCACACGCATATAGCTAATTAAGTGTAGAAAAATGTGGTAATACTGCTTTAAGCTACCACGCAGATACCAGTATGTTAATTCTAGATTGTCATCCTTCACATTGTTTCAGAGTGCCACATGATAAAAAGGCTAAGTCCTCATTATGAGTCAACCTTTGTTATATCAGTAACATCCTGGACTTTCCTATGAAATTATATGATAGGTAGCTGGCAAAGTATTAGCTCATGTCTGGCTGGAGATAGCAGAGCTGGCACACTCCTTGAGAGCCTGGTATTCACTATCTTGAAGGTCGAGGTGCAACTACTGCAGTAGCATTGTGTTGTAGAGGATTATTGAGAAAAGGTCAAGTTAGTATATACACTTTCCAGCAAGTTGGAGTTATGTACGTACTGTGTCTGTCAAGTCACATCCAGGGTCTGTAGATGTATTTAGTTCTGAGGTTAATTGCAGTGCTAATCAGTTAACTGGATGTCATTATCTTGCAAAGTCTATCATCATCAATCTCATCACCATTATATTCAGTTATCATTTCATCCCCACCATAACTTTGACCAGTCCATCTTTTGTCAAATAGTCATTTTCGACGTCCACCACATGCCTACAAAACTTCCTCCACATGTCAGCTATTGCTATGCTCTGAGCTACTAGCCCTTTAGGTTGATGCCCATGCTAACTCAAATAGAGCAATATTCAGTAATACCTCGTACCTCAAATATCCGTTTGCAGAGGATTCTGGTCACTCTGCTTTGTGCATTTTACTTCCGTTGGCAAAGTGAATGCAAATAGACTAGAGTTTGTCTCCATATTTTCATATTGGCATGCTGTTGTTGCTGTTGCCATCAAATGCAGGAGTTTATTACAAGGTTGATGTGGAAGTAAGCATATTAAACTGCTTATATAATTAATATCAAACACATTTCAAGAAATTAATCAGATGAGAAAACTCACAACACTCTCTTGAGTAATTGTTTGTGGTATATAGCTAAATGATAGCCAGGGGCTGAATGATGCGGTGAGTACTCCAAAAGGAATATTGAGCTAAATCATTACACAAAAAATCTAACTTTCTATAGAGATTACCAATTCCTATTTTGCTAGTTGTAGCAGCAATGTAAGTATATTAACAAACTGTATCTCTGTAGAACTTATAGATATGGATGGTAAATCACATCTGGATGATAAATTACGTTTGTTTAAATATTGTATAGCAGATAATTTCAATAGGAAAACATTTTCACTGATTTCAACAATTTTTCCCCGTAGTTTTATAATGAACTTGCATGCGTGTTGATAAACGCACCAGTTGGCAATGACTGCAGTTCAAGAACAACTTTAACATTTGTGTTGGCAGCTGCAATAGAATTGTGGGAAAGTGAGCCACTAAAACTGGCAGGTCATCTTTCTTGCAGCACACTTCAAGGAGTAATCTCCTAACTGAGGTGGTGTGGTGGTATGGGGGGGGGCATGGTTTTCAATCAATGCATTTAATTGATAGTCTTATGCGCCAGATTATTTTATTGACTTGCTAAGGGTCTTGTTTGGCTCACAAGACTACAGTTATTCAGTGGGTAAATAAATTTGTGTTTTTCTTATATCTACAAAAATATTACCCCATGGCTATATGGTATGTTTATGTATTTAGCATTCACACACACAGAACTTCATGGACTTCAGTATACTGAGGCAGCAATTAGTGTGATGTCATGTATGTGTAGAAGTAGTAAGCTCATTCTTTGGCCCCATCTCAAAGTGGCACAAGGAAGCGAGAAAGTATTTCCCAAACGTGATCATTGTATATTTGTGTACAAAACTATATACCACATTTTACGGCACATAAGATGCACCTATCACATATATATTACAGCACAGTGTGGGACTATTTAGTAAGTACAATCTATTAAAAAAAATCAACAGCACTATTATTGCCAAGTGCTGCTATATATGTTTACTATTATTGCTGGCTGATTCAGTGTTGACTCCTCTTATATACCCATAATAATATACATGGTTACAGGAGGAAAAATTATAGTGTCAGAGCTGTAAAAAAAAACGGGGGGGGGGCCGAGCGCCAAAGGCGCGGGATATTTAATAAGCGCAGGCATAATAGGTTCACTAGCGGATCTTCTCCTCTCAGTTTATAATGCTACATTCACAATTGAATATTCCTAGCCCCTTACAAAATTGGAACTTTCCTGAGAGCACTCATTGTGTGTGTAGCTTAAAGAGCTGACTATGCTATGATAGAGGGGGGAAACCCCAAATTGATACATTCAGTTTTCACTAGGGCATCAAGGATTATTCGATTGACCAGTGGTCTTGGCAAGGGCTTAAATAACAAACAGGATATGAATGCAAAAATAGGATGATTTGAGTTCCATCAAGTTTTTTCCTTACTTGAAATAATGAGACTTTGGTAGAAGCCTTCTGCTATTTGCTTTTGATGCCAGAGGGAAGACTCTCTTCACTGCTGATGTTGAGCTTGCTGTCTTGCAGGAAATCCATAAGTAGAATCACCATGCCCCCAAGTCAGGGAGTCCAGATACATAATGCATGCACTTGACACCAAGTCTAAGCTTAGAATCGTGAGAGCCACTGCTACACTTTAAAACTCTCCCAAATGAGGAGAATGTTTCTGAGGTCCATCAGTTGATTGTCATGGCTTTTCCGGTCCGTTCGCGGTTTAACGGTTTTCTTTTGTAAGTCTTCCTCATATACCTGTCAGGGCTACCGTAAACACATAATTTTACAACTTCATTTGCCAATTATTATTGCATTTACAATTGATTATTGTTGCAGAAGCTGAGGTTCAAAGATCTACGGTTAAGCATTTGGACACTCGTAGTTGACTGCATCTTTAATAATCGCTCGAATCGTTACTTCTCACACCAGAAGGCGGTGGAATCACACTTAAAGAAACGGAATAGTTGCCTTTTGGAGCCATGGGTGGGAAGATGTCTCGAAATGAGTTTGAATGGGTTTACACGCAGCAGCCGCACGTATCCAGAAGACAGAAGATTTTGGGTAAGAAGGAACCCAGGTAGCTGTAGCTTATATGATTTAATGTTGCTATTGCTGAGCCTGTTAAGGCCATCACATATATAATACAGCACAGTGTGAAACTATTTAGTAACTAACCTAATAACAATCTATATTTTAAAAAGAAGTCAACATTATATTATTATTAAAAAAAATATAATAATAAGATACACAAATAGTCATAAGCTAATACTAGTGTG
Source organism: Cladorhizidae sp. MBARI D1340-BT2 (assembly GCA_028752905.1). Classification (NCBI taxonomy): domain Eukaryota; kingdom Metazoa; phylum Porifera; class Demospongiae; order Poecilosclerida; family Cladorhizidae; species Cladorhizidae sp. MBARI D1340-BT2. The sequence continues at coordinate 10,310,238 of JAQNBH010000015.1, forward strand.
TGTCTGTGTATATATAATGCTACATGAATAAAGGAGCAATGAAACTTTTGAAAGTGTTGTACTAATAGGTAGAGGGTGGGGCGTAGCCTACTTAATTTTCCTCTTAAAAAGATTATTTATGCCTAAGGCTAAAACTACTCAACATTCAGGAGCATAGCTCTGCCCCATAGTCGGCTTGGTAGTTGATTTTGAACTGTTCAAAAGTTAACTGCTGTTATGTGATATCAATGTCATTGTTGTCAGTAGCTACTTCTTACCCCTAATTCCTTTTTTTGCCAAGTGCCCCACCATGTATCATTTTGGTCGAGTGAGTCACTCTTGCTAAACTGTCTTAAAAATACAGCACAGTAGACTGCTACTTTGGATTGTACATTTGACACTCAATTTTTCTCTGTTACAGAAAAGTACCCAGAGATCAAGAAGTTAATGGGTCCTGATACCATGCTAAAATACAAGGTCTCCGCTCTAGTTATCTTCAATGTGTGCAGTTACTTGGTGTCTCAGGTATTGGACCTCTCCTATTTCTGGACAACCGTCCTTGCCTACTGTTTAGGTGGAGTCATTAACCACATGCTTGTGCTTGCAATTCATGAAATCTCTCACAATGTTATCTTTGGTAATGCTATTCCTCTTTACAACCGTCTCTTTGGAATGTGGGCTAACCTGCCAGTGATCCTTCCCATGTCCATTTCCTTCAAGAGGTACCATGTGGAACACCATCGTTTTTTGTCCATAGATGGTTATGATACTGATCTCCCGACAGAATGGGAAGGGCGCTTATTTCATAGTACAGCAACCAAAATGTTGTGGCTCTTTCTCCAGCCTGCCTTCTATGCCTTGAGGCCACTTGTTGTGCGACCAAAACCTCCTTCTAACTTGGAGATCCTGAACACTGTCATCCAACTGACATTTGATTTCCTTCTATTTTATATTGGTGGCTTCAAGGCAGTGTATTATCTAATGGTTGGCAGCTTCCTTGCCATGGGTGTGCATCCAATGAGTGCTCATTTTGTGGCAGAACATTACATGTTTGAAAAAGGCTACGAGACATACTCGTATTATGGCCCATTCAACTACATCACATGGAACGTGGGATACCACATGGAGCATCACGACTTTCCTTACATCCCCGGCTGCAGGCTTCCTGAGGTGAAACGGATTGCTGGAGAGTTTTACGACAATCTACCACAACACAGCTCATGGCTTGCTGTCATCTGGGAGTTCCTATTTAACCCTGAATGTGGTCCGTATGGAAGGATAAAGAGAGACTATGACAGCATATATCAGTCTAATAAAAAATGATTCTCACATCAAAGCTGAAATTTCAGGACTCCTGGATTTCCAGGAGACTCAACTGTGAAGCTCGGCAACAGTTAATCAAATATTATTTGAGTAATGCAATACAGTACATATGCATAGACTAATATTGTAACAATATCATTTAGCAACTAGAAGTTTATGAAATATTCAATATTTCTGAAAAATATGAATTTGTTTTTGTTTTATTTTTATTTATATTATTTTTCATTTTCCCCCTATATATTTTTAATTATTATTATTATTATTATTATTTTTTATTTTTTTAAATTATTATTAAATTTTTTAAACATACTGAGTTCATTAACACCTGAGTTATTACACCTGAGTTATTAATTAACAATAAATAATAACTATAATAATTAAAAGTAGTCGGACGTTTCCTGCACTCGAGATGTTCCCAGCACATTATAGTTATTATAATTAAATTTTAAAAAAACAAAAAAAACACAATAACAACAATAATAATTACACAAGACTGTCCACGTCCCATTGCCCCCATGACTGCAAGAGCCATTGTTGTTTTTATTAGCATCACAAATGATAAACTTTTCAACAGTAGTGGAAAATCAGAATAAAGCGAGATGAATACTCCTGTGATGATTTTTATATATGGCGTGTCACCCTCTAAAACCTGTGCGAACTCTGCTGAGCGACCCATCCCCTAGATTGATCTCATGGTGGGTCTCTTTCTGGGCTTTACTTCAGTTTCTAGAAATCCATCCCCCCCCCCCAAAAAGTGACACTTATGTTTATATACCTGGAGCTATCCTGAATACCTCACTTTTGAGCTCCAGTGCAGGCACTACGTTGCGATGCGTAGCTCTTACCTCAAGTGTAAGTTTGGCACTGAATGCATTCAAGTTGCGGTAAGAGAGTTGATCCTAGCATAGATAATTTACTTTATGGTAAATGCACTACCTCGTCTTCCTGTATCAATGTCTCTATGATGCCGCTGTAAAAATGGGAGTGGCAGATGCAGGATATGTTTGTGTCAAAGCAGGACGAGTCTGCTTTGTTTACTAATGGAAGGAAACTCACCCTCGTTGTCTGCCGTCTGGATCTGTAATCACAATGTTACTCCATTTACACCAATAGACGATCCAATTTTCAAGTGGTGTGGTTACGTATCTGCCAATATCGTAAGATCTATCACCTCCGCATATTATTATTATTATTATTATTGAACTTTACAACTACATGCAGATTGTTCACTGGGGAATGCCTTCCGCATTGGAATTTCTTCATATCAGAGCTAACCTACCTATTCGGAGCATATGCTGAGAGTTCTGCCTTAGCTAGAGAAATGTTGGAAAGAAGGAAAGATCAATGGGCTGATTACTCAGGGGACCTGCAACAACACCTCTCGAAAAACAAGCATACCATCAAACAAGAACCACACCTTGCTCACTCCTTTGCAAATCTAATGTTTGAGAGAAAAGCATTGCACTACTATCCAATCAGGCTAAGGGTTTTTACAGCTTAATCAAACTATCTCTTGTCATCTGCCCTCACAGAAAGCCTGTGTCAGCCACCTCCATCCTTCAGGATAAAGGGGAGCCAATAAACATTCACCCAGTGATCTAGATGGCTCTATGATCCATTCAGCGGCTAAAGGTGGCAACGAAGCATTTGGAAGTAACTCTGCACCTCTTTCAAATCTGCATCAAATGACCCTTGCCTTGCCATTTCTGCACGACACATAAGCACAACTTTATATTATCATGAAACAGAAATTTGACAGAGAGACGATACATATGTATTTTGTTGTGTGATATCAGTCACCTCTGCCCCTCCATAGCAACCATACTCATAAACATCTAATGTGAATCCAATATCTATATGTGGACGGCCTCAATCCTTCACTCCCAAGAAAAAGCAATCAATCTACTGGCCCTGCTAATATACCTACACCACTTGGCACTGTTCCTTTAATTGACCATTTAAATAAGGATGTCCAGCAAGTATGAAATGCTGTGTGTGATCTGTGTGGGGAAGAGCTAGTCAACACATTGGACCTATTTATGGGTGATCACTCCAATCCCCTCATAATTATAATGACACCTACTTTCAATAGAATATGCCTTCAGGAATGCACAGGTGAACACCATTATCTTTAGTTGGTTAATATCTGACCTAAGCTTGGCCAGTATACGTTTATATGTTAAAGTTGATTCTGCTCCTATAGTTAATAGTAGACTATATAGTAGGCCGCACAATTAGCTGACTTCAGCTCTGCAAGTATAAGTTTATATGTTTAAAGTGGATTCTACTGAAGGAAAACTCCATCTTGAGGCTGCACTGGGCATGCATCTGTGTGCCAATGAGTATGTGAGTGACAAAGTGGGACAGTAGCAAACTGACTGAGAGACTTTATTCTCAATAGCTGAAACCCAACCCCATGTTGCTTATACATTAAGTTCACCTATATACCTCTCCAGAACCATTGCTAGTCAACATTATGTATGGAGTATGGATGAGTGATTTAATAGGCATTATGTCAAAGAGCTAAGATAATGATGTAATTATTGTGGTGTGTGCATATGCATTTTAATACAAGGGAAAGTAGATATAATTCATGGCTTAAAATGTATGTATATTATTCTTGGAGCTAGTAGACGAGTATTATTCACTGCTACAACCACTGGAGGACATCCCTGCCTTAAAACATAAGTTCTCCTAATGATTCAGAATGTGACATGCCACCTTTGCCAGCCAGGCTAGGAGGAATATGAACATTCAATATCACTGAAAATATCCAACAGCCTTGTCATAGAAAGGAACCCAATGTATTCCTTTGAGACTTTACAAGAGCAAATCAAGCTATATAAGTGCTATGTGAAGTAGGTGTAATCATGACTTCCACTGCTTCCTCTAAATATGATTAAAATTTTGTACTAATGTTATTATCATGAACACGCTAGACAGAGATGCATGCCAACCAGCGAAATGTCTTTGTGGTTATGTGTCAGAATGTAGTACACATGGATTCACGACTTTGAGTCAAATGGGGACAGAGATACTGGTGGTGCTCACTTTGAAGCATGTTCATCGTATGTCGGTAGCCTGTCTTACGAAGCTGGACTCCTTGGACTCCTCAATGGTGTAGGCACAATGCACTTATTCACACCCGTTGCCTCTGACAGTTGTCCTTCTTGAGGATAGAGTACATCATAGGGCATACTCTGTAATCGGGATGTCATCCTTCATCTTACCACAATCTTTAGTTCTTAAAGCTGTGGATGCGTGGTCTTAGATAGTCACTAGTCTAGTGTCGTACAGCTCTACCATGTCAGCACACACATCACCTGTCTGGTCAACCAGCAAGCTGTCGGTGTCAGTGTATAAGAGCTTGTACCTGTCCCCAAATTCCTGTTTGAGCTAGTTTTAGTAGAAGTCACTCATCAGCTTCTTGAAGAGATCTGGGATGCCCTTGCCCACATAGACACTTGGAGGTCGAGTACAAGCCTGGTGCATGTGAAGGGAGCGAGGGCATCATAAGATGGAACTTCTGGTAAAAAAAGACTCAGAGGTGAGTCGGTGCAGTTTTGTCATGCTCATTAGCTTGTCTTCCACTGGTTTCCGATGATTTTGTCAAAGACAGAGTTATTCATGAGCTTGCAAGGGCTCGCTGGTGGCCTGCTTGCAGATTTGATTACGGCTCCATCCACGCGCTTTAGTTGAACCGCAAAGCCTAGTTAACCTTTTCCAGCCTCATGTCTGGGGATAGCGAAGATAGGGTACTCATAATTATTTCGACATCTAGTATACCCTCTACACTTAGGAGTGCTTGCTGGTGCACCAACATTGACTTTTTCTGAATCGCCATGCACTCTGGAGTCAGTGTGTTATGCGCATAGTGCAACTACTTTGGATACTCCATCTCCACATCCTTTTGCTACATTGTCTCAGAGAGATGCAAACTCCGTTCTGGATCCCTGCTGGTAGAGCCTCTACAGGAGGAAAAGAGAAGATCAAGGCCCTTCTAACCATTCCAATGCCAATGTGCTGCAATCTATCCACTCAAAGGACCCTGTGGGTAGAATCTGCTCACAACTGATTCCATACCAGTTGTTAGCCACATCCAGGTAGGGGATCTTGGGCTTTAGAGGGAAGAGGGATCATATCTCTGTGATCTTTGGGCTGCTAGTCCTGGCATATTGGTTGACTGTTATTAAAAGGCAGTGATTTCAAATAGTCATTTAACTGGTGGTATTCCCTTTCATCCTTGACCAATTATAACTGTTTTCACTCTTAGTGAAACTGTTCAAGAGGCTGTGGGAGGTTGGATCACAAATATTTGTAGTGGCTTCTGTTAGTAGTGTTAAGCTTAACTGGGCTGGGTAAGCTCTTATTAATACATGCATTCCAAGCTGAGGCTTCTGTTGAGTCTGTGAATATTATATTATATACAGTGTCTTCGTTGTTAGGAACCATCAACTCAACATTTGAGGTTCAACTAAATGCAGCCATGCCATCGACCGAGCATTACCAGCTTTTGCAAGATAAAGTCAAGGGCACACCCCACATACAACATCGGGCACACCCCTCTCCCCTCCCCCCTCTCCCCCTCTACCCCTCTCCCCCTTTCCCCCTCTCCCCCTCTCCCCCTCTCCCCCTCTCCCCCTCTCCCCCTTTCCTCCCTTCCTCATTGCCTTCTCACACTACAACAATACAGCAGCCATCTGTGATAAAACACACATAATTAGTTGTTGTTGTTTTGTGCCTTATGGGAGGGGAGGGGGAGAGGCGGGGGGGAGGGGGAGAGGCGGGGGGAGGGGAAGAGGGGGAGAGGGGGAGAGGACATTGAACCAACCCAATCTAACCACTTACCAAACATCTTTTCTGTCATCACTTTTTAAAATGGCAGATAGCAATGCCCCCAAACAACAACAACAACTACTACAAAAACCAAAAACAAACAAACCATGACTAATTCTCAACTTGAGTGTGCATGGCTCTAACTGGAGACTGGCTCTTGACAGCAGACTGGCTATTGTGCAGTCTCCAGTAGAGCTTTGCTGATTGAGAACACTGGTTTACAGTTGAACACAAACCACCTGTTGAGAACCAGTTTCTTGAAGCTGCAGGGCATCAGCTATTTGCCTTACATTATTATATGTTGATCAATAGTAAACTTATTGTTTATTTGCAAAGCGAGTCCCCGCAGGACATGTGGAGGGGAGACTTTGCATTACTATGCATGGCAATGTTTTATCTATTTATCGACACCATGTGCTCATCCATAATGAACAGGAATATGTCACTGATTTAATAAAAGTCAATATCTTGGATTGGTAAATGAACTGGCTACATAGATAAGAAGAGAGAACTGGCCAGTCAGTAGAGGGAGTGAAATGGCTGCATAGTAAGCACAGGAGATAGTGAGTAGAGGAGAACAAACTAGCACAGGAAGAGAACTGGCTGCATAGTTAGCAGAGGCGAGAATTATCCCGTTTCTCTTCTCTACTTCCTATGCAGCCAGTTCTCTCTCCTCTACTGCCTATGCAGTCACTAAACGGCCTATCTAGTTCTCTCTCATATGCAGCCAGTTCTCGCCCCTATACTGCTAGTTCTCTCTCATATGCAGCCTATGTAGCCAGTTCTCTCTCCTCTACTGCCTATGTAGCCAGTTCTCTCTCCTCTACTGCCTATGTCGGCTGGTCTCTGCAGCCAGTTCTCTCTCCTCTACTTCTTATGTAGCCAATCTCTCCTATACTGCCTATGCAGCCAGTTCGCTCTGCTCTACCACCTATGTAGACAGTTTTCTCTCCTCTATTGCCTATGTAGCCTGGTCACTGTAGCCAGTTCACTCCCCTCTACTGCCTATGCAGCCAGTTCTCTCTGCTCTACCGCCAGTTTTCTCTCCTCTATTGCCTATGTAGCCTGGTCACTGTACCCAGTTCACTGCCTATGCAGCCAGTTCTCTCTGCACTACCACCTATGTAGCCAGTTTTCTCTCCTCTACTGCCCATGTACTGGTCACTATAGCCAGTTCACTCCCCTATGCAGCCAGTTCTCTCTGCTCTACCACCTATGTAGCCAGTTTTCTCTCCTCTACTGCCTATGTACTGGTCACTGTAGCCAGTTCACTCCCCTCTACTGCCTATGCAGCCAATTCTCTCCACTCTACTTCCTATGTGGTCTGTTCTCTGTTTCCCGTTAGGAGAGAGAACTTGCTGCATAGGCAGAAGAGCAAAGAGAAATAGCTACACAGGCTGTAGAGGAGAGAGAACTGGCTACATAGGCAAAAGAAGAAAGAGAAATGGCTGCATAGTCAGTAGGGGAGAGAACTGGCTGCATAGTCTGAAGAGGAGAGAATTGGCTGCATAGTCAGTAGAGGAGTTAGAACTGGCTGCATAGCCAGTAGGGGAGAGAGAACTGGCTGCATAGTCAGTAGACGAGAGATAAATGGCTGCATAGTCAGTAGATGAGAGAGAACTGGCTGCATAGCCAGTAGAGGAGAGAGAACCTAGCCGCATAGTCAGTAGAGGAAAGAGAACTGGCTGCATAGTCAGTAGACAAGAGAGAACTGGCTGCATAGTCAGTAGATGAGAGAGAACTGGCTGCATAGGAAATGAGTACCCCCCCCATAAATCCATTTATACCACAACCAATTATGTGACTCCACTTTAAACCAATCATTATACAGATTTTTAAAAAGCAGCACAATATCAGTTAGTTTGAAATGTGACTTTTTGACAAGAACCCAACAAAGTTGTTTGCAAAAATTGTTATTTTCTATTATTTTTTAAGTCAAGCAGCCTCCTACATGCAAGGTAACTCTTTACTGTATATGGATCATAAGTAGTTACTTGGTTGTATTAAATATCTGCACTGTTAACAATTGCCATTGGAGTTTTCTGGTAGTAAAATTGAGATCTACTTCATGCAAGTTGTACGTGGGGAAAAACTACAGATCTTGAAGAGGAATTTCACGGGTCTTTTTAAGCCTGTCAGTTAACATAGCTATAATAAAAAATATGCTTTTCAAAAGTGGTACAATATGACTAGAAAGAACAATGTGTTGACAGGTTACTACCAAGGACTGCATAACTATTAACTGTGTTTAGAGTTAGTAGACACAGTTGGAACAGGGACATAAAAAAGTAGATTATACATGCATTGGCTGGATTGAAGATTTCAAGGAGGTGATATCACATATTGAACAGGCCTAGTCTCTCAGTATGGGAATTGATTGTGATAGATCCTGGGTTGGTAGTGCATTCCACAGCTTTTTAAATAGAAATACCTCTGAGATACGACTGTAATTGTGCTACAGGTGGCTACTAGAGATAGATCTTCCAGCCCCCACAGAGGAGTTTACAAAGTCCATTTTGTTGAAGTCAGGTAAATCTTAGACACTTAATGAAGAATATAACATCCTTCAGCTCTAACCAGTAACCCAGGGAGAATAGTTCAAGCTTTTCAAATCTTTATTTTTAGCCAGTAGGATGACTACTCAGTGTAAGTCTCATTTCACATTGCTGGACATTCTCCACCTTGATATCATTGAGTAGATGAGGATACCAGAACTGGGGATGCAAAGTGATTACTTACCAAGGCCTTTTTTCTCAGGAATATTTAATATTTACGGATTGAGCAGCATGCACAGTGTAGTGACTAACATATTTTAGAGCAGACTTTGACATAGTAGGCTGACCAAGATAGACATCTTCTGACTTGATGACCTGATTACAATGACTTTCATTGTAGGATAAGTCCAAGTCACCCATTCTGTAAGAGTACAGTGCCTGCTAGTATTCCCCCCCTCCACATAATGGTGCATAGGCAAGTCCATATAGGACTTGGTCAGTGGATAGGAGAAACCCTGGCACACACAATTGCACTATTTTGTTTGATCGCAAAATGTTTTAGGATAGACCTTGCTTTCCAGGAGGTGTTAGGAGGAAATTCCCAAAAATCGCCAAACAAGTAACTCTACAAACTGGTCTATAATAAGATATGCAATGACTAAGCAAATTGGCGTACTTCAAATATAAATTTTGTTCACAGAGTTCTAGGATTTAAGTTGAGAGGGTGGTTCATTAAATACATGCACTAGCATCTGCCATCCTAGCAGCGACAATTTTTTTTGCCAAAGCTTATTAGCAGATACCACAAAACCTTTTTCTACCTTTGAAAAACTGCTTTTGCAATAATTACAGCCTCCAAAAATCCTTCCAACATGCCGTGAGCCCTTTGCCAAGGTATATAGCAGTCTAAAAACCAATACAAGAACTACTATATACTTTAAAAATGATTGGAATGTATGATTTTAAATGACAAACAGCTGATTGGTGTACGTAATTTTAAATAGTTAATGGTTCTCAGCGACTCAGTCGATATAACAAAATTACAATGACCTACTCAATGATCAACTTGAAATTTACTCCCTTGATGTTTCAACTAGATGATGAAGGCTAGAGCATCTAGGCAAAAGATTGTGAGAGTAAATTTCAACTGGTTATTGAGAAGGTCATTGTAGTTAAGGACTGTCTAATCATTGATAGATTACCATCTTATTTCTCCAATATTTTTACTATATACCTGCAGATTCTGCAGATTCCAAATATTCAATGACATGCAATGACTAATCCGTTAAAAAAAGACAGTAAAATTAGTAAAGATTGTCACTACACTAATTGTACTTGTGTGCACAAGCATATTCAGCAGCTCCACGTTCCATAACAAATAAATGTAGGAATGAGATGGCGACAATAGCTAACACCACACATATTCAACAACAAGTCATCAACCAGTTGTGATCCACAAGTGTACATACTTTGATCATAATATTTATAGAAAGGTCAACAAAAAATAGGAATGTCAAAAATGAATAATTATGTATTTGTATGTATATAATTATATATATAATATATACAATCAGTGGATGCATGTGCAAGGGAGAAGACAGAGCTGCTGCAGTTGATGGGTGATAGACTTTGTCATTTGCAATCACATGATGCTATCACATTGTTGCGTCACTCATTTGCGATCCCTAAGATGATGCACATTCTCCGCTCTGCTCCCTGTTTCTCTTCCAGTCATCTCACAGCCTATGACCACCTTCTCAAGTCAATCCTCAGCAATATCACTAATATAGATTTTCAGAACAATGACTCTTCTTGGCTACAGGCCACCCTTCCAGTGAACCATGGGGGAATTGGAATTAGGAGTGCGGTTCATCTTGCTCCCTCTGCCTTTTTGGCTTCTGCTGATGGATCGTCCAATCTTATTCACCATATCCTCCCCCCTCGGTTTAGTGCTGTCCAGTACCCTGAGATTGAGGTTGCCCTTTCAATCTGGGGTGATGACCTTGTCTTGCCTCCTCCAGCCCCACCTGCTTCCCATCAGCAGAAATCGTGGGACATCCCTCGTATTTTGGAAAGGGCAGAGTCACTTTTGCGGAATGCTAGTGACCCCAAAACCAGAGCTCGTCTCCTCGCCGTGTCTGCATGTGAGTTAGGTGCCTGGCTTAATGCCCTGCCAATCTCCTCACTGGGTCTCCGAATGAGCGATGATGTAGTTCGAATAGCAGTTGGGCTACGTCTTGGAGCACCCCTGTGCCAGCCACACTCTTGTAGTTACTGTGGATCGGATGTCAACCAGTTTGGTACACATGGGTTGAGCTGTAGGCACAGTCAGGGAAGGCTTTCTCGCCATGGTGCTTTAAATGACATCATCCACCGGTCATTAACTGCTGCAAATGTCCCTTCCCGGATGGAGCCCTCAGGTCTGCTTCGGTCCGATGGAAAGAGACCTGATGGCATGTCCATCATTCCATGGTCAAGTGGTAGACTCTTGGTATGGGATGCAACCTGCAGTGACACCTTTGCCCCATCCAACCTTTTGGCTGCAGTCACTGATGCTGGTGCAGTGGCAGCCCAGGCGGAGATTTTGAAGGGTGAAAAGTACGCCCACCTGGACTCGGCATACAAGTTTGTACCTGTGGCGGTAGAGACGTGTGGATCCTTTGGGCCTCAAGCAAAGGCATTCTTCAGGGAGTTGGGACGCCGCCTGAGGTCAGTGACTTATGAAGAGGACTCCCATCAACATCTTCTTCAACGGATTTCTGTGGCTGTGCAGCGTGGGAATGCAGCCTCAGTAATGGGATCTTTGCCATCAGGGTTGGGGAACGAGCCATTTCCCTAGTCATCACATGAACTTTTAAACTTTTTAACTTGAGGTATGGCATGTTGTTCTCTGTCATATGTAATTTTAATAATTAAAAAATATATATATAAAAAATAAAAAAAAATAAAAAATAAATAAATATATATATATATATATATATATATATATACCTGTTCATGCCAGTGGCAGTGGAGACCTGTGGTGTTTTTGGCCCCAAAACAAAGGTCTTTTTACGAGAACTTGGACGTCGCCTCAAGACAGCCACTGAAGATAGAGACTCATTTCAGCACCTGCTACAGAGGATCTCAGTTGCAATTCAGAGGGGAAATGCAAGTTCTGTTTTGGGGACAATGGGACAGCAGATGGGATTGATGGACATCATTTAGATTGTACCTATACATGTATATACCTATATAATAATAAATAATAATAATAATATTAAAAAAAAAAAATATATAAAAAATAAAAAAATAAAAAATATATATATATATATACTTAGAAGGTAGTTTGCTGAGAAGGCTACAAATAGTGCTCAATGCTGTATTAAGGCAGAGCTATATATATATATACAATGGATCAATTTTTTTTACAAATGTATATTTACATTGGCCTTCTCTATAATCAACTTGAAATTTACTCTCTCGATGTTTCGACTAGATGCTCTAGCCTTCATCAGGAATATATACCTGTTATCCACCATGTGATACAAACCACACCCTGGCACTCACACCCACACTTGAACCGGATGTGGCAAAAAACAATAACCCCAAAAACAAAACAATAAATTTAAATAAAATATAATGATAAATAAAAATTAATACATTAGCAAAGAATGAGAAATAAATAATACAGAAAAATTATGGTGTTCATCATGGCAAGTTCAGACTCCTTAGGCCAGGCAAGTCCATTCCACAATCTCGATTGAACTGCTCACACTTTGGTGCTAGGCTTCCTCCCACAAAATAGGATGTCTTGTCCCATGCATGTTTAGCTTTTCTTTAGCACCTGGTCTCCCATATGTAGTACTTCCCACAGCTGCACAAGGGATGCGGCACACATCACGAGTGCATACTAGCTGGTAATTTATCCTTTACCTGTTCAGTTGTGCCCTCCGAAGGTGTGAGCGGTTTAATCGAGATTGTACAATGGACTTACCTGGGGCTTTATTTTTGTCTACACTAAACAACGTTCAGCGGTTGGGGGTCAAGAGGCACATTACTCTTATCTATACTGAGTATCTAAGTAGGACTCTCAACTATTTTATAAAATAACCTCAATAAGATCATAGTAATACTCAATAGTCTCCTTGTTAGTGCATTATGTGTGTTTTTGCATCTGCGATAATCTGGTTGATGTTGCATAAATCTCCGCCACCATCCATCAGATACATGAATAGAATAAAGAATATCTCTCTTACAGGATACAATCTCCAGAGAATACATTGCTCCCATGTTTTCCGTAGCCTACTTTATAAACTTGTGCTAAATGCTCCGAAAGCATTTACATTGGAACTGTGAAATGTTCCACACCTATGCAAAATATAGTGTGGTACAGAGGACACCAATGGCATTAGCAGCTTTGTTTATAGAGATATTGCCTCTCTTTATTGCTTCTAATGCTGCTTTCATGGAGGCATCACTCCCCAACTTCCAATTCTTTCACCTCTAGCATAGTATAACCTTCTGCCTTATATATGCAAACTTTCAGAGCACATTGGCTACCACCCAAAACAATAGCTTAGTTCATAAATGCCCCAAAAGGTTTTCTTCAGAAGCTTACCAATAGTTAACAAGTATTACACAGTGTACCTAAGTGCAATTACAAAACCACTCCCCTTAGCTGCACAAACATGATATTTGACAACTTAAAATAATAACAGAGAAGAAGACACTTGTAACCTATTTTCTTGCCAATTATGCCGATCTAATTTGTATACTACAAACTGGGTAGTGTAAATGGTCAATTATTGGCTAGCACTTATGATCATTCATTTTCAGATTACTATATAGCACATGGATGGGAAAATATGGCAGGTCCGGTACAGCCTAAATATTTGTTGTTCTTTTTAAAATAAAGCCTTTTTTCTAGCATCTCTGATGAAGGCTTGAGCATCAAGTTAAAATGTCGATGAGAATAAATTTTAAGTTGATTATTGAGCAGGTCAATTTTTTCTCATCTTGTCACTGGGTTTGAGGATGGATACGATACCATCAGGGTTACTGTGGGTCTCCGCTTGGGCTCCACTCTGTGTCGTCTCATAACTTCCAACACTGTGGAGCTGAAGTAGATTGTCTCGTCATGCATGGTCTTAGTTGCAAGAGGAGTGAAGGGCATTTCTACCGTCATACCACCATAAAGGACATCCTCTTTCGAGCATTGTCATCTGCAGGTGACCCTTCAAGGCTGGAACCATCTGGTCTCCTTCATTCTGATGGGAAAGGCCTGATGGGGTAACCATCATTCCATGGACAAATGACAAGCAACTGGCGACCTGTCCAGATATGTTTGCCCAGTCATATTGGGATGCAGCAGTGAGTAGTGCTGGAGCTGTGGCTGCTATGGCTGAGGAGAAGAAAGTGGTCAAGTAGGCTAGTCTGGATCCATACCATTGAGTCTTTGGTAGCATCAGGACCAGTCGGTGGCTTTCCTGAAGGAGCTCAGCCTCAAGATAAGGCAAAGAACTAGGGAGGTGAATGCCCATGCTCACCTCCTTCAGCGTCTCTCAATGGCAGTCCAGCGGAGGAAACCTTATCTGTATTCGGGAGTTGAACTTGTCGTTAGCTTTTTAGTTATTTATGTATGTATGTATGTATGTATGTTTTTAGTTACGTATTCTACATTGTTAATTAGTTATAAATAAGTTTGTTAATCCTTTTGTTGTTTTACTATAACACAACTAAATTTTCCTGAATTTCAATATGCAATGTTTACACAAAAAAAAACTTTGTCACTTTGGTGCTGAACTTAAGGAGCTTCTTGTGCTCTTGGCTAGCTGAGTATTGTTATGTGGTCAACATTTCTTGGCCATATTATTTCATTTGCTCTTTACTGTAGTGATCAGATACTATAGCTTTATGAGAGGAAAGCTATGATGATAGCAAACCTTGGAAGAGGGAAGTCTATTTTTTGGACTTGAAGTAACCCATGGCAACCAGTGCATATGTGTGTGTTTTGGTGTCAACTACACCCACGACAATTATTTACAACAAATAACCCTGAATACAGTATATAATCTATACATGTATATAATCTATACATGTATTAATCTATATAATATGTATAGCAAAGCAAGCTTTGGACTAAATACTGTCGATGCATTCAGCCTTTCTAATCTCTGCTGGGCATGAGCAGCAATACAGCACTTGCTGGAATTATGGCTGGGGCAAGTACCTAGTCTGCAAGGCCAGTCTATACTGTGTTGTTCAACTGACTCATTATCAGCAAAATAAAATGAAGATTCATTTATTATTTTCTCTGCTCAGTTTTTATTTATTCATCATGATGATTGAAACAAGCCGAGAACCAAATCGGTTATCTAATTATCAAATAATAACTAATCAATTAAAAAGGCAATATCAGTTCATTAACACCTAATTAACTGGTGCGATTTTTAATAAATTAATAATAATAATAATAATAATAATAATAATAATAATAATAATAATAATAATAATAATAATAATAATAATAATAATAATAATAATTATTATTATATAGAATACATGCATATAGAATACATGCATATTGCATACATTTAATTTAAGAAATAATGATCGTCAGGTACTGAGCTGGATCCAAGCACTGCAGCAGTGTTTCCTCGTTGGATTGCAACTGCAATTCTTTGCAGCAGGAAATGGTAACACCCAACTCCACGTTAGCGATTCTGCTTGGTGTCAGGCATCCCTTCCAGTGAAATCAGGTGGCTTGGGAATCAGAAGTGCTGTAATGCTTGCACCATCTGCTTTTCTGGCATCTACAAGTGGTGCTTGTGATCTCATTGACCAGATTCTGCCTGACAGTTTACACCAAGCTAACTATCCTTCATTTGATGCAGGCCTTGAAGTCTGGCATCTAGGGCATAGCAGTCCACTACCATCTGAGTCCAAGCAAAAGTCCTGGGATGGTCCGCTCGTGAAGGCTGCTTTCAATGAATTCGGCTACAAATCCTACTTCTCGAATACGGATTCAGGCAGCAGCTAGAAAGGAGTCAGGCGCTTGGATTCATGCCCTCCCCATGTCTTCATTAGGCCTCCGTATGGATGATGATGTCATCAGGGTAGCCATTGGTTTGCGGTTGGGTACACCTCTCACAGTTGCCATCAGTGTGGATCTCAGGTGGACCAGCTAGGGACTCATGGTCTCAGTTGCTCGAAGAGTCAGGGTCGTCATTCAAGGCATGCAGCTATCAACGATCTTGTTAGACGATCACTTGCATCCATCAAGGTTCCTTCACATCTGGAGCCCTCTGGGATCTGTCGCTCAGATGGCAAGCGTCCAGATGGGGCTTCCATTGTTCCCTGGAGGAATGGCCGAGTTCTTGTGTGGGATGCTACATGTGTGGACACTTTTGCTCCTTCGTATGCCACTATGTTACCTGATGGTCCAGGGTGCATTGCTGACAGGGCCGAGTTTCTGAAGAAGGGGAAGTATGCAAATATAGAGGCTACTCATTATTTTGTACCTATTGGTATCGAGACCTCTGGAGTATTTGGGTCTGAGGCAAAGAGTTTTCTCCAAGAGCTAGGTGCACGCCTCAAAACTGAGTCTGGCGACCCTCGTGCCTACCATTTCCTGCTGCAAAAAAAATATTAAAAAAAAAATAAAAATAAATAAAAATAATAATAATAATAATAATAATAATAATAATAATAATAATAATAATAATAATAATAATAATAATAATAATAATAATAATAATAATAATAATAATAATGAATAATAATGATAATAATAGTAATAATAGTAATAATAATAGTAGTAATAGTAATAGTAGTAATAATAATAATAATAATAATAATAATAATAATAATAATAATAATAATAATAATAATAATAATAATAATAATAATTATTATTATTATAATAATTATAATAATTATAATAATAATAATAATAATAATAATAATAATAATAATAATAATAATAATAATAATAATAATAATAATAATAATAATAATAATAATAATAATAATAATAATAATAATAATAATAATAATAAGTAATAATAAACAATGGTCTTTATACGAGAACTTGGACGTCACCTCAAGACAGCCACTGAAGATAGATAGAGACTCATTTCAGTACCTGCTACAGAGGATCTCAGTCGCAACTCAGAGGGGAAATGCAAGTTCTATTTTGGGGACAACGGGACAGCAGATGACATAATTATTTATATTATGAAATTTAAAAAAAATAGCAAAAAATAATAATAGTAATAGTGATAGTAGTAGTAGTAATAATAATAATAATAATAATAATAATAATAATAATAATAATAATAATAACAATAATAACAACAACACAACAACAACAGCAACAACAACAATAATAATAATAGTTAAAAGTAGTCTGAGGTTTCCTGCATGCAAGATATAGCACAGTGTCAGCATTTCCACTCTGTATTGCTACCGACAACCGTTGGAGCAAGTAGAAATGGGCCTTAGCCTCCCTAGTCTCCTCCTTAATTTTCCTGCCCAACTCCTTAATAAAGGACATGGCCTCATCTCCAAATACACCCGTGGTCTCGAAGCCCAGAGGAACGAAATAGTGTCTCTGATTAAATTGTTTCTTCAGGAATTCAGCTCTGTTGGCAACCGTTCCGGGATCTCCAGACCTCAAATCCGTATAAGAGGGAGCAAACATGTCTGAACATGTGGCATCCCAAACCAGAACCTTCCCATTCCTCCAAGGCATAATTTGTTGCACCATCAGGACGTTTGCTATCATCATGATCCAAGCCTGCTGGTTCCAGGTGAGAGGGGAGAGGAGATTTTGGCAGAACATAGAGATCTTTGGATGACTTGATTGATAGCAGCTTGTCGAGTGTGGCAGCCCTGACTCTTTCTGCAATTGAGCCCATGAGTACCCTGCTGACATCATTGCCATTGTTTGGGTGAGTACTCTGTCTACACGACTACTCTCCGTAGTGAGATCTGATTAATTGATTGTCGGGGCAAAGGCAATGAGATTAGGTTATATACATGTCATGGTCTTGCTATTACATGATTGTGATTGTATCGGTTAGGGCAGTGGTTGGGATGGTAGGGAAGTGAGGACAGTGGCTAGGGTTAGCCTAGGACAGTGCTAGGTTAGTGCAGTGGCTAGGTTAGTGCAGTGGCTAGGTTAGTGCAGTGGCTAGGTTAGTGCATTGGCTAGGTTAGTGCAGTGGCTAGGTTAGTGCAGTGGCTAGGTTAGTGCATTGGCTAGGTTAGTGCAGTGGCTAGGTTAGTGCAGTGGCTAGGTTAGTGCAGTGGCTAGGTTAGTGCAGTGGCTAGGTTAGTGCAGTGGCTAGGTTAGTGCAGTGGCTAGGTTAGTGCATTGGCTAGGTTAGTGCAGTGGCTAGGTTAGTGCAGTGGCTAGGTTAGTGCATTGGCTAGGTTAGTGCATTGGCTAGGTTAGTGCAGTGGCTAGGTTAGTGCAGTGGCTAGGTTAGTGCAGTGGCTAGGTTAGTGCATTGGCTAGGTTAGTGCAGTGGCTAGGTTAGTGCAGTGGCTAGGTTAGTGCAGTGGCTAGGTTAGTGCAGTGGCTATGTTAGTGCAGTGGCTAGGTTAGTACATTGGCTAGGTTAGTGCAGTGGCTAGGTTAGTGCATTGGCTAGGTTAGTGCAGTGGCTAGGTTAGTGCAGTGGCTAGGGCTAGGGAAGTGGCTATGTTAGTGCAGTGGCTAGGTTAGTGCAGTGGCTAGGTTAGTGCAGTGGCTAGGGCTAGGGAAGTGGCTAGGTTAGTGCATTGGCTAGGTTAATGCAGTGGCTAGGTTAGTGCAGTGGCTAGGTTAGTGCAGTGGCTAGGTTAGTGCAGTGGCTAGGTTAGTGCATTGGCTAGGTTAGTGCAGTGGCTAGGTTAGTGCAGTGGCTAGGTTAGTGAAGTGGCTGGGTTGGGAAAGTGGCTCGGGTTAGGGCAGTGACTAGAGTGGCTAGGGTTAAGACAGTGGTTAGGATTAGGGTAGTTGCTAAGGTTAGGAGAGTGGCTAGGGTTAGAGCTGTGGCTAGGATTGGGTGGCTAGGGTTAGAGCAGTAACTAGGGTTAGGCAATGGTTGAAGCAGTAAAATCATTACTGATGTTTTTTTGTTGCATTCTTGTGAGACAAAACATGAGGAATTTCCCAGAATGGTATCTGAATCACCTCATAACCAACTTAAGATACGAAGCCTACTACTATGTACTAGTTAGCTATGACTTTATATATTCTAAACAATTGCAATTCATCAAATAATAAGTGACTATTATTATAGGAGAGCAAACCAAACAATTGTCTGTAGAAAAGTTGAACACAGATTTAATGCTTAAATAAATCCCTCTTAATCACCATTCTAGATTCATTCAGACAGAACCGAGATGTGGACAGAAAATGGGGAAAAAATGACAAGCCGGACTAGAAATAAAGAACAGAATTTTGACACTTACCCATCAAGAACTTGCCCATCATACCCAGGGGGCGAAACCCGATAAAAAACCAAAACAGACATGGCGTGCTGTAAAAGGTTTGCTGGAAAAAATCATATGTATATATATGTATAAACAAAATGTATATGGACAACCTTGTCAACAAGCTACTGGAAATCCATAGGAAGCCTCTGACCATACACGTGAATATCTCACCTTTAGCGGTAATTAGTCATTATGGTATCTGTGTTCCTTGAGAATGCTGAAGGAAAAACTTAATTCCAAAAACCAAATAAATTGTTAATACTACTCTCTGAACAGTATCAAGGCATATTTTGAAGGCATATTTTGGGGGGAAACAATAAATAATTGTTCAAAATCCACGCTCATTCCTGGATTTAATTTTTTTGGTGAATAATGTATGTACCTTACAGGTCTAAAATAAATTAGTGCTGTTAGTTATTGCTTTCCGATTCACTGCTGCTGTAGAAGGTGGCAGTGTAGTGGGCACGGCTGCACTTCTTTTTCGATCCCTGACACCGGCAGCCTATATAACAGGCTATGTTTTTTTCCTTTGCACATGAGAAGTTTCTGTTGCAGCCCTTAGTACAGCCACAGGAGATTGATTGCATCATCTGCTGTGGCCAGGTTGGGTGTGTGGATTGCACTGGTACCAGCTTCCATCATCCATGGCCAACCCAAAATCCTCACAAGGTTAAACTCTCTGCTTGCAAATGTGAGCACTCTTGTCGATTGCTGTCGCTAATGCCACACATTTGAGATGTTGTAGGAATGCATTATCTGTGGAGATGTTGTAGGAATGCATTCTCTGTGGAGATGTAGGAATGCATTCTCTGTGGAGATGTTGTAGGAATGCATTCTCTGTGGAGATGTTGTAGGAATGCATTCTCTGTGGAGATGTTGTAGGAATGCATTCTCTGTGGAGATGTTGTAGGAATTCATTCTCTGTGGATATGTTGTAGGAATGCATTCTCTGTGGAGATGTTGTAGGAATGCATTCTCTGTGGAGATGTTGTAGGAATGCATTCTCTGTGGAGATGTTGAAGGAATGCATTCTCTGTGGGCGGTAGTAATTTCAGGAGAGTAGACTTGTTGTTTAGGAGCTTCTGAACTCTGAGCCTTCCAAGGTCCGAGCCCTCGAAATCATCACCCTTGTTGGTATATACAGTGACTACGAGCTCCTTTGCTTGGTTGATAACATCTGCTGTGATCCTAGCTGGACCTGGAACTTGTCATCTTCTGTCAGATACCTACAACATAAACTGACATAATGGGAGAAAAAAGTTATTTAGTGGAAATTTATATGAACAGTTTGCTGCTATGGTTTCTGGCTCATAAGCTACTGTTGCATTTTCTTGTAGCATTACTATCAGCAAAGCAGCTACTATGATTTTTTAACAGTGTACTTAACCTGCTGGCAGACTCGATACTTTCTGCACTTGAGCCAGGAAGTAGGGGGTTGCAATAGGTGCTACTACCACTAGCACTAGCTGGCTTAATTAATGTACTTACCTAAACCAATGGTCAACTCCAGCTCTAGGCACAGTCACCTGCCAATTCTTCCCAATATAGGAGCTAAACAAATACCATGTGGTAGTGGGCTTTAATTCAACCATGTACAATGCTAGTAATTAGCAAGAGTGCCTTGACTATTCGTAGGTACAAAGATTAATGTTGCTACTGTAGTCAGTTAGTACAAGTTGTCATAATTACTTAGTTATAGACTTTGGGGTTGCTAGAACTAAATTCCATTCGTGGGACAATGATAAACACAATGACTGCATGCCAAAAGTGTGATATTCATGTACAAGGGTTAATGTTGTTCAGAGGCTTCCTACGGATTTCCAGTAGCTTGTTGACAAGGTTGTCCATATACATTTTGTTTATAAAAATATATAGATATGATTTTTGGCAGCCAACCTGGTGTATTATGATTAAAGGGTCATCAAATTGGTTGTGGTCTACCTGAGTATACTCATCTCCTTGGACCAGGCAATCCAGTGTTTTAAAAAATCCTGATCTTGTACTAAAAATATGATTCTGACAAACTGTATAAGAGAAGTAAAGTAAGCGTCTAAATGAGTTTCTACGAATATGAATAAGTTCAATATAATTGGTTCACTTGGTCACAACTTCATGAGAATATTTTCAGAGGTGTGGGTCGAGGTATCAGTCTGTATGGGGATATCCTTATAGTAATCCTCCAGCTGCTGCTGCGTTTGAAGGTTGGAACCGTATTTGGTGACGACCTGTTGATATCCTGGTGCTGTCCACATACTCTTCTTTGCCTCCTCCTCCTCTTGCTTCACGAGTTCTGCGGCCCTGTTGAAGTACCACACTAGCACGGTGTAGTCGGCTCCAGCTGTAACCAATTTGTGCTCACCCAGCTGTGAAGGTATAAATAGCCAAAAATATGCTAACATTCATTTATACTATAATTATATGATATACAAGACTGCCACAAACAAAACTCACTTTGGCAGCTTCATAAAGGGGTGACAAGGAATTTTTTTAAATTATCCTAATAAAATCCCTGGTATATAGTGCAATAATACATGATAAACTCTCAAAGAACTCTCAGTTGACATAATGACATTACAATGACCTTCTCAATAATCAACTTGAAACTTTTCGACTAGATGCTCTAGCCTTCATCAGGAATAATGAGATGCTAAGACTCACGTGAACTTGTTTGTTGCATATATACCGGTAGTTAGCTATCCTCCATATGCTACAAACCACACCCACTCAGCATGTGAACCAGATGCGGCAAAAATTAAATTAATAGAAGCAAACTTATAAAATAAACAAATAAAATAATCTTTAACAAAGAATGATAAATAACTAAAATACAGAAAAATTATGGTTCTTGTTGTTCCAAGTTCAGGCTGTTGAGAGTGTCCACCCAGCAGCCAGGCAAGTCCATTACACATCTTGATTGAATCGCTCACTCTTTGGTGCTAAGCTGATGTGCAATGCCTCCTTCACTATATATAGCAGTCACAAAGGAACTGACTCTAAGAGCCTGAACTTGAAACTACAATCACAATAAATATTTATCAGTTATTTATTATTTGTTTTAGTTTTAGCAGTATCGTTAAATTAAAGCAGTCTATTAACCCTTACTGGACAAGAGTCACAAATCCGTAAAACTAAGTGTGGAGGACGAGCGTCACAAATTCATGATGGGCTTCTTCTTTATGAGTACCCCTTTACCATGCACCATAACTGCTGATCAATATGTACCCTGCCATTCGTTGTGGGAGACCTGGCTACCAAAAGGTTCAGCTACCAGCTCCAGCAAGCAGCTTTTTCTAAACTATTACGCGAAAAATACAGTATACATTAAATATTGTGGATCATGTCTTTGATTGATACTGATGTGGAAACTGAGAATGTCTATATGTGGATAGTAGCATGCAGTAGAAGTGGAGTTCAGACAGTGTTGCAGAGAACTCGGAGCTATTCGAAGTTGAACTGACTGGGAGGAGGACCAATCAGAGAATGGAGGTGTAATTCTGCCTTAGCTTCAAGTGAACACTTGTATGTCTAGCATGAACAAGCAAGAGAAATATAATGGATACGATAGATGGTACTATTTGTACAATGCACAGGTGTTATGGGTCCAACTTACCTAAAAGACAACCTTACCAAGCACAATGAAAACTCAAAAAGACTCATGGTTTTGAATGCTGTATTATCATCAATGATGTAACATCGAAAACATTCTTACTTAATCTGAGCCAGTTTCTCTAATGCCCACGAAGTTTAGGATCCATCTTCTATATCCTATGATGGACAAGTACATCTTGGATTTGAAGCAAATTTTGTAGGGTCACTTTATAGTTCTTTGGGAGACGAACAATATAGCTAGCTAGCTCGAGAAACAGGTTTAGCTATTATATAGCTAATATCAGAAAATAACTAGCTACTTAGAAATAGCTATATAGCTATTAGCTAAAGTTTACCAGAAATAAGCTTATAGCCTCACACACCTAAGCTTAGAGGCCCATGAAGTCCAACATATTCATCAACTTCCATGGCAGACACATCGCAATCTGAAAAAAAGGTGAGAAAACAATACGAAAGTTCAACTAGGCATTACTATTGAGGCATCCTTAGCTATGAGCTAAAACTCGGCAAGTAGTTAGTTACATACTAGGCAGATACACGAACAAAATTTGAAGTTTCTCCAGCAAGCCTATCCAAGATCTAAACAAAATAGTAGGGGACAAGCTCGACCAAAGTGCTAGAATTGCTAGTCCAACAAGAAGCACTACAGCCAAAAGATTGAGAAAGTCCTTGTCCAGAGAGATCAGGTTGTGTTCCAGTAACAATGGAGTACCTAATGGAATTACCTGTGATTGTTCTCAACTTAAATCCCGTTACAAGAGCCTAAAGTACTGCTAACTTTTTTCTTAAAAAATGTATGCGAGTAAAATGTACCGTCTCTGTGCATGGGCATTGTCCTACCAAAGAGTATTTTAATCGAGGGACAGGGTTAATTTTTCCTTGTTATTATAATTTATTATAATTTATAGTTTTGGCATTATCGGTATTATTATTAATTTTTGCCACATCCAGTTCATGTGCTGAACAGGTGTGCTGGGGTGTGGTTTGTATTACGTGGTGGATAGCTAGCTACCGTATGGACCCATCACGTGACATGGGGCCCGAAAGCATCCCTAAAGCGCTAGTGGTATGGGGTTCCCCCAGTAATTTAGGGCTGCGTACTACAAGCACTTGACCTGTGAGAGCTGAGCCTCCTACTATACAGGATGTTTCCCAACACTCCCAGTATTCTTATACTGCAATAAAAGATTACTTGACCTCTGGAGTGGACCATGAAAATGCTGACAAAAAGGCAAAGCACGGGCTATGGAAGAGGTCCAAGTTTTTTTGTTGTGGATGCTGGTCACCTTCACTACATTGCAGGGAAGGTGAAGTAACCTCAGTCAAGGCGAGCACTTATGCCAGTACTTCCAATGCAAGCATAAGACTTCCAAGCACAAGCACTAACATTATTGATGAAATCCAAGCACAAACACTCATGAAAATTACACAGACTAGCTTTAAATGCTATTACACCACTAAGAAACATTAGCTGGTGTTGCCATTGTGATTCTTGTGACCGCCTAATTCTAGAACAATCTTCAGCAAGCCAGAAAATGCATGTGCTTTATCACCTCCATGTGTAAAATATGTGTTTGTCACCTTTATGTGTCTTAAAGTAAGACGGTATTTAAAAAGTGCTTGCAATGCACTGTAATTGCAAGAAGTGATTAAGCATAAGAACTTCCTGTACCATTTCTCTTGGAACCATTTCTCTTGGACTTAAGTATGAGCACATGCACTCCAGAAAATTTGCTAAGCAAACTTAAAGCACTTCAGTGCTTAACCCCATGCCTGTTAATCTCACACAACTATACATTGAAGTTTTGTAGTGAACCTATCGTGCCGTTCAGATGGAATCATGCGCTTGAAAATAAAACAGCATCTCTCAATAGCAGAGTTTCTATACTTGGTTAGTGGAGTGATGGGTTTAATTTCAAGTAGCTGGCTATGCTATTTATTATGCAGCTATTAGATAAATCCCTAACCAAATTTGTAGCAATACCTTCTGTAGCTTGTAGACTTTTTGTCATTTTGGATGCCCCTCTTTAATTATCAGTGATCAAGGAAAGGAGTTTATTATCACAATAATTGATGAACTCTTCAAGACAACTAAGACAAAGCATTGAATTACTTCAGCTAACCATCCACAGGGAATTGTACAGCTGGTTGTAATTACCTGAATCACTAATAGCTACAACTTTGTTAAGACCAATGGTCTAACAGAGAGGCTGAATCAGATGCTAAGTCGTTCACTGACTAAGTTAGTTAATGAAGATCACGATGACTGGGGGTCAGAAGCTAGAAACGGTCCTACGGCAAGCACATGGAAGGTCGGTCCGTATTTGCAGATTATCCACACTAATGGAAACTATTGGATCACAGTTGCAGGAATTCAAGGGGTTCTTTGATGAAAGTCTATGACAGATCGCTTTGTTTGACAGCTTCGGACAAGAATCACATAAATATTCTTCTTGAGAATACACAATTTCTGAAGACTCCGCAGCATGTGGACTGTATGCCATTACTTTTGCAAATAAATATGCTTTGGAAATAACCCTGCCAGCTACAGCTTTATTTCTGGTCTATATATAACTACGAGTCAGTAGCATTGTCAGAAGGTATGATAGTCTCTCTCCACCACAAGGTGTGTGAGTGTGCTAATTGTCAGTTGATATCTTACTATCAATCACTAATCCCCCCATTATTCCATCTTCTTGTATTATGACCAGAATAAGATGCTAAGTCATGTCGTCCACTGCATTAACATTGGCAAACTGGAACGGTTTCCTTCAGAAATGGTTCTAAATGTTGTTATATAGCTTACAGCTAGCTAGCTAGCTACCATTTGCTATTGGTATTGTTACCATGATTTCCATCATATCCCCCCGTTACATTGACTATTATCACTATAACTTTCAGCTATTTGCTACCACACAATCTGTATTCATTTGATTTCAGTGTCCCGCTACATTCTCAACTATTATCTGTTGCCACTGCAATCTCTACTCATTTATTACTCATCTCAGACTTGCCACTACTACAAACCGTAGATATGGTTAATTTCACTATCACTTTATTTTCGCTATATTTGCGGTTAGGTAGTGATCATATAATTTAAAAATCTCATGTTTTTAAAAACCTCATGTTTAATGAGTTCTAATTTTAAGTATCATAATTGAAATGATGTAAAATTTACCACATGTAGTTTATCAACACTAAAATAAATGTCTCTGTACCACTACTTCAAGCCAACATCTAGACAACTACCTGATCCTCAGGGGGCTCTATCAGAAGAGATCTCTCCTAGGGGGACATAGAGGCAGCTAACAAAGAAGTGCAAAAAGAAAGAGAGCATCATACAATCATTTCGCAGCCAAGCACAGCTGGAAAGTATGCCAGCAAAAATGGTGTTGCAGCTGCTTCAAGGTACTTCTGGAAGAAATTTGAAAACAATATCAATGAAAGTATTGTTCGTGGTATAAAAGCAGCCTACTTGAAGGAAGAGTCCAGAGAAAGAAAAGCTGAGGAGGAATTAGTGGTTAATGCTCTGCCTTCTGCTAAACAAGGCAGGCCTTTACTTCTGGGAGTCCACATGGATGAGCAAGTGCAACTATATTTAAAGAAGTTTAAGGGAAGGTGGTGAAGCAGTTTCTGCTCGAGTAGTTGTTGCAGCTGCTAGGGGTATAATTGTGACCTGTGACAAAACCATGCTTGAAGGATATAGGGGTCCAGTTGTCCTGGGAAGGCCTTGGGTGCCTTTTCTTCTAGCTCGTTTGGGTTTTGTCAAGAGAAAGGCTACAACAGCTGTGAGTAAATACAATGATGCTGATTTCGAGAAAGCAAAAGAAGAGTTTTTGAGTGAAGTCACCAGTGTCGTAGGCTTGGAAGAAATCCAACCAGAGAGTTGTGGGGGTTTGTTTATGCCCTCTTGGTATTTGCTGCCACCAGATGTAAGTCTCCGTCTCTGAAATCTTCCCAACCCTGCAATCCCTCCCGATATTGACAGTTAGGCCGCTAAAGTTGTAATAGGACTGATACAGATGATCCTTAACTGGGATCAGAGTGGAATAAAGATGGTTCCTTCGACAAACTGGACATTAGAAAAACGTGGCAGCAAATGTGTTCAGTTACTTGGAGTCAAGACAAATTACTGCTGTTTTTTGTGGCTCGATGATGGGAGAGTTCCTTCCCCCACAGCCTATTTACAAAGGTAAAACTGATCGCAGTCACCCGCAATACGATTTTCCAGCTCACTGGAGTATTACCCACGCTCCAAGCCACTGGCCAACGGAGGAGACTACACTGGCATACATAACAAGATAGTATATACTTCCATATTATGCTGGGAAGAGAGAGCAATTGGAGGATGACCAAGATGGTAATGATAACTTCAAAGGTCAAGTTCCAGCAGGTGTGCGTTCCCTTTTGGATACAAACAGAATCATGTGCTTATGTTGCTAAATACAACAGACTGTTTGCAACTGATGCATTTTCCGGTTAATAAACCCATAACAGCAAAGTTCGATGACTGGTATTCTGACAAGGGACAAAGGCAGCTGCAGGGGAAGAATATGATGAGCTGGAGTCTGTTTCCATTACTCCAATTGATGTCAGCCTTTCCACAATGAAAGATGTGGGAGCTATCGAAGCTTTTGACTAGATACAGAATAACCACTCATAGTGGAGAATGGGTTTCTAACATGTGGGGTACTGGTGCCGCTTCAAAAGAATTGTAGTTACGTTGTCGGATGTCACAGAGTAGTGGTGAACCTGACTTTTTTCATGATCACACACTGTACAGACACACACCATGTCATGCATGCATGCCACACACATGTGCATGTAGATAGGCAGTGTCACTATCAATGTATACTTCTATGCAGTAAAATTTAACAAATTATAACATAACAGTAACTGTTCATTTAGGTAAATGTTGGGTAATCAGTTTCTTAATTTCTTTGCCAGTCCCTTTAAACTTTATGAACTTCCAGTCTACCTTGAGGGAGCTCTTCAGAGAATTGTCTAGGGCCTAAAGCCTGACATCTTACAGCTCCTTCCCTCCGTATAAAAATCAAACAGATTACAGAAATCTTTTTTTAAGCAATGTGTCCAACAATTTGATTAATGGCAACTGCATCATTATCTACAGAATTAGATCGTTTCTGCACACAAGATAAGTCCTCCCTTAAAGCACATCCCACATTTCTTTGTAAACATGATATCCACGAATGCACCACTTCACAGAGAATTATTCCTGATTCATGCTGCTTTATAGCCCACAACTCTGCTTTGGGCAACAGTGGAAAAAAAAACACACATGAAATTGTCTGTAATACAACTACCAACAATATTGAGAATAAAGTGTTGTGGAGATCTACGGTAGTGTGATTTGATTAAGACACATTTCTTGGACCCTACCTTGTCAGGTTTTTAGAGGGCGTGGTCAAAAGTTTGAAAACCAAACACTAGTAAAAAATACTGTCATGCCTTTTACTAAAAAGTCGTGACCTTTAAAACAACAACTAGAAATAATGCCTTGCCTTTTCAATCCCTCCTATATATAACTAAAAGAAACTCTCCATTGACATAATGTAGCAACAACTTCCTCAACAATTAATTTGAAATTTACTCACTTGATGTCTTGGCACTCGAGCCCACCAGAGGAATAATATTAAATTTCAAGTTGATTGCTGAGAAATTATTGTACGAACAGAATGTAAAATGTTAGTACTTAAAATAATCTTGTTGAGGTTTGCTGAGCTTCAATTTTTGACTGAAAATTTTGGGGGTGGGGGGCGGTCCAAATTACTGATTAGTCCTCATAATCTGAGTAATATGGAGTCCCCATCCCTACATCCCTAGTGATATGGGGATGGGGGTCCCCATATCACAGGGGATCCCTATATCACTACTACACTGGTATACATCAAGCTCACACGAGTCTTGGCTCCTCATTATTCCTGATGAAGTTAGAGCATCTAGTCGAAACGTCGAGAGAGTAAATTTCAAGTTGATTACTGAGGTCATTGTAATACTTTTAAATTGTGGCACATTTATTTATTTTCTTCGTGTTCCCAAACAAAAGATTATTCGTTTGGCTTCTTGAGCTATATATACCAATGACCTTTTTTTTTTTGATTGTAAGCTGCTTCATGCATGACATCACTAGGGATACTGAGTTGGCACAAGAGATGCAACTGTAATGGAGAAGTCGCTACTGAGCAAACAACCAGCGCCCAAAGATTTGTCAGGTCAAAATTTCAGACTGGCATACTCACTCCTCCCCCTTCATTGAGAGTTCAGCTAGCAGCAAGACCAATTATGATGGCAATGAAGGCACTCACATGAACCAGAGGTGGAGGAGAAGGATGCATCCTTACCACCTTCTAAGGAGTTGGGGACAATGAAAGGTTGGGGACAATGAAAGGCTCCACAACTTAACTGTGAAGTGAACTCATAGACTCAGTCCATAGCAACCATGCTGCATGAGCTAGAAGCTGCAGGTAACTTAGAGCCACCAAAAGCATGAGTCTATAGAAAGGTTGCCACAGACAACACCCCCCCTCACACCCACTCCAAGCTCATATCTCAACTAAAGCTTACATCAATGGCTTCTTAGGTGCCTAAATGGCAGTTTGGACTACAATTATTTCCAAAAAGACTTCAAGTGTGCCTTGAATTCTTCACTAAGGTAGTAAACCGGTAGGAGCCCCAAAACGTAAAATACAACTTCTCTTTGAAATCCATCTTCAAGGATCACATTTCTCCATTCCCCACCTGTATGACTTACATACAATTGGTTTGTGTAAAAACCAGAAGACTCGAATGCATTGCGCAGCGACTATCTGTTTCAATTGCAGAAAAGAGTTGATGATACAATCATTTCGTGTGCATTTTTATAATTAGAATTGGGCAAAGATCATCATTTTCAAAAACATGACTCAGAGTGAGTCTCCCCCCCCCCCCCCCCCCCCCCCAAAATATATCATGTTTTCCTCCCGCACATAACTTGCATAAATGTTCATCATCATTTTATTACCAGAAGACGCTAAATTGTCCCATGCATTGGCCACGACAAACCCGTTCCTTACTTTAGCACATCTCTCGTGAATTACTCCTATCCAAATTTCGTTAAAAAATATGTCCACCAGAAGACTCCAAAGTGATCAATTTCTTGATACATCAAACACCGGATAGTTGGTAAGGATTGTCATTTCCCTAAACTTGTCAGTAGCCAGTCCAACTAAGCTGAGTCAGAAAGCAGATGCACATTTTTGTTCCATGAAGTGATCAGTTGGTTTCCTGTCTTGTGACAGCACTTGACAGACAAATCTTCAACAAAACCAGGCAACTATATACTATAATGCAGGCGTGTCAGTGGGTTTCCTCATAAGCTAATTCTTGTGACAGTATAATTCAGGTGTGTCAGTGGGTTTCCTCATAAGCTAATTCTTGTGACAGTATAATGCAGGTGTGTCAGTGGGTTTACTCATAAGCTAATTCTTGTGACAGTATAATGCAGGTGTGTCAGTGGGTTTCCTCATAAGCTAATTCTTGTGACAGTATAATGCAGGTGTGTCAGTGGGTTTCCTCATAAGCTAATTCTTGTGACAGTATAATGCAGGTGTGTCAGTGGGTTTCCTCATAAGCTAATTCTTGTGACAGTATAATGCAGGCATGTCAGTGGGTTTCCTCATAAGCTAATTCTTGTGACAGTATAATGCAGGTGTGTCAGTGGGAAGCTAATTCTTGTGACAGTATAATGCAGGTGTGTCAGTGGGTTTCCTCATAAGCTAATTCTTGTGACAGTATAATGCAGGCATGTCAGTGGGTTTCCTCATAAGCTAATTCTTGTGCCAGTATAATGCAGGCATGTCAGTGAGTTTCCTCATAAGCTAATTCTTGTGCCAGTATAATGCAGGTGTGTCAGTAGGTTTCCTCATAAGCTAATTCTTGTGCCAGTATAATGCAGGCATGTCAGTGGGTTTCCTCATAAGCTAATTCTTGTGACAGTATAATGCAGGCATGTCAGTGGGTTTCCTCATGAGCTAATTCTTGTGCCAGTATAATGCAGGCGTGTCAGTGGGTTTCCTCATAAGCTAATTCTTGTGCCAGTATAATGCAGGCGTGTCAGTGGGTTTCCTCATAAGCTAATTCTTGTGACAGTATAATGCAGGCATGTCAGTGGGTTTCCTCATAAGCTAATTCTTGTGACAGTATAATGCAGGTGTGTCAGTGGGTTTCCTCATAAGCTAATTCTTGTGCCAGTATAATGCAGGCGTGTCAGTTGGTTTCCTCATAAGCTAATTCTTGTGCCAGTATAATGCAGGCGTGTCAGTGGGTTTCCTCATAAGCTAATTCTTGTGACAGTATAATGCAGGCATGTCAGTGGGTTTCCTCATAAGCTAATTCTTGTGACAGTAATTAAAATTGAGTTCAGTCACCAACAGCTGCACTGTTTCTTACCAAGAAGTGATCAGTTGATGTCCTTGAAGTTACCTTTAACAAAACCAGATAACTACTTATAATGCACATGTCTATGTGCATCAAAAACTTGTGCATCTACTTTAGTAATAAACATAGTAAATGGTTGGTTAGTTCTGGTGCCATACTGACTAACTTCTCATAGTGGCTGCTTGACTATAAAGAAGACCAAAAATGCTAGTCTACCCGAACTGTTGGAACTTGCCTTCACATAAGGCAAAATTGTGGCATTTGTAAACTGTACAGGACCCTTTACCTAGTATAACAAAGACAATTAGGTAAAGGGTTAATCTTTGTCGTCTACTTAGGTAAATTCTTGTTTCATTTCTAGTTCGACTAGTCACAAACCTTTGCTTGTTTGTCTTGCATTGTTACCATTAGCTCTACTGTTGCTACCAGAGGAATCCCTATGACATTAGAAAGATGATGCACAGTAGGTACAGTGAAGACAACTCGTGCACAAATGCTGCATGCTGCCATGATGGTTGACTCAAAATCAAGTACCAAAGCAATAGCTGCTACAACTACTAGCTCATGCACAAACGCTGCATGCTATGGCTGGCTCAAAGCCAACTACCAAAGCAATAGCTGCTACAACTACTAGCTCACTGCATGCTATGGCTGGCTCAAAGCCAACTACCAAAGCAATAGCTGCTACAACTATTAGTTCACGCACAATAGTATAGGCTAGGACAACGAGTTTGCTTAACCAGTTTGTTGTGGAGCCTTTCGCTATCCCCAGACTCCGAAGAAAGTGATAACGGAGCATTACTGTCCTCCACCTCTGAGTGTCTTTAACTGTGCCACTGCCGCAAAAAAAGAAGGTTCTGCTGCTAGTAGAAGCACTCAGTAATGCAGAGGAGCATTACGCAGTCTGAGATCTTGATCTGGCAGATCACCAGGCATTTGTTGTGATTCCCCCATTGCAATCTATAATGCCAAGTCAGTACTACCCACTCATGATGTCACGCATGAAGCACGCCTACAACCAGAAGAAGTCCACCAAGAAGCCATTAAAAACAGCCTTTAAAAAAATATAAAGGTGATGAAATCAAATTATCAATAAACTTTTAAAAGGGTATTATTCACCGCCAGGAGATTTTTTTTAATGTTAGAAAAATATTTTCCCCATGAACACTGGCAACATTTTACTTCACTTCCCATGAACACCGCAACATTTTACTTCACAAAGATTCAATCTGTGTGCAGCACAATGGGTATATACTGCCTTTGGATATTGTTTGGTGATATGTGCAGCTGCTCCTTTTGACTTCCTTGCCATAGCACCTGCTCCATAAGCTTGGCATCAAAGAAATTGTGGCTGCAACTGCCATGCAGTCAGCTGCTGCAGCAGATCATTAGCTATGGCCTCACCTGTGAAACCAGACGTATACTCATAAAAACCAAGGAACATTTCTTGAGGAGTGTGACCATCAACAGATCGAATACTTATGGAGAGCTGCTCATCATTGGCTGAATCAGTTACCTCATCAGCTATAACAGAATAGATTAGCTTTTCTGATTTTTTATAAAATTTTATTGCGAATAATATTCGCACAAATTTGAATAATTTGATTTTGTATTTCTTTACTGGTATACATTGCATAACGATCACATGTACGCAGATGTTCTCCGAGAATTTCATCACCAGCATCGATGCCAACAAAGATAGGAAGTTGCCTCGTCTCACTGACCTTTCAGATTCTATTTGAAGCCCATCTTCATGATGTCCTCTAAAAGTAAATGCTTGTCTCCCACACAAAATGACAGTTCAAGCAATGGAATGGAGCTTTAAGAGATTTCCAGCAATAATTTCAGCTCGGCTTGAACTAATTTGTTGATCAATGGAAGCCACTGTGTTCTCCTTCACAGCAGCAAATGCCATTGCTTTCTCTGTAGCTAGCTGATGGGACTTCCTGCTCTTGGAAAGAAAATGATCGTTTACTCAATCGCATTCTTAAATTTGTCAGAGGCCTATTGACCAGAACCCCTAACTCTGTACGGATGCTTCACATTGCCCAAATAATACACAAAACACACAATCTTGTGACCAAGAATATGTTAGGCCTTTGCACTTGTCCAGCCAACTCTTTTGAAACTCGTTTCTGAGTTTTGAAGGATGTGTGGGGAATTGAAATCCTTCGGTTGGAATAAAATGGTTTTTGAGAAGAAAAAATTCTCATTATTGCTGAGGTTTCTCAGGGATTTTTAGTTGTACTACCTGGCCTAAGTCTCCCGAATGTACATCAGGATGAATGTCACTTGAATCTGAAGCCAAAACACCACTGCTTCATACTATACGACTCTCTTCAACATCAACAACTGAAGCTAAACACCACTGCTTCCTCCTATACCACTCTCTTCAACATCAACAACTGAAGTAAAACACCACTGCTTCCTCCTATACCACTCTCTTCAACATCAACAACTGAAGCCAAACACCACTGCTTCCTCCTATACCACTTTCTTCAACATCAACAACTGAAGTAAAACACCACTGCTTCCTCCTGTACCACTCTCTTCAACATCAACAATAGAATTGGTACATGTGCCATCACTATCCTTGCTGCTACTCACCGACACAACTGCACTGCTTTTAGCACAAGCTACGAGAGAGTTAGATAGGTCATCTTCTGATAAAGAATCAGCACCACTCCAGACTGAATGGGATGCATGAAGCAGAGAGGGACTACTGGAACTGCCTCCAGGTAGTACTGAGGTTCCAGAACTAAAGTGAACAATAAATCAATGTGGTCTACATCACTCTGTCTCATAGGTAATAAACTTGGCTAGAGCTTACTTCTTGCTAGAAAAATATTGGCATAGATCCATGGTCTTGGCCATTCGCTTTACAGGAGGTTCTCTTGAGATAGAGGCCCTTTTAGACATGATCCGACCCAGCTGGGCTAGACTCGCTGACACTGTTCAGATAGTAGTATGCTTGCTGTTGCAGTAGTTTGAAGGTTAGAAGCATAAGGTCTGGTCTGGCCTATATTACCTCAAACACATCATTTTCTCATCTTGTGCTAAGTGTTAATCAGGTGTTGATCATAGTTGCTAATGATCTTGTGTTTTACCTGCTGCCTCATAAATAATTATTATTATGCAAATACTACAAGAAAAAAACCAAACTGAAAATTATTAACTTGGGGGGTAGAGTATAGAGCAAACTATTTTTATTCTTGCTGCACACTAACACTCTTGCTGCACACTGACACTCTTGCTGGTACACTTGACATGACAGAAAAGACCTGGGTAATGATCATCAACAAGTAGTTGCCCTTCAGCACTTGGAGATGTGAACCCCCCCAGTCAGACATAAGTCTTGAATCTCTTGATGCACACTGACACTCTTGCTGCACACTAACGCTCTTGCTGGACTAACACTCTTGCTGGACACTAACACTCTTGCTGCACACTAACACTCTTGCTGTACATTAACACTCTTGCTGTACACTAACACTCTTGGCTGCACACTAACACTCTTGCTACACACTAACACTCTTGCTGCACACTAACACTCTTGCTGCACACTAATACTCTTGCTGCACACTAACACTCTTGCTGTACATTAACACTCTTGCTGTACACTAACACTCTTGGCTTGCTGTACATTAACACTCTTGCTGCACACTAACACTCTTGCTGTACACTAACACTCTTGGCTGCACACTAACACTCTTGCTGCACACTAGCACTCTTGATGCACACTAACAGGGGTGTATTTAGGGGGGGCGGGGGGGGGGGGCATTCGCCCCCCCCTTGTATCATTCTCGCCCCCCCCCCCCTTGAAATTAGAGATATTTTTTTAAATAATGTCAAGAAAGGTGTAATACAAGAAAGGTGTAATAAGCTTATGATATCAGGTTCAAATGATAGGAATGTCAAACTGAGGTTCTTCTTGGTTTTCTCTGCCATACGTCCACAATCTCTTCAAGGTCGCTCTCAGAGAGTACTTCTGGTGCCTCTATAGCAATCCTCATAAGGTGAGAAAGGCTGCAGTCACTTAGAGAATTACGCAAACGAGTCTTGATCATCTTCATCTGTGAGAAGCTTCTCTCCACAGAAGCAGTAGAAACTGGAATCGATAAGCAGATGGAGGCAATCTTGTGCAAATTGGGAAACATGGCCTTGAGCATGTCGTTTGAAACAAGTTCTTTCAGCTGTGATGCAGTAGTATCCCGTGGTTGCTTGACTAACAGCTGGCGGAATGTTTTCCACTCTGTAAGTATTTCAGTGGAAATCATGGCTGTCTTCACTGTTTCTTCTCCATCCAATGTTTCTGCATCTCTATCTTCTCCGTAGTGAGCAATCAGTTTCTCAACAGACGTGTCTCCATAAGTGGGAAAAGATACTGAATCTGGTTTTGGAACTTTCCGTGGATCGAATATAGACAATGCTGATACAACAGCGTTGGATGAAGAAAATCGGCTTGTTATGTTGGCCTTTAAATCAGCAACAAAAGGCTTACCAACAACATTCTGGAACGAAAGTATTTTATCAGCGTCAATAGACACCTTTGTAGATGACTTCAAGTCTTCAACGTTTTCAAGAAGCTCCAACACCCAGTTCGCTCCAGGCAAAACTGCATCATCCAAGGATTTAACAGTAGCATCAACAAGGAATGATATCAACGAGAGGTCAAGCTGCTCTGCCTGAAGTGCTTTGCTGAGCTTGGCTACTTGTGGTAGAGTGAAATCAAGCAAATATATAGCTGCAATCGTAGACAATTTGCAGAGGGCACCATGGATTCCAAGAGCTTCTGGCTCGTGGGACGTCTCGTAGATGTTCCCAATGGTGATTACAATTGCAGAATAACTTGCTTTGACAGCTTTGACACACCTTTCATGTGCCAGCCAGCGTGTGTCAGATGGCTTGATCACTTTCATTTCTGGAAGTTCAAGAACGTGCTGTACCTCCTTCAGACACTCTGCTCGCTTGGGGGAATTGCGAAAATGCTTCCAAAGAGTAGTCAATGTTCTGTAAACATGAGCAATTCCAGGAGTTTTATTGGCAGCTTGCACACAAGCCAACTGCAGTAAGTGACAGTGGCAGTGTATAAACAGAGGAGTATGTTTCTTGATACGTGCCTGAACCCCGGTCTTTCGTCCAGAAAAAGTTGCAGCTCCATCAAATCCCAATCCAACTATTCTTCCGACTTGTAGACCTTTCTTCTTTAAACAATCGATGAGATTAGAATAGATGGTCTCTGCATCAGCCTTCTTCAATGGAATAAGCTCCAGAAAGCACTCTACTGGTACACCATCTTCCTCCCAGCGGCAAAACACAGACAATTCTTCTACGTTGGTGACATCTGTGCACTCATCTGCCATGAGGCTGTACATAGGTGCCTTTTGAAGTCGCTTCAGAATCGACTCCTCCACCCATGTCCCCAATGATTCGATGAATTCAACCACAGCCACTCTTGATGTGTACACAGCATTTCTTGGTGCAGTTTCTAAGAATTGCTTCAAATGTTGGCTGCCACATCGAACCACCACGTCAACCAGCTTCTCAAATTTTGTCAAATGTGCAACTTGTTCTTTCGTAAGAAAATGAGTGAGTAGGATCAGGCACTTCACTGCAGCTCTGTTCTGAGCTCTTTTGCGAGCTAAAACATTCTGGAGTTGCTGTACAACTGTTCCACCTTTGGCTGCTCCTTTAGCTGCAAAAAGAGCTTGAGTTGCATGGATATGGAAGTCACTTCTCGCATGAGCTTTCATTTTTTCAACAGCTTTCTTCCAATTTCTGCAAGGTTGTGTGACCCACACTCCTCCAGTACGCTGCAGACCAGATTGCTTGCAAACCTTGCAAAAGGCACCATCGCTATCCTCGTCATAATAGAGCCAACTGAAATCTTTCTCCCAGCTCTTAGAGTATTTTCTCTTCGTGGATACAGAAGAGCGGTGTTTGTTTTGCTTGCTTTTCTTTGAAGGTGGAGGACTAAGGCTAGGACTAGATGCCTCGACATGCTCAGAGCTATCTGTTCTGCTATCTTCGCTATCGCTGCTATTAGCATGAGAAGAGGCTTGAGAAGTACTTGCAAAGTATGAGCGAATATCCATATTAATATGAAGAGAAATCAGCTAGTAAGGTTTCTTTTATAGAGACTTTAAGACCATGACATAATGGACTGAGTTAAAAATACTGAGAGAGAGTGGGAAAGAAGGAGGGAACTGAAGAAGTGACAAACCTACAAAGGAGAACACGTGGTGGTGTGTGATGACATCATGTCTAAGATTAGACTTGAAGACCATGACATAATGGACTGAGTTAAAAATACTGAGAGAGAGGGAGTGGGAAAGAAGGAGAAACAAAAGAAGTGACAAACCTACAAAGGAGAGCACATGGTGGTGTGTGATGTCATCGTGTCATGACACATGCTCTCCTTTTTCCAAGCAGCTACAATATCATGAGAAATATATACAGTCTAGCCATAGTTCGGTATAGCATAATGCCATTGGTAGTCAGTCAAAATAGCTATCCTCAGACATTGTAAAAGCAAAAAAAAATATGGGGGGATCTTCCCCCCAGACCCCCCTTTTACGACTTATGAACATGTTAAGAAAATATTAACAAAACCAACCATTTCCACCCCCCCCCCCCCTAGAGAACTAGAGAAAAATTGTGTATGAAACCTGTTGTCCATGATTTTGTAAGAAAATGCATGGAATGCAACATAATTCGATTTCACAAAAGCCCACCTCCATTATACGAGTGACAAGTGACTATATCTAATCTATATATGCTGATTGCCGTAGCATGCAACTTCAGCAAATATTTAAGATGGAATGTTGTACTAAAGATTTTAGAAAAAGTGCATGCCATCATAAGTAGCAGCTATATATACAGTTAGTACTGCAAAAATACCTGTGGGTAAAACACTTTCGTACTCCACGCGGAAGCCCAGGGTGCACGTCCCCTTTCCGCACCATCCAGGCTCTCCGCCCCCCCTTATTTTTCCATATCTCAAGTTCGCCCCCCCCCTTGGCAAAATTTCTGTATACAACCCTGACACTAACACTCTTGCTGCACACTAACACTCTTGCTGCACACTGACACTCTTGCTGCACACTAACACTCTTGCTGCACACTAACACTCTTGCTGCACACCAACACTCTTGCTGTACACTAACTCTCTTGCTGCACACTAACACTCTTGCTGCACACTAACACTCTTGCTGTACACTAACACTCTTGCTGCACATTAACACTCTTGCTGCACACTGACACCCTTGCTGCACACTAACACCCTTGCTGCACACTAACACTCTTGCTGCACACTAACACTGCTGCACACTAACACTCTTGCTGCACACTAACACTCTTGCTGCACACTAACACTTGCTGCACACTAACACTCTTGCTGCACACTAATACTCTTGCTGCACACTAACACTCTTGCTGCACACTAACACTCTTGTTGCACACTAACACTCTTGCTGCACACTAACACTATTGCTGCACACTAACACTCTTGCACACTAACACTCTTGCTGCACTGCACACTAACTCTTGATGCACACTAACACTCTTGCTGCACACTAGCACTCTTGCTGCACACTAACACTCTTGCTGCACACTAACACTCTTGCTGCACACTAAAACTCTTGCTGCACACTAACACTCTTGCTGTACACTAACACTCTTGCTGCACACTAACACTCTTGATGCACACTAACACTCTTGCTGCACACTAACACTCTTGCTGCATACTAACACTCTTGCTGCACACTAACACTCTTGATGCACACTAACACTCTTGCTGCACACTAACACTGCTGCACACTAACACTCTTGCTGCACACTAACACTCTTGCTGCACACTAACACTCTTGCTGCACACTAACACTCTTGCTGCACACAAACACTCTTGCTGCACACTAACTCTGTGCTCTTGTTGACTGTTTGCATGCAGACCACACACACTGTGCATATCAGCACATACCAGTCTTATTGCTAGTCTTATCGCTGTTGCTGGCTGCAGCCCTAGATACTCAAATAAGTACCAACAGAAGAGTACACAATGCCTGATTTGCTAGACCAAGCTATTATATTCTCTATGTTTTCTTAGAACAAGATTCTCTGTATGGTCAGGGACAGGTCACTTCTTTGCTAGCAGCTGCAGAAGATTGCAGCCATGTGAGTTAGCATATATATATATACATCACCCCCAAAAGCTCACCGAAGTTTAAGTCACTTCCTTGCACTCTTGCAAAAAGTATTAGTATAATCAAGTGGGACATTAAAAAAAAGGAATCGCACTGAAAACTACTTGTTTAAGTCAAACTATATTATATACAAACTCACTAATTTTCAACCACTGCCTTCACACTTCTGCATCCTGTTCAGAATAGATTCCTAATTCCATTCTTAGGTTACTATATATGTGCTCTTTGACTCGGTACTAATAGCACAAGTAGAGAACCCTATATTGGCTTGACCCTATTTAAAAATGGTGGCTGCCAAAACATTACGACAAAATAAGCAAAAAATATATATATAGCTTCACCTCCGCCAAAACTCGCTTTGACAGCTTCTCGTCCTAAATGGTGGTCACGGTCTATGCTACCTCCAAAAGCTCTTCCAGGTGTCTTGAATGCTGCTAAGGTACTACACAGGCAACCATAAAGACAATGTCAAAAGTGTTGAAATATCTTCAAGCATCCATGCATCTATCGGTGTTGTGCTTCCCCCACACATAACCTGATTACAATAGGTCATTCATTATAATTGTACTGCCAGAAGACTCCAAGTTATCCAATGCAGCGCAGAGACTCATTCCCCCTCATTTAGTAATAAACACAAAGTTATCAATTGCTTGCTTGTCTGTGTGCATGTGGAATTTTGAGCCTAGCAGAGCAAATTCAGCAGCTGCTCAATGCTTTAGCTGCATGGAAGTGTACATTCAGTTGGTGGCTTACTGAGAACTTACTCTTGTGACAATAGCTAGCAGCACAGACCTTCAACAAAACCAGTTCAACTACTTGTAATGAATCCATGAGTATATATATGTGTACTGGTGTAATAAACATGGTAGAGAATAACGTCGCTATGACTGGTTAGTTCTAGAGTTACGTATAGGCTGCTTGATGCTAGAGAAGAAACAAAGATAAAAAAATAGACAAACTGAAAACAAAAATTATATAGATAAAGAAAGCATGTACCACAGTCTAAACATAATAATAGGTAAAGGGTCTTATCAGTGTTCTCTACACATGTTTATAGTTGTATTTTTGTTTTAAATAATGTAAACACACATCTCTATGACTACTACACATTGGTGTACCCAGAGAACATGTAAACACACATCTCTGTGACTACTACATATTGGGTACCCAGAGAACATGTAAACACACATCTCTGTGACTACTACATATTGGCATACCCAGAGAACATGTAAACACATCTCTGTGACTACTACATATTGGTGTACCCAGAGAACATGTAAACACACATCTCTGTGACTACTACATATTGGGTACCCAGAGAACATGTAAACACACATCTCTGTGACTACTACATATTGGGTACCCAGAGAACATGTAAACACACATCTCTGTGACTACTACATATTGGCGTACCCAGAGAACATGTAAACACACATCTCTGTGACTACTACATATTGGTGTACCCAGAGAACATGTAAACACACATCTCTGTGACTACTACATATTGGCGTACCCAGAGAACATGTAAACACACATCTCTGTGACTACTACATATTGGGAACATGTCACACATCTCTGTGACTACTACATATTGGCGTACCCAGAGACACGTAACAGCTCTCGAGTGTCCCTCCAGCATCCGTGAGCAGGTGCCAGTGCATAGGTCCAGCTCAAACACAATCCCATTACTACATGTGCCAAGTGTGAGCAAGGTAAACATACTTAGTTAATGGCATAAAAGTATCCTCAACAAGTCAACTACAGCACTAAGCATACTCTACACATTCCAAGTGTGAACATGACAAACATACTTAGCTAATGCCATAAGTATCCTCAACAAGGCACTAAGCATACTCTACACATTCCTAGTGTGAACATGACAAACATACTTATCTAATGACATAA
Organism: Cladorhizidae sp. MBARI D1340-BT2; assembly: GCA_028752905.1. NCBI lineage: Eukaryota > Metazoa > Porifera > Demospongiae > Poecilosclerida > Cladorhizidae > Cladorhizidae sp. MBARI D1340-BT2. Next base: position 10,351,489 of record JAQNBH010000015.1, read on the forward strand.
GTATCCTCAACAAGTCAACTACAGCACTAAGCATACTCTACATGTTCCAAGTGTGAGCATGACAAGCTAATGACTTAAGTATCCTCAACAAGTCAACTACAGCACTAAGCATACTCTACACATTCCAAGTGTGAGCATGATAAACATACTTAGCTAATGACTTAAGTATCCTCAACAAGTCAACTACAGCACTAAGCATACTCTACACATTCCAAGTGTGAGCATGATAAACATACTTAGCTAATGACATAAGTATCCTCAACAAGTCAACTACAGCACTAAGCATACTCTACACGTTCCAAGTGTGAGCATGATAAACATACTTAGCTAATGACATGAGTATCCTCAACAAGTCAACTACAGCACTAAGCATACTCTACACATTCCAAGTGTGAACATGATAGCTAATGACATAAGTATCCTCAACAAGTCAACTACAGCACTAAGCATACTCTACATGTTCCAAGTGTGAACATGATAAACATACTTAGCTAATGACATAAGTATCCTCAACAAGTTAACTACAGCACTCAGCACACTCAAGGCAGAGGCCGTAGATCCTTATATACAAGCAAAAGTCTTCTTAGCTTCTCTCTCTCTCGTACACTCTGCTATGTTCCTAATGAAATGAGAATGGCCTATAATTAGTGTCAACACACCTGCCTGCTCCATAAAACTTGCTCTGGGTGTGCATAATCTGCCTGAGGTGCACATTTTTGGACAGCCTTTGTCTCAGTAGGGGCTTGCACGAGTTAAGGTTCCAGAAGGTGACATCCCCCTGCAAAGAGCAAGTGACGAGGAGCAGCTGTGCTAGGACCAGGGCAGTGAGGGTTGACTCGTGTGAGAGCACGGCTAGACAGTGGTAGGTGTGCACAGACCACACCCTCACAGTCCTAATAGTCATGGTCAGAGGCAAAACAAATACAAGTTCTGCTAGAAGACATCACCACTCAGTTAATTAACACAAAAAATAAACTACGACCCAAAAACAAAAAAAAGAAAAAAAAGAAAAAAAGAAAAAAAAAACAAGAGTGGAGGGAAATGATATGTCCTTACGTTGATGCAGGAGAGCGATGGTGGTACCCCCCCCAGCTTGATACAGTGGCAGAGGAGAATGATTAAATTAGGGTGCCTAATCGGTTCATTGGCAGAGGATAATGATTAAACTGCTCTAATTAGAACACTTGCAGAGAAAAGTTAGGGGGCTCTAATTAGATACACCCACAGAGGAGACATGAAGGATTAAATTAGGGAGATAATAGCAGAGTAGATGATTACAGAGGAAATTAGGGCGGCTTTGGCAGGAGAATGATTAAATTAGGGGTGATAATTAGCTAGGATAATGATTAGATTCTAATTAGATACACTGGTAAATTAGGGAGGTGCTAATTAGACACACTGACAATTAAATTAGCAGGCTCTAATTAGATACATTGACAGAGGAGAATGGTCAAATTAGGGAGGCTCTAATCAGATACACTAATTAGGAGATGGTTAAAAAGGTAGAGACCGATTAAATTAGGGAGGCTCTAATTAGATTACAATATAATTAGATACAATGGCATAGAGAAAGGGCAGTGGTGGATCCAGGGGGGGCGAGTTTCTTTGAAACTCCTCCAGCCGTAACTCAGCATTAGCTAATTTACTCAAAATGCACTCACTGAGTCTGATTCTTATGCTTCTCAGTTCGCATGCTGGTATTGCAATACGGGCCCATTGCCAATGCTGCAGTTGGTAAAGGGTTTGTGTGCGAGACTACTCGCTGCAAGCAAGAGCTGCAGTTTGTACCACAATTGTGGGTGTGTCAATAGCCATGCTGCACAGATGTCTATATAGCCCTGCCCCTCTTTTTGTGTGGTGTGGAACTTGGTGTTTAAAATTAAGCCAGCCATGAAGAGATCTGTTGAAACTTCTCTGGGTACTTGGTCAAAGAAAAAGAAGTCCTCAGCGGAAAACTGTAAGACTTTTTATCCAGTCTAGATAATCTGCAGTGAATCAACCTACTGCAGTTTCCCCTCCAACTGAATCAGCTCAGTTTGATCCTGAGCCTAGTTCATCAAGTGTGACATCTTCTCTTTCACCTCTTTCTTCACTCCCTCCTCCTGCCTATCTGGATATTTGCTACAAAGTGGAAATTTAAATCACTTATCACAAAGTATTAAACTTAACATCATCAATTGCATATGGCATCAATCGTCGCTATAAAGCTGAGGGGGTAAGGCATCATCCATGGTTGCATTGTCTACTATAAAGCTTGTGCTTTGTTTGCTCCCAGCGACATTAGGCAGCAAAAGTTAGGGATCTTTGTAACAAAGCCTTTCAGGTCTGGACTAAGCAGTCTTCAGCTTGTCTTAGCCATGAAGATCATCAATACCATCATGATTCAATGGCAAGAATGGTTGCTTTCCCGTTCGTGTTCTGCTGCCACCCCAGAATGTTGCTTGCATGCTCAGCAAGCAACGTGAAGAGCAAGTGGCTTGAAATACAACGGTGGTGAAGTCACTGTTGGAGTGTGTTTTCTTTTGTGCAATGCAAGGTCTTTCTTTTCAAGGTCATAGAGATGATTTTACAGCAACTGAATTCGACAACTTTATTGAACTGGTCCAATTTAGGGACGAGGTGATCCACAGACATCTGGAAAATGCACCTCGAAATGCAGTGTATACCTCTAAGACCATTCAAAATGAATCCAATTAGGTAGCACAATCTGGAACAAGATTATTAAAGAAATAAAAGATGCAAAGTACTTAATCATATTAGCAGATGAGGTGACAGATGGTGCTAATTTGGAGCAGGTTTTCAATAGTGATACGACTTGTTGATGATGAGAAACAAATCAGAGAAGAATTTCTTGATTTTATTACTGTGGAACGTGTTACTGGTGATTCCATCTCAACTGCTCTACTTTCTTGGCTTCAAGCACATGACAGAGATGTCGCATTCTGTAGAGGTCAAGGCTATGATGGCGCAGCCAGTAGTCTTCCAGCAATGTGGATGTTCAGGCAAGGATCTGTCAAGTATGCTCTTTAGCTTTATATACTCACTGCCAGAGTCACCAGTTGAATTAATATGAAAGCATGCTCAATTTCGAATATAAGAATGTTATTTAAAAAATTGCGAAGTTTTTAAAGTATTCCCCAAGCATCAGCATTTTTTTAGCATGTTATTGAATCAATTTCACCTGCAGAAAAAAGAGTTCAAGGACTTGTCCCGAACACGCTGGGTTCAGAGGACAGATTCCTATTTGAATGACTTGTTTCTTGCAATTATCAAGACTATGGAATCGATTAGTCAGTAGTTCAGAGTATGGCAATTGGTCTTGGGATTCAGAGACCTTGACAAAAGCAAATAGTTTCCTTCAACTTCCTTCTTTTGAATTTCTTGTTTCATTCAGCATTCAGCACTACAATGAGAATCTTTAGTAGCCTTCAATATGTTACAATCCTTGAAAAGAGGACGCATGATGTTGTGTCTGCATATGAACACATTCCAGATGTGCGCTGGAGTTGGAACTGTCTGTGAAGCAGAATCCCACGCTTGGTTTGGAGAAATCAAAACTTTTGCTGACAGCATTAACATACCTGTTAGCATTCCCAGGACTACACCAAGACAAGTACATAGAGCCAATATTTCTGCAGACGGCCCTGAAGTGTACTATCGCAGAAACACATGAGCCTTTCTTGAATCACATAACCACAGAAATGGAAACCAGATTTGGATCAATTCACCAGACAAAGATAAAACTGCTTGCTCTCATTCCGTGCACTGTGTCTTATGCCTTCTCCTCCATTAAAGATGGAGGTGAACTGTACAAGTATGACTTGCCTTCTCCTCCATTAAAGATGGAGGTGAACTGTACAAGTATGACTTGCCTTCTCCTCCATTAAAGATGGAGGTGAACTGTACAAGTATGACTTGCCTTCTCCTCCATTAAAGATGTAGGTGGACTGTATAAGTCTGATTTGCATTCACCTCCATTAAAGATGTAGGTGAACTGTACAAGTCTGATTTGCCTTCTTCTCCATTAAAGATGAGGTGAACTCTACAAGTCTGACTGGCTTTCTCCTCCATTAAAGATGGAGGTGAACTGTACAAGTCTGACTTGCCTTCTTCTCCATTAAAGATGTGGTGAACTGTACAAGTCTGACTTGTCTTCTCCTCCATTAAAGATGGAGGTGAACTGTACAAGTCTGACTTGCCTTCTCCTCCATTAAAGATGTAGGTGAACTGTACCAAGTCTGACTGGCCTTCTCTTCCATTAAAGATGAGGTGAACTGTACAAGTCTGACTTGCCTTCTCCTCCATTAAAGATGAGGTGAACTGTACAAGTCTGACTTGCCTTCTCCTCCATTAAAGATGAGGTGAACTGTACAAGTCTGACTTGCCTTCTCCTCCATTAAAGATGTAGGTGAACTGTACAAGTCCGACTTGCCTTCTCCTCCATTAAAGATGTGGTGAACTGTATAAGTCTGACTTGCCTTCTCCTCCATTAAAGATGAGGTGAACTGTACAAGTCTGACTGGCCTTCTCCTCCATTAAAGATGTGGTGAACTGTACAAGTCTGACTTGCCTTCTCCTCCATTAAAGAAGGAGGTGAACTGTACAAGTCTGACTTGACTTCTCCTCCATTAAAGATGGAGGTGAACTGTACAAGTCTGACTTGCCTTCTCCTCCATTAAAGATGTAGGTGGACTGTACAAGTCTGACTTGCCTTCTCCTCCATTAAAGATGTAGGTGAACTGTACCAAGTCTGACTCGCCTTCTCCTCCATTAAAGATGGAGGTGAACTGTACAAGTCTGACTTGCCTTCTCCTCCATTAAAGATGTAGGTGGACTGTACAAGTCTGACTTGCCTTCTCCTCCATTAAAGATGGAGGTGAACTGTACAAGTCTGACTTGCCTTCTCCTCCATTAAAGATGAGGTGAACTGTACAAGTCTGACTTGCCTTCTCCTCCATTAAAGATGTGGTGAACTGTACAAGTCTGACTTGCCTTCTCCTCCATTAAAGATGTGGTGAACTGTACAAGTCTGACTTGCCTTCTCATTAAAGATGAGGTGAACTGTTACAAGTCTGACTTGCTTTCTCCTCCATTAAAGATGTGGGTGAACTGTTACAAGTCTGGCTTGCCTTCTCCTCCATTAAAGATGAGGTGAACTGTTACAAGTCTGGCTTGCCTTCTCCTCCATTAAAGATGAGGTGAACTGTACAAGTCTGACTTGCCTTCTCCTCCATTAAAGATGTGGTGAACTGTACAAGTCTGACTTGCCTTCTCCTCCATTAAAGATGAGGTGAACTGTACAAGTTTGACTTGCCTCCTCATTAAAGATGAGGTGAACTGTTACAAGTCTGGCTTGCCTTCTCCTCCATTAAAGATGAGGTGAACTGTACAAGTCTGACTTGCCTTCTCCTCCATTAAAGATGAGGTGAACTGTACAAGTCTGACTTGCCTTCTCCTCCATTAAAGATGAGGTGAACTGTACAAGTTTGACTTGCCTCCTCATTAAAGATGAGGTGAACTGTACAAGTCTGACTTGCCTTCTCCTCCATTAAAGATGTAGGTGAACTGTACAAGTCTGACTTGCCTTCTCCTCAATCTCTACAGAATTTAATAGATTGAAGATAAAATTTATTTTTTATGTCTTCTGGTTACAGCATGTCCACTACCAATTACTACGTGTGAGTCGGAGAGAGCCAGCAGTTAGCTGAGGTTGCTGAAGACATATCTTCGGTCTACAATGTCGGAAGAGAGATTTGGTGCTTTGGCAGTAATCAAAGTCCATCGTAGAATGGTCCAAGATCTTAATTTCAGCCATCTGGTTACAGCCTTTCAAACAAGCACCCTCGCAGGATAGCCCTACCCTGCCTACTAACACAAGCACCCTCGCAGGATGGCTCTACCCTGCCTACTAACACAAGCACCCTCACAGGATGGCTCTACCCTGCCTACTAGCACAAGCACCCTCGCAGGATGGCTCTACCCTGCCTACTAACACAAGCACCCTCGCTGGATGGCCCTACCCTGCCTACTAGCACAAGCATCCTCGCAGGATGGCTCTACCCTGCCTACTAGCACAAGCCCCTCGCAGGATGGCTCTACCCTGCCTACTAACACAAGCACCCTCGCAGGATGGCTCTACCCTGCCTACTAGCCCTCGCAGGATGGCTCTACCCTGCTTACTAGCACAAGCCCCCTCACAGGATGGCTCTACCCTGCTTACTAACACAAGCACCCTCGCAGGATGGCTCTACCCTGCCTACTAGCACAAGCACCCTCGCAGGATGGCTCTACCCTGCCTACTAGCACAAGCACCCTCGCAGGATGGCTCTACCCTGCCTACTAGCACAAGCCCCCTCACAGGATGGCTCTACCCTGCCTACTAGCACAAGCACCCTCGCAGGATGGCTCTACCCTGCCTACTAGCACAAGCACCCTCACAGGATGGCTCTACCCTGCCTACTAACACAAGCACCCTCACTGGATGGCTCTACCCTGCCTACTAGCACAAGCACCCTCGCAGGATGGCTCTACCCTGCCTACTAGCACAAGCACCCTCGCAGGATGGCTCTACCCTGCCTACTAGCACAAGCCCCCTCACAGGATGGCTCTACCCTGCCTACTAACACAAGCACCCTCACTGGATGGCTCTACCCTGCCTACTAGCACAAGCACCCTCGCAGGATGGCTCTACCCTGCCTACTAGCACAAGCACCCTCGCAGGATGGCTCTACCCTGCCTACTAGCACAAGCACCCTCGCAGGATGGCTCCTCCCTGTCTACTTACACAGTAAATGATGTAAATGTCTGCATGCATGCTCATTATTTAAATGACTTTTGAAAACTTAATAAAGTGAGTGTGGCAGTCATAAAGTTTATCGGAAGAACCCCCTCTTCAATTTTCTGGATCCGTCCTGAAGGAGGTCCTAATTAGATACACTGGTAGGAGAGAATGACTAAATCAGGGAGGTTTTAATTAGATACACTGGCAGATTAAATTAGGGGCCATAATTACACACAATGGCAGAGGAGTTCTAATTAGATACACTGGCAGACCCCCTAATTAGATAACTGGCAAAGGATAAAAATTAGAGGGATCTAATTAGATACAATAGCAGAAGAGAATGATTAATTTAAAGGGACTAGCACATAAATCCACAGTGATTCAGCCACTATGTAGTGGGGACAAGCACATTCTGCGAGCCTTTGCCTCTGGAGTAGGTGCTGAGAGGCAGTATAGCTGCCCCCCCCCCCCCCTCCTGATATAATGTCATACTGAAGCATGTGCTTTTCCTGTCTAGTGTTAGCAAGGAAGATGTCCGGACCTGGCAGCAGGTAAAAGCAGCAATGTCATTCCAAAAAGCTCTCAAGTGATGATGACAGTGATGCTGTTGCTGCCAGTGCTGTCCCAACCAGATGACGACAGTGATGCTGTCGCTGCCAGTGCTGTCCCAACCAGATGACGACAGTGATGCTGTCGCTGCCAGTGCTGTCCCAACCAGATGACGACAGTGATGCTGTTGCTACCAGTGCTGTCCCAACCAGATGATGACAGTGATGCTGTCGCTGCCGGTGCTGTCCCAACCAGATGACGACAGTGATGCTGTCGCTGCCGGTGCTGTCCCAACCAGATGACGACAGTGATGCTGTCGCTGCCAGTGCTGTCCCAACCAGATGACGACAGTGATGCTGTCGCTGCCGGTGCTGTCCCAACCAGATGACGACAGTGATGCTGTCGCTGCCGGTGCTGTCCCAACCAGATGACGACAGTGATGCTGTCGCTGCCAGTGCTGTCCCAACCAGATGACGACAGTGATGCTGTCGCTGCCGGTGCTGTCCCAACCAGATGACGACAGTGATGCTGTCGCTGCCGGTGCTGTCCCAACCAGATGACGACAGTGATGCTGTCGCTGCCAGTGCTGTCCCAACCAGATGATGACAGTGATGCTGTTGCTACAGTGCTGTCCCAACCAGATGACGACAGTGTTGCTGTCGCTGCCAGTGCTGTCCCAACCAGATGACGACAGTGATGCTGTCGCTGCCAGTGCTGTCCCAACCAGATGACGACAGTGATGCTGTTGCTACCAGTGCTGTCCCAACCAGATGACGACAGTGATGCTGTCGCTACCAGTGTTGTCCCAACCAGATGACGACAGTGATGCTGTCGCTGCTGGTGCTGTCCCAACCAAATGACGACAGTGATGCTGTTGCTACCAGTGTTGTCCCAACCAGATGATGACAGTGATGCTGTTGCTGCCAGTGCTGTCCCAACCAGATGACGACAGTGATGCTGTCGCTGCCAGTGCTGTCCCAACCAGATGACGACAGTGATGCTGTTGCTGCCGGTGCTGTCCCAACCAGATGACGACAGTGATGCTGTTGCTACCAGTGCTGTCCCAACCAGATGACAACAGTGATGCTGTTGCTGCCGGTGCTGTCCCAACCAGATGACAACAGTGATGCTGTTGCTACCAGTGTTGTCCCAACCAGATGAAGACAGTGATGCTGTCGCTGCCAGTGCTGTCCCAACCAGATGACGACAGTGATGCTGTCGCTACCAGTGCACCAACCAGATGATGACAGTGTTGCTGTCGCTGCCGGTGCTGTCCCAACCAGATGACGACAGTGATGCTGTCGCTGCCAGTGCTGTCCCAACCAGATGACGACAGTGTTGCTGTTGCTGCCAGTGCTATTCCAACCAGATGACGACAGTGATGCTGTCGCTGCCGGTGCTGTCCCAACCAGATGACAACAGTGATGCTGTTGCTACCAGTGCTGTCCCAACCAGATGACAACAGTGATGCTGTCGCTGCCGATGCTGTCCCAACCAGATGACAACAGTGATGCTGTTGCTACCAGTGCTGTCCCAACCAGATGACAACAGTGATGCTGTCGCTGCCGATGCTGTCCCAACCAGATGACGACAGTGTTGCTGTCGCTACCAGTGCTATCCCAATCAGATGACGACAGTGATGCTGTCGCTACCAGTGCTGTCCCAACCAGATGATGACAGTGATGCTGTCGCTGCCAGTGCTGTCCCAACCAGATGACGACAGTGTTGCTGTCGCTGCCAGTGCTGTCCCAACCAGATGACGACAGTGTTGCTGTCGCTGCCAGTGCTGTCCCAACCAAGGTCACGTTACTTTTTGACAGACTCAAGTGTCCTACACCATCCAGAAGGGAAAGGTGCACGCGAAGACAGTGTTGATGGGAAGACAGCTTTGCACAGAGACATTACCATTTCAGAGAGACCAAGGTTCGATTAACTGTTACCAGGCATGTGCTGGACTCACTTCATATTGCAGGAAGAACAAGGGGAATAGCTGGTAAATGTTTATCAGTGATCTTTGATGGTACGACTAGTTGTCATCTTAACATTTCATCGTTGACTGGAACATCCGCGGCATCTGGTTTGACTGGAATTCTTAACCAAGGGTCAGTCTGGAGAAGAAGTTTCCAGAGAGCTTACAAATGCTCTCTCTGCAAACTTGGAGATAGTACCAGCATCACCTCTTCCAGCGATGAGAGGCAGAGCAAGTGTGCACAAATGCAGCTGTGTGTGTGTGTAATGAATGCTGTCTACCCTGAGGCTCTGGATATTTTGGCTTCTTTTCCCTTTTCCCACACCTTGGACCACATTGGAGAAACCTTTCCTACTCAACTCTTGATAGCTTATGGCTGACTCTTTTCTTGAACTCACAAGCTGAAGTTGAGTGGAAGGAGAAAGGGCGACCTGCGATCACATTCATTATGATCCGATGGTGGAGCAATTGGGGGGGTTATAATTAAAGCAGCTCTTCCTATAGTTTTGGATACATCTGTCTGTTCATGACAAGTGGTGCTGATGTTGGAGTTGCTCTTCAGCCAAGGCTGCTTCGAATTTAACTGGCCACCAAAGATAAGCACTAGACAAGATTAAGTTAGCAGCTATTGTTGACTTAGGAGGACATTCTGTGAGAGCTACATATAGTCTGGAAGGGGATGGCGCACCCTAAGATCTGTGTATCCACACTGCGCACTACTCCAATGGAAGTGGCACTGCACAGCATTTAGGACCCCAAAATTAGCCACAGCAACATGTTTGTAGCCTGGTCTAGATAACTTCAGGGGTAACTCTGGCAATGGCAGCACAAGTCCAATGTCAGCATTCAAAGCGGCCAGGATTTTCTCTAGACCTAAAGTACACATGCTGTAGCCAGCAGAAGCTGACTTAAGATGAGCTGGTGTCTTCCCATCTTTGAAGGACCTATCTCCATTAAAAGCAGAGTTACAGATGTACCTTACAAAAGCAACTAAGTATGTTATGTAAGACACTTGTATGGTGGCAAAGAAGTGAAGCTGATTTACATTCACGACATGAAGTCGCTCAGAAGGTTCTGTTGCTACAACCATCTTAAGCAGCAGCCAAAAGGTTCGTCCATGACAGTGACCTTCAGCAAGATAATCTGGCTGACCAATAAGTGGAGGGCTCACTAATGTTACAGTGTAGTAACAGAATGGATCTTAAACATGCCAGCACACAAGCGTTTGAATGGTTTTAACAAAATGAGGCAAGCACAATAGGCACATTCAAGGGTATAATGAATCTATAACCTTTCATTTGGCCAGCAATTAGGTAGGAAAGCCACAATCTAATTAGATGATTCTGCTATCAATTATCACAGCACCTGCTGTGTGAAGAAGCATAGTAGCTGTGTTGTGTGGGATGATATCGCAGCCGGAATATGCGGTGACTGACTTGCGGCTGCAAGGGCACTGCCAGAGGGATGGTGCCAGCACCACCTACAACACACTACACCTACATATATAATTGTCTTGTCGGTTCGGCACAGCAGTACCAGAGTTGCAGGCACTCTATAGCCACCATTGGGAGCACAAGATCATGGGGAGAGGTTCCCCTAGAGTTCTGGAAACAGAAGATCACGGGGAGAGGTTCCCCTAGAGTTGCAGACACTCTATAGCCACCACTGGGAGGAGAAGATCATGGGGAGAGGTTCCCCTAGAGTTCTGGAAACAGAAGATCACGGGGAGAGGTTCCCCTAGAGTTGCAGACACTCTATAGCCACCACTGGGAGCACAAGATCATGGGGAGAGGTTCCCCTAGAGTTGCAGACACTCTATAGCCACCACTGGGAGCAGAAGATCACGGGGAGAGGTTCCCCTAGAGTTGCAGACACCCTATAGCCACCACTGGGAGCAGAAGATCACGGGGAGAGGTTCCCCTAGAGTTGCAGACACCCTATAGCCACCACTGGGAGCACAAGATCACGGGGAGAGGTTCCCCTAGAGTTGCAGACACTCTATAGCCACCACTGGGAGGAGAAGATTATGGGGAGAGGTTCCCCTAGAGTTGCAGACACCCTATAGCCACCACTGGGAGCAGAAGATCACGGGGAGAGGTTCCCTTGGAGTTGCAGACACTCTATAGCCACCACTGGGAGGAGAAGATTATGGGGAGAGGTTCCCCTAGAGTTGCAGACACCCTATAGCCACCATTGGGAGCACAAGATCATGGGGAGAGGTTCCCCTAGAGTTCTGGAAACAGAAGATCACGGGGAGAGGTTCCCCTAGAGTTGCAGACACTCTATAGCCACCACTGGGAGCAGAAGATCACGGGGAGAGGTTCCCCTAGAGTTGCAGACACTCTATAGCCACCACTGGGAGGAGAAGATCATGGGGAGAGGTTCCCTTAGCTAAGTCACAACTTTCATTCTGAAGAGCCAGAGCCAACCCAACCACACCTCCATGGAAGTCCCGCTCTGACGTGTGCGCACCAACCGCAGACCAATAGTGATACATGGGCACAATATCTGTGCTATATTAAATGGGCACAATATCTGTGCACACAATAGCCACACTAAATGGGCTAACATATATCTGTGCACACAATAGCCACACTAAATGGGCTAACATATATCTGTGCTACAATAGCCACACTAAATGGGCTAACATATATCTGTGCTACAATAGCCACACTAAATGGGCTAACATATATCTGTGCACACAATAGCCACACTAAATGGGCTAACATATATCTGTGCACACAATAGCCACACTAAATGGGCTAACGTATATCTGTGCACACAATAGCCACACTAAATGGGCTAACATATATCGGTGCACACAATAGCCACACTAAATGGGCTAACATATATCTGTGCACACAATAGCCACACTAAATGGGCTAACGTATATCTGTGCACACAATAGCCACACTAAATGGGCTAACATATATCTGTGCTACAATAGCCACACTAAATGGGCTAACATATATCTGTGCACACAATAGCCACACTAAATGGGCTAACGTATATCTGTGCACACAATAGCCACACTAAATGGGCTAACATATATCTGTGCTTACAATAGCCACACTAAATGGGCTAACATATATCTGTGCTTACAATAGCCACACTAAATGGGCTAACATATATCTGTGCACACAATAGCCACACTAAATGGGCTAACATATATCTGTGCTACAATAGCCACACTAAATGGGCTAACATATATCTGTGCACACAATAGCCACACTAAATGGGCTAACATATATCTGTGCTACAATAGCCACACTAAATGGGCTAACATATATCTGTGCACACAATAGCCACACTAAATGGGCTAACGTATATCTGTGCTTACAATAGCCACACTAAATGGGCTAACATATATCTGTGCTACAATAGCCACACTAAATGGGCTAACATATATCTGTGCACACAATAGCCACACTAAATGGGCTAACATATATCTGTGCTTACAATAGCCACACTAAATGGGCTAACATATATCTGTGCTTACAATAGCCACGCTAAATGGGCTAACATATATCTGTGCACACTATAGCCTCACCAAAATGACAGTTATATACATGTACATATAAGGAAGAAGGTGCAAGGGTCACTTTGACAGATGATGGTACTAGTACCAACTAGACAATGGTTTTGGAAAGTGATCTATCTATTCCTCACACCAGTACCAGTAAGGGTCGACTGTCAAGGCTAAGCAGCTGCTTGGCTACCATATCCAACTGACTCGGGGAATCTGCACACCATCCTCTTCAGCAGTGGTACAAAGTGGAGAAGGTGAGAGCACTCCCGAGGGTAGCCATTGTTTCTAAGCTGCGCTTCTCAGCCTGGTTCTCTTTCCTTGTCCTGGCCTTCACTAAACTTCCTTCAGCTGACCTTGGCTTCTTCAGATCCCTACCACCACATGGCAAAATATCTCCAGAACCCGCCAATCCCTTGCCTTGTTTGGTTCTAACAGCACAATCCCTTGACAATCCACATAATTTCCCGACAATACACACCTAACCCCCCGCTCCCCCCCAACCCACGTGTATCTCAAATGTTACGTCACTGCAAAGTAGAGAAATACACAACACAAGCCGTAATTGCATGCACCACAAAAATTCACTCTAAAGGCCTAGAATTCTGATGTGCAAATGAGCCTACCCACGTACACAGACGTCACCCAGGAACTGTGCACACATCCTTAGAGGGCTCCAACTGAGTGAAGCAATAATTATTACACGAGTGTTGTGGTAGCTCATACAGAAAATTGGACCCATATATCTCGTCCCTGTAACTACCCACCTCTGCAGCCACTAGACTTGTGACCAGATAAACCACAACAACATTAGCAACAGACACACTCACACCCATTTTCTGTTCTGTTCCAGTTCATATACAAAGATACGTGGACAGCTACCTAATGCCTTACTTGTCACTCCCTCCACCAGCTACCTAATGCCTTACTTGTCACTCCCTCCACCAGCTACCTAATGTCTTACTTGTCACTCCCTCCACCAGCTACCTAATGTCTTACTTGTCACTCCCTCCACCAGCTACCTAATGTCTTACTTGTCACTCCCTCCACCAGCTACCTAATGTCTTACTTGTCACCTCCTCCACCAGCTACCTAATGTCTTACTTGTCACTCCCTCCACCAGCTACCTAATGTCTTACTTGTCACTCCCTCCACCAGCTACCTAATGTCTTACTTGTCACTCCCTCCACCAGCTACCTAATGTCTTACTTGTCACTCACTCCACCAGCTACCTAATGTCTTACTTGTCACTCCCTCCACCAGCTACCTAATGTCTTACTTGTCACTCCACCAGCTACCTAATGTCTTACTTGTCACTCCCTCCACCAGCTACCTAATGTCTTACTTGTCACTCCACCAGCTACCTAATGCCTTACTTGTCACTCCCTCCACCAGCTACCTAATGCCTTACTTGTCACTCCCTCCACCAGCTACCTAATGCCTTACTTGTCACTCCCTCCACCAGCTACCTAATGTCTTACTTGTCACCCCCTCCACCAGCTACCTAATGTCTTACTTGTCACTCACTCCACCAGCTACCTAATGTCTTACTTGTCACTCCACCAGCTACCTAATGTCTTACTTGTCACTCCCTCCACCAGCTACCTAATGCCTTACTTGTCACTCCCTCCACCAGCTACCTAATGTCTTACTTGTCACTCCCTCCACCAGCTACCTAATGTCTTACTTGTCACTCCCTCCATCAGCTACCTAATGTCTTACTTGTCACTCCCTCCATCAGCTACCTAATGTCTTACTTGTCACTCCCTCCACCAGCTACCTAAATGCCTTAACTTGTCACTCCCTCCACCAGCTACCTAATGTCTTACTTGTCACTCCCTCCACCAGCTACCTAATGTCTTACTTGTCACTCCCTCCACCAGCCACCTAATGCCTTACTTGTCACTCCACCAGCTACCTAATGCCTTACTTGTCACTGCCTCCACCAGCTACCTAATGCCTTACTTGTCACTCCCTCCACCAGCTACCTAATGTCTTACTTGTCACTCCACCAGCTACCTAATGTCTTACTTGTCACTCACTCCATCAGCTACCTAATGTCTTACTTGTCACTCCACCAGCTACCTAATGTCTTACTTGTCACTCCACAAGCTACCTAATGCCTTACTTGTCACTCCCTCCACCAGCTACCTAATGTCTTACTTGTCACTCCCTCCATCAGCTACCTAATGTCTTACTTATCACTCCCTCCACCAGCTACCTAATGTCTTACTTGTCACTCCCTCCACCAGCTACCTAATGCCTTACTTGTCACTCCACCAGCTACCTAATGCCTTACTTGTCACTCCCTCCACCAGCTACCTAATGTCTTACTTGTCACTCCCTCCACCAGCTACCTAATGCCTTACTTGTCACTCCCTCCACCAGCTACCTAATGTCTTACTTGTCACTCCCTCCATCAGCTACCTAATGTCTTACTTGTCACTCCCTCCACCAGCTACCTAATGTCTTACTTGTCACTCCACCAGCTACCTAATGTCTTACTTGTCACTCCCTCCACCAGCTACCTAATGCCTTACTTGTCACTCCCTCCACCAGCTACCTAATGCCTTACTTGTCACTCCCTCCACCAGCTACCTAATGCCTTACTTGTCACCCCCACCACCAGCTACCTAATGTCTTACTTGTCACCTCACCAGCTACCTAATGTCTTACTTGTCACTCCCTCCATCAGCTACCTAATGTCTTACTTGTCACCCCCTCCACCAGCTACCTAATGTCTTACTTGTCACCTCCTCCACCAGCTACCTAATGTCTTACTTGTCACTCCCTCCACCAGCTACCTAATGCCTTACTTGTCACTCCCTCCACCAGCTACCTAATGTCTTACTTGTCACTCACTCCACCAGCTACCTAATGTCTTACTTGTCACTCCCTCCACCAGCTACCTAATGCCTTACTTGTCACTCCCTCCACCAGCTACCTAATGTCTTACTTGTCACCCCCTCCACCAGCTACCTAATGTCTTACTTGTCACTCCCTCCACCAGCTACCTAATGTCTTACTTGTCACTCCACCAGCTACCTAATGTCTTACTTGTCACTCCCTCCACCGGCTACCTAATGTCTTACTTGTCACTCCACCAGCTACCTAATGTCTTACTTGTCACTCCCTCCACCAGCTACCTAATGTCTTACTTGTCACCCCCTCCACCAGCTACCTAATGCCTTACTTGTCACTCCCTCCACCAGCTACCTAATGTCTTACTTGTCACTCCCTCCACCAGCTACCTAATGTCTTACTTGTCACTCCCTCCACCAGCTACCTAATGCCTTAACTTGTCACTCCCTCCACCAGCTACCTAATGTCTTACTTGTCACCCCCTCCACCAGCTACCTAATGCCTTACTTGTCACTCCCTCCACCAGCTACCTAATGTCTTACTTGTCACTCCCTCCACCAGCTACCTAATGTCTTACTTGTCACTCCCTCCATCAGCTACCTAATGTCTTACTTGTCACTCCCACCACCAGCTACCTAATGCCTTACTTGTCACTCACTCCACCAGCTACCTAATGCCTTACTTGTCACTCCCACCACCAGCTACCTAATGCCTTACTTGTCACTCCCTCCACCAGCTACCTAATGTCTTACTTGTCACTCCCTCCACCAGCTACCTAATGCCTTAACTTGTCACTCCCTCCACCAGCTACCTAATGTCTTACTTGTCACTCCCTCCACCAGCTACCTAATGTCTTACTTGTCACTCCCTCCATCAGCTACCTAATGTCTTACTTGTCACGCCCTCCATCAGCTACCTAATGTCTTACTTGTCACTCCCTCCACGAGGCTACCTAATGTCTTACTTGTCACTCCCTCCACCAGCTACCTAATGTCTTACTTGTCACTCCACCAGCTACCTAATGTCTTACTTGTCACTCCCTCCACGAGGCTACCTAATGTCTTACTTGTCACTCCCTCCACCAGCTACCTAATGTCTTACTTGTCACTCCCTCCACCAGCTACCTAATGCCTTACTTGTCACTCCACCAGCTACCTAATGTCTTACTTGTCACTCCCTCCACCAGCTACCTAATGCCTTACTTGTCACTCCCTCCACCAGCTACCTAATGTCTTACTTGTCACTCCCTCCACCAGCTACCTAATGTCTTACTTGTCACTCACTCCACCAGCTACCTAATGTCTTACTTGTCACTCCCTCCACCAGCTACCTAATGTCTTACTTGTCACTCCCTCCACCAGCTACCTAATGTCTTACTTGTCACTCCCTCCAGCTACCTAAGGTCTTACTTGTCACTCCCTCCACCAGCTACCTAATGTCTTACTTGTCACTCCACCAGCTACCTAATGCCTTACTTGTCACTCTCTCCATCAGCTACCTAATGCCTTACTTGTCACTCCCTCCACCAGCCACCTAATGCCTTACTTGTCACCTCACCAGCTACCTAATGTCTTACTTGTCACTCCCTCCACCAGCTACCTAATGTCTTACTTGTCACCCCCTCCATCAGCTACCTAATGTCTTACTTGTCACTCCCTCCACCAGCTACCTAATGTCTTACTTGTCACTCCACCAGCTACCTAATGTCTTACTTGTCACTCCCTCCACCAGCTACCTAATGTCTTACTTGTCACTCCCTCCACCAGCTACCTCCTAATGTCCTACTTGTCACTCCCTCCACGAGGCTACCAAATGTCTTACTTGTCACTCCACAAGCTACCTAATGTCTTACTTGTCACTCCTTCCATCAGCTACCTAATGCCTTACTTGTCACTCCCTCCATCAGCTACCTAATGCCTTACTTGTCACTCCCTCCACCAGCCACCTAATGCCTTACTTGTCACCTCACCAGCTACCTAATGTCTTACTTGTCACTCCCTCCATCAGCTACCTAATGTCTTACTTGTCACTCCCTCCACCAGCTACCTAATGTCTTACTTGTCACTCCCTCCACCAGCTACCTAATGTCTTACTTGTCACTCCCTCCACCAGCTACCTAATGTCTTACTTGTCACTCCCTCCATCAGCTACCTAATGTCTTACTTGTCACTCCCTCCATCAGCTACCTAATGTCTTACTTGTCACTCCACCAGCTACCTAATGCCTTACTTGTCACTCCTTCCATCAGCTACCTAATGTCTTACTTGTCACTCCCTCCACCAGCCACCTAATGCCTTACTTGTCATCTCACCAGCTACCTAATGTCTTACTTGTCACTCCCTCCATCAGCTACCTAATGTCTTACTTGTCACTCCCTCCACCAGCTACCTAATGTCTTACTTGTCACTCCCACCACCAGCTACCTAATGTCTTACTTGTCACTCCCTCCACCAGCTACCTAATGTCTTACTTGTCACTCTCTCCACCAGCTACCTAATGTCTTACTTGTCACCCACTCCACCAGCTACCTAATGTCTTACTTGTCACCTCCTCCACCAGCTACCTAATGTCTTACTTGTCACTCCCTCCACCAGCTACCTAATGTCTTACTTGTCACTCCCTCCACCAGCTACCTAATGTCTTACTTGTCACTCCCTCCACCAGCTACCTAATGTCTTACTTGTCACTCCACCAGCTACCTAATGTCTTACTTGTCACTCCCTCCACCAGCTACCTAATGTCTTACTTGTCACTCCCTCCATCAGCTACCTAATGTCTTACTTGTCACTCCCTCCACCAGCTACCTAATGTCTTACTTGTCACTCCCTCCAGCTACCTAAGGTCTTACTTGTCACTCCCTCCACCAGCTACCTAATGTCTTACTTGTCACTCCACCAGCTACCTAATGCCTTACTTGTCACTCTCTCCATCAGCTACCTAATGCCTTACTTGTCACTCCCTCCACCAGCTACCTAATGTCTTACTTGTCACCTCACCAGCTACCTAATGTCTTACTTGTCACTCCCTCCACCAGCTACCTAATGTCTTACTTGTCACTCCCTCCACCATCCACCTAATGTCTTACTTGTCACTCACTCCACCAGCTACCTAATGTCTTACTTGTCACTCCCTCCATCAGCTACCTAATGTCTTACTTGTCACCCCCTCCATCAGCTACCTAATGTCTTACTTGTCACTCCCTCCACCAGCTACCTAATGTCTTACTTGTCACTCCCACCACCAGCTACCTAATGCCTTACTTGTGACTCACTCCACCAGCTACCTAATGCTTACTTGTCACTCCCTCCACCAGCTACCTAATGCCTTACTTGTCACTCCCTCCACCAGCTACCTAATGCCTTACTTGTCACTCCCTCCATCAGCTACCTAATGTCTTACTTGTCACTCCACCAGCTACCTAATGTCTTACTTGTCACTCCCTCCACCAGTTACCTAATGTCTTACTTGTCACTCCCTCCACCAGCTACCTAATGTCTTACTTGTCACTCCCTCCACCAGCTACCTAATGTCTTACTTGTCACTCCCTCCACCAGCTACCTAATGTCTTACTTGTCACTCCCTCCACCAGTTACCTAATGCCTTACTTGTCACTCCCTCCACCAGCTACCTAATGTCTTACTTGTCACTCCCTCCACCAGCTACCTAATGTCTTACTTGTCACTCCACCAGCTACCTAATGTCTTACTTGTCACCTCCTCCACCAGCTACCTAATGTCTTACTTGTCACTCCCACCATTAGCTACCTAATGTCTTACTTGTCACTCCCTCCACCAGCTACCTAATGTCTTACTTGTCACTCCCTCCACCAGCTACCTAATGCCTTACTTGTCACTCCCTCAACCAGCTACTTAATGCCTTACTTGTCACCCCCTCCACCAGCTACCTAATGCCTTACTTGTCACTCCCTCCACCAGCTACCTAATGTCTTACTTGTCACTCCCTCCACCAGCTACCTAATGTCTTACTTGTCACTCCCTCCACCAGCTACCTAATGTCTTACTTGTCACTCCCTCCACCAGCTACCTAATGTCTTACTTGTCACTCCCTCCACCAGCTACCTAATGTCTTACTTGTCACTCCCTCCACCAGCTACCTAATGCCTTACTTGTCACTCCCTCCACCAGCTACCTAATGTCTTACTTGTCACTCCCTCCATCAGCTACCTAATGTCTTACTTGTCACTCCCTCCACCAGCTACCTAATGCCTTACTTGTCACTCCCTCCACCAGATGCCTTACTTGTCACTCCCTCCACCAGCTACCTAATGTCTTACTTGTCACTCCACCAGCTACCTAATGTCTTACTTGTCACCCCCTCCACCAGCTACCTAATGTCTTACTTGTCACTCCCTCCACCAGCTACCTAATGTCTTACTTCTCACTCCCGCCACCAGCTACCTAATGTCTTACTTGTCACTCCACCAGCTACCTAATGTCTTACTGGTCACCCCCTCCACCAGCTACCTAATGTCTTACTTGTCACTCCCTCCACCAGCTACCTAATGTCTTACTTGTCACTCCACCAGCTACCTAATGTCTTACTTGTCACTCCCTCCACCAGCTACCTAATGTCTTACTTGTCACTCCCTCCACCAGCTACCTAATGTCTTACTTGTCACTCCACCAGCTACCTAATGTCTTACTTGTCACTCCACCAGCTACCTAATGTCTTACTTGTCACTCCCTCCACCAGCTACCTAATGTCTTACTTGTCACTCCCTCCACCAGCTACCTAATGCCTTACTTGTCACTCCCTCCACCAGCTACCTAATGTCTTACTTGTCACTCCACCAGCTACCTAATGTCTTACTGGTCACCCCCTCCACCAGCTACCTAATGTCTTACTTGTCACTCCACCAGCTACCTAATGTCTTACTTGTCACTCCCTCCACCAGCTACCTAATGTCTTACTTGTCACTCCCTCCACCAGCTACCTAATGCCTTACTTGTCACCTCCTCCACCAGCTACCTAATGTCTTACTTGTCACCTCCTCCACCAGCTACCTAATGTCTTACTTGTCACTCCCTCCACCAGCTACCTAATGTCTTACTTGTCACTCCCTCCACCAGCTACCTAATGTCTTACTTGTCACTCCCTCCACCAGCTACCTAATGTCTTACTTGTCACTCCACCAGCTACCTAATGTCTTACTTGTCACTCCCTCCACCAGCTACCTAATGTCTTACTTGTCACTCCCACCACCAGCTACCTAATGTCTTACTTGTCACTCCCTCCACCAGCTACCTAATGTCTTACTTGTCACTCCCTCCATCAGCTACCTAATGCCTTACTTGTCACTCCCTCCACCAGCTACCTAATGTCTTACTTGTCACTCCCTCCACCAGCTACCTAATGTCTTACTTGTCACTCCCTCTACCAGCTACCTAATGTCTTACTTGTCACTCCCTCCACCAGCTACCTAATGCCTTACTTGTCACTCCCTCCACCAGCTACCTAATGTCTTACTTGTCACTCCCTCCACCAGCTACCTAATGTCTTACTTGTCACTCCCTCCACCAGCTACCTAATGTCTTACTTGTCACTCCCTCCACCAGCTACCTAATGTCTTACTTGTCACTCCCTCCACCAGCTACCTAATGTCTTACTTGTCACTCCCTCCATCAGCTACCTAATGTCTTACTTGTCACTCCCTCCATCAGCTACCTAATGTCTTACTTGTCACTCCACCAGCTACCTAATGCCTTACTTGTCACTCCTTCCATCAGCTACCTAATGTCTTACTTGTCATCTCACCAGCTACCTAATGTCTTACTTGTCACTCCCTCCATCAGCTACCTAATGTCTTACTTGTCACTCCCTCCACCAGCTACCTAATGTCTTACTTGTCACTCCCACCACCAGCTACCTAATGTCTTACTTGTCACTCCCTCCACCAGCTACCTAATGTCTTACTTGTCATTCCCTCCACCAGCCACCTAATGCCTTACTTGTCACTCCCTCCACCAGCTACCTAATGCCTTACTTGTCACTCCCTCCACCAGCTACCTAATGTCTTACTTGTCACTCCACCAGCTACCTAATGTCTTACTTGTCACTCCCTCCACCAGCTACCTAATGCCTTACTTGTCACTCCCTCCACCAGCTACCTAATGTCTTACTTGTCACTCCCTCCACCAGCTACCTAATGTCTTACTTGTCACTCCACCAGCTACCTAATGTCTTACTTGTCACCTCCTCCACCAGCTACCTAATGTCTTACTTGTCACTCCCACCATTAGCTACCTAATGTCTTACTTGTCACCCCCTCCACCAGCTACCTAATGCCTTACTTGTCACTCCACCAGCTACCTAATGTCTTACTTGTCACTCCCTCCATCAGCTACCTAATGTCTTACTTGTCACTCCCTCCACCAGCTACCTAATGTCTTACTTGTCACTCCCTCCACCAGCTACCTAATGTCTTACTTGTCACTCTCTCCACCAGCTACCTAATGCCTTACTTGTCACTCCCTCCACCAGCTACCTAATGTCTTACTTGTCACTCCCTCCATCAGCTACCTAATGCCTTACTTGTCACTCCCTCCACCAGCTACCTAATGTCTTACTTGTCACTCTCTCCACCAGCTACCTAATGTCTTACTTGTCACTCTCTCCACCAGCTACCTAATGTCTTACTTGTCACTCCCTCCACCAGCTACCTAATGTCTTACTTGTCACTCCCTCCACCAGCTACCTAATGCCTTACTTGTCACTCCCTCCACCAGCTACCTAATGCCTTACTTGTCACTCCCTCCACCAGCTACCTAATGTCTTACTTGTCACTCCACCAGCTACCTAATGTCTTACTTGTCACTCCCTCCACCAGCTATGTCACTCCCTCCACCAGCTACCTAATGTCTTACTTCTCACCCCCTCCACCAGCTACCTAATGTCTTACTTGTCACTCCCTCCACCAGCTACCTAATGTCTTACTTGTCACTCCCACCATCAGCTACCTAATGCCTTACTTGTCACTCCCTCCACCAGCTACCTAATGTCTTACTTGTCACTCCCACCATCAGCTACCTAATGCCTTACTTGTCACTCCCTCCACCAGCTACCTAATGTCTTACTTGTCACTCCCTCCACCAGCTACCTAATGTCTTACTTGTCACTCCCTCCACCAGCTACCTAATGTCTTACTTGTCACTCCCTCCACCACCTACCTAATGTCTTACTTGTCACCACCTCCACCAGCTACCTAATGTCTTACTTGTCACTCCCTCCACCAGCTACCTAATGTCTTACTTGTCACCAGCTACCTAATGCCTTACTTGTCACTCCCTCCACCAGCTACCTAATGTCTTATTGTCACTCCCTCCACCAGCTACCTAATGCCTTACTTGTCACTCCCTCCACCAGCTACCTAATGTCTTACTTGTCACTCTCTCCACCAGCTACCTAATGTCTTACTTGTCACTCTCTCCACCAGCTACCTAATGTCTTACTTGTCACTCCCTCCACCAGCTACCTAATGTCTTACTTCTCACCCCCTCCACCAGCTACCTAATGTCTTACTTGTCACTCCCTCCACCAGCTACCTAATGTCTTACTTGTCACTCCCACCATCAGCTACCTAATGCCTTACTTGTCACTCCCTCCACCAGCTACCTAATGTCTTACTGGTCACCCCCTCCACCAGCTACCTAATGTCTTACTTGTCACTCCACCAGCTACCTAATGTCTTACTTGTCACTCCCTCCACCAGCTACCTAATGTCTTACTTGTCACTCCCTCCACCAGCTACCTAATGTCTTACTTGTCACTCCCTCCACCAGCTACCTAATGTCTTACTTGTCACTCCCTCCACCAGCTACCTAATGCCTTACTTGTCACTCCACCAGCTACCTAATGTCTTACTTGTCACTCCCTCCACCAGCTACCTAATGTCTTACTTGTCACTCCACCAGCTACCTAATGTCTTACTTGTCACTCCCTCCACCAGCTACCTAATGTCTTACTTGTCACTCCCTCCATCAGCTACCTAATGTCTTACTTGTCACTCCCTCCACCAGCTACCTAATGTCTTACTTGTCACTCCCTCCAGCTACCTAAGGTCTTACTTGTCACTCCCTCCACCAGCTACCTAATGTCTTACTTGTCACTCCACCAGCTACCTAATGCCTTACTTGTCACTCTCTCCATCAGCTACCTAATGCCTTACTTGTCACTCCCTCCACCAGCTACCTAATGTCTTACTTGTCACCTCACCAGCTACCTAATGTCTTACTTGTCACTCCCTCCACCAGCTACCTAATGTCTTACTTGTCACTCCCTCCACCATCCACCTAATGTCTTACTTGTCACTCACTCCACCAGCTACCTAATGTCTTACTTGTCACTCCCTCCATCAGCTACCTAATGTCTTACTTGTCACCCCCTCCATCAGCTACCTAATGTCTTACTTGTCACTCCCTCCACCAGCTACCTAATGTCTTACTTGTCACTCCCACCACCAGCTACCTAATGCCTTACTTGTGACTCACTCCACCAGCTACCTAATGCTTACTTGTCACTCCCTCCACCAGCTACCTAATGCCTTACTTGTCACTCCCTCCACCAGCTACCTAATGCCTTACTTGTCACTCCCTCCATCAGCTACCTAATGTCTTACTTGTCACTCCACCAGCTACCTAATGTCTTACTTGTCACTCCCTCCACCAGTTACCTAATGTCTTACTTGTCACTCCCTCCACCAGCTACCTAATGTCTTACTTGTCACTCCCTCCACCAGCTACCTAATGTCTTACTTGTCACTCCCTCCACCAGCTACCTAATGTCTTACTTGTCACTCCCTCCACCAGTTACCTAATGCCTTACTTGTCACTCCCTCCACCAGCTACCTAATGTCTTACTTGTCACTCCCTCCACCAGCTACCTAATGTCTTACTTGTCACTCCACCAGCTACCTAATGTCTTACTTGTCACCTCCTCCACCAGCTACCTAATGTCTTACTTGTCACTCCCACCATTAGCTACCTAATGTCTTACTTGTCACTCCCTCCACCAGCTACCTAATGTCTTACTTGTCACTCCCTCCACCAGCTACCTAATGCCTTACTTGTCACTCCCTCAACCAGCTACTTAATGCCTTACTTGTCACCCCCTCCACCAGCTACCTAATGCCTTACTTGTCACTCCCTCCACCAGCTACCTAATGTCTTACTTGTCACTCCCTCCACCAGCTACCTAATGTCTTACTTGTCACTCCCTCCACCAGCTACCTAATGTCTTACTTGTCACTCCCTCCACCAGCTACCTAATGTCTTACTTGTCACTCCCTCCACCAGCTACCTAATGCCTTACTTGTCACTCCCTCCATCAGCTACCTAATGTCTTACTTGTCACTCCCTCCACCAGCTACCTAATGCCTTACTTGTCACTCCCTCCACCAGATGCCTTACTTGTCACTCCCTCCACCAGCTACCTAATGTCTTACTTGTCACTCCACCAGCTACCTAATGTCTTACTTGTCACCCCCTCCACCAGCTACCTAATGTCTTACTTGTCACTCCCTCCACCAGCTACCTAATGTCTTACTTCTCACTCCCGCCACCAGCTACCTAATGTCTTACTTGTCACTCCACCAGCTACCTAATGTCTTACTGGTCACCCCCTCCACCAGCTACCTAATGTCTTACTTGTCACTCCCTCCACCAGCTACCTAATGTCTTACTTGTCACTCCACCAGCTACCTAATGTCTTACTTGTCACTCCCTCCACCAGCTACCTAATGTCTTACTTCTCACTCCCTCCACCAGCTACCTAATGTCTTACTTGTCACTCCACCAGCTACCTAATGTCTTACTGGTCACCCCCTCCACCAGCTACCTAATGTCTTACTTGTCACTCCCTCCACCAGCTACCTAATGTCTTACTTGTCACTCCACCAGCTACCTAATGTCTTACTTGTCACTCCACCAGCTACCTAATGTCTTACTTGTCACTCCCTCCACCAGCTACCTAATGTCTTACTTGTCACTCCCTCCACCAGCTACCTAATGCCTTACTTGTCACTCCCTCCACCAGCTACCTAATGTCTTACTTGTCACTCCACCAGCTACCTAATGTCTTACTGGTCACCCCCTCCACCAGCTACCTAATGTCTTACTTGTCACTCCACCAGCTACCTAATGTCTTACTTGTCACTCCCTCCACCAGCTACCTAATGTCTTACTTGTCACTCCCTCCACCAGCTACCTAATGCCTTACTTGTCACCTCCTCCACCAGCTACCTAATGTCTTACTTGTCACCTCCTCCACCAGCTACCTAATGTCTTACTTGTCACTCCCTCCACCAGCTACCTAATGTCTTACTTGTCACTCCCTCCACCAGCTACCTAATGTCTTACTTGTCACTCCCTCCACCAGCTACCTAATGTCTTACTTGTCACTCCCTCCATCAGCTACCTAATGTCTTA
Organism: Cladorhizidae sp. MBARI D1340-BT2; assembly: GCA_028752905.1. Classification (NCBI taxonomy): domain Eukaryota; kingdom Metazoa; phylum Porifera; class Demospongiae; order Poecilosclerida; family Cladorhizidae; species Cladorhizidae sp. MBARI D1340-BT2. The sequence continues at coordinate 10,377,618 of JAQNBH010000015.1, forward strand.
CTTGTCACTCCACCAGCTACCTAATGTCTTACTTGTCACTCCCTCCACCAGCTACCTAATGTCTTACTTGTCACTCCACCAGCTACCTAATGTCTTACTTGTCACTCCCTCCACCAGCTACCTAATGTCTTACTTGTCACTCCCTCCACCAGCTACCTAATGTCTTACTTGTCACTCCCTCCACCAGCTACCTAATGTCTTACTTGTCACTCCCTCCACCAGCTACCTAATGCCTTACTTGTCACCCCCTCCACCAGCTACCTAATGTCTTACTTGTCACTCCCTCCAGCTACCTAAGGTCTTACTTGTCACTCCCTCCACCAGCTACCTAATGTCTTACTTGTCACTCCACCAGCTACCTAATGCCTTACTTGTCACTCTCTCCATCAGCTACCTAATGCCTTACTTGTCACTCCCTCCACCAGCCACCTAATGCCTTACTTGTCACCTCACCAGCTACCTAATGTCTTACTTGTCACTCCCGTCACTCCCTCCACCAGCTACCTAATGTCTTACTTGTCACCCCCTCCACCATCCACCTAATGTCTTACTTGTCACTCACTCCACCAGCTACCTAATGTCTTACTTGTCACTCCCTCCATCAGCTACCTAATGTCTTACTTGTCACCCCCTCCATCAGCTACCTAATGCCTTACTTGTCACTCCCTCCACCAGCTACCTAATGTCTTACTTGTCACTCCCTCCACCAGCTACCTAATGTCTTACTTGTCACTCCCACCACCAGCTACCTAATGCCTTACTTGTGACTCACTCCACCAGCTACCTAATGCCTTACTTGTCACTCCCTCCACCAGCTACCTAATGCCTTACTTGTCACTCCCTCCACCAGCTACCTAATGCCTTACTTGTCACTCCCTCCATCAGCTACCTAATGTCTTACTTGTCACTCCACCAGCTACCTAATGTCTTACTTGTCACTCCCTCCACCAGCTACCTAATGTCTTACTTGTCACTCCCTCCACCAGCTACCTAATGTCTTACTTGTCACTCCCTCCACCAGCTACCTAATGTCTTACTTGTGACTCACTCCACCAGCTACCTAATGCCTTACTTGTCACTCCCTCCACCAGCTACCTAATGCCTTACTTGTCACTCCCTCCACCAGCTACCTAATGCCTTACTTGTCACTCCCTCCATCAGCTACCTAATGTCTTACTTGTCACTCCACCAGCTACCTAATGTCTTACTTGTCACTCCCTCCACCAGCTACCTAATGTCTTACTTGTCACTCCCTCCACCAGCTACCTAATGTCTTACTTGTCACTCCACCAGCTACCTAATGTCTTACTTGTCACTCCCTCCAGCTACCTAATGTCTTACTTGTCACTCCCTCCACCAGCTACCTAATGTCCTACTTGTCACTCCCTCCACGAGGCTACCTAATGTCTTACTTGTCACTCCCTCCACCAGCTACCTAATGTCCTACTTGTCACTCCCTCCACGAGGCTACCTAATGTCTTACTTGTCACTCCACCAGCTACCTAATGCCTTACTTGTCACTCCCTCCATCAGCTACCTAATGCCTTACTTGTCACTCCCTCCACCAGCCACCTAATGCCTTACTTGTCACCTCACCAGCTACCTAATGTCTTACTTGTCACTCCCTCCATCAGCTACCTAATGTCTTACTTGTCACTCCCTCCACCAGCTACCTAATGTCTTACTTGTCACTCCCACCACCAGCTACCTAATGTCTTACTTGTCACTCCCTCCACCAGCTACATAATGTCTTACTTGTCACTCCCTCCACCAGCTACCTAATGTCTTACTTGTCACTCCCTCCACCAGCTACCTAATGTCTTACTTGTCACTCCCTCCACCAGCTACATAATGTCTTACTTGTCATTCCCTCCACCAGCTACCTAATGCCATACTTGTCACTCCCTCCACCAGCTACCTAATGCCTTACTTGTCACTCCCTCCACCAGCCACCTAATGTCTTACTTGTCACTCCCTCCACCAGCTACCTAATGTCTTACTTGTCACTCCACCAGCTACCTAATGTCTTACTTGTCACCTCCTCCACCAGCTACCTAATGTCTTACTTGTCACTCCCTCCACCAGCTACCTAATGTCTTACTTGTCACTCCCACCATTAGCTACCTAATGTCTTACTTGTCACCCCCTCCACCAGCTACCTAATGCCTTACTTGTCACTCCCTCCACCAGCTACCTAATGTCTTACTTGTCACTCCCTCCACCAGCTACCTAATGCCTTACTTGTCACTCCCTCCACCAGCTACCTAATGTCTTACTTGTCACTCCCTCCACCAGCCACCTAATGCCTTACTTGTCACCTCACCAGCTACCTAATGTCTTACTTGTCACTCCCTCCACCAGCTACCTAATGCCTTACTTGTCACTCCTCCACCAGCTACCTAATGCCTTAACTTGTCACTCCCTCCACCAGCTACCTAATGCCTTACTTGTCACTCCCTCCACCAGCTACCTAATGTCTTACTTGTCACTCCCTCCACCAGCTACCTAATGTCTTACTTGTCACTCCCTCCACCAGCTACCTAATGTCTTACTTGTCACTCCCTCCACCACCTACCTAATGTCTTACTTGTCACCACCTCCACCAGCTACCTAATGTCTTACTTGTCACTCCCTCCACCAGCTACCTAAGTAATGTCTTACTTGTCACTCTCTCCACCAGCTACCTAATGTCTTACTTGTCACCAGCTACCTAATGCCTTACTTGTCACTCCCTCCACCAGCTACCTAATGTCTTACTTGTCACTCCCTCCATCAGCTACCTAATGTCTTACTTATCACTCCCTCCACCAGCTACCTAATGCCTTACTTGTCACTCCACCAGCTACCTAATGTCTTACTTGTCACTCCCTCCATCAGCTACCTAATGTCTTACTTATCACTCCCTCCACCAGCTACCTAATGTCTTACTTGTCACTCCCTCCACCAGCTACCTAATGCCTTACTTGTCACTCCCTCCACCAGCTACCTAATGTCTTACTTGTCACTCCACCAGCTACCTAATGTCTTACTTGTCACTCCCACCACCAGCTACCTAATGTCTTACTTGTCACTCCACCAGCTACCTAATGCCTTACTTGTCACTCACACCACCAGCTACCTAATGTCTTACTTGTCACTCACTCCACCAGCTACCTAATGCCTTACTTGTCACTCCCTCCACCAGCTACCTAATGCCTTACTTGTCACTCACACCACCAGCTACCTAATGTCTTACTTGTCACTCACTCCACCAGCTACCTAATGTCTTACTTGTCACTCCCACCATTAGCTACCTAATGCCTTACTTGTCACTCCCTCCACCAGCTACCTAATGCCTTACTTGTCACCCCCTCCACCAGCTACCTAATGCCTTACTTGTCACTCTCTCCACCAGCTACCTAATGTCTTACTTGTCACTCCCTCCATCAGCTACCTAATGTCTTACTTGTCACTCCCTCCACCAGCTACCTAATGTCTTACTTGTCACTCCCTCCACCAGCTACCTAATGCCTTACTTGTCACTCCCTCCACCAGCTACCTAATGTCTTACTTGTCACTCCCTCCACCAGCTACCTAATGTCTTACTTGTCACTCCCTCCACCAGCTACCTAATGTCTTACTTGTCACTCCCTCCACCAGCTACCTAATGCCTTACTTGTCACTCCCTCCACCAGCTACCTAATGTCTTACTTGTCACTCTCTCCACCAGCTACCTAATGTCTTACTTGTCACTCCCTCCACCAGCTACCTAATGCCTTACTTGTCACTCCCTCCACCAGCTACCTAAACTTGTCACTCCCTCCACCAGCTACCTAATGTCTTACTTGTCACTCCCTCCACCAGCTACGTACCTAATGTCTTACTTGTCACCCCCTCCACCAGCTACCTAATGTCTTACTTGTCACTCCCTCAACCAGCTACCTAATGTCTTACTTGTCACTCCCTCCACTTGCAATAACTCGGTCGTTGAACTTCATACACGTCACTTCACCTGGAACCATGTAGGCGTGGCCATATGAGCACAGTGCAAATCATAGTAGCATGATGACTATGAATTTTCAAATGCCATAGAACCAGAAATGTTGCCGGATAATTAAACACGGCCATTGGTGGTAACGACCATATTTGCTTGCAAACAAAACACAATACTTACCATATGTATAATGAGCATCAGTGATGGAAAGTAGTACACGCCAACATTTTACGTGGCTTTCTAAAATTTCTTATTTCTGCTCGCATAAAGTTGAGAGATTAGCGCCAATGCTCTTGTTAAAAGTAAATAGGAAGTGGTCTCTCGCATTCGAAACTACCTGCTTGGTCTTGCCGTGAGATTTGGTCACACCCACTTTACCGCCAAGTTTTAATATCATTGATGCCAGAATCATCCAATATTTGACCTTCAACATTTCTGGCTACGGCAGTCAGCCATAGCCACACCCCTCACTTAGAAAGGACAATCTGAGCCCAGTGCTAAAGCCAAATGTGTCCTACAACACACACAGACATTGCTGTGAGTGTCCTATAGATTGCTTTGGTAACATCAGACACTTTGCTAGTGTAGGACGAGACTAAATCTTCACTCCAGCGAGGAATTACACATTCATGAATAGACAGCACCCAGGCAGGCAATGACACACTCTTTGCCATTGCTATAACAAGGGGAAAAGTCACTAGCACTAATACTGTGCATGCATAGGCCCAGCATTAATACTGTGCTTGCATAGGCCCAGCATTAATACTGTGCATGCATAGGCCCAGCATTAATACTGTGCATGCATAGGCCCAGCATTAATACTGTGCATGCATAGGCCCAGCATTAATACTGTGCATGCATAGGCCCAGCATTAATACTGTGCATGCATAGGCCCAGCATTAATACTGTGCATGCATAGGCCCAGCATTAATACTGTGTATGCATAGGCTCAGTATTAATACTGTACATGCATAGGCCCAGCATTAATACTGTGCATGCATAGGCCCAGCATTAATACTGTGCATGCATAGGCCCAGCATTAATACTGTGCATGCATAGGCCCAGCATTAATACTGTGTGCATGCATAGGCCCAGCATTAATACTGTGTATGCATAGGCTCAGCATTAATACTGTGTGCATGCATAGGCCCAGCATTAATACTGTACATGCATAGGCCCAGCACTAATACTGTGCATGCATAGGCTCAGTATTAATACTGTACATGCATAGGCCCAGCATTAATACTGTGTGCATGCATAGGCCCAGCATTAATACTGTGTATGCATAGGCCCAGCATTAATACTGTGCATGCATAGGCCCAGCATTAATACTGTACATGCATAGGCCCAGCACTAATACTGTGTATGCATAGGCCTAGTACTAATACTGTTCATGCATAGGCCCAGCATTAATACTGTGCATGCATAGGCCTACTGACTTGCCTATAGATCAGTAATGAGTTTAAAATGGGTAGTGCTTGAATAAGGATATTATTTTGTTAAACTCATTTCGCTGTGTTTTTGTTTTTTGTTGACAAGCAAATTCAAACTAGCTTCCATAACTATTTTTAGGGATGAGGGGAGGGGCTATGCCTGATCTTACAAAGCAACCTCTAAATCATAAAACAACAACAACAACAACAACAACAAGTTTGTAGACACATCTTCTCTCAGGTGGTGCCACCTACTATAAAGGTCGGTTCATAATACGCCACTCATACTAGTGCCGCAAACGATGCGCCAATTTAGTGATATTGTGAAGATGAAGTCGCGTTGTGTCGCTCTACACATGGTGGTGTGCTTTATTTGTGTTTTGGGGGGAGAAGTTTCTCACGTTGGAAGGTTAATAGAGGCCGAGAGGAACTACTTAGTGTGTGGCTGTATCTGACAAGTCAAGTAGAGGTTGATAGCATTAATTAATAGGTGTGGTTTCATAATTGGTGAAGTGATGCAACCAGGCAGATATTGTGAACTGCTCGAAGCAAGGCAATGTGACCTGAAGTGAAGCAATGCGACCTGAAGCGAGGGATTGCGACCTGAAGTGAGGCAATGCGACCTGAAGTGAGGCAATATGACCTGAAGTGAGACAGTGCGACCTAAAGCGCGGCAATGTGACCTGAAGCGAGGCAATGCGACCTGAAGCGAGGCAATGTGACCTAAGTGAGGCAACGTGACCTGAAGCAAGGCAATGTGACCTGAAGCGAGGCAATGCGACCTGAAGCGAGGCAATGCGACCTGAAGCGAGGCAATGTGACTGAAGCGAGGCAATGTGACCTGAAGCGAGGCTTTGCCTTGCATCATATTGTGAACCAGCCTAAGACACATGCTGAGTGATGTTTACTACATGTAGAGTATACATATATAGGAAGTACATACACCCTCCACGTAGCACACACCCACTGTGCTCTTTTCAGTGATCTAGATTAGACAGGGTACATCTAGCAAGTGCCAGTGCATCGATTTTGTCGAAATTGTACGCGGAGCTGATGAGAAGGATAGAGATGACAACCAATTTACAGGCTTGGATGGAACTGGTCGATGACTTGGACGTTTTAGAGAGAACCTGAGGACAAATAGCTAGAGTAGAGGCAGCAGATGCACATTCAAACAGCCAGCACATCCCTGCCTAGAGCTACCGCAACTTGGCTAACTTGGTTGCAAATGATCACGCCAATGCAAGTGATGCAATTGTGCATCACTTGGAATAAACAATGCAAGTTACATGCAAGCACTGCCCCGGTTTAAAGGATGGTTTAGAGGGGTGCCAACTGTGTACCATACGGTATGTACCTTCATGAGCAGCTGATATGATGGTGAGCACCTCCCAGTTGGCAGTGTTCCACACGCGTAAGGTACCGTCATAAGATCCCGTCACTCTGAGGGAAAGATCAAGACAACAACAACAAACCAAACTAAATATAGAAAGATATATCAAGAGAGAGATGGATAACACGATGACTTTACCTCACCTCCACGCCCTCCACAACTACACCTCAGTGCAGTGCACTCCCACACTCCCACACACACAGCCCTAGTGCCACACCACAGAGAGGCAGGTGATGATTCGATGAATATGACCAGCAAGAAGACGAGACTCTAGTGAGTCTAGTCCATGGCTACTGGCACTTCACACACTATCTGCTACCAGCCAAGCCTTGCAGTGTGGGCAGCAGGCACTGCACTGGCTGCTACCAGCCAAGCCATGCAGTGGTGACAGCAGGCACTGCTACCAGCCAAGCCATGCAGTGGTGGGCAGCAGGCACTGCACTGGCTGCTACCAGCCCAGCCTTGCAGTGGTGGGCAGCAGGCACTACACTGGCTGCTACCAGCCAAGCCATGCAGTGGTGACAGCAGGCACTGCACTGGCTGCTACCAGCCCAGCCTTGCAGTGGTGGGCAGCAGGCACTGCACTGGCTGCTACCAGCCAAGCCATGCAGTGGTGGGCAGCAGGCACTGCACTGGCTGCTACCAGCCCAGCCTTGCAGTGGTGGGCAGCAGGCACTACACTGGCTGCTACCAGCCAAGCCATGCAGTGGTGACAGCAGGCACTGCACTGGCTGCTACCAGCCCAGCCTTGCAGTGGTGGGCAGCAGGCACTACACTGGCTGCTACCAGCCAAGCCATGCAGTGGTGACAGCAGGCACTGCACTGGCTGCTACCAGCCCAGCCTTGCAGTGGTGGGCAGCAGGCACTGCACTGGCTGCTACCAGCCAAGCCTTGCAGTGGTGGGCAGCAGGCACTGCACTGACTGCTACCAGCCAAGCCTTGCAGCAGATGCAATCCTCCGAGCCATTCTGCTTATAGATTCATACTTTGAAAAGACTATCTATATATAATAATACGCCTTGTCTGTCAGTCAGTCTGTTAGTTAGTGTGTCTCACGCCTATATGCACGCCCAGATCAAAAATTTACTTCTTCGGGGGGGGGGGGGGGGGGGGATCCTAGAAAACTGATCTGTGTCACAATTATATGCATGCTCCCCAATGCAGAATCCTGGAGAGAGTACAGAATGGCTACTCCGCGAGCTGCACAGCTGAACAACAACTATACAGCGTGTGTAACAGAAAGCAGGAGAGCTGCAGAAGAGAGACGGAGAAAGAGAAGGGATGCAGCAAGTGAGACTCTGCGAGAACCTACACTGGCAAAGACGATGGGAGTGGAGAGTTGTACCAACAGAGAATCTGAGGATCTACCCGAGTGCAAATGGAGAAGAAATTTCAGTGGGTGCAAGGGATGAGGAGAAAGCATCCAATACCAGAAATTGTGGATCTTGGATGCATAAAACATCCAGTTAACTGCTTATGGACAAGTAAATTGCATTGTACAAAGTTTTATTTCTGATAAAAACAGTTTCAGTATGTGTGGGCTTTACCATGTGTGTGGGCCTTACCATATGTGTGGGTTTTACCATGTGTGTGGGCTTTACCATGATTGCTCCTCCTTCTCCAAGGAATAATAAATATAAAAAAATTATAAATAAATGAAAAGAAAAAGAAAAAAGTCGACAGCAATTTTATATACCTATCTAAATATATATTATATATTATATATACATACGTACATATACATATATATATATACATACTTAGCGAGATGACTTGTTCTGATGAGCAATGGTCAATGTTGGTGACCAAGCATTGCTTGGATAACACAGCTGATCTTTTATTTATATCAAGTAACCATGTCTAATGTATGCATGTAAACATGTCTAATACATGCATGTAACCATGTCTAATGTATGCATGTGAACATGTCTAATACATGCATGTAACCATGTCTAATGTATGCATGTGAACAAGTCTAATGCATGCATGTAACCATGTCTAATATATGCATGTAACCATGTCTAATATATGCATGTAACCATGTCTAATATATGCATGCAACCATGTCTAATATATGCATGTAACCATGTCTAATACATGCATGTAGCCATGTCTAATATATGCATGTAACCATGTCTAATATATGCATGTAACCATGTCTAATATATGCATGTAACCATGTCTAATATATGCATGTAACCATGTCTAATATATGCATGTAACCATGTCTAATACATGCATGTAACCATGTCTAATATATGCATGTAACCATGTCTAATATATGCATGTAACCATGTCTAATACATGCATGTAACCATGTCTAATATATGCATGTAACCATGTCTAATATATGCATGTAACCATGTCTAATGTATGCATGTAATCTTGTCTAATGTATGCATGTAACCATGTCTAATATATGCATGTAACCATGTTTAATATATGCATGTAACCATGTCTAATATATGCATGTAACCATGTCTAATACATGCATGTAACCATGTCTAATATATGCATGTAACCATGTCTAATATATGCATGTAACCATGTCTAATATATGCATGTAACCATGTCTAATATATGCATGTAACCATGTCTAATATATGCATGTAACCATGTCTAATATATGCATGTAACCATGTCTAATATATGCATGTAATCATGTCTAATATATGCATGTAACCATGTCTAATATATGCATGTAACCATGTCTAATATATGCATGTAACCATGTCTAATATATGCATGTAATCATGTCTAATATATGCATGTAACCATGTCTAATATATGCATGTAACCATGTCTAATACATGCATGTAACCATGTCTAATATATGCATGGAACCATGTCTAATATATGCATGTAACCATGTCTAATATATGCATGTAACCATGTCTAATATATGCATGTAACCATGTCTAATATATGCATGTAATCATGTCTAATATATGCATGTAACCATGTCTAATACATGCATGTAACCATGTCTAATACATGCATGTAACCATGTCTAATATATGCATGTAACCATGTCTAATACATGCATGTAACCATGTCTAATATATGCATGTAACCATGTCTAATATATGCATGTAACCATGTCTAATACATGCATGTAACCATGTCTAATATATGCATGTAACCATGTCTAATATATGCATGTAACCATGTCTAATATATGCATGTAACCATGTCTAATATATGCATGTAACCATGTCTAATATATGCATGTAACCATGTCTAATACATGCATGTAACCATGCATTGTTTTTTTATCTTCAAAATTTTGGTAATGATCTTCACATTTATATGGTTTGACGCTAAGTAACCATAATTTTCTTCAACTTGTCAAATTCCTCCCTGGGATGAGGTCAACGGATGTTCATCAGTACTTCAATGGCGAAGATGGCTAGATTAAAACAGCCGGTTTTTTAATAAATGGGCGGGTTATAATGATATTCATAGTCATGCAGTTTGTTTCTAAGCAACTAAAATTGTTCGTAGTCTCATCAGCTGTGCATAATCCGAACTTCAGTGGGAAGTGGCCAACCGGCTGGCAGGAAAAACAGTTTTAGTTATCTTTTTTACTTCCTGAGATTAACAGATAAACGGATATATGTGGTTTGTCTAATTGGCAATTATATCAAAAACAGTTTCAGTGTGTGGGGAGCTTTACCATTTGCTCCTTCTGCTTTGAGGAACTGAGAATAAAATAAAAATATATTAAAAAAAGGAAAAAAAGGAAAAGCCGACCACAATTTATAAAAATATATACATACATATATACATATACATACATATCTATACATACATATGTCTGGAAATAGGGTAACTCAAGTCAATTTATATTTGTTACGGGGAGAACACGTGGTGAATACCTAGCTACCGGTAGCCAACATGGTAGCAACATGGTAGCAACATGGTAGCAACAGGGATACGCCATGTGCAGCAATACCATTGTTCTGTGCACCACATGAGGATCACCAATCACTATAATAATAATTATTAATGTCTAGCATTCATTACTAGTGTTCAAATGAATCCTCTCTCCCTCCCTCACCACACCTTGGCTAGCCACACAAGGCCTTGCATTCATTACTAGTTGCCTTGGCTCGCCACACAAGGCCTTGCATTCATTACTAGTAGCCTTGGCTAGCCACACAAGGCCTTGCATTCATTATACTAGTAGCCTTGGCTTGCCACACAATGCCTTGCATTCATTACTAGTAGCCTTGGCTAGCCACACAAGGCCTTGCATTCATTACTAGTAACCTTGGCTTGCCACACAAGGCCTTGCATTCATTACTAGTAGCCTTGGCTAGCCACACAAGGCCTTGCATTCATTACTAGTAGTCTTGGCTAGCCCTTGCATTCATTACTAGTAGCCTTGGCTTGCCACACAAGGCCTTGCATTCATTACTAGTAGCCTTGGCTCGCCACACAAGGCCTTGCATTCATTACTAGTAGCCTTGGCTTGCCACTCAATGCCTTGCATTCATTACTAGTAGCCTTGGCTTGCCACACAATGCCTTGCAGCATTCATTACTAGTAGCCTTGGCTCGCCACACAAGGCCTTGCATTCATTACTAGTAGCCTTGGCTTGCCACACAAGGCCTTGCATTCATTACTAGTAGCCTTGGCTTGCCACACAAGGCCTTGCATTCATTACTAGTAGCCTTGGCTTGCCACACAAGGCCTTGCATTCATTACTAGTAGCCTTGGCTTGCCACACAAGGCCTTGCATTCATTACTAGTAGCCTTGGCTCGCCACACAAGGCCTTGCATTCATTACTAGTAGCCTTGGCTTGCCACACAATGCCTTGCAGCATTCATTACTAGTAGCCTTGCCACACAAGGCCTTGCATTTATTACTAGTAGCCTTGGCTTGCCACACAAGGCCTTGCATTCATTACTAGTAGCCTTGGCTTGCCACACAATGCCTTGCAGCATTCATTACTAGTAGCCTTGGCTAGCCACACAATGCCTTGCATTCATTACTACTATATTTATGGTTGTACATGATACTGGGCTGGGAATTGAACATGTGCACTGGCAAGAGTGGGGCTAGCTTCAGCTGCATGGCTGCACCAAGTGACATCAAATACAGGTGGTATGCAGAGGAGTAGAACTACATGTAGGTATGTACATGGCAGGTGGCGAGTGCTTACAAGATGTCTTCGTCAAACTGGAGGCAGGAGACTCTGTCCATGTGACCATTCAGCTGCTTCAAGGCTACGTGGTGGACCAAGTCCCACACCTGTCAGAGAGCACACAATCATCACATCCACCATACCTCCATTCACCCCCACCCCCACACACACACAATCACTTCTCCACCCTCTCACACAACATCTCCACATCACCACTCCTACTTGCACACTCACCACTCTTCCAGCACTCCTCCACACCAATCACTAGTCCTCCACTCATGCTTACTCCACCACTCGGACCCTCCACATCTCCACCACTACTCCACCCACACCCACATTCCTACTCATTCTCATCACATCACTCACACCACATCACTATTCTTCCCCACTCATTGTCCCCACCCTCACTCCTCCACTAATCACACCTCCACTTACGATGCAAGACGTGTCCCAGGAGCCAGACACTATCTTGAAGTCATCGAACTGCAAGCACTGAACACTGCCCTGTGGTGAGAGGAGGTACAGAATAACAGCCCCTTCATTATGAGGATGATAATAAGTCTGGGAGGGCAATAGCACTCCCTAAATTGGTTTGACCCACTTCTAAAATGGCGGACTGCAACTCCCACACCCCTCCTCCAAACCCAAGCTCATATCTCTGGTAAAACTCATATCAGCAGTTTCTTTAGCTGCTTACATGATCAATCTTCTTAACTCCAAAAAGGCTCTTGAATTCTTCGCTAAGGTAGTAAACTGTCAGCGCCAACCCCCTCATCCCCACCCCCCAAAGGCCAACCCACTCAACAGTACGAACCCATCTTGAAATCCATCCTCAAAAAGTATGAAAACCCCTTGAAATCCATCTAAAAAAGTATGAAATCCATCTAAAAAAGTATGAAATCCATCTCAAAAAGTATGAAATCCATTCTCAAAAAGTATGAAAACCCCTTGAAATCCATCCTCAAGATTCTATGCTTGATGCAATTAAACTAGCCCACCTGATGTTATATAAATCGAAACCACATGTGCTCTAATGAATGACACCCCCTCAGTTTTTGCTGTTTGGTTTATGGAGTCCTTGCTCCTGGGAAACTGTTACCAACTCCAAAGCAGATTCTTTACCAAAACATAATTGCTGTTTGGTTTATGGAATTCTCGCTCTTGGGAAACCTACCTAGTCCTTGAAGGAGGCTACAGCTGACCCTACCCGGGTACAGTCAACACCAGCAACAAGACATGGTATGTGTATACATGTGCAGTGTCCAACAACAATAAACATGTTAGACTAAGTGTTTAAAAGTCTTTGAGACACTGAAGCTCACACCTCCACTTCTCAACTACAACATACAGAAGCAGCACACACAAAAGCAACAGCTTCAACAGAGAACAAAAAGGTCACCATTTAAAAAATCAAACGACAACCATACATATGATTAGAATGCTCATGTTCCATTCATTTCATGATGATTAGAATGCTCATGTTCCATTCATTTCATGAACTGCCTAGCTACGCGTATTATTTGAGGGCAGGTTCGTCATTGTGACATGACTAACAGGCATGCACATAATAGTTGCAGGAGATCAACAGAGCTTGAGCACCAGGCACCGGAGCTCGAGCACCAGGCACCGGAGCTTGAGCACCAGGCACCAGAGCTTGAGCACCAGGCACCGGAGCTTGAGCACCAGGCACCGGAGCTTGAGCACCAGGCACCGGAGCTCGAGCACCAGGGCTTGAATGAGTGAGTTACTGGTAATAGCAGCGTTCTTGCTCTAGCTATCATCCTCCATTCTAGTTTCTTCTTCTTCATGGTCAGCTTCGTTGTGTGTTGTTGGCGAAGGCATCATCATCGTCACTCTCTCCCACTTCTTTTCTGTGGAGTTTGGCCCCCTCGCTGGAAATATTTCCTGCGCCACTTTCTCGTGTTTGCCCACAGTTAATATTGACCCCATCTGTTTCGACAGAACTGCTGCAACTCTTGAAGGATTTGATTATCACTTCAGCGGTGATATTGTCAAGCTTAATTAAGTATTCCAGACAGAGGGCATTTTCTCTGGAGCATTCCTATTTCCTACTGGTGCAGACCGTCTAATTGGGGGTGCTCTTTAATTGAGGAAGTACGGTATATTGGATTGATCAAAAAGAAAGGAAACAAGATTGTATGTGTAGACTACAACCAGTTAGCCGACCCTTTACCACTTAATCAATGTTGTACAGCTTGAAATGTTTGGTTTTAAATGGTAAAGGATCATCTAAGTAATTGTCCTGTTCCCTTTTTTTGGAGCTCTTTCACTGTTGACTTTTAGACAGCAGCTGTAAAGGCAGTTGTGTATTATTACATATATATACTAGGTTCAGGAATCACTAAACTCCCTAGCAACTATATATTTTCAGAATGTAACGGTCCTTGAAAATGATTGCCTAGCAACAAACCACATAATGATTGCAGTGATATGAATATCATTATCGACACCAGAGGATGAAATGCTCAATGGGATGCTGTCAAAAGTTCCGCACTGGGAGATTTGCATGACTGAGGACCAGACACACCCGAGGAATGACTGGTATTAGTGTTCTGACTATCTCTCTCTCACACACGCACACACACACTTCATTCTCTCTATCTCTGTGCTGAAGCTGGCAACGTTGAGAGAATCATCACTCACACTGATTCTATTTCTCTGCTCAGCATGTCAACTTCAGCACGGTTAAAACCAGGCCAGCTCCCAAAAGCAAGTAGAGACTTATTCTCCTTTTTAGTCCCCCAGCTTGCCACCTGACAGTCCGAAGTCACTTCAAAAAGTGCCGTCAACACTTCACTAGCGACATACCTAGACGCCATCGGAAGCATAAATTCAGCCGTCTCATTTGACCTTAACAACCTAACGACTACGGACTAGCCAGCACCTAGAGCTATGTTTGGTGCATGTACTGATCTACTAAGCTGGTGCTAAGTTAACAAAATGGCCCAAAAATGCCGCGAAGTTTCTTGATAGTGTCTTCAAAAGCTATACGCTGGTTACACTGGTCAGTGAATGAGTTAATGTGTCAAACCAATAAATTTTAAACGAATCATTTTTGTTCATTGCGATAATAACAACATTAGAGTAATTCCACAGAGTACATGCAACTACAAAACCATTTCATCACCTTTCTTAATAATGACCACTCGGAAGGCTTTAGGACCGATTAAAATATCTCGCAAATTTAACACAACGTGTTGCTAGCCCCACCTCCAATGTGATTGTATTTAAACATTATGGAAATTTAACAAATGCGCGAGCAATATCACTATGCAAGCCGATTTTTTTTCATATCATGAAACAGGTTTTTAATTAACTCTTCAGGAACCCCCCCCCCCCCCCCCCCCCCCACACACACACACACAAATTAATAAAAATAATGTACCCCCATGCAAATGCCCAAATTCCTTTTTAATGCCACACACATGCCTCAAGCATGAGCAAGAGTCGAGGCTGCCTACCAGGAAAACTATCGATTTGCTAGCTGGCATTTGGAATACTTTAGTGCTTTCTCTAGCTCAGTAGCATGTAGGCTCAAGACTTTAGTTCCTTTTAGCTTTTAGCTAGCTAGCACCTCGCTCCAGCATGGACAGCAATGAATCTGTCTCAACATCCTTCTATGCTTCATTTGTTGCCTTCAGCCCTAGCTAGCCGTGTACGGCTACTCACTTCATTCCGCCTTTTCTTGTTTTGTTTTTGTCGAATATGACGGCGACGCTTGCCACTGTAAACCTGGCCTCTTTACCAAAAATTGCGATGTTTTTCTAGAGCCAGGGTTGGGTGCAGCCTTTCCAGCAAACGGCTGGAGTTGGATTTCGCCTGTAAGGTAACTTTTTGGATAATGGCCAATAAGTTGAATTCTCTGTGTGGATATATCTGCTATCAGTCTTACAGAGTTAAATACATAGCTCTAGTCTTAAATATGTGATGTGAAAAAAAACACGACATACCTTGTGTCCTTCCAAAGTGGCGACAGGACGACCGGATCGGATATCAATGATTCTAGATAAGGATTTGTCCGTGGAAATGGTTAAAAGTGTAAAATGTATTCCAAGTGTATATGTTTGCATTTCTTACTCAATGGTCCTATCAGTAGTGCCCAGCACAATCTTCTTGGAGTCACATTGGATGCAAAGAACCACACAATTCAAATCCTAACATAATTTTGAAATAATCAGCAGGTTCTGTTAATTAGATTATCATCAAGCTGTATAATCGTGCTGCAGTACCTCCAGCCTTCGGACTTTTGGTATGGGCGTGGGCAGATCCGGCTTAGGGAGGTGTCCAGTCAACAGACTCCCAGCTAATATCAGACACTCCATTCCATCGAGATCAGGCTAACAGCAGAGAGGTGGGGATGTGGGAGGGGAGGGGAGAAGGGAGAGGAGAATGGGAGGTAGGAAGAGAGTGGGCATGAATGGAGGTCAGTGGAATAATGTAAGAAATTTTCTAATTTTCTGAGTACGAGTGAAATCCTTGATTCCTTTGACACTAGTCAGGGCTTCATTTAGAAAATTGTCCAAGGGGATGGAAAATGGAGGAATCTGGATTCTAATGGGTAGGGTACGATGGTTAAGATGTGACATAATACGATTTCCAACACCCCCACCCCGACCCCTCTTAAATGAAACCAGCTGTTATTGTTTTTGTAATATTGTATTGCACCCACTAAACTCTCAGTTGGCATAGTGAAAACACAACAACTTTCTCATTAATCAACTCACTTGATGTTTCAGCTAAATGCTCTAGCCTACATCGATGAGGGCTAGAGCATCTAGCCAAAATGTTGTGAAGGCTAGAGCATCTAGCCAAAACGTCCAGCGAGTGAATTTAAGTTGACTAACGAGAAAGTGATTGTATTTGAACATTTTTTTTACAAACTAATCCAAATATTGTAGGGAAAATACAATTAAATGACTTTGTGTTTGTAATTAGCACCAAATCACTCACATTCACTCCACCTGCCACTCCCCCCACCAGGTGTGGCGTAGCAGGTCGTACATCCACGACCACTTTTAACTTGTCTATGACCTTCCTAGTGAATATACGATGCCACTCTCCCTCTGAGTACAGCTTGCGATAGCCTAAGGGGCTATGATGGCGGCTAGGGGCTATGGCTGTCATTTCCTTTTTTTGCCCCACTTCGAAGTGGACAAGAGGACCAGGATATGGAGGCTCGGCCATCGCCAGCTCCAAGGGAGGCATCAAGTACTGCAATATATCCCACACTAAACTGTGTGGGTATCTTGTTCCCGGCAAGTCCAAGTTTTGGCTGACATCACTGCTGGACAAAAAAAGGAAAAAAGGGGATAATGGGGAGGGGGAGGGGGGAGGGATCCACTGCACATGGTGACCAATGGACCCACAGTGCCACGATCAAACAGTCCAAAACCGGACATTTACTCTGATAATGACCTCTCTTTTAACTCCTGGATTTCTGTCATTGCCATGGCGTCTGTTATTTCTTTGGCTCTAGCTTCCTCGCGTTTCTTCTCCTCCCTCTTCAAGCGCCTCAGGGTAGCTGAGCTCCAAGGTGCCATCTGGACAAGGTCGTAGGTGGTGTGTGCGAGAGGGTCAGCACATTTCGCACGCACTACAAAAATATATATTTTTAATTATGACACACTAGGGGTTTTTTGGGGGGGGGGGGAGGGAGGAGGGTTCGTATCCTCTGCTAACCCAGTGAATTTTCCTGTGTTACAAATAGATTATTTGAAATTCCAGACTGGAATATAATTGTATTGTTGTATTGCCAAGATAACAACGGTGCATGCCTGGGGTTATAAGGTATCCCTGCACACTCATGGAAATGTTTTTAAAGTGGCCACCATCCACTGACTAATCGACACTACCATTACAGCAAAAAAACTCCTCTTGTTGCTGATGGACTCACAGATCTGCAGCATCTCCTGAAGAGTGAGTGTGGAGCAAATGTTGGACTTGGAGAACACATCCTCTATCCGCTTGAGCAGCTCCTCCTCTTTGCTGGATACCTCTCTCTTGATGACCAGCCCCTTCACCTTGGACAATGCCTTCTTTAGTTCCCTGTAACTCTTCTTCCAATCCACCAGCAGACCTCTGTCCTTTTCCATGTCCTCTCCATGCGAGCGTATGGAGTGTTTGGAGCTAGTCCCAAACATCTCCATTATATCTCGCAACCCTTCACTCTCGTCCAGTTGGATGGCGCGTTCTCTCTCTCTTCTTCCTCTTCCTTCCGTATCCTCTCCATGCAAGTGTACGGAGTACTTGGCTATCGTCCCGATCATCTGCGTCACATTTCCCAGTCCTTCACTCACCCCCAAACGGTGGGTGTGTTCCTTCCACAGGACTGGCGTGTTGGCTAACCTGTTCCAATGCTTACTTACCTGTTAAAAGCATAAGCAACATTCCATCCTCATCCCCTCTCAAACAAGTCATCGTATCAATTTAAAAACAACATCAACGAGCAAACAAAACAATCTGTTTTGTTTTGTGTGACGTTATCAAGTACTGGAGTTCTACTTCACATGAATATACTTTCCCACAAGTTGTGCCTCACCCGAGAACATCTGCAGTAGTCTTCAGGTGTCATGTGGGAGAATATTTTCAAAAGAAGGCGATCGGGAAGAACGTTTATTCTAGTCTGGTCCTGTAGTCTTCAAGAAATCATAGACAAGGTTGTATTCAGTAAATTTATTCAGTAAATTTGCAATATATATGATCATATATACACATATATACATAATATATATACATATATATATATACACACATATTTATACTACACACGTATATACACATAATATATATACATATGTTTCATTTAGGGGGTGGGGCTTTTGAAAATTGTATTATTAAAATTCTTATTGATGTTGATAAGTGCTTGACATCATGCCCCCCCCCCCCCCCCCCCCTTAATATCCAGATTCCTCTCAGTTGCTCCCCCCTTGGACAATTTTCTAAATGAAATCCTGATATATATATACATATAATAAACTTACTGCTGATAAAGACACTGCACAAAGTAGCCAAGAAGTTCCACATCACAAAACTTCACTAACTGGCTAAGCAGGTATGACATTTGAGGCTCATCCCACTCTCTCATCCACTGTGGAGAGAACAATAGATAGAAGTCATGTTTAATTAACCATCTCCTATAATAATTACAATCGACACTTGTCTCAGCTGCCACTTGAAGTCCTCAGCTCTGTGTTTGCACATCGAGAAGGGGTGCATGCTGAAAGCCTTCCACTTCTTCCTCCCCCTCATCTCTGTGGCCTTCTTCAGCTGTCCAGCAGCTGAGCGAAAACCGGGAACACAACTGAACTTCTGGTGGAGCAATCCAGCCATATCCCCCCTGCTTGGTGCTTGGAGCACTTCTTTCACCAAATGATTAGGGTGGATGAGAGGCAGGGCAGGCTGAACAGGTTTTTGATTTCTTTGCGCCTGAGGATGAGGATAACGGAGGAGGGTCCTCTTTCTTTTCGCAGTTCTTCCCTCATACCCAAGGCGGTGAGGTCGGACCGGGCCAACATTACCATGAATGGATTTTTGTACTCGAGACCCATGCCCTGGCCCTGTTTGTAATGTGGTGGGGAGAGAGCTAAGGTAGTCATGACTGTTCACTTGTGTCAAAATTTCAGGTCGAGCAAGTCGCTGAGTAATATTGCGCTGGATGTTAAACTTGGCTACTCCATTCAAGTGCAGAGCCTGAAGGGGAAGGAGGAGTGATGTGGAGAAATCCAAGTGCAGTATTGGCTCCAGGGAAGTGGCGAGGAGTTCCAGCTGCTGCTTGGAGCAAAGACCCATCACATGACAGATGAGGACCCTCTGTTGCCACGGCTGCCATGTATAAAACCATGCCCCTAGAATCTTGACATGTTGTCGTACTAAAATTTCTTGGGCTCTTTCCTCGCTTAGAAGGTCAAGTAAACTAGATGAAGAAACTACACTACTTCTTTTATCATCCTGAGCTACGTCTACCATTTGTTTCAACATACTCTTTCCC
This sequence comes from Cladorhizidae sp. MBARI D1340-BT2, assembly GCA_028752905.1. Classification (NCBI taxonomy): domain Eukaryota; kingdom Metazoa; phylum Porifera; class Demospongiae; order Poecilosclerida; family Cladorhizidae; species Cladorhizidae sp. MBARI D1340-BT2. Next base: position 10,397,575 of record JAQNBH010000015.1, read on the forward strand.
AGCGTGAACGCGCGTAAGTGCCAGGAAAATCCATCGTTGTCAAGGGAACAAACACTCGCACATGTCCAGTACGTCCCGCCCCAATGACGAAACCATACGACTAACCTTACCAGGCATTCCGCCGACCTCCGCCAGCAGTTCCCATCCAGGTAGTTGTGACTTCTCGACTAGGAAGACGGAGAGCACTTGCTAAAGAGAAACGGAACAGCTTAGATACGTACATATTTTTCCCCTATAAGAAAGAGCCATGGGTGGGAAGATGTCTCGAACCGACTTTGAATGGGTTTACACGGAGCAGCCGCACGTATCCAGAAGAAAAAAGATTTTAGGTGAGGAGGCCTAGAACCATTTCTCTCTAGGTATCGTTTATGCCATTAAAAAGCTACAATTGTGTGGTGATTTTCCTTCAATCGAAGTCTTGTTGATATGCAAGTTGATTAAAATATATGTCTTGGTGTACTTGTAGCTAGCTAATATTTGAGTAACTTGGCAGATCATATTCAACTGCTGCTTTGGCCTATGTATTTGACACTTCCCCCCCTCCATCTCTTCCACCACAGAAAAGTACCCAGAGATTAAGAAATTAATGGGTCCTGATACCACGATGAAGTACAAACTCACAGCTCTGGTCATCTTCAACATTTTTTGCAGTTACATAGTGTCTCAGGTATTGGACCTCTCCTATTTCTGGACTACTGTCCTTGCCTACTGTTTAAGTGGAGTTGTCAACCACATGCTTGTGCTCGGAATTCATGAAACTTGCCACAATGTTGTCTTTGGTAATGGCAGTCCTCTGACCAACCGTCTCTTTGGGATGTGGGCTAACCTACCCGTGATTTTTCCCATGTCCATTTCCTTCAAGAGGTACCACGTGGAACACCACCGTTTTTTGGCCATAGATGGTTATGACACCGATCTCCCCACAAAGTGGGAAGCGCGAATGTTCTACAATACACCAACCAAAATCCTGTGGCTCTTGTTCCAGCCTGCCTTCTATGCCTTGAGACCATTCCTCACTCGACCAAGACCTCCTACTAACTTGGAGATCCTGAATACCATCGTCCAAATGACCTTCAATATCCTTCTGTATTACTTCTGTGGCTTCAAGGCGGTATATTACCTGATGATTGGTACCTTGCTTGCCTTGGGCATTCATCCCATGGCTGCTCACTTTGTGGCTGAACATTATATATATGAAAAAGGCCACGAGACATACTCTTACTATGGACCATTAAACTACCTCACATGGAACGTGGGTTACCACATGGAGCATCATGATTTCCCATACATTGCTGGTTGCAGGTTGCCCGAAGTCAAGCGGATTGCAGGCGAGTTTTACGACCATTTACCACAACATAGCTCGTGGATTGGCGCCATCTGGGAGTTTGTGTTTAATCCTGAATGTGGTCCATATGGAAGGATCAAGAGAGAATATGGTGGCCATGTAAGTAATAAGAACAAAGCTTATGTGGAAGCTGAAACTGCTTCGAGCCCTACGCTACCTGGAGACCCAACTGCAAAACTCAATATCGGGAAAGAAAAGACTACTTGACTATAATAGTAGTGCTAAAGTAGTGCTAAAGATATATATATATATATATATAATTTATAAACTAGTTTTGCGACAATTTTTGTGGAAATATTGTTGAACTGATGAAATCTGACATATCATTAATGTGACTGTGTGCATGGTTTAATTTGTTTTTAAAGTTACAAATATATTATATATATCAGATAATGAAAATAATGAAGAAAGGAAATGATCATTTGAGGGCAAAGGAAACTCCACATGAACAGCCCAGTTCGGCATTGGGGTTGGCCAAAATCCTGAAGGAGGACCTGATGAGTTCTTTGTGGTAGTCCACTGTGGAGCCAGCCAGGAAAGTCATGGATAGGTCATCCACTACCACTCTCGCACCACACATTTCAAATAACCTGCGAGAACGAAGAAAAAAGGTCGAAGGAAGGTCACACGGAATTGGCTATATACATATTGAAATAGCTAAAACAACAAAGGCATCAAATTTTTGAGTCTTCTAAACACACTTGAGTGTCAGGGGACCATATCCTTAGTCTAATGACCACACACCCACTGATGGGCCGCCTAAAGGGATTAACACCATAGAACCACAAGATCACATGCACACACAATAGATAGTGTAACCATATTAGGCAATAATTCTCATGTCATGTTCACATCATTTCCTTATTTAGTCATTTATGTGCTGGAGCCAGCCAGCCCTATAAAAGGGATTGACTAGCTCATAATGACGAGTTTTGTTGGACCATCTCTACCTGTACTGCATAAACTAACCTTCAAGTGCTACATCCCTACTCTAGTGAGGACAGACCTGCAGTATAAGGTATCCATTCCTCACAATGAGTTAATCTTCTATACACACACACATGAGTCTTCTACACACACACAACACGAGTCTTCTGACGAGAAAAATGAGCAGACGACCACATGGGCCCACTTTACGCACAAGAGTCAATGGTGGACATAGTCAATGGTGGACATAGTATAAAGAAACAGTAAACCAAATACAGTATTGGAACGTATTCATCACGCTTGATGCACACAACGCTAGATCAATGCATGTACCACCACACACAAACATATACTTAGGCCCTTTAAACTTTCACATGGAAGAAATATGTGACATTGTTTTTGCCATAAAAGTAAGCACATTAAGTGATGTAGCTGACAGGTTGTTGTACACACATATATGACGACATGAAGCCCTTCCAGTCATTCATACCAAATTAAGTCAATACTCACAATTTTTGGTGTACCATAGCACTGCATTATTCTGGCGTGGTGTACCCTGGGAGTACATGCAGTCTCCTGACCCACGCACTCTTCCTATATACCATAAATGAGGTGCAGTGGAAGTGATTTTGTGCTACTTCAAATACCTGAAGTTTGCTGATGCCTGGAATCAGATCCTGGTAGATGATAATCAGCACTGAGCTGTAACTAACTTGTGAATTTCCAACTCCATTCAAACTTCAACTCCACCGATAGAGACTAACACACTCGGACATTTGTTTAAACCTACAAGCACTGACAAGTCACTGGCAAAGTCTTGAGCCTGGCTGCACAAGTTTGCTGAGTGCCTATCATATCTGAAATCAATCCTAGTCAGCATTGAGCTGTAGCTGTAACTAATTGTTATGCTTGAATAACTTTTGTGAATTTTCAACTCCATTCAAACTTCAACTCCCCCGATAGAGATAGAGACTCACACAGTCAGACATTTGTTTAAACCTACAAGCACTGACAAGTCACTGGCAAAGTCTTGAGCCTGGCCAGTACGAGCATTAGCATGAATATCCCATTAGCTATGGACCTTATTTCTGGGTTGCTTGAGAAGGCACTCCTCTTCTAAGTCTTCTTAGCTGGTGCCATGATGGCTCTGACACCTTGTTGCTGGAAACAAATGCAAGGTACTGTGGCAAGCCGAAGCACCACGCCAAGTCTTTCAATTATATGATGATAAAAGTGTACAATGCCAAGCCTTTAATTGATAAAGTGTACACCAAGCCTGTAAATGATAAAGGGTACACCAAGCCAAGCCTTAAGTGTACCATGCCAAGTCTTTCAATTATATAATGATAAAGTGTACAATGCCAAGCCATAAAGTGTACAATGCCAAGCCTTTAATTGATAGTGTACCATGCCAAGCCTTTAATTGATAGTGTATCATGCCAAGCCTTTAATTGATAAAGTGTACCATGCCAAGCCTATAATTGATAAAGTGTACAATGCCAAGCCTTTAATTGATAGTGTACCATGCCAAGCCTTTAATTGATAAAGTGTACACCAAGCCTGTAATTGATAAAGGGTACACCAAGCCAAGCCTTTAATTGATAGTATACAATGCCAAGCCTTTAATTGATAAAGTGTACCATGCCAAGCCTTTAATTGATAAAGTGTACAATACCAAGCCTTTAATTGATAAAGTGTACCATGCCAAGCCTTTAATTGATAAAGTGTACAATACCAAGCCTTTAATTGATCAAGTGTACAAGGCCAAGCCTTTAATTGATAAAGTGTACAATGCCAAGCCTATAATTGATAGTGTATCATGCCAAGCCTGTAATTGATAAAGTGTACACCAAGCCAAGCCTTTAATTGATAAAATGTACCATGCCAAGCCTTTAATTGATAAAGTGTACAATGCCAAGCCTATAATTGATAGTGTATCATGCCAAGGATAAAGTGTAAGATGCCAAGCCTTTAATTGATAAAGTGTACAATGCCAAGCCTATAATTGATAGTGTATCATGCCAAGCCTGTAATTGATAAAGTGTACACCAAGCCAAGCCTATAATTGATAAAATGTACTTGATGCCAAGCCTATAATTGATAGTGTATCATGCCAAGCCTGTAATTGATAAAGTGTAAGATGCCAAGCCTATAATTGATAGTGTATCATGCCAAGCCTGTAATTGATAAAGTGTACACCAAGCCTTTAATTGATAAAGTGTACCATGCCAAGCCTATAATTGATAAAGTGTACTTGATGCCAAGCCTATTGATAGTGTATCATGCCAAGCCTGTAATTGATAAAGTGTAAGATGCCAAGCCTATAATTGATAGTGTATCATGCCAAGCCTTTAATTGATAAAGTGTAAGATGCCAAGCCTATATTGATAGTGTATCATGCCAAGCCTTTAATTGATAAGTGTACACCAAACCTGTAGTTGATAAAGTGTACACCAAGCCTGTAATTGATAAAGGGTACACCTTGCCCCAAGCCTTTAATTGATAAAGTGTACACCATGCCAAGCCTTTAACTGTACTAAATTATATGATGCTAAAATGCAAAGCCCAACTTACACGGCTGCCCACCGGACTCCTTACAACACAATGGGGTGGTTGTTGTGAAAAGAAACGCATGTTTGACATTCAGTGATAAAGGAAGGCTTTCTTTGACTATGTACTTGGAAGCAGCTTCCCCTTGAAGTACACAAGCACACCAAGAGTGAGGTAATCAGGCATTGCCTACTAACTGATGATGAAACTGTCAGAGTACTGAAGGGAAGACCATCCAGCAGCCGTATATCATCAACCTATGGAACAGTGTTAAAAATCCTGCAACTACCATCCACGTTATAATGCTATCTCAGCAAAACAGTTGACAAAATCCCAAATGCTCATGCAAGTAGAAAGGTCAGGGTTTGATCATCACGTTTACTCAGCTGCCTGGTTGTAGAAGCAGAAGGAACTCAACTTGCTAGTGTAGTAGGTAGGAGCCATAACAGAGCACAAGGTTCAGTCTTAGCTTCAGCATCACAATGTCCCCCCTCTCACGCCAAACATCCAGTCATCAAAATGTTCCACCCTCTTACGCCAAACATCCAGTCATCCAGTCATCAAAATGTTCCACCCTCTTACGCCAAACATCCAGTCATCACAATGTCCCCCCTCTTACACGTTCAGCTGCACCTCTTTGGCAGCCTTCCTAGCTCTATCCTCTTCTTCACCATCTTTCTTTCTTCTCCTCCTTGGGTCTCTGAAACACGCATCACATTTTTCCGATAACTGTTGCATATATTCTTCCAGCTTTATTCAGTTTCATTGAAACTATCACTTATGTGGCAGAGCAGGCGCATCACCAGCATCTAACTCCGTACACTACTATTAGTCCGTGTACTATGGGTCCACATAGTATAGCGGAGAATCTAAATTCAGTATATATATGAGAGCCAGCTGAGTGTGCAGGGCTGATGGAGTGAGCGATGGTTAATGACAGGGATGATAGAGTGAGTGATGGTTAATGACAGGGCTGATGGAGTGAGTGATGGTTAATGACAGGGCTGATGGAGTGAGTGATGGTTAATGACAGGGCTGATGGAGTGAGTGATGGTTAATGACAGGGCTAGTGATGGCTAATGACAGGGCTGATGGAGTGAGTGATGGCTAATGACAGGGCTGGAGTGAGTGATGTGTTAATGACAGGGCTGGAGTGAGTGATGGTTAATGACAGGGCTGGAGTGAGTGATGGTTAATGACAGGGCTGATGGAGTGAGTGATGGTTAATGACAGGGCTGATGGAGTGAGTGATGGCTAATCACAGGGCTGATGGAGTGAGTGATGGCTAATGACAGGGCTGATGGAGTGAGTGATGGTTAATGACAGGGCTGGAGTGAGTGATGGTTAATGACAGGGCTGATGGAGTGAGTGATGGCTAATGACAAGGCTGATGGAGTGAGTGATGGTTAATGACAGGGCTGGAGTGAGTGATGGTTAATGACAGGGCTGGAGTGAGTGATGGCTAATGACAGGGCTGGAGTGAGTGATGGTTAATGACAGGGCTGGAGTGAGTGATGGTTAATGACAGGGCTGATGGAGTGAGTGATGGCTAATGACAGGGCTGATGGAGTGAGTGATGGTTAATGACAGGGCTGGAGTGAGTGATGGTTAATGACAGGGTTGATGGAGTGAGTGATGGCATCAGAAGGCTGATACGATCCAAAAACATCCTCGGCTAACTCCATGAAAATGTGACTGTAAATGTCACAGTGAGGTGTTGTCCGCCATTACATGATGATACGGTTCTCTCTGAAAGAGTTATAACTTGGCACTATTGCGAAGTTCACTTTGGTGCCATGGCGAAGTATGATGCAGGCAATTAAAAAAAAATTCAATGGTGATGTATGTTATAACTTGGCACTATTGCGAAGTTCACTTTGGTGCTATGGCGAAGTATGATGCAGGCAATTAAAAAATATTCAATGGTGATGTATGTTGAGCTTCCAATCCTGTCTTTGGTATACAATCCATGCAGAAGCTGACAGGAATTCCAGGTCATCATGCATCGCTTGTTGGCCGACAGAATTATCACAGAGTATTGAAGGGAAGACCATCCATAGCAGAAAGAACTTAAGACATTTTTCTTCTTTGATCTGTTTACATCTTCAGTCATGTTCTCCATCATTAGCAGTCTCTCCTCTAATGCAGCCAGCCACAGCTGTCTTTCCTCTATACACCAAACATGTAGCCATTCTCCCTTGCATTTGTTGTCCGAGGGGAGTAGCAACAATGGCAGTACCCTCAAGACACTGTGTCTTTTGCCGAGCTGTTTCTACATGGCAAGTCCAAACTCTATGTCGAGGTATCGAGTAGCTATGTCAGAATGAAACTCCAGCATCCCTTTCCTGACAGCCATTTAACTATGCAGCCTGTTATAGCCGGGTCTTGCAATCTTTCCTGACAGCCATTTAACCGCAAAGCCAGTTACACCCAGGTCTTCCACTAGCTCTCTGAAGAGATTTCCCCCCACTAAGACGATCATTTCCTTGTTTGTGCAAGCCTACCTGATACAAAGCAGGTGAACCATTCTCAACTATAGAGATATAGCACAGATAAGGCCATGTGTGACAAGACCAAGATTTCAGTCCCACTCCCCAGGGCTCGCTTCCCCCACTCACTTCCCAGCGAGGGCTCGCTTCCCCCACTTCCCAGCGAGGGGAGGGCTCGCTTCCCTCACTCCCCAGTGAGGGGCTCTCTTCCCTCACTCCCCAGTGAGGGGCTCTCTTCCCTCACTCCCCAGTAAGGGGATCGCTTCCCTTACTCCCCAGAAAGGGGATCGCTTCCCTCACTTCCCAGCGCGGGAGGGCTCTCTTCCCTCACTCCCCAGCGAGGGGCTCTCTTCCCTCACTCCCCAGCGAGGGGCTCTCTTCCCTCACTCCCCAGTGAGGGGCTCTCTTCCCTCACTCCCCAGTGAGGGGCTCTCTTCCCTCACTCCCCAGTAAGGGGCTCGCTTCCCTCACTTTGTTGACCACACAAATCATAGCCATTTACAACTTCAGTGTGTGAGAGAGAGAAGGACGAGGTGCTCTGAAGAGGAATCCATCCCAATCAAGGAAAGTGCTGGTAAGTGCTGCAAGATCGGATGAGATGAAGGGAGATCTGGAGAGTCACCAAGCTGAGCTGCAGGGCCACCCTCGCCAAAGTGACATGTTCGCAGAGCAGGGTGACATAGCCAACAAAACAGGCGAGTTAGACTTGTGGACTTCAACATGCATGCCGACTTTTATCATCTGAGCCTAGGGCTTGCTATTCCTCAGACAGAGTCTATCATAGCAATCAGGATATGGCTGGGCCTCATTTCAATCTCAACCACCAATACTCTGCCAGTTTATGTTGAAGTGGGCTATAGGAGCATTCTCAATGACTTCAGGCTAGTTACAACCTCATGGTTGAAGCCACAAGAACGGCAATTATTGGCTCAATGGGCATCTGGATAACGGCAAGCAAATCATGAAGCCAAAAGCTGTTTATTTAGTGATCGCCAAATTCACCTGTTATTTCATTATATACTAGCTTAGACACCCACACTCTGCTGTGGGAGTGATATATATATATATATAATTATATATATATACTAGCTTATACACCCACACTCTGCTGTGTGATATATATATATATACTAGCTTAGACACCTGTGGGAGTACTAGCTTAGACACCCACAGACACCCACACTCTGTTGTGGGAGTACTAGTTAGACACCCACACTCTGCTGTGGGAGTGATATATATATATATATAATTATATATATATACTAGCTTAGACACCCACACTCTGCTGTGTGATATATATATATATACTAGCTTAGACACCTGTGGGAGTACTAGCTTAGACACCCACAGACACCCACACTCTGTTGTGGGAGTACTAGTTAGACACCCACACTCTGCTGTGGGAGTGATATATATATATATATAATTATATATATATACTAGCTTAGACACCCACACTCTGCTGTGTGATATATATATATATACTAGCTTAGACACCTGTGGGAGTACTAGCTTAGACACCCACAGACACCCACACTCTGTTGTGGGAGTACTAGTTAGACACCCACACTCTGCTGTGGGAGTGATATATATATATATATATAAGCTTATACACCCACACTCTACTAGGTGAGAGTGCTATATATATATACAGTATATACTAGCTTAGACACCCACACTCTGCTGTGGGAGTGATATATATATATATATATACTATATACATACACATTACTAGCTTAGATACCCACACTCTACTAGGTGAGAGTGCTATATATATATATACAGTATATACTAGCTTAGACACCCACACTCTGCTGTGGGAGTGATATACATGTATATATATTATATTACTAGCTTAGATACCCACACTCTGCTGTGGGAGTGATATATATATATATGTACTAGCTTAGATACCCACACTCTACTAGGTGAGAGTGCTATCGCAGATGCAGAAAGGAAGCTCCAGGAAGCTATAAGAATGCTGAACAGGAACACCACAAAATGATGATCAGCTGATCAGCTGATTCAGGTGTCATCACACACTTTCAGACATCTTATCTTTCTGAAGAATGAAAAGTTGGTTATGCTTTATTAGCGACCAAAAAAAAATTCCCCCAAAACTTCACTAAATTCTAAACTTTTTTTTTTTTTTTTTTTAACACTTCCTGATCAACCCTCGACCTACTCACCAAGTTTGGTTCAAATCTGTTCAGGCATTTGGCCAGGCATAAGCCACACACATGCAGACAGACATACACATGCAGACAGACATATACGCCATACACATGCAGACAGACATTTTCAACTTTTTACATGTGAAATTACTTGCTTATCATGACATTTTGTGTGTGAAGCCACTGGATAGGATGTTGTTATCAGCAGACCACTAGACCACACGACAGAGGAACACTTCATGCTGGACCTTACACTTCAATAAAGAGAGAAAGAGCATGTTGAGGAGTGTACAGTTTGCTTCCATCAGTTACAGTTCTCTCTCCTCTACGAGTATGCAGCCAGTTCTCTCTCCTCTACGAGTATGCAGCCAGTTCTCTCTCCTCTACGAGTATGCCGCCAGTTCTCTCTCCTCTAATGAGTATGAAACCAGCAGTTCTCTCTCCTCTACTGAGTATTCAGCCAGTTCTCTCTCCTCTACTGAGTATGCAGCCAGTTCTCTCTCCTCTACTGAGTATGCAGCCAGTTCTCTCTCCTCTACTGAGTATGCAGCCAGTTTTCTCTCCTCTACTGATTATATTTGCACCTAGTTCTCTCTCCTCTACAGATTATGCAGCCAGTTCTCCCTCCTCTACGAGTATGCAGACAGTTCTCTCTCCTCTACTGAGTATGCAGCCAGTTCTCTCTCCTCTACTGAGTATGCAGCCAGTTATCTCTCCTCTACTGATTTGCACCTAGTTCTCTCTCCTCTACAGATTATGCAGCCAGTTCTCCCTCCTCTACGAGTATGCAGCCAGTTCTCTCTCCTCTACTGAGTATGCAGCCAGTTCTCTCTCCTCTACTGATTATATATGCCTAGTTCTCTCTCCTCTACTGAGTATACAGCCAGTTCTCTCTCCTCTACTGATTATATTTGCACCTAGTTCTCTCTCCTCTACAGATTATGCAGCCAGTTCTCTCTCCTCTACAGATTATGCAGCCAGTTCTCTCTCCTCTACTGAGTATGCAGCCAGTTCTCTCCAGTTGACCTTCACCAATTCACACTTTCTTTTGTTTAAGTTCATATTATTCAAGACGAGCGACCTGTTCATAGCTGTCTAGTCCTCACTCTGCTGGAGACAGTAGCAAATGCTGTTCCAGAGACAAGCAACCCCCAAGCTTTATTCCTCTGCCAATAACATGAATCCCATCTCACTTCCACGGTAACTATGTCAATGTTCACCACAAACATGTTAGGTATTCAGTCAAGACCATGCTACAGCTGTTCAATAAAAAGCTGTAGCCCTTTGTCAGCTATTGGCCCAGCCACCAGCCACTGCTTCAGACTTGCCCATAAATACTGTGTAGGTCCATCACAAAACAATACATGTCAAGCAAAGTAAGAAGTTACTTCAAATCATGTGTGTGTACTGTACTGAGTACACAACTCTGTTGATGGACTAGCTGCACTCTATTGAGTGGGAAGGGACTACACTAGTATATGTGCATATACATATACTGTACTGAGTACACAACTCTGTTGATGGACTACAGTATAACTGCACTCTATTGAGTGGGAAGGGACTACACTAGTATATGTGCATATACTGTACTGAGTACACAACTCTGTTGATGGACTACAGTATAACTGCACTCTATTGAGTGGGAAGGGACTACACTAGTATATGTGCATATACATATACTGTACTGAGTACACAACTCTGTTGATGGACTACAGTATAACTGCACTCTATTGAGTGGGAAGGGACTACACTAGTATATGTGCATATACTGTACTGAGTACACAACTCTGTTGATGGACTACAGTATAACTGCACTCTATTGAGTGGGAAGGGACTACACTAGTATATGTGCATATACTGTACTGAGTACACAACTCTGTTGATGGACTACAGTGTAACTGCACTCTATTGAGTGGGAAGGGACTCTAGTACAACAATGAACTGCACAGAAAAAGAGTGAGTTCCTACTGTGCAGACCATAGCATCACAGTGTGCACTCTGTATTCAAGGATGGCATGCTGTCTGCACACTCAGCCCAAAGTATTTGCTTAAAAAAGCAAGTGACCTCTGATCTCTGTCTGACCTTGCCAATTGTAATTACAATTGTAATTGCATAGTGCATGCACTCTCGCGGTTGGATCCATCCAAGTTTCCTGCTTGACTCCTCCTGACTTGTAGTCCCTGTGAGTCTAGTGTGATAATTTGTGAGATAATTCTCAGCCTCATTATAGAACTTCCTGTGGTGTAATAGACAGCTGGCAGCAACCACAACCTCCAGATGTGCTATATGTTCCATCCAATAATCTGCCATTGTGCAGCACAATCTATGAATTCGTAGATTGGATGACAATCTATAGATTGTGCTGCACAATCTATGAATGCCTTGCCTGCCAATCAATACGCTTCAAAACATGGTAGCATATTAACACCCTTTGCAGCAGAAAAAAACAGAGAAAGCAACTGAGAGTGTAATGATGTAGAAAAAAGTGATACACTGTACAGCTGTACTGAGAAAAAGTTCCACATGGACTTGGCAGATAAAGAACTAAGTGACATGGCAAGTGTAGTAGCTAGAGCAAAAAATGAACTCTGTCAAAAAAGATATAATGCACAGTTTGTAATACCACGAACACTCGCACAACTGCTATAGTCCCCAAATGTAGAGAAACTTGCCGCTCTTCTCCCTTCTTCTCTTTTCATGGGAGTAGTGCGGGCTTTGTAAATTCCCGTCGACTATCCCATATTGTGTGGGTGGGTTTGGATATTTGGCTTGCACACTCACTCAGTATAACTAGTCGATAATAAGTACTGGTCGATATGTTCCATCCAATCTATTAATCTGTTGCAAAAGGTGTTAATATGCTACCATGTTTTGAAGTGTATTGATTGGCATTCATAGATTGGCATTCATAGATTGTGCAGCACAATCTATAGATTGGCATCCAATCTATGAATTCATAGATTGTGCTGCACAATCTATAGATTGGGCAGATTCATAGATTGGATGGAACATATATATCACTCCATTGGTTTGACCAGATCTCAAAATGGCAGAGCCCTCCCCAAAACAACAACAACAACAACAACAACAACAAAGCTGATATCTGAGCTAAAACTCACATCAACAGCTTTTTAGCTACCTAAGCGGGTGACTGCAGCCAATAGGAGCTCCACGAGACACTAAGTTTGCCTTGAAGCCTTCGCTGAGGCAGTAAGTTGGGAGCAAAAAAACACATCGAAGGTGTGAAAAAACTGGAAATTCATCCTCAATGATCAGAGCTCTACATCCCCTCCTCCCCCATCCCTCCCCCCCCCCCCCCCCTTCCCCCCTCCCCTCCCATCTCCGCAGACAGACACACACAGATATATAATAAAAATGCACGTCCAGACTACTCTGGTTCTTGATTACGGAATAAAGCAGTTGGTGAGGATCAGCTGGTGAGCAGTTCTGTCAATGATGCAACCAAGATCCGTGCTGTATTATAAGCAGAATGGATGGCCTTGCTCAATTCTGCTGTTTGGTTTGTGCAGTCTCACTCTCGGGAAACTACTACCAAGTCCAAAGAAGGATTTAGACAATCCTCTTACCAAAGCACCTGCTGCTTGGTTGGTGGAGTTATCCTGCAATTGTTGCCAAGTCCTTGAAGGAGACTGTAGCTGGCAATACATGGGCACAGTCCACAATAGCAACAAGACATGGCATATGCTGATATGTGTAGTGTCCAACAACAATAAGGCTCCGAGTCTGACTCTGTAGAACTCTGCGTAATCCTCCACCACTCAACTTTATAAAACAAAAACCAATAACAACTTTGAAGCAAGAACATGGTCGAAACGTCGAGAGAATACAATGATTATTGGGAAGGCTATAAAAATGTTATATAATATATATACTTAGAAGGTACATGTAGTTTGCTGGTGAAGGCTACAAATAGTGCTCAATGCTGTGTTAAAGCAGAGCTATCGATAGAAAAGTATTGGGATGGCTAGTCCTACTATAGTTTCATGCTAGATTGCATTAGCAGGAAACTATAGTAGGACTAGCCATCCCAATACTTTTCTATTAGAAACAAGATTGTGCAAAACACAAGTTAGATAAAAACCTTTTATATACCATTTAATTAAAATCACATACACCTATACCAATTATAAATGGTAAAGGATCATTAACAGGTTGCAGTCCATATGGGTACAGTCTTCCTTTTCTTACCGATACAGTCGTGTGATTTTAAATAAAACACCTTTGCTCTCATTTCAAGTTGTTTTTCAAGTTGTTTTTCGTTTGTCTCTGTGCATTAATTGTCTCTGTGCATTATTAGAGGGAGGACTCAACTTTTTTTATTCTTTTCTAAAAAATAAAAAAAAACAATAATAAAAAAATATGTATATTATATACAGTATATGTATATATAAATGCCATAACTGCTTCATCCATTTTCAATAATTTTGGTCTCAAAAGATAGCCGTTTCTGTGTGCTTTGCAATGATAGGTACACAGTGCAATCTCGCAAATCCTCGCAAATCCAATGGAGATCGCAATTAATATACTAGGCCTGTCAGTTCCAAGTGGTTTAGGTTCGTACATACAGTACAGCGCCAACCCAAACAGCTGTTTGTAGTGTAGGTACATGTTCAAGTTTTGTGGTGTGAACAAGTAAGTTAAAAATTTCCAGGACTTGAATTTACAATATAGTATGTGCATGTATCTTTGTAACCCAGCCTGCAGTATACAAGTACTATACACATGTATAATTAGATAAGGCCTACTTGTGGTGTTTGAGTTAAGAGTGTACGAGTTGTTATTAGAGGAGTCCACAAGACTTTTAGAAGCTCAGAGTTGCTGGACCAGATTGGAAGCAAGTCTTATACAGTGCTCTGTGAAGAGTGTGGAATTAGCCAGTCTACCATCTCTGACGTTGAAAAGACGGAGTCCTCACTCAGACAGTGCAAGATCACAGATATGGGAGTGAAGCTACCAGTGAAGATAATGAAACTCGGGCAGGATGAAGAGCTTGAAACAGCTTTACTTGTGGTTCAAGCAGAAACGAGAGGAGGGAACCACGATCACAGGAATGACATTGCAGACTAAGGCCTGCGATGCGAGTTATACAAACAGTTGAGCGAGTGTCAGGGTGAGGGAGCTGTCATGGAGTTCAGTGCTTCGTCTAGTTAGATGTGGATGTCATGCCAATGACATATTATTAGGCAGCTTTCATTGCAGGAAGGGAAAGCTATCAGCTGACAAACCAGCTGCTGATAAATTCATCCCCATGTTCCAAGCTTTCGTCAGGGACAGTGGCTTACACTCTCGACCAAGTTTTTAACTGCGATGAGACTGGCCTTTACTACAAGCCTCTCCCACAGAAATCTCTGGCTGCCCACTCTGAGGAGTCTGCTGATGGGCGCAGGATGCAGAAGGAGCGGATCACCATCAATGCGTGCTCAAACGCTAAGGTAAAATAAAGTTCCCTAGAAAAGCAAAGAGTCCACGCTGCTTCAAGAACATCAATCGTGATCACCTGCCTGTGGTGTGCACTAACTAGCTTCAAGAACATCAATCGTGTCACCTGCCTGAGGTGTACACTAACCAGAAGAATGCTTGGGCCAATGCAGCTTTGTCCACCGATTGGTTCCAGAAGAAGTTGATTCCTAGTGTGCAAGCCAAGCTCAGGAAGATGGTCTAGAACCCAAGGCTGTTCTCTTGCTTGATAACTGCTCTGCACATCCCGACAAAGAAGAGCTTATCTCTGCAGATGGCAAAGTTATCGCCAAATTCCTGCCTCCCAATGTTACTTCTCTGATTCAACCAATGGATCGAGGTGTTCTGGAGGCAATCAAGCACTGGTATAGGAAGAAGACTCTTAAAGAACTTGTTCTTCGAGATGAAGATGGCACATCCATTGTCGACTTTTTAAAGGGAATCGAGACACTGAAAGTGTCAAGGATCACTGCAGCCTCCGGGAGTGAGATCAAAGAGAAGATCCTCCCGCTCTCTTGGAGGAAGATTCTCCCTATGGAGGAGGAAGATGAGGAAAGCCTAGACAGAAGCCGACCCTTCTTCAGTTGAGTACCCCTCCTACTTCCAGGTTCTTGGGCAAGATTTGGACGAGAGCAACATTAGGGAGTGGGTGCAGGCAGACACCAGTGACAATGGTGGGGAATGGCTGCAGGCAGGCACCAGTGACAATGGTGGGAGTGATTGCAGGAAGACACCAGTGACAATGGTGGGGAATGGCTGCAGGAAGACACCAGTGACAATGGTTGGGAATGACTGCAGGAAGACACCAGTGACAATGGTGGGAATGGCTGCAGGCAGGCACCAGTGACAATGGTTGGGAGTATTGCAGGCAGTACCAGTGACAATGGTGGGGAGTATTGCAGGCAGGCACCAGTGACAATGGTGGGGAGTGGCTGCAGGAAGACACCAGTGACAATGGTGGGGAGTGGCTGCAGGAAGACACCAGTGACAATGGTGGGGAATGGCTGCAGGAAGACACCAGTGACAATGGTGGGGAATGATTGCAGGCAGACACCAGTGACAATGGTGGGAAATGGCTGCAGTGCAGGAAGACACCAGTGACAATGGTGGGGAATGGCTGCAGGAAGACACCAGTGACAATGGTGATGCTCACTTGAGCAATGCCGAGTTAATTTCAGAAGCGATAAGCCCCAACTCACATGAACCTGATGGTGAGACAGAGAGGCAATAGCTTACAAATTACTGGCTTAAGTTTGTTAGGGGCATTATTGGCTCTTGTGGTATATGATCGCGGCTTAGTTGAGAAGCGAGGGTTGTATTTAAATTATGTCGTTTATACTTTTTTTAATTCGGGTTGACTATGCCCCCCAAATGGGTGTAAGACTCGAACTTACAAATTACTGGCTTAGCATATTTACCTTTGAGTTTTGGGTTATTGGGGTTTGTTTCTGGAAACCAATTCCCACATTACAGGCATAACTAAAATTAAAAAAATCATAACAAAAGCATGCCCCGTTACGATAACATTATATAAGGACAATTTTAAACTCTTCAGTTACTTATATAAAGTTATGAAAATGGTTTGATTCAGAGTTGTTAACTACTTATTTTGGCTGCACCTCCAGGACATCGCAATTCTCCTCCACTCCATTGATTCCACATGGACGTGCTGTCAACGTGTTTGATTGCTTCATAGCTTGGCTGCAGAAGCATGAGGAAGCAAGTGCCTATAACAGACATACACTATGCGTATGACCTTCGTGAGCTCGCGGCAAAGAAATGACTGACCACTATTAGCTAACTGACTGTTTAGTTTATTGTAATGCACTGTAGTAGTTACATGTACACATGTAGTACTATTACAACTGCATTACAATATAGTGTGTTTCAATCAATCAGGTCTAAATTATAATAACCTTCTCAATAAATCAACTTGAAATTGTACTGTCTTGGTTTCAACTACTTCAATCAAGAGTTGTTTGCTATTATATATTATGTCAACTGAGAGAACATGGTCTACTATTGAGTGGGTCATCAACACTTGCCATTTATGGTGCTAGCAGAGCATCAGCCATTTTCAATACTAGCATGTGAAGGGGGGGACGATACCATTTTTTATACAAAGTGTTAAAAAAACACCCGTGGTTACGATTTGGGAGCTACATAGATTCTGCACACTTCACAGTGAACTAGATATATCTCTCAAAAGATAGGTCTCTCTGTGTGCTCTCTTTGGATACCAAAAACTGTTGCATAGGCATAACCATGCCCGAGTTACATGCTGTCAAAGTTGGGGACCTCAAAACCTGACATGCCTAATTCCCCGCAGTTCTGGCTACTGGTTGGAAAGTGCTAGACAGTTGAAATTAGTGCCAGTGGCTAGAGACTACAATAAGGACTGTTTCATTACGCGCTAAAACATGAGCATGTGGTCAAGTACCTGGTTGAAACCTAAATTTCAATGTCTTAGCACTTTCCAGCTTTTTAGCTATTCAGCCGATATTAGCTCCTAAAAGACACTCTTGTACGCACCTTATGCGTGGGAGGGGAGGAGATAGAGAATTCCCTCTAATTTTATTTGCACCGACGGATTTCTACCTTACCTTAGAGAAGGATTCAAGGCACGCTGGAAGTCTTTTTGGATTTAATTATCGGCTGGAAGCCATTTTAAGAAAGCTAAGATGCTGCTTACAAGAGTTTTGGCTGGGTATGAGCTTTTGGGGGAAGGGATTGCCATCCACCATTTTTAAATACGAGTCAAATCAATAATTATAGAAGTGTAACCCCCTCCCTAACTTCTTGTTAATAATACCTTTTTTTAACATACACACATGGATCACAATGAACTCTCAGTTGACATAACCTTCTCAATAATTAACTTGAAATTGTACTCTCTCGACATTTCGACTACATGCTACATGCTCTAGCCTTCATTGAAATGGATCACAAGTTGTTGACCAGGTTTTTGAAGGTACTGGTGCTGTTGACTACTGTCAAAGAGTATAAATGAACCGACTGTTCACTTCTTTTTGAGGAATAATTATTGAGCTGACAATCTTTACCATGAGTCAAGGAACATGGGTTGCTGCAATGATCTTCTGGTTGTACTATATATAGTTGTGATGAAAGGACTTTGGTATGCAAGGAATGTGTGGGTGATAACAGCAAATTATGGAAATTCGTAGTCCTACTGCCTACGAAAATTAAAAACTAGTTTAAAAGCTAATTATAAAATAGGTAAGGTGATCTCATGCAGGAAAACAAGCAAGACAGAGAAGAGGAAAGAGTTAGCTTCATGCTGAAGTACTTTCTCCAAGTTCAGAGAAGTGAACACAGCTTTGGCACCTTCCTAGTTACGTGTTCCTAGTTACGTGTGCTATATTGATGCCATTTTCTTCACCACTAGCTATTGCATAGCGATTTCTTGGTGAGCTAATTCTCTCTTTCCCAATCCGTCAAACTGTTGGTTTCCTAGAGAGAATTTCCCCCCCCCCCCCCCCCCCCCCCCCGTCTCTTTCAAGAACGGCCTAGCATTCCCATTCATAGCTTTTCAGCTGGCTTGTCTTCCGAAGTCAATTTCACAGCCAGTCACGCCAGCAAGAAATAATCCGTAGAGATCATCGAGTTCTACGAAAATATAATGACACGAAATATTTTCATACGAACTATTTTAATCTTCCAGATTTACGGGAGATGATAGATCCTTCAAGATGGTTTGGGGGAAGGGGTAAAGCCTGCTGTGCTGGTAGAGTCTAAAATTAGCTGCAACTTCCATTTAGGATATGCTACAGTAAGAAGCTGCCAAAGTCAATTTTAGCAAAATGAGCTTCGTCTTTTTGGTTTTTTTAAATTTTAGATCTGCCCACTTTAAACTAAAATTAGGGTCAAACTAAATACAGGCACACTACCTCATCTAGTAGAGGGTCATATTCTACTACGAGCCAACATCTGTTGACCTTAGCTTCTATGTAATTATAACACACTTTCATAAGGTGCATATCAACAACCTACACTCTAGTTTGCCCTGCCATTATTGCGGTTTACCTACACTTGATTAAACATCACGCACATTAGTTACTAATCACTGGGATGAGCTTACTGACTTGTCATCAGCCTTGACTTGATTATCCAGCTCAAACTTGTATTGAAAACCAGAGCATCCGCCATTCTCCACAGTGATTCTGAGCATGCTGTTCTTGTCCTCTCCACCAGTCACTTGCAGAAGCTGCTACAGTTAGAAAAAGTATCACAAGAGACAAGATCACATGACATATCAATACACCGCAAGGGCATGGGCTGATGGGTTGGGTATATGGGAAAGGTGGTCATGGTCGATTCATGATACCAGCGACACGACACATTGCAAAGCATCACTTTTTGGTGTGATGTTGTGACTATGGCAACGCATTGCATCGCTTGAATAAAACTGATTCTACTCGAGGGTCATTGGTGACGTCAGTCGCGTGTTTGAGCTTCAGCGAGAGAATGGAAGGTGAAAGGATGATCGAGACTGCGAGAAACTTACCTCGCACACAGGGGGCGTCTAACATGCCTGGAGAAGGTTTGTGGTGCTAATTCAGTTGTCCCTGTGTGGGGAAGTCGAACACAAACCATGCTTCTCTCCTCCTCCTCATGCAGACAGCTAAAAGCAAAGGCAGGTCGAGGGAGTAGCGACTGTCGCTTAACAATGTGTTGTGGATTTGGAACATCAGGGTTGAAGTTCATCATAACACCATATTGAACTCGTGTCATGAACAGCTAAAAGTGACGCAGCAGCTCGTCATACTGTATGTTGCGAACTGCTCTTTAGAGTGTGCTATTGCAAATTCAATGGGAACCATGTGATCCATTGCTTACTTAACTCTTAGAACCCTAGCGGCCGGTTTTTCGGCCGATACGTAGAGGCGTATATACCCGAGCGGCCGATTTTCCGGCCGATCCCCCCCCCCTTTTTTGTGTTTTTTATCAATAAATATATTCAACTTTGAACTTTGATGAACTTTTGAGTCATTTCCCACCCCAGGACCACAGGGTGGGAGGCATGCCCATATCAGGGAGCATAGGGTTCTAAGGGTTAAGAAAATGGGCTAAACATACTTTGGTGAATACGAGTGCGTGGTGTGTGACCTGCACATAGAAATGTCACTGTTGAAGCTGACTGATTGAAGTGGCATGAGCTATCCCACGCACCTCACTATATCAAGCTTTCTGTGAGGCAAGTCATTTGGTGGGTGGCGTATGTATGAATTGCCCTCAGTTCTGATCCTGGAGTAGAACTCTCAAGTTGAAGTCCTGTTCCTCCATGGTAGGCAACCACAATGTGAAGAAGACTCGTGGAGACTCGTGGAGACTCCTGGATTAGCATCCAAGCACTAGTGTGGACCACTTCCACCTTGCGAGATTGCTAATGTTCCAAGGTTTGGAAAGAGCAGGAAATTTCTCATAGAATCCTAGCTCTAGCCCCATAATCCTAGCTCTAGCCCTACTCTACGATTGGTCATGATCACACCCGTGAGCAGCTGTGAAAGGTAGTGCTGGGCAAATCGGAATTACTGAGAATGAACCAGTTTTGCGACGCTGGATGATCACTGGCCTAGAAGCACTTGGGTTCTAAGTAAGCTCAATGGCACTGGCCTAGGAGCACTTGGGTTCTAAGTAAGCTCAATGGCACTGGCCTAGAAACACTTGGGTTCTAAGTAAGCTCAATGTCACTGGCCTAGAAGCACTTGGGTTCTAAGAAGCTCAATGGCACTGGCCTAGGAGCACTTGGGTTCTAAGTAAGCTCAATGACACTGGCCTAGGAGCACTTGGGTTCTAAGTAAGCTCAATGACACTGGCCTAGGAGCACTAAATGACACTGGCCTAGGAGCACTTGGGTTCTAAGTAAGCTCAATGACACTGGCCTAGGAGCACTTGGGTTCCAAGTAAGCTCAATGGCACTGGCCTAGGAGCACTTGGGTTCTAAGTAAGCTCAATGGCACTGGCCTAGGAGCACTTGGGTTCTAAGAAGCTCAATGGCACTGGCCTAGGAGCACTTGGGTTCTAAGTAAGCTCATGACACTGGCCTAGGAGCACTTGGGTTCTAAGTAAGCTCAATGACACTGGCCTAGGAGCACTTGGGTTCTAAGTAAGCTAATGACACTGGCCTAGGAGCACTTGGGTTCTAAGTAAGCTCAATGGCACTGGCCTAGGAGCACTTGGGTTCTAAGTAAGCTCAATGGCACTGGCCTAGGAGCACTTGGGTTCCAAGTAAGCTCAATGTCACTGGCCTAGAAGCACTTGGGTTCCAAGTAAGCTCAATGTCACTGGCCTAGGAGCACTTGGGTTCTAAGTAAGCTCAATGGCACTGGCCTAGGAGCACTTGGGTTCTAAGAAGCTCAATGGCACTGGCCTAGGAGCACTTGGGTTCTAAGTAAGCTCAATGTCACTGGCCTAGAAGCACTTGGGTTCTAAGTAAGCTCAATGGCACTGGCCTAGAAGCACTTGGGTTCTAAGTAAGCTCAATGTCACTGGCCTAGGAGCACTTGGGTTCTAAGTAAGCTCAATGGCACTGGCCTAGGAGCACTTGGGTTCTAAGTCAGCTCAATGGCACTGGCCTAGAAGCACTTGGGTTCTAAGTAAGCTCAATGTCACTGGCCTAGGAGCACTTGGGTTCTAAGTAAGCTCAATGACACTGGCCTAGGAGCACTTGGGTTCTAAGTAAGCTCAATGTCACTGGCCTAGAAGCACTTGGGTTCTAAGTAAGCTCAATGGCACTGGCCTAGGAGCACTTGGGTTCTAAGTAAGCTCAATGTCACTGGCCTAGAAGCACTTGGGTTCTAAGTAAGCTCAATGTCACTGGCCTAGGAGCACTTGGGTTCTAAGTAAGCTCAATGACACTGGCCTAGGAGCACTTGGGTTCTAAGTAAGCTCAATGGCACTGGCCTAGGAGCACTTGGGTTCTAAGTAAGCTCAATGACACTGGCCTAGAAGCACTTTGGTTCTAAGTAACCTCAATGTCACTGGCCTATAAGCACTTGGGTTCTAAGTAAGCTCAATGTCACTGGCCTAGGAGCACTTGGGTTCTAAGTAAGCTCAATGTCACTGGCCTAGGAGCACTTGGGTTCTAAGTAAGCTCAATGTCACTGGCCTAGAAGCACTTGGGTTCTAAGTAAGCTCAATGGCACTGGCCTAGAAGCACTTGGGTTCTAAGTAAGCTCAATGGCACTGGCCTAGGAGCACTTGGGTTCTAAGTAAGCTCAATGTCACTGGCCTAGGAGCACTTGGGTTCTAAGTAAGCTCAATGTCACTGGCCTAGAAGCACTTGGGTTCTAAGTAAGCTCAATGTCACTTGTCACTGGCCTAGGAGCACTTGGGTTCTAAGTAAGCTCAATGGCACTGGCCTAGGAGCACTTGGGTTCTAAGTAAGCTCAATGTCACTGGCCTAGGAGCACTTAGGTTCTAAGTAAGCTCAATGGCACTGGCCTAGGAGCACTTGGGTTCTAAGTAAGCTCAATGTCACTGGCCTAGGAGCACCTGGGTTCTAAGTAAGCTCAATGTCACTGGCCTAGGAGCACTTGGGTTCTAAGTAAGCTCAATGACACTGGCCTAGGAGCACTTGGGTTCTAAGTAAGCTCAATGTCACTGGCCTAGGAGCACTTGGGTTCTAAGTAAGCTCAATGTCACTGGCCTAGGAGCACCTGGGTTCTAAGTAAGCTCAATGTCACTGGCCTAGGAGCACTTGGGTTCTAAGTGTCACTGGCCTAGGAGCACTTAGGTTCTAAGTAAGCTCAATGGCACTGGCCTAGGAGCACTTGGGTTCTAAGTAAGCTCAATGTCACTGGCCTAGGAGCACCTGGGTTCTAAGTAAGCTCAATGTCACTGGCCTAGGAGCACTTGGGTTCTAAGTAAGCTCAATGACACTGGCCTAGGAGCACTTGGGTTCTAAGTAAGCTCAATGTCACTGGCCTAGGAGCACTTGGGTTCTAAGTAAGCTCAATGTCACTGGCCTAGAAGCACTTGGGTTCTAAGTAAGCTCAATGTCACTGGCCTAGGAGCACTTGGGTTCTAAGTAAGCTCAATGGCACTGGCCTAGGAGCACTTGGGTTCTAAGTAAGCTCAATGTCACTGGCCTAGGAGCACTTAGGTTCTAAGTAAGCTCAATGGCACTGGCCTAGGAGCACTTGGGTTCTAAGTAAGCTCAATGTCACTGGCCTAGGAGCACCTGGGTTCTAAGTAAGCTCAATGTCACTGGCCTAGGAGCACTTGGGTTCTAAGTAAGCTCAATGACACTGGCCTAGGAGCACTTGGGTTCTAAGTAAGCTCAATGTCACTGGCCTAGGAGCACTTGGGTTCTAAGTAAGCTCAATGTCACTGGCCTAGGAGCACCTGGGTTCTAAGTAAGCTCAATGTCACTGGCCTAGGAGCACTTGGGTTCTAAGTAAGCTCAATGTCACTGGCCTAGGAGCACTTAGGTTCTAAGTAAGCTCAATGGCACTGGCCTAGGAGCACTTGGGTTCTAAGTAAGCTCAATGTCACTGGCCTAGGAGCACCTGGGTTCTAAGTAAGCTCAATGTCACTGGCCTAGGAGCACTTGGGTTCTAAGTAAGCTCAATGACACTGGCCTAGGAGCACTTGGGTTCTAAGTAAGCTCAATGTCACTGGCCTAGGAGCACTTGGGTTCTAAGTAAGCTCAATGTCACTGGCCTAGGAGCACCTGGGTTCTAAGTAAGCTCAATGTCACTGGCCTAGGAGCACTTGGGTTCTAAGTAAGCTCATGACACTGGCCTAGGAGCACTTGGGTTCTCTAAGTAAGCTCAATGTCACTGGCCTAGGAGCACTTGGGTTCTAAGTAAGCTCAATGGCACTGGCCTAGGAGCACTTGGGTTCTAAGTAAGCTCAATGGCACTGGCCTAGAAGTACTTGGGTTCTAAGTAAGCTCAATGATCTACAATCAAAATGCAGTGATTGTCATCGCATGAACAGATTCCGAGCAGGCCGAGCAGATTTGGAGCAAGTGTGGAAAGTGTGGTGGCTTAGATGCCTTCAACAAAATGGAAAATCCTTCTACAGAAATGAGCTCTGATTTGATGCCTTGGACTCAATGGTAGAATGATGTCATCAAGGAAGTTGAAGATACCAAAAATCAAGACAGCTGAAAGGCATCCTCATAAAAATCAGCAAAAACAACACCCTAAACAAGATGAGCAACCTCAGTTGTTTGCAAGGATATGCATTTTATGTCGAGGCAGAGAAGGAGAGATAGGTACATGTACACTCTTTTAAGCATAAAACAATGCCTACCACCAGTCTCTGGCCGAGATGCACCATAGTAGCAAGGCTAACTTCACCTGGAACCTCTGGCACCATGCACACAGACACCACCAGTTCTAGCAAGGCTAACTTCACCTGGAACCTCTGGCACCATGCACGCAGACAACAGCAGTTCTAGCAAGGCTAACTTCACCTGGAACCTCTGGCACCATGCACACAGACACCACCAGTTCTAGCAAGGCTAACTTCACCTGGAACCTCTGGCACCATGCACACAGACACCACCAGTTCTAGCAAGGCTAACTTCACCTGGAACCTCTGGCACCATGCACACAGACACCAGCAGTTCTAGCAAGGCTAACTTCACCTGGAACCTCTGGCACCATGCACACAGACACCACCAGTTCTAGCAAGGCTAACTTTACCTGGAACCTCTGGCACCATGCACGCAGACACCACCAGTTCTAGCAAGGCTAACTTTACCTGGAACCTCTGGCACCATGCACGCAGACACCACCAGTTCTAGCGGCTAACTTTACCTGGAACCTCTGGCACCATGCACGCAGACACCACCAGTTCTAGCAAGGCTAACTTTACCTGGAACCTCTGGCACCATGCACGCAGACACCACCAGTTCTAGCAAGGCTAACTTTACCTGGAAACTCTGGCACCATGCACACAGACACCACCAGTTCTAGCAAGGCTAACTTCACCTGGAACCTCTGGCACCATGCACGCAGACACCACCAGTTCTAGCAAGGCTAACTTCACCTGGAACCTCTGGCACCATGCACACAGACACCATCAGTTCTAGCAAGGCTAACTTCACCTGGAACCTCTGGCACCATGCACGCAGACACCAGCAGTTCTAGCAAGGCTAACTTCACCTGGAACCTCTGGCACCATGCACGCAGACACCAGCAGTTCTAGCAAGGCTAACTTCACCTGGAACCTCTGGCACCATGCACACAGACACCACCAGTTCTAGCAAGGCTAACTTTACCTGGAACCTCTGGCACCATGCACACAGACACCACCAGTTCTAGCAAGGCTAACTTCACCTGGAACCTCTGGCACCATGCACACAGACACTACCAGTTCTAGCAAGGCTAACTTCAACTGGAACCTCTGGCACCATGCACACAGACACCACCAGTTCTAGCAAGGCTAACTTCACCTGGAACCTCTGGCACCATGCACACAGACACTACCAGTTCTAGCAAGGCTAACTTCACCTGGAACCTCTGGCACCATGCACACAGACACCACCAGTTCTAGCAAGGCTAACTTCACCTGGAACCTCTGGCACCATGCACACAGACACCACCAGTTCTAGCAAGGCTAACTTCACCTGGAACCTCTGGCACCATGCACACAGACACCACCAGTTCTAGCAAGGCTAACTTCACCTGGAACCTCTGGCACCATGCACACAGACACCACCAGTTCTAGCAAGGCTAACTTCACCTGGAACCTCTGGCACCATGCACACAGACACCACCAGTTCTAGCAAGGCTAACTTCACCTGGAACCTCTGGCACCATGCACACAGACACCACCAGTTCTAGCAAGGTTAACTTCACCTGGAACCTCTGGCACCATGCACACAGACACCAGCAGTTCTAGCAAGGCTAACTTCACCTGGAACCTCTGGCACCATGCACACAGACACCACCAGTTCTAAGGCTAACTTTACCTGGAACCTCTGGCACCATGCACGCAGACACCACCAGTTCTAGCAAGGCTAACTTTACCTGGCACCATGCACACAGACATAGGCTGTAGTGAATGTAAAAGTGTTGAATGGAGCAGCCCGTATTCACACTATGGATCAGGGATTGTCCATGGATGTCTAAAAGCTCAAAGTTGTTGCTCGCCTAATACAAACCCTGCTTCACTGATGATGCTGGTCCCGGGGTCATCCATCACCCTGAGCTGGTCCTGGGTTCATCCAATGATGTCTGACCCTGAGCTGGTCCTGGGCTCATCCAATGATGCCCTCACCCTGAGCTGGTCCTGGGCTCATCCAATGATGCCCTCACCCTGAGCTGGTCTTGGGGTCATCCAATGATGTCCTCTGGTCCTGGGCTCATCCAATGATGCCCTCACCCTGAGCTGGTCTTGGGGTCATCCAATGATGCCCTCACCCTGAGCTGGTCTTGGGGTCATCCAATGATGCCCTCACCCTGAGCTGGTCTTGGGGTCATCCAATGATGCCCTCACCCTGAGCTGGTCTTGGGGTCATCCAATGATGTCCTCACCCTGAGCTGGTCCTGGGCTCATCCAATGATGCCCTCACCCTGAGCTGGTCTTGGGGTCATCCAATGATGCCCTCACCCTGGGCTCATCTAATTATGTCCTTGCCCTGAGCTGGTCTTAGTGCAGGTCACTGACACCAAAGGGTTAATGTTCTCCATTTCCACTTCCAGAGCACTAGAGGGATGCGATTTCTAGTTAGCTCTCGGTCAATTCTGGCAAACTGTTACATTAGTAACTGTGTAACATGTAGGGAAGCTCTCGAAGCTGAGAATCCTCTACTGTGGTAGTAACTCACCCTCGGACAATTCACCAGCTCTCACTATGTTTAAATCCACTACAAACTAGGGAAACAGGCCATGCTGCTGGAGAGGAATTCACAGTAGTTATATAATTTAATGCTACATATTATATTGCCACATATTATATTGTATATTACATGCTGTATATATATTATATTGTTGTATATTATATGGCTGCATATTATTTTGCTGCATACAATGCTCCTCAGTTGACATAACATTAAATAACCCTCTCAATAATCAAGATTGTACTATATTCTTGCATATTATATTGCTGCATTATTATAATGCTGCACATAATATTGCTGCATATTATATTGCTGCATATTATATTACATATTATATTGCTGCATATTATATTACATATTATATTGTTGTTTAGTGACAATGGTAAAATGTTAGATTTCTGCTGCACACAAGTTGTATATGCTAGAGACCATTTCTTCTGTGCATGCCCATTTAAAAAGAAGGTAAAGGGTCAGCAAGATATCAGACAAGGTGGGGATTTCCTCACCAATGCCACCATTTTTCCACCCTGGCCTACTTGTCTTGCACGTGGTAATATTCTGCACACTGAAATGCCTCACCACTGGGGCTAGCAGTTGTCCAACCAGTACCCATCCCCAAGGTCTCGCTCGCTAGCTGGCACATGCCTAACTAGCAATGTTCAAACATAGGGTGTCGGAAGAGTGGTAATGTATGGGGTGGAAATGACAATACTTAAGTTCGTTAATAAACAGAGACCATTTATTGCTCCATGTAATGAACATACTTACGCACGCGTGCTTAAGACAAAAAGGTTTTTCATAGCCTAGCTCTCCTCAGTCCCTCTTTCTCAGCAAGCTTTCTCTCTCACTCACTTCTTGCTCCCCATTTTCATCTTCTTTGTTTTACCTGGCTCCATTGTTACACTGAGCCGTCTCTTAGCAGTACGATTAAGCATATGTGCAGAATTAGAATGTTGCAGATGATGTCATGCATACAGAGGCTGTTTATTGCTCCGTGTGATGAACATACATACGTGTGCATGCCCGAGGCAAAAAGGGTTTCCATGAACATTTGTCACTTGACGATCAAAAAGAGTCTGGCACTCTTTTGTCGAGCAGTTTGTTCTGGCAGCCTAAGGGCTTTGTGACTTATTGCTTGTGTAAGTCACTGGATGTCATTATCTGAGGGACTCGAATCTGTGTCAGTTTCTAGAAGCAAGCCTATACTACAGTTTTTGTCAAGTAACAATTTGGGGCTACCTTCCAACCAGTGAAGCCAGGGCAAACTGCACATTAGAGTACCAGACCAGAACCTTTGCCAGATTGATCCTTTACCAAATCCTATCTAGAAAAGTGTCTGGCAATCGATATCCCTTACCTAGAAAGGGTCTGGCAACCGACTAGTACCATACAGAAATATTTCTATACCAAATTCATACAGTGAAGTGTGCAGAATCTATGGAGCTCCAAAGTCGTACTACAAGTTCATGCAAGTTGTCGTCCCCATAAGGATTTCTCTACTGTACTCTCAAAACAGGGTGCATTTCAAGTGTATGACACTGTTGGTATATTTCGGCACTCGCCTTGGGTGGTGTTCAGTTAGTCCAGGGAAACAAAGCCAGCAATTTTGCTGCTCGTTGAGTCATACAGCATTTGAAATGCACAGCGTTTTGTGATGCAGTGGAGAATGAATGTTGGGCTAGTGAGGCTACTCTAATGGCTGCATGAAGGGTTAGGCTAAGCGAGATTAATGTAATGGGTTCAAGTTCCAGTACATGGATGTGCTTTTACATACCTGGACACAACTGTCTGAAAGATGGAGGGCTACAGAATCTGTTTTTTCATCTTTCTTGACTTCTGCTCCAGATGTGTTCATGCGGTACTGCTGGCATCTTATAGCTCTATACCTGCTCCAAGTCGTTTTTGTCAGGCCCTGTCCTACCCGCTCACCACACGCACGAAATACACTCGCGGTTAGCGACAAACATCTCGTTCTCAAGAACGCCATTCCCTCTCTCGTCTAGCGTAGCCGACCCTTTCCTTCTTTTTACCTTCCCCTCGCGCAGCATTCAACTAAAATCAACTTGTACATCCAAAAAAATATTCCTTGTGTGATGGCAA
This sequence comes from Cladorhizidae sp. MBARI D1340-BT2, assembly GCA_028752905.1. Classification (NCBI taxonomy): domain Eukaryota; kingdom Metazoa; phylum Porifera; class Demospongiae; order Poecilosclerida; family Cladorhizidae; species Cladorhizidae sp. MBARI D1340-BT2. The sequence continues at coordinate 10,426,457 of JAQNBH010000015.1, forward strand.
ATACACAATACAAAATTTAGATCACCGCCTATTGCAATCAGAGGAGAAAATAAGGTCATTAGAGATGAAGGGAATGAGAGAGATCAGCTGAGAGTTAGACTAAAGTCTTCTGCCATATTCACCCCTGGTTTTCTGATGGTCAAAAGTTTTGTCTTCGCATCATGTATGCACATCAGCAAACTGTCTGTCCCACCTGAGAACACACACACACATATGATCGGTACATATAGAGCATGAGTTGACATGAGCACAGAACTATACCACTGAAGTGAGGTGTTGTTAATACTTATTTGCATGGTTTGCATGGCAACCCCTCAGTATCCCTCACCCCAACATTGCCTACTCAGTGGCTAATTATGATAATATTCTGACTGTGTGCAAACTAAACGTTCTGTACAGCAACATGAGCTACGTAGTCCTGTTAAGAATAAAACTAATTTACACACACACACACACATATATATTAATAGGGACAAATATTATGCTTTTAAATACACACCTTCATGTAGAGGAAGGAATATGGGGACAACACAGGAATGCACGATAAGATGCTTAGCAATTCAGCAGATATTCAGGCAATGCACACACCCCATGATTAATATTCACCCACAACTATGCAATCTGGCATAATCATTGCACACCCAACATTGTACACCTTCATTCACTAATTGCCCCTGCAAAGACACATAGCTCCAACCATTGCTGACAAATAACAGCATGGTGATTATCTAACTAGCCAAGGTTGTCCGATGCAGCCTTCCAACAGGATGGGTTTGGAAGAGTGTTACTGCTGCAAGGACTGAGGCCTTGCACTGGTCAGTTCAGCCATTGCAGGAGCTACTCACTGTTAAAAGAGAGAAGAGACGATCAGTTTGTCTGCCTGGCTGAAGGGGAGGTCAAAGGAGTTATCACACAGAGGAAGTGATGTAATGCGAGTCACAGAGAGTAATGAATATGATCCACAAAACTCTAGCCCCAACTAGTATATATATGCAAAAGGTATTTAGCTTGCCTACGGCTTCTGAGCCGGGCCACCACGGAGCATGCTGGTGAGAGTGGAGTGCACCTTTATGCTGGTGCAGAGATGGAGGATTATGGTGATAAGCAGCAGCTGCAAGAAGCCAATTTTAATGCAAGTCCGAGGATCGGGCAGAGCCAAACAGCAAACCTAGCAATTAGTGACGTATGATGGTATAATTGGCAAGGTCAGACAGAGTCACTTCATTTCAGCAACCGCTTATATACCAAGTTTAGAATAAGCACATGGCATAGCTGCTTTTACTGAACAAACTAGCTACAGCTGACACCACTGTGCTGGGCCTATAAAAGAATGATTGAGAACTGGTCGTACATGCAAAGACTGGGGCATTGTGTGCACACAGCAATGCATGCAAGGACTCAACACAAACAAGTTTTATGCCAGCATGCCAAGACTGGGGCATTGTGTGCACACAGCAATGCAATGCAAGGACTCAACACAAACAAGTATTATGCCAGCATGCAAAGACTGGGGCATTGTGTGCACACAGCAATGCATGCAAGGGCTCAACACAAACAAGTATTATGCCAGCATGCAAAGACTGGGGCATTGTGTGCACACAGCAATGCAAGGACTCAACACAAACAAGTATTATGCCAGCATGCAAAGAATGGGCATTGTGTGCACACAGCAATGCATGCAAGGGCTCAACACAAACAAGTATTATGCCAGCATGCAAAGACTGGGGCATTGTGTGCACACAGCAATGCTTGCAAGGACTCAACACAAACAAGTATTCTGCCAGCATGCAAAGACTGGGGCATTGTGTGCACACAGCAATGCTTGCAAGGACTCAACACAAACAAGTATTATGCCAGCATGCAAAGACTGGGGCATTGTGTGCACACAGCAATGCATGCAAGGACTCAACACAAACAAGTATTATGCCAGCATGCAAAGACTGGGGCATTGTGTGCACACAGCAAGGACTCAACACAAACAAGTATTATGCCAGCATGCAAAGACTGGGGCATTGTGTGCACACAGCAATGCTTGCAAGGACTCAACACAAACAAGTATTATGCCAGCATGCAAAGACTGGGGCATTGTGTGCACACAGCAATGCAATGCAAGGACTCAACACAAACAAGTATGATGCCAGAACTTCAAGGCTGGCTCACAGCGTGACATAAGGAAAGCCGCAGCATGCAAGGCATTATTCTGATCTGTTGTGTTGATACAGGCCATAGAAATTCAACCTTCAAAATGTCTCTCCCCTCCTCCTCACTCTTCCCCCCCCCCCCCCCCCCCCCCTCCTCCTCACTCTTCCCCCCCCCCCCTCCCCCCCGGGTTTTGTGTGCAGGTCCTGATGATTTAACTCATAGAACCACTAATTCTTGTGGAGAAGATTCATCCAAGTTGCTACAAATATCACATGATGTCTTGTGACAAAAGGAGGCTAAATTCAAGTCCTAGAACCATTAATTCTCGTGGAGAGTTTACCAAGTTCCCACAAATATCATGTGACATTATCAATAATTATGTCTTGTGACATGAGGAGGATGTCACGTGACACAAGGAGGCTAAGACACAGAGAGAGAAGTCGAACCCCCCCTGCCTTGATATTTACAAATACTGTGTTCCTTTCTGCATTTTCAGATCTGCAGTTGTCAGGAAACGATTCCATGACACCTAGAGCTCATAGTAGACATATTTGGCCATGTAGAGTTTCAATTATCGAATAAATCCCGTCCGCATAAAAGAACGCAAATTTGGAGCCATTACAAAAAAGCTTTGTCAAAGCCAACAGGGAGAAGTCCAACTCAAGCTATTGGCTAGCACGACTGCACCTCTACTCTACTAGAAAAAGACTGCAGTGCAGTTGCTGAAATAGCGAAGTTTACATCGTAAAGCATCGCCATTAGCTTTGATAAAAACAACAACAACAACAAACAAACATAGGTTTAAAAAGGGAGTAGCCACAGCTAGCTCGAGCTGAAGGCAGCAAATGGTTTAGAACACACGTAGCATGACGCAGTCAGAGAGAAATTCATTGTCCACCATTCTAGACTTTTGAAGGTCGAGGTACTGCTAGCCAATAGGTAAAGTGGTTGCTAAGGTCTTGGCCTAAATGCTAGAGAGTTAAAAAACAACAACACCAACAAAAAGGTAGCGTTATATTCTGTTCTCCTGTTGCTGAGCTAGCTAGCACAACAACAAAAAGGTAGTGTTATATTCAGTTCTCTTGTTGCTGAGCTAGCTAGCACAACAACAACAAAAAAGTAGTGTTATATTGAGTTCTCTTGTTGCTGAGCTAGCTAGCACAACAACAACAAAAAGGTAGTGTTATATTCAGTTCTCTTGTTGCTGAGCTAGCTAGCACAACAACAACAAAAAGGTAGTGTTATATTCAGTTCTCTTGTTGCTGAGCTAGCTAGCAAGGTAGTGTTATATTCAGTTCTCTTGTTGCTGAGCTAGCTAGCACAACAACAACAAAAAAGTAGTGTTATATTGAGTTCTCTTGTTGCTGAGCTAGCTAGCACAACAACAACAAAAAGGTAGTGCTATATTCTGTTCTCTTGTTGCTGAGCTAGCTAGCACAACAACAACAAAAAAGTAGTGTTATATTGAGTTCTCTTGTTGCTGAGCTAGCTAGCACAACAACAAAAAGGTAGTGCTATATTCTGTTCTCTTGTTGCTGAGCTAGCTAGCACAACAACAACAAAAAGGTAGTGCTATATTCTGTTCTCTTGTTGCTGAGCTAGCTAGCACAACAACAGCATTTGCCTAATAGAGCTCCCAAGCACCGACTCTTACAGGTACTTTATCTGAATAAAAATCAGGTGGGCAACTGCGTTGTGCTATTATAAATTGGGGCCCTGACGAGTTTTCCCAAGGAGGAGCCAGATCAGCGGGGGTGCCAGAGAGAGCACATATACACGGACAAGACCCAAGTCAAAATAAAGGATATTGACTTGTTTAAATTCTATTTTAAAAGTAAATTGTTGGTAGTATTCAAATCTTCAGCCACAGATAATAAAAATTATTCTGAAAGCACATACATACCTCCACTGAGTAGTGGTCACCTCATCATTCTTTACCATGCATTAGTATACTAGAAACCAATGCAAGGTGTCGTGTGGTGAGTGAAGGTGTAATCCCCCAAAACCCAAACACATAAATTTGTTTAAACCCGATGCCCTGTGGGACTAGTGCCATATTTTTTTGGTATAGTACTACAAGATCTAGTACATTGTTAGATTGCATTGTTCTGGCCCTTGTCCTGCCTAGCTGAAGGCCTAATAGAATACCAGGCCTAATAGAGTACCAGGCCTAATTCAGTACCAGGCCTAATAGAGTACCAGGCCTAATAGAGTGCCAGGCCTAATAGAGTACCAGGCCTAATAGAGTACCAGGCCTAATAGAGTGCCAGGCCTAATAGAGTGCCAGGCCTAATAGAGTACCAGGCCTAATAGAGTACCAGGCCTAATAGAGTACCAGGCCTAATAGAGTGCCAGGCCTAATAGAGGACCAGGCCTAATAGAGCACCAGGCCTAATAGAGTACCAGGCCTAATAGAGTACCAGGCCTAATAAGAGTACCAGGCCTAATAGAGTACCATGCCTAATAGAGTACCAGGCCTAATAGAGTACCAGGCCTAATGGAGTACCAGGCCTAATGGAGTACCAGGCCTAATAGAGTACCAGGCCTAATAGAGTACCAGGCCTAATAGAGTACCAGGCCTAATACAGTACCAGGACTAATAGAGCACCAGACCTAATACAGCACCAGGCCTAATACAGCACCAGACCTAATAGAGTACCAGGCCTAATACAGCACCAGGCCTAATAGAGTAGAGTACCAGGCCTAGTAGAACACCAGGCCTAATAGAGTGCCAGGCCTAGTACAGTACCAGGCCTAATACAGTACCGATCTGTACATGAAGTTGCAGTGCTTGGATTGTTGATATTGAAGTCGCACTCCCCTGTATTGGCTTTACGCCTAGTTTTAAATGGTGGACAGCAAACAATACACATGCACACACACACAAAACAACAAAGTTCGATCTCAGGCTAAAACTCCTTTCATAACTTCTTAGTATCCTAAATGATGATTTCAGGCTACAAAAATACTTTCATCGTGTGTTGAAAACTTCGCTAAGGTAGTAAAAAGACAAGTGCAAAAATAAGGGATCCTTCCCCCCCGGTTAAAAACCTTCATCCAATATATATCTCTAGATATTATCTTTTCTTCCACCTCATAACTCGAATACCACAAGTCCATTCATAGCAACTGAAGCACCGGAAGAATCCAAATGTTTCAGTGACTAGCAACAACTAATACTTGCCTACGATGCCGTAACAGCAACAACACACAAACATTGGTAAAAGATCATAACACAATAAACACACTCAAGCTTGTATACATCAGAACCAACCACACACAATTTAACGGTTTGGTTTGTGGTGTTTTCACTCCTGGATGACTGCTAAGCAAGTTCAGGAGGCTGCAGTTGATCCTCTACCAAACTGTCTACTGTTAGGTTAGTTGAGTTCCCCTGTGCAACTGTTACTTGAGAAGGAGGCTATAGCTGTCCTGCATGGGTAGTCGTGGACAACATTATTTGTACATACCAGTAAAACATGGTATATATGTGTCGCTTTGTGTAGTGGACAAGAAGAAGCAGAAAAGCTGATTGAAAAGAGAAACCATCAAGTATTTGATGTCAGCTGAAAATAATCGTACAAGGTGAAACGAGTTTAGTAATAGCATTCAAAAAAGCGCTGGAGTCCCAGAAGGCGGTAATTAGTGCCACAACTCTTGTATTTAGAAACAGCAGAGCAAAAATGGCTTATTAAAATAAATAAATAACACGAGAAGCCATTTTGGATTTGATTAATTTTTATTTAAAAAAAAAAATTTAAAATGGAAACGTTGACGCACCCTTCACAAACGTTTGATGACCCTTTACCATTTATTCATGTATGGTAAAGGATTGTCTAATTGGTTGTGTTATGGATGGGAACAGTCTTGCTTCTATTCTCTCTTGTCCAGATAATCCTACACAATCGCTTGTGTTTTAAATATATATGTATATCATGTACTTACACTCCTTATAGAGTAACTGGTGCGAGGTGGCACAACCCGATGCCCTGAAGTATAATGAGCCGGCACATTGTGAAACAGAACTGTGCACGTGGAAGTATGTCTGTGAGGAGGGTTTATATGGGAAGCACACCACACTAAGAGTGAGATCACCAGAAGTCTTTTCTGCATGAATTCTCCAGAAGACTATGGCAGAAGCTGACAAGAACTTGTTAAAGTGACAGTTTGCACTCTGACACAGTGTAGTGTGTTCAGTATGCCCTCCACATCTCTCCTCTATTGACCATATTATGTATCATGTATCCTTCCTATTCATGCCCACTATGTAGCCATTTCTCTCCGTCCACAGAGAGAGGCAGTATATGTGTTTACCTTACCAAGGTCGATAGCTGTTTCTGCATCATCATGACAAAATGGTGTATCCTACCTCCATGGCTTCCTACCTCATGGTTGAAGAATTGAGTGGCTATAGTTTCTGAATGAAACTCCACATCATTTCCTATCAGCTAACCATGCAGCCATTCTCACTCGCATGTCCAGCAAGCTTTCTTTCCTCTAGCATCGAATCTGCAGTCATTTATCTCTTTACCACACGACTAACTATATCCAGTTCATGTGAATCCGTTCCACTTAACACGAGCCACACATATAGTAATTATTATTATTACAGGTGGACTATGGTGAATGCATAGCCAGCCACATACATGTCAACGTATAACCAAGCAAGCATAACCAAGCAAGCATAACCAAGCAAGCGTGGCAGTCCAACTCTTCCATGGATCCATCTCCTCGGTGAGGGCTTGCTTCGCTCACCAACAAGCACTCACATGATTCTACATGTAGGGGGTGCATTCGTACCTGAACTGAGGATTACAGTGGAGACACTGGCTATCACCACCACTCTCACCTGAACTGAGGATTACAGTGGAGACACTGGCCTCCACCCCCATCGCCACCACTCTCACCTGAACTGAGGATTACAGTGGAGACACTGGCCTCCACCCCCATCGCCACCACTCTCACCTGAACGGAGAATTACAGTGGAGACACTGGCCTCCACCCCCATCACCGCCACTCCCACCTGAACTGAGGATTACAGTGGAGACACTGGCCTCCACCCCCATCACCGCCACTCTCACCTGAACTGAGGATTACAGTGGAGACACTGGCCTCCACCCCCATCGCCACCACTCTCACCTGAACTGAGGATTACAGTGGAGACACTGGCCTCCACCCCCATCGCCACCACTCTCACCTGAACGGAGAATTACAGTGGAGACACTGGCCTCCACCCCCATCACCGCCACTCTCACCTGAACTGAGGATTACAGTGGAGACACTGGCCTCCACTCCCATCACCACCACTCTCTCCAGCCAAGACTTGGTCACAAACCTTCCTCGCTCATCGCCACTCCTGCAACAGCAACAACAGTGAAACAACAACAACAACAAAACAGTACACAAAGTAGCAACTGTATGTTACAACAATAATAGCAACAATTATTAAAAAAATTAAAAAAACATTAACAACAACAACAACAACAACAAAAGTACATATTGATAGTTATTTTTGTGGGGTAAAATATTCGCTGATGACAATGAACTGAAGCATTCACAGGGGAAATAGTCTCAGATTCTCTAGTAGTCAACACACGATAATCTACTGCTCTTCAGTGTATCTGTTTTGCAGATTGGATGATTGGATTCCAGAACCTAAAGGGGGGGGGGGCAAAACCATAAAAGTAGTAAAGTGTTTAAAAAAAAACCCTGTGGTAACCACTTTATAGCTCCATAGATTCTGCACACTTCATGGTATGGACTTGATATATAGCTCAAAAGATAGGTCTCTCTGTGTGCTCTCTTTTGATACTAAAACATTTTTCATAGATATAACTATACCCAAGTTACTGGAGCTAAAGTGGGGGTACCTCAAAACCCGAGTGCCTGAGTTAGGATTTTTCTCCAGATTGCCAAGTGCTGAAGAGCTCTGAGTGGCTAGAGGAAGCCCGAGTGGCTAGAGGAAGCCCTACTGACTTGTTTAATTATTTTGGTGCTAAAACTTAATAAGTACATGTCAAGCAAGCGCTGGTTGGAAAATGAACTTTTTCCAACCTTGCACTTGACCACATACTCAAGTTTTAGCGCCTAATGACGTTGTATAGAGTAAGGCTTCCTCTAGCCACTGGTGCTAATTTCAGCTCTCTAGCACTTGGCAACCTGGAGAAAAATCTTACTCAGTTTTGAGGGGTACCCCCAATTTAGCTCCAGTAACTTGGGTATAGCTATAGCTATGAAAAATGTTTTAGTATCAAAAGAGAGCACACAGAGATACCTATCTTTTGAGCTATATAGCAAGTCCATACCATGAAGTTTGCAAAATCTATGGAGCTATAAAGTGGTAACCACAAAGTTGTTTTTAACACTTTACTACTACTTTTATGGTTTTGTTCCCCACTGCAAATACAAAAAAACAACCCCCCCACCCCCACCCCAAACCTCCATGTAATACACAGTTGTATGTAGTACACAGTTGCATGTAGTACACTGTTGCTGTTTCAGCAATAGCATTCACCACAATGCAGACACAGCAATGTGCTGCATGCATTGGGTCTGAGGAAAAGGATCATTTGTACAGACAATCAAATTCAAGTTATCAGGTCAAAGAAAACAAAAACGGCCTACAGAATGGAACTTGCTTCAGCTTGTAAATCCGACCAGAACAAAGGAGGGGCAAGTCGGGAGCATTTCTAAAGGCTACACCCAAAGGTATGGCCACCTCTCCCTCTCTCTCTCTCACACAACACACACACACACACACATGTCTATGTGTACTTGGAGACCTGCTAGATAATTGATTGTTGGAGAAGGTGAAGGTTCGAAGAAGGTAGTCGCCATTTTTGTAGTTGTATGAATGCCCGTCATCTATGTAGAGTTGACCTTTAGCCTCCAACTGTAATGACATCACTATGTTCATAAAACAAGCACAACAGCATAGAAGTGTGAGCATGCACATGTGTGTATGCATGTGAGTGTGCATGCATGTGTATGCAAATGTCAGCATCCATGTGATGTGCATGCATGTGTGAGCATGCACATGTGTGCATGCATGTGGGTGTGCATGCATGTGTGTGCGTACTGTAAGTGTGCATGTGATGTGCATGTGTGTGCATGCATGTAAGTGCATGTGTGTGCATACATGTGTGTGCATGCATCACATACGTCTGGATTGAGGGCCACAAAGAGCGTGTACGGGTCATCAGCCATCTGAGTAGAAGAACGACGCACTCGCAGCTTCTTGGGAACAATGGACCCACCTCTGTAAAACACAGGAATCTGGGGGGGGGGGGGGGGTGAAGAATCATTTTTGCTGTGACGTTTGTCCAAACAAAGCACCACACCCTCCCTGCTGTTACCTTGCTGAGTGGAGCATCCATGTATTGCCGCAAGCCTCCAGGGTACGGGATATACGTGTCAAAGTCGTACCAGACCTGAGGGGAATGGCAACGAATCTCATTTTGACGTACCATCACTGTTGTACTCATCTTCCTTCCTCCTTTCAACCTCTCCTCTCTCCCCACCTATTCACGCACCATCCTCCCACCTCACCCCATCCACCTATCTCCTCCCTTCATCCTCTCCATCTCACCTGCTCCAGCCCCGCCCCCCTCCCTCCCCACCTAACCTTCCTCCACCCTCCCCACCCCATCATCTGAAAACTCACACTATTAGAACCAGGTAGGTAGAGCTGGACGGTTGTAGCGTACTGCTCGGTGACAGGATGGACCAATAAGCTGCTGCCAACCATATACTGGTCGTCCATGTTATAAGTGTTCTTATCTCGAGGAAACTCCACCCAAAGAGGGCGTGCCACAGGCAAGCCTGACAGTGAGGACAGGTAGAATTCTGTGTACCAGAAGGTGAGAAGCTCATAACGGACCCTCAGGGCTGATCGCATGATTGCCGTCTTGTCCGCATCAAAGAGCCACGGCTCACGACGTCGCGTGTCAAGATGTGCGTGAGCACGATAGAATGGGTAGAAAGCACCGGCCTGCAGGATCAATCTCAGTATGTATCACATGGTGTCACATGGTGTCATGTGGTGTCACATGATGCCGCATTGGTATATGATTATACTCTACTGCACAGACCTGGTACCATCGGGTCAAGAGTTCTGGATCGGGATTGCCGAAGAAGCCACCTACGTCTGCTCCCGTGAAAGAAAGGCCAGCCACTCCTATAGAGAGGATCATCGGGAGAGAGGCCTTCAGGTGGTCCCAAGAAGCCTTGTTGTCGCCAGTCCATATCGCACCTGACCAGTAAGATACGTAAATGGCCGACTATAACCTCCTACAGAAGAGCTTGTGCTCATGTCAGCAGTTTCGTTATTCCAGAACATGCACTGGATCCAAATGCACCCTTCTCATCTCACTCCTTCTACCCCTTGACCTTTCCACCTCACACCTTTCATCTTCTCTTCGATACTTCGCTCACTCCCTTCCCGGAACCATCCGCACCTCCACTCTGACTCACCAAATCTCTGAGTGCCTGCAAAGAAGGCTCTAGAAAGAACAAACGGCCTTTCTTTCCCTCCAGAGCGCATGATCTGTCCTTCAGCCGAAGCCTGGTGAACCAACATCCCATAGATATTGTGCACGTCCCTGTGCTCCCAGTTGCCATAGTGAAGGCAGTCCTTGTGCATGGTGATTTCAGGCCCATTGAAGACACTTGGCTTCAGAGAGGGAGAGGAAAGAAGACGACGAGGAAGACGATGAGAAGTTAGATCATGGAAGGGAGAAAGAGAAAGAGAGAACAGGAAGAGAAAGGAGGGCAGGAGGGTGGAGGAGGAGGGGGGGGGGGGGGGGGGGGGGGAGGGGAGACAAACGAGAGGAGAAGAGAGGAAACGCACATCCACTGTCCATACGCACCTCGTTCATGTCATTCCAAGTAAAGAGATTAAGAGTAGATCCCTGCAAATCAACACAAGAGTCAATTAAAATACGCCCACATGCAAGCTGCATCTATTACCTTGTATTTGGCGGGACTGAGCATGCCCGCCCACCACTCGCGGTTGGCTGGGTCAAGGAAGTCTATCCAGGAGGAACTGCCAGGCCAGCACCAGCCATCGTACGATGTACTTCCGTCTGGCCGCTTGACATAACGCTGACTCGCTTCTGCCTCCTGCAGAACAACGGGGTACGGACGAGGTGGAGGTGTGCATTAGAAGGAGATAAGATATTTCTAGGACTGGGACGTACAGTATGTAGAGTGACACTCACTGAATGTACGTGGTATTCCGAGTCTCTCTTGATGTGTGGATCTACGATAGTCACCATCTACGCAGACCACAAGCCCAATGGTGAAGACTTCACTAAAGCATCATTAGCAGTAGTGTGTAGCAGACAGGAAATACAAACTTTAAACAAGCCAGCAAACATGCAACACCAGTGCCATCAACTACTCCCAACATGCAACACCAGTGCCATCAACTACTCCCAACATGCAACACCAGTGCCATCAACTAGTACTCCCAACATGCAACACCAGTGCCATCAACTACTCCCAACATGCAACACCAGTGCCATCAGCAACTCCCAACATGCAACACCAGTGCCATCAACTACTCCCAACATGCAACACCAGTGCCATCAGAAACTCCCAACATGCAACACCAGTGCCATCAACTACTCCCAACATGCAACACCAGTGCCATCAACTAAGTACTCTCAACATGCAACACCAGTGCCATCAGCAACTCCCAACATGCAACACCAGTGCCATCAGCAACTCCCAACATGCAACACCAGTGCCATCAGCAACTCCCAACATGCAACACCAGTGCCATCAACAACTCAACATGCAACACCAGTGCCATCAGCAACTCCCAACATGCAACACCAGTGCCATCAACTAAGTACTCTCAACATGCAACACCAGTGCCATCAGCAACTCCCAACATGCAACACCAGTGCCATCAACAACTCAACATGCAACACCAGTGTCATCAACAACTCAACATGCAACACCAGTGCCATTACCAACTCTCAACACCAGTGCCATCAGCAACTCCCAACACCAGTGCCATCAACAACTCAACATGCAACACCAGTGTCATCAACAACTCAACATGCAACACCAGTGCCATTACCAACTCTCAACATGCAACACCAGTGCCATCAACAACTCCCAACATGCAACACCAGTGCCATCAACTACTCCCAACATGCAACACCAGTGCCATCAACAACTCCCAACATGCAACACCAGTGCCATCAACAACTCCCAACATGCAACACCAGTGCCATCAACAACTCCCAACATGCAACACCAGTGCCATCAACAACTCCCAACATGCAACACCAGTGCCATCAACAGCTCCCAACATGCAACACCAGTGCCATCAACAACTCCCAACATGCAACACCAGTGCCATCAACAACTCCCAACATGCAACACCAGTGCCATCAACAACTACCAACACCAGTGCCATCAGCAACTCCCAACATGCAACACCAGTGCCATCAACTACTCCCAACATGCAACACCAGTGCCATCAACTACTCCCAATATGCAACACCAGTGCCATCAGCAACTCCCAACACCAGTGCCATCAACAACCCCCAACATGCAACACCAGTGCCATCAACAACTACCAACATGCAACACCAGTGCCATCAGCAACTCCCAACATGCAACACCAGTGCCATCAACTACTCCGAACATGCAACACCAGTGCCATCAACAACTCCCAACATGCAACACCAGTGCCATCAACAACTCCCAACATGCAACACCAGTGCCATCAACAACTCCCAACATGCAACACCAGTGCCATCAGCAACTCCCAACATGCAACACCAGTGCCATCAACTACTCCCAACATGCAACACCAGTGCCATCAACTACTCCCAATATGCAACACCAGTGCCATCAGCAACTCCCAACATGCAACACCAGTGCCATCAACAACCCCCAACATGCAACACCAGTGCCATCAACAACTACCAACATGCAACACCAGTGCCATCAGCAACTCCCAACATGCAACACCAGTGCCATCAACTACTCCGAACATGCAACACCAGTGCCATCAACAACTCCCAACATGCAACACCAGTGCCATCAACAACTCCCAACATGCAACACCAGTGCCATCAACAACTCCCAACATGCAACACCAGTGCCATCAACAACTCCCAACATGCAACACCAGTGCCATCAACAACTCCCAACATGCAACACCAGTGCCATCAACAACTCTCAACATGCAACACCAGTGCCATCAACAACTCCCAACATGCAACACCAGTGCCATCAACTACTCCCAACATGCAACACCAGTGCCATCAGCAACTCCCAACATGCAACACCAGTGCCATCAACAACCCCCAACATGCAACACCAGTGCCATCAGCAACTCCCAACATGCAACACCAGTGCCATCAACTACTCCGAACATGCAACACCAGTGCCATCAACAACTCCCAACATGCAACACCAGTGCCATCAACAACTCCCAACATGCAACACCAGTGCCATCAACAGCTCCCAACATGCAACACCAGTGCCATCAACAGCTCCCAACATGCAACACCAGTGCCATCAACAACCCCAACATGCAACACCAGTGCCATCAACAACTCCCAACACCAGTGCCATCAACAACTCCCAACATGCAACACCAGTGCCATCAACAACTCCCAACATTCAACATGACGGGGCTGACCTTTCTCCCTTTAGCAGCCAGCTTGTCCTGCATCTCCTCAGGGTGTGGGAACTTGCCCAAGTCCCACGTGAGATACCGCTTCCCATTGGTGTGCTCTATATCCAACCAAAGCACATCGTATGGAATGTCATTGTCATCAAATCCAGCGTCCACGCTGGTGTGGTTGCAGGAAGCGGCGATAAAGAAGAGGACATTGTTTGAGAGCAGAGTGAAAAAATGGGAGGGAGATGAGGAAGAAGGCAAGAGAGGAAAATGGAGGTTGAAAGGGAGTGGAGGGATGGAGCAAGAGGGATAGCAGCGGAAAGGGGTTGGGCAGGGAAGAGAGGATAGAGGAGGAAAAGGAACAGAGATGAGTTAAAATGAAAAGCTATAGCAGCGACAAAGAACCTGTGGCTACACACTTACTTGGCAACGTCTTCTTGGTCATTGTAATTCCACCTTGACTGATGATATGCTATCGAGAAGAGCTGTGACAGGCACAGAGAGTTTCATGATGGGTACTATACACGACACAGCAGGGACTGAACTCACGGGGGGAAGTGCCTGGCTGCCCGTCAGAGATGCGTACTGTCGGAATACATCGTATGGTCGAGGCCCTAGGATGATAAAGATGTCAATGATGCCACTTTCCGACATCCAGTGTGTGTCTGTCTGAGGCACCTCCTCTTCTGACTTGAAGTATGAAAGCAGTTTTCCCAACATGTTCTAAGAGAGAAAGGAGGAGGAGGAGGAAGGAGGAGGAGGAGAGAGGGGAGGAGGAGGAGGGAGGAGGGGAGGGGGGAGGAGGAGGGGGAGGAGGAGGGGGAGGGGGAGGAGGAGGGGGAGGAGGAGGAAGAAAAGTATGAAAGGAGTTAGGGAGAAAGAAAGGACGAGGGAAAAGAAAACACGGAAGAAATTAGTGGTAGGGGTACAGGAGAGAAGTAAGAATGGAAGGAGGTGGAAGAAAATAAAGGGAGGACGAGAGGACGAAGGGACGGATGAAGGAGACAAAATGGCGCATGGAAATAGAGGAGAAGGTACTTGGTGAAAATAGGATGACAAATCAAAGGAGGTGGGAGAGAGGGAGCAAGACTTACCTTATTTGCTGCAGTGTTAGTGATGTCTACCCACGTCTCTGCTGTGGTGTGCCAAAACACGCCCACGGTTTTACTCCAGCTGTTCCAGAAAAGCGCATCATTGAGAGGCATGTGAATGGGTGTGGTCTTACTTGTGAGCCAGCATGAGTGGAATGGAGCCGTAGAGAGCCATTTTGCTGTCCAGTTCATACTCAAACACGTCAAGATTGTACAGCCGGTAAGGATCACCACCACTACAAATATAACAAAGCTTCACACAGTCAATTTGCTGCAGCTCTATAGATGATAGCTTGCCTTGTCTAGGGGGACAAATATTCACCGGTGTGCAGTGTTTGGGAGTCACTTTGTCTCGTGTTAAACAGCACAGCAATTTTAAATTTTTTACCAGAAATGGACACAAGGGATTGTGTGGAGAACTGAAGCTCCTTGCCACGCCTCTCATAATTTTATTTTATTTTTTTAAATTAAACTGCGGAGGTGCACCCTCGGAGGTGAACCTTTGGAGGTGGACCTTCGGAGGTTGACCCGTGGAGGTAAACCCGCAGAGGTGGACCCATATATACATGCATGTCCTTTAGAGACACTTACATAACTTATGCATACCTGGCTGCACAAAATGGGAGGCTGGTTGCAAGAAAGAAATGTCTGCGTGAAGTACAGCTGGGTGAGTGCTAATACTTGGAAGCAGCTTCCCCTGAAGATGGGTAATGGCTGGGAGAGTGTGGCTACTTGGAAGCAGCTTCCCCTGAAGATGGGTAATGGCTGGGAGAGTGTGGCTACTTGGAAGTAGCTTCCCCTGAAGATGGGTAATGGCAGGGAGAGTGTGGCTACTTGGAAGTAGCTTCCCCTGAAGATGGCTAATGGCTGGGAGAGTGTGGCTACTTGGAAGCAGCTTCCCCTGAAGATGGGTAATGGCAGGGAGAGTGTGGCTACTTGGAAGTAGCTTCCCCTGAAGATGGGTAATGGCTGAGAGAGTGTGGCTACTTGGAAGCAGCTTCCCCTGAAGATGGGTAATGGCTGGGAGAGTGTGGCTACTTGGAAGCAGCTTCCCCTGAAGATGGGTAATGGCAGGGAGAGTGTGGCTACTTGGAAGTAGCTTCCCCTGAAGATGAGTAATGGCTGGGAGAGTGTGGCTACTTGGAAGCAGCTTCCCCTGAAGATGGGTAATGGCTGGGAGAGTGTGGCTACTTGGAAGCAGCTTCCCCTGAAGATGGGTAATGGCAGGGAGAGTGTGGCTACTTGGAAGCAGCTTCCCCTGAAGATGGGTAGCACACAAAGACTAAGGTCATCAGGCAGTGCTTGCAATTGTCAGAATATTGAAGGGAGGACCATACAATAACTGCCAACATTCTGCTTTAGACATTTTGTACTGTTCACAACATGTTTTCCCTCAGAGGCATACCTCTCCCTCATTGACTGACTATATAGAGGCATACCTCTCCCTCATTGACTGACTATATAGAGGCATACCTCTCCCTCATTGACTGACTATATAGTGGCATACCTCTCCCTCATTGACTGACTATATAGAGGCATACCTCTCCCTCATTGACTGACTATATAGAGGCATACCTCTCCCTCATTGACTGACTATATAGAGGCATACCTCTCCCTCATTGACTGACTATATAGAGGCATACCTCTCCCTCATTGACTGACTATATAGAGGCATACCTCTCCCTAATTGACTGACTATATAGAGGCATACCTCTCCCTCATTGACTGACTATATAGTGGCATACCTCTCCCTCATTGACTGACTATATAGAGGCATACCTCTCCCTCATTCACTGACTATATAGAGGCATACCTCTCCCTCATTGACTGACTATATAGAGGCATACCTCTCCCTCATTGACTGACTATATAGTGGCATACTCTCCCTCATTGACTGACTATATAGAGGCATACCTCTCCCTCATTGACTGACTATATAGAGGCATACCTCTCCCTCATTGACTGACTATATAGAGGCATACCTCTCCCTCATTGACTGACTATATAGAGGCATACCTCTCCCTCATTGACTGACTATATAGTGGCATACCTCTCCCTCATTGACTGACTATATAGAGGCATACCTCTCCCTCATTGACTGACTATATAGAGGCATACCTCTCCCTCATTGACTGACTATATAGAGGCATACCTCTCCCTCATTGACTGACTATATAGAGGCATACCTCTCCCTCATTGACTGACTATATAGAGGCATACCTCTCCCTCATTGACTGACTATATAGAGGCATACCTCTCCCTCATTGACTGACTATATAGAGGCATACCTCTCCTTCATTGACTGACTATATAGAGGCATACCTCTCCCTCATTGACTGACTATATAGAGGCATACCTCTCCCTCATTGACTGACTATATAGAGGCATACTCTCCCTCATTGACTGACTATATAGAGGCATACCTCTCCCTCATTGACTGACTATATAGAGGCATACCTCTCCCTCATTGACTGACTATATAGAGGCATACCTCTCCCTCATTGACTGACTATATAGAGGCATACCTCTCCCTCATTGACTGACTATATCAGTGCACAAAATAATTTTACAGGCCACTATTCTAGATTGCCTGGACAAATATTCATTGGCTCTTGAACGTACAGACTGTAATCAAAGCAGGTTTGGCAAGCAAATTCCTGGCTGGGGTGGGGAGCAATGGAGGGGCTTTGCAGGCAAGATTCCAATATACATACACTGCTTCGGAGTCCATAATGTTTTATAAGAATATCCAGAGATGAAAGTCAAAGAAATAAAGTTAAAAGCGCACTAAGTTAAGTGCATTATAGAGACTGTAGACGTACAGGATGCACACACCTCCCACCTCCCATTTAGTAGTGCACACTAACTAATGCACTATGTAACAGCATTCTTGTTGCACCAACAAGGTACCCAGCTATTGACCTTTCTTAGCCGTTAACTGGTGTCAATTATCAACTTCATGCATTGACACAACCCAACAAGGTCACGTGGCGACCGTCATGAGCAGATTATTCAAGCAGGAACAATAAGAAGCCATCAACAACGTCTAAGTTACGATAACCTGAAAGGAAAGTGTGAAGAGTTGGCTTCTAACTTTAGCACACAGCGATCCCTAATGCAGCTCGCTAGAAAAGTTAGGGTGTGGCCCATTGGTGTGAATGGCCCATAACTTTTGGGAGGAAGGTAGCCCCACCCACATCCCTGTTCCGTTCCTTATTGTAAGTAAGTTCAACACCTTTTATACTGGATGCAAATATATAGTGTCATTTTATACTGGATGCAAATATTTAGTGTTAAGAAGAGTTATGCAATAGGAAGCACACACGGAAAAGTGCCAAACTGTCAAAGTGACGAGTCATAGCATGGATAAAAAAAAAAGGTCTCAAGAAGATTGAGTCATCCATCCATCCGACTTGGTAAGTAGTTCAACTCGAACTTCCTGATCTCCTTCACTTTCTTCGGACTGTGGTGAGCTCCTTTCAGCTGCCGCTAATGTTTCGTTTCTAATACTGCTCCTTTCCCCCTGGTCAGGTCCACGACTTTTGTCTCTCTGCCAGAGATTTATTGCATCTTCCGGACAGAAGTCCTTTAGTGGCACACCATCAGTAGTCAGAAAATGGAGGTCATGAAGTGATTCATTCTAATCTGCTTGGGCATGATCTCGAATGTTGCCGGTACGAACTGAATCTGCACCCAAAAGCCACTGAAGTTTCTTCCTGAAGCAATGCTTGCATTAAACTTAGTGCATGCAGCACACATGGCTTTGTTACCGCCTTCTGTCCTGGCTCAGTTCAGTCTCATCCCAGATCAGCTTTCCACTTCTGGCATGCAGCGTAGGATACTCCCCTCCTCTTCAGGCTTTGGGACTGAGATATCGCTAACCCGAGTCTTAGCAGGGCTAGCAACTTGCACTTGTTAATTAAGGCAGCAGTTACCCATATCTCATTAATTAATTATTCATGATATTTCCAAAATCGTTATTAATTCTGTTATTTTTTTAAATCCCTTACAGGTAATTTTAGTACCAAACTGTAGCTTATTACAAGAGCCTTCCATTGGTGTACTTGGTTCTAAAATTTGAGAAAGTATGGGTGATGACCAGTAACTCTGACCCAGCAAGTCAAGAACAACTTCCTTATCAAAAATAAGTCAATAAGTACTGCCATTTAAGGACATACAAGAGTTACCACAGAGACATACAATCAATACAGGGTTTAATGAAACATAACACAGGTGCTAAATAGCAGAGCCAGCTACATACATGCATGAAACTTCAAGGCATAACTCGGCATAACTTGTCACAAATTGAAATCTGATCCATTCATTGTAAGAGCAGGGAAAGAGCTACAAAATGGCATAAAATGTATTTTATACTCTTTTTCCCCACTGAGATATAATTGTTGGCAGCTTTTAAAAATCGTTTTTGAGTAAATCCTCTGAAGTGGAGATACTCTTATTGGGCCATCCACACACACCATTATACCTTTTAAACTCTTTTCTTTTAGAAAATTTCACTAATACCATCCACCAGTGATTTTCAAGGGTCAAAGCTAGGGTTAGTCAGGGCCAGGGGCTAGGGTTAGCCGGGGCCAGGGACTAGGGTTAGCCAGGGCCAGGGGCTAGGGGCTAGGGTTAGTCAGGGCCAGGGGCTAGGGTTAGCCAGGGCCAGGGTTAGCCAGGGCCAGGGGCTAGGGTTAGCCAGGGCAAGGGGCTAGGGTTAGCCAGGGCCAGGGGCTAGGGTTAGCCAGGGCCAGGGGCTAGGGTTAGCCAGGGCAAGGGGCTAGGGTTAGCCGGGGCCAGGGTTAGCCAGGGCCAGGGGCTAGGGTTAACCAGGGCCAGGGGCTAGGGTTAGCCAGGGCCAGGGGCCAGGGGCTAGGGTTAGCCGGGGCCAGGGGCTAGGGTTAACCAGGGCCAGGGGCTAGGGTTAGCCAGGGCCAGGGGCTAGGGTTAGCCAGGGCCAGGGGCTAGGGTTAGCCGGGGCTAGGGGCTAGGGTTAGCCAGGGCCAGGTATTAGGACACGAGGAGAATCTTTTGTGAAAGTGGGGCTTTTTAAAAAGCCGGTTAAAACAAAGAAAAGGGCATGTACGGAACAGCATGAAAATCATAAGTGTTTGCACATGTTTGGTGCACACCTGAAGTCCCGGCGCATGCTAAGGGAAAAAAGAAGAAAATCACAACTCCCCAGCATCATGTCAGCCCCCTTCACTCCTCCCTGCTCCTCTACAGTGGTAACCCTGTCCAACCTCATGGCCTTCCTTCTCTTCTTCACCAGTTCCTCGCCCTGGTAGTCGGAGAACCAGATGCGACTCTTGTCCTTGGACTTGAGGAAGGAGGTTGTGGTGCTACAGTCACAGCCAAGTCGTCTAAACAGGGAACTCGGAACATACCCGAGTTGAAGGTTAGCACTGCCATGCTGTCAGCAATCTCCACAACATCGACAGAACAAAACTTTTGGGCAGCAGTTCCAGATGAGACTCTTGAAGGACTCGTTTTGATTCAGAGTCGCTCCAAGCACACAGCGCTCCATGAGGGCATCAGATGAGAGGTCAAGAAACACTCTCTTGACATAGGGAGGAATTTCCCTGTCGATGGCGGGATTGTACTTGGGTGGAGTCTCATTATTGGCAAGAGTTTGTCACTTGAAATGTCTAGGGTTGTCGTCGGAAATGGAGTGATAAAAAATGGCCATCACCCCATTCTTCATCCCAACTACATCATTTTGGTGGGACCGGATCTCCTTACCATAGTCCCGCTGGTATAGCTTCATCTTCTTCATGGTATCATCTTCTTCATGGTAAGGCGACCTTTCCCACCCATCCACACCTTCTTGCCATCTGGGTCAACGTGTTGCTTCAGCTTGGCAGTCTGTAAGTGATTCAGCATCTTCTTTTGCACATGGCCAACACATCGTGCTTCTCAACGGTGTGCATCTCTATATGGATTGACATTGCACAGAGAGCTGTCGGTGGAGGAGTCCCCATCAGCGATCAAGGAGGTATATCGCAGCTTGTGCTTTTCCTCTGACCGACGCCATATCCCGAGCCCCTTCAGCCTCAATTGCACCTGAAGATCCACTGTAATTCACACTGCAGTGTGCTTGGTGCCCCTCCCACCAATCCTGGAACTCCTAGCCCTTCCCACCAATCCTGGAACTCCTCTGATGTTGTGTCCATCTGGCGTTTCTCCTGGCACAAGTAACACCACTTGCTGAGGACTTCAACATCCAGCACCTGCCCTGTCTCCCACGACCATGATATGCAGTCGGCCACTTCTCTTCCATACGTAGCCCGTTGTTTTTTTAGTCGCTGCCTGAGAGAACAGCACCTCAGGTATGAGTGGCAGTACACGCGAGGAATGGGCTCTTGCCTTGCCAAGCTTCATCTCGTTGTTTTGCCCTCATGACAAATGTTGTGTCCACGTTCATACTAGGTGGACAAACTGGTTTGCTACGTCGTAATGATTGCTACGTCGTAATGAACCAGCCCAGCTTGTTTGCTGTCCTCGACAAATTGGTTTGCTACGTCGTAATGAACCAGCCCAGCCTGTTTGCTGTCCTCGACAAACTGGTTTGCTACATCATAATGAACCAGCCCAGCTGTCCTCGACAAACTGGTTTGCTACATCGTAATGAACCAGCCCAGCCTGTTTGCTGTCCTCGACATTCGAACCTCTTGCAAGTCCAATCTTACTTCTCACGGGGTGGACGTACGGTCGGGCACACAAACATAAGCCATGATGCGTGGATATGCAAACCTTTCCGTCAACTACCCAGTTGCTTTAGCTCTCCAAAAAGTTCAAGGTTCATCATTAAACAGTCCCATTTTTCATGACTGTCCAAGAAAAACAAGAGGATGGTAGTCTCTCTCGACAAATCAGCTGCTCCGCACTACGAGAAGCCCCTCAACAAGGAGCTAAGACTATTGCCATGTTGCCCAAACAAATCAAAGTACCCAGAACGGCAATGCATACTTACACGGTCATTGTGATGGGTGTGGCTGTCCGTGTGATGCATGTACGTGTATGCATATTAAAAAAGAGAAATTTTTTTAACCATTTCTTAGAAAATTTCAAATGCAACAAACACATACAGAGCAGACAAGAGGGCACGGACAAAGTTAGCCAACTAATGCAAATCACAAACGTATTAGTAACATGTGAGCCAGAGACCGACCTGCCAACTGCGGTATTCCTCCTCAATTAAAGGGGACAAGATTATCCTGACCAGGAAGAAAGTGCCATTGACTGTGCAGCCATTCGGTTTGTGTAAGCTCGGCATGAACCCCACTGACACATGTATGCAGAGCTAAAATTATACAGAGCAATAATTTCCTATAATTAGATTAATAATTGCCTATAATTAAAGCATCATTGCCTATAATTAGAGCAATAATTGCTATAATTAGAGCATAGGTGCCTATAATTAGAGCATCATTGCCTATAATTAGAGCATAATTGTCTATAATTAGGGCATACTTGCCCTATAAATATATCTATACTTATAGCCTATACTTATAGCAATAAGTGCCTATCAATAATTGCCTATAATCAGAGCAATAATTGCAGAGCAATAATTGCCTATAATCAGAGCAATAATTGCCTATAATCAGAGCAATAATTGCCTATAATCAGAGCAATAATTGCCTATAATCAGAGCAATAATTGCCTATAATCAGAGCAATAATTGCCTATAATCAGAGCAATAATTGCCTATAATTAGAGAGCAATCTGGTCCGAGGGATGCCTCACTTTTAAGCTGTTGTGACTCGTCCTTGGGGGGGGGGGGGGGGGGGGGGGGGAGAGTTTGTTGCAAAAAGACAAGGTTGTACTAGACGTAAAAGGTGTTATTTCACGATTTTTCTGTCAGACAACACGTATCGCA
This sequence comes from Cladorhizidae sp. MBARI D1340-BT2, assembly GCA_028752905.1. Classification (NCBI taxonomy): domain Eukaryota; kingdom Metazoa; phylum Porifera; class Demospongiae; order Poecilosclerida; family Cladorhizidae; species Cladorhizidae sp. MBARI D1340-BT2. The sequence goes on from JAQNBH010000015.1 coordinate 10,449,216, forward strand.
AAATCTTTTGTTTAGTGCCCTCGCAAGAAACCCAACAACGAACAGGAGCTTGCAAAACAGTTTCTAAATAACGCACATCCATTCATTGTTAACCTAAATCACGAGAATGCTGCGCATTGTTAAAATATTTTTAGGTGTGACAGAAAATGGAGGAGCTGTCAACGTGAGCCAGGGAAGAAAAGGGAGCCGGGTGCTGTCTCGAGCTGCATTCTGCTGAACTGCTTCAGCCAGGAGTTGCAACGTACAATCTCCCAAACTTTCCCTCGGACAGATCACAAGTACGAGCAGCAGTTAGTCTCACGTGTCCTTCAAAGGTTGCCTCTAATCCACTTCGAGACAAGTGCTTCATGGAGACACCATGAGACATTTAATAAAGACAATTTAGAATGACAATAAAAGCAGCGCCTATCAGATCATCCAGAGCGCCAAACCAGTGCAGGGAATTACAGTCGGACATCAAGATATATTCCGAACATCTCATGTATTTTGTCTGAACAAAAATCAATCTGCTTTTGTCAAAATGTCTGAGCAACACTAATGAATGCTCTAGAATACGCACATGCGCACACCCGCGGCGTTATTCTGCAAGCCTGTTACTTGTTTTGCGCAGACTGTTTTTTTTGTTTTTTGTTTTTTTTGGTGCAAGTCAGTTTCAGGCATGTTCTAGCTCGCTTTTTCCAATCTTGTTGTGGTTTTAAGTTTATTTGCTTTTTACGGTTTTAGGTTTTCTGCCATTCTGAGCTTTGTATACAAGGAGGTCAACATTTCTGCCCTGCGGTTTTCTTCTGCATAATTTTTAAGACCTTCGGGTTGAGTCTTTCACAGACTGGTCTTGCCAACATGAAGAGAAGTTGCTCATCATCAGTTGAAGAACCAGCCAAACAAAGGAAGATGAAGCTTGGACGACCTAGTATGACCGCGAGTGTCAGATGCTGACACTGCTTGACTGAGAGACGGGAGTTGAGGCAGGTGTGAAAGTTGTGACGAAGCTAAAGTATCAAGTGTGCACAGAGTTTAGAGACGGGATCACAGGAAGGAGGAACTTCAGCGACTATTGGATACATGGGAGCAGATTCTATACGAACTAACAACGTTGCTAACCATGCCTAGTTGCCGACCAGCACGTGCATGCGATGAACCTCCTCAAGAGAGAGCAAGCCAAAGCACAAAGTGTGGGGATTGCTGGGTATGCTCCAGTTGCGCAGTCACTTGCTTCTCTGCCAAGCACAAAGTGTGGGGATTGCTGGGTATGCTCCAGTTGCGCAGTCACTTGCTTCTCTGCCCGAAGATGAGTGGAAAATGCCAAGGGTAAAGTATGATCACCTATTTCGTGGGTAACTGTGCAGCTAGCTTTTCGGAAGTACCCCACAATCTGTGACCTTGAGGCAAGGCTTGGAGTCAACCTTGGTAGCTCCTACATCCACCGAAATGCTGCTAAGGAGTTTGTTAACTACATTGTTGAATCGAGATGGCAGGATTTGCTCTCAGCCAATCTCTGAAGTTTCCCCCCCCCCTACTGATGCTAGCATTGTTGACAATATCCTTCAGCTCTAGTTCTCTAGTGTGACCAGAAGGGTGTGATGAGAAGGTGCACTTGAGCGAACCTTGTCCCAGATGAACCTCATCAAGAGCAGCAAGAGAACCTCATGTGGTAACAACACCCTAAATTACCCACTGGTTCTGAATGTGGACAAACTTCCACTGCAAGACTCACCCCCCTGATGCTGCCATCGATATTTGGTGGACTGCCAAGTTTAGAAAGCCTTAGTCGTCCTGGTCAAAGAGTACAAGGAACGCATCGAAGCATCAGATGCCCCAACCTCTGACACTTGTAACATTAATGAAGAGAAGGAGGAAGAGGAGAAGCTACTTGATGACTGGATACAGGAGGACTGACTCAATCTCTTACTTGCGTTGTTCATAACAGAGTTTTATTGTTTGCACTCATTACTTGATGATTTGAGTTGCATGTAAGTTGTTCAGCTGACATTAAATACTTCAAATCAACTTTTTGGCTTCTAGTGCCAAAAGTTTCAACTGAAATACGTCGTCTTCACCAGACACGTCTGTACTTGTAAGTTGTAACTTTTCAAAAATTTGATGGCAGATCAAAGTCTAAATTGTCAGAACAAAAATTGATTGTACTCGGACAAATTGTCTAAACAGATTTTGGCTGTAATTTCCCGCACAGCTAAACGACCAGATTTTATGGTATATACATGTATGTATATATATCTCTCATGCTGACGGACAAGGCAATGACTCGACCTATAGCTCTGTACATGCATAACATAATACAATGCTCACTACTGCAAGCCAGGCACTAGAGTGCCTTGTACAAATCATCCTAGCTTCAAAAAAATGTCCGTCTCACTTTAGACTATGTACAGTGGAACTCTAAACAAACAAATAAATTGCTACAGCATCTTCTCTTTTTTTTAAACTTCGGCATCAGCATTTTCATGCTTGAGGACTCACAGGCAAGAAGCTATTGCTTGTCCACTACGGTTCCTAATTCATTGAGCACGAGCCCAACTAATGACAAACGGAACTTACTTGGTGGGTTTCAGCGAGAGGGAGTCTGCATGCTCGGGAATGCCGTACACATGCTCCACGCCGGGGAAGGAGATGTCCATGCCAATAGAGGAAGGGCCTGTAGTGACACATCCATAGATTCATTCAGAAATATAAAATTTGTCAATGTTCATGATCCTTTTGGTACACGTCACGTGCATTATTCCAGTCATGTCTTGCACTATCACGAATACTTCGCCCTAACCCTCATCCCAACCATAGCCCCAGCCCTAACCCTCATTCCAAACCTTAACCCTAGCCCTCATCCCAGCCAACCCTTAACTCTAACCCTCATTCCAACCCTTAACCCTTCGCCCTCATCCCAACCAACCCTTAACCCAGTACTCGCCCTGACCCTCATCCCAACCATAGCCCCAGCCCTAACCCTCATTCCAAACCTTAACCCTAGCCCTCATCCCAGCCAACCCTTAACTCTAACCCTCATTCCAACCCTTAACCCTTCGCCCTCATCCCAACCAACCCTTAACCCAGCACTCATCCTAACCCTAGTCCTAACACTCTCCCTAACCCTTGTCCAAATCCTAGTCCATTTGTTTCCAAACTGGGGGTAAATTATCCCCTGGGGCCAATATTTTGGAGGTAATGTAGCAATGTTGACAGTGTTTTGTACATGACGTTATGTCAGTGTAATGTTTAGTGAGTATTGTAATTTAGAACTTTCTTGATTAGGTTTAAGATAACTGCTTACCCTTTACCATGTTAGATGAATAGGTGATGTCATTCTGTATGTATAAGCCAGGTGCATTTATTTATCTTTACCTTATTAGGCTTTATGAGTAGTGTATAAATAATGTGATCAGCATACTGAATTCAGACTAGAACTTTCCTACACTTCAAGTTATCATAGTCAGTTAGTGTTTGTTTTTCTGGTTTAAAATTAAAACAAATTATAACGCTTGAGGGCCAGGTCACAAAATCATGACGTGGAAAGCTAAAAAAATATTTTGTCGTAGGGCCCAAAATATTGATGAACCTGAAAATACACTCCTTAGGACCTTTAATAAAGTTGGTTTTATGTTGATATCTAACATACACACAGTACATCAGTGTTTGAAAGTTGAGTTAAAATTTAACTGTAATTTCGAGGGGAAAAAATGAAAGTTTTCCATGCTGTAATATATGATACCATAAAGATATTATATTTATGTGTTACTTTTTGTGTGGGGATTTTAAACGTCTACCAATATCTAGAATAATTTTTGGCTCAGAACTATCTACCCGAGTATTGCACGTTGATTTCAAACCCAATGTTTTGATGTAACGAAAGTAACGCTCAACTTCAAGAAGTTCCCTTTGCTCATGGAGTTCTAAACCTAACTTCATAAAAGTTAGATATAATCTTCCCAACAATGTCCCTGAGCTACACCAACATTTTTGGTAAAGATCGCAGGAACAAATTTTTGCTTATTTCAGTTCAAGGGTTTGTAACGAAAGTAACGTAACCAAAATAACTTAAAAGTAGTCGAAGGTATGTAAGCTTGTAACGAAAGTAACATATGAAGATGGGGATCTGGCACAACTGTTAAGGGAGATCAGGCCATTAACATTGCTGCAAACAGGTCGCAAAGACCCCCGAGCAACTACTCATGGTGGCGAAAAGAAACAATCACGCCATTTAGTGTGTACGCTGAAAGAGACTCGTGGCCTCTTTTTGGCACAGTACACCAATATTCAGATCGGACTTGCAAAGTTCTAAAGTCTACGCCCACCTCATGTCCTATATTCAAGTCTGACTCCACAGAATGGCTGTGATTTGCCCAGTACCACGAGGACATCATACTTGCACTTGATGCACTCCACAAGTTGGAGCCAGCATTGGAGAAGTATAGTTCTAAAACCCCAGACAGCTGGGTGTGCAAGAACCCTAAGACAGAGTGTTGGCAAGGAGTGTCAGAACGGCCTGCTCTTCCTGGAGCAACATGATTCAGTGGTGATGGTTGAGAAAGCTGTGGGCTGGTTGTCATGGGGAAAAGACGGCAATGAAAGGTTGCACAAAGTCCAAACATGAGGGGATAACTGAGGACCTCAAACAGCACATTCTCAAACTTCTTCCCAGTTCCTGATCCACAGCCTTGTAAAGCGAGCTCAAGCCGAGAGGTACAACATAGAGCATGCAGATGCAGAAGCAACTTCTCCTGACTTCAACAAATTTCATGCACTACTTCAAGTTGACTTTTCGGAGAATTTTGAGTGCATCCAACAAGATGAGATATAGTCAGCACATTGGGGCCACAGCCCTGTCTCTCTGTTCACCACTCATTGTGGTACGGGGGAGAACACCTCAGTGGTGTCATCTGTTCAGATTCTACTGATCACTCAAAGTGGTCCATCCTCCCATATATGAACAATCTCCTTAGCCGACTATCAGATGATATAACTAAATTGTCAATCTGGTCCGACGGTACATCAGCTCAGTTCAAGAGCCGATCTATTGTAAATGCCTTGCAGAAGCTTGAGGAGGCACATGGCCTCAGCATCACCTGGAACTTCTTTGCTACTTCGCATGGCAAAGGCCTAGTTGACGGGACTGGTGGCAGTGTAAAGCGGCATGTCCACAACAGGGTGAAGGCATGGCAGGTGCTTGTTATGGATGCTTCATCATTCTCTGCAGCTGCATCTAATATGATGACGGTGGAGGTTACAGTGATGAATGAAGCAGATATCAACAAGTCAAATTATGACATGGGCTTCATGCAAGCTTTCTGGGATCCATCTCCAGCACTAGCTGGAATACGTGGCTATCATTGCCTGCACAATATTGACGGGATGGTCGTACACTCAGCTGACACGGGAGTTTTCTGTCCCAAACCAGCAACAGAAGAAGCAAGACATGGAGATGGAGGGGGACGTTGGTGAACATTTTATAGTATCTGAATTCAAAGCTGGAGAGTTCTTGGCAGCAGTGTGGTACGATAGGAAGGCATGGATTGGCGAGGTGGTACAAAGCTCCCCTACTCACGTCATCACATTTATGAAGAGTTGCGGCTGAATAGATGGAACTGGCCTACCAAACATGACCGACTTCCAATACCCAGAGAGGACATTCTCTGCAGACTTAGCCCACCAGCTCCTATCAGCAACTATAGCCGGTTTGTTACTCTCAGAGACAGTGATGAAAAGGAGATAGTTAAATATCTTGAGGAGTGGAACATAACTAACTAAATTTGTGACCAAACTTTCAGATCAATATTGTACCACCCCCTCCCCACCCCCACCCTCTGCCACTTGCAACCACCTTTGTCTCACCCCCTCCTCATTCATGCTAGCACAACCTCTCATTCTTGCAACCTTTGCAGTCCATCGTGCTGCACCCCCTCCCCCCATACCTCTCCCACACAGTGATGTTTTGTACATTAGCTTTATGTAAATATAAACTTTTAAGTAATTCATGGTGTTTGAATCCAATAATTATGTATAAAAGTGCAACACTGTCCCATCAATACTTACATCAAAAGAAATGTAACGAAAGTAACATAACGAAAGTAACAGTCACTTTTTTGTATAATGGATGCTGTCCACCCATTATGGTTGAACATGTAACAACTAAACCAGGGGAATTGATAGTCAACTACATTCTGTAAGACATAATTGAAAATCAGAAAAATTGAAGGAGCCTTTTTTCTATGATTCACAAACGAACTTTGACGACAATTTTTCATGTCCAAAATTCGTAACGAAAGTAACGGGCACTTTTTAATGTCTAGCTGCTAGACCGTTTAGAATTTTTCAATAAAACCTGGCATGCAACAAGAACTAACTATGTCTTTGATAAACAAACTTAGTTTGGGTTGATAAGTTGATGCATGCCAGAGTGACAGGTTTGACAAGCTGAAAAGTCGTAACGAAAGTAACGCTGACCTGGCCCTTGAGTGTGTTCTACGTCGATAGCAGACGGTGAGTGCGAGAGGAAGCTTCTCAAAGGATTTATCACAGATACAAAAGTTGTTACGGCTAGCAAGAAATGAACTCACTCAGATGCTTTTCTTGCTCATGGATTTCTCAATTTGCCCTCGAAGGGCGAAGACTGACTGCCTGCAGCAAGGTTCTGATCAATGAAGCCATCAAAACTTGCAAACCATCTGCTGAAATGTCATCCTGACCTCCAAAACAAAGATCTAGTCTACTTCGAACACAGGGCAAAACAGTTGAAGGGTATTCAATCTGGAAACACTGGTGCTGCAGCAAAAAATCTTCTTGCTGCTCTTGAAGCTTCCTATGAGGTGGCCTACAAAGTTGCACAGCAGCAGAAGGGGCATACGATTGCCGAAAATCTGATCATGCCATGTGCACGAGAGATGTGCCAAAGCATGTGGTGAAGAGCAGGCTAAGAAGCTCAGTTCTATATCAGTTTCAAACAACACAATTTGACGTAGGATCGACAAGATGGCTGTGGATGTACTGGCACAAGTAGTGGAAGAAGTCAAGACCAGTCCATGACAAATTTTCTCTGCAACTTGACGAGTCCACGGATGTCAGCAGCTGCACTATTTTACTGAGATATACTCCTTATATTCACCGCTCGGATGTGAAGGAAGAGTTTTTCCTAGTGAGGTCTTGCTACGACAACTAAAGGAGAGAATGTGTTCAGCATAGTCAGTGGCTTCCTCGAGAAAAATGGACTGGCTTGGAACAGTGTTCAAAGGATGTCTGTTGATGGTGCACTTGCTACGATGGTTGGTAATCGCGGGTAATCGCGGGTTCATTGCTGCATTCACCGCTGTACACTTGCGTCCAAGACGCTCCCAGATAGATGCTTTGAAAATAGTATTTGGCCAACTTATTAATGTTGCTAACTTCATAAAAGCCAACAGCCGTGTGTTTAAAGAATTGTGCAAAATGGATGGGTGAGAAGTATGAAGTGCCACTGTACCACACCGAAGTAAGGTGGCTGTCTCGAGGCAAGGTTGTGAATCGCGTGATGGAGCTTTGGGAGGCAGTGCAACTATTTTTTTGTAGCAAAAAGGATCAGACTTGGCACAATAGATCTGAAGTAGAGGAAACTATTGGTTCATTTTACAGATATAGCCTGCCGGATTGAGGAGGCCAAATAGTTCTCAGCCAAATTAGATAAAAAGTGAAAAATTCAAGATTCTTAAAAGCTACCATTAGCTACCATTATAATATATTAATATACAATAGACAGATCACACGATTACTCGACCCAACTTCCCGCATGTGTACGGGTAATGAACCTTGGCAATTAAGCATGTGCCCACATGTGCAGCTTCATTATACAATACAGGCAAGTGACCCTAACTTCCACAACTCACCGTGAGGCTTAGAGTCATGATGTGTCTTGAACGTTTCCTCCCACATCCCTTGTTTTTCGTTCTCTTCTTCTTCTTCTTCTTGTTCTTCTTGTTCCTCCTCCTCAACTGTCTCCACCTCATCTACTTCTTCCACTTCACTGGGTGTCCCAGCAACATCTTCCTCACCTCCTCCAACTTGCGCATTAGCTGTGTACTCTTCGTCCCCTTCATCTACCTTGGTTTCACCTTCTGTCTCTTTTAGTTCTTCTTCTGCTTCGGGCAATTCCTCAGCAAGAGGAGGAGGTGGTGGAGGAGGAGGTGGCACTCTAAATAGACAAACACACGAGGATGGGAAAAAGTAGAAGGGAAAATAAGAACAAGCATTGAAGAGTCATTGCATATGCTGATCACATGACCATCTCACTTTTTTTCCCTGTGATGCTCAACATTCATTAGTCCGCGGGAATTCATCACAACAGCGATCTCGTTGTTAACGTAGAATTCCACCTGAAACGGGTCAAATGTCACAGAGGCTTTGGTAGTAGCAGATGTCACCTCTACACCACCGCTCATTCTCTGCACTTTGCACCTAATCGGATAGAATTAATTACAACATTCCTGTAGGTCGGTTACATCTTCACATACTTTTCCACTTCTGGTTCTCCAACTAATGCCCCTTCCACCTCATACCGTGGTCGCAGCCCAGATTTCTCCTTTATTTTCAACCGAAACATGTTTCCCTTGAGGGTTAGAAGCTCAGCTTGGAGGTCACCTGCTCCTTCCTTCACCTGAGAGTTGAGGATGTCCATCTTGCACCCATTTTCCTCAGCTATTAGGCTAGCAGGATCTACTTTGTAAGGAGTTTCTCCCACTGGCAAGGCCCTGTTACGCCTGAATCGTGCACATCAGCGTACAAAAGGTAAAAAGACGAGCCGAACTTAATACCTGCATCCTTACTTGCAGAAACTGCTCTGGTCACATGTTTTGAAATTGCTCTTGTCTACAGCTCTCGCAGGTAGGGAGAGGAGCAGCAAGGCTACACAGAGCAGAGCAGCTTTGCACGTCATACTCGACCCAAACCGAGAGATCAAGTCTGCAGGAAAATGTGGTAGCGGAGGTTGCTTTCACATGACAGCTGAATTTTAGTCATGTGATACGGAGAGGATGTCAGGTGATTTGTTTATTTCTACACAAGAGGTTGCTTACACAACCTTTTTTCTCAGGTAGAGAAGGAGCGTCTTGTACTTCAACTTGTGAACAATACCAGCGGCTAGACTACTATGGTAAATTAATAGTACCTGGATGCTTTGGGGGGAGGAGAGGATTAGGTTTATGTATTCTTACCGTTTTTCCTCCACTAGGGTGCAGAACAATCTTTACCACTGGATTTGGTCAAACAATGTGAGAAACAACACTAAGCTAGTTAATGCATTTTACCTACCCATCTTGATTGCTTTATTAGTTGAGGCTGATGAGATTAAACGGTTAAGTCGGTGCTTCAAGGTACTAGATCTAAATCAGAATGGGTCTCTCTCTGCAGAAGAATTTCTGGCAGTTCCAGAATTACAGCAGAATCCTCTAGTAAGACGAGTGATTGATATACTTGACACAGACAGAAATGGAGAGGTAGATTTCCAAGGTAAGAAGATAGAGAGTTTTAATGTTATTATAGCAACACTCGTTAACTTGCACAGAGTTCATTGAGGGGGTTTCCCAATTCAGTGTACAAGGAAGCAGAGAGAAAAAACTAAAATGTAAGTTGAACACGTTAACTTAATGTACTTCCATAACTAATTCTGGTTGTTTCTATATCATATCTCAGTTGCCTTCAACATTTATGACATTGATCAAGATGGCTTCATCAGCAATGGAGAGCTATTTCAGGTGCTCAAGACTATGGTGGGCAGCAACCTGTCAGAGAAGCAGTTGCAAGAAATAGTGGACAAGACCATTATCTACTCAGACAAAGATGGAGATGGGAAGATATCATACGAGGAGTTTTGTGATGTCAGTTAGTTGGTTTTTGTTTGAGGCTAATTATATAACATGTTTGTGTGAATAGGTGGTAGAAACCATGGACGTGCCCTCAAAGATGGTGATTGACTTGAAAGCAAAAAGTAAAGAAGACTCTTGAAATTGTTTTGTGATATATGCATCACCTCTTATTGCCGTACAGTAAGCTCTGCATATGTATTACAGTCTCATTTATCACCGTATCTTCCTAGGTTTTTTTCATTATCATTACTAACTATAAGTTACAAAATATTACATTCTCAGTTTGTCACTAAGCACATTCAATGTTTTAGACATCAATCATGGTTTGCCCCACATCTATCGAGTAGTGGAAAATGCCAGCTTTACGTACTCCATAGAGCTTGCTGGACACTGTATCAAAGTGTGGCGCAAGTACTGTCTGGCAGTGTTCCAGCCAGCGTTCCATGTTTGGACGTCCCTTGTAGATGTTGTTGTTGGATGCCCAGTACTGAGTCACTTCTGCCACGAACAGGAGATCTGCTATGGAGATCTCGTCACCAGAAATATACTTCCTCCCATTCAGGAAGTAGTTTTCGATGATATCCAGCGAGTTCCTTAGCTTTTCTTTGGAAGTGGCACACTTTGCTTCATCACGAGGTTTCTTGTACTTAATAGGAGCCACGCACTGCAAAATGATCATAGAGAGAGGATTATAGCACCAGTACTTCACCAAAAGAATGACCATGTTCTTGCTACAAGCTATAAAAATTACATGTTCAAAGAAGCAATTGCATCGAAGATTTCCGGCAAACCATGCTAAAGCTTCTTCCACCTTTGTCCTGATCTGTAAGTCGGTGGGATACCAGTTGTTGGCCACGTTGTACTTTTGACAGATGTAACGAAGTATGGCTGCACTATATCGGACCGAATACAATGGCAAGCGTTTGACATTGTGAATAAAATATTGATAATAAATACCTTTCGAAGACAACAAAACCATCATCACTTATAGATGGAACTTGTTTGTTAGGGTTGGTCTTCATGAACTCTTGATTGGTTCTGTTCTCACCTGAATTATGTGATGGGTGTGGCATATACATAGTGAATGATCTACGTCTTGTTATACCATTTCTTGACCTTTGGTATATAAATAAATATGAACGCCCCCATCTATCTACGAGGATGGTGGGGATTTTTTTTAAGGGAGGGGAAAATAAACTGCCCATCATTGCATGTTGTCTATTTTTCATAATAGAGATCCACACAAAACATCAGGATACTGGCCTAGTCAATGTAGTGAGTAGTCTACTTTCCTTTAGCAATCCCAGATTAAAAAATATATAAAGTCTACACTCCATTGGTAGAAGGAGGGCATGCAAGGCACTCCTTCAGTAGCATACATTTAGAAGATTATGTACACTGATTTTCTAACCCCTTCCGAATAACAACTTCAGTAGCACACTTTTAGTTCACTCACTTTCTTAGCTTTTGTGATAGAAAGCGGTAAACCACATATTTTCCCCCATTCCCCCCCTCCCAACTCATAATTGACTCCTCCACTCCTGAAACTAGCAAGGAAGCAGCACAGCTGCTTACAAGTCTGCATCAGCTACACTATCGTCACCCTTGCTCACCCTCTTTTAAGCTGATTTCAACGAATTCATGCGCTACATCATTTGCTGAAAGAAGCAGCATTACAGCTCGGCATGGTGGGGACACAGCGTCCGCGTACAACTTCAGTGCATTCATCTTCACTCTAAGTAAAGAAGTCAGGTGAGACTGCTCATATGGTCATGGGTATAATTATGGTAATTTCCACGGTGGGGCAATATTTTCGTGGTATCCCACACGACGTACTGCTGACTGTATGTCGGCACTTGGGAAAAGTCAGCTGTTGTGACACCACGTGTTCACTATCACCTCTCTTATCTGTCACCACTTCCGCCTCCAGGGGCAATATTTTCACACGACGTACTGCTGACTGTATGTCGGCACTTGGGAAAAGTCAGCTGTTGTGACACCACGTGTTCACTATCACCTCTCTTATCTGTCACCACTTCCGCCTCCAGTTGTCTCTCAGATAGATAATTACTTGATGTTAAGACTCAAATACAAGGTGGTCAACTTCTAAACTAATAGAACTTCCAGCTTTTTCCACCAATACCATGCCTGTCTTTATCTGGGAATCATGCAGTTGAAGTTATTTCCAAAGAGCCTGAATTCAGTCTATAATGAGGTACATGTTCATTGGAAGTGTAACCTCTTCAGGGAATGATGGGAAGTTATTCACTACTGAGCTTACCAGGCCATATATGGCCTTTGGATGTGGGTCTGCTTTGGAGTCAGTTGCTCTCAAGGCTGTGACTTCATGCCTATATTATTGTCACAGAAACCTGCTAGTAGATTTAAAAAACCACAAAGCCTGTCTTGTGCGACATCTTCCACAATGGCTTGATGGCCAATTGGAGAAACTGGTGACAGAAGAAATAAGTCCTGACTACCACTATTACTCGGCTCTTGTACTTAACTCTCTGGTCAGACAGAGTCAAGTTCTCAACCTTCATTAAAATCAACAGAAGTGTCCACGTCAGGAAGTTCTCAAATAATCCTTTGTCAGAGTATTGTGAGCGTATGTGTTCTATTTATTTGGTACATAATTACGTAAACATGATTAGTTAAATGTACAACACATGAAATATTTTTGTAGTTATTGTCATTATGGCAAGAAAAAGGATTGCTGTGATAAAAATGCTGATCCACCCTTGTTGGATTCAACAATTGGAAGAAGGCATGTGAACATTTTAAGCTATATATTGTACATAATCTTAGTAACGCTCATAATGAACCCGTTTTATTGCCTTTTGTACTCAGCTTAATTTAGGTCAGTGTAAGAGGGAACCAGAAATTATATCTTAACCATCTCTAAAATATCTTCTATGGCTGGGGCAAGCCGTTTGAGATCATGATGATTAATGCAGCTGCTTCTACTGCGTTCCTCTGTTCTTGCTAAACTTAAAGCATTAATTAATGATGGGAAGCATGAGATAATTAACGAAGTGTCCTTATGGAGATTCATGTGTTGAAAAGTATTGAAATTAAAGAAGTGGGAATGCATGCTATAATGGCGGCTGATGAAGCTACAGGTCGGCAACAAAACAACTGTGCATAACTTTGGATAGTGACTCCAACCATGAGACCAGTAGAGCTAATTCATGTTCCCAAGACTGATTCTAACTCTTTCCACACTGATGAAAGGTTGTTTAATTGGGTTTTCATTGCCTATTATCCAGTGTCGTGCTCAGTGCTGCCAACATGACTGGACATGTTAGTGGTGTAGCAATGATTCAGCATGAAGGACCTGCTGCTATTTCTGTTGTCTCAGCACACAGTACTAACCTTGATTTAAAAAAAACTTCACGTAAAATGTCAGTTTGTGTGTGAAGTTTTAGATTTAGACTTGGGACTAAGTCGATTAATTTAATTTTCACCAAAACTATCAAGCTTATTTCAAACACTGCAGGCACCTGGTGCTCCAACATTAAAGCCACCTTGTCCAACAAGATGGACTATGCACACCAAAGCTATTGATGCCATTTTAATTGATTTTTAATTGGAATTGAACAAGGTAGGGCCATGAAGGCTCAGGGTTTTCTTGATATAATGGTTTCTCAGCAACTGAAAGGAAAAGAAACATCAATACAAGAAGCAGCGACAACATCCTGATTGGCTGTGAACTCCTTGAAAGGCAGAAATCTTATGAAAATTTTACAGTGCAGTGGTACATCAGAGTCCAACTGGGCAATCTGTTCAAAGACATCTATCAAGGAGAATAGATGATGGCGAGGTACCACATTCATTTGGTGGTCCTAACTTTCAGACAGCATTATTTTGAGGCAATAGATAAATTGTTGTTGAAGAATTGAAGAGTAGGATCAGGGGCATACCACTAGCAGCGGCATTGGAAAGAGGTGCTGTAAATGACTCTCATGATTTTAGAAATGGTCTTCAAAAATTTATAAACATGATCAGCTAATCATTCACCTACAAATGTTTCCAGATTTGTGAAAACATAATCAAAAACACTAAGATCATTTGCATCAGTATATACAATCATACTTTATGAGAAATTAAGAATGACATTTCAGCTAGATAAGCATGTTCGGTGGAGTTTACAAGCTACTTGTATCCTCACCATACCTGTAACTACAGCCACAGCTAAAAGGACATTTTCTACTTTACGGAGATTAAAAGAACTACCTGCAGTTGACCACAAGTCAACCTCGGTGAAATAATAATTATAATGCTGCTGCTGCATATTTAAGTCAAAATAATTGTATTCCAGATTGTTAAAGAATTTGTTAATGTTAGTGAAAGAAAAATGAACTACTTTGGTACTTTTAACTGACGATCCCTTTAAGTTATATGGTATTTATTATCCCAGTGCTTATATACAAATTTTCTGATACTACAGTTACTTTACACAATTTAATAGCTAGTTTGAGAATTGTGGCTGCCCAACTTGCTTCCTCCACCTATGAGCATGAACCTGACTTATGGACAACTTTTACAATCAAGTGGTATATACCACTCAAGGTGACCCTCTTGCGATGCTTGTGTATGGTGTTCCCAAATATACCTCTTACAATGCTTCAGTCCAAACGGGTACGGTATGCAGATGCTGCTGTAAAATAGATGAGTTTCATGAGTGGTAGGAATGATTGTACTCTCTATTGGTCAATCATCCTAATGCTTCTAAAACCTGGCTAATCACAAAGGACAAATTCCATTCCACTGCCACAGCTGATTTGAAGATACTGATATAAAGATCACTACCAGTGGAAGGCTGTGCCAACCTTGCACCCATTGGTACCAAAGAGTTGTCAATTTGTTTGTTAACAAGAAAGTGCAAGGGTGGCTGGGTGAGCTGGAGTTCCTTGCCAGGTTTGGAGAGGCTCAACTTCATGCTGCCCATTTTCCCTTCAAACATGGTTTGATCTCAAAATGGGCTTATATAAGTCATACCACTCCCAACATCAGAGAATTACTCAGCCTTTGGAGAGGTGTAGACTAATTCCTGCCTTTACTGACAGACCCCCTCCCAACAACAGTGAGAGAGAGCACCCCTAGCTCTGCCAGCCAGGCTTGGAGGTATTGCCCTGACTGGTCACTCAGAACATAATGTG
This sequence comes from Cladorhizidae sp. MBARI D1340-BT2, assembly GCA_028752905.1. Taxonomy (NCBI): domain Eukaryota; kingdom Metazoa; phylum Porifera; class Demospongiae; order Poecilosclerida; family Cladorhizidae; species Cladorhizidae sp. MBARI D1340-BT2. The sequence continues at coordinate 10,464,217 of JAQNBH010000015.1, forward strand.
TCAAATTAACAGCTCCATTGTCACAAGTAATTCTACAGCAGTACCAAGATTACTCATATGACATCATTTCAGATCAGATTAAGTGCAAACATAAGGTTCATAAACAGATTCATGAGCTGTGCCGCTTCTGCTGCTACTAACCTGAAGGAGACCCTATCAAGTTCACAGAAGAGGGCCATGATTTCTGAGAAAGGTGCTCTGAATTGGCTAACCACACAATCAATTGAGGAATATGGCTTCTGCCTTCATAAAGGAGAATTTCATGATGCATTGGCTTTGAGGTATAATTGGAAGCCATCGCGAGCACCCAATAATTGTTGCTGCAGGAAGAATTTTTCCATTGACCATGCCTTCTCCTGACCCATAGGTAAGTTTCCCATACTTCAACACAATGAGATTCGAGACCTCGCAGCAAATTTGTTAACAACAGGTTTGCCATAATGTGTGTGTAGAATCTGAATTGCAGCCTCTCACAGGTGAAGTTTTACTGGGTCCTCTCTATAGGAAATGATGGTGCTAGGCTTGATATTGCCGCAAATGGATGCTGGGGTGGACAATTTAAAAATAGCGTACTTTGATGTGAGGGTGTTTAATCCTCATGCTCTATCAAACATTTGTCTTCCTGTTACAGAAAACATGAAAGTCTAAAAAAAACCTCCTATGAGCAGTACGTCAGTATGCAACATTCACCGGTGGTATGGCAAGTCAAGCAAACGTTTTCTACAAGAGACTAGCCTCCCTTCTTGCGAAGAAATGGGATAATCCACAGCTCTACATTGTCATGGCTCAGATCTTGCCTTTCTTTCTCCCTAAAACATTCAGCCATCAGGTGTATCAGAGGGGCATACTCTAGCTGTGGCCATGCCTTGAAGTCACCTTCTTCTATCGAGTTGGTGAGATCAGAATCAAGTCTGTCTGCTCAGATTAACTCTATTGTTTGTATACCCAGATCGGTATTTATCTACCGGAAATAGAAATAAAACTACCTACTTTAAGTTTTATCTTTAAATCAGATTTTTGATTTTTGAAGCTAACGAAATACATTGGTCTTCACAGGGCAAAGACCGAAGTATTTCTGATGAAACATTGGCTTCAAAACCAAAAAGCTGATTTAAAGATGTATCTGATGTCAACTGAGAGTCATTATACAAAGAATCTATCCATGTATATATGTATGTATTCACCATGTATGTTAAATAGGAATCAGACACCCATCTTAAATTAAATAATGCAGCTTATTTAAATCAAGAATAAAAGTCATATATAGTAAAGAGAATGAATAAAACATCTAGAGGAAAGAAAACTGGCTACATGGGGATGCGAGAACGACGCTACATATGCAGAAAAGTTAACTACACTTATCAAGAAGCCTACAGGTTCAATACACAATAGGTTTACTCTGGAAGCCATATATATATATAATAGGCATAAAACTGATATCTGAAAATAGTTATCTGAATAATTTATGAACAGTATTATGTATTATAGTGATGATTTTCTATTGTTGTAAAATGAATACCCAGGGAATCCTTCCCAGAATAACTAACAGGCCACTGTACTGACCCAGTAGTTTGGATGCTCAGTTTGGCCTTATCATACTGGAAACAGAGACAATTGCATCCTGCACTGACAGAAAAGGAGGTGTATGTGTGTGTGTGATGTATGTATTTGTGTGTGTATGTGTGTGTGTGTATGTGTAAGAGAGAGAGAGAAAGAGATTGAGAGAGGGAAAAATTAAACAAACATGTTACCTTGTATAACCAATTTTTGTTTCCTAATGTATAACACTTGAGAGGAGAGAGGGGAGTGCATGAGGACTTGGACACAAAAGAGAGAACTCATGCTGTAGCTAGGTACTAACCTGCCATGAATACTGATAAAGCAATGGGGAATCTATAGGGCATGTTTTTGCCATTAGCTATGCAATTTTTTTAATACCAACCCGCCATACTTTTCCTAGTTTATATTTTAAACATCAATTCTACCAAACTCAGACAGCATAAATTATAACTTAAATCAACAGACAAAACTTGGCTATTTCTAGCTAAGTCTCTGAGACAGTTTATGAATTCCCTTACTACCATGCCTTAGTTTTATCTAAGCTAGCTAGCTTATACACATTAAAAAATATTCCTGTTAAAAACAATCATAATATAACTAGTTGCCTATTTCTTACCTTCATTGCAGCACTTGGCATCATCCATGGTCGGGAAGCTTCCTTAGGCTCAGGTAAAGCTTCTATACTCCATCTGTCCATGTTTCTGCAGGAGTTAATGGCTGATATAAGAATGGATGGTGAAGTTTCATTCTGACTTAGCCACTCCTCTGCAAGCCTACCAATCAAAGTGGGGTGGTCTTGGTTTTAGGCGTGCTGAGCTACAATTTTTCGTATTTAGGAAAATCGATTGCTGAGCTGTGGTTTTTCTCAGCACTCAGTGCCAGCGGAAGTTCACCGAACTATTATATACCTCTGTGAACTAGTTATCTGTGAGCCTGCTCACCTTTTCACAAGATCATCCTGCTTCTTCCCAGCAGTTGTAGCACCCTGCACTTCAGCCAGCGCTTGAGCTCTACTACACTTTATTTCACTTATAAGACATGCGAGGCAATAAGATGAGTCTGAGACGTATACATTATATATATACCAAGGATGAAGTTAGACTGCAGTCATGTATTGGTGCAACTAATAACTAATAATGAACAAGATAATGGTCTAGGAATGTCAAAGCACTTGGAACAAAGGACTAAAATAAAAAATTTGGAAACTTTAATAAATAAAAAGTTTAATGAAAATAGGTCACACATGAGCAAGAGTTTATGTTTGATAGTGGGGAAACCCTGTACCAGATCAATGGAGGGTATGGAGCTCCACAATAGGTAAACACAAGTGAAATAAAAATGTCACGATGTTGAAGTGCTGCAATAGTTAAGTTTTAGCCTTAGGGCGGTGCTAGGTCTAGTTGATGACTACAAACTTGAATACAGATCGAGTTATTTTCATCTTTCAGACATTTTACCAGAAATAGCATGTCCTGGAGATCCATCCAAAACATCAGTAGTAGAATTTGGAGTGAGGAGATTTGTAGTCTGTAACACTGTCATTTAAAATGTATTTTGTTGCCCTGTGTTGAACCCACTCCAAAGTAACTATGTCGATGATTAGCCTTGGTCTCAATATTTGAGAGCAGTAGCTGGTGTGCAATCGGACTAATGCCAGGTATGATGTATCTTTGGTAGGGCAGAAGGAAGAAAAAAAGATCTTCATATGAGAGTCATAGGCCCTGGAGCATTACATGAAGTGCACTAGGCTCATGCCCATTCAATGATACTCCAAGAACATCTTCCCTATGCCAAATCAGTGAATTGCCATCTGGTATATAATGGGTTCCGAGAATAATAATTTAATTGTGATACTGTTGAGCTTATTAAGACCACCACATAAACTGCACAGTGTGATGCTAAATAAACACTAATAATAGTCTATATTTGAAAAGAACAACAGTACTTAATAATAATAATAATATAAGAATTTTTATTATGATATATACTAGTAATTTAATACATATTATATATAATATAGTTATCTATAAGTTGGGTGTCCTTGCTTGCAGAGCCTCCCATTGCTCCCAAGACTGCGATGGCATTGCCCCTTACTACAGTTAATTGCTGGAGCAGAAATTGGAATGCCTTCTCTTCTCCAGTATGCTGCATTATATATAGGTCCCAGTTCCCTTAGAAAGATCAAGGATTTTGTAGAGACAGCCAAAAGCCTGGCGTCATCTGAGGCATTGCTTAGCAGGGATTCCATATTCGCTGAAACTCGACAGGCATCCCACAGGTATGCTACTGAACCAGCTGATGGAAGTTTATCATGGCCTTTTGACCACATCAATAGGGCCTCCTCAAGATTGGGAGATGGGAGGAACTGAAGGTATAGAGGGAGGAAATATTTTGGACTAAGTCATGCGAGACAGCAGCCGAGGCCAGGAACAAGCAGCGGCGGCTCAGCGTTGGTACGCGGTTACGACACCTTACCGACCCCCAGAACGACCCTTGTCCACGATGACCTATCACCGGCTGCTATAGCTGTGAATGGAGTAAATGACTTGGTCTGCTACGTAGTGAACGGATCTGTAAAGATCTCGCGAAAAAATACAAAGGGTTTGCTGTTAAGACTATGTAAGGGTCGTCTGTATGACAGCAAAATGGCTACCTTCTTTGAACTCCCTCCTAGTGATGTACTTTTTAAGCACATTTTTGTCAAATTGGAAACTATAGACATCTGGAAGCTGAGGCTTACATGCAGGAAGTTTCATGAATTGTGTTGGGACTATTTTAGTAATGCCTGCATATCACTCGAAATAAGTATATCCACTACATGCCCAAAGGGTCAACTTGACGGGAGTGTTTATTCCTTTTTGGAGGTTGGTGCAGGGATTAACATTATGCACATTTCTAAGCACCTTCAAACGTTGGAAATTGTTGGACCCTGTAACCAACTCAATGATGTAAGTAATTTCGTGAAGCTCCTCAACTTAATAAGAAATGAAATGCAGTTGAAGCGGCTTGGATTAAAGCACTTGGATCTGACCTGTACTGTTCCACATTTAGATAGGTTATCCAAAAAATGTTCTAATCTGCTTGAGCTAGAACTTAGTGAGACTGTGATCAAGGACGGATCCGTCCAACAATTTCTCTCTCAAATCCTCCGACACAGCAGGAACTTGCAAAAGCTCACCTTGAACTCCCTTACATTTTCTCCAAACATACCCTTACCTACTATTTCATTGGCAGCACTGCGACACTTTTCTGTGAGTTTCTTCATTAGTGCCATAGTAATGTTTCTACGTGTACTTCTTCCCGTATCCTTTTGCCTTCAGGTCGCTCGCTGTCACAATATGAGTTCAGAGTGCTGTCTTGAAGAGGTCTTCAGGAAATGTCAGCATTTGGAGATAGTGGATGTGCGTGAAGTAAAGACTGTCACTGACAGGACTATATTGGTTTTGATGGAGTATTGCAGCAAGCTAAGACAGGCCTTTCTGTTTGGCTGTCACTTGGTAACTGCGGAATCATTGCTCCATTCAAAGTCCCACGGTGTTGCCATTGACATCCAAACAAAAGAAGGAATAAGTAGCAGTATGAAAGTTTTAGGACAGATTTAAATAAATTGAAATTCAATAGTGTTATAATTTAATTCCCCACCACCCACCCACCCCAATTGGCCGAGTAGATCATGTCAAAGTGTGTTTGCAGCTTATTCTCTTGCAACAACAAGATAAGGTGTGTCCTAGAATGGTTCCATCTTCAGCCAAGAAGTGTGGGTATCCACACATATATACATATATAGCGTGTAAGTATAATATGATGGAGAAATGTCACTGCTGATACTTCAGTATCTTGAGGATAACTTGAACTTCCTTGAGGTTCTCTCATGTTCTGTGGCAGGTTTGATGTACTACAATTTAAAAGCAGCATAATAATGTACACCATGGTTCTGTTGCAGAATACAAATTTGGTAGGAAATATATTTAGCGAATTGGCTTGACCAGAGTGGAAACTTGACCAGAGTGGAAATATAAATTCGTTTGGTGGATGGGTCATTATAATGTGATAAAGATGTGTCTTGTCTGGCGCAGACAATGGCAAGTAGTCTTATGAATCTGTATTGAGATACCTCGTGAGTTTGTTCAGGGACATCACATAATGTTCGGAATCTGAGTGTGGTGTACACTAGACTATGAACAGGAAGTAACTAACACGAATAATAATTACTGTGACATTGCCAGTATAATTGTGGTTTTTATTTGCATATATACGCATATGCATATATACGCATATATACTCTTAGTTCTGTCATTTTGTGTCTTGCGCTCTCATTATATAATTGGCCTTTTACTATGTGTGCAAAAAGATCTGACATTACTACATTGGCGATGAGGAATTCAATAAGCGTCCAACAGAGGATAAGCTTATCTCTCCCGGTACTTAGTATGTTGTGGATTCCAGATTTGATCTTGGTCACTCTGTGGGAAACTAGGACCACTTACTCAGGTGGAAGAAGTCATGTTTGGGCGGTCTTTCATTTGGTGCCCACCACTCCCCACTCCACTCTTGTTGTTTGACTAAACTGAAAATTCCTTGGCGACAGTCCAGCACTGTGAAGTGCTTGAGACTTGCAAGCTCCCCCCCTCCCCCCTTCCTGGGGAGTGTTGACTGTCGGGGAAATTTACCCTCTACCTCTAGGCCTCCTTCCTCTTCTGAATAAGGTCTAATCAGGGTAGCCGATCCCTTGACTCCCTGTGGTAAACTCCTCGAATACCTAGGTCCTATTAGTTAGCTTTCCTAGCTAACTCCTCTGCCTAGTTTGATCAAATGCCCAGATAGCTGTAAGCTTATGTGGCGCACTTCGCTCTAGTATCTCCTCCTGATAAGTATACACTGTTGAGTATATAACAATAGATACTACACATTACATAAAACATATACTTGTAGAAGTTCAGTCTCTTTCTCGTTGGTCTTCACCAACCAAGAATTTCTCTCCTAGGGATTTGGCCCAGTTCTATATACATATCAAATAACTATAAATACATTAGAGAGATCATTCCATATACGGACATAACTTAATATACTACTCTAGTGACTCTTCTGTTGGCTTGTGCCTTGATCCTGCTGTGGTCGTGTTGTGGTAGTGTTTGCTCCTGCCTTGATTCTGCAGTGGTCATGTTCCTGAGGTGTGGTTGATTTCATGAGGTGTCGGGAGTGGTGGGTGTTTGCTCCTGCCTTGATTCTGCAGTGGTCGTGTTCCTGAGGTGTCGGGTGTGGGTGGAGTGGTGGTTTCCCCGACATTGACCACGTTGTAGCTAAGTCTTTCTGGGGCAAGGAGAAGTCTGCCACCACAAAAGAGCCAAATAAACAAGTCGGGGCACTCCCTATATAGTGTTTACGAAAATGCCCTTGCAATTGTCTTGCTGGGTGTTACTGACAACCTCATCAAATACTTTGGCAGCTAGTATGGACCCACCTAGCGATCCATTGATGTGTACTGACAGAATCTCTCGTTCTGCATATAACTATTGATCCTCCTCAGAATAACCGAGCAGAAAAGATGAATGGATGAGCTACTGCACCTACATCTCCCATCATTTCTGATACCCAGAATTCAACCCTCATAAGGTCTGCTGACGGGATTACTACTGTTGTTTGTGCACCACCCTCTGGGTCAGGTGACTCTACCCAAGTTATGGTTATTGAGATGCTTGCATAAATTGGGTCAGACCCTGGATTGACTTAATTTTGAGATGGTGGATCAATGGATCAAGGAGGGTTGACATCTGCATGATGAATACAAGAAACTTCGTTTAACAAACTGTCCAGCTTCACGGCTTTCATTTATTCTGCTAGCTTGCCAGAAGAGAGCCATACTGGAAGTGGATTCTAACTGTTCAAGCTTGGTTGGGATGGGATGCTGGGTGTACCATTTGGCATGGACTTGAGACATTTGTACTGACGATTGTTTGAGGTGAACCATTTAGAAAATTGGGAGTTTCTCAGTTGAACTCTAGGGATATACATAATCATGACTGTATTCACAATGCATTTGAAGGCCGACCAAATTTCATCCACATCCTCTATATAGCTCCTTGCACAAGTTAAGTCGCCATCCATCAAACTGCAAAGGCCTTGTCAATCAGCTTTCAGATAGTCGAAAACAAGGGAGCTATCCCTGAGGCTAGCAGTGCTCTAGGAAACAATTACTTCGATGGAGATCAAAAAAGTGATCAGAAGAGAAAGGCGTGTCATCAGGTGGATGAACCTAACATTACTTAAAAGATCCTTATCTATTAACGAGATCAAGAGTGTTGCATCTTATGTGAGTTGGGCTGTGAATTAGGTTACTGTCAAAATCAAAGTCACAAAACCCAGCACTGGAACCACTCGGGGGGGGGGGGGGGGGGGGACCAACAAATCTGGAAAATATTATGCCCGTCTGAAATAAGATGTGCGAGGCATTTATCATGCATGATAGGGGTCAGAAGCAGTAGGAGGGAGACTGTGCAGGAAGTGACCACATAAGTGAACCAAAGCAACAGTCACAACTCTGATATCACTTGGAGAAGTCACAAGATAACTTGGCACATGGTGGGGGTCTCTCTTCCCTATAGATTTAGTAACTACAATGTCTCATTGTTATATATGTTCCCAGTGACCATGTTTCAGTGCAACAGATGACAGAAAAGCTGCTTCAACACAAGCCAAGGCTATATACGAAAGTAAGCTAATAAACAACATAGCATCCTCTGGAAACTTGGGGGTGGGGGGGGGGGGGGGGTCTATAAGAGTACATTAAAAACCTTAGAAAAGGTGGAGCAATCCCGTCTACGGTGTTTTATGATTCTATATCTGCGATGGGTGATGTAGATAAAGTGACCCTGTTTAATAGCTTCAGCTCTGTCGTCAGTCCTAAGTCAAATATACTTATATAGTCAATCATAGAGATGACAGTCGAGGAAGCCCTTGCAAAAATTGATAGCACTAAAGCTATGGGAATGGACCAAAGCTCCTGAAGTATTGTGCCTCAACACTTTATAAACAACTTCTCCATCATTTATTTACTTCTAGTAGTCTGTCCAAGTACCCTATCCCTGCTGAGTGGAGAATTCATTGTATCACACACGGTGATCAGCACCATCAGTCAAGAATTACAGACCTATTTCCATCTTGAGCTCTAAAAAGTTCTGGAACGAATTACGCATTATCTATGACAAGAGTATTTCATTTCTAGAATCTGTTAATAGCACAGTTTGGATTTCTCTGATGCTCCTCCTCATTGCCGATATTTTACACCGATATTTTACACTTACAGTAATATTAGTGAGTCATTTCACATTAGTTCTCAATTTGAAGTGATGATAATGACCATTAACATTTAATTAACACCATGCAAATTATAAATAACTACTACATACATTTTACATTAGAAGTAACAGATCAAGTCTGGACTTTGCGAAAGCATTGGATAGTGTCCTATACAACAAACTTCTTTTCAAGCTAAGAAGCATGGGCATATAATGTGTTGATCTCTGATCTTGGTTTCAGAGCTACCTCACGAAAAGACAACAATGTATACGCTTGGGGAGCAGCCACCCAGGCCTATTACCAGTAAATTCAATAGTAGCTACCTCAAGGTAGCATTCTGAGTCCACTGCATTTCTAGTATATATCAACGACCTCCCATCACACACTCTGGATAACCAAAGGGATGGAGCCGTATGGAAGCTCTTGTTTAAGGAAGTGAAGTGTGCCCTCCTTAGTTTTTTCATAAGAGATCCTATAATTCCCTCATTCAATGAATGTGATATCTCAGTCAATCCACCCACAAGGACCTATATAGGAGTCATTACCTTCTCCGATCTCTCTTGACAGCTCATTATAAACATTTGACCTCAAGGGCATTCAAAATCATTGGGCTGCTTCGGCGCACATTCATGACTCCATGTCATCCAAGAAACTGCTATTCATATCTGTCATAAGATCACAACTTCTGTTTTACTCTCAAGTTTGGTGACCACATCCTCAAACTCAAAAAGATACAAAGGAGAGCTACAAAGTTCATCTGAAATGATTATCTATCTGACTATTATTCTTCTACCATTGATGTGGGAATTTGAACTTAATAACATGATATTCTGTATAAAAAGCCTCAAGTCTTCAGAGAGGCACTTAACTACATGAGCTTTAGCTCTACAGAACAATGTCAGGTACCAAACAGTATGTGTATATATCTATCCTCCAGCTCCATCAAGAGTAATATCAGGCTGGTTTTACCAACTTTGACTTGGATTCCCCTTGTACCTTATGTTCTTGTGCAAAGTGTCCCCCCCCCCAACATTCCTACCTTTTATATGCTGCATGTTTAGGCTACTAGCCAGATAAGCTAGTTGTCATACAGTATACTCCAGTCACTCATTTCCATTCATTCATGTTTCCCTTAGCTATATGATACTGTGAAGCAATATAATAAAAAATTGCCATTATTACATTGGCGACGAGGCGGCAATGAGGACATTACTACATTGGTGATGAGGAGAAACAGGGCTAGCTGAACATGGCTACTCACAGAACTGGAAAAGTTTGAAACTGCTGCAGAGAACGGGTTGTCTTACACAGAACGCCTCGAGTACTATTCCGTTGCGAACGAGGTCAAATCTGAGGAGAGGACACGACTGTCTAACTGCGGCCATCCACCAGTTCGAAACTTGGTAGAAGTAGAGTTGGACTTTATTTGACATTGTCATTGTCAGATTAGTGCAGGACTACTAGCTATGAGCTGAATCCTGCTACTATTGTATAATATTACAAGTTTAACACCAGTGTTTGGAGCTCAGTGTCAACCCATGTGGCTACATTGCGAGAGCTAGCACAGTAGTATGCTCCTACGGTAGAACCTTAAAGGAGATGCTAAGAGACCGGATAGTTTGTGGAATCAAATACGAAGGCATTCGGAGGAAGCTATTAGCAGAGAAGGCATCAGAGGAAGCTATTAGCAGAGAAGGCACCTTGCCCAGTCTATTGAGGCAGCTGAGAAGGATTCTAGGAATCTCAAAACATCTCCTGCAGGACTCCACTACCAGACTCACTCCTCTCATAGCACAAAGTTACTGCCCCTCTCCCTTCCCCAAGTAAGATAACATACATAGTTTGTTACAACTTACAAGGCTACTGGCCCCCCTAAGAATTATCTGTTACAAGACTACTGGTCTCCCTAAGAAAAATAACATAGTCTGTTATAGATGTGGAGGATTTCACCTCACTCCTGCATGCAAATTCAAAGATACAGTTGGTGTGTTTGCATTGCAAAAAGAAAGGCATCTTGCTTGAGTTTGTAAGATTAAAGCATGAGAAAAAGCCAAGTTGACACAAAGGAGTCAATTATCTCGATGCTACAGGTGGTGACTCAGATGAGGAAGAATACAACCTACAACAAGGGACCCTCAAAGTAACCCTATCAGAATCACTGTGTATTTTAACAATGTACCCATCCAGTTGGAACTGGAGACCGGAATATCTGTTTCGACCATCAATTACTCAACCTACGCCATATTGAACAGCAAGGTCAAGTGGCACTATTGCAACCTTCTCATGTCAAGTTGAAGACCTATACTGGACAGTGTATTTCATTCTAGGAAGACAGACACTGCAAGTCCAACAAGTGTATTTGACGGGCATGGGCCTAATCGTTACAAAAGCTTGAGGTTGACCTAAAGCCCAAGTGTAAATCTTTGATATGGGACAACCCAGTAGTCCAAGGTTAGATTTGCTCTATTCTGAAATGATACAAAAGGTGCAGGCACAACAAAATCTTGGCCGTGTGTACTTAACCGTTATGCACTTTTGAAGTAGAAAATCTGGTCTTTGTAGAGAATTTTTCGATTTCACCTCTAAGATGGCTACCAGGGAAAATAGTATAAAGTGCTTCCTTGAGTTGAATTAGGGTCAGGTATGGTCATATGCAGACTTTTTAAATGTCCAGATAAGGTTTTGCTTTATTGTTTTTGTTTGCATCCACTGTTGTTTGTTGCTATGGTAAGGTCTGGGTAGTTCAGTGCAATATGAATAAACCCGTATAGTGTCTGTAGCTAGGTTTATGTGCATCATTGCAATTCTGGGCCATTCCTAACATAATCTCTCCAATGCCTGCAGAAAGGTCACACTCTTCTTTCCGCACATCATTTGCAGTCAAATATCTCTCTTAGTAGTTTTCCAGCTTCTTGAAGCCCACATAGGGCTGACTAAGATGAGAGAAAAGTTGGGCCTGATTCTCCAGATAGCGAAATCCATGCACAAAGGATTACCACCTTGAGTTTCTCTTGTGCTGCAGTATTTCTGTGCCCGCATATCACCACTGCTAGTCTCATGAAGACTCTGGCCCATGTGAGACTAACATGCACATGAACATCATGTGAGATGCGTGTGACGATATACTTAGCCAATACAGTATCTTTGTGAATTGGAATGATGTGCACAGAAGTTACTAAACTATTTGTAATCATAGCATGCGAGACTTGGATCTGAGTTGGGTTAGGGAATGCAGTTCTGTCAGCATTTGTAATAGTCAAATTTTCATAGTAGTGGAGTCTTATATCCATGAGCTTAGTTGAATTGTCATCAGCTGAGTTAAATGGGTTACACATATAGATTGCAAGACTAAAGAGACCTTTAAGACTTGACTACTTTGCATTATGGGAGTAACTATACCAAGATCGATAGAACTTGAATAAGCTCGCCTTCATCTGCTACAAGATATAAATTGATGCATACAGGAGTCTTCTCATCATCAAGCTGTAGCTACTTAAATAAATCTGCAGTTGTTTTCAAAGGTATTGCTGAATGAAGACCACGACTAAATTCTTGCCACTTAGTGGTTCATCTACTTCAGGATGTTTATGGTGATTGTAAATCGATTACTAAAAAAGCAGACTCTGAGGGTTTGAGTTTAATGAATCTGAACTTAAAGTCCATGCTATTCATCCACTGATGTGGAACAGGTTTTGAACTTCATCAAAGATGCCATTCTGGGTGCATCATCCCCTCTTCACCCCCAAAATAAAACTTCGGCCCAAACAACGGCCTACTTGGATTGATTCAAATATTCAGCACCAAATCAATTGTCTTCGAAACAAAAAGAGAAGATTCAAGCATAAACCAATTCTTTAACGTAGACTATGAGACGAAGTTAATATATGATTTTTCCTTTATTGATGATTCAAGAATTTCTTGTGCAGCACCAGTAAAATCAATGGTATTCCCACTTGCATGATCATGAATTCCATACTGCAACATCATATAAAGATAAAGCAAACTTGTTCAGTGCCTATTTTCTCTCGGTCTTTACAAGAAATTCTTTCCTCCTTCCACTACTAGATGTTAACTTGGAAATATTTCCTCCCTCACTCGGCAAGACACTGAAGTTATGAAATCTTAATTCCATCCAAATAAAAAGTCACTATTGGTATTAATCCAAAATTTCTTTCAAAATGTGCTCTTGCCCTTTATAAACCACCTCTTTTCTTTGTCTCTTTCTGAAGACAAAGTCAGCAATCATCGATTATCTCTACTGTCTTCAGATTATGGAATGCTTAATCTAATATAATCTTGTGGAGAAATCAATCTCATCATATTGGGTTTCAAGCTGTCTTTTGACTATAATAGATCTAACACTCAAATATATTGGATTTCAAGACAGTGTGCCTTACAATGAACTTTTGCCAAAATTGTGGACAATTGAAGTATCAAGAAATGGTTTCGTGCATACTATTCATACTGTGCAAACTGTTCTGCAGGAAGCAGTGTGGCTCCAGCATAGGCAGTTTATCAGAAGCTCTTCCAGGGGTGTCAGGAGTATCACAAGGAGTTTTCTATGACCCTTGTCATTCGTGATCTATATTAACTGTCTCCTTCTTTCAGCGTAATATATTCTCTTTGCTGATGACACCAAACACCTAAAGCAAATTGGTCCCCAAGAAGCTGGTGTCCTCTTGCAACAAGATCTCAAAGCTATCAAGGAATTGAGTTAAAATTGGAATCTTCCCTTCAATTCAGTGCTACTTAGCTTCTTTAGCAAGGGTTAACATGCCATCTGGTTTCATCATTTACAACGAAGTTATAGATTGTCAACAGGATTTGGAAGTATATAATATGTCATCTAATATTTGGAAACTGCATTATAACAGACTAACAACATCAGCTGTGGCTCAATCAAGGTGAAGAAAATTCTGTACGTATCTCTTGTGTATGCACTGTCACTCAAATGTGGGGTCGACACAAAATCAAAGAATTTTTGATATATATTGGAACAAATTCATAGAAGAGCAACAAAGTTCATCCTCTCTGATTATACTTCAGATTACAAATCCCACTTGGAAACACTTAGACTTTTTCCTTTAATGATGATCTTGAAATTAATGATATTATCAAATCGATCACATTTGATTCAGTCACTGTTAGTTTCAAATCAGAAATTATGTAAGACTCATTGAAGGTCCCACAAGAGCTGCTAAATCACTCAAACTTAAATACTATATATTAAAAACCAAGACACGAGTCTTTTATTTCCGGCGGCTTTCCCTCTAATAGATCTTGATTTAAACATATGTAAAATCCCTCTAAGAGACTACTGCAATGTTATTATGTCAACTGAAAGTTCATTGAGAGTATTAGAGAGGTTCTTGTGGTCTCACTTCATGACTAACTTTCATTTCTACTTCCTCTGCCCTTGTTTCAAGTGTTCCAATGCTTCATCTTTCCCACACTCCTCTCTCCTCTAAATTTCCTTTGTTGAATTGTGACTATTTGCTATATATATTCATCATTTAGCATTACTTCAAGCTTAACACCAGTAGAAAATAATCTACCATACTTATTAAAGTCGCATCCATCTCATTGTTCTGTAAAGCCATAATGATGGTGGTGATGGTGGTGATGGTGATGGTGGTGGTGGTGGCGGCAGCGGCAACATCAACAACAATAATAATGATAACAAACCAACCAAGGTGAAAAGATAACCTCCTTGGTAGAAGTAATAATAATCACCATCATCATCATAATAATAACTCCAATTTGCTGTCATGACTCCTTAATAACGCAATATATTTTTTCTCTTAATGAAATTGTCACCATCCAACTCACCGCCCACACAAAGGTGTCCATGCTATCATTGATCTTGTGTACTTACTATCTACTCTACTCCCGCCTACTGTGATGTGTCTCCTGTATCTAGCTAGCTATGACCACAAATCTATCCTTTGCTCCCTCCCACTCCTCTCTGATTTTCCATCTCCCTCAACATCTCATTGATGTATGATGAGCTGATTTTTCTCAAGCTCATCAACATCATTGTGGGACACCATTCCCTCCCCTTAGATACCAAAACCGCCTCTTTGCTCATCTTTAAAGAACTCTTTATTTATATCATGCTAAGACTATTCCCTCTATCTCTCACCCCATTCTCCTTCTCCCAGGATTTATCATTCCCTTTTCAAAAGAATCAAAGTTAAAAATACATTATTGTTCTCTGCCAGGTCACTCAGAACTCCTGATATCAGGGTAGCCTATCAATAGCTTGTACACTCTCCAGTTTGCTAAACACCATTTTTTCCAACAACCCTCATCTCCCCAAATTCAAACTTTTTGTAAAGCTATTAATAACAGAAGAACAGGGGTGTGTGTGTGTGTGGGGGGGGGGGGGGGGGGAGGGGGGGGAAGAATCATCTTTTATAATCATCTTGTATACCATTCATGCTAAGGTCAGATCTTGAGTCCAATGCTGAAGTTCTAAATCGCTTCCTATTCACATGTTTTAATAAATAGTCTCCCCCATCTTTCTAACCACCAACTCCCTTCCCCCCTTGTACTCATTAGTTCCTCTGTTCACCAGATCGGATTACTAATCTTCTTTCTTGCATTCTCTCTGACAAATCAACTGGTCTTGATATTCTCTCTGCCAAAATGCTCAAATCTACAACCTCTCCATATCAGCACCCTTTCTCTCATCTGTAATTCCTCTCTCTCTCTTCATTTCACATGATGGGAAGCATTCCTAACCACCAAGACATTTCCTCCCTCATATAAGGATTCTCCCTTCTCTCTTATAAGTAGAGTTTTAAAATGCAGCACATTTAATTACTTAAGTGAGCATATTTCTATACAAGATGTTTAATCAAATAAACAATTTAGGTTTCATCCGGGCTTCTCTACTCTTCTTAATCACGGCTTGCCTACCTAGATGCCCACAAATTGTCTTTTTAGATGTCTTTTGACTCGATGCCTGCACAAACCTCTCCAAAACAATACATGTATTGTCCTCACTTAATCTTTCTTCTTGTTGGCTTTCTTTTTATCTCACAGCTTGTTCACACAGTCTTGTGATCTCAGACTTCTTATTCTTCTCCATGTCATTCATTATCAGAAGTGCTCCAAGGATCTATTGTTAGCCACTTCACTTTCTTACAAAGTTCTATATAACTCTTTTACACCTACTCTCTATGCAGATGATGTCCTTTTCCCATCTCTTCTCTTTACCTTCCACCTTTGACTGTGCCATTTGATATTGAAATTATATTGTCCTGGCTGTCTTCTTATCTCCTCTTGATTAACTCCATAAGAGCAAGTGCAGATAGCTACTCATAAATCCAACTCCTGCAAATCATAACTGACTTTGAGGAGAGTGACCTACCAAACATTGGCAATAGTCTGTGGCCACTAAAATTAATTGAGTTCTGTCAAATCCTTCTCAGACACTTTCCAGTTATTGAAGCAAGATCTTGTCCAAAATTCCTATACTGCCATTACCACCTTTTTAATGTGAGATTTGCCAATCCTAACAAATTCGGAGATTATAACGAACAATATCAAACCTTTTTATGGTTTTATTAGCCTGCTCAAGGCTTAGATCTAATTGGCTGAGATAGTTAGTTATTGCCTTTAGTGGGGTCCGAACATCCTATTCTAATAAGATTATAACAACCCTTTTATTATGGGTTTATTAGCCCTGCTCAAGGCTGAGATAATTGGCTGAGATAGTTAGTTATTGCCTTTAGTGGGTTCCGAACATCTAATTCGTTAGATTCTAACGAATAACCTTTTATGGTTTTATTTCCCAATGAACAAACCTCCTTAGACATTACTTCAATTTGCAACTTGCCTTGCGAAACACATGCCATTAAATCTGTGTTAGTATCTTGTTGGGCTAGGGTATTTATGCCTCAGTCCCTTGTCTTTGGTGTATACTTATGCACAGTGCACACTATGTACATGGATGAATTGTATTTCTCTCTCTCCTATAATTATTACAAACAAAATAACAGAAACAACAAGGAGACGAGGAGGAGGAGAGAGGGAAGGGAAGGAGGAGATGTTACACACAAAAACAAGTTGGACCACCACTGAGGGATGCTTACAGAAGATGTGTATAAGATTTCAATTCCCTAGTTCCTTGCTTTTTCCTGTTCTTATTTTTGTTATTTTTATTATTGATTATTGTTTAACAATAAAATAACACAACAATAATATTATGGTATTACACTAATATTGTTTATTGGTATCATAATTATCATCGTTACCATAACCATCATACATGAGTTTAACGTATCAGAGTATACATCCAAAATGAAAAGGAATTAGGAGAGGGGAAGTGCAAATGGAAGTGACAGTGATAATTTTGAGAACTCTCTGAAGGTAATGATCACTGTAATCCACATATTCAGTCTGTAAATGACTAAGAACTACAGCCTTGAAATTCTAGTTTTAGTCACAGCAGATCACCATTCTCATAAACTCAACCTAAAATTTATGCTAAATGTGCGAAATGACATTAAGGTCTATATGCGGAGTTTTCCAGCTGCAGAGACATTGATATTACAGTGCACTTGATGCTCAAACCCAACAACCAATCTGGCACCATATACCTTGTAGCTAACTGCACAATAGCTGGAAATGGATTATTACACAATACACAGTAGTTATTACATCACCTATGTATACGGAGAAACAGAAAGTTCGGAAGGACAGATGGAATGGTCTGATTGGACAGTCGAGCTATATCCAGATGTGCAATAAAAACCAAGTTCATTATAGTTGCAACTGAATTACATATGCAATGTTAAGGCACAGGATCGTAATAAATTATGACAATGAACCAAAGACATAAAGCTGACCAACACTGTCCTGAGCATGCTCACAAAAATCAATAGATAACATCATATATTGTATATATAGAGAGAGAGGAAGTAGGCCATTTCAGAAAGTCAGTCAGTATTAGGAGGTGCCACAACTCGAGATGATCAGCATGGAGCTGCTGATGGAGAATGTATGTGTGCTCTGGGAGTTACGCATTGAGTCG
The DNA here is from genome assembly GCA_028752905.1 of Cladorhizidae sp. MBARI D1340-BT2. Classification (NCBI taxonomy): domain Eukaryota; kingdom Metazoa; phylum Porifera; class Demospongiae; order Poecilosclerida; family Cladorhizidae; species Cladorhizidae sp. MBARI D1340-BT2. The sequence continues at coordinate 10,482,113 of JAQNBH010000015.1, forward strand.
GCACTGTCGGTGGTATATATATACGAGCTGCTGTTTCCTGTGTATATAGGAACAAGCAGATAGAAACCAGCAGAGTGGACTGATCAAGACACTGTGGATGTAGGAATTTCCATCATCATATCATCGTTGGTGTAAGAAGTGAGAAATGTGCAAGCATGAACATGGTCCACTTGTCGATGAATGACAGACACATCCATCCATTAGAGTGACATGGTAAGATATTGGACCACTAACCTGTGACTCTGTTTCAGTCTGCCATATCTTCCCAGATGGAAAATGATGCACAAAGACTGGATCTCCAACTGTGAACTCTCTGAGTTTGGCAAGAACACCATGGTTCTTTTTCTGTCTCTGTTGCTTCTTCTGTATTCCCCGTAAGAGTTCAGCTGGTGTGACTCCTGTTGTTTGTGTGGGCTAAAGTGATTCTACAGTAGAAACTTCGCAATCTGAGTTTACAATGAACCCATGGTTGCTTTCTTTATATTTTCTTTGAAACATTGAACAGCTCTCTTTGCTAACCCATTGTGGCTAGGTGGTGTGGTGATGACTTCACATGGTGTACTCCAGAATTCTGCACTTGTGAACTGTGACATTATAATGACCAACATCTCTGGAAGACAATGCGTGGCGTATATTGAGCAAAGATACTGAAGTAGCATCTATGAGTGGTTTTACTTACCACTTGGAATAGGCATGATTGTACAGAAACATCCTTCCCTGAAATGGGCCCGCAAAATCTGTGTGTAGTCACTCACATGAATGTTCTTTCATTTATTCCCATGGATGTAGTGGTGCAGGTCCCAGATTGTGCCTCATTCATTGCCAAGCATCACATCGTTTCACTCTCTCTTCCAAGTCATGGTCAACATCCGCCCACCAGACAAATGAATGAACCAAGGACTTCATCCTTGAGTCACCAGGGTGTCCCTCATGTAGAAGATCCATGTTCCCTCCAAGGTGGGATTATGATGCAATTTCCACTAAGCAAGCAAATCGTATGGATTGAGCTCAGTCTGATACTGCTGGTAGCTGATTCTGCTGGTAGAGTGCAAGTGTTTATGCACTTGAGTGCTGCTATCCATAGAGTATGAAGTCCTTCACTTTGGAGAGGATCATGCCCTTTGAGGTCCACTGCTTGATCTGCGTAGCAGTGACAGGAGAGAATCGAAAGTTTCAACCAAAAGGATGGTCTATGGTGGAACTGGCTCGATGGAGCTTATGCCAGTGGGAGTCAGCTAAACATCAGCATTTACATGGTGCTCACCAGACTTGTATGAAATAGAGTATAGTGATATCCTCGCAATATCAGTGCCCTGCATTGTACCTGAGCTGAGGCCATAGTTCTCCCCTTATGTATATCTTTAACTTTTCCTTGTCTCAAGGATGTCTTCCAGTTGATTCCTTCATTGTTCCCATCCCTAAATGTTCATCTATCCCTCTAACTACTGGCCCATTTCCTTACTCTCTATATAGTTAGTGAGCTGCTTGAAAAGTATGTTCACTCTCTCCTTCTCAAATTCTGTACACATTTTTTACATCTCTTCCAAGACCCGTAAACGGTCAAGCAAGGCAAACTTTCCATGTTGCTAGAGATGAACTCCTAGTAGTAGTAGGGGAAAATGAAAGGTAAGCAGACAGAGTTCTGTATGGGATTAGAAGATGATTACTGGGATGGAAGGATCAGAGGGTGTAGTAGGGAGTTCGTTGGCATGGCTAGAAGAAAAATCTATGTTATTGTGAATAAGTTTGAAGAAAAGATAAGTTTGGTATTATGGTGGTGGGAGGGGATAGAGATAGAAGATGAAGCTTAGTGAGAAGAGAAGTGTAGCACGAGGACCATTATTTACTATATAATTTACTGCAAAGTATTGTATTCTCTCAAGATGAGAAGAAAGATGGGATGATTGAGGGTCCCAGAGAAAAGAACAGTATTTCAGATGGGGATGGATAAAAGAAGTGTAGAGGCAAAGAAGAGTAGAAGTGTTTGAAGGGCATTTGTTCACAATGGCTTTATGAACTGGAAAAAAGCACTGGAAAAATTCCATGAACATGAGAATAGTGCCATGCATAAGGAAGCTTTGCTGAAGTTGGCAGCAAAGTCCAGTTCCAAAGGAATTGGTGTTCATTTGCATGCTCAGCATGATGCTAATCAAGCTCATAACAAAAAATGTTAATGAATCTCTTATCTTGTATTTGTTATTTGTCTCAACAAGGCTTAGCATTTCGTGGGCACAATGAAGACATGTCATCATTTCAGGGCAACTTGAACCAGCTCTTTCTATTTCAAGCTCAAGATTGCCCAGAGATGTCATCATGGCTTCATAAAAGAGAATATATATCTCCTGAAATCATCAATGAAATGATAAAAATCGTGGGCCAATCAGTGCTTCGGAAAATATTAGCCGACATACAGAGAGATCCATGGTTTTCTGATGAGGTCACAGACATATCGCACAATGAACAGATGTCATCTATTAGATGGGTTGATAAGAAGTATGCAATTCATGAAGATACACTTGTCTTAGTACAATTGCCTAATACAAAGGCAGAGACAATCTTTACTGCAATTAAAGATATACTGATCAGGTGTTCCCTTCCTCTCTCTCATTGCAGAGGGCAAGCATATGATGGAGAAGCCAACATGAGTGGGTGAGTGGGGTCAGATTTAGAGCCCAAGCACTGATGAAAAAGGAAGAGAGGCGGGCACTATATGTGCACTGTTTAGCTCACAATCTAAACCTAACTTTGAAGGATGTTACAAGAAAATGTGAGATGTAATGAATTTCATTTATGACTTAGTCCAGCTGATAGAATTCTCTCCACAATGGCTAACTCTCTTTGATTCATTAAGGAAGGAGGTAAGCATTATCAGTGGGAAAACAACACCATCTTTGAGATATTTTATGCCCCTCAAGATGGACTGTCAGGCATTCATCCATTGACAGTGTACTAAAAAATTACAAAACAATACAGGTCGCCTTGGAAGAAATTAAAAAGCGGCATGACAAGTGTGCAGCAAAGGCAAGTGGAATGTCGACCCATGTGGAAAGCCTTTTTTGCTCTACATCTTGTCTTCCTATTATTTTCTTCAGCTGAGCAATTATCCACTAATTTGCAAGCAAAGAACATAACAGTCCAAGAAGCCATCCATGGTACTATGCTGTATGCATATGTCTCATTTGGATTCATTCAGAACCGAGGCAAAAAGTAACTACTTTTATGATAAAGTAATTCACGACTCCAGTTTGCTGACTGAAGAACCAAAACTTCCACGATCAAGAAAAATCCCAAGGCGATTGGATGGAGCAGCAGTAGCTCACCAATACCAAACAATAGGTATCGCCATGCTTATTTTGAAACATTAGAATTAGTAGCTGCAGAAGGGAAAAAAGATTGGATCAAGTTGATCTTGCAGTTATTGGAGAAATTGAAAAGGTTTTTATCAAGTCAGACAATTGGAGTTATTCAATGATCAAGTCACCTGAATGTGTAAAACACTTGACGATATCAACCTAGATCGCTTGAAAATTCAGCTATCTCTTCTTCCAGACCTAATAAAGACTGCTTTTACAGAAACTGTAATTACAAAAGTAACTAATGTTCGCATTATTGGTAGCTACAGCTGAGAGATCATTGTCATCTCTCAGCAGATTAATACATAGCACAATGACAGATTGCAGACTCAACAATTTATTTCTGCTTTACATCCATACCTCCATCACTAATGCTATTGATTTAAGCATGATTGTAAAATACTTTATTTCAGTTAACTCTCGTAGAATTGATTTCTAAAATAAACTTTGCTTATTCATAATTAGCAATGATACCATGGTATTTTCTAAAATAAAGTTTGTATAAAGTTTGCTTTCTCATAATGTTACAAAGCTTCCACATGAATCTGCCCCTCCTGCCTCCCTCTTCTGCCACTTTGCAGCCCACAAAGTGCAGCTCCCCTTACTGAAAACATCTTCCTACCCCACTGATTAGCATCATTAGTGTGTTTAAGCAGCTAACAACACAGAACCTCAACGAAACCAGGTAACTACTTAAGATACATGTGTGTGTCTACATGACTGTATAGATATTTGTATATACTTTAGTCATAAACATGTAAATGGTAAATCAGAGATGTCAAATATGTGTGCAGCTAGTTACTCTAGGAAGCATCTTTTAGCAATCATTTGGTAATCAGTCAGTGAATTTGATTAGTATTCCATAGTACCCAGGTATATATGGTCTCTAAACTTGTAGGTAAATATAGTTTGATTCAGGCTATTTCATGATATAAAAATTAGAACACGAACAAAAAATTAAACCCTCTGTGCCAAAAAGTGCTTGAGATGGTTTGATAATTGAACAAGGCCTTATTATATGCATGCTGTGCAGTGTTGCTGGCCATTCCTCAGATAGGACTAGCTGCACTACCATATACTTGGACCACAAAGCAGCAATTGACTAGTCATTTTGGAGCATAGCCATACACAACATTACATGGTGGCAAACTAAACAACCAAGCTTTTTTTCGGGGGAGATACGTTGACGCAAAGTGAGAATGGGAATATCTGGGGTATAGGATAGTGATGACCTTGAGGCCACGGTAGACACCATAAAATGTGGTTGTTTAAACAATGCACACTCTAAACAGCACACACCCAATAATTTTTTATGTATGGCTTGGATATTTTTTAGAATGGACTAATGCAGAGTAGAGAAAGATCTGGTCCCATGAGCAAATTGAAGAGCTAATCTCACGAGCCAGTTGACAAAGGTTTTCAAACCAGGCAAAAAATTGACCCAGTATCTTAAGCTTGGCTAACAAACTAATAAAGACCCACTAACTTAAGCCGGGCTAAAAAAGAGCCAAATCCCTCAAGCCACACTAACAGGTCTCTCAAAGCAGACTTTAAAAAAACTAGTAATGGCCTCACAAGCATATGTTAAAACCGACTTTCTCTCCAAAATATGTTAGTCTACAAGCTCTGTTTAGCAAAGATGAACGTAATTCTTGCAACATGCATGCATTGGCAACTATAGCTAATAAAATAAGTATGGTGATACTAATTACTGTCACCTTAATGTTTTGTCGAAAATGTTGCCTTGTGCCGTGCATGCACATCACTGATATGGTTTTCAATGACTGATGAGAGACCAGCATTTTCCAGAAGATATCAAGGATGCCAAGACTGTTTATAACAACGAGAGGGGAACATACTAATTTGGTATATATGTATGCACTAAATATTGAGAGGTTTTAACAACCAGAGTTTATGGTAGTACTCAGTTGGCCAAGAGATTACTGTATTAGCAAATATAGACAAGGCAAGGCACATGGTGATTAGCTCTGCATAACATTTATAATATTTTATGCTAGTAAAGATCTGCATACCTAACTTTCTGTAAGTCATGCAGGAGCAATCTGCATGATACGGGCACAAAACATACAGCAAGTGTTAAACACATAAACATAGATGTGAATATATACTAGAGAGCCTCGACCAAATGATGCACTATTGTTATACTAGGAAATGTCTAGATAGCCTAGCAAGGATTTGTTCTCTACTACATTCCCAAACAGGGGTATTTCAAGTCTGGGACTCTGCATTTAGTTTAGCACACAATGTTAAATTAACAGTATAAAAGATCTGGAAGGAAAAAATGACCGAGGTAGGAGCGCCAAGAGAAATAAAAAGACAAATTAAAAAGATACCGGACTCTCAAGTTGAGGTTTGTTTTACGACTTTATTACAAGTGTCCAGTGTCCACAAAAATTCTTGACTGGTCTTCCTTTTTTCTCTTTAGTCCTTGACACATCATCAGGGTCGATGTCCTGTAATCTGTGCAGGTTAGCAGTGGTGGACAAACAACTAGACAGAACCTCCTTTTCAGAACACTCTCCCAGTATGTTGTGGTCCTGAAAGCTAGTTGCTGAGATAGACAGAGAAAAGCCCACCAGCGCAGTGAACTGTTTAAGAAGGTCGCTTCCAATACCACAAACCTTTGCAGCCATGATGCTCCTAGCATTCATAGACCTAGATTCATCTATGCCAGACAAATAATCAGTCTTGTCACAATTATTGTCACAAGACAACTAAATTCTCACATAAACCTCTGGGTTCTTCAGGTTTGTCTTAACAGCTAGAGCGCCCCCACAACGACACTTGTCATGTCCTCACAGCCTCCACGAGACTCTGGTTCTTGATCAAACTGAAGTCTCCAGTGAAGTCAGCTCTCTCAGAACCAGACCCATGGAACTGCTCAGTATGCGCTTAAGTTGATGTGGACATCCCAGAAGTTGTTGGCATGGAAAGCGCTAGCTTCCTCCCACTAGAGCTGTCGACACGGTAATTGGTGTCTCCCGAGCCAAGAGCCCTTTTACAGAAGCAGGCGCTTGGTCTTGTTTGCTTGCTGTTGTAGCTTGTCTGAACTTCATCTAAGTGCCAGCTTAGCTCGAACTTAGTTTGTGAGAGAATGGAAAAGCGGCTGGCGCCTTTACATATGAGCAATGACATGAAAAATGTTGCAAGAGGAATGTGCTTCATTTTTAAGGTTGTTTGAAGTCTAGTAGGGCTACGGACGCGTAGCTTTGCTAGCTTGAATTCGCCTTTGATCAGGCCATTCTCCTGAGGCAATGTTTGACAATTGGAGTGGTGTGAATAAAAATGATCATAACTTCATAATGTGTTATCTAAATGTGCTGAAACTTTACAAAGTGAAATTTTGTGTGTTTAACTATAGTAAGAGTAATAATAAAATTTAAAAAGGCTTAGGTCCACCTTAGGGTCCAAATCACTAAAAGAGACATGAGAGTCTAGCTTTATACAGCTATATATAACTGACGGCAAGGAGCTGCTCAAATAGTGCTGCTATGCTTTTCCACCATCACTAGTTTGGCTCACTAATGGTAACTACAGTGAAGAGGGAGAAATTCCAGGTGTCCTATATTGTGCAGAGTCTACTATCTTGCATAAGTTGTGTAACATCAGAAAATATGTCTGGTACAAAGACATTGACAGAAATAGTAATGCATGCACTGTCCATGCACATCTGTACATAGGCAGCAATTTGCTATGGCCAGTCTCTACAATGCTACATTGTCCAGGAGGAGCCACATATAGTGCCAGCGAGCATGCAATCCAGATACTATTGGATAGTAGTACTACTAGAGACACCATGATTTCTAGGACCCAGTGAGATCTTTTTTTGTATTGAAATAATATTCTTATAGCTGCATTAAATTGATAAATTTATTTATTGCATTGGAATAATATATCCCAGGGTTATTTTGACACATTGAGGATGGAGGTGTCTGACAAGAACATTTCAATCCTGTCAGTGTGTCCTGGACCAGTGAATACTTCAATCGAAGATGTTGTCCACCAATGAACATGTGCCTAGCAGACCAGGAGATCCAAAAGTCTCTGCGGAAAGATGTGCAAAACTCATGATGGTTGCCATGGCTATTTCTCTGAAGTAAAGTCTGGATTTCTCTTCAGCTGTTTGTGTAAATCTCTGAAAATGGTGATGTTCAGTTTTGGAATATCTGTGTTTTCAGTAATTTGGTTATTTCAGTGTGTATTATGCTTGTGCTATTGATTGATGCAGGGTAGGGAACCATGTCGAAATTAAACAACTGAAGGCAATAAGAAAAGGACAATTGGTATATATGTAATAATTCCGTTCTAATTTATTTTGTGTGTACCGCCAGTGGATGTTGATGGCTTCCTTTACAAATTTGATTAAAACTACAGTGATCAAGATGATGATTCATTGATATGTACATAGCTTGATACAGATCTTCCAAGTGATCTGACTACGACATCTCACTATTTTTGGGGGTGCAAAATATCATTGCATATTTTATTGCACACCACAGTAAACACACACATGCACACACACACATGCACACTTATATTGTTCAAGCCTCAGACAGGCATATTACAATAATAAAAAAATGGATGCAACAAAATCAAACTTGAATGAAACTGCTTTAGCTATACTAGCTACAACTCCGTAAGGTTGCCTAACAACATTGGTGCGGAACCTCATCTGCAAATGAAGTCCATGCTACAAATAAAAGATAGTAAAATGCTAGTGTAGCTATACAGTTATGCTCGAGTCTGCATCAAGAAAGCTGCCAATAACTTATTGAAAAACATTTTGCTGTGTTCCTATACCATGGAACTAGCAATAACCATTTAGAACTCACAACCTAGCCTTGAAGCAAGCTTAATGCACTCCTACTTTCTTCTTGCAATTCTCTCGAGTGCCCTATATAAAAATTGTATGTTAGTGAGAATTTTTTGGAATCTGACTGAAATCTTGAGACTTGTGTGTTATAACCTTGTTTAATACCATAAGGTTATAGTTCTTTCACTCTTTAACAACCGTGAAAGTCCTTAATCAACTAGTAAACTAACAACCGAAGACAACAGACATTATAAGAAAACATCTTTTTTTGATTTCACTATCTGTACATCACACGTGACACACTAAAAACGTTTATTAAGAGTCCAGACTATTGAACAATAATGTCATACAATTCACTTAATTATAACATTCCTCCCTTCTTAGTTTATAAGAGAGTAAAGATAACAAATTCACGATAATTGATAACAATTAAAACACTGATCCCTTAAAACGATCAGGAGGAGGTCTGTTTTGGACAGACCTGCGCAGTACTGTTGTTGACTCACAATCATGGATGTGTACTGAAGTGTTGTTATCATCCACATTAACACGGGGTAAGCGAGGAGAGCTGACCACGGCTGATGCAGCTGAGTCGGAATGTGGAACACTCTGACAGGTTCAGTGTCACTGGCACTTGAACAGGAATATCATGGAACACAATTGCAGGTCCAGACACTTGACCATTTACAGTGCTGGATCCTAACTCGCTCTGTCTCTGACGTATGTTATCCACATGACGACGTACGACTCCCAAGGTAACTTTAACTCAGTAAGATAGAGGTCCAGTGAGATGCTCAACAATATCAGGCATCCAGGTTACATTCTAGCACCTGAAATCTCTAACAAAAACCTTGTCACCCACTCAGAAAACACGATCCCGTCCAGTGCTGCCATGTGTTCTCTTACGCTGGCACGATTCCACTCTCTCTGACAAGTCAGGATGAACCAAGTCTAACTTGGATCTCGGTCGACGACCCATCAGAACCTCAGCTGGGGATAACCCTGTCGTACTGTGTGGCGTTATCCTGTAGCGTAACAAGTATCTTGATAGCTTGGACTGCAGTGATCCACCTTCCATCCTCTTCAATCCTTGCTTGAAAGATTGCACCGCCCTCTCAGCCAACCCATTCGTGGAAGGGTGGTAAGGTGTAGACGTCGTATGCTGAATACCATTCACTTAGCAAAATCTCCGAAACTCATCACTCATAAATGAACTGCCATTATCAGTGATTATGGTCTTGGGAAGACCATGAATAACAAAAAATACCTTGCAACTTCTCTATGGTGATTGTGGACGTGATTGAACTCATAATCACCACATCCATCCACTTAGAATGAGAATCGACCAAGACTAAAAACATGTTACCCATGAATGGGCCAGCGAAGTCTAGGTGTATACGGTTCCATGGCTGCTTTGTTACTTCCCATGGGTGCATCGAGGCCACAGGAGGTTGCGGTTGTGATTCCTGGCAAACATTGCACTGCTGCACACATAACTCGATTTCAGAAGTCATGTCTGGCCACCAAAAATTATTTCTTGCCAGATTCTTCATATGACTAATTCCTAAATGAGTTTCATGTAGTTGATCTAGCAAACATTTCCAACCAGGCTGGGGTATAATCAAACGCGAACCCCACAGTAAACAACCATCCAGAAGACTGAGTTCCAACTTACGAGATTCATACGGTTGAAATTCTCGGTCAAGCTTCACTGACGGCCATCCACACATTACAAACTTCTTCACCCTTGAGAGAAGCGGATCTTTCTCAATCCATTGTTTCACTTCCTTGGAAGAAATCGGGGTAGACTCAAGGTGAAGAACCAATTGATTTAACTCAGCAGGAAGACAATCAGAGGATGTGACAACTGGGCTTGGCAACCGACTTAATGCATCTGATTAGCAAGCAACTTTCCAGGCTTGTATTCAAAACAATATTGATATGCACTCAATGACAATTCCCATCTTTGTAGACGTGCTGAGGCAAGGGGAGGAATTGTTTTCTTTTCATTAAACAAATGGTAGAGTGGTTGGTGATCACAGATCTAATGACAAATGATCGACCCCACAGATAAGAATGAAATTTCTTGACACCAAATAGAATAGCTAATCCCTCTTTCTCTAATTGAGAATAGCCCTTCTCAGACACAGTGAGAGTCCCTGAAGCATACCCAATAGGATGTTCAGTTTTGTCTTCCAAAACATGTGATAACACGACTCCCAATCCATAAGGAGATGCGTCACAAGCCAACAACAGGTCCTTCTGAGGATCATAATGGACCAAAAGTGAATCACTCTGTAGCATTACCTTAGCTAGTAAAAATGCACTCTCTTGCTTTTCCGTCCATTGCCATCTGGAGTCCGTGCATAACAAGGTGTACAAAGGGGCTAGTTTTGTCGAGAGATTAGGAAGAAACTTGGAGTAATAATTAAGCATACCCAGAAATGCTCTAAGCTCAGTCACTGACGTCGGAACACAGGCCTCTCGAATGGCTTTTACCTTCTCCAGAGTTGGATGTAGGCCTTCCTTATCTATTATATATCCAAGATACTCGACCTTCGAAGCCAGGAACACACATTTCAATTTGTTAAGTCTCAGGCCGGCTTGCCTGAGCTTATCTAACACCTTCTCCAAGTTACTCTTCAGTGGTTTTTCCAGTTACCAGGATATCATCCAGGTAAACTGAGACACCAGCAAAACCCTGAAACAAACTGTCCATTATCCCTTTGAAAGATCGCAGAGGCTGATGATACCCCAAAGGGTAACCTATTGTACACAAACAACCCTATGTGTGTGTGTATTAATAGTTAGGAACTTTTTACAATCATCCACCACTCCTAACTGTAAATAGGCTTGTGATAGGTCTAATTTCGAGAACCTTTCACCACCTGACAAATCTGAGAAAATATCCTCCACACGAGGTAAGGGGTATGACTCCACATGACATGCTTGATTAATAGTCAGCTTATAATCACCACGCACATGAAGATTACCATTGCGTTTTAACACAGGCTCAATCGGAGCTGCCCAATCTGAAAATTGAACCGGGGTTATGGTTCCCTGTTTCTCCAGGCGTTCCAATTCTTTCTCACACTTTTATTTCTGGCCAACTTCAGATATATTGGCCTGAGGCTATTATGCTTTTTAGCAATTCCCCAAAATTCTACCTCTTATACTTATCTATGCTATATTATGCTCAAAATTATGCTCAAAGATTTATATTGCAAAAGATGAAGGTTCAGGTGGTGAAAGTTAAAAATTCCAGTTTACCTATTAATGTACAGCAATTATTAAAGTACAGCAATTCCTCATTTCATTCAACAACTTTTTGTTATGGCATTGCTGAGTGCAGGCTTATCTAAATCAGGAATGGTTGTCACAGTAAAATGATCGAGAGAAGGCCTGCAGGCAGCAGATTTCTAGACTGCCTGCCTGTGCTGTGTAAGTGAGAACAGTTGGCATGATTATAGCTGACATGAACCAGATAACAGAACCAAGTCAGCCTGAAATAGACCAAGACCCTAATAATCCCCCCTCCCCCAATAAGTACTCCCAAACCACTTGCCCCATAGGCCCTCATAAAATAAATTTGCTGCATAGGGAGGTGAGAATGGTATGTATGGCTGACAGGAAAGGTGATTGATATAGTCACTCGGTTCATTAACATGCTTTTTCTTTTGCTTGCCACTCAATGCCTAGCATTCATTATACTAGTATCATTGTGTCTACATTGTTTCAGTTCAAGGCGGGGCTTCAGGTCCAAAAATGTTTTTTGTTTTTGTTTTTTGGGTTTTTCCCCCTTTACATAAATATGTTACCAGGACCTGTAAGATGCTGCATTCCAAATTTGAGAAGATTTGGATGCTCCATTCTGGACTTATAGTGACTTTTGTACATACACCTCCATTCAATTCTTGGGAAAGAAGACTGTCCGTGGAGGGTGCGTTTCGATGGTATTTTTTATTTTAACTTGGGGTTACAACTTTAGAGCTCCGTAGATTCTGCAAACTTCATGGTATGGACTTGATATATAGCTCAAAAGATAGGTCTCTCTGTGTGCTCTCTTTTGATACTAAAATATGTTTCATAGGTATAACTATAGGCAAGTTACTAGACCCTAAAACGCCCTCAATTTTCTACCCGAGCGCTTGACCAGGTAATAAATTTTTAACGCCTAATGAAAAAGGTCATTGCATGCTCTAGGGGCTTCCTCTAGCCACTCTTACCAATTTCAATTTTTTGGCACTTAGCAATCTGGAGTTATTCTGAATGGGGACCAGGTTTTTGAGGTCCCTCCACTTTAGGGTCTAGTAACTTGCCTATAGTTATACCTATGAAACATATTTTAGTATCAAAAGAGAGCACACAGAGAGACCTATCTTTTGAGCTATATATCAAGTCCATACCATGAAGCTTTCAGAATCTAATGAGCTCTAAAGTTGTAACCACAAGTAATATTTTAAAAAGTAAAAAATACCTTCGTCCCCCTTTAGAAGGCTGTAACAGCTTTTTGTCAAATTCTGGTTTCCAATCGCCATTCACAGCATAACTAGGTAAAAAAAAAAAATTTGCCCAAACCTTGTATATCATTTTGAAGCTCTTTCTTTGCTCTTTGTGTTCAATGATTCTTTGTGTTCAATGATCAATTTTTTTAAATTCATAATAATAAAAAGTTATGTTGCTTAGTGGGCGTGGCATCTATATGAACCCAGCAAACAGTGGGAATAAATAAAAAAAAATTCTGGTCGTCGATAACAAAGAGTAATGCATTATCTAAACAAACAACAAATTTGAAGTCATTTGATCCAATATCCAAGATGGGAAGCTGTGAATGGTGATTTTGAGGAGGTCTGATGGCTAGATAGAAAAACACCTGTAAATATATTATTATACATATCACTTGAAAGCACATAGAAAGGGCTATCTTTTGACACAAAAATTATATTTGTAGCCCTAGAAACCTAAAAGTTATGACGGTTTTTACTTCGTGGCATGTTTTTTGTGGTTTGACCTAAAGCCCCCCCTTATTTTAAGTCAGACAAGGATCTGATAGTAAGTAGCTTCAGCCTATAGTGTTATGTACTATACAAGAGGCATAAAAAACATCTTTAGCCACAGTGAGATTTTTGTCCACACAAAATTTGCCTATTATGCCAGCATAATGGAAGTACCGGACCAAATTATGCCAGCATAATAGCCTTAACAAGCTAGCTGCGTGTTACTAACAGCCTACATCTTACTAATGGATTCCATGCTAATTGTATGCAACTAACTATCTCAGATCTCGGAGCTAGTATTTAGCTATTCTCTTAGTTGACATAATAACATTAAAATCACCTTCTCAACAATCAACTTCAAATTTAATTTACTCGACGTTTCGACTAGATGCTCTAGCCTTCATCAGGAATAATGAGATGCTAATGCTTATGTGAGCCTGTTATATACCAGTAGCTAGCTATCCACCACGTGCCCATACACTTTTAAATTTTATTTATTTATTTATATATTATTATTTTATTTCATTTTTATTATTATTATTATTTTTATATCCGGTGCATGTGCTAGGCACATATACGGGCATGTAGTGGTTAGCTACCGGTATAGAACAGGCTCATGCAAGCCTTAGCATCTTATTATTCACTAGAGCATCTAATCGAGTGAATAAAATTTGAAGTTGATTATAGAGAAGGTGATTTTCTATTGAGTGTAAGTTGTAGTCATTACATGTAGCTACTTAAAGTTTGGATTCCTTGAACCACATGCATTAAATGGGGGGGAAAAACCACTCCTCATCTCCAGTGTATAGCCAAACATAATGCAGTCTCACATAGCCAATAGGCCTGAGGTTATTCTGCTGGCATAATTTTGTTGCTTCCATTGTGCTGACATAGCTACTAGGTAAATTGTGAGCATCTTACTGGGACAAAAATTTCACTGTGGCTAAAAAAATGTTCATTTCAGATGACACCTGCATGTACAGCATAAACATGATTTACACTAACACTATAGACTTTTACAGTTAGTCAGCTGACAATACAGGCAGTGACAGTTATGCTGCAATACACCAACTACCCCATCAATGCCATGGTAAGGTTCTTGAAAAGCCTTCTGAGCCTGTATTTTCCTTGCTAAAAGCTACATTTAATGAGCAACAAGACAGTTCCCAAACAAATTAATCTCTTATGATACAGTACTATAATCATTCAACTTGAATTTTAACTTTCACCACAAGAACTTTCACCTTTCACATTTCATGAGCATAATTTTGATTTAGGAATGGCTAGAATATTTATCATAATAGTCTAAATTCTAATCATAGGGGTACTTGTGGGAACAAAACTAAAATGACAACCAGGCACTTCTCTACATCATTAAACAGTCACAAAACTTTTACAGTGCATCATTAAAATTTCAATTTGCATTAGGTGTTCTATCATGAACAAGAACAAGAAAAGTAAATTATTTTAAATACAGAAAAATATACTGTTCGGTTTGATGCTATAGCATACAATTTATGCTATAGCTATATATGTATTTTTTCTCACTACTATTTCATACTACTACAAATGCGTTGCTTTCATTTATTGAAAGCTTGTCTGTTTGGCAAACTGTATCTGAAACCTTTAGAAGGACTTCAGAATATGCATTTCTTTATCATTAAAAAAACAAACTTTTGTATGTAGGCGTTTGCGGATTGCCATGGAATATATTCCCTCTCCCTAAACCTTTTAAATCACGTCTTAATTTATTGTGGTCAATGTACTGCCACTCAGTTAACATAGCATAGATTTCTTGATAATCAACTTGAATTTGCCTACTTGACGTTTCGCCTAGGTGCTATAGTCATCATCAGGAATAACTATTATTCCGCTAGAGCATCTTACTGAAACGTCAAGTGAGTAAGATCATCAAGAAAATCATTCTCAGAAAAGTATGTATTTTCTGGAGAAGAACCACCTCTACTCCTTGCTTCTTTGAAGCAGGGTTACTTCAAAGAAGCAGAAGTTGTCTTCCCCCTCCCAATAAAAGCAACCATGTATGAAACAATGAAACACTGTAAATGAAGCAAGAAAATCTAGTTTTAGATTTAGCACTACATAGATGGAGGATATGTTATGTTATAGCAAGTGCATCTAGCAAGTGAATCCTACATAGCTCAAGCTAGGTAAATTTGATGCGAATTTATCTTTAGATACTAAAAAAGCAGTTAAATACCAGCTACTTTGCTATATATATATATATAATTATATTGCTCTATGCCTAGCTACTAGGATCAGTATGTATGCACAGCTCACTTATTATGCATGAACTGTGATGCATGTGTGTCCTGACCTATGCATAATCTCTGTGGTATATATAGCAAGTAATTTTAACTCACCCTTGGGCACTACCTCCTAATGAGCATCCTAGCAATCTGTACTTGCCTTTAGGAATATGGCTCTATAATTAGGTGAGCATTGTAGGTGAAACATTGTAGGTGAAACAAGAAAAAAATTAATAAAACAATTAATGTAACCAGACGAGCTTTCTGTGGTCATAAATGCCTGGCGTGAACATTAAACGAATATCCTTGCTCATGCTAATTTCTGTCTAAGCCAACCAGGTCCATCAGATATCACCACACATCATATCTTTAGTAATAAAAACCATCTAGCTACTTCTTTAATCTGGAGAGATTGGTGTGATGAGGGCACTTGCTGATGTAGCTACACCCCTTCCACACAAACATATGCCTGAAGTTATCTTCCCTTCTTATAGCACTCTTCTCACTCCAGTTGCAACCTCCACTTCCAGTGCAGTCCTAACACCACTCGCATTAACTTTTTCCCATTACAGGCATCCAACCATCAAACTCATCACTCCCAGAGTTCACTTCAATCCTGTCCTCTCAAACTTATGACACCAGAGGAACACACTCTACCAACAGACTAATTACACTACAATCCACTAACTAGATGTGACCATCAGATTTGTAAAGTGTGACTTGCAACCATAGTTGTCCAATTTAGTGTGAAAGGCTATGCTGAGTTGGCATCAATTAGAGTGGCATATATAGATATATATATATATTTGAGAGAGCATCTGTTGTTGTGTGCTTTGACTCTGGAAATCTCATTTTATTCACCAGAGGGAATCACTGCTTAGTCAACTTTCTTCTGCATTTCTTTCCCATCCCTCAACCTCCCCCCTCAGATTGAACCACTACCTTTGGTCTAAATTTGGCTACATTGGCTCTAAAAATCCTTATAGGGAATCTAAATATGGACTTCCTGTCTGTCCACACCATTTCTCCAATGCCTTTTTCAGGTGACTGCACACAATGACAGCAATATTCCATTATTCTTGCCCACATATAGCTATAGCTATATAACTAGCATGGTCACATTTACTGGCCATTTATTAGACATTTATTTGTGGAAGCCTAGATACCCTACTCTGATTTGAGCAGCAGACAAAAAATGTCCATGTTGAAACAGCTAGCAAACTAGCTTGGTAACTTATGTGTTCACCTCTAGCAACATGGAAAGTTTGCCTTGCATGTGGAGAATTAACTCCTTCCATGTGTCTGAACAGGAATATTCAATTGCAAATATAGTGAGGAGGCAAATTGTATATACAGACCCTCCCCCCTCCCTTCCCCCCTCCCACTCCAAACGTAAGGAAAGTAAAGGGATGGTAGCACCTGAAGCATGATCAGTCTGTGGTAATACAGAGTCGTGTTACTTTAAAAAAATATGTAACTATATAGAAGGAACTATTAGATAAGTCAATGGGTGCAATAGCTATTCAGTTTAATGGCATGTCAAACAGACAGTTGATCACCTCTGATGCATTTTGGTGAAGAATGAAGCAAGAAAAGGAAAAACTCCACTGCAACCAGCTCAATGTACTTAATGGACAACAGTGAGGCCAGCATCTTGTAGGTCAGAGTTGCTAGAAGTGTTTACCTGATTACCTGTGAATGATAACACAAGAGGTGTGAAGGAACCATGTCCAACTTTTCTCATATACTCACTTCTTGATGTTAATATTTGAGAATCTTGAGTGTTGGTTGGGGCACGAAGATTGAAAATCCTAACAAAAGGTATTTTTCTTAATGAAAGCTAGAGCATCTAGTCGAAACATCGAGAGAATACAATTTCAAGTTGATTATTGAGAAGGTTATTGTAATGTCAACTGAGAGTTTTTTCATACAATCCTCCTCCCAGAAAACATCAGCAGCAGTGTCAAGCCTAGTTAGCTCCATCCAAACATAATTATTGCAGTGGCTCAGTATTTTACTAGCGATAGGTTGAAGGCTTGACTCGGTACAAACATCGTGCCACACTTCAGACATTCTTGCTTATGTATCTTTGAGACATCATATGAGTAGTTAGGCCCTGATTTTGTTGGGCCTGGACGAAGTGAATCCAGCTTTTGTGAAAAACAAGGTATGTTTTCCTGTACATTTTTGCACTCAGGCTTAGATGGTAAGGCATATATTTCCCTGGAAGCCAACATTAGCCTAGCCTCCAAAGTCATATATACATCACACCAATAATCATTACCTTACGGGGTTACTTCAAGCTCAGCCACGCCACAAAGCAAGGAGATTTCTCTCATCCTCATAACACAACCGGGTAGAGAGAGAGGAGTGCAAAAAGAAGAAATATTGACAGAGAGGAAGGATTTGAGGGTTGAAGAGGATCTTCCATGTTTTATTTGTGAGGGAGAACAAATAGCTTTCACCTGCAAAAGTTTCACACACACAATTTCGTGCAGGTGCCATGCCTATTGCAACAGGTTGGAGGGGAGAGATTACCTGCTGCTAGCTGCAGAAGCATGCTTTCTCCTCTGTGCTGAGCTTGTGCTGTGTGGTAAGAATCCTGGCAAGGTTCCATTTGATAAGGTAATATGGATTACAGGAGCTTCCAGTGGCATAGGGGAGAGCCTCTACTATGCCCTGGCCAAGTGCGGAGCTCTGCTCATTCTCTCAGCCAGGAGGGAACAGCAACTTGATCATGTACTTCAGCGATGCAGAGGCAAGTACATAAACGCTACCAATTTGGAATATGCCATCAGCACTCTTCTATTCTGTACATTTGACTTGGGTAATTTGCACCGTCACATTAATTTTGCAATAGTTATTTATGGGGGAGATATCATTTTTTTGTGAATTAGGTGTTGCTTGTTAACGATATAGCTAATGATGTAAATAAGAGCTGGTAGATAAAATTGTGCATGGATATCTACTTGTAATACAGTTAGCTGATTTTATGTCATCAGTGCTTTATATTTCTCCTTCATGTTACAGAACTTTCTCCAGAGATATCCAAAGAGAAGCATATGGTGCTCCCCATGGACTTGATTGAACGGGACAAACACTCGAGCCTTGTAGATAAAGTTAGCCACAAGTAGTAATAATAGTCTTGCAAGACAACCCAATTTTCCAGGTGCTCTAAATCTGGATGGAATATAATGTTAGCTCAGTGGCCTTGTGACTTCTGATTAGATGGATGTACATTTACCAGTGTTTCACACAGGATTTTTGATTTGTGGCAGTGGTATATAGGGAAAGGTAACGACCTATCTTGAAAACCTTTTATACTCGGATATATAGATTTTGTTCATTAAAATTAGCATCACGAATTCAAATCGTTGGGAGGTGGAACTTTTTTCAATGGGAAATGCTATAAAGCTTTATATTATGATTGCTATAACCAAGGGACCTCTGAGCATATTTTGATGTCAGCTGTGCCTACTTATAATAACCTTCTCAATAATCAACCTAATAGCTGAATGAGTACTGACAGTTCTTGCAGTTAGAGGCATGCTCAGGTTACATGATCTCCAGGTTTAGATTGTGTTACAGTCTGGTTTTCAGACAGTATGTACATACAAGATGTATTTTCCATTCCTTTTTCATTGGAGTACCTGTGGTAATATTTGATATTTGCTAAATACCTTCTTGCCATAGATCGACATATTTGGTGAACAATGCTGGATGATCACGTGTAGTGAAGCCATCTTCACAGAGCTAGAGGTGGACAAGGTTCTGCTAGAGCTGAACCTCCTCTCCACTATCTCCCTCACCAAGGCAGTACTTCCCAGCATGGTAGAACATGGGGGGGAAGTGTGGTGGTGTGTGGCTGGCAAGATTGGTGAGTTGCGTGCACCTCTGCCTTCTAAGTTCTACCATCTAAATATATATTGAAAGCCGAGTTGGACATTCAGAATAACTAAACAATTGTAATGGAGTTCAAATTGAAGGAACACTTCCATGGGTGCTCTAAGCTTCCATAAACCAATTATCTCCATTTTTATTTGTTTGAATTTGTGGCCAGATATAAATAGATTTATTCAAAAGAGCGCTGCACTTCCTGTCTCTCCATTTATTCCTGGCATGGCCAGTTTAAAGCACGGAGAAAGGCCTGGAGACAGAACTGATTGGAAAAGCATAGCCCTCAGTGTGAATCAGGCTTGCTCCAAGTCATTTGTATGGTGACACTTTTGCACCAGGTATCCTTTTCACATGAGTGTTTTGTACCCACGTAAAATTTGCTTAGTTTAAGATGCTATCAAGCAACAATAGCTGACATCTAAACCATTGAATGATCTTCTCTACCAAGTCAGGATGAAAGAATTTTGAAGTAACTTCAGTGAGAACAAAGAAATTAAATCTTGTCGTATGAATTGTGTAAAGTCTACTATAAAGACTTTTGCTAGTCAGTAACTATGTCCGGTACAAACATTGCTGGACATTGACAGGAATAGCATTGCATGCTGTACATAGGAAGCAATCTTGTAATGGCTAGTATTGACAACAGAGTTGAAATAAGTAATTAGGTTGTCAGTATACAATCATCATTAACATCTTCTTATATATTGTCCTTGTGTTTTCTAGGAGCCCCAGGAGCAGCCACATATAGTGCCAGAAAGCATGCAATCCAGGTACCACAGGACAGTATATATATAGTACTACTTAAATTTGCTGGGGACAACCTGATATGTGACCCTTTGATTTTTTTTGGTAGCTACACAAAATAATATTCTTATAAATGTAGTGAGAAAAATAACTATGTAACTGATAACTACTGGAATGACACATCTCAGGGTTATTTTGACAATTGTTCACTATGAAACCACAGACGTAAGTAATACCGAACAAATGGTATTCTGTTTGCATTACGTGGATGATGATTTACAAGTTCATGAGCAGGTAATAGCTATACAGCATGGATTCAACTTCGGCAGAAAGCATCTTCATGACTATCAAGGATATTCTTCTACACATGGATCTCAAAATTGAAAATTACCATGGCCAGTGGGTATCAAGTTAATGGAATCTACTCTTGACACTGTGTACGAGATTATGAAGCTTATTAAAAAAATCCCCGAAGTGAGAGGTGATATTCAAAAAGGTCCAGACAGACTTTGCTGTGGAATATCCTGGTATCAGAGTTTTATGTCCAACTCAATGGACTGTCATGGCAGAATCAGTGGCATCAATTTCAGAAAATTATGCCGTCAACATGGGAAGTTGCGAGAGATGCAACAAAAGACACAGAAGCAAGAGCAAGAATAACTGGAGTTGCTGCATGGATGGAAAAATTTGACTTCTTCTTTGGCATTGAATTGCGTAGAAAGCTTCTGATAATTTGTCACGGTCATTACAAGCCAAAAAGATCTCAGCTTGCGAAGGTCAAAAACTTGTGCATCTCACCCTTCAGGCAATTGAATTAATTCGCTCAAATGACTGTTTTGACCTATTTCTGAAAAGCGACGTTCTTCACTTGAAGTCTGAACCTTTGTTGCCACGTAGAAGGAAAGTACCACGCCATTTTGAGGTGGGAGAAGCTGCATTATTACACCACAAGAGCACTACAGAAGAATATATTTTGAGCCGATAGACCTTGTTGTATTTTCTATTCAGGACTGATTTGAACAAAGAGGATTTAGAATGCTCAGTGAATTGGAAACTTTGATTACTACAGTTGATTCACCATAAGATTAAAGGTCTTAGAAGAAGTTGTTTCATTTTAGCACTCTGACTTCAGCAATCCAAGCATATTACAAACTCAGTTGACCCTCCTTCATGCTAGGTCTACTGAAGAGTCACCACTGGAAGATTTTCAATCAATAATTGTCTTCCTAAAGTCTCTGACTAGTCAACGACAGGGATTATTCTCAGAGGTTATCCCTTCACTAAACTTATGTTGGTTTTACCAGCAACTAACGCAATCAGTGAAAGAAGTTTTACTGCACTATGCCGGCTGAAGACATGGCTACGTACGACAATATCTCAAAGCAGATTAAACTGGTCTATGGTTTTATATGTACATAAAGGGAAAAAAGATTTATTATCATTAGACGATATTGGCAATTCATGGGATGAAGGTCTGGCCTATAAAGGACCTCTGAGCTTATTTGATTGCCAATTTACCTAGGAATCCTTAACACGTGGTCTACTCACATAGTCTTTAATTTCTATCCGGTTTGTCTGGTTTTCAGGAGTGAGTAAGAGACCTGCCTATATGTACATACTTGCCATTGCTTTCCCCACCTTGGAGGACATGGAAATATTATTTGGCTGATTTTTATTATTTGCCAAATGCTTATGAGTTATAAGTTAATGTGTTGGTGAACAATGCTGGATAAACACAGACAAACACAGCATGGTGAGGCCATCTTCACAGAGCTAGAGGTGGATGAGGCTGTGCTAGAGCTGAACCTCCTCTCCACCATTTCCCTTAGTAAGGCAGTACTTTCCAGCATGGTGGAACATGGGGAGAGAAGTGTGGTGGTGGTCAGCAGTTTGGCCGGCAAGATTGGTGAGTGTGCCTTCTGAGTTCTACCATCTGAATATTGGAAGCTGAGTTGGATAGGCCACAGCACTAGATTTTTTTAGGATGAGGAATACCACAAATGGAGACTCATGGAGGTTATATCTAATAGTTTAGGGTAGTTTGCAACTCCTGCAGAAACTATAGCATGATGCCACGATGTCTGGGACACACCTGACATGGAAGCACCTCTGACTATCAACATGGCTTATGTCATGTGAGAACCAACACTCAACTATCACACTATTGTTACTTATTATACACACACAATTGTCTGTCTCTACCTGAGATATGTTCTGTGTTGTGGCTTGTATTATGGTGGGTTGGATCATGTGATGGGGGCTCTAGCTAGAGAGTAATTGGTTTTGTTGCTGACTAAGTTGTTCTCTGTTGTATAATAATCTTTACCCTGCAATAGCCCAGCTCTCTAGATATACCCCTTCTCCCATAGAAAGAACCCTCAGACACATGCCTTCTAGTTGTAATGAAAGACTAAAGAGATCTAGAGCTCAGCAAACCACCCTTGTGTACACTAAAGCCAAGAACTGTTGTATTGGTTTGACAAAATAGTAGACCTCCAAAAGCAGCTAAAACTCAGCATCCAATAGTCAAAACCATTGACCAAAAACCACATCCACAAATCTGGTTTTATCCACTTTTTAAAATGGCAGATGGAAAAAGAAAACGTGCTGCTAAAACTCACATTAGAAAACATTTACCCGTATAAGTGGTAAGTTTTGGTGACTATCATATATTCTCTGGCAGGAACTTCTCTGGCAGGAACTGTAACAGGGTGATTACTATTATGCTATATAGTTCTAGTACAAAAATGGCCATAATTGTCAACTGCTCTCTCTCTTTGTGACACTTTTTCTGGATGATTGTACTGTTTCTGGAAATAAAAAAATTCCGCAAAGCTTCAGCAACTTTCCCTACCTGAAAACGCTCTGAAAACCATTGTTTTCGAGAAAAGTGGTACTCATGGGATGGATTTCTTTGCTTTAAGTTTTGTTGTAGACACTAAGTGATGTTTGCTGACTAGTGTATGTAGTGTACAACAACAGGAAATAAGTTGGGTTTAGTGTTTAATAGGAGTGGTTATCTCTGCTGTTGAGTTTCCTTGTGCAGTTCTCGCTTGTCACACTTTACACTCTTGAACGTTTTTGTAAAACAACATCAAAAGGCAATATATAGGCAAGCAACAAAAACTAAAATGGTCGTATTTTAGCAGTTGCTAAATGAAGAAAATCGTTTGTCTTAGCGTAGTATTTCACAAGAGACAAAAGTAGACATTTTCCAATAAATCTAAATCTCACCGGATCAAGTCTGGTTTTGACACACACAAAATAAAGGCGGGGAAAACATGAAACATCAACCGCCACACAACCCCCCCCCCCCCCCCCCAGAAACTGACTTGAACAAAAATAATAAAATGCACACAAAAGTTCATGTGGGAAGAGACTGTTCGTTCATTAGGAGTAACGTTGTGGTCGCACAACTTCGCGGCCAAGCCGAGTACACACTGTTGGGGCAGCAACTGTCGGTGCAATTGGTTGAACTGGAGTTGGTGTAGCATGGTAGGTCGAGGCTTTATCAGGTTGATGGCGGGTAGGTGGGTGACCACGTCGAAGAGGGACTGCCACTTGCACTGGGCAGTCGATGTCCAGATGTGCTGGTTTCAGCCGATCAATGGAGATGATTTCTTGCTTTCCACCCATGTCCAACTTGAAGGTTTTATTCCCAGTCTCCAAAACCTTGAAAGGTCCAACATATGGTTTTTGCAGTGGTGTACGATGTGCATCTTGACGCACAAAAACAAAAGCACTTGTGATAAGATCTGGTGGAATGGAAAACGAGTGAAAACCGTGTCGAGAGGTAGGGACTGGTGCTAAACCCTGGACCTTCTCCCGAAGTGCTGGAAGAAAGGTGTGTGCACTTGGTGCTGCAGATGGTGAGATCACAAAATCACCAGGTACTGTGAGGGGAGAACCGTAAACGAGTTCCGCTGAGGACGAGTCTAAATCTTCCTTGGGAGCAGTGCGTATGCCTAACAAAACCCACGGCAACTCATCTAACCAGTTAGGGCCTTGCAGCCTTGCACGCAAAGCTGATTTCAGATGGCGATGAAAACGTTCCACCAATCCGTTTGCTTGAGGGTGGTATGCAGTAGTGCGATGATGTTGAGTCCCTAGCAGTTTACCGACAGCTGTCCATAACTCAGAGGTGAATTGTGCACCTCGATCTGAGGAGATATGTGCAGGCACACCGAACCTTGCAATCCACTGAGAAATGAGAGCACGAGCACAGGAAAGAGCTGTCATTTCAGCAAGAGGAATTGCTTCGGGCCACCGAGTAAAACGATCTACAATGGTGAACAGGTATGTGAAACCTTGAGATGGCGGGAGAGGTCCCACTAAGTCAACGTGAATGTGATCAAACCGTCTGTGAGGGACCTTAAAGGTTTGCAAGGGGGCCTTCACATGTCTTTGGACCTTGGAAAGTTGGCAGGCAACACAAGCCTTGGCCCACTCCCCAACTTGCTTAGACATCCCATGCCAAACAAATCTGGCTGCCACAAGCTTGCGAGTTGCACGTATGGAAGGGTGAGAGAGATCATGTATGGCTTGAAAAACTTTACGTCTCCAGGATGTTGGTACCACTGGACGGGGTTGACCCGAAGATGTGTCACACAGCATGAAATCCTGGGTGGGTCCATAACATACATCTTCCAACTGGAGTCCGGTGATAGCTGTTCGGTAGGCATTCATCTCACTACCCACTCGTTGCGCAGCTGCCAATGCTGAGAAATCAATCCCAAGCTCAGTGGAACTAACAGCATTGACGATCGCACGAGAAAGAGCATCTGCCACATGATTATCTTTGCCAGCAATGTGCCGCACATTGGTTGTGAACTCAGAAATGTAGGCTAAGTGACGTTGTTGGCGTGGCGACCATGGGTCTGATACCTTAGCAAAAGCAAATGTAAGGGGTTTGTGGTCTGAATATGCTACAAAATCACGGCCTTCCAAAAAGTAGCGGAAATGGCGAATGGTGAGGTATAGAGCCAGCAGTTCCCGATCAAAGGCACTGTACCTAGTTTCTGGAGGGCGTAGTTGCCGACTGAAAAAGGCTATTGGTCTCCACTGACCATCTAATACAGGGGTGGGCAAACTACGGCCCGCCAAAGGTTTTTATGCGGCCCGCCAAGTTATATACGCATGTTATTATGGGACAACATGAAGGAAAAAAAAATACCACGCAACGTCAAATAATAGTGTGGAACATAAACACGTTCCACCCTGGTGTCGTTAGCTCCGCCCACTTTCTCTCATTCTGGAAGCAAGTCTGCAAGTCGCCCAAGCATTGAGATCGGGGCGCCGAGACGCATCAAGCAGTGCGAGATATTTTGGCAGTAGCCGGTGAGCTGTCGTATGAGAAGGTTGTCTGTGCTTCGCGAGTCTCACACACTAGTGTCCTGGCAGACTCCAAAGAGATAAGTCGTGTCCGTGATAAGTTCTTCATATTCAAATTTTACCCAAAATGAGTCATTCGAATCTATCTAAGAAGCGAAAAATTGTAGACGAATGCCGTGTTTTTAACAAAGAGTGGAGTGAAATGTATTTCTTTACTGACATTGGAGTTAAAGCTGTATGTTTGATTTGTCATGAAACAGTTGGTGTGTTCAAGGAATACAATTTGAAACGGCACTTTCAAACAAAGCACGCTAGCTTTGGACAAAATTTATCAAAACAAGAACTGCAAAAGAAAGCAACTGATCTGGAAAAAAGTTTGAAGCAACAGCAAACAGTGTTTAAGAAAACATTTTCTTCACAAAAAGTAATGCGACAAAGGCAAGTTTTATATTGGCCAATAAAATTGCAAAACAAAACAAGTCATTTGCAGAAGCAGAATTTATTAAAGATTGCATGGTTGATGCTGTTAGTGTTGTGTGTCCTGAAGTTAAGTCAAAAGTAGAAGCTATATCTCTGTCACGAAGAACAATTGTTCGTCGCATAGATGCAATTGCAGTGAATATTCAAGAACAGCTGTTAACAGCCAGTGATAGTTTTCAGTGGTTTTCTATTGCTTTAGATGAGAGTACTGATATTCAGGATACTGCTCAGTTACTCATTTACATCAGAGGAATTGGCAAAAACTTTAAGATTACAGAGGAATTGTTATCTATGGAGTCACTCAAAGACACAGTTACTGGAAAAGATATGTACAACAGTGTCATTAACAGTCTAATCAGGTCTGGATTAAGCCTGTATAAACTAGCAAGTATTACAACTGATGGTGCTCCTTCACTCATAGGTAAACATTCTGGTTTTGTGAAGTTGATGAATGATAAAATCAAAGAAGATTTTCCACTGCACAGTGCGTTGTCTTTTCATTGTATTATACATCAAGAAAACCTCTGTAAGTCTTCTTTAAAACTTAAACATGTTATGGATCCAGTGGTGCATGCAGTGAATTCAATAAGAGCGCGGGGACTGAAACACAGGCAATTTCGAAGTTTTTTGGAAGACAACGAGGCAGATTTTACTGATGTGCTGTACCACACAAATGTCCGCTGGTTAAGCATGGGAAAGGTACTAAAGAGGGTGTGGGACCTCAAAGCAGAGATTGTCATGTTTCTTACTATGAAAGAAATCTCTTGTGACTTTCCAAAGGAAATGGAGAGTGACGAATGGGTTTGTGATTTTGCATTTGCTGTGGACATAATGCAAAAGCTGAATGAGCTAAACACAAAACTACAAGGCAAAGATTTATTTGCCCATGAATTATACCTGGAAGTGAAAGTCTTTCAATCGAAACTTAAACTTTTAGCCAAGCAGCTGAATGAGCAAAACTTTGTTCATTTTCCTCTGTTGAAAACACGAGCGGTTACACAAGCATTATCAGACAAGTACTGTTCCCAGTTGATGGCTTTAAAAGAGGAATTTATCAGAAGATTTGCTGATTTCAAGGCAATTGAAGGACAGTTCGATTTGCTCAGCTCACCTTTTACCTGTGAAATTGAAACAGCTACTGAAGAACTGCAGATGGAACTGATTGATTTACAAGCTGACAACTCTTTAAAGAGGATGTTTGAAAGTAAAACACTGGTCGAGTTTTATGCATCTCTGAACTCTGAAAAATTTCAAAATCTGAAATTTTTTGCAAGAAAGATGTTTGTGTTGTTTGCATCGACTTACATTTGTGAGCAGACTTTCTCTATAATGAAAGTTAACAAGTCAAAGAACAGATCTCTTCTCACAGATTCAAATCTTCAGTCAGTGTTAAGGATCAGCACAACCAACTTAACACCTGATTTTAACAAACTGGTAAACGACTGCAGTCAGATGCATCATTCTCATTGACATTGTTCTGTTACTTATTGAGTTACTTCGTTTTTCAAATAAATGTGATTCATGTGAAGTTCATGTGAAGTTTCTACTTTAAAATATTAATATAAAAAAATTTGCTATTTTTTTCATTAAAAACTTTTTTATTTCATTTTAACTAAATATACTATGCGGCCCTTTAAATTTTTGAAATTTCTGAATGTGGCCCTTGAACTGAAAAGTTTGCCCACCCCTGATCTAATAGCTGTTCCAAAACTCCCCCCACTGCTATGTTTGAGGCATCCACGGTAATGGAAGTTGGAGCTGTCGTACGAGGATGGACTAGCAGTGTGGCAGCTGCCAAAGACCCTGAAAAAGCAGCCACCATGTCCTTGGACCATTCCATCATCTTTGCCTTTCCTTTTGTACACGCAAAAAGAGGTTGCATGATTGCTGCTGCTTTGGGAACAAAACGATGATAAAAATTTATCATTCCCAAAAACTCCTGCATGCCTTTAACTGTCTTGGGTTGCGGGAAATCCAAAATGGCCTTCACCTTTTCTGGCAATGGGGACGCACCATATTGGTCGACATGGTGGCCCAGAAAATTAATTGCAGTTACTCCAAAAATGCATTTGGAACGATTAATGACCAAACCGTGAGCCTGTAGTCTTGTAAAAATCAAACGTAGATGCTCAGCATGCTCTGCCTTGGTGCGACTGGCCACCAAAATATCATCCAAATAAACAAAAATGAAGTCCAGGCCTTGACAGACTGTATGCATGAGGCGTTGAAAGGATTGGGCTGCATTAGTGAGGCCAAATGGCATTCTTGTATATTCAAAAAGTCCAAATGTGGTGATGATTGCCGTTTTTGGAATATCATCTTTGTTAATGGGAACCTGATGATATCCCCTGACCAAATCGATCTTAGAGAAAAACTTTGCTCCTGCCAAATTGGCTGCAAAATCCTGAATGTGAGGAACAGGGTACTTGTCAGGAGTGGTCACATTGTTAAGACGCCGATAATCACCACAAGGCCTCCAACCTGTGCCCTTTGGCACCATATGGAGCGGCGAGGACCATGGGCTATTGGAACGACGAATTATACCCAGAGTTTCCAACTTGGCAAATTCTTCCTTAGCTAGTCTGAGTTTATCTGGGGGTAAACGCCTTGCCCTGGCACAGATTGGAGGTCCTTGTGTTTGCACAAAATGTTCAACTCCATGTTTCACCCTCTTTGAGGAAAAATTTGGTGTAGTAATTGAAGGAAACTCTGCCAGTAAATGAGCAAATGCATTATGCGCGTTTACCGCCACAGTGCTGATGCGAGGGCCAATCTGGGCAGCTCTAGAGAGGGGAGTGATGGCATATGTCGCCGTGTCAATTAGCCTATGACCGCTAAGGTCAACCATAAGACCATTGGTGCACAAGAAATCAGCTCCAAGTAATGGTTGGCTAACCTCTGCAACGACAAAATCCCAAGTGAAGCGCTTGTCACCGATTAAAATGGGTACAGTACGCATTCCAAAAGTACGGATGGATGATCCATTCACAGCCTGAAGGGCAGGACCCTTAGGGGGCGTATGTTTATCATTGCCAGAAGCTGGGATAACACTGACTTGTGCCCCTGAGTCTACCAAAAATTTACAACCGGAAGCACGGTCCCAAACATGTAGTACATAGTTTCTAGAAGGACTTACTACCGAGGCTACTTCATTCTCCTCCTCGTCTCCCGATACATCAACATTGATGGCTGCAACAGAATCGTTCCAGGAGCAGGGTGGTACACACTTGTGTGCTTTATCTCCAAATTTTGCATGGTAAGCACACAACTTCGCGAAGACCACTTGTCGCTTTCCTCTGTTGGCTCCATGCACTCGAGGTTGGGTTCCCTGTTGATGACTATGAGAAGTCGATGAACTTTTCAAGGACGTACCTACAGCAGCTAGTTGCTCAAGCTTGAGACACTCCTGAATGTGGTCTGCTCTCTTCGCAATATCATCAAGGGCAGTTAGACCTGTACTTGCCACTTGTTTCGTAGCTCAATGGGGAATGTACGAAACCACACTTGCTTAAAAAGGGCTGTTCCTTCCAGACCACGCATGAAAGCCAACATGTCGGAAGGTTTCATGTCACCCAGAGAACCAGCGTCCAAAATTTTGTCTGCTTTCTGTTCATCTGAAAGCCCGTAGGTGGCTAAAAGGACTTGCTTCAAGTTTTCGAATTTGTCAGCCACGGGAGGGGCCATAAGTGTCGACTTAATGCGTCGCTGGACGACTGCATCCAACGCTGCCACCACATAGTAGTACTTCGTTTGGTCTACTGTAACATTTTTAATCCCAAACTGGGCCTTGCACTGGACGAACCACAATTCAGGGTCGATGGGGTCAAATATTGGAAGCTTGACTGCTACCGCAGCAACGGGTACGGCAGATGCTGGAGGGTCCATAATCACAAGAAACGATGTGACTAGTCGGGGTCACCACTTTAGCAGTTGCTAAATGAAGAAAATCGTTTGTCTTAGCGTAGTATTTCACAAGAGACAAAAGTAGACATTTTTCAATAAATCTAAATCTCACCGGATCAAGTCTGGTTTTGACACACCCAAAATAAAGGCGGGGAAAACATGAAACATCAACCGCCACAGTATAAAAAAAAACATGCCACAAACAAATGTCGCAACTTCTATTCATTTCTGCTTAAGTTGTGACTATGTATTGCAGCCACATAAGTGCGCAATGCAAAAAATGTCAGCCTTTTGCCTCTGAGCTGAATCAAAGGGCATTCAGCAGATCAGTAGCAAAAGACTGCCTTTATTTGCACTGCACAAGCGTTATACAGCAGCACTTGTGTGGCTGCATAGTTGCAACCTACTGTATTTGGCTGTTTATAAATGCAATAGACATAGAGCTAGCTGAACTCAGTTACCGAATTCCTGGTCGCTGGTAAGTTCAAACTCTTCTTGATCTCTTCCACCAGGGAGGTGAATGGATCTTCACCATCAGTTCACTGTCACACTCTTCCCACCCAACAGCTGGCGAGTAGCTTCAGCAAATGGCTGGAACAGCTAAAGCTGCTACTGTATCATCCTTGATGGAACCCTCCATCTTCAGACCCTTCCACCTTAGATATTCCGCAAGCGCAGGAGGATTTTTTTACAACCTCTGTAGCTTCTATAGTTTCTTTTGGGTATGGAGATATACAGGGGTGCTAAACAAGCAGATATTACCAGTATGGGATGAGCAAACTTGGATCTTACACATAAACACTCGGCACTTTGATGCCAGTAAGTGCTTATGTGTATATCATTTTTTTAAATTTGGTTATCAACTGGTAGGGGGTGTATAAATGGTTGTTGCATCAATTTTTAATGACTCAATCCAATACACTGCATTTACTCCATTGGCAGCTACAGTTACTAAACATTTCAGGCGCTAAAATGAGAGAGGCATTTATTTATATTGGAGAGCAAGCGCAGGCAATCTGTGGCAATGCACATGAGCCCCATGCGGGGTGACACAATCCATGACACTGCAAGATTTTTTAGAGCTACTATATAACAGTAGTCTTATAGAACATCTTCGTTTTGTTCTAAATCACCAACATTCCACAGGTTCGAGAGGCACCAGTTGAAGAGCAGCTACTAGTTGAGTGAGAGAGAGAGAGAGAGAGACATTTATCACCTGAACTGAGGGAGAAATGATGAGTCTTTGCTTTATGCTGTGAGATTCATGGGATGATATACTGTTGCGTGCATCATCAGTTGGCAATACTAAACAATCAAAACAATAGAACTGAGTCAGAGACTCGGCCAGCTAGCAATATATTATTAACAAAAGCTAGCCGTCATCTCCAACAGAATTTCATTGACGTCCAGTTGGTCTTCATATCCAATGGCATACAAATCAGCGAAGAAGTCGTCACTGTCGTCATCTGCTCTTTGAGCAATTAGGATGGTGTTCACCTTCTTGATACCTGCTCTAGTTGCAGCAGCTACTCCATTCTCTTATCGAGCTCAAGTTTATTTATTCTGTCTGTGTGTGTGTGCATGCGTTTGTGTGTGTGTGTGTGTGTTTGTATACAGGATGATGATGCTTCTTTCACAAGTTGGATTGAAAGTAGTTGTAGCTAAACAGGTTATAAAGTTGGAAGGGTATAAACACAGCAAAGGATGGTGATATATTTCTGTATATTTCCACCTTCCCCTTTCCCCCTGTTGGCAGTTGTACCATTCACGCAAGTAAATAGTACGTTGAAGTCAAAACAAAGCATTACATGTAGTAAACCAACCAGCAGATTCCAACACATTGGTCAGCAATTGTCACCGACTTATAAGGACTGATACAGTGTAAGACAACCATTATGGCTGGAGCATCTAGCCAAAACATCGAGAGAGTAAATTTCAAGTTGATTATTGAAAAATTCATTGTAAGTGGTTACTATATATATATATATATATATGTATATACAAAACTAGGATACTGGTATTCCAAATCTCTTACTATCAATATCAGACTTCAAAAGGGTCTCGGTAACTTCTAAGTCATCCAACTCACTTGGAGACATAAAGATACAGCATTTTGTTTCCTTAAATAGCATTCTGTAAGCCTTTCCATGATTTGGGCAGTGACGAGTCATAGTATCCATAGTATCCCTGCCTCAATGTACTCATTTACAAATTTGACATTCCTTTTTTGTTCATGCACCCAGAAGATAATTTATCAAAACAACATCATAATATTCTTTCATAAATTTTATGAGAAATGAAAACTGGTTGGGGTTTATTAATGATTAGAATAGATGCAGAAAGAAAGCACCAGGCTGTAAGAAATTCATAGAACTGCTATTACCACAGACTTCCAAATCTTCCAATGCAGATAAACAAATGTTTCTTGAATGCAGAACAAAGTATTTGGTAAGGATCAGTCAGTGGTTTCATCGATGATCCAATCAAAATTAACACATGTGCAGTACTATTCTAACTTACAAAACTTAGAAACAGGTAGAGCAAGTTGAATAAAAACAAATCATTTGTTAACAAATTATCTTTGTTTCTTATGTATAAAAATGTGTGCATCTTAGCAATTGACTGAATCTGCATCCATCAGACTAATATTTTCATTGCAAATCTATTTCAAACTTAATCAATTCTCTGAGAAATGAAGAAACTGGTTGGGGTTTATTATTAATTTTTTCTTCAAAATTTTCAAATTACTCCATGATCATCCCTAACCTTATCAAGTTGATATTGGAGGCTAGGCTGACAACCACTAAGATCATACTCCATTAAGAGTATGGGAGGGGGGGTTGGGGGAGGGGGGGGGGGGGGTGGGCACAGAGTATCTTCTGGCATCAACAGATGAGCACCCTTTCCATTTTATGTGTCCTGAGGGCGAGACATCTTGGTGCTCATATAATAGAGCCAAGGCATGTGGTGATCTTGAAGGCTATGAGCATGAACATATTCCCATTACACCAGCCATTGCCAAGATTCTTAAGCCAGTCCATGAACATCTGGGTAGTAAGTCCCTTCTATCAAAATGTTTGCTCAGATATATATACCCAGAATGCGAATGAATCTCTTGATTCTAAAGTTTGGAGATACAGTCCAAAGCATCTCTTTTATGGTCCCCTGCTGGTTTCTGTTGGGTCTGCTCTTGCAGTTTGTTGTTGGAATGATGGTGTCTCTTCTCTGCATGATTTAGCAGCTAGGTTGGATCTTCAGCCAAATACAGCATCTTTGCTTTCTCTTCAGCAAATGGACTTGGATAGAAGTATATATAAGAATAGTAAGCATGGCAAATCTATGAAGAAAGCTTGTCGGAGAAGACGCAAGGGATTTGAAGACAAGCGCTTGCTGATGCAGAGGACTATGCACCTGGCGAATTTGGTGATCAAGGTATCGTTCAGACTTAAGTTTATGTGGAGTTTTAATTATTCACTAATTTGGTCCCACTTTGTGGCTCGTTTATCTCTGTGTGTGATGTTTGTATGGTGCAAATATTTTCACTGACACAATGTTATAGGCCTTATAATATCTGTATGTATGTACTATTATATGCCAGTAACTGTTGTTGTGTTGTGATTATGATGTGCTTAACTTTTCTGAAAAACACCCTTTTTCCCATTCAAAACACCCTTTTTCCCATTCAAAACACAATATCTGGAGAAATATTCGATATAAGTGCATGATATTGTATATTTAGAATCCTCTCATGAGATGGTCCTGATGAACACAGGATTACTCCCCAAACCCTAGCGTTTCCAATCTAGATGCTTTTAAAGTTGGTGTTTTTACAAAATGGTGCCACTAAATGAATATGAGAATTTCAGGAATTCTGCACATTTATCAGTTGTATTTTGTATGTGTATACATATGTACAAAATATCTTGTGTTGATGCACTATGGAATTTGGGTTAGGATGTTTCTAATCTTAAAATTCTTTTTCCAGTTTTTTCTTGTAAATGCACACCTTTGTGGTTGTGACTACAAACTACACCCAAATATCGGCCCAAACTGGCATGTCTAACTTTTGGAACAACACTGTAAAGTATGGAATTGATTTTGCCTTGGATACCCCCTTAATTTTTTCTTCAACATTTTCAAATTACTTCATGGTCATCCCTAACCTTATCAAGTTGATATTGAAGGCTAGGATGACGACCACTAAGATCATACTACATCTATGGAAGGGGGAGCACAGAGTATCTTCTGGCTGTAGAATTTGCCTTGTAGATCTTTGGTGGATAAGATTGCATTTTACAGGTTTTAGGAATTTTGTCACTGGGAGCTTCTATAGATAGCAAGGTAATGGGAAGAGGGAGATCCTGTGACCCAAGGACACTCCCACCTCTGGATCCATCACTGGAGTAGTCCTCTATATTATTAAAATTAAAAAATAACCTACCAAACACTAGCAATGATTTAAAATAATATTGTGCCATTCTTGAAAACACAAAATTAATATGAGAGAGAGAAGTGTTATAATGAGGTGACATGAAAAAAGAAGTCATGTCAATTATTAATTAAAAGGGTGTCACTCATAATTAATGTGTCTACGGCTTAGCTAAGTGTTAATTATGTATAAAAACGGAGAACATACAAGAAAGCATCAACAATTAAGTGCATGTACGCTACAACAATCCAACACATCTTCTCTCAAATGGACACCATTTTATATATATCTGCGCCTGTGAGAACAGTAGTAGATCACCATGAAGATATTCCAGATAGTCATAATGAACATGAAAACTGTCATTGCCCAGGCACCATACTATAATGCAGAGAAAGAGGACAAACATAAAAAGTCACAGGAGTCATCAGATATTTCAGTGTTTTGCATGCATTAAGTTATAGTGTCAAATTTCTGGGTCTTGGTTTGTGAGATTCTACATAGCTGGTTCATCTCTGTTTAGTCACGCAGAGCAGTGAGAATTAGAGTGTTGTTCAAGATGAAATAGGATATACATGTATATGATATCTCAATTTTAGCTGATAAGAAGAAGAGACACTGAACAACCCTACAATTAGAATATTTGTTCACTGACCTTGCAAGACTAAACATTGACAAACAAATTTGCTACCTGCCCTATTATAATACCACCAACACCTATTTTAGCTCTAGCAAGTGCTTGGTTGTGTGTATTGCAGTGTTTTCTGGTCATGTCCAGCAAAGATTAGAAAGGCTGAGTGCATACAGTATTGAGTCCAAAGCTTGCTTTATCTAATAATATTATTATAGTTCAGGGTTATTTGTTGATAAATAATTATCATGAGAGGAACTAATCACAAAAATAAATCTCACAAATTAAAAGAAAGAATAATTAGAGCATCAAGGTTTATTAACAATGAAATGGTAAGCACACACACACATTATTGTAGGAAAACACTAGCCACTGCTTCTTTAGATTCTGCCAGTTTTCATTGTCAGAGAATGTCATAAACTTTCCATTTATGTAAAAGAAAAAGAATAGACTTGCCCCTCCCCTCTCCCTTCCCAAGGCTTGTTGTCATAATTGCTACCTTCTCATAAACTTCCTAGAGCAGCTGATAGACTTTCCTCACAGCATATTTGTAGCTCTTGGGTGGATACTCTTATCAACACAGAGTGAGCTACTGTCAACTAATGAGCCAAAGGAAATACATGGCCTAGCTTATAAATACAAAGAATCTCAATTATCTGTAAATTCAGTTATCCACAAGGTAGTTAGTCTCTAGCCTTCTGGATTACCGAGGTTCTACTATACATAATTATATACAAGTTTGTCTTAATTTTGTTGATCGTAACAGTTGCTCAGGATGACTCCAGAACCATCCAACCACAGCTCTTTATCATGTTTCGTACACACACACACACACAAACACATATATTTGGATCACAAGTAGATTACCTTTCTGTTGAAGATCTGTGTTGCACCATAATCACATTACCCATTATGTCATCTTTACAGATTATGGAATTCTCCCAGAGCAGCTGCTAATACATATTTTTATCACACAACTTGATCACTCATTTCTTTGTGCAGACAGTGTGCAGCTGTTAGGAATGTATGGAATCATGAAACAGATTAGTCTTTACAAGTCTCAATTAGGAGTGATCTGTTAGTGACCTTATGGTACTTAAGTTATGGGATGGAAAATTATGATACACTCTAATACCAAAAAATGTTGTTTACATTGTCGAAAGAAAGGTAGCAAGTGCAGACCACATTCAGCTAGATGACACTTCACCATTTAAAATAATGGGCAGACCCAGCCCCCCCCCCCCCCCCCCCCCCCTCCAGTTTAGAGCAGACTACCAGCACATAACACTGATGTGACACTTGGTATCATTAATACAGTATATTATATCAGCATACAGGCTGGTAATAACCAGCAATATTACTACAGGAATTTTACAATGAGCACTTGATAGTTGAACTTGATTACTCAGTTTGATGAAGTTCCATCTATGAGTCATTGAGTGTAAAGTTCAGAAGCAACTTCACCACCAGCCATCCGCTTATGTTGCCATAGCTAAGTCCAGCTCAAAATTGAAGCACACCAATGATGGAAGATCAGCATTATAGATGTTCAGAATGTGTTTAAACTATTGTTGTTGGTATAACCTAGCTGATGCTGAGTTTTTTCCAATATTTTTATTCTGCTGAACTCTCTAGTTACTAGCTGTGAGTGTGAGCATTCAGTCAGCATGGTAAAGATGAGACAAGAATGGCTCAATGGACTGACAATAATGTACTATCAACGGGACCCGAAAATAACTCCAGAATAGGTGGTAGATGAATTTGTCCATCGACACCCAAGACTTATGCTACTTGAATCAATTTCTCACTTCATGCTCATATGATT
This sequence comes from Cladorhizidae sp. MBARI D1340-BT2, assembly GCA_028752905.1. NCBI lineage: Eukaryota > Metazoa > Porifera > Demospongiae > Poecilosclerida > Cladorhizidae > Cladorhizidae sp. MBARI D1340-BT2. The sequence continues at coordinate 10,518,801 of JAQNBH010000015.1, forward strand.
ACAGCTACTTGTGCTATACATTGTACTGTATATTATAATTTGGGTTTCCAAGTAGCTTGAATTTTAGTTCTAAATTAAAATGTAATTTGTAGCCCCCTATAAGCAACACTAAATAGCATTTTTGACTTCGGCACTTTGCTGCGTGGGGAGGGAGGGGGGGGGGGGGCACATTTGCATAGGATGGACACATTCCTCTCTCACACCTTTCCTCTCGCCAAGACTTTTGGCTACACAATTTGTTAGCACTTCTTCTCTAAATCCTGGATCTACCCCTTCAACCTTAAAATGACCTTGACCAATCTTCATACAGATTTTTAATTATTAGTTGTTTTAACCTGCCAGTTTACTCCTTAGCAAAGTATTCTCAACATGCTGAAGTATTTTTGGAACTAGAATCAGCTGAAAGCAGCATTGAGACTGTCAAGCTGCTAAAGTGAGTTTTAGCTGAGATGGGCTTTGTTTGGGTTATTTATCTGTCCACCAACTTATAAAGTGGATAAAACCAATATAATGAGTGATAATGTACTCTCTGATAGCAGTTCACCAGCCAGTCAAGTTGGGAATGTTGAAAATACTCTCTAAGTTATTGTCCAATCGTTATTATTTATAGAGGATCAGCTTTAATAAATGCACAGAAGTCTTCAAGGTGCCTTGTGAGCAAACCTGATGCAACTACTTACAGTTGTGTACACATAACTCACTTTTGCAATATTTACTCCATCATAAAATAATAACTCTTTACCATCCTCGCTTCCTGGATGTCGCAGAGCAGTCAGAGAACATACTTGAGTATCACTGTAATAATACAAAAAATGCTGGTCAAAGTGTAGGTTTAGTTAGCTACATAGCTATATCTGTTCTCTCATAAATATCTTTTTAAATTCACCAAAAACAACAAAGGATTGTTATTATTATCACTATCACCACCAACAACATCATTTAACTCCTCCATCAGCATATTTGGGGTTATGATATATTGGTTTGACCCTTGTGTTTCGTAATAGCAGGAGTCACCCAACCCCCCTCACCCACCAAAAACACCAAACAACCCCCCTCCCCCCCAAAACAACAACAACACATGAACAACAAACAACAACCAGCTCATATCTCTGCTAAAACTCACACCTGCAGTTTCTTAGCTCTAGATGGTCATTTTGGCCAATATTAGTTCAAAAAGGCTTGAAAATTAGTAAACTGGGCAGACCAAAAAATCCGTAGAAAGCGCGAAAGAAACATTGAAATTCATTTTCAAGGATCTATGCACTCTGTAATTCTATCTCTTAATCCCCACCCCAATCACATAGCTTGCAGCATATAATAGGTTCATTCATAGAACTGCAGACTTCCAAATCTTCCAAAGTAGATCAACAAATGTTCCTTGATTGCAGAATAAAGTATTTGGTAAGGATCAGTCAAGTGGTTTCGTTGTTGATCCAATCAAAATTAACACATGTGCAGGACTATTCAATGATGTATGTAACTATGCACATGCTGCATAATAGACAGAAGGAATGGCCCGTGCTCAGTCTACTGTTTGGTTTGTTGAGTTCTCACTCTTGAGTTGTTACCAAGTCTAAAGAGGGTGTAGCTGATCCTCTACCAAAATGTCTGGTGTTTGTTTAGAGTTCTCTTGTGTAAATATCATTGAAGAAGTAGCAATAGAATATGGTATGGGCTAAATTTTGTGTGGGTACTCTTAACATTAGCAACAAAACATGACATGTGCTGATATTTGTGGTGTTCAAAAGCAATAATTTGGACTTTTTAAAACACTGACTTTGTGTAGTCCTCCAAAGCTCAACTATAATGTGCAGAACAACAACAACTTGAAAGAAAAACATGAAGGTTGTTATGAACAACTTTATTGGATAGATCTGTAAAACAAGAAGTGAAACAAGACTGTGTGTACCCATGTAGACTACAGCCAGTTGGATAAGCCTTTATGCATGTATGCCATAACGATAATGCATCATATGATTTTACGGTTATGGTCTACATCTACAGTTTTGTTTCCTTCTTCTTTTAACAAGTCAATCCATGTAATTTAGTTTTTGTATAATACTAATTAATCAAATAGCTGGCCACTACAGCCAGTTCTCTCTCCTCAACTGAGTGTGCAGCCAGTTCTCTCTCCTCTACTGTCTATGCATCCAGTTCTGTCTCCTCTACTGAGTGTGCAGCCAGTTCTCTCTCCTCAACTGAGTGTGCACCCAGATCCTCTGAGTATGCATCAGTTTTCTCTTCTCTATAATGATGCATCCAGTTCTCTCTCCTCTACTAACTATGCAGCCAGCTCTCTCCTCTACTGAGTGTGCAGCCATTTCTCTCTCCTCTATTGAGTGTACAGCCAGTTCTCTCTCCTCTACTAATAATGCAGCCGGTTGTCTCTCCTCTATTCACTATGTAGCCAGTTCTCTATTGACTGTACCACTAGAACTCTATCCTCTCCTCTCTATGCAATGAGTTTATCTACAATCTTTATCAATTCAATATTTAATTTACGAACTCTCAATGAACTCTCAGTTGACATAGAATATAACGACTTTCTCAACGATCAACTAAAATTTGCTTTACGATGTTTCAGCTATACTTCATCATTATTCCTGATGAAGGCTAGAGCATCTAGCTTAAATACCAAGCAGCAAATTTTAAGTTTCTCACTGAAAAAGTCATTGTATTTTATGAGCGACCTTTTGTTTTATTAAGTCCTTGTTTAAAACAAATTGGTATTCATAATCATTATGGATTGATATGTGGTTCATGTGTAGATAGATAGTAATGTTGCTTCCATGGCATATAGCAGACATGGAAAAACCAAATCTTCTCTCTATCTCTTCTGTGAAGGCTCACTTTGCTTCCCTATTAATGAGTGGGAGAATAATGAACCTTGCTATATATTGTTCAACATATTACAATAAAGCAAATAGCTAATGAGTGCCTAGGCTATGCTTCATGGAAACTGATTCTCAACAGGTCTAAACTGTAAACCAACAAGAAAGAAAAGTTCTACTGGAGACTGCATAAGAGCCAATCTTAAAAGACAGTCTCCCATTAGAAACAATCTCTGGCCAAGCCAGTTTCCAGTTAGAACCAGTCTCTAGTTGAGAGCCACTCTCCAAATGAAAGCTGAGAGCCACTCTCCAATCTCCAGCTAGAGCCAGTCTCCAGCTGAGAGCCAATCCCTCAGTCTGCTGATATTGATTAAAAATGCTCTAGCAACTAGAACCAGTCTACAGTTTGGGTCTAAGAGTGAGTCTCCTGTCAAAAGCCAACCTCCAATTGAGAGCCAATCTCCAGATATTAATGTCAGCCATTAAAGTGCTCTGTTATATTCAAGAAATAAGAGAAGTGTAATTACTGTGGCAGATAATCTAAGAATGGAAGGGGGGATAGGGTGGCTGGATGAGTATATACTATGAAGGTTAACAAATTAATTATGGCCATTAACCCTTAGACCGCATTAGCTGTTGTTGTTAAAAATACCCCAGACGCCGTGGTTGTTTCCTCCCCAATAACCGGTTTTTTAAAATTAATCAAAAAACCACCGATTTTTAATCAACGCCTTTTTTTGTCGGTCGGCTGATTTATCACCAGATCTAGGCAGGATGCAAGTCGATCATTACCATTTACAGAACGCGAAGGCCTAAAGAAGTAAAGCTTCTCCAAAGTAAGTTGAGTACTTTGATATTAGTTATTGGGTCAGTTTAGCTTGTGTATAGGCTTCTGCCAACTAGCTAGCTAGCTATGGAGAATTAGCGCTATCTCTGGGATGAACTAAAGGTTCCTAGTTACAGATACTGTGTAGCTATGCTAAGCTAGACACGCTAATTATAGCTTCTGCCAACTAGCTAGATAGCTATGGAGTATTAGCGCTATCTCTGGGATGAACTAAAGGTTCCTAGTTACAGCTGCTGTGTAGTGTAGATAGCTACGCTAAGCTAGATACACTAAGGGCTGGCTGTATGTTAGCTCCTCTGGTCTGTTTTACTAGAGAGAAACACTAAGCGCTGGTATCTCCTACTGATATTTAGTGTTCTAGCACCGCTAAATACCAGCAGGAGCTAGGAAACTGCCAGATCATAGTTTAGCTCATGAACTAACCTATCATTATTACTTCATTATACTTTGTGGATATCATAGTTTAGCTCATGAACTAACCTATCATTATTACTTCATTATACTTTGTGGATATCATTATAGTGATGAAGATATAGTCTGATTAGACTGCTGGAGCTGGAAGAGGTCTGGCTGACAGTTAGACTGCTGGAGCTGGAAGAGGTCTGGCTGACAGTTGCACTGCTGGAACTGGAAGAGATACTGCTAGCGGCACTACAAACCCTAACACAACCAACACCACCTCCACCAACACCACCACTATCAACACCACCATCCACAGCACCAATAGCATCATCATCACTACCACTATAACCTTCTTCATCATATCCATCAAAATCTTCATCACTGTCTTCAGCATCTAATAATCTTATAATGTGTTATATCTCTCCATCATTTGTAACTCACTTCAGTGTACTTGCCTACTTCAAAGAATATCTAAAAACAAAACACAACAGCCAACTAGCTGTCTGTATCCTATGTCAAAAGAAGAATAACAGATCTCTCAGATCAACTACGAAGTGCAGCTGTAAGAATAAGCAGCTGCGCAATAAACCAATAAACGCTAATGAATTCAATTATAACGCACTTCAATGTACTTGCCTACTTAAAAAAATATCTTTAAAAAAAACACAACAGCCAGCTAGCTATCGGTATACTTTCTCAAAAGAACAAGAACAGATCTCTCAGATAAAATACAAAGTGCAGCTTTAAGAATAAGCAGCTACGCAACAAACGCTAATAAACACTTACAAATTTAGGAGCGTGTATATACGCCACCGGCGTGTGAGAGTAGATTTCAATTGGCGTGTATAGACGCCACCGGCGGTCTAAGAGTTAAACATTGCATGAAATAGTTTGATTGCAACATTGATGAATATTATCCATGTCTTTTTGTAGCAATTGAGTAAATGATCAGTCATAGATGTGCATTGGAAGATTTGAAGTCTTCAGTTACTACCAAAATTGTGTGTGTGCATGGAGGGGTGAGGGGGGAGATGGATTTCGCGTTTTCCCCCCACAGTTTCTATTTTTAAAGTATGCTGGTATATTATTACCTTATTGAAGGAGTCAAGGCAGCATTGATTTTTTTTTTGCAATAGCAGTCAAATACATTGAAATATGAGCTGTTGTTTAGGGTGGGTGGGAAGGAGAGGAGTGACTATCCATCATTTTAAAAAGTAAGTCAAAAGAATATATTTCCTTTTTAAACGGAAGAAGCTCTTTTTGCTCAATCTATAGGACTTGAGTGTTTTGAGGAAAAACTTTCTCAAAAAGCTCACTCTTGTTAAAATGGGCATATTTTTAACATTATGAAACTCTTTCTAATCTTTAAATGACAGGGAAATGCTTTTGGAGAAAATTCTCCCCTTTTAAAACCGAAACAGGCTTGGCATAATTTGGGACATTCTTGAATGTTTTGAGGAAATAACATCTCAAAAAGTATCTTATTAAAATCTTTAAATGACAGAAAAATGCTTTTGGAGAAATTTTCTCCCCTTTTTAACCAAAAGAAGCTCCTTTTTGCACAATTTTGAGTGTTTTGAGGAAAAACTTTAAGCATTAGCCTATGGTTCAGGAGCATCTAGAGCTTCTCCACAGAATAGCAAGGAAGCCCGGAGAGGTAATAGGTTGGTAGGACAGAGGTGTGTTGTAGAGAGTTTGCAGACCTTTTTATTAAAGCCAAGGACTTATCATAAAAGGTTGCAGATGATGGCTGATTAACCAAAGCAAGTGGATTTCTGTGAGATATTGGCTTGACTCCTATTTCAAAATAGCAGATGCCCACACACACACAAAAAACAGAGCTCATATCTCAGCTAAAAGTCACATTGACAGCTTTTAGTTAATGTAGTAAACTGGCAGTGCCAAAAATCATAGAAAGTATGGAAATTCGTCTACAAGATCTGCATTTCTATGTTCTTATCCATTGCATAACTTATCCACAATAGGCTCATCCCAAAATACTTTGCTGTAAAAAAACAGGCATGGGTAGTAATTGTTATGTAATGCAATCAAGCTAGCTCACATGCAGTTTTTTATAATCAGAATGGAAGACATGGCATGTGTTGGTACATTTAGTGTACAAGAACAATATACACCAACAAACTCTCAGTTGACATAGTAGTACATATGAAATGACTTTCTTGATAATGAACTTAAATTTACTAACTCGATGTTTAGGCTAGTTGTTTTAGCCTTATTCCTGAAGAAGGTTTGAGCATCTAGCCAAATGTCAAGTGAGCTGATTGTCAAAAAAGTCCACTATTTCAACTGAGATTTCATGATGATCTCATTATTCCTGGTAAAGTCTAGAGCATCTATTTAATAAGTAATTTAAGCTTATTATCGAGAAAGTCATTGCATCTGCAACATGTCAACTAAGAGTTTGTTGAGAGAGACTGCTATGACAGCAATACTGAGAAATTAGTCATTAGTCCTGATGAAGGCTAGAAATGTTATGAGTAAATGATTATCGAGAAAGTTGTTGCATCTGTGCTGTCCACTGAGTGTTTGTTGAGATTTATTTAAGAGACTGCTATGATAGCAATACTGATAAATTAGTGGTAATCTCATTAACCATGAAATATTGAATGAGTACATTTAAGTTGATTATGGAGAAAGTGGTTGCATCTGTGCGAGTGTTTGTTGAGAATTTAGAATGCTACGATAGCAATTCTGAGAAATTAGTGGTAATTTCAATATTCCTGATGAAGATAGAGCAACTAGCCCAAACATCGAGTGATAAATTTAAGTTTGAATCACGAGAAAGTCATCGCAACAATATACAATGATTTTCAGTAGACATCAAACACTTGTTGATTTGTCTTTCAGCCAATTTTTTGGCCAATGCTTCAATTTAAATTTAATTATTGAAGACTGAAGTATTTTGGTAGAAACATTGGCCAAAAAAACAATAAAAAAGCTGACATGAAGCTCACACTTGATGTAATTCTCCATTCTCAGCTATAATATACAGAAACAACAAAACAAAAACAACAACTTGGAGCAAGAACTAAAATGTTTTGGATTAACCTGTTAAACAAGCAAGGAAACAAGACTGTACCCATGTAGACCACAACATCATGATTGGTATTTTAAATGAATTTGTTGTGGTCTACATGGTTGTTTCCTTTCCTTTTTAAGATGTCAATCCAAAATAGCATTTTTGTTCCTGTACAAATATTTTCAGCTGATAATTCAAGTTTCTCTTTTCAATCAGTGAAAAGATGGCTACATGCTGAGTTGTTGTTGCTTTTTGTTCTTCATAAAACACTTCAAAGCCAGACTGGTTCACTTAGGAGGTCATTCAATGGCTGGTAGATTATACTAACAAAATGCAATCCTTCTTCAATGGAGTAGCAGAACCTGGTACGCATGGTTTTCCTTGAAAAAGCCAAAACAGCCTGAATTGAATCGTTATTTTACTACCAACTGATACTACTACCTCTAATAAACCACTGTAGTAAGGCAGCTGCTAACTCATCATCCGTTTAGATAAGAGGTAGCCATAGTAGCTATTGTCATGCCCTGTGCGCATGCTCCAAAGTTAGCCTGTTGGTTTGAGTTGGTTGAGGTACCTTTAATCCATCAGGTACTAGAGACTGAGGTAGCAACTATTGTTGCCAGACCCCAGCAAAGAAATATAAGGAGGCAAATTGTTGCTGCTAATACCAGGAGAACTGAAACAATGGATGTTGAAGCTGGGAGCCAAAGAACCAATATGTAGCAGAAAATAAGCCGTTTCTAAATTCTCCAAAGATCTTGGTTACTGTTTACACAAAAGTGATGCCGTTAACAATTGATACTTGACAAGGCAAAGATTTGTAGGAGCTGTGCATGAGGGACCAGGAGAAGTACAGTGGCCATAACTTCCATATAGGAGCAGCAACTATACCAATACTAGAGAACCCGGTAATTATGCATATATGCATTTTATGATATATATTAAACACGTACACATACTCTATTGCAAAATCAACATGTCTTACTAAAAAGCCAGGATCATTTTGTCTACTCAATATTTAAGTCAGTGATATGATCTATCCAAAACATACCTGGCTTATTAGTACAAACATTCATTATTATATATCTTACTGGTCGGTAGCTTTACAGGTTTCATTGATCCCTGTAGTGATTATGATGCTAACTATGAATGAAAGGAGAAAAAGAGAAAAGGAAACCACCAAGTCGAGTATCCTCAAAGTAGTAGCTCTGCAGAAAGAGTTACCAAAATTATCATATAATCAGTGCTGTATAATGTATCACAAGCAGCTGAAGTTATTAAATACATATTACATTTCTACTCTTACAAAAGAGACAGAAATGTTGATGGTTAAAACATCTCACACTCATCCTCATAACTGCATCGGAATTGATGTACTTTAAGAAGAAGGGGGGAAGGGGAAAAGCCCACCCACCACCAGCGATGGCCAGTTTTGCTATTTGTTGCTCTCTGCCACTTAGTGCTATAGTGAGAATATAATCCTCCAGCTTTTGAACATCTGCTTTTCTACTGCTACTGTAACTTTATTACTTTGGCTTATTTCTGTGAAAAAGGAAAAAAATATATGGGAGGGGAAGGGGGGGGGGGGGTATGTGCATGTCCATGACACAATTGTCACAGACTTCTTTCCTTAAAATGATATTTAATTCGCTCAATGTTTCGCTGATGGTGGGAAGATATTTCTTTTATTTACTCGGAAGTTTTGGCTAGCTACTCTAGCTTTCATCAGGAATAATTATTTCTAATGAAAAATAGCTGCATTTCTACTGCTACAAGGAATAGTTATTCCTAATAAAGGCTAGAGTAGATGAAACATTGAGTGAGTAAATTTAGGTTGAGTATGTCTGAGAAAGTTAGATCTAATAGTTTTGTCAACTGAGAGTTTATGGAGAACTTCTTTCCTTGTCAACATTTCTAAGGAGTTCTGTAAGTTACGTCAGACTCATTGTTTGCTTCATTCATGCATTACATATCACTTTAACTTGTGATCAATATTTGCTTCTATAAATTCCACTACTATATTATGTTGACTCACATTTTTGCTCCAAGAAGTGTCAACAACATAAAGTAGATGATAGTAGAGATTACTGCAATAGATACAGAAACCAAGCCCCACAGAACAAACACACATGGACCCTTTGTATGAGGTAAGATTACCACTTTCTTTGGTTCCAGACGCAAGTATTTGGAATAAAGAATGCATAGTCCTGTGCGGTTACCGTATCCCCTGTAGAAGTTAACAACTTCTTTTTCCTTCTTGGCAAAAGTGCCAAGAGCGAGGAGAGAGACCACTAGCATGGCTAGCATGCCAATTGCCATGAAAGTGAAAAGTACTCTGGACATAGTCTTATATCTTCGTCGTGGAGTCTCAACCACTATGGTCTGTACGCGAGCTTGACTAGTACCCATAACGCCGGAGTTAACTGTGGCAAGTAGGGAACACCACTGACTACAGATACCTTAAATTAAGTGAAACGAACTCTTACGCACAGAGGACTTTTATACAAAAAATGCGGGTGTCGCATGCTCACGAGGAGTCTCCCTACTTTCTTTCCCCCCCTCCCATTAATTTTTTTAGGACGCGGTCTTAATTAAAAACGGGTAGGGGTTAATTATTCTTTTGTTGTCGCTGCAAGTTCAAAGCCTAATTACTACAATTTTATCGAGGAACATTTAGATTATAGTATATGTCCACAACTGTGTCATTATGAACTAAGTACTTATCCTCGTAGCAGTTACCTTGTAAGGTCTGGCTGGGTTTCAGGGCTGAGAGCCTATTTAAAGGAGCCAACCAATGAAGCCCAGTCAGAAGATGCTGAGATTGCTGAACTGTTTGTAAGCTGTATACTCTTTAACCTATATCTTGTTGGTCATCTGGCCACTCAGCCAGGTCAATCAACAACACTTATGCTACTGATGGACTGACTCCTAAGACTGGAGAACTTGACACATCAAGCTCTAGCTCTGCTAGCAAGGATTAGCTCCACTGGAATTAAGTATTATACAACAAGCATCCTTGCCTCAATTCATACTATCCTTTGCCTCAATATTTCTCTTAACCGTCCTCATCTGGAGTACTATTCTTTCCTCTGGCACCCTCAATCATCTTATCTCTCCTCTCATCTTGAGATAATACAATACTTTGCCTGTAAATTATGTAATAAACATGAGTCCTCGGACTACACTGCTCTTCTCATTAAGCTTTATCTTTCATCTCTATCCTATTGCTACCAAAACGGCTTTTTCTTCAAACTTCTTCGGTAGCCTCCCACCATGTCAACCCACTCCCTGCTACAACGTCCGCTCCTTCCCCCTGTAATTGTCTGCTAATCCCATACAGAACTCAGTTTGTTTACCTCTCATTTCCCCTTGCTGCTTCTAGGCTCTGGAACTCTCTCCCCAATTACGTTAAAGAAACGAATTCACTTGTGCAGTGTGGACAGGCCTTATCAGTGTGAAGCCAAGGTGAGTATTAGTACTTACTACTTATTCCCTTTGGTATTTTCTACATTTTATAGACTATATATATTGTAGCATGATTTGGTCCTGAAAGGCTTTTGATTGGTTTGGGATTGGTTAGACCTTGTTGTTTGACCGTCTTGAAATGGTTGACTATTGAGAAACCTTTCTTACATTTGTTGTGAAAGCCTCATTAATTAGCGTGTTGAAAGTTGAACTCTTCGCTATCCTGACTGCTGACTGGCACCCTAACCAAGAAATTGCAGCAGTACAAGCCCTGAGAGAAAATTCATTGATGGAGAAGTTCGATGCTTAATTGAGGAAGGGTCCAGTAACTAACCTTGGCCAGCTCAGGCCATAGTAACTCACAATGAAAACACACAAAGCGGATTGTAAATGACAGACTATAAATCTCCAGCATGCATGCTTGACCTCTACCTCACCTTGCCGATACTGTTAATGCCTCACTCACTTTCAGTACCTTTGACTTACGCAGTGCCTAACACGAAGTCAGTATTAAAGACACTGACAAATCCAATACAGCATTCCAGGCTGGCAACGGCATGTATCAATTCACCTTCGGAGTGACTAATGAGTGGCATGTTTTCAAAGGGCTTGGATACCATTATAACCAAAGAAAAGCTGCAGGCCATTTTCCTTTTTTTTGACAATGTTACGATATGTGGGGAAAATCAGTGTTTTCTTGCAGCAGTTTTTGGATGCCAGAATATGTTTAATGACGATAAGTTCGATTAGCTGACAATTACCTGGAAAATTACTGCAGGAATCTTGCAATACCACTGCTTGATCACTTGATAGTCGACAGGGGCGTAGCAATGAATTTGGGGTTGGTGAGGCGAAACAACATCTAAACCACACTCAAAACATGCTAACCACACCCATTAATAACCACACCCACCCACATACAAATACACTGTATTAAATTAGAAATAGTGCATACAATTTACAATAAGGCTTAAAATTTTGGAAATTTGGACTTCCTACGTTCATTCCTGCCACAAAACTCATTAGCTACTGAGGTTAAATCTAAAGTGTCAGTTAAATCTTTATGGACATTCATAACCATGACAGCATTTAATCGTTCTTGCTTCATAGTGGAGCGTAAGTATGTCTTTATACGTCGCATGGCTGTAAATGAACGTTCACTAGCTGCATTGGTTGCTGGTGCAACCAACAGTAAACGGACAGCTCGAACAATTTGCCGAGTATAAGCTTCTCTCTGCACCTGACATAGCTTTCAGCACGTTGACAAGTGAATACACATTCGAAGGCTCGACCTTGTTATTTAGATGAAATGTCTGGAGCTGTGTCAAAAGTTCATCTTTCACTAAATCGTCTTCATACAACTGAAATAATTGATCGTACACAGTGCATTACCACTTCCACTACCTGAAGCAACACTACCTTGATCTCCATCAAAACACTCTCTGCCTCCACCTTTTAATAGTAACTGCTCTAGGGTCTTATATATCTGATATCCTTCTTGCTCAAATCTGTCAGTGATACAATTGATTACTGTATCAAGGGCTTCAAAGTATATGGCTCGGTAGTATTCTTCAGGTGTAGCAGATGCAGTTCTACTGTTGTTTTGGGGGTCAAAACGCTGTGGAGTTTTTCGTCTCCTAGGTAACACAGGCTCCTCAACGCCACAATTATCTGCTTCCCTTGTTACACACTTCCAAAATAACTTGTAATTTTCATCAGATCTCATTGACTATAGAAAAAAAAGGATTGTCATAAGGGTCTAAGTACATAATATGAGCTATCATAAACTAACCTTCAATGTAGTTACAGTCATCTTGGCCAGATTTTGTGCTACTCATTCTTGTGTGCTGAATAGTCTTGCTCAAATTATCAGAATGCCTAAGAATGCTTCGAAGTAAGAAAGCTCCATAAAAATAATTAAATGTTTGCATTTGGCTTGCAACACCATTTACACGTGCTCTAACCTCAGAATCAGGTTTACTATCCAAAATTGTTTCCCACAATTTCAAAATGACATTATATTTTGGGTTGATTATAGGGGTGTGGTTAGTAGAAAATATTGGTGAGGCGAGCGCCTCTCCGCCTCACCCCTTGCTACGCCTATGGTCGAACTTGATATTTGGTTTGCTTCATCTAAGAATGTCATTGAATCTCTTACCTTCAACAATGATATACGGCATTGGCATTGAACAAAGAACAGTTTAAACACATTCAGAACTTCTATAGTGCTGATCTTCTATCATTGGAATGCTTCAATTCTGAGCAGGACTTATGGCAACTTAAGTGGATGTCTGATGGTGAAGTTGCTTCTGAACTTTACACCCCAGCTGATGCTGACTTTTCCCCCAATATTTTCACTCGGCTGAAAATAATGGGCACTTTTCCAGTTACTAGCTGTGAGTGTGTGTTCAATCAGCATGCTAAAGCTCATAAAAACTCTATTAAGGAGTCCATTGGATAAGGGAGTGGCAATAATGTACCATCAACAGGACCTGAAAATTGCTCCAGAAGAGGTGGTAGATGAATTTGCTCGACACCCAAGGTGTTTGTTACTTGAATAATTTTCTCACTACATGCTCATATGATTTTCGCTACTTGTAATGTACATTGTTGGTTTCCAAGTAGCTTGAATTTGAATGTAATTTGTGGCCTCCTGTGAGCCACACTAAATACAACAAACTTCCACACTTTGCGTAGGTGGGACACATCAGACCCTTCCCCACACCATAGCTTGTCGATAGCCCCTCATCTAAATCCTGGATCTGCCTCTGGATACCATAATTATGCTACTGCTTCATTCTTGACTTTGTATTTTTTTGGTTAGCGTTTTACTGGTTATTTCTATCACAAATTCCAGTTTTAATAAATTACCATACAACATTTGCTTGCTCATTGATTCCAGTTTCAGTGTGACACACAGATGCCACAGGCTATTTGGCATCCCCAAGGAATATGTCACCCCAGAGCCAAATACCCTAGTGGATGTACTACTCGGGGAATTTGACACCACTTGTGGCGTAATTTTTCCCCAGGCTCAAAACACAGATGAAATGCATGTTGATAAGAACCAGGGATTATGGAGGTCAATGGTAGCTCAACTGTTGCTATCCCATTACTGTCTAGTAATGGGATAGCGAGGATGGAGTTTCCACTGACACTGGACTGGACAGACTAGATGACTCCCTGTTTGGAAATGAGAGCACAGAAGTGGCAGGAAGGAAAGCTGTTTCTGCAGGCAAGGGAAAAAGCAGACCCATTGGAAGCCATCAGATGGGAGCAGTTGAGGAAGCAGCAGCTGGCCGATGATTCCCTGAAGACTCTGTGGGGATCCACCAAGATGGAAGAAGGTGACTCAGACTTCAATGTGGAGGATGAAATACTCCTACACAATCAGCCAGGACATGATGGGAGAAAGATACATGCAAGTGGTTGTCCCAAAAGCTTTCAGAACTTGGATTTTCAAGAAAACACACCAAGTGCCAATGGCTGGACACCTGGGAAGGAAACTAACTGTGGCACGAATTCTTAGAAGTTTCTACTGGCCAAGACTTGGAAAGGACATGGCTGCCTAGTGCAAGGCCAAGGAGTGCCCAGAGTACCAACAAGAAAACAGAAATGACAGAGCAAAAGCTCCCTTGGTGCCTCTACCAGTGATCGAGGAGCCCTTGAAGCAGATAGCAATGGACATCGTGGTCCCATTGCGAAGGACAAAGAAAGGCAACAAATTGTCACGAGGTTTCCAGAAGCAATCCCTCTCAAGAAAGTGGATGCCCAGACAGTGGCTGAAGCTCACTGCCAAGTGTTTACAAGAATGGGCATACCAGAAGAGATCCTGATGGATCAAGGCATCTAACTTTGTTCCAACCTCATGTCCTCTGTGTTCGAGCTGCTGAAGGTAGAGCAGATCAGGACTACTCCTTAGCACCCCAGACAGACGGAATGTTGGAACGTTTCCATGCAACCCTGAAAGTCATGCTGAGGAAGACCTGCCCTGTCAAACGTGGGTGGGACCAGTGGCTGTCCTACCTGTGTTTTGGGTACTGAGACACCCCTCATACCACTAGCTTCTGAAGTAGGAGGGGGGTGTTAGGAATGCCTCCCCAACATGCCAGCCAGCTATACCCAGTCTACCACCAGAGGTCAACTCTCCAGGAAAGGGTTAGAGGTCACTAGCAAACATCAATTGACTACAAGCATGAACTCACATCATTCATTCACTAGTCATGAGACCATACATCACCTGATTATATCGCCCCATTTGTTTTAATATAAAAGCCCACACCACACTACCACTAGTAGTATTGTTTCATACTCATCTTACTGCTGTGTGCAATACTAGCACTCTGTAAACTGATCTCCATTATCTTATTTCAACCTTGAGACTTCTACTCTTTAAGGATCTAGCCAGCACAAGTGAAACCCATTCCCTAGGTGGTTGTTTCTCACAGAGATCAACAAACCTAACAACAATAACTAATGAGATGGAGCTTGTCGCTTCAGCCATACCATTTTGAAGTCGTTCATCGAGCTAGCTCTGAAAATGGAAATACTGACACGCATCTCGATATGCAACAAACTAGTTTTCTGCAGGAGGAGAGTGTGATAGATTGATTGCTAACTTTGTGTGCATTCATATTTTATTTGTGTTTAGCTTGTGGTTAGTGTAAGTGTGGTTTATGGTCAGGTTTGCTTAACACCCTGCAGGAGCTTGCATTTCCAACCTAAGATACCCTGTTTAATTTAAGGCAGGTGACACTTGTCTTTTACAGGTGAACAACGGTCAGCGCACACATGATACATTCATACATATATGGCAATAGAAACTTTTCCATTCAACTCCCCAGCATGGGCTTGCTTCACTCATCAATGAAAAAAGAAAACCTGTGCTACAGAACGAGTCTAACTCATGCAAATTTGACTTCTAGAATTAAGTTCTTTTTAAGCTCTGTGGACACTATATAGTATGTTTTGAGCAACATGACAACATCCAATGTGTGTTCACTTTCCATTTATTCAGGCATTTGTCTTTGCAGCTGAATAACTTGTTATATGACATACAGAGCAATATGCAATTAAATATCACTATTTGTGATAGATTTTTTGAATGTTACTGTGAGACTAGAACTGAAATTCTGAGACCAAAGGGTCTCAGACTGACATGTGGTTTGGGGTTATGGTTTCTTTAGATAACTCAAATACGTTGTGATGACAATGATGATGATGATGATGATATGATGATGATGATGATGATGATGTGATGATGATGATTGTAGTATTTATTGATAGATCAAACTTATCTTTGTCTTAGCAAGTATATAGACACAAGACAGGATGTCCAGTAGGGGTATCCACCAGATATGACTTAGGAGTGTGAGCTGAAATAACAACTTGTCCAGGTGTCTTCTGGTTGTCTGATGTGATCCACTGACTTGAGTGTAATCTGGGATAGGTGGTAATGTGCGGACCCCATGACGATGATCGTGTTCCCTCTTCTGTTTCTGTTCTGATCAGCTGCTTGGGAAGTACGGTAGTCATCTAGCTGCAATTTGCTGGCTGGTAAATGATCAATACACATTTCCACAAAAGCTTCTGCTGTTTGCTGTAGTGTAGTATCTTCATCTTGAGCTACCGGTGCTCGTGAGAGGGTGTCTGCGGTATCTAAAAATTTCCCCGGTACGTGGATAATTGAATAGCTGAATCTGTCGAGACGTAATCGAAATCTCAGGACTCTTGGAGGTGGGCTGTCTAAGTTCTTTGTTCCCAGCAGCGGAACTAGGTCGGTTTTGATCGTGAACTTCAGACCAAGGAGATATCTTGCAAACTTTTCACATGCCCAAGTAGCAGCTAAAGCCTCCTTTTCTATTTGAGTGTACCATCTTTCTGTTTCAGTCATAGTGTACGCGATGCAAATGCGACTGGTTTCCATGGGCCTCGGTTTTCTTGCATCAGGACGGCTCCCAATCCATACGAAGAGGCATCAGCTGAGATTTTTGTTGATGCTTCTGGGTTGTATAGAGCAAGGATGGTTGATTTTGCCAGTTCTCTTTTCACTTGAGAAAATGCTGCATCCTGGTAGGAAGTCCAAAGCCATGATCTCTTTTTACTCAGTAACTCCCGTAGAGGCTGAGTGACTTCTGCTAAGTTGTGGGAGAAGTTTCCCAATTGGTTGACCATACCGAGAAACCGTCTGAGCTCAGGAACATTGCTAGGTGCTTTCATCTTAAGAATAGCTGAATTTTTCGCTGGATCAGCTTGGATTCCATCCTGGTTAATCAAATGACCCAGAAATTTCGGTTGACGCTGAGCAAACTCGCATTTATCTGGGTTCAGAGTGGCTCCAGCTGCTTCGATCCGTTTAAGTACGGCGGTCAGTCTCAAGTTGTGCTCTTCCTCCTCTGTACCAAAGATGAGAATGTCGTCCATCAAGCACAAGACACCATATAATCCTGCAAGGATCATGCTCATTCTTTTTTGGTAGTGTTCGGGAGTGCTTGAAATTCCAAATGGCAATTTGTTAAAACAATATCTCCCATATCGTGTGACAAATGTGGTGAGGAGTCTTGACTTCTTGGCAAACGGTATCTGCCAGAACCCGCTATTTGCATCAAGCTTAGAGAAAACTTTTGCTCCAGAGAGCTGTGCCAGAGTGTCGTCCACCTTGGGCAGTGGGTGCACTACACGGAGAACATTCTCGTTTAGTGGCTTTAGATCTACACATATTCGGATAGATCCCGACTTCTTTGGCACAGCCACCATTCCTGCACACCATTCTGTAGGCTCATTCACTTTGGAAATCTCACTCCCATCGATTCTATTTGCTGTAGTTCCACTTCAACTTTGGGTCTCAATGGCAATGGAACATGTCGAGGGGCGAAGAGTGAAAATGGTTCTGCATTACGTTTCAGCTTTATTTCGTACTCTTCTCCGAGATTTCCCAGACCTTGAAAAATCTTCGGATATTTCTCCAAGACTTGTGTCTGGTCTACCACGGCATCTACTCTCATTGCGAGGTCCAGTGCGGTGATCGCTGGAAGTCCTAGTAGATTTGTTATTAGTCCCTTAATCACGAAGACTGTCTGTTGACAAAATCTACTTTGGTAGGAGAGTTTTCCTTGAAATTGTCCGATAATTCCCAGAGGTTGATGTGAGGGACCATAGAGAGTCTTCTCTGATGGCTTCAGCAGGATATTTCCCAGTGTTTTGTATGTTTCTTCAGAAACAGCAGTAACTTCGGCACCCGTATCAATTTTGAATGGTGTCTCATGCTGTTGTAGCACAATTTTTACTACCCATTTTGTCTCCGGGCTGGTTGACACGGTGTCTAAAAATGCAGTATCCAGGTTGCTTCCGACTGTTTCCTCTGTGACTTCGTGCACAGCTTTGGTTTACTATAATGACCTTTCTTTTGACAACGATGGCACGTTGCATCTTTTGCAGGACATTTGTCCCGTGAGTGTTGCCCTTTTCCGCATCGAGAGCACTGTTTGGAGTGTCCCGATGTCCTTGCTTGGCCTGTACCTCATCGCCTTTGCTGACTGGTATGCTTGTTTGCACCTCGTTCCCAGTGTGGATGCAGTTCTGCGAGATCGGCTGTTCCTCCAGCTCGGAGCATCTGCTGTTGGTCTCTTACAGCTTCTCTCTGGCGTGTAATTTTTTGGACTTTTCGAGCGTTAGCTCGTTATCTAGCTGCATGCATTCTGATAGAGCTGCGTCTCGAATTCCGACTACGAGTCTGTCTCTTATCATTTCCTCATTAAGGTTTCCGTAGTTGCAACTCTCTGCGAGGCTATAGAGTTCTAGGATGTAATGCTCGATTGACTCCCCTTGCAGCTGATTGTGACGGTTGAATTTTTCACGCTCGAAAATGACGTTTTTCCGCACCTGAAAGAAGATATCGAATTTTCCAACGACTGTATCGTAGATCTTTCTCTCATCTGTGGTGACATTCATGGATGCAAGTATCGGTTCAGATTGTTCTCCAAGGCAATACAGGAGTGTGCTAACTTGTTTTGTAGCCTCGTCCTCTCTGAGCCCTGAAGCAACTCAGAACTGTTCAAACTTCCTCTTCCATCTCGGCCAATCATCCGGATTTTTGAAATTGAATTCCGCTGGAGGTTGTAGGCGAACTTGAGCCATCGTGTTGAAGTTTGATATCTAGAGCTTGGGATTTCTTATTCAATCTCACCTCTGCCACCATGTAGTATTTACTGATAGATCAAACTTATCTTTGTCTTAGCACAAAAGCAAGTATATAGACACAAGACAGGATGTATCTGTGTAAACGTTGGTTAGTGATATAACTGTGTGAATGTGATCATATGTACATCATGCACATGACTATAGACTACTTGTCTAACCTAAATATAGAATACTAAGAATAACTACAAAGTACATGTATATCACAATGATGATGATAATGACAACGACAACGATGATGATGACAATGATGACGATGATGATTATTATGATGATGACATCAAGGACTGTATTTTTTGGAGTTGGGCAGAGAAAATTGCAAGTGTACTTATGAAACAGTAATAATCATTTGGTGAATTAAGGTGTGGTAATGAGTACTCTTTTTCCCTCACTCTCTCTTCTCCTATGTGTTATTCAACATTGTCTGACTCGGTAAACTGTATTGTGTAGTATCAATAATTATCATCTGTCTCTGGTCATAAACTGGGAAAGGGGTTTTAGCCCTCCTAGCCACCCTTTTATTATCTATGCATGTTAAAATATCTTACCTGAGTCAAGTGAGTGAATATTGTAACCTGTAACCAATAGTTCCCTAGATGTACCTAACTGAATTCAATCTAGATCACTTAATGGGCTACTGACTGGATTGTCCAGCACTGACATAGATTAGTACTACAGGATAGCTGACATCTTTGTTAGTGTGTGTAGGTTGTTTGGAGACTTCTGCAATTGAATATTTTATGAATGGACCTAGTCTACTTGTCATGAAAAACCAGCCTTCTCCCAGTACAGACACTTTAGCTGGCTGAGCAGATCACTGGTCTTCATGCGATGCCTGATCTTTGACTCCCAGTCTGTCCTACTGGCAAACCTCAGAACAAGCCAAACTCAGCAACTCTCAACAGAATTGCTGGATTCCCAAATATAACTACAGTTAGTTATATTATAATGATGAGATACGTAAATACACTGAGCAATGACAAGATAACACAACACAATATCAACCACAATAACAAAGGTTCTTATCTAACAGTTCTTAATTGCTGGTTGCAGCAGTCTCTGGCAATATTCATGGTATCTGTCCTAACTACTCCCTAGCTGTTTCTTATATACTGTTCTAACTCAGTTTGATGTCATCGGGTCGTCATGGCACCAACCCTTGGCGACCAATCCAATGTCTTGTCTTATCAGGTGAGGGGTGTGTAGATCTTTCCTCAGGCAGGTGGACCACATCCTTTATAGTGTCTGGTGGTGAGGTCCTTCGTCTGTTGCCACACTCGCTACCATGGTTTCCACACATCTGGTGTACGGCTTCACCACTAGGTTCTTTGGCAACAACAGCTGCTGGTTTGGCTTCATCCCGGGCTGTTGTGAACTCAGTCCGGGAGATAGAATTCCCTGACACTACTCAAGTTATGTGAGTAGTAAAAGAGAAAAACATAGAAACATAGATGAATTTCTAGGGGTTTTTTCACACTTTCTACATTTTTTCTGCCAGTTTTCTACCTTAGTGAAGGAATTCCTGTGGACTTTTTGGAGCTAATACCTGTTAAAGCCTCAATTTATGGAGGTAAAATGTTACTTGTGTGAGTTCTAGCAGAGATGTGAGTGAGCTTTGGTGTTGCTTTTTTTGGTTTTATTATTTTATATTTTATTGTTGTTTTTCGTGTGTTTTTTTTGCATTCATCACCTGGTGTTTGGAAATGGCGGCCCAATCATGTAAACAGCAAACAATTTCCAACACAAATGCAATAGGATGGTTGGCTATGAAGCAGACTCTCCCTCAAAAGGTGAGAGTCATGATCCTGGGACAAGTACAAGGAGAGAGAGGGCTAATTTAGCCTTAGATTCCCTGAACAACTGCCCTCCCCCACCCCTCTTCCCCAAGGAAGTTCTACCAGGAAATGCACTCAACCCAGAACATGGGCAATGCTGGGCTTCTTCTCTGGAAGTACTATATGCAAATAATGATATTGTCACAGATTATAGGGTGGTGAAGTAAAATTAACCCCATTTCCTAATCCCTTAACTTAACCCATGGGCAGAACTTGGTAAAAATTGTATACATATATATACATTTGTAGATATTGCCAAAGTTACATACCACCTTACATATAAAATTACCTGTACAAGAGAGATAGTCTCTGAAATTTAGGCTTCTCACTCCCTTTGAAAATGCAAAGTCCTACATGCTTTTTCCCCCTTCACCTATTCAACAAAAATGATTACCTTGTATAACTGGATGCATTCTGATGCAATAATAAATACATATTGAATGTGTGAACAAAGGGAAAAAATACAGCTGACCAGAAACATATCCGTCTTGTCCTTAAATAAAATAGTTCTGTAATTAATCAGTTGCACATGCATAATTATGTCATAAGCTCAGCAGGAGACTCAAACAAATCCATTGCTTTAGTGCTTTCTGTATATGATTCAGATAATAATGGATTTATGTATTACTTTGTTTTCTTCTACATAATTATGTTAAACTTCCCTCAACCTAGGAAAAGTTCAGAATCTGTAGGCAATCCAAGCATTACAAATAATGGCATAATCAGTTGTCATATTGACATACATTACATAACTAGTGGTCATGGCTAAAATTTGTTATGTGCTCTATCTTGGTACGATTATAGTAGAAACTTGGCTAAATGGCAGATTCAAGTTATGCTAAATCATGCTAGATGCTGAAGAACCAACATTTGGATACTACAGTACTATACAGCTATATCATGAAGTTGGGCATTGAAAAGTGACAAGGAAAACATGCCTTTTGTGCAGGATGTTTATCACATGCTGTATATATGCCTGTGATGGATGCTCGTATGCTATAGCTATATAATATATATAAGTACAATCATATGCCATCCATCTCTAGCCTGGTAATAGCTACAGCCAGAACCTTCACCAAATGCTTGTTCTTGGAAAAGGTCTTGAAACTTACTGACAATTTCCTCTCTGCTGCATCCCAAAGAGGATGAGTTTCAAGTGTGCGACACAACAGTTATTTTAGCACTCGGATGTTAAATAGTCTGAAGAACATGAAGCCAGAAATTCTACTTGAGAGCTAAAATAAACTGCTTGTGTGTTTAGAAAACTGTATGCCACAATTTTATTGCTGAGTGAGTTTTAAATAAACTGTGTTGTTCCACAGTTTATTTTAGCACTCAAACAGTAACACAATTGCTAATTTCAATGTCCGTTTAGAAACTTGCTGGTTGTGGGCTAAAATAAACTGTAGTGTTACACTGTTTATTTTAGCACTCAAACAGTAGCACAATTGCTAACTTAAAGGTCCGTTTCAAAACTTGCTGTTTGTGGGCTAAAATAAACTGTAGTGTTACACTGTTTATTTTAGCACTCAAACAGTAGCACAATTGCTAACTTAAAGGTCCGTTTCAAAACTTGCTGTTTGGGGGCTAAAATAAACTGCGGTGTTACATGGTACTCAAAAATTTCATATATTTTATACTGTTAATTTAACATTGTGTGCTAAAATAAATTCAGAGTCCCAGACTTGAAATACCCCTGTTTGGGAATGTAGTAAAGAGAACAAATCGCTAGGCTATCTAGACATTTCCTAGCATAACAATAGTGCATCATTTGGTAAATGATCTAGCTACTCGAGGCTCTCTAATATATATTTGCATCTTTGTGTTTAACACTTGCTGTATGTTCTGTGCCCACATCATGCAGAATTGCTACTGCATGACTTAAGAAAGTTAGGTATGCAGATCTTTACTAGCATAAATTGCAGAGCTAATCACCATGTGCCTGTGCCCGTATCTTGCAGATTGATGCTATATGCTCCTGCGCATGACTTGTACCAGAAAATTAGGTAACAGATCTTTACTAGCATACCAATATTATAAATATTATGCAGAGATAATTACTATGTGCCTGCCTTGTCTATATTTGTTTGCTAATACAGTAATCTCCATAAACTCTGGTTGTTAAGCCTCTCAATATTTAGTGCATATATACCAATGTTCCCCTCTCCTCGTTGTTATAAACAGTCTTGGCATCCTTGATATCTTGCTGGGAAATGCTGGTCTCTCATCAGTCATTGAAAACCATATCAGTTATCTGCATGCATGCTAGTTTCATCACAAGGACTAGTTTCATCACAAGGAAACATTTTTCGTCACACATTAAGGTGACAGTAATTAGTATCACCGTACTTATTATTAGCTACAAATGCTATAGTTGCCAATGCATGCATGTTGCAAGAATTACGTTCATCTTTGTTAAACAGAGATTGTAGATCAACACATTTTGGGGAGAAAGTCAGTTGTAACATATGCTTGTGAGGCCATTGGTAGTCTCTTCTTAGCTGCCTTAGACATGTTAGTGTGGTTTGAGGGATTGGATCTATCTTAGCCTGGCTAAAGATAGTTGGCCTTTGTGTGACAGGCTTGAGATATAGGATCTTTGTTACCAGGCTTAAGGTACTGGGCCATTTTTTGCCTGGTTTGAAAACCTTTGTTAACTGACTCATGAGATTAGCTATTCTATTTGCTCATGGGACCAGATCTTTCTCTACTCTGCATTAGTCCATTCTAAAATATATGCAAGCCATCCATTTACTTTTAGTACCAAAAATAATTGGACCATAGTTTATGGTCCCGTGGCCCTAGGATTGCTCAAGGTTATCACTATCCTATACCCCAAATATTCCCCTTCTCACTTTGCTTTAACGTATCCTCCCCGAAAAGAGCTTGGTTGTTTAGTTTGCCACCATGTAATGTTGTGTATGGCTATGCTCCAAAATGACTGGTCAATTAGTCAATTGCTGCTTTGTGGTCCAAGTATATGGTAGTGCAGCTAGTTCTATCTGAGGAATGGCCAGCAGCACTGCATATAATAAGACCTTGTTTAATTCTCAAACCATCACAGGAACTTTTTGGCACAAAGGGTTGTCCGAGTTCTAATTTTTATATCATGAAATAGCCTTAATCAAACTTTATTTACCCACCAAGTTTAGAGACCATATACCTGGGAACTATGGAATAGTATTCAAATATACTGACTTCTTACCAAACCATTGAGAACTAACCTTGGAAAAGAAACTTCCTTGAGTAACTAGCTTCATACATATTTAACATCTCTGATTTATCATTTATATACACATAGACACACACATGTGTCATAAGTAGTTTTGGTAAGGATCTGTGTTGTTAGCTGCTAATGACCTCATACCATGTTTCGAGTGTTGGGGAAACGAGATATAAGTCTTGAAGACGAAACTTCACGGTTTTTAGACAGCCAGTTTACTACCTTGGAGAAGGCTTGAAGTGTTTTTAATCAAAATCAGCTGAAGTCACAGAAGCTACCACAGAGAGTTTTAGCCGCAATATAGGAAGTGCTAATATGCTCCCCAATAGACCTGCCATTTTAATATAGGGGTCAAACCAATATACAGGAAGTGCTACCACATTCCCAAAAGATACTAGTTTCTGAAGATGAATTTCACGGTTTTAGGCAGCCAGTTGACTACCTTCGTGAAGAATTGAAGGCATGCTCAAAGTGTATCAAAATCAGCTGATGTCACCGTTTAGGTAAGGACTAGCCAAAGTGAGCTTTAGCGGAGATGTAAAATTCGATGTGCCATTGCCCGTAATACACGGACAACATTCACGGCAATACCAAGTTTTCCAGCCAACTCCTCACTAAGGGCTCACTTTACTTGCCAAATAGCAGTGTCCATGCTCTAACTATCACCATTCTAGTTGTGTCATTGTCATCAGTTTCTTCACTTGTGAAGGAATTATCATTGTCAGCCTCTCCCACCTTTTTTGTGTGAAATTTGGCTATCTTGCTGGCAAACATCTTGCAGCACTTTCTGCTAGTTTCCCACCCATAAATGCTGTCACACTGTGACCCATCTGTCATGAATTGAATGCAGCAACTTTTGATTTGACCACTTCCATCTGATGAGATCTTTCAAAGTTTTTCCTAATATTTGAAAATGATGCGGACATTGAATTTTTTCTCACCCCCACCTCTGTTGCCATCACTTAGGCCAGCAACTTGGGGGATGGTTAGTAAAAGGATACAACATTTCTTTATTTCCTTCCATTTCTATTTTCTTTCCTCCCTCTCCAAATGATTACTTTGAAGCTGAGCAGAATGAAAGTTAGTGGGTATTCATCTTGGTGAAGTGGCTACTCTACCTGTCAGTTTTCTTCGCATGGCAATGATTTTCCTGGCTCTTGAACTGGTGTGTGTGAACAATAGTGAAGGTATCCATCCATTGTAAAATTAAGCCTCCTCTCACATGCAGTAAGCATAATAATATACATTGGAGAGTGTGGTAACACTCCTTATATTGGTTTGGCACTTATATAAAATGGCAGATCCAAAAACATGCAAAAATAATAAGTTCATATCTCAGTTAAAAACCTTGAAAGCTGCTAAGTATCCTAAATGGTAGTTTCGGCCAATTTTAGCTCTAGCAGCATGTCTTAAAAATCTTTTGCTAAGTTAGTAAGCTAGCTCCCTCCTACCTTCAGATATAATCCCGCTTAGAGAAATTTGAAAATTTGATTATTTTCCATCCCATATATAACTTGCATATAATCAAACTACGCATTGTAGCAACTAAAGAAAATTGATCGTGAATGAAATAAACACGCTTAACACCATCATCCGCTACACAAGAGTCTGGCATTGGCAAAGGTGTTTCTCCAAAGCAACTTAGAAACAGGGCACAAAAAGTGATCACTCTAAGCCTATCTCATGACAATAGTTAACATTACAAACCTTCAATAAGATATTTATGATCCATGTACATACTTTAGTAATAGAATAATAACATCCATGATTGGTTTATTCTATAGTTATCTCAATAGGGGGCTGCTTGACTATAAAAACCAAAAAATAGAAACAAGACAAAAATAATTTTTTGACAAGGCAATCCTTAATCAAACATATTTCTCTCTTTATATATATGCATTCAGACAAGTCTTGAATCTTGTACATTGCCAGTGAGTATAAATGCATTCTGTCCCTAATGAAGACCTTAACATTCATTGGCATAAAAATTTATGATAAATCATACAATGCTGTTTTTTTTAACCCTTGATGGATAGGAGGAATCCACAGCACTAATTTTTCTGTCATTATCATGAAATAAATTCATTTTGAAAACAGCAATAACAGACTAAATATTTCTTCAAACCCTTTTCATCACAACTAGCAGAAAGGCAGGCCATGACTATCTGCATCAGCATTATCTGCTAAAGCAGCAGTGGCCTAGGATTCCAAGAAAAAATGGCAACAAAAACAAATGAAATCCAATTGTTTCACAGCTCCTGGTCTTGGCAAAGTAAGTAACATTTTGCACACTAAGTTGACCCTCAGAGATGTCAAATATGTTTGCAGCTAGTTACTCGGGGAAGCTTCTTTTCCAAGGTTGGTTCTCAATCATTTGGTAAGCAGTCAGTGAATTTGAATACTTTTCCATAGTTCCAAGGTATTTGGTCTCTAAACTTGGTGGGTAAATAAAGTTTGATTAAAACTATTTCATGATATAAAAATTAGAACTCGGACAAAAAAAATTAACACCCTGGGCCAATAAGTGCTTGTGATGGTTTGAAAATTAAACAAGGCCTTATTATATGGTTGCTGTGCAATGCTGCTGGCCATTCCTCTAGAACTAGCTGCACTACCATATACTTGCACCACAAAGCAGCAATAGTCATTTTGGAGCATAGCCATACCCAACATTACATGGTGGCAAAATAAACAATCAAGTTCTTTTCGGGGGAGATAGGTTGAAGCCAAGTGAGAAGGCAAATATCTAGGGCATAGGATAGTGATGACCTTGAGCAATCCTAGGGCCACGGTATACCATAAACTATGGTTGTTTATACAAAGCTAAACAACCAATGCACACTCTAAATAGCACATACCCAATTATTTTTTGTACTAAAAGTAAATGGAATGGCTTGCATATTTTTTTAGAATGGACTAATGCAGAGTAGAGAAGGATCTGGTCCCATGAACAAATTGAAGAGCTAATCTCATGAGCCAAAGGTTTTCAAACCAGCCAAACAATGACCAAGTACCTTAAGCATGGCTAACAAAGACCCAATATTTCAAGACCTACTAACCCACTATCTCAAGCCAGGCTAAGAAAGAGCCAAATCCCTCAAGCCACACTAAAAGTTCTCTCAAGGCAGATTAAGAAGAAACTAGCAATGGCCTCACAGGCATATGTTACAACTGACTTTCTCCCCAAAATATGTTAATCCACAAGCTCTGTTTAGCAAAGATGACTTGCAATATACATGCATTGGCAACTATAGACATTTGTAAGTATGGTGATATATACTAATTACTGTCACCTTTAATGTGTTGTGAAAAATGTTGCCTTGTGCTGAAGCTAGCATGCATGCACATAACTGATATGGTTTTCAATGACTGATGAGAGACCAGCATTTCCCAGCAAGATATCAAGGATGACAAGACTGTTTATAACAACGAGGAGAGGGGAACATAATAATTTGGTATATATGCACTAAATATTGACAGACTTAACAACTAGAATTTATGGTAGTACATAGTTGGCCAAGAGATTGCTATATTATCAAATATAGGCAAGGCAAGGCACATGGTGATTATCTCTGCATAATATTTATAATATTTTTATGCTGGTAAAGATCTGTATACCTAACTTTCGGGTACAAGTCATACAGGAGCATATAGCATCAATCTGCAAGATAGGGCACAGGCACATGGTTATTAGCTCGGCAGTAGTAATATTTTTATGCTAGTAAAGATCTGTAAGTCATGCAGGAGCAATCTGCATGATATGGGCACAGCAAATGTTAACACATAAACATAGATGTGAATATATACTAGAGAGCCTAGAGTAGCAAGATCATTTACCGAATGATGCACTGTTGTTATGCTAGGAAATGTCTAGATAGCCTAGCAAGGATTTGTTCTCTGTCCTACATTACCAAACAGGGGTATTTCAAGTCTGGGACTCTGCATTTATTTTAGCACACAATGTTAAATTAAAGTATAAAATATATGAAATGGTTGAGTGCTAAAATAAACTGTGCAACACCACAGTTTATTTTAGCCCTCAACCAGCAAGTTTGTAAACGGATCTTGAAGTTAGCTATTGTGTTACTGTTTGAGTGCTAAAATAAACTGTGTAACACCACTGTTTATTTATGCCTCAACCGGCAAGTTTCTAAACGGACCTTGAAGTTGGCAATTATATTACTGTTTGAGTGCTAAAATAAACTATGTAACACCACAATTTATTTTAGAACTCACCCAGAGGAAATTGTCAGTAAGCTTCAAGACATTGTCCAAGAACAGCATTAATGAGGATTTGGTGAAGGTTTTGGCTGTAGCTATTACCAGGCTAGAGATGGATGGCATATGGGCAGCTATAGTACATGAGCATCTATCACAGGCTGTGTATGCCAACTGTCAAGCATGTGATAAACATCCTGCACAAAAGGCATGTTTTCTTTCACTCCTCAATGCCCAACTTCATGATAGAGCCAGTAGTATCCAAATGTTGGTTCTTCGGCATCTAGCATGATTAGCATTACTGTTAATAACTTAAATCTGCCATATAGCCAAGTTTCTACTATAATCATATCAAGATAGAGCACATAACAAATTTTAGCCATGACCACTAGTCATGTAATGTGTGTCAATATGACAACTGATTATTGCCATGATTTGTAATGCTTGGATTGCCTACAGATTCTGAACTTTCCCTAGGTTGAGGGAAGTTTAACAGTATGTAGAAGAAAAGAAAGTTTGCTATTATAATACATAAATCCATTATTATCAGAACCATGTACAGAAAGCCATTCACTTACTAATAGCTTGTTTGAGTCTCCTGCTGAGCTTATGACATAATTATGCATGTGCAACTGATTAAGTAGAGAACTATTTCATTTGGACAGGACAGAATGTTTCTGGCTCAGCTATTTTTTCCCTTTTTAAAATTTTTAAATCTATGTATTCAACTACACTGTGTATTTATTATTGCATCCAATTATACAAAGTAATCATTTTTGGCAAATTGGTGAAGGAAAAAAAAATGTGTTTGCATTTTGAAAGGGAGTGAGAAGCCAAATTTCAGAGACTATCTCTCTTGTACAGGTAATTTTATTCGTAAGGTGGTATATAACTTTGGCAATATCTATATATGTAAATGTGTATATATGTATACAATTATTGTCCAAGTTCTGCCCATGGATTAAGTTAAGAGATTGGGAAATGGGGTTAATTTTACAATTTGATGGGTGTCCACCTTATTGTCCACCTTATAGTCTGTGACAATATCAATACTTGCATATACTACTTCCAGAGAAAAAGCCCAGCATTGCCAATGTTCTAGGTTTAGTGAATTTCCTGGTAGGGGAAGAGGGGTGGGGGAGGGGAGTTGTTCAGGGAATTTATGGCTAAATTAACCCTCCCTTTCTTTGGCCTTGTACCAAGATCATGACTCTCATCTTTTGAGGGAGAGGCTGCTTCATAGCCAACCATCCTGTTGCGTTCGTGTTGGAAATTGTGTGCTGTTACATATTGGTTGGGCCGCCATTTCCAAAAACCAGATGACAAAAACAAACAACAACAAAAAAAACACAATAAATCAAACCCCAAAAAGACAACACCAAAGCTCACTCACATCTCTGCTAGAACTCACACCAGTAGCTTTTTACCTCCATAACATAAATGGAGCTTTCAACAGGTATGCCTTGAATCCTTCACTAAGGTAGAAAACTGGCAGCCAAAAATGTAGAAAGTGTGAAAATACCCGTGAAATTCATCTATGTTTCTAATGTTTTTCTCTTTTACCACTCACATAACTTGAGTAGAATAGGTCCATTCATAAAATATTCAATTGCAGAAAACTACAAACATTCCATTGCATGTCCACGACTAATCTTTTTATTGGGAAGGTAGCCTCTTGCAAATTTCTGCATCTGTTACGGATAACTAGCTCATTATATCGCTGGAGATAGAAACCCAGTGCAGATGACAGAGGAATTTCAGAGTTGCCAACCATCCCGGAATGGCCGGGACAGTCCCGGAATTTTGGGCATTGTCCCGGTGGTGTCCTTGTCCTGCTAATGTCCCAGAATTTACAGCTATGCGCACCTTGCACTTCCACTCGCTTAGATGGCCACTGCAGTCCCAAGCATGTTTAGTTTAGTCCTTTAACACTCGTAAAGCAACAAAAAAAGGACACTTTTTAGGAGAGAAAAACTTCAGTAAACAAATTACGGCTCCAGCGGGTTTGCCAAACAACCTCTGACCTTGTTTCGATTGGAGGTGTGGCACTCTTCCCAACCAGCAAAATGGCCAGTGTAGCAAAGAAGCAGAAGAGAGAATGCCATTTTGACAGATTAAAACACTCTCACCGCCTACAGCGAACTCAACATCACTCGCGAACAGAGCTACAGATTTAATTTTTTTACCAGGGGGTGCGCGAATTGTAACACTGTTGAACTCAGTCGCATATTTTTGGTATAGGTGTTGATAACTGTTGTACCACAATGGGAACTGCTCACATCTTTTGTTTGTAATTAGGACGCACATATTTCCTTTGGTTACTTATCTACTTTGTAATATCTATGTATAGATTTGTATGTTGTATCCAGGATGTGTTGTATCCAGGATGCAGGGGCCCTTGAAAAGAGAGAGAGGAGAACCCCAATGTTTTGGATTGTGTTGTATATTGTATTGAATGAGATCTAAGAAACTATCCTCAACCCTTGTCAATTTTAACTCATCTCGGCACGGTATTACAGCAATCAAAGAAAAATTCCAGGTAGCACGTGATTCCGAACTGGTCACGGCAACAAATATATATTTTTGGACAATGATGACTTTACTTCACTGTGACCGTCCCTATAGCTTCTGGATGCTCTTCTTTGGTGGAAAGCTGCAGAGCCATCTACTGCAGACTCGCTATCAATCAAAATCCTACGGAGTAGAGAAAAAAGTCACTCCTGGATGGATCTCCTGTTGTAGACATAGAGATGCGTAACTTTTGTTTGCCTACTTCAATAGAGCTGATTCATATACCAGGTTATAGCTCTTTCAATTTGCAATCGAATGATATGCTTTGTTTCAAAATTTAATGGTTGCAAAAAAAAGTCAAAAATTAAAATAAAATAAAAAGGTGTTGGGGCGGTGAAAGGGAAAGAATTTCAGGAATTTCAGGGTATAGGCAAGAAAGACAAAGGTATAAATAAAAGAATATAAATAAAACAAATATAATGAAATTGATTTACAAAGTAAATACGCATGGAATACAGGCATCATGGGGACAGGGAAACGCGCATGCTATTGAGGGGGCATGGTCAGAAATTCGCGTCGGAAATGTCCCGGAATTAACTTATGCAAGTATGGAATTGATGTGTCTTTCACTGTTTTAACTTACAAGAAGCATTCTGGTCCTGTCCATGAGCTGGCTCCTTTAAGTAGGCTGCCAGCCATGAACCCAGGCCAGACTATATAAGGCAATATGCATAAGTTCTGTGTCTGATCTATTCTATGGTTAACCTAGTTACATATTAGTGGTCCCTATGCCAGTTCTCAGTTATGACCTTATATGGTCTTGTGGGTTTGGTCTTGGTTTGATGTCGGGGGTTCCTTTGGTTGGGGGATCCATGACACCCCCCCCTCTCCCTCCTGCTGTGAAGTGGGGGTGTCTTCCTCATCCCATGCCTGCCACGACGGTCCGTCTGCATTTGAATGGTGACGACCCGGATGATGCTGTATCTCACAATGGTAGGGTGAGGAGAGCCCAGTGGCATAGTCGGCCTCCAGTATCTTTCATTGTGGACAGGTAGCAGAGGCAGTGGTGGTCCGTCACGATGGTGAACTGTACTCCGGTGATGTAGACACTGAAGTGTCAGACTTCCTCCACCACTGCCAAGCACACCTTTTCTGTGGCCGCATAGTTTCTTTCCCTTGTTTTCAACTTCCGGGAGTAGTAAGCCACCGGCCTGTCACCCAGTGCTGTGTCCACCTGGCTGAGTACTGCACCGATACCTATATCGGTGGCATCGGTATGGATAACAAAGTGTCTGGAGAAATCGGGTCCCTGCAATACCGGGCTGGATGTGAGGGCATCCTTCAGTGAGTCGAAGGCTCTCTGGTGGATGTTCTCCCAGTGGATCTGGTCCAGCATGTCCTTCTTGGTAAGGTCCGAGGCCGCTATGGATGCATAGGATGGGATAAATCTCTAGTAGTATCCCGCCATGCCCAGAGAGGTGCAAACATCTTTCTTCCTCTGGGGGATGGCAAAGTTCCGCACGGCATCTGTCTTGGCCACATCTGGTCTGACACAGCCCCTGCCTACTATATGGCCTAAGTAGAGGCAGTCAAAAGTGGATAACTTACATTTACTGTCAGGCTGGCTTGGTGGATGTGGGAGAGGACGTAGTCGCAGTTGGTCAGGTGTTGTTCCCAGATCCTGCTGAAAATGACATCCATCTATGCTGCCACAAACTCCGATTTCTCCGCAAAGAGCCGGTTCATCATTCTTTGGAACACGGCAGGTGCTCCCACCAACCCAAAGGGCATAACTTTGAAATGATACTTACCAAAGGGTGTGACAAATGCCGTCTTATCTCTGGAGTCTTAGTGGACCGGTACTTGCCAATACCCCTTGGTAAGGTCAAGGATGGTGATGTAGGAGGCTCCCGCCAGCCAATCGATTAGGTTATAAATTCTGGGCATCGGGAAGGGGTCTGGATGGGTCACTGTATTGAGGTTCCGATAGTCAACACAAAGCCGCAGTGACCCGTCTTTCTTAACCACTAGTGCGATCGGGGAGGCCCAGGCACTGTCGGAGACTTTAATCAGGTCATATCGGAGCATCTGCTGTATCTCCTGCTTCACCAGCTCCAGTTTCTCGTGGGGCAGTCTGTAGGGGGGGGAATGGATTGGGGGTGCATCACCTGTCTGTATCACTATCTGTGCCTCTGATGTGTGGCCAGGCTGGTCTGTGAACACCTCCTCATGTTTTGTCAGCAGCACCATCAGCTCTTCAGTCTGTGAGAGTGTCAGGTCTGGGTTGATGAAAGTGTGTAGGATGGGGGTGGTTTCAGGATGGGTGGGTATGTCGCAGGCTGGGGAGGTCACAAGTTCCTGGCCATTGGCGATCCTTCCCAGCAGGCAGACCACAGAGGGGGCCTCCCACCTAGACTCAGCATGCTCACATGGAAGGTTCAGAGAGGTCTCCTGCTGGTCTCCATGCACACACGGTAGGTGGCGGTGGAAAGCTTTTCTGATACAGGAAATGGACCCTACCACTTTGCCAGCAGCTTGTTGGAAGAGGAAGGTAACATAACCAGAACTAGCTCACCCTCTTTGAGATCTCTCTGGCGGGTTTTCTGGTCATATCTCTCCTTTATCTTGCCCTTGGCCTTGGATTCTGATTCCGTGGCATTCTTCCTGGCTGAGTCGAGGTGAGAGTAAGACTGGAGGTAGGAGAGCACACTCTCTGGGCCAGTGGTGGAGCATTTCCAGTCCTGTCTGAGGATGTCTAGTGGGCCTCTGGGTGTTCGGCCATAGAGGAATTCAAATGGGGAGTAGCCGGTAGGCTCCTGTGGGACTTCTCCGTAAGCAAATAACAGAAATGGAAGGGCTTTGTCCCATTGCCTGTTGAACTCCTCCATGAACTTCTGTAGCATGGCTTTGAGTGTTCCATTGAACCTCTCTACCAACCCATCTGTCTTGGGATGATACGCTGAGGTCCAGATGCCCTTGATGCCAAATAGGTGGTAGAATTCTTTCATGAGGCCGCTGATGAAGTTGGAGCCCCGATCTGTCAAGATCTCATCTGGGACGCCCATCCTGGTGAAGACACCGATCAGTGCCTCTGCCACCGATCAGTGCCTCTGCCACATCCTGACTGGTGGTGGTCCTCATGGGAATGGCCTCACGGAACCGGGTGCCATAGTCGCAGATGGTTAATATGTATTTGTGTCCATCTGCTGTCAAGACGGGGTCCAATGAAGTCCATGGCTATGCGGGAGAAAGCGGTATGCATTATAGGTAAGGGTATGAGAGGTACCTTCCTTATCCGACCAGAGGCAGTCTTCTGGCACACCTGGCACCTGCTGCATAGTTCAGCCACATCTTCCCTCATTCCTGGCCAGAAGAATCTGTTCATCACCCTGTCTGTAGTCTTTGTCCTGCCAGGTGTCCGGCCCAGGGAGGTTGATGAACTGCCCTTAGAGCTGTCTCCCTGTATGCACTGGGTAGTACGAGCTGAACCACCATCTCTACCTGTCTGGCTGGCTACCATGGGCGGTGAGGTCATTGACCTTGAAGAACTTGGAGTCGGGTCTGGCACACTGTTTCCTGGTGGCCGCCAGTGAATGGTGTTTCTGCTGTAAACCTGCAAGCTGGGGTCGGTGTCCATTAAGGGAGAGGGGTTGACCCCAGATGGCTGCACGTTTATGTCTCTCCTTCCTCTATCACTTCTATAGGACTCCGGTTGGAATATGCGTGGTGGAGGGTTAGCCACCAAGGTTGTTAGCTCCAGGTCCAAGGTTGGCTCTTTCGTCAGTGCTAGAAGATTGGGGGAAATCACAATAGTATCAGAACCACTTGCATGGTCATTAGACTCCCCCTCTGATGCGACACTGCTGCTGGTGCCATCGTCTAAGTTACTGTCACCACTGTGGGACAACTCTGAGGTGGAGTCACTCACGGAAGAGGAGAAGGGCTCGCCAGACTCCTCTTCACTCTCAGAGCAGGGTTCGGGTGTGGCTGAGTCCACAGCCTCTGCATATGAGTTTGGTCTGGCACATAGGCGGTGAGGTCTGGTATGCCTGGGGGTGGTGAGTTTAGCTGGAAAGAGATCACACAGACCCGGGAAGTCATTGCCCAAGAGAGCGTCCATCCAGAGCTTGTTATTGACTGCCATCAGGCAAGTGTGCTGCTTCCCTCCGACCGACACTGTTACTCTGGCCAGGGTTAGTCCCTTCATCGCTCCATGGATACCTTCTATCAGCAAGGACTTTCTCATCATATCCTTGGAGTGGACCCATCTGCCATGGATGTGGGAGTGGGTGGAGCCGGTGTCGATGGCGATCTTGTCCACCTGCTGTCTGTTGATGCTACCTGGGTGGAAGATAAGAGGTAATGCATTGGGGGTCATGCCTACTAGGGTGAGCCCCTTCTTTGGGCATTTGATGGCGATGTGGCCATACTCCCCTGGCAATGGTAGCATCTAGGTCTGAGAGTCTGGTCGAAGGCAGGTAGGCGGTCTCTCCCTCCCTCTTCGGGTCCAGCCATCTTATCGGTTTGGCTGGCTCTGGTTTGCTCTGATCCAGCTTGGATCTGGGTCGGTATGCACCACCTCCCCATGGAGGAAGTTGTTCTGGGCGGGACCATGACCGCCGGCGGGTTGGCTCAGGCTTGTAATGGAGCAAGATGAACTCATCTGCCAGGTTGACCAGCTTCTTGGGGGTCTTGGGATGTTGGGGATTGCAACATGGTCAGGTATGAGAGAGAGAGCCTTCTCCATGACCATCAATCTGCTCTCTCCTTGTTTGTTGGTCTGATGCTTGGACCAGCAGGCAAACGTCAGCTCAGCTCATTTAACCAGGTCGTGGGTAGACTCCTTCGGTAGTAGAGCCATATCATGCCACAGGATGTGGTAGAAGTCCGTTGTGATGCCATGGTAGTCGAGCAGGGTGGTACGGAGGTGAGCAAAGTCCTTCACCAGACCCTCAGACAACCCTCCCAGATAGTTCCTAGGCAGGGTCTAGTCTTGGAAGGATAGTGCCGACCCAAAATTCTGGAGGGATCGAAGGTGGACATGTCGAGGGAAAGAGTCTAGAAAGCCCTCCAACTGAGACATCTGTGAGAGAGGCAAAGACCAGGGCATCCTTACCTGCCCTCCTCCTGTCACGTTCCTGCTGACGCATGTCAGCCTCTTCTCTCTCTAGCTGGCAAGTCTCTGCTTCTTGTTCTCTCTCTAGCTGGCAGGTCTCTGCTTCCTCTCTGCATCTTCTAAGCATCTGGTCTCCTCCACCTGCTGATTCACTTAAATTCCGACATGTTTCCTCTCGCTGTTGGCGCTCATCCTCTCTCTGTTGCCTCTCCTTCTCCTCTTTTCCCTCTCATATTTTCTCCTTCTTTCGTCTGCCTGGTCTCTCTGCTTCTGCATAAGGGCAAACATTTTGATTAGTTGGTTCATCTGGGAACCACCGTGAGAAGCCTGTGTGTCCATCAGGTCTT
This sequence comes from Cladorhizidae sp. MBARI D1340-BT2, assembly GCA_028752905.1. NCBI lineage: Eukaryota > Metazoa > Porifera > Demospongiae > Poecilosclerida > Cladorhizidae > Cladorhizidae sp. MBARI D1340-BT2. The sequence continues at coordinate 10,554,832 of JAQNBH010000015.1, forward strand.
CCTCGGACTCCAGTTCGTCTCTGTTCCGAGAAGGCCTGCCATCATCTGTGTCAGATGGGGTCGGAAAGTGATCCTCCTTGATCCTTGTTCGGGCAGGTTCAGTAATCAACGTCCTGCTTCTAGCAGACATGATCAGACCTGCACTTAGGGAGAGAGATATGACAACCTGAGGGAGTTAGACAGTGAAGGGTAGCCTGGTAGTTGGAGTGGATCTGTTTCAAGCTGCTGCCACCAGACGTTACAGATAACTAGCTCGTTATATCGCTGGAGATAGCAACCCAATGCAGATGATAGATGTGTCTTCACTGCTTTAACTTACAAGAGGCATTCTGGCCCTGTCAATGAGCTGGCTCCTTTAAATAGGCTGGCAGCCATGAACCCAGGCCAGACTATATAAGGCAATATGCATACTAATGATCAGTTCTGTGTCTGTGATCTATTCTATGGTTAACCTAGTTACATATTAGTTGTCCCTATGCCAGTTCTCAGTTATGACCCTATACGGTCTTGTGGGTTTGCTCTTGGTTTGATGTCGGGGGTTCCTTCCATTGGGGGGTTCCTTCGGTTGGGGGATCCATGACAGCATCCCCCCAAAATCTCAACTTTATTTGCTGGCCACTGACTCTATACTTATCTGCCCACAGATGTTTTCATTTTCAGCACTCAGATAGAGCATCTTTAACATTAAATCATACTGCATGTGGGGAACAAGAACAAAGTTACAAGGCATTGACTGGCAATAAAGCTAATAAAGTATCTATAGAAGTCTCATGTACAAGTTAGCAGATGTGAATCATACCTAAATGCATACATCCATGAAGCAATTGTTGAAAGAGGAATGTAGCTATCAACCTCAACTGCACACTAACATAGATGTCAGCTTCCTGTAGTATTAATCTCTGTCACCACTGGATCCAGTGAGGAGCCCATTAAGTGATCTAGATTGAATTCAGTTAGTTACATCTAGGGAACTGGTGGTTACAGGTTACAATGTTCACTCACTTTACTAAGGTAAGATATTTGAACGTGCATAGATAATAAAAGAGTGGCTAGGAGGGCTAAAATCCCTTTCCCAGTTTATGACCAGAGACAGATGATAATTATTGATACTTCACCATACAGTTTACAGAGTCAAATAATATTGTTGTTGAATTAACTCAGAGGGGAAGAGAGAGAGAGAGAGAGAGAAAGAGTACTCATTGCCTCAACTTAATTCACCAAATGATTATTATTGTTTCATACAGTACACTTACAATTGTCATCATCATCATCGTCGTCGTCGTCTTCATCTTCGTCGTCTTCGTCGTTGTCTTCAGTCGTCGGCGTTGGTGTCGTCATCATCATCATCATCATCATCGTCACCATCATCCTTATCATTGTCATCATCATCATCATCATATCATCATCATCATCATATCATCATCATCATCATCATAGTCATCATAATGTATTTGAGTTATCTAAAGAAAACCATAATGCAAAACCACATAATTATTCAGTCCGAGACCCTTTGGCCTCAGAATTTCAGCTCTAGTCACAGTAACATTCAAAACATCTGTGACAAATAGTGATATTTAATTGCATATTGCTCTGTATGTCATATATCAAGTTAGTCAGCTGCAAAGACAAATGCCAGAATAAATGGAAAGTGAACACACATTGGATGTTGTCATGTTGCTCAAATATATTGTCCACAGAGCTTAAGAAGAACTTAATTCTAGAAGTCAAATTTGCATGAGTTAGTATTAATAGACTCGTTCTGTAGCACAGGTTTTCTTTTTTCATTGATGAGCGAAGCAAGCCCACACTGGGGAGTTGAATGGAAAAGTTCTATTGATGTATGTATCATGTGTGCGTTGACCATTGTTCACCTGTAAAAGGACAATGTGTTGTAGTGGATGAAGAAGTGAACTATATACAAACTTTATTAAGCATGATGAATTACAAGTGAGATGAGTAAGCTTTTTAACAGCAGACCAATCAGATGATTGTATGTGTGATGACCATAAAAGGGTGTGTTACTACATTACGTAATTGTGTGGTTGATAGTTAAATGGTTTGCCTATCACAGGTAAAGAATGCAATGGGGGTGCAGCTGGTTTAGCTCGCTGACATTGAGGACAGGTCTTACACAATTTCCTTATATGTCTTCATGTATCCTGGCCAGTCCATCGATCGGTGTATGGTGTCCATCGTCCTGTCTTGCCCGATATGCCAGCAATTGGAGAGCTGTGTGCCATCCGAAGTATTTCGTGTCTGTTGTGTTGGGGAAACATCACGAGTTGCTGTCCTCGTTGTTCGATTTTTTTTCGAACCACTAGTCCGTTCTTCCATTGGTATTTCTTCTGATCCACGTCGGCGTCGAGTCGTGCTTTCTGCAGGGTTGGGTCATCTCGTTGCATTTTCTTGAGTTCGGTCGGACTCACATTCTCTGGCCACCATGGCGTGTGACTTTCTCTTTCTTTCGGTTGTCTCACTATTGGTGATTGAAAGAAATCGTCCTGGAACTGAAAAGGCAACTACTCTCTTCTCTGGGGTTCTGGTGGAATTGGCGAGCCCGCGGGAGAATGGGTTGTGAGTGAGCTGTCTTCCCCATTCGAGGGTTCTTCAGGGCTCGAGAGTCGGACTCCATCCTCGGTCTGTTGCTCTCGGTCATCTTGTGCATTCTGCGCCAGTTTCACTGTCTGGGCTCTTGTTGAGATGAATGCCTTCACTGGACTCATGTCTCCAGGGTTTTTTGGGATCCCTGAGACCTTCTTGCCTCGAATTAAGTCTGCTAGCTCTGGGACATCTTGGCCCACTAGCATGTCTGTCTGGAGGTGTTGTGAAACACCCACAACTAGGGTGATCTTCCTTCCCCCTATCTCCAAGGTCACCCTCGTGGCCGGGAACCAGGTGACTCGTGCACTGGCCGTAGAGTAAGGCATCTTCCATCCCAACCTTTGGTTCCTTCCAATGTGTCTTGGGTGGACAAGAGACCTGGTGCAGCCTGTGTCTAGCCACACCATAGCATCTCTTCCGTCAATCTAGGCTGGTCGCAGCCATTGGTTGGTTGAGGAGGATCTTGGTGCTCCGGTGCACAGTTGGGCTCGGTCGGGTTTAACTCTACAGTCGCTTCTGTAGTGTCCCAGCTGATTACACCGGAAACACCTCACCTCACTCAAGGTTACTGCCGGGTTTGGGGTTCGGTTGTTCCACACCGGATATCCACCTCGGGGCTGGTATTTCCTGGAGAACCTTCAGGGTTCTCGGTTGTTCATTGTGTGTGGGTTGGGAACTTCGGGCCTGAGAGATCGGGGTTGTTGTGATACTCTCTCGGTCGTTCTGTTGTAAGTGGTTCCCTCTCTTGCTGGCAGATTGGATAGGTGTCGGACTACGGCTTCTGCCAGCTCGTCATAGGTGGTAGATTGACGTTCCTCATCCGAGCTGACAACCATTTTGGCAGTGCTGCCAGTGTAGTTTCCATCAGCATGGTATCTGTCAAGCTGTGTGGAGAGGAAGCAAACCACTGGAGGAAGTTTTGTCGATGTTTGGCAAGCCAAGCATTGGGGCTGGCCGTACTGAAGGGGGTCTCGAATGTCTTTTTCCTGTAGGTTTCGGTAGTCACCCGGTATTCTCATAGTAGTTCCGTATTGACACCGTCATAGTCATTCTGATCGTGGGCTGGCATTGCTGCCACCACGGTCAGTCCTGCGCCTGCCAGAGAGCCCCTTAAGATGATCCATTGATTGTTTGGCCAAACCCCAGCTCTTGCTGTTGCCTCAAAAGTGTCCAAGAAGGCACTCATGTCATCGTGCCCCTCCTGGAATTTTTGGACGCTCAACCTGGGAGGTGGTGGTGGTGGGGGTGCTCTGTCTGCAGCAGCCCTTGTTCGTTGGACTTCGGCTAGCAAGTTCATCATTTGAGCCTGTTGTTCGTGCTGCCTGTCTTGGCGGTCTCAGTCTATCGCCCTTTGATTGTCCTCCCTTCTGTCTCGGATCTCCTCTATTTCTGTCCAGCATTCCATGAACCGGTCGAATCTGCTCGTCCGTGGGGTATCATCGTCCTCTGCCATGTAGCTGCCTTGGCTGTGTGATGCTCGGGGAGTTTGTTCTCCTGACCTAAATGAATAGGTCATATACACACCAAAAACACAATTTAAAATCAATAATGCTCATACCTCTTCACTGACTAGTGGAAGGGTTTTTTCAAGCTTCAAGGCCGCGCCTAAGCTGTAACTTCCAGCTAACTGCTCTAATCCTCCACTAGCTAAGGCTGGTCCGGGGTCTCCTCCGTTGAGATCCCACCGCTGCCACCACTGTCAGGGAAATTTACCCAACACCTCGCTAGGTCTTACTACCTCTGTCTAAATATACTAATAATGAGCCAATCTGCTCGGGTAAACTCTCCGTGACGCCTAAGTACTGATGTCTGGCTATTGGTTCGCCAGTCACTCTACTTAGACCAGTCGTCTTTCCAGTAGTACCTCTTATGTTGAGGGGTTGGTCCAGACCCTGTAGTTCTCCAATAAATATACTACAGAAGATATCCATGATCATACATACGATACTTATTGTACCAGTCTCTCTCTACTTCTCTCTCTGTCACTGATCAGTTCTCATGGGTTCTGCTCAGGGGCGCAGCCCAGTTCCTTTTATCCTAGCTAGCATGTTTATAAATACATTACCCTAATATGGATACAAATATATATAACTAATAGAACTATCTAACAATGTCCATTGTTCTTCGGTGTCGGGGCTGCTGACTAATTTACTGTGTTAACGCCTCTGTAGTTTGCTGACTTCATTTCTGTGGTTTCCTCTCTTGTGAGTGGGGTTTCCTCTCTTGTGAGTGGTGCAGTCGTGCCCTGGGTCATGTCGGGGCCGGATGTCGACCCTTTCCCCAACAATCAACCAATATTAAACTCCAAACACACTTCAAATCGTTTTTTCAGCCAACATTAGACTCCTGTCAGGAAAAGAATCATTAACATGGCAAGAGCAAGAGCAACCACAACCACAACCACAACCACAACCACAACCACAACCACAACCACACAAAACCACAAAGACGAAGCCACAGACACAGCTCTGAATGCAGACCGACAGTTATTGTAATGATAGTATACAGAATAGAAGATTCTAAAGGGATCTGATTGGTTATTTGCTAGTTAGACTGTAATAGATGAAAGGAATGGGCCTACACCTAAGAGAGAGAGAGAGGAAAAGAACTGAGTAGAAAGAGAGAAACTCAAGTGGAGTGAGGGACTTGTGAGAATAGATCATAGGAATGACTATCTATTATGCTGTAGTATACATAATATATATTATTTATATCTGGGAAACTACAGGGTTTGGACCAGTCTCTCAAACTAAGAGACACTGGAAGAATAACTGATCTAGATAGATTGTCTGGTGGCCCAATAGTCAGACATCAGTGTCTAGGCGTGACGAGGACTTATACCCTGGGTAGAGCAGGGATCATCTACTCTTATTATTAGTATGGGCCGAGGAAGTAAGACCTACAGAGGTAGAGGGTAATTTCCCCGACAGTGGTGGCAGCGGCGGGTTAATTATCTTATCCCTAGGTGAGAAGAGATCCCGGGCCAGTGGAGGAATAGAGTAGCTAGCTGGAAGTTACAGCTTAGGCGCAACCCTGAAGCTTGAAAACACCCTTCCACTAGTCAGCGAAGAGGTGTGGGCATCATTAAATTTTATTTTCTTGTTTTCTTGTGTGTGTGGGTGTGTATGACCTATTCACTCAGGTCAGGAGAATTTTCTTGTTTTCTTGTGTGTGTGGGTGTGTATGACCTATTCACTCAGGTCAGGAGAAGAAACTCCCCGAGCAATGCAGAGCCAAGGGAGACACATGGCCGAGGACGATTGTGGGGGCGTAACCCCCAAGGAAGGAACTTAGAGAACCAAATATTATGTGTGAACTATATTTAGAAGTATTAATAGTATTTTTAGCTAGAACTAGGGACTAGAATTAAATGTCATAACAACTCTACGTGTTAACATCACCTTATTACCACTTGGAAGAGTTACCCGACCTTATTGTAAGTCATGACCTATTCTGATTGGTCGATTCACTTTTCTTTTGTGATCCGGGGCCTTGTCTATAAAAGCCCGGCCCTGGACTTCATTCTTTTATGCAAGTTTTATGCGAGTTTTATTCTGTCATCATTCTGTATCAGTCCTATTAAAACTTTAGCGGCCTAACTGTCAATATCGGGAGGGATTGCAGGGTTGGGAAGATTTCAGAGACGGAGACTTACATCTGGTGGCAGCAAATACCAAGAGGGCACAAACAAACCCCCACAACGATGATACCCCACAGACGAGCAGGTTCGACCGGTTCATGGACCGCTGGTCAGAAATTGAGGAAGTCTGAGGAGACAGGAGGAGGGAGGACGAACGAAGGGTGATGGACCGAGACCGCCACAACAGACAGCACGACCAGCAGGATTGGATGATGGAACTGCTGGCGAGGCCCAGAGAGAGAGACGGGCAGCAGATAGAGCACCCCCACCACCCGCACTTCCCAGGTTAACCATTCAAAAGTTCCAGGAAGGTCACGATGACATGAGTGCCTTCCTGGAAACTTTCAAGGCAACGGCAAGGGCAGGGGCTTGGCCAAACCCTCAATGGGCCATCATATTGAGAGGTTCTCTACCAGGAACAGGACTGACCGTGGTGGCAGCAATGCCAGCCCACAACCAAAATGACTACGAGTCTGTCAAAGTCGAACTGTTACGCGAATACCGAGTGACAACTGAGACCTACAGATGAAAGATGTTCGAAACCCCCTTCAACACAGCCAGTCCCGAGGCTTGGCTCGCAAATAATCATTAACACTTCCACCAATGGCTAGCCTCCTTTCCCCATAACCCAGCCAATGCAATGTTGATGGAGACTACCATGGCAAGGCTGCCAAAATGGCTCGAGGCTAGAATGAGGCTAGAATGAGAAACACCAACCCGACCAATTATGACGAGCTCGTGGAACCGGTGGTTCGACACCTCTCCAACCTGCCAAGAAAGGAAGGAGACGACCACAGGTCGATGGGAAGAACATCACAACCATCTCGATCTTTCCAGCCAGAACAACCTAAACCACACGCCACAGATGACAGAGAACCCCGAAGGTTTTCAGGGAGATACCAACCCCGAGGTGGGTATCTGGTGGGCAAGGAACAAAACTCCATCCCGACACCCCTGAGTGAGGTGACGTGTTTTAGATGCAATCTGCTGGGGCACTACAGAAAGGACTGTAGCATTAAGCCAGAACGAGCCCAGCATTGCGCAGGAACACTGGGACCCTCCTCATCGAACAAATTGCTAAGACAAGCCAAGATAAATGGCAAGGAGGCCGTCGTATGGCTCGACACTGGCTGCATCAAGTCGCTAGTCCACCCAAGATGCATCAACCGAAATCAGAGGCTGGGATGGCGAATACCATACTCGACGGCCAGTGCAAAGGTCACATGGTTTCCGATCGCGAGGATTGTACTGGAGATAGGAGGGAGAAGGACTACTCTTGTGGTGGGTGTTTCCACACACCTCCAGATAGACATGCTGGTGGGACAAGATGTACCTGAACTAGCGGAACTCGTATGAGGCAAGATGGTCTCAGGGAATACGGAAAACCCTGGAGACATGAGCCGTGAAGGAGCATTCATATCGACGAGAGCCTAGACCGTGAAAATGACTCAGAAAGCAGAAAAGGATAGAGAGCAACAAACACGGGACAAAGTCCAACTCTCTAGTCCAGAAGAACCCTCGAAGGGAGAAGATAACTCCCCTTCTCCTGTGAACTTGGCACTTCCACCAGAGCCCCAGGGAAGAGAGGAGTTGACTTTCCGGTACGAGGACGATCTATTTCAACAACCACGATCGAAAGAACCGAAAGAAAAGAAAAGTACCACCTCATGGTGGACAGAGAAAGTAAGTCCTGAGGAACTAAAAGACATGCAACAGACAGACCCTACACTACAAAAGGCCCGAGAGGATGCCGATTCGAACAAGGAGAAATACCAATGGGAGGATGGACTATTGATCAGGAAACCAATCGAGCAACGGGGACAACCCCTCATAATGGTCCGCAAACCAATTGAGCAGAAATACTACAACTCGCTCATAGTTCCCCAATCGCAGGACACTTTGGGCAAGACCGGATGATGAGCACTATTCGGAGGTCTATGGATTGGCCAGGTCTACACAAGGATATCAGTGAGCTCTGTAAGACCTGTCCTAAATGTCAGTATGCTAAACCAGCAGCCCCCAATATGCCCCCTTGCATTCTTTTCCCATGATAGGGCAACGTTTAGCCATGGATATTTTCGGCCCAACAAAAAAGGGAAACAAATATGTTTTGGTGGTGATTGATTATGCCACAAAATGGCCCGAAGCATACCTGATACCAAACACAACATCAGAAACCATCATTAGTTGCCTTCTAGACCTCACAGCTAGGATAGGTACACCCGAAGAGATTCTTTCTGATAACGGTTAGAATTTTATATCCCGAACCATGAGCCAATTCTGTAGCGTCACAGGTATTAAGGAAATCAGGACCTCCCCGTACACCTCCCTCAGACGGATGGTGTGGTGGAGACTTTAAAGCAGTTGTTGAGGCAGCTGATTTAAAAAAAGGTAGATGAAAGGGAGTGGGATGATTATCTTCCCTTTATCTTGTGGTCATACCGAGCCAGGAGTACTGGGTTTCCCCCCCCCACGAGCTTGTTTATGGGAAACCTATGAACACACCAATTGACTAGTGTCAGAAACTCTCTCCCTGTGACCTCTTATAAGCCACTAGCAGTTTCTGATGACGCCAAACCCTTGTCTAAGAACCTAGATGCACCACACCTCTTGCCCTCAAGACCTTGGTAAGACCAATACCACTAACCTCACTCCCTCACTAGAGCTTGTTAGGAATGAAAGAACAATAAAACAATGGCTCAAATGCATATTAAAACATATATCAATAAGCACAATATCACTAGTAATCTATCTCGTTCGATGATAGACTTACTCAGTCTTAATTGTCTTTCTTAATCGTTCGCTTTCTTTCTTTCTTTGTTCTCTTCTTCTCTTTTATAGATTCTATCACAGTTCCCGTAGTGGTTTTGTGGGTAGTCTGTCTTCTCTGATCTCTGTGGTTTTACACCTTCTGATGTAGGTGAGTAATCAGGTGAGTTATTCCCACAGGTTGTTCCTCCTTTCCCAGAGGTGTCAGAGGCAGTCACAACATGTGGTTTTACATGTGAGTTATTCCCACAGGTTGTTTCTCCTTTTCCAGAGGTGTCAGAGGCAGTTGTCAGGATGCTCCCTGACATTCTCCCATCGTTCAAGTGAGAGCTATGCTCTCGTGATAGGCCATCAGCATTGGCATTGCGTGTGCCAGGCTTGTGTACAATCTTGTAGTTGTACAGTTGCATCAGCAGAGCCCATCGTGCTAGTCTTCCATGGCTATCTTTCAGTGTTGACAGGTCTGTCAATGGATTGTGGTCAGTCTGGATCGTAAATTCGGTACCCTCCAGATAAACGCGAAAGTGTCTGGTTCCTTCGATAACCGCCAGGGCTTCTTTCTCGATGGTCCAATATTTCCTCTCCCGTGGAAGAAGTTTCCTGGATGCATAGGCGATTGGGTGTTCATCTCCCAACTCACCAATCTGGGGAAGAACAAAACCTATGCCACTATCAGAGGCATCAGTTTGTAAGATAAATGATCTTGCCAATTAGGTGTGGATAGAACTGGGTAATTGGTGAGAACTGTTTTCAATTTCTGGAAAGCCTGTTGGATATGCTCATTCCACTCAATTAAGTTGGGTTTATCCTTTTTAGTAAGGTCTGAAAGGGGGGTGGCTATAGTCGAGAAATTGGGTATGAATTTTCTATAGTACCCACACAATCCCCAAAAAGCTCTCACATCCTTTTTAGTTGTTGGTTGCCTAAAGCTTTGTACGGCTTGCACCTTAGCTAGCAAAGGCTACTGTTCCTTGCCCCACAATATGCCCTAAGTAAACACATGTGTTACACGCAAACTTGAACTTTCGTTTTTTGATTGTTAATCCTGCTTTTCGAAGTCTCTCGAAGATGTCCTTGAGATGTGTGAGATGTTCATCCCAAGTATGGCTGTGGATAATAATGTCATCGAGGTATGCCGCGGCGAAGGACTGAGTTCCTTCCAGCACCTGATCCATTAGTCTCTGGAACGTAGAGGGTACAGCCATGAGTCCGAAGGGCCTGGTACGGAACTGAAACTTTCCCCATGGCGTCACAAATGCTGTCTTTTCTTGACTAGATTTAGCCACTGGTACCTGCCAGTACCCTTTCGTCAGATCTAAAGCTGTTATGAACTTAGCCTTCCCCACATCATCAATTAGATCATCTATATGTGGTATAGGATACGGATCTACCTTGGTTACTAGTTAAGCTTCCTGTAGTCAATGCAGAGATGCTTGTCTCCGTCCTTCTTCAGTACTAGAATAGCTGGGGCTGCCCAAGGACTTTAAGATGGAACGATAAAACCCATCTCCAACAACTCCTTGATTTCTATGCATAAATATTTGTGAGATGCATGTGGTAGTCTGTAGGGGGGTAGTCGAATCGGACTTGCATCACCCGTGTCAATTACGTCGTCCACCAATGTCGTAAGTCCTGGCTCATCACGAATAATGTCAGCAAACTCCTGCTTCAGTTGTTCTTCTCTCTGTAAGGAGGTAAGAGCAATGTTATTTTTCTGTGATTGAATACCTTCTGTAGTATCCTCTTCAATGATGTCGTCAACAGATAGAAATACTGCTGGTGCTGGTGAATGCCACGTCTTCAACCCGTTCACATGGAAGGTACATAGTCGTTTCTGTCTTTGGCCCATGTCAACTTCATATGTCACATCGGTCACCTTGCGTGTGATTTGCATCGGACCCCTCCATTCGTTTTCCAGCTTGTTTTGCTTCCTGGGTTGGAAAACCAAGACAAAATCACCAATATCATATGACCTACTCACAGCCTTTTTGTCATAATAATATTTGTGTTTTTCTTTCGCATCGGTTTCATTTGCAGCAGCCAACTCCCGCACTGTCTCCATCTTCTCTCGAAGGAGTTGAAGGTACTCGATTATGGGTTGACCTTCTTCTTCTGTCTCATTGGTCCACAGCTCTACCAACTCATCCAGTGGTGTCCTCATCTTTCTGCCAAATAAAAGCTCAAACGGCGAGTAACCCGTTGATTGTGGGTTGTCCCACGGTAAGCCCACAATACATAGGATAGACACTGATCCCATTCTAACCCATGTTTTTTAGTTAACTTACAAGCAGACGCTTCAGGGTGGAGTTCCATCTTTCCACCATCCCATCAGTTTGTGGATGATAAGGGGATGTCTTGATCTGCTTTATTCCAGACCTCTCACAAAACCCTTTCATGGTTTTAGAAATAAAATTTGACCCATTATCGGTGAGTATTTCTCTTGGCACCCCCAATCTAGCAGTGAGCTCCACTAGAGAGTCAATTACTGATTCTGTGGTCACGTTTCGTAGAGAAAACGCCTCTGGCCATTTTGTTGCATAATCAGTACATATTTGTTACCTGCTTTCGTTCTTTTTAGAGGCCCAAAGATATCCATCGCTATGCGGTCGAATGGATTCTTGATGATTGGCAACGGATGAAGCGAAGCTCTCTTCAAGGTTGCTGGGGCAGTTCGCTGGCACTCTGGACAGGATTTACATGCTTCTCTTACGTCTACGGTCATACCTGGCCAGCTAACCCTCTGTCGGAGAGTATCCAGAGTTCTTGTCTCTCCAAAATGTCCCGCAGTTGGGGAAAAATGTGCAAGCTTCAGCACCTCTGTCCTACAGGATTGAGGAACAACTAACAAATTAGTATCCCCTTTTTCGTATGGTCTTCACCTTAGTAGCCCCTTCTCCCAAAACACATCACCATCCTTAGCCTCCTCAGCCTCCTGTCTCCATTTCTCCAGTGTAGGGTCTATTGCTTGGAGAGAGCATAGCTGGCTAGAGGTGACTTGTTCCGGCCATAGAGGATCTCCTGTAGCCTTTTCTGGGAAACAACGTTGGGTTGGGACAACAATTAATTCATCATCAAATTTGTACATGTTACTCAAACTTGACTCTTCCTCTTCCAAAGGTTCTAGAGTCTGAATGATTGCTTCATCCTGCTTCTGTTGCGACTCTGCGGCTTGGTTCTCTTCCTGCTGTCGGTTGTGTCCAGCTCTTGTGGTCACCATGGCCACATCAGGAGGTCTCACTTATTCCGTTGGTTGAGTCTCCTTCTTGACATCATCCTGAAGCATCTCTCTGAGTAGCTTCCTGAAGTGTGGTACATCTTTCCCCAAAAGCATGTCCACATTGATGTGAGGTGATACACCCACTGCAAGCTCGTGTGTCTTTCCGTCTATCTGTAACTCGATTCTCGTGGCAGGGAACCAAGTCTTTCGAGAACAAACAGTGGTGTCCATCCTAGTCGGTCTTTGCTGTCGATGCACCTCGGATGTACTATGGATTTCGAGCAGCCTGTGTCCAGCAACGCCACTACAGACTTGCCGTTGACCATGGCCATTCTTGCAAGTCGGTAAATTCGTCCGGATATATGTGCTGTGTCCAAAATTGACATTTTCCATTTTTACTCGACAATCTTTTCGAAAATGTCCTTTTTTCCCGCATCTGGAACATTCGATCTGTTTCAAGTCCCTACCGGGTGGAGAGTAGACACCTTTATTTCCCTCTGCCTCTGGATGCTTCTGCTCCAGTGGTTTTGGGTGATTCTGAGTGTCCCTAGGTTTCAGTCGAAAACTCTCTCTCTGGTCGGATTTCTTTGGTATTCCTCTTCCTTGTCGCTGACTGGACAAATAGCGTACAACAGCCTCACCCAGTTCCTCATAAATGTCGGGGTGCAACCGTCGCATCTGCCTGCCATGGAAGACGCTTTAGTGCTAGCTCATAGAGCATAGTATCTCGTTCTGTCTTGTTGGAGGAGTCCAACCACTGGTGAAAGGACTGTTTGTACGACCTGAACCATCCATCAGGGTTAGTTCCGTCGAATGTCTGGTCAAATACCTTGGCTCGGTATGTTTCAGAGGTCACCTTGTAGATATTCAAGAGGGCTTCTTTGACCTGCTCGTAATCGGTCTGACTCGGTGCTGGCAGAACTGCCACTGCCGTCAACCCTTGACCAAACAATGAACCCCTTAAGTAGTTCGCCCAATGTCGGGCTGGCCAACCATTTGCGCTGGCTGTCACCTCGAACATTTTCAGGTATGCGCCCATATCGTCGGAGCCTTCACTAAACTTCTGCAAGTTTATCTTGGGAGGTGCTACTTCTGCTGAGGGTGGAGGAAATCGTGATGATAGGAGCTGAGCCCAACGTTCTTCTTGACGTTCTTGCCGTGCCTGCTCGCGCTCCCTTCGTTCTTCCTCTCGCTGTCTTTCTTCCTCCCTCTGTGCCTGTCTTTCTTCCTCTCGCTGAAGTCTTTCTTCCTCCCTCTGTGCCTGTCTTTCTTCCTCACGCTGAAGTCTTTCTTCCTCCCTCTGTGCCTGTCTTTCTTCAGCTTGAACGAATTGCGTCATCAGCAGCGTTCCAGATATAATAGGTTCTTCAGCAATCGTTGCTTCTTCTGCCATACCATCCCTAGGAATTTGCAAAATACTCCCACTCCGTAACTGACAGTCTTCTCCTGGCCGCGCTCGTTCGTGAGACACGCTCGTGGGTTTCATATATACAGAACACAATTAACCAATAATAAGATATTGTCGCTCAAATAAACGACAAAAGAAAAGGATACAACAGAAATATGCACCATCCCTAGGGACTAACACTGTATGATATCCTAGGATAGGGTTTTTTTCACAGGCTCCTAGACACGAATACCCGAGCCGTTTCCCTGCTAACGTAGCAATAGAGAAAAGAAAATAGCGCAACGCGATGCTCCGACCAACTAGTAACTCCTGTCCAAGTTGTCTTCCACTAGGATCCAACAATGTTTCGCTGATCCCACCAGGATCCAACACAGTTTCGCTGATCCCACCGCTGCCACCAAATGTCAGAAACTCTCTCCTTGTGACCTCTTATAAGCCACTAGCAGTTTCTGATGACGCCAAACCCTTGTCTAAGAACCTAGATGCACCACACCTCTTGCCCTCAAGACCTTGGTAAGACCAATACCACTAACCTCACTCCCTCACTAGAGCTTGTTAGGAATGAAAGAACAATAAAACAATGGCTCAAATGCACATTAAAACATATATCAATAAGCACAATATCACTAGTAATCTATCTCGTTCGATGATAGACTTACTCAGTCTTAATTGTCTTTCTTAATCGTTCGCTTTCTTTCTTTCTTTGTTCTCTTCTTCTCTTTGCTGTTCTTCTCTTTTATAGATTCTATCACAGTTCCCGTAGTGGTTTTGTGGGTAGTCTGGCATCTCTGATCTCTGTGGTTTTACACCTTCTGATGTAGGTCAGTAATCAGGAGAGTTATTACCACAGGTTGTTCCTCCTTTCCCAGAGGTGTCAGAGGCAGTCACAACGTGTGGTCTTACATGTGAGTAATTCCCACAGGTTGTTCCTCCTTTTCCAGAGGTGTCAGAGGCAGTTGTCAGGATGTTTTCTGACAACCAGTTAGCTAGGGTCTGGAAGGGAGAAAACCCAGAGGCAGAAGTCGAGATAGTAACATATCTCAGAAATTTGAGAGCAAAGTTAGAAGTGGTAAGAGAGATGGCTTTTGCAACAGAAACGAAAGCTAAGATTGGGCATAAGAAACAGTATGATAAAAAGGCCCATGAGAGCAAATTTGAGGTGTGAGACAGAGTGTTGGTATTCCGCCCATGGAAGCTCAACAAATTGATAAATGAATGGCAGGGGCCAATGACAATTGTGAAAAAACTTACCGAGGTAACTTTTCAAGTAACTGCAGGTCAGGGTTCATGGGGACTCAGTGTCTACCACATGAATGGGATGAAGGCATGGCATTCCCCCATTTCAACCACGTTGGTGGGCATGGATTGCACCTCAGCCGTGGACTCTGGACCTGAATGATCACCGACAACGAATCACCTCGACGAATCGCAAGAGAAAGAGCTGGAACAACTCACGGAGGAGTTTGCAGGATTGTTCAGCGACAAACTAGGATGGACGGATGTGGTAGAACATGTCATTATGCATCCCCCATCCGGCTGCCCACCTACAGACTTGGCCCATACATTGCATGAGTTCCTACGAAAGGAGATAAGCGACTTATCACAACAGGGTCTGATTGTACCATTAAAAAGCCCCTGGGCTGCTCCTGTGGTAATAGTGCCGAAATCAGATGGCACTAAACGATTGTGCATAGATTATCGAAAATTGAATCTCGTGACACAACAGGATCCATACCCTGTCCCTAGGATAGGGGAACTGATCGACAATGTTGGAGGATCGAGGTGGATATCCACCATGACCTAACAAAGGGGTACTGGCAAGTACCCATGGAGAGGGCGAGTCAGCCAAAGACAGCATTCGTCACACCATGGGGAAAGTATCAATTTACCGCCATGCCCTTTGGTCTAGCCTCCGCATCCTCAACATTCCAATGATTGATGGATGACGTACTATCAGATACCACATCCTACATGGCCCCCTATCTGGACGATGTGATCATATACAGTTCAACTTGGAATGAGCATTTACAACATTTAAAAGCTGTGTTCCGAGACTGGACCAAGCAGGGTTAAAGATTAATGTGAAGAATGCCAATTCGCCAGAAATGAATGAATCTATCTTGGACATCAGGTGGGGTTTGGTAAGGTTCTGCCAGTACAGGCCAAGGTGAATGCATTCAAGAAGTTCGCACAACCCAAGACGAAAAAATACATACGAGCGTTTTTAGGGATATGCGGATACTACCACAAATTTATCCCCGATTTCTCAACGATCACCACTCCCCTTTCAAACGTGACCAGAAAGGAGGAGCTGAACCACATCGAGTGGTCGAAGGAGAAACAGACAGCATTCGACACTCTGAAGCACCGATTGACACACTACCCGATCCTAAGAACACCACAATGGGAGCGGAAGTTTTATCTGCAGACCGACGCCTCCAGTTCCGGGATTGGGTATGTGTTGTCCCAGCTAAATGACGATGGGGAAGACCACCCACTCACTTATGGTTTCAGGAAGTTACTAGCTCGGGAGACCAGATATTTGGCGATCGAAAGGGAAGCCCTAGCAATTATTGAGGGCATCAATTTATTTGAAAGGCACCAAATTTGAGATACAGACCGATCACAATCCATTAACCTACCTGGACAGGATGAAGGATAGCCACGGGAGGATTGCCCGATGGCGGATGCAGATGCAACAATTCGACTACGAAATCACTTACCGTTCTGGCGCGAAAAATGGCAATGCAGATGGCCTGAGCGAGAGTTCGACTCACGGTTAGAAGAGGGGGAGATGTCAGGAAAAGAATCGTCATCTCTATTCCCTAACATGGCCAGTAAGCAAGAGCAAACACAATCACAACCACAACCACACACAACCACAAAGAGGAAGCCACAGACACAGCTCTGAAGGAGAAAGACAATGAACTATTGTTAATTGTAATGATAGTATACAGAATAGAAGATTCTAAAGGGATCTGATTGGTTGTTTGTGTCATGTGCTAGTTAGACTGTAATAGTTAGCATAAAAGGACTGGGCCAATGCCCTAAGAGAGAGAGAAAAAGAACCGAGTATAGAAAGAGAGAAACTCAAGTGGAGTGAAGGACTTGTGAGAATAGATCATTGGAATGAATATCTATATATGCTGTACACATAGTATATAATATATATTAACTTTATATCTGAGAAGCTACAGGGTTTGGACCAGTCTCTCAAACTAAGAGACACTGGAAGAACAACTGGTCTAGATAGATTGTCTGTGGCCCAATAGTCAGACTCAGTATCTAGGCATCACGAGGACTTACCCTTGGGTAGAGCATCTACTCTTATTACTAGTATAGGCCGAGGCAGTAAGACCTACAGAGGTAGAGGGTAATTTCCCCGACATGGCCCACAACCACACGCTGCACAGAAGAGAAAACATTTCTCCTACACAACCTAAAATACATCGGTAGATCTCATACAGCCAAACCCCAATCCTCACAACCACATGGGTACAAGGCAACCAGGCGCGTCTAACAAGCCACACCCTCCCTACTCGTGGAAGGCTAATGTTGGCTTCCATAAACATGCGAATTTTACAGTGGAACATCCTTTATCCAGTGGAATGTTCCTTATCCAGTGGAGAATGCCTTATCTTTCACAGAAGGTGGATTCTCTTCAACCATGAAAAAGAATGAGATCAGGAACCGAACAGCTAGATGATATTTCATCAGAGCAACTACTTATAATAGCAACCATACCCTCCACTCCAATGAATATGGAGGGAAGGGAGCCAGGACTACAGACTGTGGCTGAATTTTTTTGTCGTTCATTTGATAATATCATCTGATAGTCTGGCTAGAGTGACTAAGTCAGTTGGCAGGAGTGTGCTACTGTGGTGTTATGTGAGAGGACAAGGTTGGAGTGAAGTTTGGGAGAGATGAATGGATGCCAAGGGAATGAGAGTGGTGTTGGTGGCTGCACTGGAAGTTGAGGATGAAACTGGAGTGAGAGCAAATGACTGAGGAGGAAAGACATGTGCTGTGTGTGGCAGGGGTTAGAAATCGGCTAGTGCCTCATGGACTTTTACTAAACCAATTTCGTTTAGAAGTACTTCTAGAGAAAGAAGATGGCTGTATCGGGGTAAGATGCGATGATATCTGATGGCGCCGATTGGCCTAAACAGAAATAACTGTATCTGCATGCGAGAGGGATGTTTATTTAACATTCACAGCTTGTGGTCACATTGAACTCATGGCCTTTATTATTCACCTAGCTGCTTTGTCATCCTCACCCCAATAACATAGAGCCCTTCAGAAAGGACAGTTTGCTTGATGTAAACTCAAGCACTTCATGTTTAGCTAGCAGTACAGAGTATTTCATTTTGATTGTGGACTTCACTTGCAGATGAGGTTCTACACCAAATTGTCAGGTGTCTATATAGTATGTAGCTACTTGCAGAGTTTTAGCTAACTAGAGCAGCTTTGTACAAGCTTAATTTTTGATGCATTCCAATTTTTATCATCATGATGTGCCTGCAAGCGAGATATTTGTTAGCTTTATCATAAATTTCATAAAGATAAGTGTGACCTCATTATTTTAGAGTCAGATCACTTGGAAGGTCTGTATCTAGCTATATATCAATGTTCCAAATGAATCATCTTTATTACTGTAGTTTTACAACTTGTGAAGGAAGCCATCAAAATTCTGTATACACACAAAATAAATTAGAATGGAATAATGTACATACCAGTGGTCATTTTCTTATTGTCTTCAGTCGTTAAATTCCAACACGGTTCCCTACCCTGCATCAATCAATAACACGAGCATGATACACACTAATTACTGAAACAGATATTCCAAACTGAACATCACCATTTGGCTTGAATAGGTAAGTATTGAGGGATGTACACAAACAGCAGAATTGGCTGATGAGAAATCCACACTTCCTTCAGAGAATTAGCCATGGCCACTGTCATGAATTCTGCACATCTCTCTGTAGTGACTCTTGCATCTCCTGGTCTGCTAGGCACATCCTCATTGGTAGGTAACATCTCTCTAAAGATATTCCTCAGGAATGGACTATCCACTGGGCCCAAGACACACACAGACAGGATTGAAATATTTTTGTCGGACACTTTCATCGTCAATGTGTCAAAATAACCCTGAGATGTATCGTTCCAGCACAATATAATTACATAGTTATTTTTCTCACTACATTTATAATTCCAATATTATTTTGTGTAGCTACCAAAAAAAAATCAAAGGATCACACATATCAGGTTGTCCCCAGCAAATTTATTGCATGCTTGCTATATGTGGCTGCTCCTGGGGCTCCTAGAAAACACAAGGACAATAAGAATAATGTTAATTTCAACTGTATTGTCAAGATAGCCATTACAAGATTGCTTCCTATGTACAGAATGCAATGCTATTCCTGTCAATGTACAGCAATGTTTGTACCGGACATAGTTACTGATGCTAGCAAACGTTTTTATAGTAGACTTTACACAATTCATATGACATGATTTAATTTCCCTGAAGTTATCAAAATTCTTTCATCCTGACTTGGTAGAGAAGATCATTCAATGGTTTAGATGTCAGCTGTTGTTGCTTGATAGCATCTGAAACTAAGCAAATTTTACGTGGGTACATGAGTAAAGGATGCCCGGTGCAATAGGGTCACCATACAGATGACTTGGAGCAAGCCTGATTCACACTGAAGGCTATGCTTTTCCAACCAGTTCTCCCTCCAGGCATTTCTCCATGCTTTAAATCAGCCTTGCCAGGAATAAATGGAGAGACAGAAAGGCAGCACTTTTCTGAAGAAATCTATTTATATCTTGCCAGAAATTTGGTGAGTTAATGGCTCTTTGAGCACCCATGGAAGTATTCCTTTCAATTTGAACTCCATGGCAATGGTTTGAATATCCAATTCGGCTTTCAATATTCAGATGGAAGAACTTAAAAGGCAGAGGTGCATGCAACTCACCAATGTTGCCGGCCACACTGCTGACCACCACCACACTGCTCTCCCCATGTTCCACCATGCTGGAAAGTACTGCCTTACTAAGGGAAATGGTGGAGAGGAGGTTCAGCTCTAGCAGAGCCTAGTCCACCTCCAGTTCTGTGAAGATGGCTTCACTACCCTGTAATCGTCCAGCATTGTTCACCAATATGTCAATCTATGGCAAGAAGGCATTTGGCAAATATTACCATAAGTACTCTAATGAAAAAGGGATGGAAAATACAGCTTGTATGTACATACTGTCCAAAAATCAGACTGTACCACAATCTGAGCCTGTGAGGAGGGAGAATTTTAAGGTGTCCTATATTGTGAAAAGTCAACAATCTTGCATAAATTGTGTAACATCAGCAAATATGTCTGGTACAAAGACATTAACAGAAATAGTAATCCATGCACTGCCCATGCACATCTGTACATAAAATGTGCTAGTGACCAGTCTCTACAATGCAGTTGTACTCCAGTCATCATAACATTTTCATATTCATTGTCCTTGTGTTTTCTAGAAATCCCAGGAGGACATACAGTGTGAGCGAGCATGCATGCAATCCAGGTACCATTGGATAGTGTACTACTAGAGACACCATGATTTCTAGGACTCTGTGAAGAAGAAAAATATTTTTGTACTGAAATAATGTTCTTATAGCTGCATTAGAATTGAAAAACAGTTATTTATTGTGTTGGAATAATATATCTCAGGGTTATTTTGACACATTGAGGATGGAGGTGTCTAACAAGAACATTTCAAACCTGTCAGTGTGTCCTGGGCCAGTGAATAATTCAATCCTCATAAATCTCTTTAGAGATCTGTTGTCCACCAATGAGCATGTGCCTAGCAGACCAGGAGATCCGAGAATCTCTGCAGAGAGATGTGCTAAACTCATGGTGGTTGCCATGGCTATTTCTCTTTAAGGAAAGTCTGTATTTCTCTTCAGCAGCCGTTTGTGTACATCTCTCTATAGTCTATACTTACCTATTCAAGAAAAATGGTGGATGTTCAGTTTGGAATATCTGTGTTTCAGTGATTTGGTTATTTCAGTGTGTATTATGCTTGTGCTATTGATTGATGCAGGGTAGGGAACCATGTTGAAATTAAACAACTGAAGGCAATAAGAAAAGGACAATTGGTATGTCATTATTCCGTTATATTGATTTCTTTTTCAAAACCTTTTGGTCACTTGAATAACACAAATCAAAGGGAGTTGCAGGATGCCGTGAAATATATTCCCTCTCACAAAACCTTTTAAAAATTACGTCTTAATTTATTGTCGTCAATGTACTGCCTCTCAATGCACTCAGTTGACATAGCATAGATTTCTTGATAATCAACTTCAATTTGCTCATTCGACATTTCGGTTAGGTGCTATAGCCATCATCAGGAATAACCTCTTGGGAAGGCTAGAGCATCTAACTGAAATGTCAAGTGAGTAAGATTATCGAGAAAATTATTGTGCATCTATTCACCCTGACCAATTTCAATCCAAAATTGTTTCGAATCATTCTCAAAGAAGTTAAAAAATATATATTTTCTGGAAAAGAACCACCTCTACTCCTTGCCTTCTTTGAAGCAGGGGTACTTCAAAGAAGCAGAAGTTGTCTTCTCCCTCCCAATAAAAGCGAACCTGTATGAAACAATGTAACACTGTAAATGAAACTAGAAGATCTAGTTTTAGCTTTGTACTACATAGATAGAGGATATGTGTGGTGTTATAGCAAGTGTATCTAGCAAGTGAATCCACTTTCTATAGCTAACATTAAAATCTAGCTACATAGCTCAAAAGCTAGCGATAGCTGAACCCAATGACAAAGTAGCTAGGTCAACTTGATCTGAATTTATCTTTAGATACTAAATACCAGCTAGTTTGATATAATAATATATACATATATATGGAATATGGCTCTATAATTGGGTGAGCATTGTAGGTGAAACAAGAAGAAAGGAAAAAAAAGAGCTTTGTGTGATAATAAATGCTTGATGTGAACATTAAACGAGTATCCTGGCTCATGCAAGTACTGTAATTTCACAACGATCATATCTTTAGTAATAAAAACTGTCTAGCTACTTCTTTAATTTGGAGAGATTGGTGTTATAAGAGCCCATGAGGCACTAGCTGATGTAGCTACACCCCTGCCACACAAACATATGCCTGTAAGTTAGCTTCCCTTCTGATAACATGGAAAGTTTGCCTTGCTTGTGGTGAATTAACTCCTTCCATGTATCTGAACAGGAATACTGCAATCCAATTGACCGGCAAATATAATGAGGAGGCAAATTGTATATACAGACCTCCTCCCCTCCTCCCCTCCCACTTCAAGCATTAGAAAAGTAAAGGGATGGTAGCCTGAAGCATGATCAGTCTGTGGTAATACAGTGTCGCATGACTTTACAAATATATAGAAGGGACTATTAGATTAGTTTTACCAAGTCAATGGGTGGAATAGCTATTAAGTTTAATGGCATGTCAAACAGACAGTTGATCACCTCTGATGCTTGTGGTGAAGAATGAAGCAAAGAAAAGGAAAAACTCCACTGCAACCAGCTCAATGTTCTAACTTCATGGACAACAGTGAGGCCAGCCTCCTGTAGGTCAGAGTTGCTAGAAGTGTTTACCTGATCACCTGTGAGTGATAACATGAGGTGTGAAGGAACCATGTCCAACTTTTCTCATATACTCACTTCTTGATGTTAATATTTGAGAATCTTGAGTGTTGGTTGTTGGTTGGGACACGAGGATTGAAAACCATAACAACAGGTATTTTTCCTGATGAAGGCTAGAATATCTAGTCGAAACGTCGAGAGAATATAATTTCAAGTTGATTATTGAGAAGTTTATTGTTGTGTCAACTGAGAGTTTTGCTTTGTTTTTTCAAACAACCCTCCTCCCAGAAAACATCAGCAGCAGTATCAAGCCTAGTTAGCTCCATCCAGCAATGGCTCAGTATTTCACCAGTGATAGGTTGAAAGCTTGGTTCGATACAAACATCGTGCCACACTTGACATTCTTGCTTATGTATCTTTGGGACATCATATGAGTATATAGTTAGGCCCTGATTTTGTTGGGCCTGGATGAAGGGAATCCAGCTTTTGGGAAGAACAAGGCATATTCTCCTGTAAATTTTTGCACCCTGGCTCAGATGGTAAGGTATATACTTCTCTGGAACCCAGCATTAGCCTAGCCTCTAAAGTCATATATACATCACACCAATAATCATTACCTTATGGAGCTTCTATTGGATGGATGGCTAATATGCATTTACCAGTGCTTCACACAGGATTTTTTAATTTGTGAGTATTGTGGGGGTGGCAGTGGTGGAGAAAGGTGATGAGATCTTGAAAAACTTACTTTATACTCTGATATATATATAGATTGTATTGTAATTCAACTGCTTCCAAAAGCATCATGGTTGGGAGGTGGAATTTTTTTCCAATGGGAAACGCTATAAAGCTTTATCTTATGACTACAATAATTATGTAACCAAGGGACCTCTGAGCATACTTGATGTCAGCTTTGCCAATATAACATACTTATAATCACCTTCTCAATAATCAACCTAATAGCTGAAAGAGTACTGACAATCTTGCCACTAGAGGCATGCTCAGGTTACATGATCTCAAGGCTCAGATTGTGTTACAGTCTGTTTTTCAGACAGTATGTACATACAAGATGTATTTTCCATTCCTTTTTCATTGGAGTACTTGTGGTAATATTTGGTATTTGTGAAATACCTTGTTGCCATAGATTGACATATTTGGTGACAATGCTGGACGATCACAGTGTAGTGAAGCCATCTTCACAGAGCTAGAGGTGGACGAGGCTCTGCTAGAGCTGAACCTCCTCTCCACTATCTCCCTCACCAAGGCAGTACTTCCCAGCATGGTAGAACATGGAAGAGGGGGGGGGGGAGGGAAGTGTGGTGGTGGTCAGCAGTGTGGCTGGCAAGATTGGTGGTGGTCAGCAGTGTGGCTGGCAAGATTGGTGAGTTGCGTGCACCTCTGCCTTCTAAGTTCTACCATCTAAATATATTATATTGAAAGCCGAGTTGGATATTCAGAACAATTGTAATGGAGTTCAAATTGAAGGAACACTTCCATGGGTGCTCTAAGCTTCCATAAACCAATTATCTCCATTTTTATTTGTTTGAATTTGTGGCCAGATATAAATAGATTTATTCAAAAGAGCGCTGCACTTCCTGTCTCTCCATTTATTCCTGGCATGGCCAGTTTAAAGCACGGAGAAAGGCCTGGAGACAGAACTGATTGGAAAAGCATAGCCCTCAGTGTGAATCAGGCTTGCTCCAAGTCATCTGTATGGTGACACTATTGCACCAGGCACATGAGTGTTTTGTACCCACGTAAAATTTGCTTAGTTTAAGATGCTATCAAGCAACAATAGCTGACATCTAAACCATTGAATGATCTTCTCTACCAAGTCAGGATGAAAGAATTTTGATAGTAACTTCAGTCAGAACAAAGATATTAAATCCTGTCGTATGAATTGTGTAAAGTCTACTATAAAGACTTTTGCTAGTCAGTAACTATGTCCAGTACAAACATTGCTGGACATTGACAGCAATAGCATTGCATGCTGTACATAGGAAGCAATCTTGTAATGGCTAGTATTGACAACAGAGTTGAAATAAGTAATTAGGTTGTCAGTATACAATCATCATTAAAACATCTTCTTATATAATATTGTCCTTGTGTATTCTAGGAGCCCCAGGAGCAGCCACACATAGTGCCAGCAAGCATGCAATTCAGGTACCACAGGATAGTAGTACTACTTCAATTTGCTGCGGACAACTTGATGTGTGTGACCCTTCGATTTTTTTTGGTAGCTACACAAAATAATATTCTTATAAATGTAGTGAGAAGAATAACTATGTAACTAATAACTATTATATTGTGCTGGAATAATACATCTCAGGGTTATTTTGACACATTGATGATGGAAGTGTCAGACAAGAACATTTCAATCCTGTCTGTGTGTCCTGGACCAGTGGATACTCCATTCCTGAGGAATATCTTTAGAGAGAAGATGTTGTCTACCAATAAGGATGTGCCTAGCAGACCAGAAGATGCAAGAGTCACTGCAGAGAGATGCACAGAACCCATGACAGTAGCCATGGCTAGTACTTTGAAGGAAAGTGTGGATTTCTCTTCAGCCAATTCTGCTGTTTGTGTACATCTCTCAATACTTACCTATTCAAGCCAAATGGTGATGTTCAGTTTGGAATACCTGTGTTTCAGTCATCAGTGTGTATCATGCTTGTATTAATGATGCAGGGCAGGGAACCGTGTTGGAATTAAACGACTGAAGGCAATAAGTGGTATGTAATAATTAGCCATTAATTTATTTGGTGTGTATACAGGATGTTGATGGCTTCCTTCACAAGTTGTAAAAACTACAGTGATAAAGATTATTCATTTGGAACATTGATATATAGCTGGATACAGACCTTACAAGTGATCTGACTCTAAAATAATGAGGTCATTCTTATCTTTATGAAATTTATGATAAAGCTAACAAATATCTCGCATGCAGGCGCATCATGATGATAAAAATTGGAATGCATCAAAAATTAAGCGAGTACAAAGCTGCTCTAGTTACTAGCTAAAACTCGGGAAGTAGTTATATAGCTACGTACTAGACACATGACAATGTTGGTGTAGAGCCTCATCTGCAAGTGAAGTCCACAATCAAAATGAAATACTCAGTACAGCTAGCTAAACATGAAGTACTTGAGTTTACATCAAGCAAACTTTCCTTTCGGAAGTACTCTATGTTATTGGGATGAGGATGACAAAGCAGCTATGTGAATAATAAAGGCATTAATTCAATGTGACCACATGAACTTTCAGCCGTGAATGTTAAATGAATATCCCAAAGTTTTCGTTCCTCCTCAGTCATTTCCTCTCACTCCAGTTTCATCCTCAACTTCCAGTGCAGCCACCAACACCACTCTCATTCCCTTGGCATCCATCCATCCATCCCTCCCAAACTTCACTCCAACCTAGTCCTCTCACATAAACACAGTAGCACACTCCTGCCAACTGACTTAGTCACTCTAACCAGACTGACTATCCACCAACCAGATGTCGTTATCAAATGAAGGACCAAAAAAATTCAGCTACAGTCTGTAGTCCTGGCTCCCTTCCCTCCATATTCATTGGAGTGAAGGATATGGTTGGTATTAATTCTGTATAAGTATATAGTTGCTAGGTCTCTGATCTTGTGTGCATGAGGAAGAAATACCATATAGCTGTTAGGTTCCTGATCTCGTTGTTTTTCGTGGTCAAAGAGAATCCACCTTCTGTGAAAGATAGGCATGCTCCACTGGATAAGGAGATAAAGGACGTTCCACTGTAAAATCGCCGTAGCCCCAGGGAGGGTGTGGCTCGCTAGACATGCCGTGTGGGTGTGAAATATTAGGGTTTGGCTCTAGGTTGCGGAAGGAGACATGTTTTCTCTTCTGTACAGCGTGTGGTGGTGGATCATACTGCTCCTCTCTGTTGGGTTTGTGGTGTGTACGATAGTGTTAGCCAGGTCTGACTGTGACCTTTTGCTGAGCTTGTTCTGTAAATGTGGTAAGAAGCCAGGCAAGGTTCTATTTGGTAAGGTTATATGGGTTACAGGAGCTTCCAGTGGCATACAGGGGAGAGCCTTTGCTATGCTCTGGCCAAGTATGGAGCTGTGCTTATTCTTTCATCCAGGAGGGAGCCAGAACTTGATCGGGTACTTCTGCGATGCAGAGGTAATCACATTAATGCCTACCAATATAGAATATGCCACCATAATTCATTAGCTTTGTATTCAACTAAATTTCAACTAAATTTTCATGTCACACCGATTTTTTACGATTTTTTACAGCGGTATTTTGTCGGTATTTTGTAGGGAGATATAATTTGCTTTTTTGTGGATTAGGCCTTGCAAATTTGTAAAAAAAATATTGGGGGGGATTCTAGGAAAGATGCTTGGTTTTCCAATAAAGGATTGCTAGATAAAATTGTGCATGGATATTTACGTGCAATACAGTTAGCTGATTTTATGCCACTTATGCTTTATATTTCTCCTTCACATTACAGAACTTTCTCCAGAGATATCCAAAGAGAAGCACATGGTGCTCCCCATGGACTTGATTGAAAGGGATAAACACTCGAGCCTTGTAGAGAGAGTATTGAAGAAATTTGATAAAGTTAGCCACAAGTAATAATCATTCATATTTGCAAGGCAACCAAGTTCCTCTGGTACTCTAAGTGGGAGGAGGAAAATTGTAAGGAATTATATTAGCTTGATAGCCTCGTCATCAGTGATTCAATATAATTATGATGAAAGGACCTAGTCTTCTGGGCAACTCTCTTTGACCTCTCACATTGGAAGAAAACTGTCTGGACCTGCCTATATTATGAGATGGCAGTAGAATGTGCTGATTAGTAATAAAGAGGCTGAGTCAATCAAAGAAACATGCATGTATTTGTTTTGTGACAGTTAGCTATCTGATTGGGCTGTCATGTCCCTGTCACTGAACAACATCAGTAGTTTATGGGACTAAGGTCTGGCCTGCAAGACTAAAGGACCTCTGAGCTTATTTGATTGTCACTTTACCAAGGAATCCTTAGCAAACGATTTCTAATAACAAACACTGATTTTGGATAGACAAGGTCTACTCGCCTAGTCTTAAATTTCTATCTTGTTTGTCTGATTTTCAGGAGTGGGTAAGAACCTGGCAATATGTACAACTTGCCATTGCTTTCCCCACCTTGGAGGACATGGAAACATTATTTGGCTGATTTTTTGCCAAATGCTTATGAATCCTTCTTCCTATAGGTTGATATATTGGTGAACAATGCTGGACGATCACAGCGTGGTGAGGCCATCTTCACAGAGCTGGAGGTGGACGAGGCTCTGCTAGAGCTGAACCTCCTCTCTACCATTTCCCTTACCAAGGCAATACTTCCCAGCATGGTGGAACATGGGGAGGGAAGTGTGGTGGTGGTCAGCAGTTTGGCTGGCAAGATTGGTGAGTTGTGGGCACCTTTGCAGTTCTACCATCTGAATATTGGAAGCTGAGTTGGATAGGCCACAGCACTAGAGGATGAGGAATACCACAAATGGAGACTCATGGAGGTTATATCTAATAGTCTAGGGTATTTTCTTCTCCTAGTTTGCAACTCCTGCAGAAACTATAGCATTATGCCACGATGTCAGGGACATACCTGACATGGAAGCACCTCTGACTATCAACATGCCTTATGTCATGTGATAACCAACACTCAACTATCACACTGTTGTTACTTATTTAATTATACACACACAATTATCTGTGACTACCTGAGGTATGTTTCGTGTTGTAGCTTGTATTATGGTGGGTTAGATCATGTGATGGGGGGGGGGGGCTCTAGCTAGAGAGGAATTGGTTTTGTTGCTGTCTAAGTTGTTGTTGTATGTGAACAATTGATCTATTACTTTGCATTGGCCTCTGTGCTAGCTCTCTAGATATACTCCTTCCCCCATAGAAAGAACCCTCAGACACTTGCCTTCTAGTTGTGTGAAAACTAGAGATCTAGCATCAAGGGAGCTCAGCAAACCACCCTTGTGTATATACACTAAGCCAATATGGACATCAGAGACTGGTTTGACCCATACTTCAAAACAGTAGACCCCAAAAAGCCAAATAAGCTTATCTAGCAGCTAAAACTCACTTTGGCAGATCTAATAGCCAAAACCATTGACTCCAAAAACCGCATCCACAAATCTGGTTTGACCCACTTTTTAAAATGGCAGATGGCAAAGAAACACAGATGGCAAAGAAACAACAAGCTCATATCCCAGCCAAAACTCACATTAGAAAACATTTACCCATATAGGTGGTAAGTTTTGGTGGCTACCATATATTCTCAGGCAGAAACTGTGGTTACCAAGGTGATTACTATTATGCTAGTTCTTACAAAAATGCTCTTTGTGGCACTTTTTCTGGATGATTCTACTATTTCTGGAATTTTTCCTTGCTGCACAAAGCTGCATAGGCACCTTTGCCTACCTGAAAAACGCTCTGAATTTCATCCCTTTCAAGAAAAGAGGCACTCATGGATGGATTTCTCTGCTTTAAGTTTTGTTGTAGACTTATTGACATAAGAAGTGATGTTTGCTTACAAGTGTAGTGTACAACAATGGAAAATAAGTTGGGTTCAGTGTTTAATAGGAGTGTTCTCGTCTGCCACATTGTTGAACGTTTTTGTAAAGCAACATCAAAGGCAAATAAGCAATCAACAAAAACTAAAATGGTCGTATAAAAAAACTGCCACAAACAAATGTCGCAACTTCTATTCATTTGCTTAAGTTGTGACTATATATGCAGTCACATAAGTGCAATGCTTGCGCAATGCCAAAAAAATGTCAGCCTTTTGTCAAAGGGCATTCAGCAGATCAGGAGCAAAAGGCTGTCTTTTTTTGCACTATGCAAGTGTTATACAGCAGCACTTGTGTGGCTGCATAGTTGCAACCTACGGTAGTTGGCTGTTTATAGACCTAGAGCTAGCTGCACTCAGTTACCGTTCCAAGTGGCTGATAAGTTCTTCATCTCTTCCTCCAGGGAGGTGAATGGATCTTCTCCATCACTGTCACTCTCTTCCCACTCAACAGCTGGCGAGTAGCTGGAATAGCTAAAGCTACTCTATCATCCTTGATGCAGGAAACCCTCCATCTTCAGACCCTTCCACCTTCACAGATATTCTGCAAGCACAGGAGGATTTCTTTACCATCTCTGTAGCTTCTATGGTTTGTTTCGGGTATGGACGTATACGGAGGTGCTAAACAAGTAGATTTTACAGTATGCGATGAGCAAACTTTGATCTTGAATGACATATATACAATAAAAATGCATAGTACTGGTATCTATGGCCAGTACAAACAGTCCTGCATGGCCTATCAAAAGTAGTTAAAGGGGGAATAATCGAGCAACAGTAGATAAAAACCTATTGCATATATAGGTGTCTAGTACACTGCAGGAAGTGCTGTACATGGTATTCATCAAGTAATCATCCTACATACTCTAGCTCTGTACAAAGTAATCGCTTGAAATTTGTAGTCTGCCTTGAGGTGACCCTCCAGGGAGCACGCTGGTAAGGGTGAGCACAATAAGTTGGTGCAGAGAGGGAAGCTTATGGTGATCAAGCAGCAGCTGCAAGTAACCAAGTCTGCTGCAAGTCTAGAGGGGCCCCGAGCAGGAAAACTTGTGACACCAACATGGAGTGCTACAATTGACACAAGTCATGCAAAGGACACTTGATTTTTTGCAGTGACTTTCTAAGTATATGGACAGCGTGTGATAGCTTCTTTTAACCTTCAGTGAATTACTTTACCAGGTCTTCAAAAATAGTTTTAAAAAATCGGCCTCTTTTTATACAATCGTAAGCAATGGAATGGATATGAAATGCAAGAGTGGGATTTAGTGTCCACTGCACTGTGTCGGATCAGTCAAAGTGCTAAAATCTAGCATGTGATGATCTGGTCCGTCAGATGTTTAGCTTATAGTAAACATTATTGCATTTGTACATGAGGAGAAACTCATTGCTTCATCAGCATGGTAATGGTTTAAAAAAATCCCAGCAAGCAAAAGGTAGAAGTATAATAGCTTCTTAGCGCTTATAGGATCATCCAACAGTTGGAAATGAGGAGCTTCTCCTGCTTGTGGGCAGATATCATACAAGGATATTTGGGTATAGGAGAATACCTGGAGGCCAGTGGGAAGAAAGTTGATGATAGCTAGGGTAGCTATGGTATCAGCAAGTAGCGATGTAGCCAGTCAGCTAGTAGCACTGTTTCTATCAGCTGACATAGTGGTCAGCTAGAAGAGATGTTTTTCTGTGGCATAGTGAACAATGTGCACGAGCCCCATGCAACATAACATAATCCTGAAACAGCAAAATAGTAGCTCTCAAAAAGATCTTGCTGTTTCAGGATTATGTTATGTTGCATCGCCAGCGCTTGCTCTCCAAAATAAATAAATGCCTCTCTCATTTTAGCACCTGAAATGTTTAGTAACTGTAGCTTCCGATGGAGCAAATGTGGTGTATTCACAAAAATTTTGCACAACAACCATTTATACACCCTCTACCAGTTGATAACCAAAATGATGTAACACTTACTGGCATCAAAGTGCAGAGTGGTAGACTTAGCACAATATAGGATGCTTTGAAAGGTACTTTATCTGTGAGGAAGGAGGTCACAATCCAAACAACTCGTGCAGTCTTTCTGAAATTCAAGCTCTGATTAATCCCTCACTGGAAATTTTGATACGTATTCTGTCAGCTTTGTTTCCTGTTATGAACCTGCTGTATGTTGTGAATATTCAAGAACTAAAGGAACTGTGGAGAAACTGGTTGGCAAAGCATCATTAAATTGACAATGATCATAGTAAAGTATGTTTTAGAATCTCAAATTGCACTTAACAGAAATAGCAACTGTAGTGACAAGACACTTCAATATACCGGTAGTTATAATATATATAATAATCCTCATCATCAGTTCTTCCCCCCCACCCCCCCCCCCCCCCCCCCCCTAGCATTTCCAGGAGCAGCCACATACTGTGCCAGCAAGCATGCAATTCAGGTACAACAGGATAGCAATACTAATTAGATAACGACATAATGTTTGGGATTTTTTGGTACTCAAATAATATTCTTATATATAACTGCATTGAAAGGGGAGAGATGTTCACTATCTTTATGTATGCCGAGATATGCCTACATTTTTATTGTGCTGGAATAATGTGTCTTAGGGTTATTTTGACACATTGAGGGTGGAAGTATCTGACAAGAATATTTCAATCCTGTCCGTGTGTCCTGGGCCAGTTGATACTCCAATCCTCAGTAATGTCTTTAGAGAGAAGATGTCTAACAATATGGATGGGCCAATCAGACGAGTACATGCAAAAGTCACTGCAGAGAGATGTGCAGAACTCATGACAGTGGCCATGGCTAATTCTCTGAAGGAAATCTGGATTTGTCTTCCTCCTCTTCTCCTCTCTGTGTACATCTCTCAATACTTGCCTGTTCAGGCTAAATGGTGATGCTCAGTTTGGATTGCTACATTACTAATGCTTGTTTGCTTTTGTGTTTAACCTCTTGCTTGTGTTATTGATTGTGCAGGCTAGGGAACCGTGGCAAAATTAAACGACAAAAGGTAATAAGAAAGGACAATTAGTTAATTAATCTGTTGCTGTCAGGGACTGTGCTGGTATTCTCTATATTCATTTGAGCCGCTTTTTAAAATGGCTGGAAACCCCCCTCCTCCCTAAAAATAACAAAAAAACACAACCTCATATATCAGCTAAATCTCTAATTAGCAGCCTTTTAACTGCCTCAATGGTACTTTTTGGCCCCTCGACTTGCAGCGTGCATTGAATCCTTTGTTAAGTAGCAGACCTAGAATGTAATAAAACCATAAAATTCATCTTCAACGATCCATCTTTATTTATGATGTATTTTTTAAATTAAAACCTTTGCACAACTTACATACAGTAGACTCATTCATAAAAAAAAAGTTTAGTGCCACGGAATTCCAAATGTTCCATTGCCATTTTCACATTTATCAATTGTGGAATAAAGCAGTCAAGGAAGGATCATCTGGTTGATAGGTTCGTAGCTAATACAATCAAGCTAATGCATATGCTGTATTATTAACAGATGACCTGTGCTGTATTCTCCTGTTTGGTTTTCTACCTGGCAACAACTGTTATATGAAGTCCAAAGGAGCCATCTTGATCCTCTACCAAAACATCCACAGGTTCAATGTCCTACCCAAAGTAGGACCAGTTAACATGCTATATCTAGGACAAGATATGGCATGTGCTGATATGTTAAGTATCTGTAGTGTACAACAACGAAATGAGTTAGAAAGTGTTTAAATTTCCCGGAGACCCAGAAGATCTGAGCTGGACTTGGTCTAGGCCTCCACTGTCAACTATAATACAAACAAAAAACATAAAAGCAAGTTGCTGTTATAACAAACAACTATTAGATTGAGGAGGGGGGAAAGAAATGAAACAGCATGTACCACAGCAGGTTAGATGACCCTTTGCTGTTTATTAGAAGCATAATGATGGTGAAACAATTTTAAATGGGAATGGTCACTAAAACTGACTAGTCTTGCTTCATTTCTTTTTCACTTGGATTAACCAAATTAAAAGACATTTTATAATCGAGTATTTATTCTCTGTGTGTGTGTTTGTATACAG
The DNA here is from genome assembly GCA_028752905.1 of Cladorhizidae sp. MBARI D1340-BT2. Taxonomy (NCBI): domain Eukaryota; kingdom Metazoa; phylum Porifera; class Demospongiae; order Poecilosclerida; family Cladorhizidae; species Cladorhizidae sp. MBARI D1340-BT2. The sequence continues at coordinate 10,587,711 of JAQNBH010000015.1, forward strand.
GATGATGATGGCTCCCTTCACAAGTTGGATTGAAAGTAGTCGTAGCTAAACAGGTTATAAAGTTGGAAGGGTATAAACATAGCAAACGATGGTGATATATTTCTATATAGCTACCCCCCCTCCCCTTTTCCCCCTCTTGCCATGGCAGTTGTATCATTCATGCATGTAAATAGTCCGTTGAAGTCAAAACAAAGCAGCATTTCATGTAATCAATCAAGCAGCAGATTCCAACATTGGTCAGCAATTGTCACTGAGTTTTAGTGACTGATACAGTGTAAGACAACCATCATGGCTGGAGCATCTAGCCAAAAGGTCGAGAGAGTAAATTTCAAGTTGAAAGTTATTGTAAGTGGATTTGTAGGATACCAGTATTCAATTATCAGACTTCAATAAGGTCTCAGTAACTGCTAAGACATCCAACTCACTTCAAGTAAGACGTGAAGATCCAGCATTTTGTTGGCTTAAATAGCTAACTCGAGCATTCTGTAAGCCTTTAGAAGGATTTCAACTACAAAGGATGATGCATAAGCAGAAATCTTGTGGTGAGCTGTGGGATTAAAGTCGACCAATGTAGTTGGGCGAGTTGATTCCTCTTCAGTAGCTATGAATGATTTATCTTAGTCCAGTCCCCACACCCATGAGTTCTTCTTAGGAAGTTCTCTCATATGCTGGCTTAACTCCAACAGCTGACGAGAAAACTTGCCTAGTTGATTAACCATTCCAAGGAATCGACTTAAATCTGTAGTTATTAGTGGAGTTTCCATCTCGCTAATGGCTTGTGCTTTTTTCTGGGTCTGCTCTGATGCCATCTTAGTCAATTGGTGGCCTAAAAATTTCAGAGGGGCTAAGCAAAGTCACATTTGTCGCCATTTAGAGTGATACTAGCAGATTCCAGTTTCTCCATAATTGTTTTCAGACAAAGATCATGCTCTTCTTGATCACCTTCAAATACTAGAACATCATCCATTAAAAACAGAATACAACCTTTTAAGATAAGGTTCATTCGGCATTGAAATAACTCTTGAGTACTAGATATTCCAAACGAGTTATTGAAACAATATCTACCTAGAGGTTGACGAAAGTTGTTAGTAGCTGCAACTCTTTGGCTAAGGGAATTTGCCAGAAATCACTGTTGGCATCCAGTTTTGTAAACAGAGGCTTCAGATAATTGTGTTAGTATGTCACCTATGGAATATGATGCACTTCTCAAAGAACACTCTCATTAAGAGGTTTAAGATCTACACAGATTCTTACTGTTCCTGAATGTTCTGGCACAGCTATCATCCCAGCACACACCATGGAGTGATAACTCCAATGGACTGCCTTCAATACAATTCTCCCTGGATGAGAATCCCAACAGGTTGCATTTGAGGCCCCCATCACAAAGAGATTCTCTGTCGATGTGTTTGGTCTATGGGTAAGCTTAGCAGAGAATTGACCCAACCTGTTAGGTGGTTGACATGCTGGACCATACAATTTCTTGCATCTTCTGTTAATTCATGTGTCACAGCTCTTTTGGTATAGCATTGTGCACTGAAATGGCATGTTTATTACACTTATGACAGACTGCATTAGCACTGGGCATTTATCTGCCTTTTGATGTTCCCTTTACCATACCTAGAAGAACACACAGTTAGTTGGCCGGTATGGGAAGGCTTACCACTAGTTCTTCCTCTGCGATGATGAGGTTGCCTTTAATGAACAACCATAAGTTGACCTTCAGTTCTCAATGGATACATATGCTGTGCACAGCAATACAACCATTTCCTAACTCCTCAATGTGTCTCTTCACTCATAATCAGAATTAAGTCAAGACCACTTGTGCCGTATTAAACTATGTTAAGTTTCTGTCCTTTGATTTGTGGAGTTCTCACTCTTGAGAAACTGTTCTATATATACCAAGTTTATAACGGATCCTCTACTAAAACAACTGCTATTTGATTAGCCAAGTTTTCTGTACAACTGTTACCAAAATACCCTACAAGAGCATGATATAGCATATGCTGATTTTTATTGGACTTGGTGTTATAGATGGCTACTGTCAAAAATTGCAACAAGACATGGCATGTGGACAAATAGACGAGTGATTTTTTTTAAAAGCCCTACTGCATGATCCTCCACCACTCAACTATAATATACAGAAATAACAAAACAAGAATTGTAAATCAGAATTGGTAGTTCACGAATAGCAATGTGTATACAGCAATGTGTATACAGACTGGCTAGTAACGTGATGCGCATGCGTACATGTAGGACAATGATAATAGGTACGGATCGATTGTGTGTGAGTGTAGGTAGTATTTGTCTATCTCCCCCCAAGTCTTTGGCCAGTATTGTTTGGAGACTGAGTAGTTAGTATGTTCCAGAGTAGTAGTAGTCTGGTTTCCGATGGGTTCTCTTTGATCTTCTAAGTCCAGGGTCTGGGATGGCTGTCTGGGTGTAGTGGAGTCTCCTAGGCTGGTCGACTGTGGCTTCTTTGGGGGTTGTATCCTGGTTCAGGGTCCGGTTTGTTCCAGGGGTGGCAATGGTGGGTGTGGTGTCCATGAGTGTGATAGGTGTTGGGAGATTTCCTGTCGGGATGTGGTCCGAGTGGGTTTGGTCTTTGGTTTTAGTGGGTGTTGGCATCATCGATGTAGTTTTGGGGTTGGGTGGTGGTCTTGGTTCTGTGAAGGCTTTGTGCGATATCTTGGGTGATGGTTAGTTTGGCTGCGGGTTGTTGGTGTGGGGTGTATCTTCTCAAGAACTTCCTGTTCCTGAGGGAGACTCTCCCTGAGCAGTCCATCTTCACCAGGTACTGGTGGTACTGCCTCACTTTGATCACCGTGCCGGTGCGATCCCATTTGTTGGGGTGGTGACCGGTCTGGTTTTGTACCCTGACAGTCTGTAGTTGAGTGAGGGGTTTAGTATGCTCGCTCCAGCGTTCCTGGTTGATGTGATGTCGGTTTCGGAGTGCCTGTTCTCTTAGGTTTAGTGTGTTGCTCCAGGTCTGGTGTGGTATGTATTTCCCTTGGAGGACTGGTATCAGGTCTCTTGTTGGTCGTCCGAATACGCATTCAGCAGGTGACTGTTTTGTGGAGGGGTCTGGGCTGTTCCGGTATTGGAGCATAGCCTTCTGAAATGTGTCAATTGAGAGGTCTCCGTCTGTGCCTGTGTTCCCGGATATTAGTCTCTTGATGGTTTTTACTCCGATTTCCGTCCTGCAGTTGCTATGAGGGTAGGCAACTGAGCTCAGCCTGTGGTTTACCCCCCATGTCTTCAAGAAGTTTGAGGTGATGTGTGATGTGAACTCGGGGCCACCGTCTGTGGCTAGCTCATCGGGGATGCCATACGTTGAGAAGGTCTTTCTCAGGACTGTTGGGGTTCAACTTCTGCCTAGTCCCAATATGGTAGGTATTGCTGCCGCCAGAGCCTAACAGCTAGGAGTAAGTCGCCTAGTCTACCCAGAAAAATTTAGGGTATAAAGTTAGACTAAGTTTTATTACTCAAAGCAACAACAGTTGACTAAAACAGTTTGGCTGGCAGGGTTTTTTATAACCACTCCCAGCCTCACACAGTAAGTGACATAATTATGGCTAACACCAGTCCAAAGTCAAACATACAGATGACAGGTAGAGACACATAAGCCTATATAAATCCAGGTGTGAACCACATCAATTAACAGTGATTAACATGATAGCTAATTAGAACTAACAGATATAAGCTACCATTAGCTACAGGTTATGGCCAGGCTTGGCCATGTCAGGCGGCCCCTGACAAAGACATCGGTGAGGCCCTTTGCACCATCTCTTGATCTCTCCACAATAGGCCAGTTGGAGTATCGGTCAATCAATCACCACTAAGTAGTTTTTCCCTAGGTGGTGGAAAAAGTCAGCACATATGTACTGGAAGGGGTACACTGGTAGGGCTAGTGGGGTGGGGGGCATGGCTGCCAAGATGGGGCCATCCCATTGCAGATCCTGCAGTCCGTTCTGGTAGCTGCAATGTCGGCAGTGATCCCTGGCCAGAATATGGATGACTCTGCCTTGGATTTCATTGCGGATGTACCTTGGTGAGCTGCATGGAGGGCTGCTAGGCATGTTGGTCGAAGTGCTGGCGGGATGATTAGTCGGTCTTTGTACACCACAATGCCATTGATGGAGTAGAGGTGGTCCCGATTGGTGTGGTAGTCTCTGATCGCTGGTTGTGTACTAGGTGGCATCTGTCCGGGAAGCCATCTTCGATGGTGTTAAGGAGAAGCATCATGTCGTCATCTGAAGATGTAGCTGTCTGTACTTGCTCCCAGCTGATAGGCTGTATGGAGTCCATGGTCGATGCGAGTGATTCTTGGATTGTGGTGTCTAAGTGGTCGGATATGTGTGAGTCATCTGTGGAGATGCCGGCCTTGAGGTTCATTGGGATCGTGGTTGTGGGTCTCAAGGTTTGGTCTGAGGCAGAGTGTGCATCGTCCATTACGGTCATCTTGTCTGGGTCCTGTGTGACGGTGGGGTACCTTGAGAGGGGCGTCTGGTGTCTTGTTCTTGATGCCTGGGATGTGGATCATTTTGAATATGTAAGGCAGGGTTTTTTCTTTCAGATTGCGGAGTCTTGTGTTGGTTATCTGCTCAAGGGATCTGTCTCCGAATATCTTGACGAGGGGTTTGTGGTCGACCACAATGATGAGGTTTGTGCAGCCTAGGACAAAGTGGCGAGCCTTGTCCAGGGCATCTGCCACAGCGAGGGCCTCTCCCTCAATTGGAGCATAACGAGACTCCACAGCATGTGTCAATCGTGACCCGACTAGGCTGACCTTCCATCCGGTTTGGCAGCAAAAGACATTGTTGGATGGGCACTGGCAGTGCTTCTGGAATAGCCAGTATCCTATCCCGTTCTTTAACCAGTCGGTTGCTAGACAAGTTTTGGTTTTGTCGTAGATCTTCACCCCTTCTTGAATTTCCCTGACAATGGCTAACTTGGAGTTGTTGAATGCCGATTGGTGTTATTCCTTCCAGGCAATCTTCTCCGAGGGTTTCAGTAGGTCCCTGAATGGTTCCATGGCCGATGTCATGCTAAATGTATAGGAGACTTGGTTTACCAGTCCGAACCAGGATCTTACATCTGTCAGGTTTTTAGGGGTCGGGAAGTCAGTGATGGCAGCACGGATTTATTTTCTGCATGGCTTGACCGTTGTAGGGTTGATCTCGAATCCGGCGAACTCCACACTGTCCTCCGCGAAATGGAATTTCTCAGGGGCACAGATGTGGAGCCATTCCACTGCCTGGGAGTATGCATCGGAGATGGTGTCGGACCATAATAGAGTGTCGTCTATGCACTTTGTCTTCTTGTTGATGTGGGACACTATGCCGTCATACCTGCTGGTGTACCCATCCCCTGAGGTGATGTAGCCCTGGGGGGTGGTGCAGTAGCAGTATCAACCCCATGGTGTAATGAAGGAGGTGAAGTGTCTGTCGTCCTCGTGGAGTGGTACGGAGTGGTAGCCATTCCAGGCGTCAAATATAGTCTTCTTTGTTTTCATTGGTACTGATCTTGCCTGGTGGAATGGGGATTGGGTGTGGTGTGTCTCCCTTTTGGCGTGTTGATTGAGGGCCTGGAAGTCAATGGTTCGACGAAGAGAGCCATTCTTTTGGGGGCAGATTACCATCCTGTGGCACCATGTAACTGGGGTTCCAATTGGGACTTTTTCGAGGACGCCAAGCCTGACGTCCCTGTCCAGTCCAGCCTTCACTTCATCTTGCCAGTGGAGGGGGACAGGGATTGGGTTGTGGTGGGCAGTTGGTGTTGCGAGGGGGTTGATCCTTAGCCGCAGGGGTGGGCCAGTCATGAGAGGGAGTGGCTGGTGTTCACAGGTGTTAAACGCACTTGAGCGATACAAGATTCTCAGAGATTCCTCTAGTTTGCCTCTGTTTTCTTCCATAGCCGGAAGTGAGGTCGGGATGGGTGGTGGGGGTGATCTTCTCGGGAACTGGCATGGTCGGTTGGGTGGGGTCATCAAGTGGATGGGTGGCGTGGCCCCTGCCTTTGTTGTGGTGCCTGAATGTTGTGGTGCCTGAATCCGAGATCCTTGCGATGCCTGTTTGGGGGAAAGACTGGTTGATGATCCCTAGGTCGGTGCAGGCTTCCTGGCTGAGGAAGACCTTGCTCACGTTGTGGGTCACGTATACCATTTGTCTTGTGGCCCTCCCTGATATGGTGTCGGATAGTCTCAGGATTGTGGCTCCTAGGATTCGCAGGTTGCTGTTGTTGGCAGTATGCATGCGTAGGTTCACTGGTATGAGGTCCTCTGTGGTCAGGCCGAGCTTGTGGAGGATGTTTGTGCCAGCAAGGCAGCTCTGGCATCCTGTGTCGGCCATTGCCTCTATGGAGGTCTTTTTGTTGCCCATCCTTAGGGTGTGTCCTAGATGGCGGTAGTCGTCCTTGTTGAGGTCGATGTTGAGCCGGATGTACGGCTGAGGCTTTGATCTCTTTATCCATGACTTCGTGGACTGGTTGTATACATGGTGTTCCAGGGTATTGGCTTTGTTGGGGTCGGATGTTGTTAGGTTGCATACCTCGTCGAACAGGGTGCTCTCGAACTGCGTGGTGTGTTGTTTGCTATCACTCCTGCACATCCTCTCAGTGTGGTGGTCTCTTCCACAACCAGTGCATTTTGACCCGAATGCTGGGCACTCTGATCACCTTATTCGGGTTGGGGCGCTCCTGCCATGTCCTTTTCCTCCACAATAAGATTTCCTCCACAATAAGAGCAGATGTCCTCCTTTGGTGGGGGTACCTTCGCGTTCTGGGGTTTCTTCTGTCGCTTGTATGTGCTTCCCAGTGCTTTGGCTGATTGTGAGATGGACAGTCTCGATGCTGACCTCTTCCCAGCCTTCTTGGCTTCCACGAAACATAGGGCTTGTTCCACTGTCATCTCCTGGTTGGCGTCCCCGAGGAGGTCGATTTGTATCTCTGTGTCAGCGAGCCCCCTGCATAGTACATCTGCCACGTTCTCCTCGGAGTAATCTACAATGTGCCCACATCCACTGCATGGTTTCATGAATTTACATACACTTGCCTGTCCTCTCAGTCGTGCGCCGAATGCCCGTATCGGCCCATCGCAATCCTCTTTCATGCTATGGAGGGAGACTCGGGCGACCATGGCATTCTCTTCCCTCACTGCCAGTGCCTTCATGGAGGCGAATACCTTGTCCTCAGTCTTTCCGGCCGGCCAGTGTGCCCCCCGCGTTATGGGTGAGGTCCCTGCACAGCTGATCGTCGCAGCACTCTAGCAGTTGCATGACCAGGTCCGGTCCGACTAGCTTGGTGGCCCCGACGTAGTCACCCCACCTTGATCTGAAGTATGTCCAGTCTTCTGAGGTGCCTGCTGATGTGATGTCTGGCCTTTTCACCTTTTCCACCCCGGAGGCCCAGTCCTGTGGGTCATCGAGTGTGCTGACAGGAATGCAGCTGCCAGTACTGGGTCAACATCAGGTATGACATAGTCAAAATCGTCGAAGGGGCATCTCATCTCTGCCATCCTACATAGTGGTGTGCTCCAATTGGGGTCTGTTGATCTCTCTTGGTCGCCTCTTTCTGATAGGTGGGGGACCTCCTGGGCTCTTCAACGTGTTGTCCTTGGAGTCTGTGTACACATAGATAATAAGGGGATCGCCCTCTTTGGTCGTGATGCCACTGAATCAGAATTGGTAGTTCACGAATAGCAATGTGTATACAGACTGGCTAGTAACGTGATGCGCATGCATACATGTAGGACAATGATAATAGGTACGGATCGATTGTGTGTGAGTGTATGTTGTGTGTGAGTGTATGTAGTATAGTATTGTCTAAATTGTTATAAAAGGAAACAAGTCTGTATATACCCTGATTGACCACGAGATGACCCTTTACCATAAAAAACATACTGTATAAATGGTAAAGGGTCATCAAATGCCTGTCGTCAATCTTTTTTCCTTTCCTTTTTAACAGGTCAGTCCTCCATGAATATTCTAGTTCTATTTGTGTATATAAACATCTTTAAATACCGGTGCCCCTTATGCATTACTGTATATAAAACTTTAAGAAAGAAGCGGATCCACTAATACTCAGGTTCTTTTGTAGGAAAGGGGTGTGGGTAAGACTTCTTGTCAATGATGCAATTAAGCTAGCTCGCCAAGTATTTTGTATTGGAATTGGATAAAGAACGTTATTACCCAATACATGGCTCAAGCTATGCTATGATCTATGCAGCTGAAATTGAAATGTGCGGTCAGTTGATTCAGTGACGAATAATCTGCTGCTAACAAATATTTGTGTGAGTACTAAAAATGCTATAGATTGGTTAGTTCTGAAGTTCTCATATGCAGTTTTGCCGAGTTCTTGAAGGAGGCTATAGCTGTGGCTGACCCTTATAAAAATAATGCATGATGTGGCTGTGCAGTGTACAAAAATTAGGTAACTGTTTGATCTCTGATTGCATGTTTGCTTCTTTGGGTTTGCCATGTCAGATTCTGGTAAAACACATGCTACTATATATATATATTGGATTGACTGGTCAAGGGGGGGAGGGGGGGGGGGGGGGGGGGGGGGGGGGGGGGCAAGAGTGTACCTATGGGGTAAAGACCCTTTACCGAATATGTGGATGTTGGATTTGTGGTTGTGATCTACATGAGTAGACCCATGCTTCCTTTGTTTTATGACCATTCAATCCAATGTTTTGTTTTGTTTTGTTTTTGTTCTTGGCATGTGTCAGAGGAGTAGCCAGGATTTTGAGCAGAGGGGGTGCTGAAGTAGCATCTTGATGACCATGTCCACTTTTGTTAAACCGCACCTTTTTTCAACAATTACTATTATTATTATTACTTATAACAATGTTAGAATTATAATGAAATGGAGTTAGCAGTCAGCTTTAGTTAAATCTTTATCGTTTGAAATCACCTGGGATGGCCCTGAGCAAATTTGTCAATTACTGATGAAATGTCAATAGGGAAATGTCAATAGGAATGTTTTGATTGAAGTGGAGTAATCAACCCATTGAGCCGAGTATTACCCATTGTTTTACAAAGGGAAGTATTTATTCATTTCAGCCCACTAAAGAAAGTTCAGAACATCAGCTGGTCACAGGCAAGGTACATAAAATAGTCACCAATACCTTGATGTTTGAACTAACATGACAAAGAGCAACTGAAGGTGTGACAGACAAGCAAGATAGCCCATAAGAAGTCTTCTGCTCCTGCCATTCCATGTGCCAAGCCATTCCATGTGCCAACAATGAAACTCACTCTGAAAATTGACGGGGTAAGATCATCTTGACAAAATTCAGCCGTTTCTTGAAGTTTAGTGCTGCACTCTTCTGTACTGATGGTAACCAATATGGATGCTACAAAGTACATACCTTGTAAAGCTCTTTGACGATGAATCCTAAAATGGTCATCTAGTTCTGAAATCAAGTGGGAATAGAGATACTATGACAGTAATATTCACTTGGAGAATTGGCAGGAACATTGTCTTGTGATGCTGGTGGCTACAAAGTCTTGGCAAGGTATATATACTCCGAAACAGTTTCTCAGCAGTGTTGAACCATTGAGAGTGATGGGTATCTATATTTCTTCTAACATCATTCAAAGTTGAGGCCAATCTCGTCTACTGCTTCAACTACATTTTTTGCTTCAGTTTGAAGACTGGAGGTTAAGACTTATGATGGTAGCAATAATACAATTTGAAGTTGATTATTGAGAAGGTGATTTTAATGTTATTATGTCAACTGAGAGTTCACTGAATTTATTTAAGGGAATCCTACGGTAGCAATAATAAAATTTGAAGTTGAGTATTGAGAAGGTGATTTTAATGTTATTATGTCATTGAATTTATTTAAGGGAAACCTACGGTAGCAATAATAAAATTTGAGGTTGATTTATTGAGAAGGTGATTTTAATATTATTATGTCAACTGGGAGTTCATTGAGAGTTTATTTATGGGCAGCAATAAAGTTGAGTATTGAGAAGGTGATTTTAATGTTATTATGTCAACTGAGAGTTCATTGAATTTATTTAAGGGAAACCTACGGTAGTAATAATACAATTTGACATTGATCATTGAGAAAGTGATTTTAATAACTACTAAGGGAATATGTTGTGCTAATTGCCAGCAAAAGGGTTCTGTCACCAGTTATCGAATCTGCACAATATACAAAGATAAAGTGACTGGAAGAGGCTGAGAATAGTTGCTGAACCATCGAGTTCAGCATAAGTCTTTTAACTTATTAACTACCTGGTTGTGTATCATCAAAGGACTTCTCCAGAATGCGCTGGTGTTTTAGATGAGCAAAATACATAAAAACTCGACCTAGAATACCCATCATGTTATGAATACTTGCTACCTCCAATGAATTAACAACTGCTATGTTTAAGCAGTAGGATGCACAATGTAGATATAGAGTGCCGGAGGGTATTGATATGTAACAATAGCTGCAGCTCGCCGTGTCCTACCACACATATTTCCCACGCCATCATAGGCTCGACCCTGCCACCTCATGAGATCTTAATTGCAATGTCTCAAGAACCCTAAAATCTTCTCAGCTAAGCAGGCACCGGTTATACCAGTATCGTATTCAAGGAATGTTGTCAGGGAAATCGACCACCCTGACTGAGAACACACCTTTGCACTCACCCCTGAACAACATGAGCAAGAGAGACATAGAACCTATGTATAGCCCAGATCAAACAGGGGAAGATATGAGCTAAGCAGATATTGTTGGGTCAACATCACAACCAACTAAACCGACTAACTACCGTACATCCGATGACTTCACATCAGAGCAGCTCTCGAACAAGACCATATAGGGTCATTTTAGGAGATAGAATATTTAGTGATAATTATGATGTTTTTCTGTTAGTATAAAAGGAATGATGTGTGCTAGCTAAGATTAGATACTGCAAACCTGAACTCCATTGAACTACTGCTACTTTAAGATAGGAATACTCAGAGACACTGGTATTCTATCAGCTTGTTTAATTATTGGATGTTTGTATCTCACTATGAATACCTGAAATATTGTTATTCATTTAAGTAACTAATATCTGTTACTTGGGTATCCAGTCGTTCCAGAAGGGAGGGCTGAGTTTGGTTTGTATTGTGTGGCTCAGTAGGTTGACTGGGGGCAAATACTTACGACGGCGTACGTGGCAAGGATCGCTTGCACAGTTAGAACCTCTATGTCAAGGAAGGTTGCTTACGACGACAAGTGTGAGGAAGTCTTCTCTCACAAGGCTTTCATCAGGATGAACGTTCCTTATGACAAGACTCAGCTGCTCTCTATTAGCTAAGTCAGTGACCTCATCTGCTATTATTGTAAACCACGACTGGCTTTTTTCACATTCTGATCCATCCAAGAATGTCGTGGTTTTGAATATCAGCTGATGTATAGGTCTCAACAGTGGCAAGATGTTCTTATAGGACTTCATCGCCAAGGTCATGATTTGTTGATGTATGCTTCTCCATATCAGTGCCAGAACGATAGTGGCCACACAAGGGAATGTTTTGTTGCCCACACAAAACAACTGTATTTACAATAGATTTTAACATCTCTCCGTTGGTAGCAAACCTATCATCCCTAACCTTATCAAGTTGATATTGGAGGCTAGGCTGACATAAAGACACTAACAATGATCTAACGACTGCCAACTTGTGATGCTCCTTTTCTGAATGCTTACGTAGCAACCTAGCGCCTTGCCAAATTGTGTCAAAAGGCACTGAACTAAAAAGTCAGGCTCTGAGCTATGATACCCATACTGAGCAGCAAACAAAGCACAAGGGACACAAAACCCACAATTACTATATTATATGCTTGCCATGGGTACAGCCTTAACCATTGTGGTTAAAATGAGCGACCATTAGCAATCTTTGAAAATCTACCAAGTCTGAAATGATTGGTCAAGAACTCGATGTTAGGAATATCACCATTAGCTAAATTATCAATATGACTTGCTATATCTCTGCATTGCAACGTATCAGATTCCCCTCGAGGATATTTAGATCCAGGATGATGAAACTGATCACTGTTACAAACATTTGATATTACATCATCACCATCACTTACAGAACAATCAATTCCCCCTTCAGCTTGTGATGATGCTGCCTGTGCTTTGAAATACTTGTACAGTGATATTGCAATAAAACGGCACCTGAATTATGGCCACTTGGCTTGCAGGAGTCAACAGTTTTCACTATACAATTAATCAATTACTTTGAGGGGGTTGCTACATTGAGAGGGTATGTTGAAATGGACTTAGAACCAACTCACTATTCTGTAAGTAATTTCAAGCCAATTCCTCGTTATGTCTAATCTAGCATAATGTCATCATGATGACATTATTGCCCTACCCTATCTTTTCCCCTAACCCATGGCCAATGCCCTACCCTATCTATTGCCCTAACCCTAGATACTGCCCTAATACTATAAGGTTTAGCCATTGCTAAACCTTATAGTCATTATCCTAACCCTTTATTTATTATCTGTACATTATTGATGATGCGAGCAATGGTATATGCTAGGATTGTGACATTTTGTTGCCTTTGGCCTGATATCGATTGATCAGATCATACTACATTAAGAATATGGGAGGAGAGGGGAGGGGTGGTGGTGGGGGGGGGGGGGGGGATGCGCAGAGTATCATCTGGCTGAAGAAGTACAACTTGCAGATCTTGGGTGGATAAGGTAAGTTTTTGGAATTAAAAAATTCTTTTCACTGGGAGTTAGCAAGGTAAGGGGAAAAGGGAGAGCCTGTGACCCAAGGACACTCCCCCTCTGGATCCACTGGAGTAGTCCTCTACATTATTAAAATTAAAAAATAACCTACCAAACACTAGCAATTAATATTGTGCCATTCTTGGAAACACAAATATGAGAGAAGTGTTATAATTGTTATTATAGAGGAGACATGAAACAAGAAGAAGTCATGTCTATGATTTCCGTAATAAAAGTCCTGTGTGCGTAAGAGTTCGTTTCACCTATCTGTAGTCGGTGGTGTTCCCTACTTGCTACTGTTAACTCCTGCGTTAAGAAAATTCTTCCCATCAAAATCAGATTCCACGTACTAGGAATGAACCTGATCGCATTCCTTCCCATGATAATTATGGTAGCTACCCAAGTTCAGACTCCAGCAAGAAAAAAGACTTCCTCCCGAGTACTTTTCACTTTCCTGTCAATTGGCATGCTAGTAGTGCTAGTAGTCTCTTTCATCGCTCTTGGCAGTTTTGGCAAGAAGCAAAGAGATGTTGCTAACTTCTACAGGGGATACGATACCCGCGCAGGAACCTGCATTCTTTATTCCAAATACTTGCGTCTGAACTCAGATAAAGTGGTAATCTTTCCTCATAGAGATGGTCCATGTGTGTTTGTTCTGTGGGGCTTGGTTTCTGTATCTATTACAGCATTCTCTTCTGTCATCTACTTGGTGTTGTTGACACTTCTTGGAGCTAAAATGTGAGTCAACATAATATAGTAGAAGCAAATATTGATAACAAGTTAAAGCGATATGTAATGCATGAATGAAGCAAACAATGAGTCTGAGGTAACTTACAGAACCCCTTAGAAATGTTGACAAGGAATGAAGTTCTCCATAAACTCTCAGCTGACATAACTATTAGATCTAACTTTCTCAGATACTCAACTTAAATCAATGTTTCGGCTTGAAGCTCTACTCTAGCCTTTATTAGGAATGACTATTCCTTGTACCAGTGGAAATGCAGATATTTTTCATTAGGAATAATTATTCCTAATGAAAGCTAGAGAAGCTAGCCAAAACTTCCAAGTAAATAAAAGAACACCATCAGCGAAACATTGAGTGAATAAAATATCAAGCAAGTCATTTTAATGAAAGAATCTGTGACAATTGTGTCATGGACATTCACATACCCCCCCATATTTTTTTTCCTTTTAAGCACAGAAATCAGCCAAAGTGATAAAGTTACAATAGCAGTAGAAAAGCAGATGTTCAAAAGCTGGAGGATTATATTCTCACTATAGCACTAAGTGGCAGAGAGCAACAAATAAGCAAAACTGGCCATTGCTGGCGGTGGGTTCCCTGTCCCCTTTCCCCCTTTTTCTTAAAGTACATCAATTCCAATGCAGTTATGAAGATGAATGTAAGATGTTTTAACCATCAATATTTCTGTCTCTGTGAGAGTAGAAACGCAATCTGTATTTAATAACTTCAGCTGATTGTGATATCTAGGTATATATATATATAGCACATTATACAGCACTGATTATATGATAATTTTGGTAACTCTTTCTGCAGAATTTCTCCTCTGAGGATACTCGACTTGGTGGTTTCCTTTTCTCTTCTTCTTGTTTCATTCATAATTAGCATCACAATCACTACAGGGATCAATCAAACCTGTAGAGCTGTCAACCAGTAAGATATATCATAAGAAGGAACTGTACTAATAAGCCAAGTATGTTTTGGATAGAAGGTACGGTCATAATCACGGTCATATCACTGACTTAAATATTGAGAAGATGGAATTAACTTTGTCAAGCCAAAATAATCCTGGCTTTTTAGTAAGAGTAATATAATTATAATCATGAACCATGTTGATTTTGCAATAGAGTTAATATATACCTATATGCAAGTATATATGCAAGTAGCAGAGCTATGACCTAAGCTCTTAAAGTGAATGTGACACAACCAGCTATGTCAATACTTGTTGGTATCCTTACCTAATCTGACCTTAATTTCCCCCTCTCAGGCTGACAGTTGGCTATTGAGGAGGCCATAGCATGAGCTGTGTAACATGTGGCCTGAAAGTTTTTCACTGTCAATCTATGCTGTAGTAGGTGGGGGAAACCCTTTACCCAGTCCAACATTGATGACGCTCCTTTGAAAAAGTTTAAAGGATGGACAATTTTTATAGAAGATGGTGGGAGATTAAAGTAATCTTACAATAATCTTCTCAGCTAAAATATTCTTCTTAGCGCTTTAGTTATTTTTTGGGTCTTCCTAGCATGGCATTTTTCTGCACATTACCATTTGCCATGAGGGTGTCTTGTGGAGGAAAGACTGATGCGAATCCCTTCTACCATTTCCCACACAGTTAAATCAAATAAAAAGTGGCAGCCACCTTGCCTTCTCACTTACCTCTCGTGGTACTGGCAGGCAAGGTGCCTTCAGCACGAACTGCATGGATAAGTTGTTGGCTGGAAACTCTATTTTGTCAAACCATTGCTAATCGGTACAAAGTGCAGATAATGAATGAATGGAGTTAAGGGAAACCACTATGCCCAGCCAAGGTGTTACTACTGTGTCCACATTCTGGTACTCATTCTCTATGACCATTGCACATTATTTTGTATTTTGTAATCCCGGCATACCGATATGACCTTTATGTCATTGCTATGTAACCTGACAGTGATGTCACAGGAACCTAGAAGATAGAATTGTTGAGTAAGCCTGCCAATCCTCTCTTAGAATATTTTACACACTCCAGATATGGCCGACTTCACCACCTTCCCAGGTCTTTAGTTGCCAAGTCATGCAGGGGTCTCTGACGATTGGTATAGTTGGCTCCAATACGGAAGTTGAGGTCACTGTACTTCTCCTGGTCCCTCATACACAGCTCCTATAAATCTTTGCCTTGTCAAGTATCGGTTATTAATGGCATCACTTTTGTGTAGACAGTAACCAAGATCTTTGGAGAATTAAAAAATAGCTGCTACATATTAGTCCTTTGGGGGCTCGCAGCTTCAGTACCCATTGTTTCATTTCTCCTGGTATTAGCAGCAACAATTTGCCTCCTTATATTTCTTTGCTGGAGTCTGGCAACAATAGTTGCTACCTCAGTCTCTCTAGCACCAAAGGTACTTCAACCAACTCAAACCAACAAGGCTAACTTTGGAGCGTGCACAGGGCATGACAATAGCTACCTCTTATCTAAACACTTGATGAATTAGCAGTGGCCTTACTACAGTGGTTTATTAGAGACCTTAGTATTATTTCCCATGATTAAAATCTTAGTTGGTAGTAAAATAATGATCCAATGCAGGCTGTTTTGACTTTTTGAAGGAAAACCATGCGTACCAGGTTCTGCTAGTGCATTGCATATACTAGCCATTCAATGACCTAAGTGAACCAGTCTGGCTTTGAAGTGTTTTATGAAGAATCAAAAAAGCACAGCATGTAGCTATCTTTTCACTGAAAAGAGATATCAGTTAGTACAGGAACAAAAATGCTTTATTTAAAAGCAGACAACTATATTGGATTGACATCTTAAAAAAGAAAGGAAACAACCATGTAGACCACAACAAATTCATTTAAAATACCAATCAAGATCGTCTAACTGGTTGCGGTCTACATGGGTACAGTCTTATTTCCTTGCTTGTTTAACAGGTCAATCCAAAACATTTTTGTTCTTGCTCCAAGTTGTTGTTTTGTTTTGTTGTTTCTGTATAATTATAGCTGAGAATGGAGAATTACATCAAGTGTGAGCTTCATGGCAGCTTTTTTATTGGGCCAATGTTTCAACCAAAATACTTCAGTCTTCATCAGGGAATAATAATTTAAAGCATTGGCAAAAAATCTGAATGAAAGAGAAATCAACAAGTGTTTGATGTCAGCAGATCATTGTATATTGTTGCAATGACGTTCTCGAGATTCAACTTAAATTTATCACTTAATGTTTGGGCTAGTTGCTCTAGCTTCATCAGAAATAATGAGATTACTACTAATTTCTCAGAATTGCTATCATAGTGTTCTAAATTCTCAACAAACACTCAGTGGACAGCACAGATGCAACAACTTTCTCGATAATCAACTCACTCAACGATAACCAACTCACTCAACGATAACAACTCACTCAACGATAACCAACGATAACAACTCACTCAATGTTTATGGTTTCCAGCCAGTTGCTCTAACCTCATCATGAATAACTAATTTCTCAGTATTGCTATCATTGCGGTCTCTTAGATAAATCTCAACAAACACCCAGTGGACAGCACAGATGCAACCACTTTCTAATCATTTACTCATTCAACGCTTCTAGACAGTGATTTCATCAGGAATAATGTCAGTATTGCTGTCATAGCAGTCTCTCTCAACAAACTCTTAGTTGACATAGTGCAGATGCAATGACTTTTTGGCAATGCCAGTTTACTACATTAGCGAAACATTCAAGCTAGTTTGGTGCTGATATTGGATGAAACCACGATATTTAGGGAGCCAATGTGACTTTTAGCTGAGATATGAGCTCTGTTTTTTTTGGTGTGTATGTGGTGAGGGCATCTGCTATTTTGAAATAGGAGTCAAACCAATATCTGTCAAAAATTCCACTTGCCTTGGAGGACACACATGCATCACAGTTCATGCATAATTCATAGAGCAAAATAAATAAATATATAGCAAACTAGCTGGTATTTAACTGCTTTTTTTAGTAGTATCTAAAGATAAATCCACCTTCAAGTTGACCTAGCTACTTTGTCATTGGGTTCAGCTATCGCTAGCTTTTGAGCTATGTAGCTAGATTTTAATGTTAGTGGATTCACTCACTTGCTATAACATAACATATCCTCTATCTATATATGTAGTACAAAAGTTAAAACTAGATTTTCTTGTTTCATTTACAGTTTCGTTGTTTCATGCAGGGTTGCTTTTATTGGGAGGGGGAAGACACCTTCTGCCTCTTTGAAGTACCCCTGCTTCAAAGAAGGCAAGGAGTAGAGGTCTTCTCCAGAAAATTTATATTTTTTAACTTCTCTGAGAATGATTCTGAAACTTGGATTGAAATTGGTCAGGGTGAATAGATGCATAATGATTTTCCCGATAATCGTACTCACTTGACATTTCAGTTAGATCCTCTAGTCTTCCTCAAGAATAATGGTTATTGCTATAGCACCTAGCGAGTTAGCAAATTCAAGTTGATATTAAGACATCTATGCTATGTCAACTGAGTGCATTGAGAGAACTGGCTGCACCATTAGTAGAGAAGAGAGAACTGGCTGCATACTCAGTAGAGAGGAGAGAACTGGCTGCACACTCAGTTGAGGAGAGAGAACTGGCTTCACACTCAGTAGAGGAGAGAGAACTTGCTGCACAGTCAGTAGAGGAGTGAGAACTGGCTGCACAGTCAGTCAAGGAGAGAGAACTTGCTGTAGTGGCCAGCTCTTTGATTAATTAGTATTATACATAAACTAAATTACATGGATTGACTCGTTAAAAAAAGAAGGAAACAAAACTGTAGATGTAGACCACAACCATTTAAAATCATATAATGCCATTATCTTTATAATATTAGTATAATATTGGCATACATGCATAAAGGCTTATCCAACTGGCTGTAGTCTACATGGGTATATATAGTCTTGTATCACTTCTTGTTTAAGGCCAGCGTTGCCCATTATTTTGAATTTTTTGACAATATTTTTTGGGGGGCTTATATCCTTTCTAAACATCTGTACAAACTGTCTTTCAAATTTGAAAACATTTGGATGCACAAGTCTCTAGTTATGGTAGATTTTATCCAGGCTCTCACTTACATTCAAAGTACTTACAAAGTAGTGCCCAATATAGTAGTAGCCCAACTTCAATAGCGATTTCTCAGAAACATGTTTTTTTGAAGGTCAAGACAGATATCTCAAGGAAAAATTTATGTATACCTGCTTCATTATATATCATTTTGTAGCTCTATCTTTGCTCTGCGATTGTAGCGTGGAGTTTTTCAATTTGGAAGTGCTAGTCCAATTATATAGTCATGTGTATATACCCTAATATGCCCATATTATTGTTGACCTTGTCATGAAAACTCTGTTAGTGTTGAGGTTAAAAAATTTCGCTGGAATCAAGCTTTAGTGGTTCCTCTACTACATCCATAAAAGGGAAGTGTGTATAGGGCATATCTTAGGAGAGGGACATTTTATTGTGACTCTGGTCAGAATTTTTCCAAACCTCTATACTTTACTGAAACTTCTTATAAAGCACATCATTAGAAAGCTCTTGCAGAGAGCTGTATTCTGGTAAATAAAATGTAGGGGAAGAAGGACAACAAAGTTATGGACGTTTACATAAACTATGATAAAATGGGCAACGCTGGCCTTAACAGCTAATAAAGTTGTTCATAACAACCTTCATGTTTTTCTTTCAAGTTTTTGTTGTTGTTGTTGTTCTGCACATTATAGTTGAGCTTTGGAGGACTACACAAAGTCAGTGTTTTAAAAAGTCCAACTTATTGCTTTTGAACACTACAAATATCAGCACATGTCATGTTTTGTTGCTAATGTTAAGAGTACCCACACAAAATTTAGCCCATACCATATTCTATTGCTAGCCTCCTTCAATGACATTTACACAAGAGAACTCTAAACAAACACCAGACATTTTGGTAGAGGATCAGCTACACCCTCTTTTGACTTTGTAACAACTCGAGCGAGAACTCAACAAACCAAACAGTAGACAGAGCACGGGCCATTCCTTCTGTTTATTATGCAGCATGTGCATAGTTACATACATCATTGCACATGTGTTAATTTTGATTGGATCATCAACGAAACCACTTGACTGATCCTTACCAAATACTTTATTCTGCAATCAAGGAACATTTGTTGATCTGCATTGGAAGATTTGGAAGTCTGTGCTAATAGCAGTTCTATGAATTAACCTATCATATGCTGCAAGCTATGTGATTGGGTTGGAGTTAAGAGATAGAATTACAGAAGCCTAGATCCTTGAAAATGTATTTCTAGGTTTCTTTCACACTTTGTACAGATTTTTTGGTCTGCTAGGATTCAAGCCTCTTTGAACTAATATTGGCCAAAGTGACCATCTAGAGCTAAGAAACTGCAGGTGTGAGTTTTAGCAGAGATATGAGCTGGTTGTTGTTTGTTGTTCATGTGGTGTTTTTTGGGGGGGAGGGGGGTTGTTTGGTGTTTTTTGAGGGGTTGAAGGGGGTGACCACTGCCATTTTGAAACAAGGGTCTAACCAATACATCATACTCCCCAATATGCTGATGAGGAGTTATAATGATATATAATAATGTTGTTGGTATGATAGTGATAATAATAACAATCCTTTGTTGATTTTGGTGAATTTAAAATGATAGTTATGAGAAAACAGATAATTAAGCTTACACTTTGACTACCATTATAATGGCATTTTTTGGTATTATTACAGTGACGGGCATGTATGTTCTCTGACTGCTCTGCAACATCAAGGAAGCAAGGAGAGTGAAAAGTAATTTTTTTATGATGGAATAACTGTTGCAAAAGTGAGTTATGTGTATGCAACTGTAAGTAGTTGCATCAGGTTTGCTAACAAGGCACCTTGAAGCTTGAGGCTTATAGGTTCAAGAACAAGATCTAATAGATATTAATGCCAAACCTTTTGCCATGATTGATCCTTATGCTCTATTTGTTATCCAGCAGTTGTGTATAAGTGTTGCTGCTCGTGGTCAACCTTTTATATCCATAGACTACTCCAATGATTCCAAATTTTCCAATGCATGTCCCTGATTGCAGAAAAAGGCATGATTCTGGCCAGTAAGGGTCATCAACTTAATCTAGTGAGCTCACTTGCTGTATTATAAAACAAACAATGACTGTTCAGTTGATTTTCTAAGAATCTTGCACTTCTCTTGTTTGGTTTGTGGAGTTCTTCTGTGCAATTATTAAAGGAGACTGCAGATGACAAGGAATGGTATGTGCTGACTTGTGGAGTATACAATAACTTAGAGATTATCTTTCAACATTCCCAACCTGACTGACTGGTGAACTAATGTCGTAGAGTGCGTTATCACTCATTATATTGGTTTTATAAGTTGGTGGACAGATAAATAACCGAAACAAAGCACATCTCAGCTAAAACTCACTTTAGCAGCTTAACAGTCTCAATGCTGCTTTCAGCTTTTCTAGCTCCAAAAATACTTCAGCATGTCATGAATATTTTGCTAAGGAGTAAACTGGCAGGCTAAAACAACAAAATCAGTATGATGATTGGTCAAGGTCATTTTTAAGGTGAAGGGGTAGATCCAGAATTTACAGAGGGAGTGCCAACAAATTATGTAGCCAAAAGTCTTGGCGAGAGGAAAGGTGTGGGAGAGGAATGTGTCCCTCCTTTGCAATGGCTGCCCTCCCCCCCACGCAAAGTGTAGAAGCCAAAATTTGTTGTATTTAGTGTTGCTCATAGGAGGCTAAAATTCAAGCTACTTGGAAAACCAAATTATAATATACACTATAGCTATAATCATATGAGCATGAAGTGAGAAATTGATTCAAGTAGCATAAGCCTTGGGTGTCGATGGACAAATTCATCTACCTTCTCTTCTGGAGTTATTTTCAGGTCCCGTTGATAGGACATTTTGCCAGTCCATTGAGCCATTCTTGTCTCATCTTTACCATGCTAGAATGTGTTTAAACTGTTCTTTTTTCAATGCCACAGTACCTTTACCTATTGTTCATAGATGTAACTCCATAAAACTGAGTATCAAGTTCAACTATCAAGTGATCATTGTAAAATTCCTGTAGTAATATTGCTGGTTATTACCAGCCTGTATGCTGATATAATATACTGTATTAATGATACCAAGTGTCACATCAGTGTTATGTGCTGGTAGTCTGCTCTAAACTGGAGGGGAGCCTGGGACTGCCCATTATTTTAAATGGTGAAGTGTCATCTAGCTGAATGTGGTCTGCACTTGCTACTTTTCTTTCGACAACAAAAACAACATATTTTTGTATTAGAGTGTATCATATTTTTCCATCCCATAACTTAACTACCATAAGGTCACTACCAGAGCACTCCCTATTTTCAAATGACTAGTAACGATCATGATTCCATACATTCCTACAGCTGCACACTCTCTGGCACAAAGAAATGAGTGATCAAGTTGTGTGATAAAAATATCTATTATATAGCAGCTGCTCTGAGAGATGTTTCATAATAATCAGTAAAGATGACATTATGGGTTTTGTGAGTATATGGTGACAGTAGTTAACAACACAGATCTTCAACAGAAAGTTAATCTACTTGCGATCCAAATATTACGAAACATGGTAAAGAGTAACATCTGCTGGTTCTGAAGTCATCCTGAGCAACTATTACGATCAAACAATTAACAAAAAATTGTGTATATGTATAGTAGAACCTCAGTTATCCAGAAGGCTAGAGACTAACTACCTTGTGGATAACTGAATTTACAGATAATGGACTTTATTTATAAGCTAGGCCATGTATTTCCTTTGGCTCATTAGTTGAGAGTAGCCCACTCTGAGTATCCACCCAAGATCTACAAATATGCTGTGAGGAAAGTCTAGCAGCTGCTCTAGGAAGTTTATGAGAAGGTAGCAATTATGACAACAAGCCTTAGGAGGGGGGGGGGGCAAGTCTATTCTTTTTTCTTTTATATAAAATAATCTTTGGAAAGTTTATGACATTCTCTGACAATGAAAACTGGCAGAATCTAAAGAAGCAGTAGCTAGTGTTTTTCTACAATAATGTGTGTGTGTGCTTACCATTTCTTTTACTTTCATTGTTGATGCTCTAATTATTCGTTCTTTTAATTTGTGAGATATATTTTTGTGATTAGTTCCTCTCATGATAATTACAAATAACCCTGAACTATAGTAATATAAAGCTTGGGACCCAATACTGTCAATGCACTCAGCCTTTCTAATCTCTGCTGGACATGACCAGACAACAATGCAATACACACAACCAAGCACTTGCTAGAGGTCTGGGCAGTATAATATAACAGGGCAGGTAGCAAATTTGTTTTTCATCGTTTAGTCTCAGTGAACAAATATTCTAATTGGAGTGTTGTTCAGTGTCTCTTCTTTGGAGATATCATCTATATCCCATTTCATCTGCCTAATTCTCACTGCCCTGCATGATTAAACACAGCTATGTAAAATCTCATAAACCAAGACCAAGAAACTTGACAGTATAACTTAATGCATGCAAAACACTGAAATATCTGATGACTATGTGACTTTTTATATGTGTCTTCTTCCTCTGCATTATAGAATAGTTCCTGGGCAATGGCACTTTTCCTGTTCTTTATGACTATCTGGAATGTCTTCATGGTGATCTTCTACTGTCTTCAGAAGCGCAGACAAACATCAAATGGTGTTCATTTGAGAGGAGATGTGTAGGATTTGTTGTAGCTTACATGGACTTAATTGTTCATTTGTAAGTTTCTCCATTCTTATACATAATATTTTAGCGAAGCCATAGACACATTAATTATGAGTGATGCCCTTTTAGTGAATAATTGAGCATGCGGTGTCGTATGGTCCCCAACTTTCTTCCCCCCTCCCATTAATTAGTACGTGTTCCTTACCATAAACGTTGGGGGGGGGGAGGGGGGGTTGAGTGTTGAGTCGTCGGATCTGCGGAGTCTCCCTAACCAAGGAACATTTACATTATAGATTATATGTCACCTAGTTCCACAGCTTGAATCTTTCATTATCTATGATTTAATGTTGCTATTGCTGAGGCCATCACATATATATTAATACAGCACAGTGTGAAACTATTTAGTAACTAAGAAGAAGTCAACAGTACTTAATTAATAAAATTATCCACAATATTAAGTTACGAGTGTCCCGCTGCTCAGGAAGGGGGGGACAGGAGTGGACCAAAGATCATTCCTCAGCTCACCATACAACAGTTCCTTTCTCCTCTGCCACCACTTCCCTACCCAATACATAACACACTCGCCCACCTCCTCCATCACTGCATCACTTACTCCCTCCACATCCTTCCCCAAAAGCAATGCCACCTTTACATCCTTACTCACTCTTCTTAATTCATCCAGCCACTGTCTTGCCCCTGCAATTCTGCGTACCTCATCTATCAGAACCAGCCGATCCCTCTCAAATTCCCCGCATGTCACCAAGAAATGTTCCACATCCTCCTCCCCTGCTCCACTATCACACATTATACACCTCTCATCCCTAACTATCCCACATCTCTTCTTATCCTCTAACAACCCAGCTGATGCAGTCCTAAGTCTAAATTGCAGCCACACACCTTCCTGACCATGCATGGACCTCACATACCTCTCAACCCCTGCACCATTCTTTGCTGATTTATAATAATTCAGCGTACTTTTTCCGTCTACTTCCTCCTCCCAGTCCTTCTCATTTCTCACCTTCACTTTCCCCTTCCACTTGCACACTGACCCAACTTCGTTGTTTATCTCGTACTTTCTCCTCAAGATCTCATATTCTTCCCACCATCCAATCCATCCTCTCGTAGTTTATTTACAACAACTATTACCAATCTGCTCTGTTCCAACACCTCTCATCTCTTGCCAAACAAAACCTTCATCTCTTCCCTCCTCTCCTCTAGCTTCCTCCACCCCATATCTTCCCGTATTGCCACTCCTGCTACTGTATCACTTGCCCCCAATAGTCTCTCCTACCCACTCTCATCTGTGCTGACTCCAACTTCTTGCGAGCATTCCGTCCTCCTGTCCACCACACTTCGGCTGCATGCTCCATACTGGGTCTCGCTAGAAGCTCCCACACCATTCTACTTCCACCTGCCCATTCACTCTATTCATCCATATTACCTTTCCAACCCACTCTTCTGCCTTATTTGCCATCTTCTCTAACTGAACATTACCCCTTAACTTCCTATAAAACCATATTCATAAGTATTTGAATTCTTTGACCTCTTCCAATATCTCCTCACCAATCCTCCAATGCACTTCTGATTCCTTCTTCCCTACTACCATGACCTTGCTCTTCTTGCTATTAAATTTCATCTTCCACCTTAACACATACGCCTGTACCACATCCAACATAGCTTGCAGTTCCACCGCTGAGTCAGCCAGAAGAACAACATCATCTGCATACATGAGTGCCCCACACCAGCAGCCTTCCACTTTGACTCCTAGCTCAGCTCTCTCCAATTCCTCTGCCATTCCCATCAAATATATATTGAAAAGAAGTGGAGACAAAGGATATCCCTGCCTAAGTCCATTCTCCACAGTGAACCACCTTGACCTCATTCCATTCAATACCACCGTCGTCTCCACCCCACTATACAATCCTTCACATGTCCTCACAAGTTTCTCTTCTACTCCATACTGCCTCAACTTCTGCCACAGTCCCTCCCTCCACACACTGTCATATGCCTTACTTATATCCAGGAAAGCCAGATATGAAGCTTTTTTCCCGCTCTTCCTCACTTCACAAACTCCTCTTAACACCAACCCCTGGTCTGAACATCTCCTCTGTCTCCTAAATCCTCCTTGTGCTTCCGTCAAAATCCTATCCTCAGCGAACACTCCCAACCTCCTTGCCAACACTCTCGCAAACACCTTCACCACATTACAACACAATGAAATTCCCCTATAATTCCCTACTTCATCCTCATCACCATCCTTGTGGAGAGGTACTAATAAACTCCTCTTCCAGTCCACTGGGCAGCACTCAATCCTCATCACCACATTCATCACCTGCACCATCACTTCCACCAACCTTCTACCTCCATACATCAGCATATCATTCAACATTCCATCAGGGCCTGGAGCCTTTCCTCTCTTCAAACACTTTAATACCTCTACTACTTCTTCCCAACTTACTTCTTCACACATACCCAGCTCATGCCCACCCACTTCTCCCATCTCTAATTCTTGTACTGTGGCATCCTCTTTTTTCCTCCCCAGCTCTTCCCAGTGTTTTGCCATCACCTCCAATACCTCGACATCCTTCTCTACCATCCTTCCCTCATCATCTTTCACTTCTTTTATCCTTCTCTCCTTCCTCTTTGCTCTTAAATCATTCCAAAACAGCTTACAACTAGTCCCACCCTGCTCTCTAATCTTCTTTATAGTTCTCTTCCTCAATTCCTTCTTCTCTATCCTAATAGTCTTTTTCACTTCCTTTCTTGCTTCTCTATAGTCATCCCATAGTTGTCTTAATGTAGCCTCTCTCTCCCCTCTCTTCCTGGCTTCCCTTAGCCTCTTACATTTCTCCTTCCTGACACCAATTAACCACTCCTCATCCTCTGACCACCATCCCTCTGACCTGTCTGTAATCCAATTCCTTTCTCCGCTGCAGCCAAAACTTTCTCCTTCCACCTACCCCACACCTCTTCAACTATGTTTCCTCCCAACTCTTGCTCAAGCTCTCTCACCTCCTCTTCCCATCCCATGAACATTTCCTCCACTGCCTCCTGATACTCCATCCAGTCTAGCCTATTGTCAACTCTCCATTTATGTCGCTCTCTTCTCATTTGTACCTCTCTCCTACCCCACGTAATTTCTCCACAAATAATGTTATGGTCCGACCCCACATCCAGCTTGCCTGAGTCCTCAACTACCACCTTAGCTACATCCATGTCCTCACTAAACAAGATATAGTCTATGACCGACTTTCTCTCCCCACATTCCCACGTCCACGTGCCCTCACAGCACTGCAACTCGTTCCCCACAACCAGATCTCCAACCCTAACCAACTCCAACAACCGCCTTCCATTACTGTTCGGGTTGTCCTCCACTCCTAATCCAATCTTTGCATTGAAGTCCCTCATCATAACAACATCGAAACCTTTCTCTTCATACTTCACCACGTCCTCCTGCAGTACCTCAAACAATACCTCCGTCTCACTCACTCTAACTCCTTCTGGGTTCACATACACTACCCCTACCATAGTTTTTCTTCTCCCCGCTCTGCTTAACTCCACCCACAGCAAACCTTCTCTTGACTTCCTCACCCTAGATTCCAAACTCTCATGCACCAGAACTCCCACACCTCCACTCGCCCGCCTGCCACCCTCTCTATTCCTGCCATACCACTCATATCCTGCCACACTCACCTCATCCTCCTTCTGCAAAAATGTCTCCGCTAATCCCAGCACATCAAACTTCTTCATTCCCAACACTACCTTCAAATCCACCTCGCTTGACCACCATCCTCTACAATTAACAAATGCCACTCTCAACCGCCCAGTTTCCCTATCTTTGGTCCCACTCCCAATCCCCACCCTCCTAAACATACTTTTTGCTCTCACAGTTTGGGTTTGTTCATGCTCATTGACATCTTTGCTTTGGCCAGCAGGTGCTCCTTCCCTGGATGAATCTCCTCCTGGTGCTCCCCCACCTGACGGTTCTTGCCTCTCTCCATCCCTCTCTGTGTTGTTGTCCACCAGCGATTCTCCCCCTGACAGCCCACATGAACCAAATCGCAGTAAATACGTTCCCCTTGACTTTTCCTCCTGGCCTCCATCCACTCTCCCCCCTCTCTCCACCACCCTTTTGCACTCCAACTTCTTTCCCCGCGTGCCTTCTCCTGTTGTTTCACTTGCTGGAGATTCTTCATATGCCGCTGCTGATTCACCCCTTGCACCATATATACTCCATTTCCCCCCAGACTCTCTTTCCTCCTCTTGTATCTTCCTGTCTTTCTCATGATAAATGGCCTCCCCACCAGTTTGCTCAAGACTTCCTGAAAATTTTCTTCGTCCCCCTTCGTAATATCCTGATCTATATTCCTCCATCCTTCTCCATCCTTCACCAACTTTGCTTGTCCTGTTTCCTTTACCACCTTCTCAGTTTTATCTTTCTTACCCACTTCCTCTAACACCCCCTTGGCCTGCTTCCTGTTCCCTCCTTCTTCCACCATCACCTGCTCTAACTTCCTCCCTAAGACTTCAATTATTCTCTGTTTATGCTCTACCTGCTTTTCTAGTTCTTCCACCCTCAACAGAACATTAGCCAGCACATCACCCATTTGAAGATTTTCCATCAGTTTCATATTAAACCACACATCACCACTCTCTCTATGTTCCAACTTCTTTAACACATCCCTCGTCAATATATGAACAGTGTTGGTGGCATTGGTATCTACTAACCCACCACCATCTCTCTCGTCCCGATACTCCTCCTTAATTTTCTCTATTATACCCTGCTTCCTTATCATAACCTTTTCACTGAAACAACTTACTACACTATTCATTACTCTTTCTCGTGCCTCTTTCCGGTTCTTCGTATCAACACACTTCATAACCAGCGCTTCTTTTCCTTTACCTTCTGCATGAACTTCTCCCTTCCCCACACTTGCTCCATCCAAACTCCCACAACATTGACTACAAGCCCATTTTTTCTCACCTAAACTCTTAATATCCTCCTCAGACATGCCAACACATCTTTGGTGAAACCACCCCCCACAAGATCCTTCACAGCCAATCCACCTTGAGCCTTCCTCTGAGGATTCTTCATCCTTAGAACATACCATGCACGCATCTTGTATCAGGTTGACCGCCATTTTTATTTGATAAGAACCAGGGGTTATGGAGGTCAATGGTAACTCACCTGTCACTATCCCATTGCTGTCTAGGGAGTAATGATGTAAGTGATAGCCCAAGTCCTAGCCCTATCTAGCCCTCTGGTGAAGTGGGTGGAGGAGTAGCTCCGACACAGAGTTTTTGGAAACTTAATTCAGTATTGTGCCATCAAAGGATTTCAAATCAATGCCCAAGTGCCTACTTTGAATTCTCTTCCTTTATGGTAGTACTTAGTTGGCCAAGAGATTACTGTATTAGCAAATATAGACAAGGCAAGGCGCATGGTGATTATCTCTGCATAATATTTTTTAAATTTTTTATGCTAGTAAAGATCTGCCTTTATGAAGTCATGCAGGAGCAATCTGCATGGTATGGGCACAGAACATACAGCAAGTGCTAAACACATAAACATAGATGTGAATATATGCTAGAGAGCCTCGGGTAGCCAGATCATTCACCAAATGATGCACTATTGTTATGCTAGGAAATGTCTAGATAGCCTAGCAAGGATTTGTTCTCTCTACTACATTCCCAAACAGGGGTATTTCAAGTCTGGGACTCTGCATTTATTTTAGCACACACAATGTTAAATTAACAGTATAAAAGATCTGAAATGAAAAGAAACTGTGTAACACCGCAGTTTATTTTAGTCCTCAACCAGCAAGTTTCTAAAGGACCTTGAAGTTAGCAATTGTGTTACTGTTTGAGTGCTAAAATAAACTGTGTAACACCACAGTTTATTTTAGCACTCACCCAGCAATAAAATTGCTTGCATCCAGTTTTCTAAACTCACTACATGCAGTTTATTTTAGCACTCAAGAATAATTGCTGGCTTCATGTTCTTCAGGCTATTTAACATCCGAGTACTAAAATAACTGTTGTGTCACACACTTGAAATTCGCAGCAGAGGAAATTGTCAGTAAGTTTCAAGACCTTTTCCAAGAACAGCATTAATGAGCATTTAGTGAAGGTTCTGGCTGTAGCCATTACCAGGCTAGAGATGGTTAGCATATGATTATACTTATATATAGTACACTAGTATCCATCACAGGCATACATAGATGTGTACACCAACTGTCGAGCATGCGATCCTGTACAAAAGGCATGTTTTCCTTGTCACTCTTCAATGCCCAACTTCATGATAGAGCTAGTAGTATCCAAATATTGGATCTAGCATGATTTAGCATTACTGTTGATAACTTGAATCTGCCATATATAGCCAAGTTTCTACTATAATCATATCAAGATAGAGCACATAACAAATTTTAGCCATGACCACTAGTTATGTAATGTATTTCAATGATTAATGCCATTATTTGTAATGCTTGGATTGCCGAACTTTCCCTAGATTGAAGGAAGTTTAACAGTATGTAGAAGAAAACAAAGTTTGTTATTATTATCTGTGTCATGTACAGAAAGCCAGTCACTCACTAAAGCATGTTTGAGTGTCCTGCTGAACTTATGAATTATGCATATGCAACTGATTAAGTACAGAGCTATTTCATTGGACAGGACAGATACGTTTCTGGTTCAGCTGTATTTTCCCCCTTTGTTTAATTTTTAAATCTATGTACTACACTACAATGTGTATTTATTATTGCATCCAGTTATACAAGGTAATCATTTTTGCGAATTGGTAAAGGGGAAAAAAGCATGTATGGGCATTGCATTTTAAAAGGGAGTGAGCTGTCTAAATTTTAGAGACTATCTCTCTTATTACAGGTAATTTTATACGTAAGGTGGTATATATGCAACTTTGGCAATATCAATGTGTATATATTTATACAGTTAATTTCCAAGTTCTGCCCATGGGTTAAGTTAAGAGATTGGGAAATGGGGTTAATTTTACAATTTGATGGGTGACCATGTGACAATATCATATACTACTTCCAGAGAAGAAGCCCAGCATTGCACATGTTCTGGGTTGAGTGCATTTCCTGATTGAACTTCCCAGAGGAAGAGGGGTGGGGGAGGGGAGTTAATCTGGGAATCTATGGCCCTCCCTTTTTGGCTTGTACCAAGATCATGACTCTCATCTTTTGAGGTTTGTGTTGGAAACTGTTTGCTGTTACATAATTATTGGTTGGGCTCCCATTTCCAAACACCAGATGATAAAAGGGATAAAAGGGGGGGTGGGGGAAAGGAAGGGGGGAAAAAGAAGGGGGGGAAAATAAACCCCAAAATGACAACACTCACATCTCTGCTAGAACTCACACCAGTAGTTTTTTACCTCCATAAATGGAGTCTTCAACGGGTATTAGCTCCAAAAAGGCCACAGGAATGTCTTGAATCCACTAAGGTAGAAAACTGGCAGCAAAAAATGTAGAAAATGTGAAAAAAACCCCTAGAAATTCATCTTTCTATGTTTTTCTCTTTTACCACTCACATAACTTGAATAGAGTAGGTCCATTCATAAAATATTCAATTGCAGAAGACTCCAAACATTCCATTGCATGTCCACGACTAATCTTTGGTAAGGGGTAAGGGAGCTAAATCGATCTCTTGCAAATTTCTGCAATCTCCCAAAAATCTCAACTATATTTGTGGCCACTGACTGACTCTATACTTATCTGCCCAGCACTCAGATAGAGCATCTTTAACATTAAATCATAATGCATGTGGGGAACAAGGACAAAGTTACAAGGCACTGGTAATAAAGTATCTATAGAAGTCTCACGTACAAGTTAGCAGATCTGAATCATACCATGAAGCAGTTGCTGAAAGAGGAATGTCGCTATCAACATCAACTACACACTAACAAAGATGTCAGCTATCCTGTAGTACTAATCTCTGTCACTGCTATGAACAACCCAGTGAGTTGCCCATTAAGTGATCTAGATTGAATTCAGTTAGGTACATCTAGGGAACTAGTGGATACAGGATACAATGTTCACTCACTTAATTAAGATATTTTAACATGCATAGATAATAAAAATAAAAGGGTGGCTAGGAGGGCTAAAACCCCTTTCCCAGTTTATGACCAGAGACAGATGATAATTATTGATACTACACAATACAGTTTACCGAGTCAGACAATGTTGAAGAACACATAAGGGAAGAGAGAGTGAGGGAAAATGAGTACTCATTACCACAACTTAATTCACCAAATGGTTATTATTGTTTCGTAGTACACTTGCAATTCTCCCCCTATTTCTAAATATTTCAAACCATCAATTTTGCAGTCCTTATTGTCATCATTGTGATGGGAAAACCCTTCTGCTAGGAAAGCTAGTTGATTTCCTACAGATCCGCTCTCCACACCCGCCACCAACTTAGATTCTAGTCTCACACCAAAACCCACAGTTAGTCGAAATCAATCCACTTCCCGGATTGTATTACCCCTTACGAAAAGGACTGGTATATTTGGACAATAGTAAACTTCAACAAGACCATATATACAAATAAGACGCTCAGACGTAAAATGCAATAATACTCTGGCGATACAACTTTCTCAATAAATCACAGTCTCTCTATCACTACAACAGTTCCGTCCCTAGGACACCGTCCTTGGCAACCAATCAGGATCCTTGGCAGTCTTGTACGTCACCCGTTTCCAGGTACGCCCTTTCAGGGTTTCCACTACCCGATTCTGCGGTCGTGTCAGCTTGCGCCTTCCCAGACCTCCAGCGCTCCCCCAAGGTCGCGTCCAGCAGCACCTCACCAACCACCCGTTCCATGTCCTCCCCCCCACTTCACGCAGTGGCTCTGTCTCTGTCTTCAGGCCCAGCCTCGGGGAGGAAGCAGCCACGGACAAAGGAGAGAGATTCCCTGACACTCCCTCCACCTTAGCTCGAGAGCCCTGGTCTCGACTTAACCCGTCGGCGTTCGCATTCGCCGTTCCAGCTCGATGGGTCACACTAAAATCGTATGGCTGTAGAGCCAAAGCCCATCTGGCCAGCCTCCCATGACTATCCTTCATGGTTGCCAGGTGAGTTAATGGATCATGGTCGGTCTCCACCTTGAACTTATATCCTTCAATATATGTTCGAAAATGTTTGATACCAGTTACGATGACTAACGCCTCTCTTTTCAATAGCAGAGTATTTTTGTTCCCATGGCAACAACTTGCGGGATCCATAAGCTACTGGATGTTCGGTTCCATCTTCCTCTCGCTGGCTCAACACATAACCAAGTCCCGTGGCTGAAGCATCAGTTTGGATGATGAACATCCTCTCCCAGTTTGGGGATGTCAGTACCGGTTTACTGGTAAGGGCACCTTTCAATAACTGAAATGCCTTCTCGCATGCTTCCGTCCATGTCACTTTATTTTCTTTGTTCTTCCTGGTCAATTCTGTGAGGGGGTTGGCAATCGTGGAGAAGTCCGGTATGAATCGGCGGTAGTATCCGCACAGGCCAAGAAACGCTCTCACCTGTTTCTTGGTCTGCGGCTGCTGATAATTCTTCACTGCTTCAATCTTGCATTCCATCGGCTTGATGACTCCTCCTCCCATCACGTGACCCAGGTATACACAACTGTTTACTCCCATACTGCACTTGCTCTCTTTAAGGTGTAGGCCAGCCGCTCATAGCTTGCCAAACACAATGTTGAGGTGCCGAAGATGCTCCTCCCACGTCTCACTGTGGATCAAGATGTCATCCAAGTAAGCAGTCGTAAACTCATGGAGGCCATGCAAAACCTGGTCCATCAGATGCTGGAATGTCGACGGTGCCGTGACCAACCCGAAGGGCATAGTCAGGAACTGATATTTGCCATGGGGTGTGACAAACGCCGTCTTTTCCCTGCTTTCCTTTGCCAGGGGCACCTGATAGTACCCCTTCGATAAATCCAGTGTCGTGATGAACCTTGATCCTCCAATCTCGTTAATAAGTGTTTCTATGTTTGGTAATGGGTAAGGATCTCCTCGGGTTATGTTGTTTATCTTGCGATAATCTACGCACATTCTTATCTTGCCATCTTTCTTTTTTACTAGGACGATGGGCGCTGCCCAGGTGCTCTTGGATGGTTCGATAATCTGTTGTTGTAACAATGTCTTGATCTCTTCCCGCAAGGCTTCTTCAGACTTGTGGGCCAACTTGTAAGGTGGCAACCGAATCGGAAATGCGTCTCCCGTTGGAATCTCGTGCTCTACCAATGACGTCCTGCCAGGCTCGTCCTGGATGATGTCCTGAAATGTTTCCTTTAATGCAGTCAGTTGGTCCCGTTGGAGGAGGGTTAGAGAGTCCTCCTTTATTCGATCATTCGCGTCGAATGCGTCGTCTTCCTCTTCTAGGGCCAAGAACACTGCAGGGGTAGGGGAAGCCCACTCCTTCATGGCATTGACATGGAAGGTCTTAATCTTCCTCCCGGTGTCCACCATGTAGGTCACTTCCGTCACTTTCTCTGTGATGATGAAGGGACCCTGCCACTCGTTCAACAGTTTGTTCATTTTCCGAGGTCGAAACACCAGCACATAGTCGCCCCCGAGGAACTCTCTCAATACTGCTTTCCGATCGTGGTACCGTTTCTGTGTCTGTTTTTCCTTTTCTTCTTTCTCTCTCGCTATTTCCCGAACCATTTCGGTGTTGGCTCGCATCACTTACATATAGCATGTCAAGTTCATCTCACTGACTTTTTCTTTCCCCTTCCAATAGCTTGCTAGGTCATCTAACGGTAACCTCATCTCTCTCCCGAACAGAAGGTGGAATGGAGAGAATCCTGTCGTCTTATGGACTGTGCCCCGATACGACCAGAGGACAAATGGCAGACACTTGTCCCACTCGACTTGGGGATCTTGTGTGAGTTTCCGCAGAAGATACTTGAGTGTGTGGTTAAATCTCTCCACCATTCCGTCCGTTTCCGGGTGATAGGGGGAGGTTCGAATCTGCCGGATGCCAGTTGCTTGACAATACTGTCGGACAACTTCTGATCTGAAGTTAGACCCATTGTCCGTGAGTAACTCTCTGGGTGCTCCCAGTCTCGCAGTGACATCTATGAGACAGTTAACCACAGTCTCCGCTGTTGCATCCTTGAGTGGGAATGCCTCCGGCCACCTTGTGCTGTAGTCCATGAGAACCAGGATGTATTTGTTTCCCGACCGTATTCGCTTAAGGGGACCAAATATGTCCATGGCCACTCGCTGGAATGGCTCTTGCATGATGGGTAAGGAGTGTAGGGGTGCTTTTGTCACCACCGCAGGACCACCCTTCTGACAGATTGACACGATCTGCACAATTCTCTGACATCTCTGGCGATGCCTGGCCAGTCAAAACATCTCCGTATGGTCTCGAGTGTCCTCTCTCGACCGAAATGTCCCGGCAATCAGAGCATTGTGAGCCATCTGCAATACTCTTGTTCTGCCTACTCGTGGTACCATCACCAGGTCCTTCCCATTGGAATGGTATGGTTTCCTCATCAGTACTTTGTCCTTCCAAAAAGTAAGAGCTACTTCTCTTCTTTGTATTATTTCTTATGTTCTCCAATGTAGGATCCTCGCACTGTAACTTTTGGAGTTGGTTCGGAGTGATGGTCTCGAAAACTTTATCCTCCACTTCAGCTCCGACCGTTTCTTCCTCATTGTTGTGCAGGTCCTCCAGGTCGGGTTGGGTATTAATTTCAAATTCCTCCTCGACCTCTTTCTCGTTTTCCTCTGCTTCATCTCCAATGTCACTGGACTCGAGAGGGTGGATCACTGGTCCATCCCGGTCTTGTTGGATGGCAGCATCCTCTTCGACTTGAGTTTGTGCCTGTCGTTGGGCTCGGGTCGTCACCAATACAGACTCAGTCATTGGTGGTTTGGTAAGGGTCGTCACCACTTCATCCTCGGACCTTGATGGTTGGGTAATGGTCGTCACCAATTCAGCCTCATTGGCTTTGGATGTGGGTGGGGTTGACTCCATTTCCTCTCGGATGTCGGTTTCCAACGCTTCCTCCGCATACTTCCTAAACCTCGGAATGTCTTGTCCCAACAGCATACCTGAGGTCAGGTGTTTTGAAACTCCCACTGCCAATTCACACGCCATCTAGTTCAACAATTACTCGAGCTGCTGGGAAGAGGGTCTTCCCAGAACTGGCTGTGGTGAAGGGAATCTTCCATCTCAAATAGTCTCTGCTGTTAACGTATCGGGGATGTACCATTGACTTGGTGCACCCAGTATCGATGAGAGTGGTTACAGGTTGTCCATTCACCCGGACAAACTTCGTCCATTTCTGGCTTTGTCGTTCCCGTATTAGACTAACCGAGTGTGCACCTTCACTCTTGATTACGTCCAATCGTACTCTGCAATCCTTCTGCATGTGGCCTTTCTTTCCACATCTGTAGCAGCTTCATATCTCGGTAAGGGGTAGTCTGACCATCCTTTTCCGTGCTCAGTTGCAGCTGCTTGGTTTGTGGGATCGTAGTGCGAGTCGGGGTGTCTTTCTTCGGTGGGTGGAAATGGTCTCGCTGTTCGGATCGCTTTGCATCGACTTCCTTTCGTTGGTTTCCGATGAACCTGACTACAGTCTTAGTCAGTTCATCATAGCCTTGAGGATTCAAATTCCTCATCTGAGTTTGAAGCCATCTTGGGAGTTTTTGTAATGCCAATTCTTATAGCACCACCTTTGCAACATTCTCATCTGTCGAGGTCACCCATTGAGAAAAAGACTGCTTGAATGATCTCATCCAAGCATCGGGGTTGTTCATATCGAAGGTGGTCTCAAAAACTCTTCGTCTGTATGTTTTCTCGGAGATGTGGTAAGTTTCCAAAAGGATACGTTTCACTTCTTCGTAATCCACCTGGTCTCCGGCAGGTAAGGCATTCACCGCTGTTAGTCCCTGTCCTGACAAGGAACTCCTTAGGTATACACTCCATAGGTTCTCGGGCCAGGCTGCTGCTCGGGCTGTCACTTCGAAGGATCCTAGATAGGCACCCATATCATCCGTGCCTTCGAGGAATTTCGGTACTGTCAGCCTTGGTGGTTGGGGAGGTAGAGCCGGAACAACCACTGCTGGAGCAGGTTGTCTGGCATCCACCAATAACTGTGCCCAATGTTGTTGCTGTTGGGCTTGTAGCCTTCTGTCCTCTGCCCGATCCAGCAACAACTGTTTGCGATCTTCCTCTCGTCTCTGGTCCTCCCTTCTTACTCGGTTTGCCTCCGTTTCCAGCCAGGTAGTCATGAAGCGAGCAAGAGGTGGTTCTTGCTCTTCGCCTCTCAGCAGGACAGGTGGATCAGCTGGAGTTTGTCATCCTTCGAGTTGACTAGCTTGACTCCTAAGAATTCGATCCTCCCCTGCCCGCTGTCTATGTTGTTGACGTTCTTCTGACATGATGTTCGAGCCGAGTAGATAACAAACAGAAAACTAACTTGTTGACAACAAAAAATGCCAACTAATACAAAAACAACTTAAATATACGTGCACCCGAAGGCAAAAAACCACTCAAAATTCCTACTTCAGGGTCTGGTTTCACAGGTCCCAAGGTATGAATAACCTGGACCATTTCCCTGTCTAACACTACGCTAGCAACTCTGGTAGCTAGCAGTGTAGACAATTCCTGTCAACAGCAACACAATTGCTCAACAGTGTTTCCTACCAGAACCTCTCACCTTAGGTATGGTACAATTGGTAAGTACTGACCTCTCACCTTAGGTCACAATCACAACTAAGAATTCTCTTAGTTAATAACCCAAGACACCTCTCTCTCAGGCTATCTAGTCACTGGACACTACCTCTCACTTAGATAGCTGCCAACAACTCTCAGACAGATCTCAAGCAATACACTGTACTCCAGGCCTCTCACTTGAAAATCCCACCGCTGCCACCACTGTGATGGGAAAACCCTTCTGCTAGGAAAGCTAGTTGATTTCCTACAGATCCGCTCTCC
The DNA here is from genome assembly GCA_028752905.1 of Cladorhizidae sp. MBARI D1340-BT2. Classification (NCBI taxonomy): domain Eukaryota; kingdom Metazoa; phylum Porifera; class Demospongiae; order Poecilosclerida; family Cladorhizidae; species Cladorhizidae sp. MBARI D1340-BT2. Next base: position 10,624,764 of record JAQNBH010000015.1, read on the forward strand.
ACACCCGCCACCAACTTAGATTCTAGTCTCACACCAAAACCCACAGTTAGTCGAAATCAATCCACTTCCCGGATTGTATTACCCCTTACGAAAAGGACTGGTATATTTGGACAATAGTAAACTTCAACAAGACCATATATACAAATAAGACGCTCAGACGTAAAACGCAATAATACTCTGGCGATACAACTTTCTCAATAAATCACAGTCTCTCTATCACTACAACAGTTCCATCCCTAGGACACCATCCTTGGCAACCAATCAGGATCCTTGGCAGTCTTGTACGTCGCCCGTTTCCAGGTACGCCCTTTCAGGGTTTCCACTACCGGATTCTGCGGTCGTGTCAGCTTGCGCCTTCCCAGACCTCCGGCGCTCCCCCAAGGTCGCGTCCAGCAGCACCTCACCAACCACCCATTCCATGTCCTCCCCCCCCCCCCCCCCCCCACTTCACGCAGTGGCTCTGTCTCTGATTTCAGGCCCAGCCTCGGGGAGGAAGCAGTCACGGACAAAGGAGAGAGATTCCCTGACAATCATCATCATCATCATTGTCATCATTGTCATTGTCGTCGTTGTCATCATCACATCGTCATCATCATCATCACATCATCATAACCATCTTATATTCATTGTCATCATAATCATCATCATATCATCATCATCATCGTCGGCGTCATCATAATGTATTTGAGTGATCTAAAGAAAACCATAACCCCAAACCACTTATTCAGTCTGAGACCCTTTGGCTTCAGATTCCAGCTCTAGTCACAGTACTATTAAAAAAAAAACGTCACAAATAGTGATATTTAATTGCATATTGCCATATATCAAGTTAGTCAGCTGCAAAGACGAATGCCAGAATAAATGGAAAGTGAACACACATTGGATGTTGTCATGTTGCTCAAAACATACTATATAGTGTCCACAGAGCTTAAGAAGTCTAGAAGTCAAATTTGCATGAGTTAGTAATAATAGACTCGTTCTGTAACACAGGTTTTCTTTTTTCATTGATGAGTGAAGCAAGCCCACGCTGGGGAGTTGAATGGAAAAGTTTCTATTGCCATATATGTATGTATGTATTTTGGGTGCGTTGACCGTTGTTCACCTGTAAAAGACAAGTGTCACCTGCCTTAAATTAAACAGGGTCTCTTACGTTGGAAATGCAAGCTCCTGCAGGGTGTTAAGCAAACCTGATCATAAACTACACTTACACTAACCACCAGCTAAACACAAATAAAATATGAATGCACACAAAGTTAGCAATCAATAATCTATCACACTCTCCTCCTGCAGAAAACTAGTTTGTTGCATATTGAGATGTGTGTCAGCATTTCCATTTGCAGAGCTAGCAGCTTGATGAATAACTTCAAAATGGTATGGCTGATGGGACAAGTTCCATCTTGTTAGCCGCATTGTTCTTCTTGAGACGTGTTAGGATCCTCTAACAAGCCAATTAAGAACATCACAGAAGACATCCATAACGATAAACTGTGAAATCATTAGATAGCATTAATTGGATATATAATATATTGTGTTATTATGTTGTTAGCCAATGAGACTGGAGGAAGACCATGTGCTGGTTAGCCTATTTAAAGGAGGCCAGCACATGACTTCCTCAGTTGGCAAGATTTTCTCTGTTTCTCAGAATTGACTTGTGTGTGTAAGAGCTGTATTATTTATTATTTACTAAGAAGTGTATAGAATTGAACCGCTCAGACTTTGAACATACCTAGTTTGGAGGAACAACATATGGTGGCAGCGAAACCTCGTCCCCCTTATCGATTGACTGATTGTGCCAGTCAACTTCAGACCGCTTGAATCCCTCTACAAATCCTCCAACAAATCCATTACTAAATAGACCACAGACCTTACATTCATTATCAGACCCTCCAGATGGATACTTGGGATATAAAAAAAGGATAAATCTGACCCTACCTTTCCCACACCCTCAGGTTCTGAAACCCAAGATGCCAGACTGTCACAAAACAAAGAGCTGTCTAATGAGGAGTATGTCCAATCCACCTTGACCTTCACCAACAGAGAGCCAGACGTGCAGGTGATGATGCGGATGTTTGAACGACAATGGGCAGAATCCAACAGGAAAGCAGAAGAAGAGAAGGCATAGGCAGAGAAACTGAGACAGGAAGAATGCAGGAAAGCTGAAGCTGACAAGGCTGAAGCTGATAGAAGATGGACACAGCTCATCATATCTATGACCAACTCTGCTGCAGTCGCACAGCAGGAAAGAAGAACAGCAAAGAAGAGATGGAGCCGCTCGAGTATTATACATGGAGGAGAATAGATGTAAAGACAGAGAAGATCAGGAAAGACTGATCAAACAGCACAGAGAGAGCCATGAGAGCACACTCAAAGAGGAGTACAGACAATGAGAAATGTCTAAAGCTGAAGAAGAGCCAGAGGAACTCATGCTCCCAAACTCAACAAATAATTATGTCCACGGTAGAAGTATTTCTCCAAGGTTTTGAAAACCATATGATCACTCATGAAGTCGCTCCAAAGTACTCTCATCTAACACCACTCCTATATACCCACTCGAAGTACCAAGACAGTTCTTAATCGCCTGATAAGGATAAGGAGGACTACAACAAGGGCAACAAAGCATTATACACACTCCATCATGTCGAGAAACATGACCTCCAACTAAAGTGGCAAGGAACCACAATGAAGCCCAGGGAAATTTGCAGAGAAGCCATCGATCGTGGACTCCTGTTCTTTGATGGCTGGTTTCAACAAAACAGAGACCAAGCAGGAAGTCAGAGACGTAGTCACACTGGAACGTCTCATACAGATCATTCCCCCTCAAATCCAGATGTGGATTAGGGATCAGAAGCCAGCTACTGCCCAAGAGATGGCTGACTTAACAGACGACCACTTAATAAATATCCAGGTCTACCACAATTATAGGGCAGGAGACAAATCCTGGACGAACGAGACTACCCGCCTCGACAGAGACAGTAGTGGCAAGACCGCTCTCAGATCCCAAACATTCAATCTCCTCCAACTTCTCAAACACCCTCTCCAGCTGTGGCAGTGACCCAGTTCCCGAACCAGGCCAACACCAGACCATCTAACCCGTCACCCCATGAAGCTGCTCAGCTATCACAACATAAACGAGGTCACAAACTGAGTAAGTATTTCGATGATGTTAAAGGTCCATTGTGTTTTCAGTGCGGTCAGTGGGGTCACCTCAGAGAAAAATTGACTCACTGAAGAACCAGTGTACCCTGTCATCCCTCGTAACTATGGGATCTGTCCAGAATACCCCAGTTAATTTTTTTCTAGATAGTGGTTTGCTGAACAGATGGTAATCAGTGCTGGACTACTTCAAGACCTCCAGAACCGAGGCTCTGACCCTTTATCACAAATATCCTCAGTCACTATTAAGGGAACATGGCCCTGCGACTACCCTCTCTGTTGTGCAGGTTCCCTGCCAAATCTTGCAGTCGAGTTTTGAGATGCCCATGGCAGTATCTGACGACATATCTTGTGACATTGGACGAGATTGTCCACTACTATTTCAGTTGCTCAAAGATGCTATCCAAGATGTTCCCAAAGAAGTGTGTGAAGTAGTACTTGCTCCAACCCATCCAACAACATTGTTTCATGTTGCTGCTGGATCAGACAAGTCTGATACTGAACCTGATTGTTATAATGATATTCTCTCATCCTCTTATGACTTTCCTCGAACCAATTTTCTCTCTCTCACTCTGTTCCCTATTTGCCAGCCTCTCCATCCCAGTATGACGTTGAGTCCACTCCGTGCCCTGACATAAACTCTGAGCCAGGACCAGTTGGAAGACCCTTCCCTGAATGACCTCTGGGACAAAGCTGACCTACCTAAGTCTGAGTACATCACACTCAACTGTGTCCTCCACAGGGAGACTATTGACCAGACAGGAGATCCTCGTTTCCAGATTGTCCTACCCCTCTTTTGCCATGAGGCTGTGATCACCCATCCCCGGATTTGCTGCAGGAGGAGGAGGGGAGGAGTGTTGGGGATTCCCAACCCTTGGGGAACACCCCCAGTTAGCTTACTCCACACCGATGTCAGGCCATGTTAGCTTTGCTCGCACCAAGTACAAGATTATGTGGCATTTCTTCTGGCCAGATATCAGGAAAGATGTTTGTGCAGCTTGCCAGGCTTGTGACAGATGCCAACACACAGCAAAGAGAACTCACTCTCGAGCTCCGATGATCAACCCTGTGCTCCCTATTACCTGTACTTTTGCCAAAGTAGCCATTGTTATCATCTCTTGCCTCTCACTACCAAGAAGAACATGTACATGTTGATGTTTGTAGATTTGGGCTCCTGCTATCCTGATGCCATCCCCTCGAAGACTACAAATGCTAAAGTAGTAGCCCAATCATTACTTCTCTCGTCTCTCAGTTCAAACAGAACTCCTTTCGGACAGACGATCTAACTTCACGTCAGCTCTCATGAGGGAAGTGTTCTCTTTCCTCAGAGTAAAGCACTCCAAAACTGCACCATACAGACCCGAGTCCAATGGAGCAGTAGAAAGGTTTCAGCATACCTTATTACAAATGATCCGGAGGGCTGATATCGACCACAAAGACTGGGACAACTATCTCCCCTATTTTTTATTCACCTGTCGTGATGCCCCTTGCTCCTCCACTGGCTATTCCTCCTTTGAACTGATACTCGGGAAACAAGTGCATGGACCTCAATCCTTAAACAACAGTGGTTGCCGTCTTCTACCCCCACACACTCCATTGCAGATAGACTCTTGCAGCTGAGAGAAGACCTTGCTGCAATGCATGCTGTTGCTACAGAAAACTAGACCGCAACTCAAGCTCGAACCAAAGAATGGTTCGACACGAATGCAAAAACAAGAACCTTCGCCATTGGAGAGCAAGTATTGGCTTTTACCCCAGCATCACAGATAAACCTGCAGTTAAGTTGACAGACAGATGGAGCGGACCCTATACCATTATAGGACATGTCTCGCCAGTTACGTATTCTATTGATATGACTAGAACTATGTATATTACGGCCTCAAAGAGTGCTGTGGCATCCCCATCTAATATTGCATATCTTTCTGCTGACCCCACAGATACGGAACAACTACCCGTCTACCACATCCAACCATCTGATGGCCCACTGCAGTTGGGACCTGACCTCTCAGGTGATCAACGCAGTGCCATCTTCAAAGTATGGCACTCCTTTCTGACAGTGATTACCTCTACCCTTGGGCGAGCCAGAGCCACTCCCCATAAGATCAACACTGGTAATGTCTTACCAGTCTATTTACATCCCAACAGGATCCTGAAAGTATGGGAAGAACTTTTTCGTTCAGAGATTGCTCTACTCCAAGATGCAGGTTTGATTGTGCCATCTTCAGCTCCCTGGTTGGCACCCATGTTCACCATTCCTAAATGCATGCCGGGTTCTGTTAGACTGGTCGATTACCACCGCCTGAATGCAGTCACTGTCCCAGACCCCAACTATCTAGTTGCTCTAGCTTCATCAGTATTGCTGTCATAGCAGTCTCTCTCAACAAACTCTTAGTTGACATAGTGCAGATGCATTGACTTTCATGATAATAAGCTTAAATTGCTAATTAAATAGATGCTCTAGCCTTTACCAGGAATAATGAAAACAGTATTCATGAACTCTCAGTTGAAATGGTGCAGATGCAATGACTTTTTTTGACAATCAGCTCACTTGAGATTTGGCTGCATGCTTTAAGGCTAGAGCATCTAGCCTAAACATCGAGTTAGTAATTTTAAGTTCATTATCGAGAAAATCATTTCATATGTAGTACTATGTCAACTGAGAGTTCGTTGATGTATATTGTTCTTCTTATCACCACATGCCATGTCTTAATACATTTTACTCAATTCTGATTGTAAAAAACTGCATGTGAGCTAGCTTGATTGCATCACTGATAACAATACCTGCTATTTTATCGCAAAGTAAGCTTATTGTGCATAAGTTTGATAAGAACATAAAAATGCAGATCTTGAAGATGAATTTCCATACTCTCTATGATTTTTGGCATGCCAGTTTACTACATTAGCCAATGTAACTTTTAGCTGATATATGAGCTCTGTGTTTTTTTTGTGTGTGGTGGGGGCATCTGCTATTTTGAAATAAGAGTGTAACCAATATCTCTCGGAAATTCCACTTGCCTTGGTTAATCAGCCATCATCTGCAACCTTTTAAGATAAGTCCTTGGCTTTAATAAAAAGGTCTGCAAACTCTCTACAACACACCTCTGTCCCACCAACCTAACACCTCTCCAGGCTTACTTGCTATTCTGTGGAGAAGCTCCTGAACCATTGGAAATGCTTAATAAGAGCAAAAAGGATTAAAAAGGGGAGAAATTTTCTCCGAAAGATTTTAAAAAGGATGAGCTTTTTGAGATAATTTTTCCTCAAAACACTCAAGAATGTCCCAAATTAAGCAAAAAAAGAGCTTTTTCGGTAAAATTTTCTATAAAAGCATTTTTCTATCATTTAAAGAGTTTATAATTTTAAAGACGAACAAGTTTTTCCTCAAAACACACAAATTGAGCAGAGCTTCTTTCCTTTAAAAAGGGAATATATTTGATTTACTTTTTTAAATGATGGATGGTCACTCTTCTCCTTCCCACCCACCCCAAACAACAACTCATATTTCAGTGTATTCGGCAGCTATTGCAAAAAACCACCAAAAAAATCCATCACCAGCAGACTTTAAAACCATACAAACTGTGATAAGACCCACGAAATCCATCTCACCCTTCCCCGCCCCATGCACACACACAATTTGGGTACTAACTTACTGAAGACTTCAAATCTTCCAATGTACATCTATGACTTATTGTTAGGTTGGAACGGTCGGGCACTGGTCTGAATCTAGGGAAAGGGAGAAAGGGGATAAGTTGTGGACAAAATGTAGACAAGAAATATTATGATCACTGCATTCAGCTTACAATAGTTCTGGCCAGGATCCTAAGCCTTGGGCTTAAATACCCTTCAGCCCGGACCCTGATCAAAATGACTATAATTATATGGTCATTTATGATACAGTAATTCTCGATGGATGTAATGTCTGACCAATGAGATGATAAGTCTAAAGAATGTTCTAGAAATGCGAGGTTCACACTTCTACTGTTGTGAGCCAGTCTTGTTTGAAGTCTTGAGGTGTTGATAGCCTCTGCTGCAGGCTCCTGCTTGTACGTCAGGGCTGATGATGTGCTGTGTTGGCAGTCTGGATCCAACACCTCCCCCCACCTCCTGAAGATTGTCTGGTACGCTAGGAGTCCAAGCTTGGCGGGAGAGACCGTCCGCATTGCCATTCTCACTGCCAGGTCTGTAGTGGATGGTGAATGAAAACTGCCGAAGTATGTCCATCCAGCGGGCAAGTCTTGGGCTTCTTGTTTCTTGATGGTTCAGAAAGGCGAGAGCCTTGTGATCAGTACAAATGTCGAAATGGTGACCCAACAGATATGGAAGGTAATGTTTGCAGGCCTCGACGACTGCGAGTCCTTCTTTTTCCGTTGCCGAGTAGCGAGTTTCCCTGGGGGCCAGCTTTCTGCTGAAGAAGGCCACGGGGTGCTCGGTCAGGTCATCATCCTTCTGTGTTAGCACCGCGCCAATACCACGGCCAGATGCATCAGTTTGGAGACAGAAGGGGCGGTCGTAGCGAGGTGGTCGAAGGATTGCCTCACTGCACAGACTGTGTTTCAGTGTTTGGAATGAAGTCTCACACTCGTCTGTCCAAACCACCTGGTCTGGTCGGTCCTTCTTTGTCAGGTCCGATAGCGGCACTGCTAGGAGGCTGAAGTTGTTGATGAATTGGCGGTAGTAGCCGACCAACCCGAGGAACACCCTAACATCAGTTTTGGTCTTTGGTTGGCGGAATTCCTTCACTGCTTCAATCTTGACTGCCTGGGGGGAAATAGCATTGTGTCCAACAATGTGGCCAAGGAACTTACAGGTCTGTGTGGCCAGCTGTGTCTTCTGTGGCTGAATCGTCAAGCCTTCCTCTTGTAATAGTCCCAGCACTCTCCTCAGGTGGTGTAGATGTTCAGTCCAAGTCATGCTGTAAATGGCAACATCAGAGCGAAATCGGTGCAGTCTCGTAGCACGTCGTCCATCAGCCTTTGAAACGTCGCCGGGGCGTTATGAAGGCCGAAAGGCATTACATTGAATATGAATTTGCCAAAGGGTGCAACAACAGTTGTTTTCTCACGGTCTTCAGGAGCAATGGGAACCTGGTAAAATCCTCTGGCCATGTCAAACACGCTGAAGTACTTTGCTGGGGCCATCCTGTGTAATGTCTCTTCCACACGAGGCTGGTAATATGGATCTGGGTCGGTAACAGTGTTTAGCCTTCGATAATCATTAACTAGGCGGATTTGTCCTGGAGTTTTCTTGGGGGACAGCAAACATTGGAGCAGCCCAGGCAGATGCAGAAGGTGAGATAAGTTTGGCCTCTTGTAGTTTCTTTAACTCAGCACGGAAGGGTTCTTTCCAAATCTGCGGCACTCGGTAGGGAGCCATCCTCACTGGTGTGGCGTTTCCCGTAATTATCCTGTGTACAGCCCGTTTCGCTCTTCCAAGTCTTGGGGCGGTTGCGTCTGGAAATTCCGTCCATAGTGTATGGAGCTCTTGTACTTGCTGTTTGGTCAATTCATCGGGAAGTGGAGGGAAGTTCGCTCCTCCTTCAATGGCGTAATCTGGTAACTCTGAGGTCTCGCTGCTGTCTGACGTGGAGAGAAATAAGGTGTCTACAATCGGTGGCACCCACTTCTTCATTGCAGTCACATGGACTGCGGCATTTTTTCATCTTTGGTCAGGTCTATCTATGGCATAAGTTACTGGTGAGATTTTGCCGAGTACTTCATAGGGCCCAGTCCAGGCGTCGTCCAATTTTCCTTTCTTGGAGCTGGAGATGTCCGGTGTAAAGACAAGTACTTTGTCTCCAATCTGGAAGTCACGGATGGTTGCGGTCTTGTCAAACCAGCGTTTTGTTCTGAGCTGGGTCTCCTCCTGCTTTTCTGTGGCCACCATTCGCATTTCCTCCAGGTCCTGCCTCAACTGCAGTAGCCAATCTGTGGCAAAATGGGTGGTAGCTGCTGTGGGCATCCACTCTTGGTGGAGCACGTCTAATGGTCCTCGCACTTTCTTCCCGAAAATTAGCTCGAAGGGCGAGAAACCTGTAGTGGAGCAGGGTGCCTCACGGCAAGCAAACAATAAAAAGGGCAACATCTCATCCCACTCACGCCTGTCGACAATGGTCTTCCTGACCATCTGTAGGAGAGTCTGGTGGAACCTCTCTACTCTACAGAGCCATTTGACTGGGGTCTGTAGGCTGCTGTGCGACTGTGAGAGATGCCGAGGAATCGGAAGGTCTCCTTCATGACAGAGGACAAGAAGTTTGATCCTCGGTCAGAGAGGATTTCCTTGGGAATCGACAATCTGGTCATGATGGACATTAATGCTGTGGCTGTGTCTTTAGCTGTAACTGTTCGAAGAGGAACTGCTTCGGGATATCTTGAACCGAGGTCGATATATGTCAGCACAAATCTATTATTTTTCTTGGTCATGGGAAGGGGGCCAACAATATCGATGGCTACCTTGTCGAACGGTTGAGAAATCAATGGTGCCGTAATGGTCAATGGAGCTCTGGAGTGGGTCTTCTTAGCTGTCTTCTGGCAGCGATGGCAGGCTTGGCAGAAGTAAGTGATGTCTTTACCCATGCATGGCCAGTAAAACAACTTCATTATTTTGTATTTCGTTCTGTTCGAACCTGAATGTCCTGCCATAGGTGTGGAGTGAGCCAGAGTCATGGCTGTCAGTCGGCGATCCTTTGGTAGTACAATTTGATTGTAGGGACTACCAGTCTGATCCACAGTCTGGCGCTGCAGGATCTGCTTCTCCCAGATGAAAGGGGAGTCTTCTTCCTTAGCGGCTTCAATGATTTTAGCCAATGTAGGGTCTGTCAGTTGAGCAGTAGCGAGAGCCTGTTGCTTAGACTGCTGCTATTTCTCAAGGTCTTGGTTCTGGAGAGACAGATTAGTTTGAGGGTAATCATATTGTTCACTTACCAATTCCTCTAACAGCTGGAACTTCTCCTCCTCTGTCTCCAGTTCTGCCAACGGGTCTTCCTCCTGCTGCTGTCTCGTTACTGCCAGAGTTTCAGCTGGTTTATCCTCTGTGGCCGCATGCAGCAGTTTGAAAAGTAGTGGGCAGTTGAGGCCCAAGAGGACATCATGGCAGATGTCATCGGATATCGCCATCTCAGTCTTGGTCTCTTCTCTGAGGAGATGGCATGCTAGTTTGATCACAGGCAGTTCCACAATCTTGCCGTGAACACCTTTCACTCATACGGTTGAGGTTGGCTGGGGCATGGTCTTCCCGAATGCTCCAAGCTGTTTGACAAAACTGTTGCTGATAAGCGAGTGGTCTGCCGCACTGTCCAACAGGAATCTTGTGGTATGTCCTTCCACCTGTCCCATCATGTAGAGTTTGGGTAGAGTTTGTTCTGCTGAGGTAGTGGATTTCCTGTCAACTATTAGGATGTTCTTACTAGGACAGTTGATACCGATGTGTCCCCACTGCTTGCAATTGAAGCATAGTGGCCCCTTGTCATCATCGAAGTACTTGGCCAATCTGTGCTTTGGTGGTCTGTTCTGCTGCTGCAGTTGTTGCTGTTGCTGCTGCTGTTGCTGCTGCTGTTGTTGCTGCTGCGATGGCTGCTGTTGCTGCTGAGGTCGAGTTTGTTGAGGGTTATCACTTGGCGGCGAACCAGTTGGCTGTGCTTGCCGGTTATCTCTCCATTGTGGTGTGGAGTCTGGTTTCCTTGTTGGCTGCCATTGTTGAAACCGTCTCTTATGTGGCTGCTGTTCGAATTTCCACATGTAACTTTTCGGTTTCTGCATCGAGCTCACGTAGTCGTCTGCTGCCCTTGCCATCTCAGTGAGGGTAGTAGGCTTCTGGACACGTACATACGTGGCTACCCTAGGGTTCATAGTCTTGTATAGGAGCTCAAGACTCACCATCTGTGTCACATCTTCCACTGTCTTGCATTTACGGGTGCATACTCTGGCTGCTTCTTGCATACGAAGGGCTGCTTGCATCATAGTGTCATTGCTGTCTGTCCTCTGCTCCAACCATGATGCCATTCTGTCCGCTGCTGAGATGCCCATGTGGGCAAGCAGAAGTGCCTTCAGCTGCTCATAATTGGCTGCTGCATCTGCTGGCATTGCCATGGCCGTATTCAACAGATCTTCTCGTAGGAGAATACGGAGTTCTGCTGCCCATCTTCTCCTTGGCACCTCGTAGGTGGTCATATGAGTCTCGAATCTCTGCAAGTCAACTTCGCCTGCTGTTCCTGTGCGAATAGGAGGCAGAGCAGGCTTATGTATTGCATGACTTACGCTTGGTTGAGCCATCATTGCAGCGATCAAGGACTGGTCGGGCGGAAGGGCTGCTGCTGCTGGCACCGATTCCTCTGTCACCGTCTCCAAGGTTCTGTGCACCGTTCGTCTGAGGACATCTGCTTCCTCATAAAGCGTTTCGTCGCTATCAGATATTGTCTGTTCTGATTCTTCGTGGTAGATGGGGATTTCCCAATTCTTGATAACTCCTCCCATCCCGAGTTGTTGCTTCCTGTCGGATGATTCCTGGTCGCTCATTGTCTCATCTGCCTGAAGGTCAGTATGGTTTCTCCCCTTCAATCTTTGGCTCCTTCTCTCCTGGCCTAGCTCGTTGGCCATCTATACTTTACTCACTTAGTCTGATTAAGGGTCTGCTTCTGGTCTGTCAGCAGCGCTGTCTGCTGAGAGTAGTCTGGTCTGGGTCGATAGAGAGAGTGCTGTCTTGTCAGCTGCTACTGCTCCAGGTATAGTCTGAACGCCTCCCTTCGGCTGGTCACTGGTCTAATCTAATGGTCACTTCAGATGGTCGAGGTAGATCACGCTGCCACCAGATGTTAGGTTGGAACAGTCGGGCACTGGTCTGAATCTAGGGAAAGGGAGCAAGGGGATAAGTTGTGGACAAAATGTAGACAAGAAATATTATGATCACTGCATTCAGCTTACAGTACCCAGTAGTTCTGGCCAGGATCCTAAGCCTTGGGCTTAAATACCCTTCAGCCCGGACCCTGATCAAAATGACTATATATGGTCATTTATGATACAGTAATTCTCGATGGATGTAATGTCTGACCAATGAGATGATAAGTCTAAAGAATGTTCTAGAAATGCGAGGTTCACACTTCTACTGTTGTGAGCCAGTCTTGTTTGAAGTCTTGAGGTGTTGATATATAGCCTCTGCTGCAGGCTCCTGCTTGTACGTCAGGGCTGATGATGTGCTGTGTTGGCAGTCTGGATCCAACACTTATCATTTACTCGATTGCTTTTCATGCACTGTTTAATTGGTTATATAGCCTTCACAGCATATACTCATCCAGCCACCCTATCCCCCCTTCGTTCTTAGATTATCTGCCTCAGTAATTACAAATCACTCTTATTTCTTGAATATAATAGAGCACTTTAATGGCTGACATTAATATCTGGAGATTGGCTCTCAATTGGAGGTTGGCTTTTGACAGGAGACTCACTCTTAGACCCAAACTGTAGAAATTTAAGATTGGCCCTCAGCTGGAGACTGGCTCTAGTTGGAGATTGGAGAGTGGCTCTCAGCTAGAGACTGGCTCTAACTGGAAACTGGCTTGGCTAGAGATTGGTTCTAATGGGAGGCTGGCTCTTAAGGTTGGCTCTTATGCATCTCCAGTAGAACTTTTCTTTCTTGTTGAGAACACCAGTTTACAGTTTAGCATGAATCACCTGTTGAGAATCAGTTTCCATGAAGCAGGGCCTAGGCACTCATTAACTATTTGCTTTAGTTGAACAATATATAGCAAGGTTCATTATTCTCCCACCCATTAATAGGGAAGCAAAGTGAGATTCACGGAGAGATAGAGAAAATTTGATTTTTCCATGTGTGCTATATGCAAGCAACATTACTATCTATCTACACATGAACCACATATCCATCCAGAATACCAATTTGTTTTAAACAATGACTTACTAAATCAAAAGGTCGCTCATAGACTTTTTCAGTGAGAAACTTAAAATTTGCTTCTCGTAGTTTAGGCTAGATCCTCTAGCCTTCATTAGGAATAATTTTGAAGGCTAGCTGAAACATCATGAAGAAAATTTTAGAGAAAGTCATTATATTCTATGTCAACTGAGAGTTCATTGAGAGCTCGTAAATGCAAATATTTAATATTGAATTGATAAAGATTGTAGATGAACTCATTGCATATAATAGAGGAGAGGATAGAGTACTAGTAGTACAGTCAATAGAGAAATGGCTACATAGTCAATAGAGGAGAGAGAACTGGCTGCACACTCAGTAAAGGAGAGGGAACTGGCTGCATGCTCAGCAGAGGAGACAAAACTGGCTGCAAAGTCAGTAGAGGAGAGAGAACTGGCTGTGGTGGCCAGCTCTTTGATTAATTAGTATTATACAAAAACTAAATTACATGGATCGACTCGTTAAAAAGAGAAGGAAACAAAACTGTAGATGTAGACCACAACCATTTAAAATCATATATTGCCATTATCATTATAAAATTGGTACAATATTGGCATACATGCATAAAGTCTTATCCAACTGGCTGTAGTCTACATGGGTATATATATATAGTCTTGTTTCCCTTCTTGTTTTACAGATCAATTCAATTCAATATAGGTGTAAATAACAACCTTCATATTTTCTTTCAAGTTTTTGAGTTTTGTTGTTGTTGTTCTGCATATTATAGTTGAGCTTTGGAGGGCTATATACACAAAGTCAGTGTTAAAAAAATATATATATTATATTCCTTTTGAACGCTACAAATATCAGCACGTGTCATGTTTTGTTGCTAATGTAAGAGTACCCACACAAAATTTAGCCCATACCATATTCTATTGCTATATAGCCTCCTTCAATGACATTTACACAAGAGACAAACACCAGACATTTTGGTAGAGGATCAGCTACACCCTCTTTTGACTTGGTAGCAACTCAAGAGTGAGAATTCAACAAACCAAACAGTAGACTGAGCACGGGCCATTCCTTCTGTTTATAATGCAGCATGTGCATAGTTACATACATCATTGAATAGTCCTGCACATGTGTTAATTTTGATTGGATCATCAACGAAACCACTGACTGATCCTTACCAAATACTTTATTCTGCAATCAAGGAACATTTGTTGATCTGCATTGGAAGATTTGGAAGTCTGTGGTAATAGCAGTTCTATGAATGAACCTATCATATGTTGCAAGCTATGTGATTGGGGGGAATAAGAAATAGAATTACAGAAGCATAGATCCTTGAAAATCAATTTCAAGGTTTCTTTCACACTTTCTTGGGTCTGCCGGTTTACTAGTTTAGAAAAGGATTCAAGCCTTTTTGAACTAATATTGGCCAAAATGACCATCTAGAGCTCAGGTGTGAGTTTTAGCAGAGATATGAGCTGGTTGTTGTTTGTTGTTCATGTGGTGTTTTGGGGGAGAGGGGAGGGAGGGGGGGGGGTGTTTGGTGTTTTTGGGTGGGTGAGGGTGGTGACCCCTGCTATTTTGAAACAAGGGTCTAACCAATACATCATACTCCCCAATATGCTGACGAGGAGTTATAATGATATATAATAATGTTGTTGGTGTGGTAATGATAATAATAACAATCCTTTGTTGATTTTGGTGAATTTAAAATGATAGTTATGAGAGAACAGATAATTAAGCTTACACTTTGACTACCATTATAATGGTATTTTTTTGTATTATTACAGTGACGGGCATGTATGTTCTCTGACTGCTCTGCAACATCAAGCAAGGAGAGTGAAAAGTTATTTTTTTATGATGCAATAACTGTGAGTTATGTGTACGCAACTGTAAGTAGTTGCATCAGGTTTGCTAACAAGGCACCTTGAAACTTGAGGCTAGGTTCAAGCTAATAGATATTAATGCCAAACCTTTTGCCATGATTGATCCTTATGCTCTATTTGTTATCCAGCATGGGTGTATAACTGTGCTGCTTGTGGTCAACCTTTTATATCCATAGACTACTCCAATGATTCCAAATTTTCCAATGCATGTCCATGATTAATGTTTCTGATTTCAGAAAAAGGCGTGGTTCTGGCCAGTAAGGGTCACAAGGGTATACAATAACTTAGAGAGTATCTTTCAACATTCCCAACCCTGACTGACTGGTGAACTGCTGTCGGAGAGTGCATTATCACTTATTGGTTTTATCCACTTGATTAGTTGGGACAGATAAATAATCCAAACAAAACCCATCTCAGCTAAAACTCACTTTAGCAGCTTTAACAGTCTCAATGCTGCTTTCAGCTGATTCTAGCTCCAAAAATACTTCAGCATGTCGTGAATACTTTACTAAGGAGTAAACTGGCAAGCTAAAACAGCTAATAATTTATGATGATTGGTCAAGGTCATTTTAAGGTTGAAGGGGTAGATCCAGGATTTAGAGAGGGATTGCCAACAAATTGAGTAGCCAAAAGTATTGGCAAGAGGAAAGGTGTGGGAGATGAATGTGTCCCTCCTATGCAAATGTGCCCTCCCCATGCAGCAAATTGCAGAAGCTAAAATTGTATTTAGTGTTGCTTATAGGGGGCTTATTAATTTAGAACTAAAATTCAAGCTACTTGAAAAACCAAATTATAATATACAGTACAATGTATAGTGCAAGTAGCTATAATCATATGAACATGTAGTGAGAAAATTATTCAAGTAGCATAAGCCTTGGGTGTCGATGGACAAATTCATCTACCACCTCTTCTGGAGTAATTTTGAGACCCCTTGATAGTACATTATTGTCACTCCTCCATTCTTGTGCCATCTTTACCATGCTGATTGAACGCTCACACTCACAGCTAGTAACTAGAAGAGTTCAGCAGAGTGAAAATATTGGAAAAAACTCAGCATCAGCTGGGGTGTAAAGTTCAGAAGCAACTTCACCACCAGCGATCCACTTATGTGCCATAGCTAAGTCCTGCTCAAAATTGAAGCATACCAATGATGGAAGATCAGCACTATAGAAGTTCAGAATGTGTTTAAACTGTTTTTTGCAATGCCACAGTATCTTTAGTTATTGTTGATGATAAAACTCAATGGAACTTCATCAAACTGAGTATCAAGTTCAACATCAAGTGATCATTGTAAAATTCCTGTAGTAATATTGCTGGTTATTACCAGCCTGTATGCTGATATAATATACTGTATTAATGATACCAAGTGTCACATCAATGTTATGTGTTGGTAGTCTGCTCTAAAATGGAGGGCCCATGGATCCACCCATGGCTTGATTGGTACGCACATGATTTTCAATGGTAAAGTGTCATCTAGCTGAATGTGGTCTGCACTTGTTACATTTCTTTCGACAACAAAAACAACATATTTTTGTTGTAGAGTGCATCATATTTTTCCATCCCATAACCTATAAGTACCATAAGGATAATTTTCAAATGACTTGTAATGACTCATGATTCGATACATTGCTAACAGCTGCAAACTCTCACAAAGAAATGAGTGATCAAGTTGTGTGATAAAAATATGTATTAGCAGTTGCTCTGAGAGAATGTTCCATAATCAGTAAAGAATGGATATTGTGAATATATGGTGACAATAGTTAACAACACAGATCTTCAACAGAAAGGTAAACTACTTGTGATCCAAATATATTTATACTACATCACATGATCTGTGGCTAATCTGATTGGTTAATAACTATAGGTTACATAGGTGCGTAACCTACACTTTTAACCGCATGTAGTTTAGCGCGTGCGCAATAGCCTATACAAAAGAGTCGGTTATGCGCCAGTGTAACCTACTCGTTTGCTGTTACATTCCTCGGCTTCGCCTCGGGGTAAACGCAAACTCGGAGGTTACATAGGCACATAACCGACTCTTTTGTATAGGCTATCCTATACATGTATGTGTGTGTGTGTGTGTGTACGAAACATGATAAAGAGTAACATCTGCTATGATTGGCTGGTTCTGAAGTCATCCTGAGCAACTGTTACGATCAACAATTAAGACAAACTTGTATATATGTATAGTAGAACCTCGGCTATCCAGAAGGTAGAGACTAACTACCTTGTGGATAACTGAATTTACAGATAATTGAGATTCTTTGTATTTATAAGCTAGGCCATGTATTTCCTTTGGCTCATTAGTTGAGAGTAGCCCACTTTGTGTTGATAAGAGTATCCACCCAAGATCTACAAATATGCTGTGATGAAAGTCTAGCAGCTGCTCTAGGAAGTTTATGAGAAGGTAGCAATTATGACAACAAGCCTTGGGAGGGGGGAGGGGCAAGTCTATTATTTTTCTTTTACATAAAATAATCTTTGGAAAGTTTATGACATTCTCTGACATTGAAAACTGGCAGAATCTAAAGAAGAGTAGCTAGTGTTTTCCTACAATAAAGTGTGTGTGTGATTATCATTTCTTTTACTTTCATTGTAAATAAACTTTGATGCTCTAATTATTTGTTCTTTTAATTTATGAGATATATTTTTGTGGTTAGTTCCTCTCATGATAATTATTTATCAACAAATAACCCTGAACTATAATAAGTAAAGACATCTTGAAGAACACTCTAATTCTCACTGCCCTGCGTGACTAAACAGAGCTATGTAGAATCTCACAAAACCAAGACCGAGAAACTTGACAGTATAACTTAATGCATGCAAAATACTGATGACTCGTGTGAATTTTTATGTTTGTCCTCTTCCTCTGCATTATAGTATGGTTCCTGGGCAATGACAGCTTTCATGTTCACTACGACTATCTGGAATGTCTTCATGGTGATCTACTACTGTCTTCAGAAGTGCAGACAAACATCTAGGGGTGTTCATTTGAGAGAAGATGTGTAGGATTTGTTGTAGCTTACATGTATTTTATTGTTCATTGTAAATTTCTCCATCTTATACATAATTAACACTTAGCTAAGCCATAGACACTAATTATGAGTGGCACCCTTTTAATGACTTCTTCTTGTTCATGTCCCTCTATAATAACAATTATAACACTTCTCTCTCTCATTTGTGTTTCCAAGAATGGCACAATATTATTTTTAATTATTGCTAGTGTTTGGTAGGTTATTTTTTTATGTAGAGGACTGCTCCAGTGATGGATCCAGGAGGGAGTGTCCTTGGGTCACAGGATCTCCCTCTTCCCCTTACCTTGCTAACTATAGAAGCTCCCAGTGACAAGAATTTTTCAATTCCAAAAACTTGTAAAAATCAACCTTACCCACCGAAGATCTGCAAGGCTGACTTGGGTACTTCTACAGCCAGAAGATACTCTGTGCACCACCCACACCCTCCTCCCATACTCTTAATGTGGGTATGATCTGATCAACTGATTTCAGGCCAAAAGCAACAAAATGTCACAATCCTAGCGTATACCATTGATCAATATTGTACAGATAATAAATAAAGGGTTAGGGTAATGACTATAAGGTTTGACAACGGCTAGGGTTAGGCCAATAGATAGGGTAGGGCAATGGCTAGGGTCAGGGCAATAGCTAGAGTAATGAAGGCAATAATGTCATCATGATGATGTAATGCTAGATTACACATAACGAGAAATTGGCTTGAAATTACTTACAGAATAGTATAATACTTGAGTCGGTTCTAAATCCATTTCAACATACAGGGTGTGTGTGCTTGAGCACCCCTCTAAATGCAATTGTCATTAACCATTGAAAACTGACTCCTACAAGCAACCCCTCAAAGTAATTGTGGTTAACCATTAATTGTATAGTGAAAACTGTTGACCCCTGCATGCCAAGTGACCATAATTCAGGTGCCATTTTATTCCAAAATATCCCTATTTCAAAGCACAGGCAGCATCATCGCAAGCTGAAGGGGGAATTGGTTGTTCTGTAAGTGATGGTGATGATGTAATATCAAATGTTTGTAACTGTGATCAGTTTCATCATCCTGGATCTAAACAGCCTAGAGGGGAATCTGATACATTGATATAGCAAGTCATATTGATGGTTTAGCTAATGGTGATATTCCTGATATCAAGTTGTGACCAGTCATTTCAGACTTGGCATAAATTATCGATTTTCAAAGATTGCTAATGGTCACTCATTTTAATCACAATGGTTAAGGCCCATGGCAAGCATATAGCCAGTGGATCAATGATGGGTTTTGTGTCCCTAGTGCTTTGTTTGCTGCTCAGTATGGGTATCATAGCTCAGAGCCCGACTTTTTAGTTCAGTGCCTTTTGACACAATTTGGCAAGACGTTAGGTTGCTACGTAAGCATTCAGAAAAGGAGCATCATCATAAGTTGGCAGTCATTAGATCATTGTTAGTGTCTTTAGTTGTCGTCAACCTAGCCTCCAATAAAAAAGAGGAGGAAGACAAATCCAGATTTCCTTCAGAGAATTAGCCATGTGTCAGGGAGCATCCTGACAACTGCCTCTGACACCTCTGGAGAAGGAGGAACAACCTGTGGGAATCACTCACCTGATTACTCACAGGTGTAAAACCACAGAGACCAGACAAGACAGACTACCCACAAACCCACTACGTGAACTGTGACAGAATCTATAAAAGATAAGAACAGCAGGAGAACAAAGAAAGAAAGAAAGCGAACGATTAAGAAAGACAATTAAGACTGAGTAAGTCTATCATCGAACGAGATAGATTACTAGTGATATTGTGCTTATTGATATATGTTTTTAATGTGCATTTGAGCCATTGTTTTATTGTTCTTTAATTCCTAACAAGCTCTAGTGAGGGAGTGAGGTTAGTGTATTGGTCTTACCAAGGATCAGCGAAACACTGTTGGATCCTAGTGGAAGACAACTTGGACAGGAGTTCCTAGTTGGTCGGAGCATCGCGTTGCGCTATTTTCTTTTCTCTATTGCTACGTTAGCAGGGAAACGGCTCGGGTATTCGTATCTAGGAGCCTGTGAAACAAAACCCTACCCTAGGATATAATACAGTGTTAGTCCCTAGGGACAGTGCATATTTCTGTTGTATCCTTTTCTTTTGTCGTTTATTAGAGCGACATTATCTTACTATTGGTTATTGTGTTATGTATAATATATGCAATCCGTGAGCATGTCTCACGAACGAGCGCGGCCTGGAGAAGACCGTCAGTTACGGAGTGGGAAAATTCCTAGGGATGGTATGGCAGAAGAAGCAACGATTGCAGATGAACCTATTACATGTATATCTGGAACGCTGCTGATGACGCGATTCGTTCAAGCAGAAGAAAGACAGGCACAGAGGGAGGAAGAAAGACTTCAGCGAGAGGAAGAATGAAGGGAGCGGGAGTGGGCACGTCAAGAACGTCAAGAAGAACGTTGGGCTCAGCTTCTATCATCACGATTTCCTCCACCATCAGCAGAAGTAGCACCTCCCAAGATAAACTTGCAGAAGTTTAGTGAAGGCACCGACGATATGGGCGCATACCTGAAAATGTTCGAGGTGACAGCCAGCGCGAATGGTTGGCCAGCCCGACATTGGGCGAACTACTTAAGAGGTTCATTGTCTGGTGGTCAAGGTTGACGGCAGTGGCAGCTCTGCCAGCACTGAGTCAGACCGATTACGAGCAGGTCAAAGAAGCCCTCTTGAATATCTACAAGGTAACCTCTGAAACATACCGAGCCAAGGTATTTGATCAGACATTCGACGGAACTAACCCCGATGGATGGTTCAGGTCGTACAAACAGTCCTTCCACCAGTGGTTGGACTCCTCCAACAAGACGGAACGAGATACTATGCTCTATGAGCTAGCACTAAAGCCTCTTCCAGGGTGGTTGGAGGGGCAGATGTGACGGTTGCACCCCGACCCTTATGAGGAACTGGGTGAGGCTGTTGTATGCTATTTGTCCAGTCAGCGACAAGGAGGAGGAATACCAAAGAAATCCGACCAGAGAGAGAGTTTTGGACCGAAACCTAGGGACACTCGGAATCACCCAAGACCACTGGAGCAGAAGCATCCTGATGCAGAGGGAAATAAAGGTGTCTACTCTCCATCCGGTAGGGACTTAAAACAGATCGAATGTTTCAGATGTGGGAAAAAAGGACATTTTCGAAAAAATTGTCGAGTAAAAATGGACAGTGTCAATTTTGGACACAGCACATATATACATCCGGACGAATTTACCAACTTGGACAAGAATGGCCAAGGTCAACGGCAAGTCTGTAGTGGCGTTGCTAGACACAGGCTGCTCGAAATCCATAGTACATCCAAGGTGCATCGACAGCAAAGACCGACTAGGATGGAAAATACCCTACACCACTGCTAGTTCTCGAAAGACTTGGTTCCCTGCCGCGAGAATCGAGTTACAGATAGACGGGAAGACACACGAGCTTGCAGTGGGTGTATCACCTCACATCAATGTGGACATGCTTTTGGGGAAAGATGTACCACACTTCAGGAAGCTACTCAGAGAGATGCTTGAGGATGATGTCAAGGAGGAGACTCAACCAATGGAAGAAGTGAGACTTCCTGATGTGGCCATGGTGACCACAAGAGCTGGACACAACCGACAGCAGGAAGAGAACCAAGCCGCAGAGTCGCAACAGAAGCAGGATGAAGCAATCATTCAGACTCTAGAACCTTTGGAAGAGGAAGAGTCAAGTTTGGGTAACATGTACAAATTTGATGATGAACTAATTGTTGTCCCAACCCAACGCTGTTTCCCAGATAAGGCTACAGAAGATCCTCTATGGCCGGAACAAGTCACCCCTAGCCAGCTACGCTCTTTCCAAGCAACAGACCCTACACTGGAGAAATGGAGAGAGGAGGCTGAGGAGGCTAAGGATGGTGATGTGTTTTGGGAGAAGGGGCTACTAAGGTGAAGACCGTACGAAAAAGGGGATACTAATTTGTTAGTTGTTCCTCAATCCTGTAGGACAGAGGTGCTGAAGCTTGCACATAGTTCCTCAACCGCGGGACATTTTGGAGAGACAAGAACTCTGGATACTCTCCGACAGAGGGTTAGCTGGCCAGGTATGACCGTAGACGTAAGAGAAGCGTGTAAATCCTGTCCAGAGTGCCAGCGAGCTGCCCCGGCAACCTTGAAGATAGCTTCGCTTCATCCGCTGCCAATCATTAAGAATCCATTCGACCGCATAGCGATGGATATCTTTGGGCCTCTAAAAAGAACGAAAGCAGGTAACAAATATGTACTTGTAGTACAAGATTATGCAACAAAATGGCCAGAGGCGTTTCCTTTACGAAACGTGACCACAGAATCAGTAATTGACTGTCTAGTGGAGCTCACTGCTAGATTGGGGGTGCCAAGAGAAATACTCACCGATAATGGGTCAAATTTTATTTCTAAAACCATGAGAGTGTTTTGTGAGAGGTCTGGAATAAAGCAGATCAAGACATCCCCTTATCATCCACAAACTGATGGGATGGTGGAAAGATGGAACTCCACCCTGAAGCGTCTGCTTTGTAAGTTAACTAAAAAACATGGGTTAGAATGGGATCAGTGTCTATCCTATGTATTGTGGGCTTACCGTGGGACAACCCACAAATCAACGGGTTACTCGCCGTTTGAGCTTTTATTTGGCAGAAAGATGAGGACACCACTGGATGAGTTGGTAGAGCTGTGGACCAATGAGACAGAAGAAGAAGGTCAACCCATAATCGAGTACCTTCAACTCCTTCGAGAGAAGATGGAGACAGTGCGGGAGTTGGCTGCTGCAAATGAAACCGATGCGAAAGAAAAACACAAATATTATTATGACAAAAAGGCTGTGAGTAGGTCATATGATATTGGTGATTTTGTCTTGGTTTTCCAACCCAGGAAGCAAAACAAGCTGGAAAACGAATGGAGGGGTCCGATGCAAATCACACGCAAGGTGACCGATGTGACATATGAAGTTGACATGGGCCAAAGACAGAAACGACTATGTACCTTCCATGTGAACGGGTTGAAGACGTAGCATTCACCAGCACCAGCAGTATTTCTATCTGTTGACGACATCATTGAGGAGGATACTACAGAAAGTATTCAATCACACGAAAATAACATTGCTCTTACCTCCTCACAGACAGAAGAACTCTTACAACTGAAGCAGGAGTTTACTGACGTTATTCGTGATGAGCCAGGACTTATGACATTGGTGGAACACGTATTTGACACGGGTGATGCAAGTCCGATTCGACTACCCCCCTACAGACTACCACATGCATCGCACGAATATTTACGCAGAGAAATCAAGGAGTTGTTGGAGATGGGTATTATCGTTCCATCTAAAAGTCCTTGGGCAGCCACAGCTATTCTAGTACCGAAGAAGGACGGAGACAAGCGTCTCTGCATTGACTACCGGAAGCTTAACTTAGTAACCAAGGTAGATCCGTATCCTATACCATGTATAGATGATCTAATTGATGATGTGGGGAAGGCTAAGTTCATAACAGCTTTAGATCTGACGAAAGGGTACTGGCAGGTACCAGTGGCTAAATCTAGCCAAGAAAAGACAGCATTTGTGACGCCGTGGGGAAAGTTTCAGTTCCGTACCATGCCCTTTGGACTCATGGCTGCATCCTCTACGTTCCAGAGACTAATGGATCATGTACTGGAAGGAACTCAGTCCTTCGCTGCGGCATACCTCGATGACATTATTATCCACAGCCATACTTGGGATGAACATCTCACACATCTCAAGGACATCTTCGAGAGACTTCGAAAAGCAGGATTAACAATCAAAACTCGAAAGTGCAAGTTTGCGTGTAACACATGTGTTTACTTAGGGCATATTGTGGGGCAAGGAACAGTACAGCCTTTGCTAGCTAAGGTACAAGCCGTACAAAGCTTTAGGCAACTAACAACTAAAAAGGATGTGAGAGCTTTTTGGGGATTGTGTGTAGAAAATTCATACCCAATTTCTGACTATAGCCACCCCCCTTTCAGACCTTACTAAAAAGGATAAACCCAACTTAATTGAGTGGAATGAGCATATCCAACAGGCTTTCCAGAAATTGAAAACAGTTCTCACCAATTACCCAGTTCTATCCACACCTAATTGGCATAGATCATTTATCTTACAAACTGATGCCTCTGATAGTGGCATAGGTTTTGTTCTTGCCCAGATTGGTGAGTTGGGAGATGAACACCCAATCGCCTATGCATCCAGGAAACTTCTTCCACGGGAGAGGAAATATTGGACCATCGAGAAAGAAGCCCTGGCGGTTATCGAAGGAACCAGACACTTTCGCGTTTATCTGGAGGGTACCAAATTTACGATCCAGACTGACCACAATCCATTGACAGACCTGTCACGACTGAAAGATAGCCATGGAAGACTAGCACGATGGGCTCTGCTGATGCAACTGTACAACTACAAGATTGTACACAAGCCTGGCACATGCAATGCCAATGCTGATGGCCTATCATGAGAGCATGGCTCTCACTTGAACGATGGGGGAGTGTCAGGGAGCATCCTGACAACTGCCTCTGACACCTCTGGAAAAGGAGAAACAACCTGTGGGAATAACTCACATGTAAAACCACATGTTGTGACTGCCTCTGACACCTCTGGGAAAGGAGGAACAACCTGTGGGAACAACTCACCTGATTACTCACCTACATCATACTCACCTACATCAGAAGGTGTAAAACCACAGAGACCAGAGAAGACAGACTACCCACAAAACCACTACGTGAACTGTGACAGAATCTATAAAAGAGAAGAACAGCAAAGAGAAGAGGTGAACAAAGAAAGAAAGAAAGCGAACGATTAAGAAAGACAATTAAGACTGAGTAAGTCTATCATCGAACGAGATAGATTACTAGTGATATTGTGCTTATTGATATATGTTTTTAATGTGCATTTGAGCCATTGTTTTATTGTTCTTTAATTCCTAACAAGCTCTAGTGAGGGAGTGAGGTTAGTGTATTGGTCTTACCAAGGTCTTGAGGGCAAGAGGTGTGGTGCATCTAGGTTCTCAGGCAAGGGTTTGGCGTCATCAGAAACTGCTAGGGACTTATAAGAGGTCACAGGGAGAGAGTTTCTGACACCATGGCAACCCTCATGAGTTCTGCACATCTCTCTGCAGTGACTTTTGCATGTACTTGTCTGATTGGATCAATATTGTTAGACATCTTCTCTCTAAAGACATTACTGAGGATTGGGTATCAACTGGCCCAGGACACACAGACAGGATTGAAATATTCTTGTCAGATACTTCCATTCTCAATGTGTCAAAATAACCTTGAGACACATTATTCCAGCACAATAAAAATGTAGGCATACATAAAGATTATTCTCTCTCTTCTTTCAATGCAGTTATATATATTTGAGTACAAAAAAAATCCCAAACATTATGTTGTTATCTAACTATCCTGTGGTACCTGCTTGCTGGCACAGTATGTGGCTGCTCCTGGAAATGCTAAGGGGGAAAAAGAACTGATGATGAGGAGGATTATATACTAATCACTATATTGAAGTGCCTTGTCACTACAGTTGCTATTTCTGTTAAGTCCACTCTTTGCAATTTGAGATACTAGCATTCTATATTGTGCTAAGTCTACTACAACAAAAATGCGTAGTACTGGTACCCAGAGGTTATTATTACAGCCGGCAGGCGGCACTTTACCGATCAGTGAATGCACGTGACCGATCATTTCGTTCTATGATCTGACCAAATGGCCGGTCGTTTTGGGGCCAAGAGAAAAAGTAGTAGTTGTAGCTCTTTGGGTAGTAGTAGCTCTGCTTCAGGTAGCTCTTGTGTAGGTGGCTCTGAGGCTAAGCGGAGTAAACGTCAGGTGAGCATTTCCACCTTTGAAAAGTGGCAGCGGCAGTTTGACAGTGATCATCAGACTTTGCTATGGCTACGATGCAGCAAGGACCGCTCGGACAAATCACTGGCATCAACGTTGTGGTGTGAATTTTGCCGACAATTTGAAGAAAAGATCGAAGGAATGAGAAACTTCTCTACTGCCTGGATAACTGGCTCTACAAATCATAAGACCAGCAACATCTTGGATCATGCTAAAAGTGAGCAACACGCAACTTCGATGACCTGCATGCGTACTGCCCGAGCTAAAGCTAGCAATCAACCAATTGAAAGTTACTCTCCCATTGCTCGTTTCTTGTTAACAATGGATGAAGAAGAGAAGATTAGAATGAAGCACAAGTTTGAGATCTGTTATGTTCTGGCTAAGGAAAGCCTGGCCTTCCTCAAGTACTCTGCTTTTCATTCTCTTGCTGAACAACAAGGAGTACAGCTGGGTTCCTCATACAAGAGAAGTCATTGTGCTAAGCTTTTTACCTATTATATAGCTGAAGCTCAGAGAAGTGTGTTTATGCAGTCACTGTCAGAGGTCAACTTCTTCAGCTTCTTGATGGATGGCTCGACAGATGCTGGGAACAAAGAGCAAGAAATGGTCCTTGTGGTAATTTGTAGAAGAGATGACAAAGCTAAGGAGATCAGATCGCAAACTCGATATTTGGCCGTTCTAAATCCTGCTAATACCACTTCTGGAGGTCTCATTGACTGCCTTACTGATGCGTTGAAAAGGCTTGATATAAATATTCACCAGAAGGAAAGTGTTTCACAAACAGCAAGGTGGAAAGAACATTTTCAAAGATGAAGATTGTGAAGACCAACCGACGTACTAGCCTCCACTCCAGTACACTAGATGACCTGATGAAAATTAGTGTGGAGGGTCCACCACTGGAAAGCTTCTCTGCCGATCATGCAGTACAACTGTGGTGGTCAGACTGTACACGAAGGCAAAATCAAGCTCCTAGGAAAGAGTACAGGAAGAGATCATTATTTGAAGATGACCCTGACACCTCTGATAACAATGGTGAGGACTCAGAGTTCACACTTGATGCTTGGGATGAGTGGTTTGCAGAATCTGCAGATGATGACACTGATCATGATTAAAACTTCTTCAACTTGGCTGATAACTCTGAATTGTAATTTGCACTGTTGTTTTGATTAACGATTTGTTTTGATTAACGTATCATTAATGACAATTAATGACAAAAATATTATTACTAGACCAAAAAAAAATTGTTCAACATTCAACAACCAATAACAGTACTACATATTAATAACAAATAAAAACATGAAATGTCACCAGTCCAGTCTGCTGTCCCATTGCACCCAACCTGCATTCCCCTCAGAATTGCTTCCGAGATGATCCTTTGTGAGGCATCATCTAGCAAAGATCTTTGTTTTGGTATTAATGATCTCTTATAACTCAAAAGTTCAAAAGCTGATCATGTCCTACCAAAACAGCATATGGTCTGACATTATGTCAGCCTATCCCATGAGAGTTATAGTAAGCACTGGGTACCTATGGCCAGTACAAACAGTCCTGCATGGCCTATCAAAAGTAGTTAAAGGGGGGGGGGGGGGGGGGGGGGAAATCGAGCAACAGTAGATAAAAACCTATTGCATAAGTGTCTAGGACACTGCAGGAAGTGCTGTACATGATATTCATCAAGTAATCATCCCACATACTCTAGCTCCGGACAAAGTAATCGCTCGAAATTTGTAGTCTGCCTATTATTGAGGTGACCCTCCAGGGAGCATGCTGGTAAGGGTGAGCAAAATAAGTTGGTGCAGAGAGGGAAGCTTATGGTGATCAAGCAGCAGCTGCAAGTAACCAAGTCTGCTGCAAGTCTAGAGGGGCCCCGAGCAGGAAAACTTGTGAACGCCAACATTGACACAAGTCATACAAAGGACACTCGATTGACTTTCTAAGTATATGGACAGTGTGTGATAGCCTCTTTTAACCTCGAGTGAAATACTCTACCAGGTCTTAAAAAATTGTGTTAAAAAATTGGCCTCTTTTTATACAATCATAAGCAATGGAATGGATATGAAATGCAAGAGTGGGATTTAGTGTCCACTGCACTGTGTCGGATCAGTCAAAGTGCTAAAATCTAGCATGTGATGATCTGGTCTGTCAGATGTTTAGCTTATAATAAACATTATGGAATTTTAGATGAGGAGAAACTCATTGCTTCATCAGCATGGTAGTGGTTATCCCAGCAAGCAAAATGTAGAAGTATAATAGCGCTTATAGGATCATCCATGCCAGTTGGATAATGAGGAGCTTCTCCTGCTTGTGGGCAGGTATCATACAAGATATTTGGGTACAAGAGAATACCTAGAGACCAGTGGGAAGAAATTTTATGATAGCTAGGGTAGCTATGGTATCATAAAGTAGCTATGTAGCCAGTCAGCTAGTAGCACTGTTTCCTATCAGCTGATGTAGTGGTCAGCTAGAAGAGATGTTTTTCTTGCAGCTGATGTAGCCGAGTCAACGTAATGTCCACTAATGCAATGTGTAAAAGTTTTCCCTAGCTGAAGCTGCTCTCCGTTGATGGTGGAATAAAGGTCAAAGTTTCACCATGTTTATGCAACACATTGTGAAGCATGCAGTGGAGTGGTACAGATTGTGCACATTGCCTTTCATGGTATTGTGAAACTCGCCTTAAGGCCTCCATAACTAGCATGAGAAGTTAGAGACGAGACGTGTAGAGTTTGATTTACTAACCAACTCAAATATTGTGTTAGAACCTCCATAGGCTGCTCCTCTTAGACAAGAGCGTCCAATAGTGCCTTATTGGCAATTTAAGTTAAGAACAGAGTGATATTTTCATGCAGATCTAACATCCCTTGATGGCAGATTTAAAGTTACTACACTCCTCTTATTGTATACAGCAATCGTTGTTAATCATTGTGAGAGAAGTGCACATAATATCTAAGCACACATTTTCTTGCTTTAAATGTAACAATAATAATTGTTTTACTTAAAAACAAACTTTCATATTTACTCGAGGTCGCACCTGTTTAGTTACCCTCTCTAATAGTGACCTATTCCTGTTTCCTCTCACTGAGTGAAACAGTGGCCACTCTCAAAACTATAGCTACCTGCGATCGGTACTGTCACACCTCCTGACCCACGCACTCCCTAGGTATTGAAGACAAAGAAATCTATTGCCTCAAAGAGAATGGAGTAGCTGCTGCAACTAGAGCAGGTATCAAGAAGGTGAACACCACCCTTCTAGCTCAAAGAGCAATGATGACATCTTTGCTGATTTGTATGTCATTGGAGATGAAGACCAACTAGACGTCAATGAAATTCTGTTGGAGATGACTGCTAGCTTTTGTTGATAATATATTGCTAGCGAGACCTAGCTAGTCGAGTCTCTGGCTCAGTTCTCTTGTTTCGATTGTTTGGTATTGCCAACTGATGAGGCATGCAACAGTATATCATCACGTTAATCACAGCACAAAGCAAACACTCATCAGTTGTATTGTTTCTCTCTCAGTCCATGGTGATAAACATCTCTCTCTCTCTTTCTCTCTTGAGTAGTAGCTGCTCTCCAACTGTAGCCTCTCGAACCTGCGGAATGTTGATGATTTGGAACAAAATGAAGTTGTTCTAAAAGACTACTGCTATATAGTAGCTCTCAAAAAATATTGCTGTGTCATGGATTGTGTCACCCTGCGTGGGGCTCGTGCACATCGTTTACTTTGCCACAGATCGCCTGCGCTTGCTCTCCAAAATAAATAAATGCCTCTCTCTGAAATGTTTAGTAACTGTAGAGCAAATGTGGTGTATTGGATTGAGTCATTAAAAATGTACGCAACAACTATTTATACACCCCCTACTAGTTGATAACCAAATTAAAAAAATTATGTACACATAACCACTTTCTGGCATCAAAGTGCAGAGTGTTTAATTTCATCCAAGATCAAAGTTTGCTCATCACATATGTAAAATCTGCTTATTTAGCACCCCCATATATGTCCATACCCGAAACAAACTATAGAAGCTACAGAGGTGGTAAAGAAATCCTCCTGTGCTTGCAGAATATCTTGAAGGTGGAACGGTCTGAAGATGGAGAGTTTCCGTGTCAAGGATGATAGAGTAGCAGCTTTAGCTGTTCCAGCCATTGCTGAAGCTACTCGCCAGATGTTGGTGGGAAGAGAGTGACAATGATGGAGAAGATCCATTCACCTCCCTGGAGGAAGAGACGAACAAGAGATTAAACTTATCAGCGATCAAGAACTTGATAACTGATTGTAGCTAGCTCTATGTCTATTGTGTTTATAAAAAGCCAACTACCGTAGGTTGCAACTATGCAGCCATACAAGTGCTGCTGTATAACACTTGCACAGTGCCAAAAAAAAAGGCAGCCTTTTGCTCCTGATCTGCTGAATGCCCTTTGATTGCCCTTTGATTCAGCAGATCAGAGACAAAAGGCTGACATTTTTGCATTGTGCAAGCATTGCACTGCATATATAGTCACAACTTAATTAAGCAGTCACTTGTTTGTGGCAGTTTTTTTGTTGTTTTTTAATACGACCATTTTAGTTTTTGTTGATTGCTTATTTGCCTTTGAAGTTATTTGCCTTTAATGTTGTTTTACAAAAACTTTCAACAGTGTAAAGTGTGACGGGGGAGAGCTGCACAAGGAAACTCAACGGCAGAGATAACTACTCCTATTAAACACTAAACCCAACTTATTTCCTATTGTTGTACAATGCACTAGTCAGCAAACATCACTTATTACATCACTAAGTCTACAACAAAAGTTAAAGCAAAGAAATGCATCCATGAGTACCTCTTTTCTTGAAAGCAATGGAATTTAGAGCGTTTTCAGGTAGGCAAAGGTGCCTATGCAGCTTTGCACAGCAAGGAAAACTTCCAGAAATAGTAGAATCATCCAGAAAAAGTGCCACAAAGAGAGCAGTTGGTATGTGGTTTTTGGAGTCAATGGTTTCGGCTATTAGATCTGCCAAAGTGAGTTTTAGCTGCTAGATAAGCATATTTGGCTTTTTGGGGTCTACTATTTTGAAGTATCAATACAACCGTCTCTTATGCCCATATTGATTTGGTGGTTTTCTGAGCTCCCTTGATGCTAGATCTCTAGCCTTGAAGGCATGTGTCTGAGGGTTCTTTCTATGGGAGAAGGGGTATATCTAGAGAGCTAGGGTATTGTACAGGTAGTGCAGAAGCCACTGTAGGGTAAAGATTAATAATTGTTCATATACAACTGTCAGCAACAAAACCAATTCCTCTCTAGCTAGAGACCCCCATCACATGATCCAACCCACCACAATGCAAGCCACAACACAAGCCACAACACCGAACAGTGTGATAGTTGAGTGTTGGTTCTCACAGACATAAGTTATGTTGATCGTCAGAGGTGCTTCCATGTCAGGTGTGTCCCTGACATCGTGGCATAATGCTATAGTTACTGCAGGAGTTGCAAACTGGGAGAAGAAACTATCCTAGACATAATTAGATGTCATCTCCATGAGTCTCCATTTGTTTATTCCTCAGCCTAAAAAAAATCTAGTGCTGTGGCCTATCCAACTCAGCTTCCAATATTCAGATGGTATATAGAACTGAGAAGGCAAAGGTGCCCACAACTCACCAATCTTTCCAGCCAAACTGCTGACCACCACAACACTTCTCTCCCCATGCTCCACCATGCTGGGAAGTACTGCCTTAGTAAGGGAAATGGTGCAGACAGCTCTAGCAGAGCCTCATCCACCTCTAGCTCTGTGAAGATGGCCTCACCATGCTGTGATTGTCCAGCATTGTTCACCAATACATCAAACTATAGGAAGAAGGACTCATAAGCATTTGGCAAATAATAAAAATCAACCAAATAATATTTCCATGTCCTCCAAGGTGGGGAAAGGAATGGCAAGTTTGTACATATTGCCAGCTTCTTACTCACTTCTGAAAACTAGACAAACCGGATAGAAATTTAAGACCATGTGAGTAGACCATGTCTATCTAGTGCAAACAAAATCAGCGCTCATTGTTAGAAATCCTTTAAGGACTCCTAGGTAAAGTGGCAATCAAATAAGCTCGGAGGTCCTTTAGTCTTGCAGGCCAGACCTTTCCCATGAACTGCTGATGTTATTCAGTGACATGGACTTGGCAGGCCAATCACATCACTAACTAACTGTCACAAAACAAATACATGCTTAGAAATTATCATTATGTCATGCTTTCCAGAACTCTGGTAATAGTGAGCTAGAATTTGGATGCCTCAAGCACATACACAGCATGTTTTCAGATATAATGATGCTGTGGAGGCAAGACTAACAGTGAAAGCAAGTCTAAAAATGAAGGCTGAGGAGAGCAGCAAGCCTTCGTAGGCCTGGAGGAATCAATTTCTGTCCCTGGTTAAGTTAGTAGCACAAGCCCAGCAGATAGCATCTTGACCCATTTCAAATTTTAGTACCTAGTTCAGACCTGATTTAATAAATTGACTCAGCCTCTTTATTATGCGAGAGGTCAAAGAGAGTTGCCCAGAAGACTAGGTCCTTTGATCATATTATATTGAATCACCAATGACGAGGCTATCTAATTCCTGACAATTTTCCCCCTCCCACTTAGATAGAGTACACCAGGGAAATTTGGCTGC
This sequence comes from Cladorhizidae sp. MBARI D1340-BT2, assembly GCA_028752905.1. NCBI lineage: Eukaryota > Metazoa > Porifera > Demospongiae > Poecilosclerida > Cladorhizidae > Cladorhizidae sp. MBARI D1340-BT2. The sequence goes on from JAQNBH010000015.1 coordinate 10,657,201, forward strand.
CTTGAGATAATATGAACGATTATTACTTGTGGCTAACTTTATAAAATTTCTTCAATACTCTGTCTACAAGGCTCAAGTGTTTGTCCCTTTCAATCAAGTCTATGGGGACCATCTGCTTCTCTTTGGATCTCACTGGAGAAAGTTATGTAATGTTAAGGGGAATAAATGGCATAAAATAAGCTAACTGTATTGCAAGTAGACAATTTTATCTAGCAGTCCTTTCATGGAAAACCACGCATCAAACCATCTAAAAAAATTACTAATTTGCAAGACCTAAATACAAATTATATCTCCCTACAAAATACCACCTACAAAATACCATAAAAAATATGTGTGATGATGAAAATTTAGTTGAATATCCAGAGAAGATGATTTTTGGTGGCATATTCCATATTGGTAGGCATTAATGTGATTACCTCTGCATCGCAGAAGCACCCGATCAAGTTCTTGCTCCCTCCTGGCTGAGAGAATGAGCACAGCTCCACACTTGGCCAGAGCATAGCAGAGGCTCTCCCCTATGCCACTGGAAGCTCCTGTAACCCACATAACCTTACCAAATAGAATATTGCCTGGATTCTACCACATTTACAGCTCATCACCAGGTCACAGTCAGACCCGGCTATACAACACTATCAAGCACACCAAAAACCCAACAGGGAGGAGCACTGTGGCCCAACCACACACTGCACAGAAGAGAAAACATTTCTCCTACACAACCTAAAATACGTTGGTAGATCGCACACAGCTAAACCCCAATCCTCACAACCACACGGGTACACGGCAACCAGGTGCATCTAGCAAGCCACACACTCCCTACTCATGGAAGGCTAATGTTGGCTTCCACAAACAGCTATATATACCTGTGCTAATTTTACGGTGGAACATCCTTTATCCCATCCTTTATCCAGTGGAATGTTCCTTATCCAGTGGAACATGCCTCATCTTTCACAGAAGGTGGATTCTCTTCAACCATGAAAATCAGGAACCTAACAGCTAGATGATATTTCATCAAGCAACTACTTATAATAGCAACCATACCCTCCACTCCAATGAATATGGAGGGAAGGGAGCGGGACTACAGACTGTGGTTGAATTTTTTTGGTCGTTCATTTGATAATGACATCTGGTTGGTGGATATATAGTCTGGCTAGTGTGACTAAGTTTGCTGGCAGGAGTGTGCTACTGTGGTGTTATGTGAGAGGACAAGGTTGGAGTGAAGTTTGGGAGAGATGGATGCCAAGGGAATGAGAGTGGTGTTGGTGGCTGCACTGGAAGTCGAGGATGAAACTGGAGTGAGAGAAAATGACTGAGGAAGAAAGAAAACGTTCAGGCATGTGCTGTTTGTGGCAGGGGTTAAAAATCGGCTAGTGCCTCATTGACTTTTACTAAAGCAATTTCGTTTAGAAGTACTTCTAGAGAAAGAAGTTAGCTGTATTGGGGTAAGATGTAGTGATATTTGATGGCGCTGATTGGTCTAAACAGAAATAACTGTATCTGCAGGAGAGCTGGGATGTTTATTTAACCGTTAACGGCTGAAAGTTCATGTTGTCACATTGAACTCATGGCCTTTATTATTCACATAGCTGCTTTGTCATCCTCGCCCCAATAACATAGAGCCCTTCAGAAAGGACAGTTTGCTTGATGTAAACTCAAGCACTTCATGTTTAGCTATATAGCTGTACAGAGTATTTCATTTTGATTGTGGACTTCACTTGCAGATGAGGCTCTACACCAACATTGTCAGGTGTCTAGTATGTATGTATATATATAGCTACTTGCAGAGTTTTAGCTAGTAACTAGAGCAGCTTTGTACAAGCTTAATTTTGATGCATCCCAATTTTTATCATCATGATGTGCCTGCATGCGAGATATTTGTTTGCTTTATCATAAATTTCATAAAGATAAGTGTGACCTCATTATTTTAGAGTCAGATCACTTGGAAGGTCTGTATCTAGCTGTATATCAATGGTCCAAATGAATCATCTTTATCACTGTAGTTTTACAACTTGTGAAGGAAGCCATCAACATCCTGTATACACCAAATAAATTAGAATGGAGAACGGAATAATGACTAATTATTACATACCAGTTGTCCTTTTCTTATTGCCTTCAGTCGTTTAATTCCAACACGGTTCCCTATCCTGCATCAATCAATAACACGAGCATGATACACACTGATGACTGAAACACAGATATGCCAAACTGAACATCACCATTTGGCTTGAATAGGCAAGTATTGAGAGATGTACACAAACAGCAGAATTGGCTGAAGAGAAATCCACACTTCCTTCAAAGAATTAGCCATGGCCACTGTCATGAGTTGTGCGCATCTCTCTGCAGCGACTCTTGCATCTCCTGGTCTGCTAGGCACATCCTCATTGGTAGACGACATCTTCTCTCTAAAGATATTCCTCAGGAATGGAGTATCCACTGGCCCAGGACACACAGACAGGATTGAAATGTTCTTGTCTGACACTTCCATCCTCAATGTGTCAAAATAACCCTGAGATGTATCGTTCAAGCACAATATAATAGCTATTAGTTACAGAGTTATTTTTCTCGCTCCATTTATAATTTATGTAGTACTTACTACTACTGTCCTGTGGTACCTGGATTGCATGCTTGCTGGCACTATATGTGGCTGCTCCTGGGGCTCCTAGAAAACACAAGGACAATATATAAGATGATGTTAATGGTGATTGTATACTGACAACCTAATTAGTTATTTCAACTGTGTTGTCAATACTAGCCATTACAAGATTGCTTCCTATGTACAGAATGCAATGCTATTCCTGTCAATGTCCAGCAATGTTTGTACCGTACATAGTTACTGATGCTAGCAAAAGTCTTGATAGTTGACTTTACATAATTCACACGACAGAATTTAATTTCACTGAAGTAACTATCAAAATTCTTTCATCCTGACTTGGTAGAGAAGATCATTCAATGGTTTAGATGTCAGTTATTGTTGCTTGATAGTATCTGAAACTAAGCAAATTTTACGTGGGTAGTAAAGGATGCCCGGTGCAATAGTGTCACCATACAGATGACTTGGAGCAAGCCTGATTCACACCGTAGGCTATGCTTTTCCAACCAGTTCTCCCTCCAGGCATTTCTCCGTGCCTTAAATCGGCCATGCCAGGAATAAATGGAGGGGCAGGAAGTGCAGCGCTGTTTTGAACAAATTTATTTATATCTGGCCAGAAATTCAAACAAATAAAAATGGAGATAGTGGGTTTATGGAATCTTTGAGCACCCATTGAAGTGTTCAATTTGAACTCCATGGCAATGGTTTGAATATCCAACTCGGCTTTCAATATTCAGATGGAAGAACTTAGAAGGCAGAGGTGCACTCAACTCACCAATCTTGCCGGCTACACTGCTGACCACCACCACACTTCCCTCCCCGTGTTCCACCATGCTTGGAAGTACTGCCTTGGTGAGGGAGATGGTGGAGAGGAGGTTCAGCTCTAGCAGAGCCTCGTCCACCTCTAGCTCTGTGAAGATGGCTTCACTACGCTGTGATCGTCCAGCATTGTTCACCAATATGTCAATCTATGGGAAGAAGGCATTTGGCATAAGTACTCCAATCAAAAAGGGATGGAAAATACATATTGTATGTACATACTGTCCAAAAACCAGACTGTAACACAATCTGAACCTGGAGATCACGTACCTGAGCATGCCTCTAATTGCAAGAGCTATTAGAAGTCAGTACATATTTATTGGCGAAGCCGACATCAAATACGCTCAGAAGTCCCTTGGTTATATATAGCAGTCATAAGATAAAGCTTTATAGCATGAAAAAAATTCCACCTCCCAACGATTTGAATTCATGATGCTAATTTTAATGTACTGGAACCAGTTGAATTACAATATATCAGAGTATAAAGTATTGGTTAGTTTTTTCAAGATCTCATCAAAAGGTTGTTTACCTTTCCCAACCACTGCCACCCCCACAATACCCACAAATCAAAAATCCTGTGTGAAGCACTGGTAAATGTACATCAGCCACCCATCCAATCAGAAGTCACAAGGCCACTGAGCTAACATTATATTCCAGCGAGCACCTGGTAAATTGGGTTGTCTTGCAAGACTATTACTACTTGTGGCTAACTTTATCAAATTTCTTCAATACTCTGTCTACAAGGCTCGAGTGTTTGTCCCGTTCAATCAAGTCCATGGGGAGTACCATGTGCTTCTCTTTGGATATCTCTGGAGAAAGTTCTGTAACATGAAGGAGAAATAAAAAGCACTGATGACATAAAATCAGCAAACTGTATTAACTGTATTACAAGTAGATATCCATGCACAATTGTATCTACCAGGTGTCTTTCCTAGAAACCTTTTATTTGCCATATCGTTAACAAGCACTACCTAATCCACGGAAAAAATGATATCTCACCCATGAAAAAATTAAAAATGTGACAGTGCAAATTACCCAAGTCAAATGTACAGAATAGAAGAGTTCTGGTGGCATATTCCAAATTGGTAGCGTTTATGTGCTTACCTCTGCATCGCTGAAGTACATGATCGAGTTGCTGTTCCCTCCTGGCTGAGAGAATAAGCACAGCTCCGCACTTGGCCAGGGCATAGCAGAGGCTCTCCCCTATGCCACTGGAAGCTCCTGTAACCCATACAACCTTACCAAATAGAACCTTGCCAGGATTCTTACCACACTTACAGCACAAGCTCAGCACCAAGTCACAGTCAGACCTGGCTAACACTATCAAGCACACCACAAACCCAACAGAGAGGAGCACCATGACCCACCACCACACGCAGTACAGAAGAGAAAGCATGCTTCCAGCTAGCAGCAGGCCTGTGGCAATAGGCGTGGCAGCTTCGCGAAATCGCGCGCGTAAAACTATTCAGTTCTCTCTGTTTTATTACTGTACATAGTTTCATATAATGTACAAGCTACTAAAAGTTCCAACACACCAACGAAACAATAGCGACAAAAAGACAACAGCGAAAACAAAAAACAAAACAAAAAAAACAACCCCAATAATAATAATACGTGGACTCCATTTGGATTAAGGGAATTAAGGTCTTATGTACCACCACAAAGAGTGGCCTGTCGGAGTCAGCAGCATTCACCAACTTGATGCAACAACTCTCTGTACAACTATGGCCAAACTTATTCTGAACTTCCTAACATCATTACCTGTGAACCCTCTCTGGGATGGTTTGTTTCTGTTGTTATTTTCCGTATAAAATAATAATAATTAATATATGATTTTACAGCAAGACACGTAAGTGTGGAGGATACATTGAGTGCATTTAGAAATATGAAAACAAATGCTGATGGTATGCCTGAAGGTCCTGTAAGCACCAATATTAAAAGTACTTATTATTATCTATGCATCTTGCACAGGACATGAGAAGTGATACGTGCAGGGTTGCTCAGATCTAAAGTGCTATTTGAAGTGGTCCTAAAATATATTTATCAGCTGGCAGCAAAGTGTTATAAGTGACAGATCCAAGTTTAGAGGAGGGAGTGAGTTCCACAGTCTGGGAAGTCTATTGAAATAGAAATGACTGATGTGGTTAGTTCTTGATCTAGTGTGCCTTAACTTGGCATTGGATGACAAACTGGTGTTGTTGGAGGAGATTGAAATGTAATGATTAACATTAAATCTATCTGTGGGATTCTTCGGGGAGACAGTTGCATTTTTAATTTTTTGTTGTTGTTACAACTTTAGAGCTCCCAAACTTCATGGTATGGACTTGGTATATAGCTCAAAAGATAGGTCTCTCTGTGTGCTCTCTTTTAATAGGTATAACTACAGATGAGTTACTAGACCCTAAAGTGGAGGGACCTCAAAAACCTGCATCCCAAAAACCTCATCCAAAATAACAAGATTGAAATTGCTAGAGGAACTCAACGTAATCAATTTTCCACCCGCGCGCTGACCACGTACTAAAATTTTGAAAAAGGTCATTGAATAGCCTAGGGTTCCTCTAGCAACTCGTACCAATTAGCACTTAGCAATCTGGAGTTATTTTGGATGTGGTTTTTGGGATGCAGGTTTTTGAGGTCCCTCCACTTTAGGGTCTAGTAACTTGCCTATAGTTATACCTATGAAGCATATTTTAGTATTAGAAGAGAGCACACAGAGGACCTATCTTTTGAGCTATATATCAAGTCCATACCATGAAGTTTGCAGAATCTACGGAGCTCTAAAATTGTAACCACAAGTAAAAAAATTAAAATTTAAAATGCAACTGTCTCCCCAACTTGGCATTGGATGACGATCTGGTGTTGTTGGAGGAGATTCAAATGTAATGATTAACATTAAATCTATCTGTGGGATTCTTCAGTTCTTCGATGTAGAACATGTCAGCTATTTAACACAGAAGATCCTCTTCGAACCTCAAATCCTTCCTCTTTCTTCTTTAACACTCCTTCCCCTACCCTGTTGTGTTGTGAGGAATCTCCTTGCTTTGTAGCATGGCTGAGCTTTAGTGAAGGAACCCCGTCTGGATTATATGTTTTTAGTGAAGCAGGCATAGAGTGAAGCAGGCACAGAGTGAAGCAATCAGAACAAATCCTGATGTTGGGATAGTTTCCTGCCTTAATATCACTTCTGTGGATGGACTAAGCCAGCTTCAGTGTCTTTTGTCACTCAGTTATTTTGTCATCTCTCTTCATACTCTCTGCTTGTTGGTCATCTGTAAAACTTTTGTTTCTCTCACTCATCCCTTCCCCTTCCCCACTATTACTAAAATGCACCAAGTTGACCAATCTTCTCTTGAGTTCACTATTTACATTTAGAAGAAACAACTCAATAGATATATACCCATAGAGTTGATAGTCGAAATGATCTCGACAATTTGGCCTTTAACAGATATTTGACTGTGGGTTGCTGATGGCCTCAGTAGTGTGCAACACTCTGGGTTGTACTCCAAAATGGCCAATGGCTATGCCAATTACAATGTGGATTACTGTGACACTTTACCTTCTGGGGCAGGGAAAGAAAAGGACCTCGCATGTGACTTGTGTAACTCGAGTTGCGGCCGATTCAAATTCAATATTCATGTTGATTCCATTCCAAATACATGGAAGGGCAAATGTGAGTTCAATTCTCCATGTTAAGGCAAATTTGACCTTGTTGCCTGAAAGGAACACTGAGAAGTAATCACCAGCTAGCTTCTATTATTCGTAGAGTATAAAAGTCAGCCATTTAAAATAAATAATTTGGTAGTATAAAGTCTCTCTGGTTATTCATTATCAATAGTAGCTTAAACATTCTCATTATGGTCACTATGTTTCTTTCCATGAATGTAACTTCACCCTTATAACTAAACATGGACTAGCATTGGATCCAAAATGGGTGCCAACTATTCGTTGTCACAGTCTCTCAAACTACACCCTCTTTTCTCTCTCTCCTTTCTTATAGTATTATAAGAAGGTCCATAAGGTAAAGATTATTGGTGTGATGTATATATGACTTTGGAGGCTAGGCTAATGCTGGCTTCCAGGGAAGTATATACCTTACCATCTGCCAGGGTGCAAAGGAGAACATGCCTTGTTCTTCCCAAAAACTGGATTCCCTTCATCAATGCCAAACAAAATCAGGGCCTAACTACTCATTTGATGTCCCATAGATATATACATAAGCAAAAATGTCTGAAGTGTGGCACGATGTTTGTATTGAGCCAAGCCTTCAACCTATCACTGGTGAAATACTGAGCCATTGCAATATGTTTGGATGGAGCTAACTAGGCTTGACACTACTGCTGATGCTTTCTGGGAGGAGGATTGTTTGAAAAAACAAAAATAAACTCTCAGTTGACATTACAATAACCTAATCAACTTGAAATTGTATTCTCTCAACGTTTCGACTAGATGCTCCTAGGAAAAATACCTGTTGTTAGGGCTTTCAATCTTCATGCCTCAACCAACACTCAAGATTCTCAAATATTAACATCAGTATATGAGAAAAGTTGGACATGGTCCCTTCACACCTCTTGTGTTATCACTCACAGGTGATCAGGTAAACACTTCTAGCAACTCTGACCTACAAGAGGCTGGCCTCACTGTTGTCCATGAAGTACATTGAGCTGGTTGAAGTGGAGTTTTTCCTTTTCTTTGCTGCATTCTTCACCACAATGCATCAGAGGTAATCAACTGTCTGTTTGACATGCCACTAAACTGAATAGCTATTCCACCCATTGACTTGGTAAAACTAATCTAGCAGTCCTTGCTTCTATATATCTTACTTGGCATGCCTATTTTTGTAAAGTCACACGACACTGTATTACCACAGACTGATCATGCTTCAGGCTACCATCCCTTTACTTTTCTTATGTTTGAAGTGGGAGGGGGGGAGGGAAGGGGAGGGCAGAGGGGAGGGGAGGGGGGAAGGTCTGTATATACAATTTGCCTCCTCACTATATTTGCAGGTCAATCAGATTGCAGTCAGACACATGGAAGGAGTTAATTCTCCACAAGCAAGGCAAACTTTTCATGTTGCTAGAGATGAAACATAAGTTACCAAGTTAGCTAGCTTGCTAGCTACCTGTGGTTGTTTCAACATGGACATTTTTTCTCTGCGTATCTAGGCTTCCACAAATAAATGGCTAAATGGGATTCTTAAATGCCAGTAAATGTGACCATGCTAGTTATATAGCTATAGCTATATGTGTCTTCTAATGGGAAAGAATAACAGAATATTGCTGTCATTGTTTGCAGTCACCTGAAAGAGGCTTTGGAGAAATGGTGTGAACAGAGAGGAACAGTCCATATTTAGATTCCCTATAAGAATTTTTAGAGCCAATGTAGCGAAATTTATACCAAAGGTAGTGGTTCAATCTGAGTGGGATGGTTTGAGGGATGGGGATAAGAAATGCAGAAGGAAGTTGACTAAGCAGTGATTCTCTCTGGTGAGAGTCAAAGCATGCAACAAAAGATGCTCTCTCAAATACATATTTCCACTCTAATTGATGCCAACTCAGCATAGCCTTTCACACTAAATTGGACAACTGTGGTTTCAAGTCACACTTTACAACTCTGATGGTCACATCTTGTTGTAGTGTAATTAGTCTGTTGGTAGAGTGTGTTCCTGTGGTGTCATAAGTTTGAGAGGACAAGATTGAAGTGAACTCTGGGAGTGATGGTTGAATGGTTGGATGCCTGTAATGGGGAAAAGTTAATGCAAGGTGTTAAGACTGCACTGGAAGTGAAGGTTTTAACTGGAGTGAGAAGAGGGCTATCAGAAGGGAAGAAACTTACGGGCATATGTTTGTGTGGCAGGGGTGTAGCTACATCAGCTAGTGCCCTCATGGGCTCTTATCAAAATTAAAGAAGTAGTTATTATTACTAAAGATATGATGTGTGGTGATATATGATGGCTCTGATTGGCTTAAACAGAAATTATAGTACTTGGCCGGGATATTCGTTTAATGTTCACATCAGACATGTATGACCACAGAAAGCTCATCTGGTCACATTAATTGTTTTATTAATTTTATTCTTGTTTCACCTACAATGCTCACCCAATTATAGAGCCATATTCCTAAAGGCAAGTACAGATTGCTAGGATGCTCATTTGGAGGTAGTGCCCGAGGGTGAGTAATCACTTACTATACCACAGAGATTATGCATAGGTCAGGACACGCATGCATCACAGTTCACGTGAGCTGTGCATACATATTGATCCTAGTAGCTGCATGGATTAAAAAAAATATATAGCAAACTAGCTGGTATTTAACTGCTTTTTTAGTATCTAAAGATAAATTGACATCAAATTGACCTAGATAATTTGTCATTGGGTTCAGCTATCGCTATCTTTTGAGCTATGTAGCTAGATTTTAATGTTAGTTATAGAAAGTGGATTCACTTGCTAGATACACTAAGTGACTTGCTATAACATAACATATCCTCTATCTATCTATGCTAAAACTAGATCTTCTTGTTTCATTTCATACAGAGTTGCTTTTATTGGGACAGGGAAGACAACTTCTGCTTCTTTGAAGTACCCCAGCTTCAAAGAAGGCAAGAAGTAGAGGCGATTCTTTTCCAGAAAATATATATTTTTTAACTTCTCTGAGAATGATTCTGAAACAATTTTGGATTGAAATTGGTCAGGGTAAACAGATGAATAATGATTTTCTCGATAATCAACTTGAATTTACCCACTTGACATTTCAGTTAGATGCTCTAGCCTTCCTCAAAAATAATGGTTATTCCTGATGGCTCTAGCACCTAGCCGAAGCGTCGAGTGAGCAAATTCAAGTTGATTATCAAAAAATCTATGCTATGTCAACTGAGTGCATTCAGAGGCAGTTATTGACCATAATAAATTAAGACGTGATTTAAAATGTTTTGGGAGAGGGAATATATTCCACGGCACTCTGCAACCCCATTCATATGAAACTGATTTGTGTTATTCAGGTGACCAAAAGGTTTTGAAAAGAAATGCTTATTTTGAAGTCCTTCTAAAGGTTTGAGAAACAGTTTGCCAAACAATGATAGTGGACAAACTTTCAATAAGAAAGCAATGCATTTGTATATAGTAGTATGAACAAAAAGATATATAATTATATAAGGTCTCTCTGTGTGCTCTCTCTTGATACTAAACATCCATAGATTCTGCACACTTCACTGTAATGGACTTGACATATAGCTCAAAAGGGGTATCTCTCTCAGTACCTTTTTGTTTATTTAATATAATTTGTTATACATGTAAATGAATAAACTTTTCTTGTTCTTGTTCATGTTATAGAAATTATAATCTGCACTATAACAGTTTTGTGACCATTTAATGATGTAGAGAAGTGCCTGGTTGTCATTTTAGTTTTGTTCCCACAGGGCCACAACTACCCCTATGATTAACTATTATGCTATATATTCTTTCTTTTTAACAATTCCTAAAGTAATTATGCTCAAAATTATGCTCATAAAATGAAAAGTTTATGAAAAGTATTGTGAAAGGCGGAAGTTCATGTGGTGAAAGTTAAAATTCAAGTTTAATGATTATAGTGACTGCATCATATTGTTAGGGCACTGTCTTGTTGCTCATTAAATGTAGCTTTTAGCAAGGAAAATACAGGCTCAGAGGGCTTTTCAGGAACCTAACCATGGCATTAATGGGGGAGTTGGTGTATAGCAGCAAAACTGTACTGCCTGTGCTGTCAGCTGACTATATAACTATAAAAGTGTATAGTGTTAGTGTAAATCATGTTTGTGCTGTACATAGAGGTGTCATCTGAAATGATTTAGTCACAGTGACATTTTTGTCCCGGTAAGATGCTCAAAATTTACCTATTATGTCAGCATAATGGAGGAAGCACCAAAATTATGCCAGCAGAATAGCCTCGGGCCTATTGGCTATGCAAGACTGCATTATGTTTGGCTATATATATACTGGAGATGGTGTTTTTTCCCATTGAATGCATGTGGTTCAAGGAATCCAAACTTTAAGCACATGCAATGACTACAACTTACACTCAATAGCATATACTAACTCCGAGATCTGAGATAGTTAGTTCATGCAATTAGCATGGAATCCATTAGTAAGATGTGGACTGTTAATAACATGAATGCAGCTAGCTTGTTGAGGCTATTGAGGCTATTATGCCGGCATGATTTGGTCCGGGTAATTCCATTATGCTGGCAAATTTGGTGTAGACAAAAATCTCACTGTGGCTAAAGATATGCCACTTGTATAGTACATAACACTATAAGGTTGAAGCTACTTACTACTATCAGCCATCTTTGTCCGACTTAAACTGAAACAATGTAGACACAATAATACTAGTAATGAATGCTAGGCATTGAGTGGCAAGCAAAAAAAAAAGAGCATGTTAATGAACTGAGTAACTATATCAATCATCCTTTCCTGTCAGCCATACATACCATTCTCACCTATGGTGTAAGTGGTTTGGGAGTGCTTACAGGGGGAGGGAGGGGTTGGGAAATTATTAGGGTCTTGATTCATGTCAGTTATAATCATGCCGACTGTTCTCACTTACACAGCGCAGGCAGGCAGTCTACCAATTTACTGCCTGCAGGCCTTCTCTCGATCATTCATTTTACTATCCTGATTTAGATAAGCCTGCACTCAGCGATGCCATAACAAAAAGATGTTGAATGAAATGACATTAATGGAAGAGTTGCCATACAATAATAGGTGAACTGAAATTTTTAACTTTCACCCCATAAACCTTCATCTTTTGCAATATAAATCTGAGCATAATTTTGGGCATAATATAAGTATAATAGGTAGAATTTGGGGGAATTGTTAAAAAGCATAATAGTCTCAGGTCAATATATCCGAAGTTGGCCAGAAATAAGTGTGAGACTGAACCTATATATAGCTATGTATAATGGGGGGGAAACATCACAAATATGATATCAAAATAGTTTGCTGTGTGCATATCAATTTTTAAATATTTAGGTGATTAATTCTAGTTATGTACAAGCCTTCCAAGTCTCAAGATTTCAGTCACTTTCCAAAAAATTCTCACTATCATACAATTATTATACAAGAGAATTGCAAGAAGAAAGTAGGAGTGCATTAGGCTTGCTTCAAGGCTAGGTTGTGAGTTCTAAATAGTTATTGCTAGTTCCATGGTATAGAAACACAGCAAAATGTTTTTGAATAAGTATTGGCAGCTTTCTTGATGCAGACTCAAGCACAACTTGTTTAGCTATACTAGCATTTTGCTATCTTTTATTTGTACCATGGACTTCATTTGCAGATGAGGTTCCACACCAATGTTGTTAGGCAACCTTGCTGAGTTTTAGCTAGTATAGCTAAAGCAGTTTCATTCAAGTTTGCATCCATTTTTTATCATCGTAATATTATGCTTGTCTGAAGCTTGAAGAATATAAGTGTGTGTGTTTGTGCATGTGTGTGTTTACAGTGGTGTGCAATAAAATATGCAATGATATTTTGTATCCCAAAATATAGTGAGATCTCGGAGTCAGAGCACTTGCAAGGTCTATATAAAGCTATGTACATATCAATGAATCATCATCTTGATCACTGTAGTTTTAATCCAACTTGTAAAGGAAGCTATCAACATGGCAGTATACACAAAATGGAATAATGACATAACAATTGTACTTTTCTTATTGCCTTCAGTTGTTTATTTCAACATGGTTCCCTACCCTGCATCAATCAATAGCACAAGCATGATAACCAAATCACTGAAACACAGATATTCCAAAACTGAACATCACCATTTTCCTTGAATAGGTATATAAGTATAGAGAGATGTACACAAACGTCTGAAGAGAAATACAGACTTTCCTTCAGAGAATTAGCCATGGCAACCATCATGAGTTTAGCACATCTCTCTGCAGAGACTCTTGGATCTCCTAGGCATGTGCTAATTGGTGGATTACATCTTTTCAATAAAGAGATTTATGAGTATTGAAGTATTCACTGGTCCAGGACACACTGACAGGATTGAAATGTTCTTGTTGGACACCTCCATCCTCAACATGTCAAAATAACCCTGAGATATATTATTCCAACACAACACAATATATAATAAATTAATTTAAAAAAAATTATTACAGAGTTTGTTTGTTTTTCAATTTTAATGCGGCTATAAGAATATTATTTCAGTACAAAAATTAAAAAAACTATCACAGTCATACAAAATAGAGTGTCTCTAGTAGTACTAATATCCAATGGTACCTGGATTGCTTAGCACTGTATGTGGCTTCTCCTGGGGTTCCTAGAAAACAAAAGGACAATGAATATGAAAATATTAATGATGATTATAATACAACTGATGATGTAGCGTTGTAGAGACTGGTCACTAGCACATTGCTGCCTATGTACAGATGTGCATGGACTATGCATGCATTATTATTTCTGTCAATGTCTTTGAACCAGACATATTTGCTGATGTTGCACAATTTATGCAAGATAGTAGACTTTATAGGGCACCTTGAATTTCTCCCTCCTCACTGTAGTTATCATTAGTGAGCCAAAGGGCTCTCGGCTCGGGAGATACCAATTCCTGTGTCGACAGCTAGTGGAAGCTCGCGCTTTCCATGCCATCAACTTCTGGGACGTCCCCATCAACTTCAACGCATACTGAGCAGTTCCATGGGTCTGGTTCTGAGAGAGCTACTTCACTGGAGTCTTCAGCTTGATCAAGAACCAGAGTCACGTGGAGGCTGTGAGGACGTGACATTGTCGTCGTGAGGGCGCTCTGGATGTCAAGACAAACCTGAAGAACCCATAGGTTTATGTGAGAATTTAGTTGTCTTGTGACAATTGTGACAAGTCTGATTATTTGTCTGGCATAGATGAATCTAGGCCTATGAATGCCAGGAGCATCATGGCTGCAAAGGTTTGTGGCATGGAAGCGACATTCTTCACGAGTTCACAGCACTGGTGTGCTTGCCTCTGTCTATCTCGGCACTGAGCTTTCAGGACCACAACATACTGGGCGAGTGTTCTGAAAAGGAGGCTCTGTCTAATTGTTTGTCCGCTGCTGCTAACCTGCACAGATTACAGGACATCGACCCTGATGTCAATGACCTAAAGAGAAAAAGGAAAAAAAGACCAGTCAAGAATGTGTGTGCACACTTTTAATAAAGTTGTAAAACAAACCTCAACCTGTATCTTTTTTATTGTTTTATTTCTCTTGGCTCTCCTACCTCGGTCATTTTTACCTTCCAGATATTTTATGCTGTTAATTTAACATTGTGTGCTAAACTAAATGCAGACTCCCAGACTTGAAATACCCCTGTTTGGGAATGTAGTAGAGCAAATCCTTGCTAGGCTATCTAGACATTTCCTAGCATAACAATAGTGCATCATTTGGTAAATGATCTGGCTACTCGAGGCTCTCTAGTTTATATATATTCGCATCTATGTTTATGTGTTTAACACTTGGTGTATGTTCTGTGCCCGTATAATGCAGATTGCTCCTGTACCAGAAAGTTAGGTATACAGATCTTTACTAGCATAAAATATTATAAATATTATGCAGAGCTAATCACCATGTGCCTTGCCTTGTCTATATTTGCTAATACAGTAATCTCTTGGCTAACTGAGTACTACCATAAACTCTGGTTGTTAGCCTCTCAATATTTAGTGCATATATACCAAATTGTTATGAACAGTCTTGGCATCCTTGATATCTTGCTGGTCTCCTATCAGTCATTGAAAACCATATCAGATGTTGCAAGAATTACTTTCATCTTTGCTAAACAGAGCTTGTAAATTATATTTTGGGGAGAAAGTCAGTTGTAACATATGCTTGTGAGGCCATTGCTAGTTTCTTCTTAGTCTGCCTTGAAAGACCTGTTAGTGTGGCTTGAGGGATTGGTAGCCTGGCTTGAGATAATGGGTTTTTGTTAGTCAGGCTTGATAGTAGGTCTTTGTTAGCCAGGCTTAAGATAATTTTTTCCTCGTTGGAAAACCTTTGTTAACTGGCTCGTGAGATTAGCTCTTCAATTTGCTCATGGGACCAGATCCTTCTCTACTCTGCCATTCTAAAAAAATATGCAAATCATAAAAATAATTGGGTGTGTGCTGTTTAGAGTGTGCATTGTTTGTTTAGCTTTGTATAAACAACCTTATGGTGTACTGTGGCCCTAGGATTGCTCAAGGTCATCACTATCCAGATATTCCCCTTCTCACTTTGCTTCAACGTATCACCCCCGAAAAGAGCTTGGTTGTTTAGTTTGCCACCATGTATTGTTGTGTATGGCTATGCTCCAAAATGACTAGTCAATCGCTGCTTTGTGGTCCAAGTATATGGTAGTGCAGCTAAATCTATTTGAGGAATGGCCAGCAGCACTGCACAGCAAGCATATAATAAGACCTTGTTTAATTCTCAGACGATCACAAGCACTTTTTGGCACAGAGGATTCAAATTTTTTGTCCGAGTTCTAATTTTTATATCATGAAATAGCCTCAATCAAACTTTATTTACCCACCAAGTTTAGAGACCATATACCTGGGAACTATGGAATAGTATTCAAATTCACTGACTTCTTACCAAACCATTGAGAACTAACCTTGGAAAAGAAGCTTCCTTGAATAACTAGCTTCATACATATTTGACATCTCTGATTTACCATTTACATGTTTATGACTAGACTAAGAGTATATACAAATATCTATACACATAGACACACACATGTATCATAAGTAGTTACCTGGTTTTGTTGAGGACTGCTTCAAAACATTTATGATGCTAATGACCTTGTACCATGTTTCGAGTGTTGGGGAAACGAGATAAGTCTTGAAGACGAAACTTCACAGTTTTTAGGCAGCCAGTTTACTAGTGTTTTTAATCAAAATCAGCTGAAGTCACAGAAGCTACCACAGGGAGTTTTAGTTGAGATAATAGGGACCAAACAAATATAGGAAGTGCTAATATGCTCCCCAAGATCTGCCATTTTAATATACGGGTCAAATCAATATACAGGAAGTGCTACCACATTCCCAGTAGATACTAGATCCTGATGGTGAATTTCGTGGTTTTAGGCAGCCAGTCGGTTATCTTCGTGAAGAATTCAAGGCACGCTCAAAGTGGATCAAAATCAGCTGATGTCACCGTTTAGATACGGACTAGCCAAAGTGAGCTTTAGCCGAGATGTAAAATTCGATGTGCTATTGCCCGTAATACACGGATACAGCATTCACGGCAATACCAAGTTTTCCAGACCTCACCGAGGGCTCACTTTACTTGCCAAATAGCAGTGTCCATGCTCTAACTATCGTCATTTTAGTTTCGTCATTGTCATCAGTTTCTTCGCTTGTGAAGGAATTATCATTGTCACTCTCTCTCACCTTTTTTCTATGAAATTTGGCTATCTTGCTGGCAAACATCTTGCAACACTTTCTGCTAGTTGCCCACCCATGAATGCTGTCACACTGTGACCCATCTGTCATGAATGGAATGCAGCAACTTTTGATTACCACTTCTATGGTGATGGATTGCCAAGCTTTTTTCTCCTTCACCAGACAAGAGTATTTTCCTGGAGCTTTCATATTTCCTTCTGGTGCATGGTCTAATCAAAGGCACGTCTAGTATGTTGGATTACCAGTGCTAAAAGGAAACAAGGCTGTTCCCATACCCTTTGCCATGCAGAATCATGCAAGTTATACACGATTCTAATGGCATCTAACTGGTTGTGCTCAACATGGGTAGTCCTGTTTCATTCCCTATGACTATACCGGTACATGTTTCCATGTGGTAAAGGGTCGCCTAACTGGTTGGGTACCGTCTTTTTCCTTTATTTTTTACACACGACAATTGTTTGTTTATAAATAGAATATAAACAAATAGAAACATAGAAACATTTTTGTTCTTGTTTAGAGTTGTTTTTGTTTGTTGTTTGCTGTCTACAAAGACGGACCTTGACTGCTGTTGGACACAAAACTCCACCAATAAACAGCAGATCTTTAACCCTTTCACCGCTGACTTTCCTGGACATTTTCCCAACATTTAATCAACAAAAAATGTTTATAATATATTTACTCATTTAGTTAGCATTTAGTAAACATTAGTCATAATAATTTAGGCATATAGCAATGTATAGCGGTGGGGTTTTGACAAAATTTGATCATATGATTCTATAGCCCAGTAATACAATGGTTTATTATGTTATTGAAATTCAACTATTTGAGAAAGAACATGCAAATACAAATATGTAGATACTTTAGCTAACCTGAGAAGGCTTCCTGATCAATTTCATTATAACTAGAGAGCTGGTCATAGCAAAAGGAAGAATCCTGAGGGTCTAAAGTAGGGGCGGCTAAAGAATGCACTGCTGCACGATCAGAACTTGCATTTCCAAGGTAGCCACAAATTTCTTCACCTTCTTCTTCCTCTGACTCATCCTCAGTGAGAGCAAAATCCTCGTTAGAAACCAGGGAAAGTACTTCTTTAAGCGTTAAACATCCACTCATTTTTAGGTCGTCAAAACCGCGAACCGTCGTAGTTGCACGTATTTTTCGCTAACTAATCGGGCGTTTCCGGATGTGATTTTTGGACGTCATATAGAGTAATAGTTGCTCTTTCCGGTGGTATGCAAATTATGACTATAGGCCAAGCGATCAATTTATTAGCGATTTTTAAAGCGGTGAGAGGGTTAAATAGAAAATCAGCTTAAAATTTCCTTTGGACTTGGTAACAGTTGACCAGGAGCAAGAAGTCCATAATCCTAATAGCACAACTGAGTGCAGGTCATTTTTTCTGATTAAAATGCACTGTAGCAATATTGTGTGTTAGCTTGATTGTGTCATTGAAAGTTACCCAATGGATGATTCCTACCAACAGCTTTATACCACACACAGTTGAGGTCATTTATTGAACATTTGTGTGTTCTGGTAAGTTCTTATGAGGGGGCATACTAAGTTTTGTGAAAGCGATATGAAATAAGATATTTGAAAATGAATTTCAAAGGAGTTTTTAAGCTGTTTGCCATCTTATTACCTAGTGAAGCATGGTAAGAGTATATTTGCAGCTAATATCAGCTGAAACCACTATTTAGGCAGAAGTGAAGCTGCCGAATAAGCCTGAGTATATACAATATGCTAAAAAAATTGCCTATTATTCTATGCTGAATTTCTTTTTCCCCCTACCTATTATTCTTTCTAATTTGCCCATTATTCTTTTTTTGCCTGCCTATTATTCTCATGAATTTAAAAAATTCGTTAAAAATATATGGATATAGCAAGTTCAGCATTGACAATTTTAAGTTGTAACATAAGGATAGTTCAGTGATTAATGCTGATTATTATATTGTAACATAAGGGATGTTTCAATGTAATCTTGGAGTGTGCTGGTCTGCTGCTCATTGAAGGATGCCTTTAGAATAGAAAAAACACATTCTGATGCTGCAGAAGTAGTAGGTTGTACAAGCACTGCTTTCGATAAAGCTGAAGCCCAATGAGGAAGTGTCTGAGCATTCTCCTTCCACCATTTGTTGGGACAGAAGTTCTCGTCAATGTCATCACTGGGGCTCAATAAATTATGCTAGCATTTTTTGGAGCATTTTAGGTGTGCTGAAGCATTGAGAATAATGCCAGCATTATAGGCAGAATTTTTACTGATTCCAAGCATTATAGGCAGGATTTTTAAAAAAGTTTATTTTTGAATATATACATGATGCAAAAAAAAGCAGACTGGATCTGGATCACAAGTTTAATTTTTATACAGCAGCACACAAAATGTAGTGTATGTATATATATATATACATCTATCACTTAGCATAGTTAGCACACAGCTACTTGCTAAGTGATAGGTCATAGGCGTAGCAGTACATTTTGCATTGGTAAGGCAAATATATAGTGCAGGGAGCCTGGCCATGCCCAATTTTGTATAACCACACCCTGTACCTTTCCCACACTTATATAGGCAATTTAATAAAATACATTACAATAATATGAATGACTGAACTTGAAATTTTGACATTCAGCATCTTGATGATACTTAGAAAAATGGAGCTCCTACAATGGTAAGATAGAAATGGTAAGAGATATAATTTAGCAGCTATTTTAACGCAGCACGAGCATCCTTCCAGTTAGTGTAGCCTTTGGTAATAAAAACTAGATCTCTTCTGTTATAGCTCTAGTCCACTTACTAGGCAGCAAGTTCCTCTCGTTTACCTTTGAGCAATAACAGAATCACTGGCTTCTTTGTAGCGTTTTTCTCCCTGGTTACCACTAGGAAAGTGAAAATTCATTGGCTGATGAGTAGTTTGTTTGGTAGTTTCACTTTGTTCTTCAACGTTACACAGTCACAGTAGCCGACAACTATGAGCAGGCTGACCACGAGACTAATTATAATGGTGTGACCAGGTGGTGTGGGCGTGGTCTCCATAAGTGGGTGTGGTATAGTGACCAAGCAATCGGTGTTACGCCTATGTAGAGGCATGACGAGACCACTAACTCATGTGACTAACTAGACTAGTCTGACATGTGACTCATCTAGCTCACTCCCAAGGACTGACTGAATGTGCAAGTGATAATTTTTCTGAGACTGACAACCTGAGCCTGTTACACCGAACACCAGCAGTAGTGTTACCATTGATGTTCCCAGTCTTTTGAGTAAGCTGAGAAGTCCTGCACCAACAGACCTGTCAAGAAAGAGGAAATTATATACTAATCCTCCCACTGGCTTGAAGCGGGGTAAGGGTGTGTGGCTACTGAGCCCTCTGTTCTCCCTTCAACAAGGATCAAAGAATTTTCCAACCAATATCTCTCTGTGGTATCAAGAAAATTATTTTGTGAGTGCTGTAGAGAGCCTATGTCTGTTAAAAAGAGTGTATTGCTTCAACATATTAAATCAGCTAAGCATGCTAGTGGTAAAAAGCTAAAAGCTTCGAAGAAAGTGCAAGATCAAAATGTAGCTGACATGTTAAAGAAGTATGGTGCAGAAAAACACCCAGTTGGAGAAAATCTTTCAGATGAAGTCAGAGTCTTTCGAGTTAAAGTCGTGAAATCGTTTTTGAAAGCTGGAGTCTAAGCAAGATTGAGTGTTTTAGAGAAGTATTTGAAGAAAATGCCTTCAGACTCTCTCACAGTAATAATTTATGCCAGTTAATTCCATTTATTCATGAACAAGAGTTTGCCAGCATAAAAAATAACATTAATGGTAAAGAAGTAGCTGTAATCTTTGAGGGAACAACCCATGTTTGTGAAGCAATGGTTATAGTGGTTCGTTTTGTGGATGAGAAGTGGCAACTACAGCAACGTGTTGTCAGGCTAATGTTGCTAGCTAAGAGCCTTAAAGGCGAAGAAGTGGCCAGACAGTTGATTATGTGCTCAACTTGGTATTGTCTCAAATCAGATAGTAGCAGCTATGCGTGATCTTGCTTCGGTTAACAATGTAGCAATTCAAACTCTAAAAATTGTTTGCCCTTGTATTCTAGATGTGGGGTGCTTCTCACATACTCTTGATCATGTTTAAGAGAATAGATGTACAAACATATTGGCTGAATTTGTTAAAGGCTGGGTTGGACTTTTTTCACGAAGTCCAAAGACAAAACTAGCTTGGAGAGAAACTACAGGTGTGCCAGTACCTACTTATTCAAGCACTCGGTGGTCGAAATGGGAGGTAATGAAGCACATGCTTGATGCTTTTGGGGAAGTTCATCCCTTCCTTGAAAATAATGATCTCCCACCTACCAAACAAAAGCTTTTGGATATTCTCAATGACCCTCCTAAGAATCAAATGGAACTTGCAATCACAATTGACTTTGGTGAGCCATTTATGAAAGCAACATATCGACTGGAAGGGGATGGGCCACTTGCTCTTAATGCATATGAAGAAATTGCTGCTACTATTTCTACTCAACATTTCCCTAATACTAATGCTGTTGCCACCAAGTTATCTTCAAACAGGCCAACTAATAAGCAGCAGCTAATTAGTTATGCAACTGAATGTATCAAGCCCGCTATATCTTATTTCAAGCAGAAATTTGAAGGTGATCTTAAACCAATTGTTATAGCTTTCAAATATGCTAGATTTTTCGATCCAGTCAAGATCTCTGAACTTAAACCATGCTCAACTGATGTTGTCCACTTGAAAGCCTTTCCTTTCCTCAGTGATCGAATTGAAGATTTAAAAAAAAGAGCTTCCTAGTTACCTGGCAAAAGTGGATGGTGTTTCTCCTGAGGTGGATAAGTTGGAGTGGTGGAAGAGGGGTTTTTATCCATTTTGTCTAATAGTTTTTCCCAACGACAAACCACTGCATTGGAAGAGACTATTGAAGCATCTGTTATGCTCCAATATAATTACAGAAAGTGATTCATAAACTTTTATTGTTTATAATATACCAATTTATTTTGTGTACCAATTAATGAATTTTCAGCTGAAAAAAGAATTTTGGGCTGAATTTCAGGTAGATATCAAAAGCATTAAAAGCATTATAGGCAGTTGCATGAGAATTTGAGAATAGCATTATAGGGAGAATTTCGAGCATAATTTATTGAACCCTATAGTCATCACACTTGGCCAAATAAAGTGGTAATTCCTTTTTCAGTTCCTCAATATCATCTCTAGAGAAGAATGGAATGGCAAAAAGATAATCAAGATCCAGTGCTGTTGGCTGCATTTCATGTACTTTTTGTGGATGAAAAAGACGTGCATCCTTAAAAGCTTCCAGGGGTGCTTGCATGCTTCCACACAACTGCTGCTGAAAGTAATCGATTGCAGGTTTAGCACAATTTCGAGAATATTGAATCATCTGCTGTGGCTGAAGAGTGTTTATCTGTCTGACAATTTTTTGAGGCACTGCTTGAACATTGGGAGAATGTGCTGAATGTATTGCAGCTAAGATTGTGTTTATTTGTTCATAGCACTTCAATGCTAGGGGCCCATCTCCTTCAAGGAAATACGTTGCTTTGACGAAGTGTTCGCCCCAGTCCACAATTGTAGCAAGCTCCAACTGAAAATGTATGCACTTTTGCTAAGTTTTTTGTTTGAGGCTGGAGCTGCATCACTATTCTCCAAAACAAAGGGCTCGGTATCACCAGAATGTACCATTATCGATGTATTACCTCCCACTTGTTCCACCACGTGTATCACTATAGGAAGCCATTGACCAACCAGTCTTTTGTTTCTTGGCCTTAGGACTGTGCAAGAACATTGTTATCCATGCACTCATAAACTCTAGGAGGTTTGGAACTTCAAAGTGTTCACCAATCCTGTTAAGTGCATGGGAGAAGCAAAGCACATCCAATAATTTGGGATAAACTATCTTCAAAGTAAATAAGGCAACACCATTTGAAGAGGCTCCATCACGTATACTGGCCAATAGCATGTTTGGTACAATGCTAGAAAGAACTTTGATAAGCTCACATGCTATTTCCTCTCCGGTTAAAGACTTTGCTAATATTAGATGCTGACAAGTAGCTGTTGTATCATGAAGGTATCATCAACAAAGCGTAAAACTATAGCAAGTACCTCTCCTAACCGAGTAGTAGCTACCATCAAAAATTACCGATACTGGCTTACCACTGATTTCTTCCTTGATAAGGGACTGTTCCTCTTGAAAATGAAAGGAATTAAATCAGATAAAAAACCTTCCATCACATAAACGGAAAGAATTTTCCTCCAGCAAATCTCTGAAGCAGTCCAATTTATTCAAGGGAATTCCAGCTCGAAGAAAGCATTTGACCACCTTGACATGAAATACCTTTTGATTGTCCGGTAAGGTTTCTCCCTTTAAATAAACTTCTTCACTATGCTTCCTTAATTAAGGCATCAGCTATATTCATCTCTCTTGCATCTCCCTTTTTTTAACTTTTCTTTTCCTTTTACATGTTTAGCAGAACGAACATGATTACTGATGCTACTGATCAATTCTTCTCTCACAGAATAATTTTTTATTGGCATTCACATTGGCATTCACCTTTAGAGATTCACCAGAAAATTTCTTTGCACGCTGGTATGGTTTAATATTCTTGGGTTCAGCATTTGTTGCTCCTACGTTTCCCAGTTGGAGGTGGGTTTGAAACAATTTTTCTTTTACGTCTGGGCTCACTAGGTGGTGGTGCTTTGAGCTTGCTGAGGAGAGATTCAGCTGTAGTATAGGCTTTGAAGAACATGCCTTAATGTGTTCATCAGAATCAAAATCCTCACTAGATTCCTCATAATCCTCAAGCTCACTATCTGAATTGCTAGGCAGAATAATCACACTTGCACTTGCCTCAGGCACAGACATCGTTTTCTAGCAAGGCTAAAATCAATTGTAGTATAAGTTCTAGAACATTCTTCAACACTACATGTGGCATGTCACAACTCACATGTCACAACTCACATGTCACATCACATGACATGACCCTTCGCCCTGATGACTCTTGTTGTTAGATTTAACACCATAAATCATGTGGTTGTGATAATTAATGGAATGTACACAAATAGCCAGTGGACTCCAAAGTTCACATAATTATGCTAAAATATTTGCCTATTATTCGCTAATTCTCAGAGGTATATACCTATTATTCTAAAAAATTATGCCAGCATAATTATTGTTCTCAGGCCTACTGCCGAAGTGAGTTTTAGCTGAGATATGAACATTTGGGGGGTTGGGGGGATTTCCCAACCTGCCATTTGAAATAGGGGTCGAACCAGACTACTGCACTCCCCAATAAGGCAAACTACAAACTATAAAGGATATTCAAAATTGAATATTGAGTTTGTGATTTTCACTTTCATTACAGCACTTCCTATTGTAGGAGCACTGCACATCATGTTACAACTAGGGATCGCGCTTCAATAGAGATGTAGAGCTGGAACTACCCGGTTGCTGGGTCTCGACTTTCAACACTATGCACAACGTAAAACCATACCCATCTTTGTCTGTCTGACGTGTTGCTATGCAGTTATTCACCTCATTTGTTGTGAAATGTGTTGCCAGCAAGTGTGGATGCATTGCAGAGTTTTTTCCCCATTTGCCCTGATGATGACCGAAGTATTTCGGTTGAAACTAACTAAAAACAAAAAAGCTGACAAGCCTTTGAGTATTTTGATGTCAGCTGAAAATAATCATATAAACAAGAAGTCATGTTAAAAATGTGTCACTTTAAAAGACGAGTTACTAATTAATGTGTCTATGTTTAGCTAATTGTTAATCAGGTATATATAGGAATGAAACTTATCAACAATTAAGTCATGTCAATCCTACGATTTTTCTATCAAATAACTGTTGTTTCTTGTTGGTTCCTGCTGTGCTTCTGTAGACAGTATATGATCACCATGAAGACATTCCAGATAGTCTTCAAGAGCAGGAAAACTGTCACTGCCCAGGAACTATTCTATAATGTAGAGGAATAAATATTCACAAGAGACATCAGATATTTCATGCATTAATACTACTATACAGTTCTAGTCTCAAGTCTCTGGGTCTTGGTTTGCGAGATTCTTCAGAGCTGATTTGTCTCGCAGGGTAGTATTCAAATTGGAATGTTGTTCAAGCTCTATATAATTATATATTTTTTAATGAATCTCCATTTTAGCTTGCTAATGATGAAGAGACTACTTTGAACAAAACCTCCAATTGTTCACTGGCCTTGCAAGACTAAACAATGACAAATTCTTGCCCCACTACATAACACCCAGAACTATTATAGCTCTAGCAAGTGCTTGGTAAATTGCATTGTCTGGTCATGTCTGGTCATGTCCAGCAGAGATTAGAAAGGCTGAGTGCACTGATGGTATTTGCTTTAATTGTATGCATATATCGTACACTGTAGTTCTGGATTATTCGGTTGTTAATTATCATGGGTGGTGTTAACCACTAGCACATATATCTCACAAAATATTAAACAGTTGCAGCATTTCAAGTACATTAACAATGAAATTTAAAAAAAATGGTAAGCATGCACACACACATTACAGGAAAGCTGGTGGCTATTGCTTCTTAGATTCGGCCAGAGCTGTTATTGGCAGAGATTGTCATAAAGTTGCCATCGATTACTTCAAAACACACACAAAAAATGGACTGCCTTCGCAAGGCTCGTTATCATTGCTTGTTCCTCTCTCGCAAAAGTATAGCAATCAAAAGCTGGTCACTACTGTAGGTTGAAGAACAACTGAAATATAAGGCCAAGAAGTGTTAGTTACATAACAGGTTGGTACTCTACCTGTATAGCTTGTACTCTATCTGTATAGCTTGTAGACATGCTAACCATGAGTACAAGTTCCTTCCAAAGTTCAGTACCATGGGAGAATATGACATGGATATTTTTATAGTATATATATATAATAATAGATAAGGCAAAATGAAATTGATTCTCACAGATGATTTCTAAACAATGGTGTACACGATTTTAATGGTAAAGGGACTTTTAGTTGTAGTTGACATTGCTACACATTTTTTTGGTTTTATGTTTGTGCTTCATGTTTGTGCTTCTTGTTTCTTAAATTTATTGTATATACTGTATATACAAGAAATAATTATATTAAAAGGGGGGGCTCTCCCCCAAAAACGTTGTTGACTTTGACTGCCCATAACTTTTTTAATAATTGTTTTGTGTAGATAATTTTATGCTCAACTTGTTCCTTGTTCTATGTGCTTTCCAATGATATATAAAATATCTCTATAGGCATGTTTTGTCAGAAGATGCATACAGAAACATCCAAGGCAGGACCCTCCTCCGTTTGGCAGACCCACACAACTCATTTAAAAAAATCAAAAGCTGTAAATTGGTTTGTGGCTTGTCAAAGCTAACAGCTGTGATTGGAGCGAAACCAAATTGCAATAACTAAAGTGGTTGTTGAATGGCACCATGGGTATTTGATTATGTGCTAAAAATAAAATCACAATTTTAGCGGTAATCAAATAAGGCAGGTTGCCATTCAACAACCACTTTAGTTATTGCAATTTGGTTTCGCTCTAATCACAGCTGACAAGCCACAAACCAATTTACAGCTTTTGCATTTTTTAAAATTAATTGTGTGGGTCTGCCAAACGGAGGAAGGTCCTGCCTTGGATGTTTCTGTATGACAAAACATGCCTATAGAGATATTTTATATATCATTGGAAAGCACATAGAACAAGCAATAATTTGAGCATAAAATTATCTACACAAAACAATTATTAAAAAAGGTATGGGCAGTCAAAGTCTACAACGTTTTTGGGGGAGAGCCTCCCCTTAAAAACAACTGCATCAACGTGTCTAAAAGAAAGGAAATGAACAACCATTTTAAATCATGTACACACGAATTTTAACCCTCTCACCTCTCACCGCTAAGTTCCCAGAGCAAAAAAAAAAAAAAAAAAAATCTCCAGTTAAATCATATTATTTCCATTTGTAATTAGGTTTCTTGATAGCAGAGTTGTTCACAAACATGTTGGTAAAAAGAATTTGACCACAAATTGACCCCACACAATGTGAATATGGTTATAGAAAAATGACCACTTTCGTCCAAGGAATAGTAGTAGCTAAGAGGCAAAGTCATGGAAGGAAGAGAAAATGTATAGAAGGCAGTAGCAGGTGTGCGGCGACTGCAATGGAGTGTGGAAGGAATGATGTCTCCATTCGCTATACCTCACGATAATTATTGTATATATGCAGACATGTACTACTAATACCAGGAAAATGGGGAAATGAGCAAGAGAAACCACTGAGAGCGTTTCCAGAACTGGAGTGGCCAGAACTGGAATGGCCAGGATTGGAGTGGAGGTTGCCAGTATTAGAGTGGGAGTGACCAGTACTGGAAGGGGAGTGTCAAGTACTCACATAGGAAAGTGGGTGGAACTGGAGCCTCATCGTCCATCAAATTTGCCTAACAATATGACAAGTTCAAACATGTCAAACATGACAAATTTGACAAATTTCATTTTTTACGGGTAGACCGTTGAATTTTTATTTAAAAAAAACTTGTGGTTATCACTTTATAGCTCCGTAGATTCTGTAAATTTTTATGGTATAGACTTGATATATAGCTCATGAGATAGGTCTCTCTGTGTTGATACTTTCCATGGGGTATAAGGATAGCCAAGCTAAAGTGGAGGGAACTTCAAAACCTGAATGCCTGATTTTGCTGCATAAATATCTCCAGATTGCAAAGTGCTAACGAGTTCAAATTAGTACCTGTGGCTAGAGGAAGCTCTACTACACGAGTGTTTTCATTAGGCACTAAAACGTAAGTAATCTAAGCACGTATGGTATTAAGTATCTTTACTGATTTAATATGGAACATTCTCAAAGCAGCTGCTAATATAACTTTTTTCCACACAAGTCTCGGCATAGAACTGCCCACCTATTTCTCTGCCGCGGAGAATGTGAAGCTGTTAACACACTCAATTAATACACATGTGCAAGTGATGCGAGATAATTACTGTGTTATACTGAATCATGAACCAGGTTAGTCACCATCATTTGGAAATTACGAGTCATCTGGTGATGAACTTGTTGCGAATGATTATGGTACTTCAAGTTTACTTTAAGTTATGGTATAAAAAAAAATGATATATAAACTTGTTTTTGTTGGTGTTATTAAGGAAGCAAGTATAGACCACAATTGACCCTTTACCATTTAAAGTCATGTTCGCCGATCAACCTGTAAAATGACCTTTACCATTTAAATCATATATACCTACATATTTTAAAAAGTAGCACGATTATTAAATTTTTGGCCCACCAGTTACTCTTTAGCGAAGAATTCACAACATGCTGAAGTGTTTTTGAAGCCAGTATCTGCTGAAGGCAGTCTTGATTGAAGATTACAATAACCATTAATTGAAATTGTATTCTCTCGACGTTTTCTACTAGTAGACGCTCTGGCCTTCCAATGCTCGAGTTTTAGCAGAGATATGAGCTTTGTTTGGGTTATGTTGTCGTTGTTTTTTAATCTGTCCGCCAATTTATAAAGGGAGTGCTAACCCGCTCTCTGATAGCTCATCAGTAAGTCAGGTGTGGCAATGTTGAGAGATACTCTCTATAACTTGTTGCACACTCCACAAGTCAAGCACACACCATACTTCATTGTCATTACTGGCAGACGATCAGCTACAGCCTCCTTCCAGGTCTTGGCAACGATTGCACAGAAGAACTCCACAAACCAAATACAAGAGGAGAACAAGATTCTTAGAAAATCAACTGAGCAGTCATTGTTCTTTTTGTAAAAAGCACATGAGCTAACTAGATTAAGTTGACGAACCAGACCAGCCAGAAACATGCCTTTTTTTCTGCAATCAAGAAACATTAATCATGGACATGCAGTTTGGAATATCTGGTAGGAAAGTTGTTTTGCTACTGTACACACAAGTTAATGGAATAAAATGGACGCTGGAATATTGGAGTAAATTTATAGGTTGGCCATGAGCAGCACAGTTCTACACAACCACCGGATAACAAATTGAGTATAAGCATTCAAGCATGCAAATCATGCCCTAGCCCCAGCCCTAGCCCCAGCCCTAGCCGGCTAAAGGTATAAATATCCAGTTCTTAAACACTGTAAGGGTGGACCCACTTTTAAGGTTTCGGGCTATACGCCTTGAGCTTCAAGGCACCATGTGAGCAAACCTGATACAAGTATTTACAGTTACGTACACATAACTCACTTTTGCAACAGTCATTGCATCATAAAAAGACACCTTTTCATCACCGTTGCCACGTTCCAAAAAAAAACACGGACGTCCAACACTGAAATAAACATGATCATGGAGAAGAGTAAAGGTACATAGTGTTAGGGAAGCTAACACTTCTAGTACCACTAATGAGTGCTAATGAACTATTGAACTGAACTTCTAATAAGACTGATCAGAACCTTGTGCATGTATGTGTGAATATAGCAATGTTGCATGGAACTATTTCATTGGTCAATCGTATGAGTTAAGATTCCATATTTATCCTTTATGGGCATTCTCCAGATTGGACCTTGAGCCTATTTAAAGGGCAGAGGTTGTTACATTTGGAGAGATTGCACTCTACGGAGGCAGTAAGGTGTGTGTATGCTTAAATTATAATCTATTCTTCATTGAACACTGATCTTGACTGGACTATTGCTAGCTCAACAGCTAACACGTAGTCACTGGAAAAGAAGTCGCCACTTCAGTCCACTCCCGTAGGTTGTGACAACACAGGCCCACAAGTGCTGCGGATATAATGCTAGCGCAGGGCAAAGCCAGCCTTTTGTCTTGTTCATCTGCTGAATCGAAGAGCACCCTTTGATTCAGCAGATCAGAAAGGCTGGGGTGGGGGGTGGGGGGGGGAGGGGGGAGGTTCAAACTGTGCAAGTCTTATACTACAGCACTTGTGTGGCTGTGTAGTCGCAACCTACGAGGCAGTTTAAAAATACCCTAGACAGAACCAGTTATGGAGTTCATGGTCACTATTATCACCAATGAAGACTTTGTTCACTTCTTTATCCTCATCCTTGAGCGAGGCGAATAGATCCTCTCCACCATTGTCTCTCTTTCTTCCAACAACTGGTGAGCAGCTTCAGCCATGGCTAGAACAGCTAAAGCTGCTACTCGACCATCCTCGAGGCAATGAATCGCTCCGTCTTCAGATCCTTTCACTTTCACAGATATTGCACAAGCAGAGAAGGATTTCTTCATCACATCTGGCAGCTTATACAGTTAGTGCAAGAGATTTGCCGAATGTGTGCTGGTGCTAGCACATTGGTAAGCAACTAGGTGTGCTACAATTGGTAGACGGCATTTTGAGTCTATTTAATTAATTAAGCGGTGAATATGGTACCAAATCAATTATTATCACCATCACTACACCATTACCACCATTACAATTATTATTATCAATTATTATTATTATTATTATTATTATTAATTCATTATATCTATTAATTATAATTCCACCGCATATTAGCCTAATATGATACCACACCACTTCCTGTATTGGTTTTACTTACGACCTTCCGGGGGGGGGGGGGGGGGGGGGGGGGGGGGCCCTCCCGGTCCGCCACCGCCCCCTCTAAAACTCGCATCTGAGCTACCTAAATGGTGGTTTAGATTACCTCCAAAAAGACTCCCAGCCATACTTGGAAGGGAAGTAGGCAGGGATAATGAGAAGGCATACTTGGAAGGGAAGAAGGCAGGCATACTTGGAAGGGAAGTAGGCAGGCATACTTGGAAGGGAAGTAGGCAGAGATTATGAGAAGGCATACTTGGAAGGGAAGTAGGCAGGCATGCCTTGAATCATTTTCTAAGGTAGAAGTATGCTGCTAATACCATGGTAGCAGAAACAGTGGATACTGAAGCTGAGAGCCTATGCAAAAAAAAATTCCTAGAAAATCGCAACAAAGCATCTGTTTCCAATTCTCCAGAAATATTGGTACAGTCGACACAATGAACTTCAAAAGGGCCTTCAAAAATGTAATTGCCACTATTTCAACACTGTTAAATATAATTATCGTTAACATTACCAGTTTTAGAGTAGCCATTAAGGATGATGTATGTACATGAAACACAAATAAAGCACACCAAACTCAAATAATGCACACCAATCTGCTGCATCGCAATCAACGCAAGAACTTATGAGTGCAGAGTAGCGACAATGCATTGTGATGCATTGGTTACACTTTGTGATGCATTGGTTACACATTGTGATGCATTGGTTACACTTTGTGATGCATTGGTTACTCATTGTGATGCACTGGTTACACATTGTGATGCATTGGTTACACATTGTAATGCATTGGTTACACATTGTGATGCATTGGCTATGAGTTGTGATGCATTGGTTACACTTTGTGATGCATTGGTTACACATTGTGATGCATTGGTTACACATTGTGATGCATTGGTTACACATTGTGATGCATTGGCTATGAGTTGTGATGCATTCAGGGGCGGCGCAAGCGGTACGGCCACTACGGCCATGGCCGTAGCAATATTATTGCACTTTTTTTTAATTTTAATTTTTATTTTATTAATTTTTTTAATTTTTTTATTATTATAATTTTTTTTTTATTGCTGCGCGTGCGTAGTTGACAAACGTGACTGCTGCCCGCTCAGATTTCTTGATCGCAACAAACTTAGCATTAGCAATAGCTAGTACCTCTGATATTGCAGGGGAGAATCCAAACCAACCTGGGCCGGATTTCAAGAATTTCAGAATCCTGCTATCTCTTAGAAATAGGATAACATAATTCACAATAACTGGACACTTGTAAGTAATACCAGCTCCTTTGAATAGGCTACTGCCTGGTACATAGCTAGTCAGTCCATAATGATATAATGTTAATAGTAATGCATCAAACACTATTTTCTGGCCAATCAGAATTGGCTAGTCAACATGAAGAATCACCGTGTTCATTAATTAAATGTTGATCATGGTGACTTTGTTTAGACTATATAGCTCAGATAGTTCGCTCTATCTCATATGTCCTCTTGGGGGTTAGGGTCTAGTCAGGGCTTATACTAGGAGGGAGATCCCTAAAACTGTAAAACAATAAAACAATGTAATGAATACGATAGCACTTCATATTTCTATTTCCTGTTCCTGTAACACATGTTTCTTTGGCACACCGTCTAGGGGGCATGGTTTCAGTGGGCGTGTTTTCAATGGCCTTACCAATGCAGCCGAGCTTCCTCCTCCCCTGGCATTGGCTATGAGTTGTGATGCATTGGCTATGAGTTGTGATGCATTGGTTACGCATTGTGATGCATTGGGTATGTGTGGTGATGCATTGGTTACACATTGTGGCATTGTGATGCATTGGTTATGCAATGCCCCACAGTTGCATGCTGCAATGTGTCCCATCGCTGCATTATGTGTATCATATTGTGCGCCAGCTTACAATGTGAAAATAAGCACACTACCCAGCCTAGGCACGGATCCAGCTTCACCACGATTTTATATAGCTCAGAAACGAACTGTTTGGCATCACAGAACATTTCACAAATGAAGGAGATAATTATCTGTATGCTAACCACCATTTTTAATAGCTGAGAGTACTCCTCTCAGGTCAAAGACCTTAGAACATAGGTCTACTACTCATATACACATATATATATATATATACACACACACACACATATGTATATATACACATATATGTATGCATGTATATACATATATATTTATGTATGTGAATATATATATATACATACACACCAACAACAAAAAGGTTTTTTCTAATTTAAAAATGTAGAAATGCAAGGAAACAAGGGTGTACCCAGTAGACTAGAGCCAGTGAATCCTTATCAATCATTATAGTTGAATCTAAAATAGTTGGGGAGTACATGATTTTAAATTGTAAAGGGTGGTCTGGCTGGTTGTGATATACACTTTATTTTTAAACCCATCAATCCAATATGTTTGTTTATCCTGTATTTGTTTGTTTGTTTGTTTGTTTGAGACACGTGTCATGTCTTGCTGCTATTGTTGACTGTACCCGTGTAGGGTCAGCTACAGCCTCCTCCAAGGACTCAGTAACAGTTACACATGAGAACTTGGTAAAATTGTCTCTGTTTGCCTGGCGGTCTCATGCAGCAGCTGAGTCAGCCAGGCTCAACACTGCACATGCATGAGCGTGTTTATTACATTGATGACCAATTTTTATGTTTGACTGAATTGAGAAACAAATTAGACGTTGCAAGTCCTTGGAAGAGTTGACGTCTCCTGGCACTAAAACTGACTTATAGCACCTTATAGCACCCAAGTGATAGAGGAGGAAGAGCAGAGATGATAGAAGATAAATACAAGGTCATGAGGATGGTATTTATGGTGGGGGAGAGGGGGGTTGGGGATTGTGCTGGTAATTGACTACTTTGCGGTGGACTCAAGGACACTGGAAGTCTTATTGGAACTAAAATTGGTTGTTTAGGATACTAAGAACCTGCCAACCGAGTTTCAGGTGAAGTATATAGCAACTTTTTTGTGTACGTTTTTGGTGTCTGCCATTTTAAAATGAGGTGTGGTTCCTTTATTGAAAGTGATAGGCAGCTGTAATTATAGTGTGATAAGAGGAAGCCCTGCTCTATATAATGAGTGTTTCTAATGAGTGATAAGAGGAAGCCCTGCTCTATATAATGAGTGTTTCTAATTAGTGGTAAGAGGAAGCCCTGCTCTATATAATGTGTTTCTAATGAGTGGTAAGAGGAAGCCCTGTTCTATATAATGAGTGTTTCTAATGAGTGATAAGAGGAAGCCCTGCTCTATATAATGAGTGTTTCTAATGAGTGGTAAGAGAAAGCCCTGCTCTATATAATGAGTGTTTCTAATGAGTTGTATGAGGAAGCTGTGGGAAGTAATACATAGGGAAGACCAACAGAAGACTGGAGACCAGAATGAAAGAAAAGCAAGATCCCTATAGAAAGTGTGCTAAGTCTGCAATTGCTGACATGCATGGGGCAATGAAGATCTTATCTTGTGGGAGGAAGCTACCACTTTAGACCAGGCAGGAGACAGAAGGAGTTGCTAGTGAGAGAGGCATTGCACATCAGCCTGCACTGGAGTGTGAGCAGGAAATTGTCGTAGATTTACCTGGCTGCTGGATGGTCACTCCCAAGAGCCTAAACTTGAAACCTCCACCTCAATAATATTTTTGAATTTTGGTTATTATTTATCTACTTTTTGCTAATTACCTTTTACTAATTAACCCTTTTGACCACACTCTTCCTCTTGGGCATTATTGATATATATATACACATGTACCGGAATGTGCAGACTTGCTTACAAGAATGTTTAGCAAATGACATTATCCTTGTTTGGTTGCTTCCTCATGTCACAATCCTGGCTATCTATCATGATGACATCAATGCTATACAGATCAGTACTGAATTAGACACTCAGTTAGGAGACAGGGCAATGGTAGAGTCAAGACTAGGGCAGCAGCGAGACCAATGCAATCACCATGTTGATGTAATGCTAGGAATTTATTTTGAAATAAAATCCTGAACAAAAGTAGGCCTATAGAAGTTGTGTATATAGTCACACTAAAGGTGCACCAGTTCCCTTGGCTACAACAGTGCTACAGCAACATTTGCCACATGTTACATGCGTAAAATACTGGCAGCTAATGATGTGCAGAGGAACCACAATAATGGGGGGTGGGGGGGTTAAACCCAAAGTACTTATGAATATTCATTCAAATAAGCCATCTTGCTCAAAAAAGTGAATGTGAATGAACATTAGTAAAGTCATATGACTGACTAATTGATTGGTTGGTTGCTTGATTGATGAATTGATTGTAGTAAAGTTGTATGACTGACTAATTGATTGATTGGTTGCTAGATTGATGGATTGATTGATTGTTGATTGATTTATGTTGATGGATTGATTGTTGATGGATTGGTTGATTGGTTGTTTGGTTGTTGATTGATTGATTGATGTTGATGGATTGATTGTTGATGGATTGGTTGATTGGTTGTTTGATTGTTGCTGGATTGATTGATGTTGGATTGATTGATTGATTGATTGATTGTTGATGGATTGATTGTTGATTAATTGTTGATTGATTGATTGTTGATGGATTGATTGATTGATTGTTGATGGATAGATTGATTGATGGATTGGTTGATGGTTTGATTGATTGTTGATTGTTGATAGGTTAGTTATTTATTTGACCCCTTATAAAATTCTAGGGCCAAGATCGTTTGAGGACTAGAGGTAACTTTCCAGGAGGAAGATCAGGGACACTTCAGATTTGGGATAGGGTATCCTCAGAGATGCTAATGACACCTAAATGGCATAGTACTTGACATTGGTGGGCCAGTCGGTCATTTTGTTTATGGAAATACCTGTGCATGCATTTTTCTCATAACAATAGTAATCCATTTTTCACATTCCCAATGAGCACACAGACAACGTGGCATCATTGCTCTAGCTACAACATTGGACCTCACCAATGCAAACAGTTTGCTAATGAGGCTGCTGCTATTCCTACTCTATTAGCACTTGCTGAAATGGAGACATCTACAGAAGCCAGGGTCGTTGTCGGCAGGTTCTAAGTTGTTGTTGTTTTTAGAGCCATAATGATATGGTGTTATAGGCTCTTCTTCATGGGGAATCCAGATATGGGTGCCTAGGAAGAAGAGCTACTGGGTGCTTACACCTTGCTTCATGTGGGTGCTTACACCTTGCTTCATGGGGATCCTAACTACTGGTGCTTATGGACCAGCTACTGGATGCCTAGGCTCTGATGAATAGGGAGCCAGCTACTTCATGGGAAATGCAGTTAAAGGGTGCCTAGGCTCTGCTTCATGGGAAACTCAGTAACTAGGTGCCTAGGCTCTGCTTCATGGGAAGCCAGCCACTGGGTGCCTAGGCTCTACTTCATGGGAAACACAATGACTAGGTTCCTAGGCTCTGCTATGGGAAGCTAGCCTCTGGGTGCTAGGCTCTGCTTCATGGGAAGACAGCCACTGGGTTCTAGGCTCTACTTCATGGGAAACTCAGTGACTAGGTGCCTAGGCTCTGCTATGGGGAGCCAGCCACTGGGTGCCTAGGCTCTGCTTCATGGGAAATCCATTGACTAGGTGCCTAGGCTCTGCTATGGGAAGCTAGCTACTGGATCCCTAGGCTCTGCTTTATTGGAACCCATTGGCTAGGTGCCTAGGCTCTGTTTCATTGGAAACCCAGTGACTTGGTCATGGGAAGGCCAGTGACAAGATACAGATGACAGAACTTGCTTACTAGTAATCTTTCAAGCATCCAGACAGACGACCTGTAACAGCAACGTATGTTCTATAACCAATACTTGCATCACTAAATGTATTTTTTTTTAACACAAAAAAACACTTTTATTATTTCTTTTTTCTCGTCTTTGTTTTATTTCATTTGCGCTATTGATTATTCTATTTTTCCTTTCCATCTTCATTGCCACCACATCCTGTCACATGCACTGGTAGCCTAGCAACCAGTTCAGCAACCACTTCAGGCACTGATGATTCATTAACCACTTCAGGCACTGATAATTCAGTAACCAGACGGGAAACACAAAGTCGGACAACCTAGCTTACAAAAAAATTTACAAGAGGTCTAGCATCATCAAACTGACAATCACACAATGTGCTAAGAATCATTACCCGAGGTTCTGCAGAGAATTGGGCTATGTGACAGTGACAGCCACAGAAAGAGGTCTGTGTCAAGAGACATAATTATAGCAACACAGGTTCTACTGTTCATCTTCCAAGATGGTCGATACTTGACAAGGCAGAGATTTGTAGGAGCCGTGCATGAGGGACCAGAAAAAGTGGGAGTTAGCCGGGAGAAGTACAGAGGACACAGCTTCCACATTGGAGCGGCAACTACCAGAAGCCCTGCAGGACTCGGTAATTAAGACCTGGGAAGGTGGGTGAAGTTGGGCATTGCTGGAGTGTGTAAAAGATCCCAAGAGAGGACTACTGGTAGGCTACTCAAGAATCCTGTCTTCTTGCAATAAGGTTCCTGTGACATCACCGTCAGCAATGACATAAAGGTCATATCAGTATGCCGGGATTACAAAATAATGTGCAATGGTCATAGAGAATGATTACCAGGATGTAGACGCGGAAATGACACCTTGGCTGGGAATAGGGTTTTTCCTTAACTCATTATCCGCACTTTGTACCTATTAGCAATGGGTTTGACGGAATGGAGTTTCCAACCAACAACTTATCCAGGCATACCTTTGCCATATTGTACACCTCATGCTGAAGGCACCTTGCCTGCCAGCACCCCGAGAGGTAAGTGAGAAGGCAAGGTGGCTGCCACTTTTTATTTGATTAAACCAAGTTAATACAATTAGACTGAGTGGGAAATGGTAGAAGGGATTTGTATCAGTTTTGCCTCCGCAAGGCGCCCTCATGGCAAGCGCCGCATTAGGAAGACCCAAAAAGTCCAAACCATAACTCAAGCTATATACTTTAATCTCCCACCACCCTCCATGAAATCTCCATCCCTTTAAACTTGCTCAAAGAACCATAATCAATACTAAACTAAATGTAGGAGTTTCCCCCAGCTCGACTCACCCAGTAAGCCCAAATTAGCAGCATGGGTTGAGAGTGTGGAGATTGCAGGCCACACCTTTACCATAATTATTACGCAGCTCATGCTATGACCTCCTCGACAACCAACTGGCAGCCCGAGAGATAGCTAAGAGCTAAGTGAGAAGGTAAGGCTGGGATAGGTAAGGATAGCCATCAGGCACTAACATAGTCAATAGTAATCACAATGGTTAGAGTACTTTTAAGAGCTAGGATCATAGGTCTGCTACTCATATAATATATATACATGTATGTATTATATGCAAATTTTAGTATATATCTATAAACCCACCCATATGCATTTATTGCAATAATTTTGTAATAATCATGTTGATTTTGCAATAAAATCAACATGATTACAAAATCAACATGATTATATATATTACATTACTGTTACTAAAAAGCCAGGTCCGTTTGGCTTGACCAAGTCAATTAATAATGGTCCATCAACTCGATATATTTAATTTAAGTCGGTAATAAGACCACATCTTTTATCCAAAACATCATCTGGCTTATTAGTGGCACAGTGCCTTCCTAACATTCATTATTATATATCTTACTGGTCGCTAGCAGCTCTACAGGTTTCATTGATCCCTGCAGTGATTGTGATGCTAATCACGAATGAAATGAAAAAAACAGAAAAGGAAAGCACCAAGTCGAGGATCCTTAGAGGAGAAAATCTGCAGAAAAAATTTAATATCAACGCTGTAATAACTATGATGTGTTACATAAATAACTAGATATCACAAACTGCTGTAAAGAGTTATTATTTGTATGGTTATACTCCCATAGACTTTGATATCTTACATTCATACTCATAACTGTACAAAAAATTGGAGGTGGATTACAAGTGCATGTGGTCAGATCTGCTCACTTTCTCGGTGCATCTTCAGAGCTTCAGAAGAAAGGGGGGAGGGGGTGGGGGGACACCTAAAAGCCCGCCACCAAAGATGGGCAGTTTGCTCTCTGCGCTTAGGTCTCTTATTGGTAAGCTAAAATTAAAAGGAGCAGAGTTGTATACTAATAGCTGGTGCTGTAGTGGGCATCTCTAGCTTTTGAATACCTGCTTTTCTAGCTTTTGAATACCTGTTTTCTAGCTTTTCTAGTTTTGAATACCTGCTTTTCTAGATTTTGAATATATACCTGCTTTTCTAGCTTTTGAATACCTGCTTTTCTAGCTTTTGAATACCTGCTTTTCTAGCTTTTCTAGCTTTTGAATACCTGCTTTTCTAGCTTTTGAATATATACCTGCTTTTCTAGCTTTTGAATATATACCTGCTTTTCTAGATTTTGAATACCTGCTTTTCTAGCTTTTCTAGCTTTTGAATACCTGCTTTTCTAGCTTTTGAATATATACCTGCTTTTCTAGCTTTTGAATACCTGCTTTTCTAGCTTTTGAATACCTGCTTTTCTAGTTGCTACTCCATTTTCATTTCAGCTGATTTCTTGTTCTTCCTTTTCTTTCTTTTTTTCCAGAGGGGGGAGGGGAAGAGAGAGATGTGTGTGTGCCCGTGATGCCTTTCCTTGTCAACATTTCCAGCTTCGGTACAATTGGGCGCCGCGTGAATTTCCGCGCACAACATTTTTAGCGGGA
Organism: Cladorhizidae sp. MBARI D1340-BT2; assembly: GCA_028752905.1. Lineage (NCBI taxonomy): Eukaryota > Metazoa > Porifera > Demospongiae > Poecilosclerida > Cladorhizidae > Cladorhizidae sp. MBARI D1340-BT2. The sequence continues at coordinate 10,696,170 of JAQNBH010000015.1, forward strand.
GAATGTTTTTAGCGATAGGACTGCCACTGACTTATTGGTTTTACAAGTGCTTGTTGAGAGACAGAGGTATTAGTTGATATACTGACACCATCATCAATTGGTGGCTAGGGCTAGACATGGTACCCTCGATGGATTGGGTGTATGCACCTGTGACAGGGTCAACAAAATGCTGAGAATGGTTTGCCGTCTAGCCCTAGCCACCAATTGATGATGGTGTCAGTATCAACTAATACCTCTCTCAACAAGCCAATAAGTCAGTGGCAATCCTACCCGCTAAAAATGTTGTACGCGGAAATTCATGCGGCGCTAATTTTGGCCCCTAAACTGCAATTGTACCAGAGGTTCTTCTAGTAAGTTACCTCAGACTCATTGTTTGCTTCATTCATGCATTACATATCACTTCAACTTGTGATCAATATTTGCTTCTATAAACTCCACCCTATTGACTCACATTTTGGTTCCAAGAATTGCCAACGACACCAAGTAGATGACAGAAGAGAGTACTCCAATAGATACAGAAACCAAGCCCCACAGAACAAACGCACATACACCACTTTTTTGAAGTAAGACCTGAATTTTATCATCCGGGGTCTGACTCACATATTTGGAATAAAGAATGCAGGTTAGTGAGGTGTTCTCGGTTCCCTTCTGGAAGTTAGTAATCTCCCTTTGTTTCTTGCCAAAACTGCCAAGAGCGATAAAAGAGACTACTAGCACTACTAGCATGCCAACTGACAGGAGAGTGAAGAGTACTCTGGAGGAAGTCTTCTTTCTCGCTGGAGTCTGAACTTCGGTAGCTACCACATTATGTGAAGGAATGCTACCGCTTTCATTCCAAGTATCTGGAGTCTGATCTATCTGATTTATAAGGAATGGCTTATCTTCCCAAGGATCCATAAGTTAATGGACGTGTAACAAAAAGTAAGCACCACTGCCAGATTAACGGATTCTGACCCCGAACGGCATTGGAAGTGCGTATTACTTGGAATCCTGTGGTGTATTTATAGCCGCACATATTTTCTCGTGGCTATGAACTAGTGACAGGTATAACTTTTGGGGCATTGGACCAGTAGTTCAGAATTTTACACAGGTGCACCTTATTATGCACCTTATTATGTGACATATTTTTGTTTTGCCACCATGTTTATTTTTTTATTTGATTTGATTTGATAATGATTTTACAGTACAGATATGTTATGGAGAGGTGACCAAGTAGGCCTAAGGAGATGACATGTTTATGTACTGAAGGCATACCAATAATGACAGCATGAGTTGAGTACATGATTTGATGAAAAAGTGTGGGGGGTTGTAGTTCAAGCACCAATGGCCTGTTATTGAGAATGCTCACAAATCACTTTCTTGCTATTATGCTATGTTGCATTAATGTACTGGACAGCTCCGCCAATTCGACCTTTCTGGGCACTCCCCACCCCCAGTTAGACCATAGTGGGCCATTGTCAGCAGCTCAAGTCCCTTTCTTGTGAGATGTTGCTGTTGACCAAGTCCCTTTCTTGTGAATGTTGCTGTTGACTAATACTCCCAAGTCCCTTTCTTGTGAGAGGTTGCTGTTGACTAATACTGCCAAGTCCCTTTCTTGTGAGAGGTTGCTGTTGACTAATACTCCCAATCCCTTTCTTGTGAGCAGTTGCTACTCCCAAATACTCACTTTGAAGGCCTTCTTTACCAAGAATCGATCTATTCTTGGACAGCTGGTCACCGTTCCAATGACTAATTTGACTCAAGCAAAAAGGACCACAGAGCAGCTATGGATGATACTGTTACATTTACTGGGGAAATGGAAGGAGGCCAGCTTTCCATACAGCAACAGTTACATAGTCAAGCATCTGCTCAAATTCAGAAGAATCGGGATGTTCTTAAGGCTATTCTCAAGACGATCATTTTTTGTGGTAAGCAAAACAGAGCTCTTTGTGGCCACCGAGAGGCTCTTTGGAGTGATGAAAATCCTGGAAATTTTTTAGCCTTGCTTCAATTTCGTGTTGATGCAGGTGATGCAGATCACTTTGCTTCTGCAGCCAGAAATGCCCAATAACATGCCCCAATCATTCAAAATGAACTGATTGCAGCCATTGGTGAATGGAAAATTCTACATGAGGTTAGGCTAGCAAAGTACTTTTCTGTGTGTGCTGATGAGGCTGCTGATACATCTAATAAAGAGCAGCTTCATCTAGTCCTGCGGTATGTTCACTCGGAAAATGTGGCGAGAGAAGAGTTTGTTGAATTTATTAAAGATGGCACCACTGGAGTAGCACCATCCTAAATGCAAAACAAAATTATACCTTAGACCAAAATAATTCACGTGGGCAGGGCTATGATGGTGCCAGCAACATGGCTGGCAAGTATTATGGGGCTGCTGCTCTATTCGAGAAACAATATCCAAAAGCAGTCTATGTTCCACTGTGCAGCTCATACACTGAATCTTTGTGTTGTGGCAGCATGTAACATCCAAGCTATTCGAAATATGCAAGGAACTCTTGTGGAGCTATGCCTTTTCTTTAGGTTTTCTCCCAAGAGTGAAGCAGAACTAGAAAAATGAACTTCCACTGGGAACTAACAGACAGAAACTGGTAAACCTTTGCAAGAACCGTTGGGTAGAGGCCTAGAAAGTATTTTCGAAGATGGTACCAGCTGTTATTAGTACCTTGGAGACAATCAGTACTGAAGATGGGTTGAACAGAGAGTCTGCTCAGAAAGCTGCATCACTATGCAGGCCCGGAGGAGCCTATAGGGCAGGTAGGGCTTCGGCCCTACCAATATTTGGCTCTTTACTTCAATTAATATTTTGCTGATCTTGAGTTTGAATTTTTAGAGTAGCCAGTACATGTACATGCATAAAAAAACTCTCAGAATGTCGCGTATTACTACACTCCCAAAGTTTGTGAAGCATGCAAGCTAATTAACAGCCAGCCTTGTTAAATTAATGTGCGAGCTGACATGCAATCACTAGGATGCCAGCTGTCATTAGCTAGTTCCAGAATATTCTGGTCATGTGGTGTTCCATGTGCTCTTGTTACAATGGCTGCTCCTTCAATTTTCACTAAGGTACCAGAACTTCCTACTGCTCCTCACCAGCTTGCTAATTTTAAATTCCCCAAGCGATCTTTTGGGGTGAAGGGTGTTGTTTGTCGGTCATTTCAATCCGCTTGGCTCAAGCAATAGCTATTTCTACACTACGATGAGTTAAAAGATGTCGTTTACTGCCACACTTGTGTGACAGGCTTCAAACAAGGGAAAATGAGCTCTTCTAAAGCTGCATCAGCCTTTGTATCTCTCAATAGTTTTGGTGTGTGTGTGTATCATTTAATAAATCACTAAATTTTCATTATACAGACATCCACAGTATTTAGTAATTGGAAAAATGCAACCAGTTTATTTAACTAAGTGACTGTCATCGAGAAGTAGTCATCAGAATTCCAGCTACGACAAAGGATGTTGGGGAGCAACTTGTACAACAACATGCCAAAGAAAGAGAGTACAATCGCAAAATGCTTCTAAAGATTGTGTCTAGCATTCGATATTTGCCTAGTCAAGGGTTAGCTCTGAGAGGTGATGGGGATGAAGGAGATGGAAATTTTCTTCAACTGCTGAAGATGAATGGTGAAGATGATACTGAAATGATTGAATGGTTGAATCGCAAATATACTTCACATCAAATTGAGAATGACATTCTTGGTGTTATGGCTAATAATATTCTCAGAAAAATTGCAGCTTTACTTCAACAGTTCCCTTTCCTCACTGTTATGATCGATGAGGCAACAGACATTTCCAATAATGAGCAGGCAACCATTGTTTTCCATCACGTTAATGAATGGTTTGAGGTTTTCGAAGAATGATGCTGAACCACTGACAAGTATTATTAAGGATTCCATGGTTAAGCTGAATTTATCCTTATGCAAGCTTCAGGGCCAGTGCTATGATGGAGCTAGCACCATGAGGGGAGCAAAATCTGGTGTCGCAAAAAGGATCCTTGATCTGGAATCCAGTGCAGTTTTTACCCACTGCTATGGACACTCTATTAATCTAGCAGTAAGTGATTCAGTAAAACAGAAGAAGCTCATGCGAGATGCACTTGACGTGACATATGTAATCACAAAGTTAATTAAATTCTCACCTAGGTGTGAATGTCTATTTCAAGACTTGAAGCAAGCTAGTGATAATTATGATTACATCAGCAGGCATTAGAGTACTTTGCCCCACTAGGTGGACTGTAAGGGCTGATTCCCTGGACAGTATCATCAGCAATTACTCTGTCGTATAGTAAACATGGGATGAAGCACTTGATTTGGCGAGGGATACTGAAACAAAGGCCAGAATTATTGGAGTTTCTTCACAGATGAAATCTTTTGACTTCCTTTTTGGTGTACACTTTGGTGAAATGCTATTTTGACATACAGACAACCTGAGTGTAGCATTACAGAAGAAGACCATATCTGCTGCAGAAGGTCAGCATAATTTTTGGCAAGATGGTAATTGATACTCTAAATTCATTTCGTACAGAACAACTGTTGATTGTTTTGGGGAGAAAGTTAACAAATTTGCTCAATTAGTGGATGTGAGTGATCCACAACTTCCACGTCAACGGAAGACACCATGGCGTTATGAAATAGGTGAATCTAGTGGTGATTTTCACATGTCTGCTAAGCTCTATTTTCGACAGCAGTACTATGAAGCTATTGACATCATCACAAATTGCTTGAAGAGTCACTTTGAACAACCTGGTCACAATGTTTACTGCAACCTGAAGAAGCTTTTGAGAAAAGCAGCTAAAAGGGAAGCTTTTGAAGATGAAATTGAATTATAAAGATGATTTCAACCAAGTTCTCCTAAGTTCTCAACTTCTTACCTTTGCTATTGATTTTGAACGTACCGCTGAAGGAAATGGGGCTGATGTTACGATATTTGATATCAGGGACTACTTTCAATCCCTCAGTGCAGGCCAAAGAGAGCTACTCAGCCAAGTATGCCACATCATGCAACTGGTTGGTAATGCCAGCAACAAATGGTACTTCAGAACATTCTTTTGAAGAGTGAAAAATTACCTTCGTAGCTCCATGACACAGAAAAGATTAAATAATCTAATGGTACTGCATGTACACAAGGAACATACAGATTCTCTTAGTAAGATAGATATAGCTAGTGAATTTGTTGGTGAGTGTGATAATAGGAAGATGTTTGGGAAATTTTAATAAATTTTGTTTTTCATTCATGTATATGCAGACTTTATTCTTTACCCCAAAACATGGTTCCCTTGGCTTCCTAATCCATTTTGGCCCTACCAATAATTGTTAGCTTCCTCCAGGCCTGCTATAACAGCTACAACTCAATTTGAGTTTCTTATGGCATTTGAGGTGGTCTACCATGGCCTAGGGTACATAAAAGGCTTAACAGTGTCTCTACAGAGCCGTTTGCAAGATATTTGCAATGCTTATACTGAGGTAAATTTAGTCGAGACTACTTTAGATGAAGTTCATGACAGCATTGATTCTCATCACAAGAAATGGTTTGATTCTGCAGTCACTCTAGCACCAAAAATCAATGCATCACAGCCATCTCTTCCACGTCAATGTGCAAGGAAAACAAATAGAAGCAGTGTACCTGCCGATTCTGCTGAAGATTATTACAGAAGATCTATTTCTGTTCCATTTCTGGATGAGATGATATCACATATTCACTCATTTTTCTGAAACACAAAAGAAAGCAGTACTAGCTTTGAGCATAGTTCCATCTGTATTCATGGACAAAGCTGTCACTCAGAGTGAGTCTAATTTGATAAAACTTTTGGATTTCTATGAAGATGATATGCCAAGTCCTTCATCTTTTGAACAGGAACTCCATTTGTGGAGATCTAAATGGAAGAGTTTCTCATCAGAATTGCCCAAAACTCCACCCCAGGCCTTGAACTGTGCAAATGAGAGCATGTTTCCGAATATTTACTGCTTACACCGTATTGTTTGTACTCTGCCCGTAACCAGCTGTGAATGTGAACGTAGTGTCAGTGTACTTAGAAGATTCAAAACCTACTTGCGTACTACTATGGGGCAGCAAAGGTTATCAGGACTGGCACTGATGCTCATCCACTTATTGACCTAGATGCTATTCTTAACATTTTGCTCATCAAAACCATCGAAGAATGTTACTCTTGGAAATTTTGAGTCATTAACACAACAATAATTATCATTTCTGTAATTGTATGTTCTATAAACTATTCTGGGGCACAGTCAGACAAAAGTGGTTGTGGCCAGGTAATTTTTTTTTAAAGCTTCACATGCATGAGATGGAAACCCCCCCTTTAAATTCCTAGATACGCCCCTGGCATTATGCCACGATGTCAGGGACACACCTGAAATGGGAACTATCAACATGGCTTATGTCATGTGAGAACCAACACTCAACTTTCACACTGTTCTGTGTTGTGGCTTGTGTTGTGGCTTGTATTGTGGTGGGTTGGATCATGTGATGGGGGGCTCTAGCTAGAGAGGAATTGGTTTTGTTGCTGACAGTTGTCTGTTGTAGATGAACAATTATTAATCTTTACCCTGCTGTGGCTTCTGCACTACCTGTACAATAGCCTAGCTCTCTAGATATACCCCTTCTCCCATAGAAAGAACCCTCAGACACATGCCTTCTAGTTGTATTAAAGGCTAGAGATCTAGCATCAAGGGAGCTCAGCAAACCACCAAGCCAATATGGGCATAAGAGACGGTTGTATTGATACTTCAAAATAGTAGACCCCAAAAAGCCAAATATGCTTATCTAGCAGCTAAAACTCACTTTGGCAGATCTAATAGCCGAAACCATTGACTCAAAAAACCACATACGAATCTGGTTTGACCCACTTTTTAAAATGGCAGATGACAAAGAAACAAAAAAACATGCTCATATCCCAGCTAAAACACACATTAGAATTTTTTTACCCATATAAGTGGTAAGTTTCGGTGACTACCATAATTATATCCTCTGGCAGGAACTGTGGTTACAGGGTAATTACTATTACACTAGTTCTAGTACAAAAATCGCCGATAATTGTCAACTGCTCTCTTTGTGGCACTTTTTCTGGATGATTCTACTATTTCTGGAAGTTTTCCTTGCTGTGCAAAGCTGCATAGGCACCTTTGCCTACCTGAAAACGCTCTAAATTCCATCGCTTTCGAGAAAAGAGGCACTCATGGATGGATTTCTTTGCTTTAAGTTTTGTTGTAGACTTAGTGATGTAATAAGTGATGTTTGCTGACTAGTGCAGTGTACAACAATAGGAAATAAGTTGGGTTGAGTGTTTAATAGGAGTAGTTATCTCTGCCGTTGATTTTCCTTGTGCAGTTCTCCCCTGTCACACTTTACACTGTTGAAAGTTTTTGTAAAAGAACATTAAAGGCAAATAACATCAAAGGCAAATAAGCAATCAACAAAAACATTAAAGTATATAGCTTGGTTTGGTCTTCCTAATGCGGCGCTTGCCATGAGGGTGCCTTGCGGAGGCAAAACTGATACAAATCCCTTCTACCATTTCCCACTCAGTCTAATTGTATTAACTTGGTTTAATCAAATAAAAAGTGGCAGCCGCCTTGCCTTCTCACTTACCTCTCGGGGTGCTAGCAGGCAAGGTGCCTTCAGCATGAGGTGTACAATATGGCAAAGGTATGCCTGGATAAGTTGTTGGTTGGAAACTCCATTCCGTCAAACCCATTGCTAATAGGTACAAAGTGCGGATAATGGATGAATGGAGTTAAGGAAAAACCCCATGCCCAGCCAAGGCGCGTCTACATCCTGATAATCATTCTCTATAACCATTGCACATTATTTTGTAATCCCGGCATACTGATATGACCTTTATGTCATTGCTGAATTGATGTCACAGGAACCTTATTGCAAGAAGACAGGATTCTTGAGTAGCCTACCAGTAGTCCTCTCTTGGGATCTTTTACACACTCCAGCAATGCCTGACTTCACCCAACTTCCCAGGTCTTAATTACCGATCCTGCAGAGCTTCTGGTAGTTGCCGCTCCAATGTGGAAGCTGTGTCCTCTGTACTTCTCCCGGCTAACTCCCACTTTTTCTGGTCCCTCATGCACGGCTCCTACAAATCTCTGTCTTGTCAAGTATCGACCATCTTGGAAGATGAACAGTAGAACCTGTGTTCTTATAATTATGTCTCTTGACACAGATCCCTTTCTGTGGCTGTCACTGTCACATAGCCCAATTCTCTGCAGAACCTCGGGTAATGATTCTTAGCACATTGTGTGATTGTCAGTTTGATGATGCTAGACCTCTTGTAATTTTTTTTGTAGGCTAGGTTGTCCAACTTTGTGTTTCCCGTCTGGTTACTGAATCATCAGTGCCTGAAGTGGTTACTGAATCATCAGTCCTGAAGTGGTTGCTGTACTACCAATGCCTGAATCATCAGTGCCTGAAGTGGTTGCTGAACTGGTTGCTAGGCTACCAGTGCATGTGACAGGATGTGGTGGCAATGAAGATGGAAAGGAAAAATAGAATAATCAATAGCAAATCAATAGCAAATGAAATAAAACAAAGACGAGAAACAAGAAATAATAAAAGGGGGTTTTTGTGTTAAAAAAAAAAACCCCAGCAAAACCAGCAGAGAAGTGATACAAGTATTGGTTATAGAACATACGTTGCTGTTACAGGTCGTCTGTCTGGATGCTTGAAAGATTACTAGTAAGCAAGTTCTGTCATCTGTATCTTGTCACTGGCCTTCCCATGACCAAGTCACTGGGTTTCCAATGAAACAGAGCCTAGGCACTTAGCCAATGGGTGCAGAGCCTAGGGATCCAGTAGCTAGCTTCCCATAGCAGAACCTAGGCACCTAGTCAATGGGTTTCTCATAAAGCAGAGCCTAGGGATCCAGTGGATAGTTACCCATAGCAGAGCCTAGACACCTAGTCAATGGGTTTCCCATAAAGCAGAGCATAGGGATCCAGTGGCTAGCTTCCCATAGCAGAGCATAGGCACCTAGTCAATGGGTTTCCCATAGCAGAGCCTAGGGATCCAGTGGCTAGCTTCCCATAGCAGAGCCTAGGCACCTAGTCAATGGGTTTCCCATAGGCACCTAGTCAATGGGTTTCCCATAGCATAGCCTAGGCACCTAGTCAATGGGTTTCCCATAAAGCAGAGCCTAGGGATCCAGTGGCTAGCTACCCATAGAAGAGCCTAGGCACCTAGTCAATGGGTTTCCCATAGCAGAGCCTAGGCACCTAGTCAATGGGTTTCCCATAAAGCAGAGCCTAGGGATCCAGTGGCTGGCTCCCCATAGCAGAGCTAGGCACCTAGTCACTGAGTTTACCATGAAGTAGAGCCTAGAACCCAGTGGCTGTCTTCCCATGAAGCAGAGCCTAGCACCCAGAGGCTAGCTTCCCATAGCAGAGCCTAGGCACCTAGTCAATGGGTTTCCCATAAAGCAGAGCCTAGGGATCCAGTGGCTGGCTCCCCATAGCAGAGCTAGGCACCTAGTCACTGAGTTTCCCATGAAGTGGAGCCTAGAACCCAGTGGCTGTCTTCCCATGAAGCAGAGCCTAGCACCCAGAGGCTAGCTTCCCATAGCAGAGCCTAGGCACCTAGTCATTGTGTTTCCCATGAAGTAGAGCCTAGGCACCCAGTGGCTGGCTTCCCATGAAGCAGAGCCTAGGAACCTAGTTACTGTGAAGCAGAGCCTAGGCACCCTTTAACTGCACTTCCCATGAAGTAGCTGGCTCCCTATTCATCAGAGCCTAGGCATCCAGTAGCTGGTCCATAGGCACCAGTAGTTAGGATCCCCATGAAGCAAGGTGTAAGCTCTTCTCCCTAGGCACCCATATCTGGATTCCCCATGAAGCAGAGCCTATAACACCATATCATTATGGCTATAAAAACAACAACTTAGAACCTGCCGACAACGACCCTGGCTTCTGTAGATGTCTCCATTTCAGCAAGTGCTAATAGAGTAGGAATAGTAGCAGCCTCATTAGCAAACTGTTTGCATTGGTGAGGTCCAATGTAGCTAGAGCAATGATGCCACGTTGTCTGTGTGCTCATTGGGAATGTGAAAAATGGATTACTATTGTTGTGAGAAAAATGCATGCACAGGTATTTCCCTAAACAAAATGACCGACTGGCCACCAATGCCAAGTACTATGCCAGGTGTCATTAGCATCTCTGAGGATACCCTATCCCAAATCTGAAGTGTCCCTGATCTTCCTCCTGGAAAGTTACCTCTGATTAACCCATTTTAGTCCAGAAACGGGCTTGGCCTAGAATTTTATAAGGGGTCAAATAAATAAATAACCTATCAACCAATCAACAATCATCAAACCATCAACCAATCCATCAATCAATCTATCCATCAACAATCAATCAATCAATCCATCAACATTAATCAATCCAGCAACAATCAATCAATCAACAATTAATCAATCAATCAACAATCAATCAATCAATCCAACATCAATCAATCCATCAACAACCAATCAACCAATCCATCAACAATCAATCCATCAACATCAATCAATCATCAATCAAGCAACCAATCAATTAGTCAGTCATACAACTTTACTACAATCAATCCATCAATCAAGCAACCAATCTCAATTAGTCAGTCATACAACTTTACTACAATCAATCCATCAATCAAGCAACCAATCAATCAATTAGTCAGTCATTCAACTTTTCTAATGTTCATTCACATTCACTTTTTTGAGCAAGATGGCTTATGAATATACTTTTGGTTTAACTCCCCCCCTCCCCCCCATTATTGTGGTTCCTCTGTGGTTCCTCTGCACATCATTAGCTGCCAGTATTTTACGCATGTAACATGTGGTAAATGTTGCTGTAGCACTGTTGTAGCCAAGGGAACTGGTGTACCTTTAGTGTGACTATATACACAACTTCTATAGGCCTACTTTTGTTCAGGATTTTATTTCAAAATAAATTCCTAGCATTACATCACCATGGTGATTGCATTGGTCTCGCTGCTGCCCTAGTCTTGACTCTACCATTGCCGTCTCCTAAGTGAGTGTCTAATTCAGTACTGATCTGTATAGCATTGATGTCATCATGATAGCTAGCCAGGATTGTGACATGAGGAAGCAACCAAACAAGGATAATGTCACTTGCTAAACATTCTAAATATTCTTGTAAGCATGTCCGCACATTCCACTACATGTGACAATAATGCCCAAGAGGAAGAGTGTGGTCAAAAAGGTTAATTAGCAACCAAAATTCAAAAATATTATGGAGGTGGAGGTTTCAAGTTTAGGCTCTTGGGAGTGACCATCCAGCAGCCAGGTAAGTCGACCACAATTTCCTGCTCACACTCCAGTGCAGGCCAATGTGCAATGCCTCTCTCACTAGCAACTCCTTCTGTCTCCTGCTTGGTCTAAGGTGGTAGCTTCCTCCCACAAGATAGGATCTTCATTGCCCCATGCATGTCAGCAATTGCAGACTTCTCTTTAGCACACTTTCTATAGGGATCTTGCTGTTCTTTCATTCTGGTCTCCAGTCTTCTGTTGGTCTCCCCTATGTATTACTTCCCACAGCTTCCTCTTACAACTCATTAGAAACACTCATTATATAGAGCAGGGCTTTCTCTTACCACTCATTAGAAACACTCATTATATAGAGCACTCTTACCACTCATTAGAAACACTCATTATATAGAGCAGGGCTTCCTCTTACCATTAATTAGAAACACCCATTATATAGAGCAGGGCTTTCTCTTACCACTAATTAGAAACACTCATTATATAGAGCAGGACTTCCTCTTACCACTAATTAGAAACACTCATTATATAGAGAAGGGCTTCCTCTTACCACTCATTAGAAACACTCATTATATAGAGCCGGGCTTCCTCTTACAACTCATTAGAAACACTCATTATATAGAGCAGGGCTTTCTCTTATCACTCATTAGAAACACTCATTATATAGAGCAAAGCTTCTTCTTACCACTAATTAGAAACACTCATTATATAGAGCAGGGATTCCTCTTATCACTCATTAGAAACACTCATTATATAGAGCAGGGCTCATACCGCACTATAATTACAGCTGCCTATCACTTTCAATAAAAGAATCACACCTCATTTTAAAATAGATGACACCAAAATGACACCAAAAACGTACACATGCTACTTCACCTGAAACTCGGTTGGCAGGTTCTTAGTATCCTAAACAACCAATTTTAGTTCCAATAAGACTTCCAGTGTCCTTGAGTCCACCGCGAAGTAGTCAACTACCAGCACAACCCCCCCCCCCCCCCCCCACCCCCTTCTCCCCCACCATAAATACCGTCTTCATGACCTTGTATTTATCTTCTATCATCTCTGCTCTTCCTCCTCCATCACTTGGGTGCTATAAGTCGATTTTAGTGCCACGAGACGTCAACTCTTCCAACTTGCAACGTCTAATTTGTTTCTCAATTCAGTCAAACATAAAAAATTGGTCATCAATGTAATAAACACGCTCATGCATGTGCAGTGTTGAGCCTGGCTGACTCAGCTGCTGCATGAGACCGCCAGGCAAACAGAGACAATTTTACCAAGTTCTCATGTGTAACTGTTACTGAGTCCTTGGAGGAGGCTGTAGCTGACCCTACACGGGTACAGTCAGCAATAGCAGCAAGACATGACACGTGTCTCAAACAAACAAACAAACAAATAAAGGATAAACAAACATATTGGATTGATGGGTTTAAAAATAAAGGAAACAAGAGTGTATATCACAACCAGCCAAACCACCCTTTACCATTTAAAATCATGTACTCCCCAACTCTTTTAGATTCAACTATAATGATTGATAAGGATTCACTAGTCTAATGGGTACACCCTTGTTTCCTTGCTTTTCTACATTTTTAAATTAGAAAAAACGTCTTTGTTGTTGGTGTGTATGTATATATATATTCACATACATAAATATATATGTATATACATGCATACATATATGTGTATATATACATATGTGTGTGTGTGTGTGTATATGAGTAGTAGACCTATGTTCTAAGATCTTTGAGTTATTCAACCTGAGAGGAGTACTCTCAGCTATTAAAAATGGTGGTTAGCACACAGATAATTATCTCCTTCATTTGTGAAATGTTCTGTGATGCCAATCAGTTCGTTTCTGAGCTATATAAAATCATGGTGAAGCTGGATCCGTGCCTAGGCTGGGTAGTGTGCTTATTTTCACATTGTATGATACACATAATGCAGCGATGGGACACATTGCAGCATGCAACTGTGGGGCATTGCATAACCAATGCATCACAATGCATAACCAATGCATCACAACGCATAACCAATGCATCATAATGCACAACCAATGCATCACAATGCATTACCAATGCATCACAACTCATAGCCAATGCATCACAATGCATAACCATTGCATCACAATGTATAACCAATGCATCACAATGTGTAACCAATGCATCACAAAGTCTAACCAATGCATCACAATGCATTGTCGCTACTCTGCACTTCATAAGTTCTTGCGTTTATTGCGATGCAGCAGATTGGTGTGCATTATTTGAGTTTGGTGTGCTTTATTTGTGTTTCATGTACATCATCCTTAATGGCTACTCTAAAACTGGTAATGTTAATGATAATTATATTTAACAGTGTTGAAACCGTGCATTTTATTGGCAATTACATTTTTGAAGGCCCTTTTGAAGTTCATTGTGTAGACTGTACCAAGATTTCTGGAGAATTGGAAACAGATGCTTTGTTGCGATTTTCTGCTGCACACTGGGAATTTTTTTTTGCGTAGGCTCTCAGCTTCAGTATCCACTGTTTCTGCTACCATGGTATTAGCAGCATAAGTACTTCTACCTTAGAAAATGATTCAAGGCATGCCTGCCTTCTTCCCTTCCAAGTATGCCTTCTCATAATCTCTGCTTACTTCCCTTCCAAGTATGCCTGCCTTCTTCACTTCCAAGTATGCCTTCTCATAATCCCTGCTTCCAAGTATGCCTTCTCATAATCCCTGGCTACTTCCCTTCCAAGTATGGCTGGGAGTCTTTTTGGAGGTAATCTAAACCACCATTTAGGTAGCTAAGAAACCTCAGATGGATGGGGGGGGTGGCAGACAGGGAGGGCCCCCGGAAGGTCGTGAGTAAAACCAACACAGGAAGTGGTGGGGTATCATACCTCCTAATATGCGTGGAATTATAATTAATAGATATAATAAATTAATAATAATAATAATAATAATAATAATAATAATAATAATAATAATAATAATAATAATAATAATAATAATAATAATAATAATAATAATAATGGTGGTAGTGATGATGATAATAATTGATTTGGTACCATATTCAGAAGTCGCCGCTTAAATAGACTCAAAATGCTGTCTTCCAATTGTAGCACACCTAGTTGCTTATCAATGTGCTAGCACCAGCACACATTCGGGAAATCTCTTGCACTAACTGTATAAGCTGCCAGATGTGATGAAGAAATCCTTCTCTGCTTGTGCAATATCTGTGAAGGTGAAAGGATCTGAAGACGGAGCGATTCATTGCCTCGAGGATGGTTGAGTAGCAGCTTTAGCTGTTCTAGCCATAGCTGAAGCTGCTCACCAGTTGTTGGAAGAGAGAGACAGTGGTGGAGAGGATCTATTCGCCTCCCTCAAGGATGAGGATAAAGAAGTGAACAAAGTCTTCATTGGTGATAATAGTGACCATGAACTTACTCCATAACTGGTTCTGTCTAGGGTGTTTTTAAACTGCCTCGTAGGTTGCGACTACACAGCCACACAAGTGCTGTAGTATAAGACTTGTACAGTTTGAACCTCCCTCCTCCCCTCCCTTCTCAAAGGGTGCTCTTGGATTCAGCAGATGAACGAGACAAAAGGCTGGCTTTGCCCTGCGCTAGCATTATATCTGCAGGACTTGTGGGGCTGTGTAGTCGCAACCTACGGTAGTTGGGCTGAAGTGGCGACTTCTTTTCCAGTGACTACGTGTTAGCTGTTGAGCTAGCAATAGTCCAGTCAAGATCAGTGTTCAATGAAGAATAGATTATAATTTAAGCATACACACACCTTACTGCCTCAGTACAGTGCAATCTCTCCAAATGTAACAACCTCTGCCCTTTAAATAGGCTCAAAATAGGCTCAAGGTCCAGTCTGGAGAATGCCCATAAAAGGATAAATATGGAATCTTAACTCATACGATTGACCAATGAAATAGTTCCATGCAACATTGCTATATTCACACATACATGCACAAGATTCTGATTAGTCTTATTAGAAGTTCAGTTCAATAGTTCATTAGCACTCATTACTGGTACTAGAAGTGTTACCTTCCCTAACACTATGGTATATATCTGTACCTAACTCTTCCCCATGATCATGTTTATTTCAGTGTTGGACTTCCGTGTTTTTTGGTTGTTCTGGAACATCGAGGAAGCAACGATGGTGAAAAGGTGTATTTTAATGATGCAATGACTGTTGCAAAAGTGAGTTATGTGTACGTAACTATAAATACTTGTATCAGGTTTGCTCACATGGTGCCTTGAAGCTCAAGGCGTATAGCCCGAAACCTTAAAAGTGGGTCCACCTTTACAGTGTTTAAAAACTGGATATTTATACCTTTTGCCGGCTAGGGCTGGGGCTAGGGCTGGGGCTAGGGCTGGGGCTAGGGCTGGGGCTAGGGCCGGGGCTAGGGCTGGGGCTAGGGCATGATTTGCATGCTTGAATGCTTATACTCAATTTGTTATCCGGTGGTTGTGTAGAACTGTGCTGCCCATGGCCAACCTATAAATTTACTCCAATATTCCAGCGTCCATCTTATTCCATTAACTTGTGTGTACAGTAGCAAAACAACTTTCCTACCAGATATTCCAAACTGCATGTCCATGATTAATGTTTCTTGAATGCAGAAAAAAGGCATGTTTCTGGCTGGTCTGGTTTGTCAACTTAATCTAGTTAGCTCATGTGCTTTTTACAAAAAGAACAATGACTGCTCAGTTGATTTTCTAAGAATCTTGTTCTCCTCTTGTATTTGGTTTGTGGAGCTCTTCTGTGCAATCGTTGCTAAGACCTGGAAGGAGGCTGCAGCTGATCGTCTGCCAGTAATGACAATGAAGTATGGTGTGTGCTTGACTTGTGAAGTGTGCAACAAGTTATAGAGAGTATCTCTCAACATTGCCACACCTGACTTACTGATGAGCTACCATCAGAGATGGGTTAGCACTCCCCTTATAAATTGGCGGACAGATTTTTAAAAACACGACAACATAACCCAAACAAAGCTTATATCTCTGCTAAAACTCGAGCATTGGAAGGCTAGAGCGTCTACTAGTCGAAAACGTCAAGAGAATACAATTTCAAGTTGATTAGTTAATGGTTACTTTCAAGGACTAAACGTAAATGTTTGACATGATCTTCCCAAGTACGGCTGAAAACTACTACATCGTCGATATAAGCTTTGGCAAAATCCAGCATGTGATCCAGTACTACATCCATGAGATGCTGGAACGTAGCTGGAGCATTCCTAAGTCCAAATGGCATATGAGTATATTCAAACTTTTGTAATCTTCATAACAGCCTCAACACTGCCTTCAGCTGATACTGGCTTCAAAAACACTTCAGTATGTTGTGAATTCTTCGCTAAAGAGTAACTGGCAGGCCAAAAATTTAATAATCGTGCTACTTTTTAAAATATGTGGTATATATATATGATTGAAAAGGTAAAGGTCATTTTACAGGTTGATCGGTGAACATGACTTTAAATGGCAAAGGGTCAGTTGTGGCTTATACTTGCTTCCTTAATAACACCAACAAAAACAAGTTTATATATCATATTTTTTTCATACCATAACTTAATGTACCATAATCATTCACAACAAGTTCATCACCAGATGACTCGTAATTTCCAAATGATGGTGACTAACCTGGTTCATGATTCAGTATAACACAGTAATTAGCTCACATCGCTTGCACATGTGTATTAATTGAGTGTAGCTTACGGCTTCACATTCTCCGCGGCAGAGAAATAGATGGGCAGTTCTATGCCGAGACTTGTGTGGAAAAAAGTTATATTAGCAGCTGCTTTGAGAATGTTCCATATTAAATCAGTAAAGATATTATAAATGGATAATGAGATTATATCTTCAACCAAGCATGTTGAATTACTTTGATCCAACTTTATAATGAAGCATGCTGGGTTTCATTTAGAAAATTGTCCAAGGGGGGGGGCAACTGGAGGAATCTGGATATTAAGGGGGGGCATGATGTCAAGCACTTGTGAACATCAATAAGAATTTTAATAATACATTTTCCAAGGGGAGGGGGGGGGGGCAAAAAGGTTCCAAGGGGGGGGGGGGCGGCTAAATGAAACCATAGCACTGAAGAAAAACATCTGCTATGGTTGGCTATTGCTGGAGTGCAATTGTTACAAAGTTCTTCAAGGAAACTGCTCGATCATGTTTATGGAAAGGAAACAATAGGAAATAAGACAAAAATGTAATATATTAAATATATATTTTAAAAATAGAGAGAGAGAGAGGTTGGATTGACTTGTCAAAGAAGAAGGACTGCAAATGTAGACCACGGACATTGGAGGACCAGTTACCTTTTAGCCCTTTCCACCGCTAAGCACCATATGGCAGAGCAATCTTCAAAAAGATGTAAAAAAATAGCACGATTGGTCTATCGGTATAATTTTTATATCCTAAGAATCCGTTGTTATTCCTCTATTCCTGAACCGAATATTGAGTCCAAAAGATGCTGGGAACCACGTCAAAAATCTCTACCGACTATCCGCAATCTTGATGACCACCGCAATGGATGCAAAACCAAACCATGGCCGACCTCATTGCTCAAGTCACCATGGATGATATGGCCATTCCTGAGGAAGATCCTGATGAGGAAGAAGGTGCAGGCATCTAGGAACGCTGACTACAGCTCATGGGGCCACCGAATCAATGGCCACTTCATTGTTTCTTGCACAGACAGAGACTGCGAAGAGCTGTGGTCTTTTGATCAAGACTCTGCTGGAGAGATAACAAGGAAGGCGTATTAGCACTTGTATGGCTGCATAGTTGTAGTTGGCTGTTTATAAATGCAATAGACATAGAGCTAGCTGCAATCAGTTATCAAGTTCCTGATCGCTGATAAGTTCAATCTCTTCTTCGTCTCTTCCTCCAGGGAGGTGAATGGATCTTCTCCATCACTGTCACTCTCTTCCCACCAACAGCTGGCGAGTAGCTTCAGCAATGGCTGGAACAGCTAAAGCTGCTACTCTATCATCCTTGACACAGGGAAACTCTCCATCTTCAGACCCTTCCACCTTCACAGATATTCTGCAAGCACAGGAGGGTTTCTTTACCACCTCTGTAGCTTCTATAGTTTGTTTCGGGTATGGACATATATGGGGGTGCTAAATAAGTAGATTTTACAGTATGCGATGAGCAAACTTTGATCTTGGATGACATTAAACACTCTGCACTTTGATGCCAGTAAGTGGTTATGTGTACATCATTTTTCAAATTTGGTTATCAACTGGTAGGGGGTGTCTAAATGGTTGTTGCGTAAATTTTTAATGACTCAATCCAATACACCACATTTGTTCCATTGGCAGCTACAGTTACTAAACATTTCAGGCGCTAAAATGAGAGAGGCATTTATTTATTTTGGAGAGCAAGTGCAGGCAATCTGTAGCAAAGTAAACGATGCGCACAAGCCCCATGCATTGGAGAGCAGCTACTACTCAAGAGAGAAAGAGAGAGAGAGACGTTTATGACCATGGACTGAGAGAGAAACAATACAACTGATGAGTGTTTGCTTTGTGCTGTGATTCACGTGATGATATACTGTTGCATGCCTCATCAGTTGGCAATACCAAACAATCGAAACAAGAGAACTGAGCCCGAGACTCGACTAGCTAGCAATATATTATTAACAAAAGCTAGCAGTCATCTCTGTTGGGGTTCAACTTCTGCCTAGTCCCAATATGGTAGGTATTGCTGCCACCAGAGCCTAACAGCTAGGAGTAAGTCGCCTAGTCTACCCAGAGAAATTTAGGGTATAAAGTTAGACTAAGTTTTATTACTCAAAGCAACAACAGTAGACTGGAACAGTTTGGCTGGCAGGGTTTTTTATAACCACTCCCAGCCTCACACAGTAAGTGACATATGGCTAACACCATACAATGCACAGTCCAAAGTCAAACATACAGATGACAGGTAGACACATAAGCCTGTATAAATCCAGGTGTGAACCACATCAATTAACAGTAATTAACGATGGTTAGCTAATTAAAACTAACAGATATAAGCCTCTAGCTACAGGTTATGGCCAGGCTTGGCCATGTCAGGCGGCCCCTGACAATCTCCAACAGAATTGTATTGACATCCACTTGGCCAATGGCATATACAAATCAGCAAAGATGTCATCATTGTCATCATCTGCTCTTTAAGCTAGAAGGGTGGTGTTCACCTTCTCGATGCCAGCTCTAGTTGCAGCAGCTACTCCATTCTCTTTGAGGCAATAGATTTCTTTGTCTTCAATACCTAGGGATTGTGTGGGTCAGGAGGTGTGACAGTACCGATCGCAGGTAGCTATAGTTTTGAGAGTGGCCACTGTTTCACTCAGCGAGAGGAAACAGGAATAGGTCACTATTAGAGAGGGTAACTAAACAGGTGCGACCTCGAGTAAATATGAAAGTTTGTTTTTAAGTAAAACAATTATTATTGTTACATTTAAAGCAAGAAAATGTGTGCTTAGATATTATGTGCACTTCTCTCTCAACGATTGCTTTACACAATGGGAGGAGTGTAGTAACTTTGAAATATGCCATCAAGGGATGTTAGATCTGCATGAAAATATCACTCTGTTCTTAACTTAAATTGCCAATAAGGCACTATTGGACGCTCTTGTCTAAGAGGAGCAGCCTATGGAGGTTCTAACACAATATTTGAGTTGGTTAGTAAATCAAACTCCGTGTTAACTTCTCATGCTAGGTATGGAGGCCTTAATAAGGCGAGTTTCATAATACCATGAAAGGTCATGTGCACAATCTGTACTGCTCCACTGCACGCTTCACAATGTGTTGCATAAACATGGTGGAACTTTGACCTTTATTCCACCCTCAATGGAGAGCAGCTTCAGCTAGGGAAAACTTTTACACACATTATTGCATTAGTGGACTCGGCTACATCAGCTGCAAGAAAAACAGCTCTTCTGGCTGACTACTACATCATCTGATAGAAAACAGTGCTGCTACTAGCTGACTGGCTGCATAGCTACTTGCTGATACGATAGCTATTCTAGCTATCATCAACTTTCTTCCCACTGGCCTCTCTGTACCCAAATATTCTTGTATGACACCTTCCCACAAGCAGGAGAAGATCCCTATATTTCAACTGGCACAGATGATCCTATAAGCGCTAAGAAGCTATTATGCTTCTAACTTTTGTTTGCTGGGATTTTTTTTAACCACTACCATGCTGATGATGCAATGCGACAAAGTGCTAAAATCTAGCATGTGATGATCTGGTCTGTCAGATGTTTAGTTTATAGTAAACATTATGGCATTTGTAGATGAGGAGAAGAAAGATTCTAACTCTTGCACAAATCAGGCCAACCAGATAGCTCATATGAGCATGCACATAGATCAAAGGGTTCTGGCTCTGCAGCTGCACAGACCAGGTGACCACATAATAACACAGGACTGTAGGAATATTCCTACAGACCAAGTGACCACATGAATATTCCAGGTGACCACAAAATGACCACACTCAGCTAATACAACAGAGAGTTGTTTTGAAATAGGCTGCACCTGGTCTGATATGCATGAAATGTCAAACAATTTTCTAATGATGAAAAATCCATGATAAAATCCAAACGGAAAATTTAAGGGTCAAAAATCCAAACAGTTTGGATAAAATCCAACACTATGGCAACACTGCATTACAATAACGTTCCATATAATCAACTCGAAATTGTACTCTCTCGATAGACGCTCTAGCCTTCATCAGAGACACTAAAACTTTGAGCTATTCACCACGTGCTACAATACCACACCACACCTCCACAAGTGAACTGGATGTGAATAATTAACACAAACATAAAAATTAACATAATTATGATGATGATAATAATAATAATAAAAATAATAATAAAATATTTAAAAAATGTATATATAAATAAATTAATAGATATAATAATAACAAAAAATAATAAATTAAAATATACAAATAAACAAACAATAATAATTATAATAATAAATATAAATAATATCTGCCTAATAATAATTGTTGTTAAATTTTTACATTAAAATTGTATTAAACAACAAGATGATAATATAATAAGTTAAAAGTAGTCTGATGTTTCCTTCACGCTAGATCTTCAGCAGCGTTTCCACACTGTATTGCTACCGACAAACGTTGGAGCAAGTAGAAATGGGCCTTATCCTCCCTATATAGTCTCCTCCTTAATTCTCCTACCCAACTCCTTAATAAAGGACATGGCCTCATTACCAAATACACCCATGATTTCGAAGCCCAGAGGAACGAAATAGTGAGTGTCTCTGATTGAATGGTGCTTCTGTTTTTTCAGAAATTCGACTCTGTTGGCAACCGTTCCGGGATCTCCAGACCTCAAATTCACATAAGAGGGAGGCATTCCAACACAGAACCTTCCCATTCCTCCAAGGCATAATTTGTTGCACCATCAGGACGTTTGCCATTGTCACAATCCAAGCCTACTGGTTCCAGTCTGACGTCTGACTCAATATGGTATCCACTTTAAAGAAGGACAAATGTGAGTTCTTGAAGAATTGTGTTGAATTTTTAAGGCAGAAGATCGATGCTGAAGGCCTGCAAGCTCTGCCTGGCAAGGTGAAGCAATTGCAAGTGCACCAGAACCCAGGAGCTCCGCTCATTCCTAGGGTTGTTAAACTACTACGGCAAGTTTGTTCCAAATCTGTCCACCATAGTAGTGCATCCTTTAAATTCACTTTTACAGCACAAAAAGAAGTGGGACTGGTTATCAGGATGTTTGCATGTATTTTCTGAGGTTAAGCAAGCTCTAAATCAGCATTCATCCTGGCCCACACGATTCCAGTCTACCCCTCATGCTAGCTGGTGACGCGTCCGCCTATGAAATTGTAGCTGTACTCTTTCATAGACTTCCAGATGGCACTGAGAAACCGATTGCTTTTGCTTCACTTTCTCTTTCTCCAAGTGAATGAAACTACACCCAGAGCAAAAAAGAAGCTCCGTCCCTCATCTTCGGGATGAAGAAGTTCCACCAATACCTCTATGGTACGAAGTTTCTTCTGGTTACCGATCACAAGCCTATCCTGGGCCCAAAGAATGGCATTCTATCTTTGGCAGCTGCGAGACTACAGCGATGGGTTGTCCTACTTTCTGCCTCCTGGTGCATGTCTCACAAGACAACCTCTGTTTCAAATATTTCACAGATTGAAGCACTACCAATCACTTCCTCAGAAATTGGATCAGCTACTAAGAAAGACAGATTATTTATACTAAACAATGTTGGCCTGACCACATTAATGAATTGCCGAAGCCATATCACCAGCGTGAGATCAGTTGACTGCAGAGGGAGATTGCCTTATGTGGAGGATTTGTGTCTCATCATACCAAGTCAGCACCAATCACACACCCTCAAAGAACTACATCAAGATCATCTAGGATCTTCACGGATGAAAAGTTTGGCCCGTAGTTATGTGTAGTGGCCAGGCATGGATAAAGATATTGAGAACATTGCAAGGAGCTGTATTTCCTGTCAACAGAACAAATATTCTCCAGCACCAGCACCCATGCATCCCTGGTCTTGGCCTGTGAAGCCACTGCACATCGACTTTGCAGGTCCTTTCAAGTTCAAGTGGCCTGAGGTATATGAGATGTCCACAACCACAACATCAAAGACCATCAAGAATCTATTTGCAGGTAGTCACTGATAATGGACCTCAGTTCACCTCAGAAGAATTTGAAGTTTTCATGAAGAAGAATGGCATCAAGCATACTCACTGTACACCCTACCAACCCTCATCAAACAGAGCTGTGGAACGTTTTAATCAAACTTTCAAGCAGTCTCTTAAGGTGAGTGAAAAGGATGGAAGGTCTCTTTCTCATCATCTTGCAGACTTCCTTCTAACTTATTGCTCCACTCCCCATGCAACAACCAACCAAACTCCCAGCTCACTCTTTCTTCAACGTGAAGTTCGTACTCGATTCTCACTCTTTCACCCAGATGTTGCCAAGAAAGTTTCAGACAAATAAGCTGATCAGATTGCACATCATGATCAGCATTCCAAGGATCACAAGTTTGTCAATGGTTCCCAACCTCCGTCCAGGTGGACTGAGGTGGTCCCAGATTGATTCTAGGAACTATCCTCCCTCAAACAGACTGGACCTTTGTCATAATTATGTTCAAGTTGTCAAGATAGACTCAAATGGAAACGATATGTGGATCACCTATGAGATGCCACCATAATAAAGGATAACCCGGATATGAGTCAACCGCCTCATGCGGAACCCACATCGATGGCCTTTTGATTCCACTTATTCCTGAAGAATCTGATCCCTCCGATTCAAGTTGTACCTGAGTTTCTGACTCAGTGGAAATATCCTGTACGCACTCCCTGTACATACTCGACATCCACCTGTACTAACCGCTGTATGTACTCGACATCCACCCATTACAGAGACACTCAACATGTTTAATTGATTTTTGTTTTAGTGAGGGAGGAATGTATATTAGTGTGAGACTAAATTTCCTCTGTGGGTCATGATCTATAGGCATGATATCATATGTTTGACTTTGTAATTACATTTTGTTTGCTTTGATCTTAATATTTCCAATGTCTTGTATATAGTGCACCTGCCAGTTTTTGTGATTCGAGTGTTGAATATATAGGAGACTTTGTTTTGGTTCAAGTTGTGCTTGAGTTTGAACGTGTGCAACTTTAAGATACTATAGCATGGACCGTAGCTTCTGCACCGAGCTTAGTACTATAACCAAGCTGAGAAGGTGCAAGAAGTCCACTCATAGCCTCTTGCAACATAATACCAGAAACCTTGGCAATTAAACGTCTCAGGGTGCTATGGGCCTCACACCCCCATCCTTCTTATTGAGGGCAACTAGGGAAGGGAGTTTTACCTGCGTCAAAGCTTTCATCAGGTTCAAATCACAAATAACAAAACAAACAAACAAACAAAACAATAAAATATCAATAAATAAATACAGTTTAAAACAAAACAACAATAATAAAATTAAAATAAATAATAAAATAATAAACAAATATTTTAAAAAAACAATTAATAAACAAATTAATTAAAAATAATTGTCGTTACAATACAGTGTGAAAATGCTGCTGCTGTGCTAGGAACATCTTGCATGCAGGAAATCTCCGACTACTTTTAACTTATTATTGCTGTTGCTATTATTATTGTTGTTGTTGTTGTTGTTGTTATTGTTGTTGTTATCATTGTTGTTATTATGTTATTGTTATTTTTATTATTATTGTTATTGTTATTATTATTATTAATTATCATTATCATTATTATTATTATTATTATTATTATTATTATTATTATTATTATTATTATTATTATTATTATTATTATAATTATTATTATTGTTGTTGTTGTTGTTATCATTGTTATCATTGTTGTTGTTGTTATTTTTATTATTGTTGTTATTGTTATTGTTGTTATTATTAATTATCATTATTATTATTATTATTATTATTATTATTATTATTATTATTATTATTATTATTATTATTATTATTATTATTATTTATATTATTATTATTACTTTTTATGAGATAATTGGTGTTAATGGACTCAAGTATTGCCTGTTTACCATATGTGTATAGCTATATATATATATATATATAAATTATAAAACAATTAAATAAGTGAAGGAGCTCAGCCTCAGGATAAGGCAAAGAACTGGGGAGCCCATGCTCACCTCCTTCAGCGTCTCTCAGTGGCAGTCCAGCGGGGGAATGCCTTGTCTGTTTTGGGGTCGGTCGGGAGTTGACATGTGTTAATTAGGTGTTAATGAACTTGGTATGTTGTTTGCTTCCCCTATAATTAGTAATAAACTTCTTATAATGATAATAATAATAAAAAAGTAAATACACCTGTATTTATTGTTAATTAATTGTGGTATTTTTGTAATTGTTATTATTGTGTTAATAGGTAAATGAAATAAGATAAAATATGAATAATTATGGTGGTCATGGCTTCAAGTTCAGGCTCTTGTGGCTCCCCAAGCCAGGTAAGTGCATTCCACAGTCTGGATTGAACTGCTCACACTTGGGTGCTAGGTGATGTACATGTACTAGCAGTTCCTTCTGTCTTCTGGCCTGGTCTAAGATGGTGGCTTCCTCTCACAAAATAGGATGGCCATTATCCTGTGCATGTTCAGCAATTGTAGACTTCTCTTTACACTTTCTACAGGCATCTCAATGTTCTTTCACTCTGGTCTCCAGTCTTCTGATGTTTTCCTCTATGTACAAGGGATGCAGTACACAATGCATGAGTGCATATTAGCTGGTAAAACATCCTTCATTCTGCTCAGTTATGTCCTGAGAGTTCTTCCCGATCTGAAAATGACTTTGATGTCAAACTTTCTGCAGACACTACTGACGTCTTCACTCATCCCTGCTGCATAAGAATCACTACCATAGGATCCTTCTTTTTAGACCCCTCATTGCCTGTATCGGTGTCCTTTCTGTGTTTAGATGTATCTGCAGATGAAAGGTTGACAAAGGCTTGTGGATCTATGTTCTTCCTTCCAAAGGTCCTCCTTCTCAGCCACTACTCTCCTGGCTATATCACACAAGCTCTTCTCCCCTACTCCTCATTCTGATATGGATAGAATGATGTGATCTATAATAAAGGGTAAAGGCACCGGTTGGTGTGCATGGGTTTTCTGTAAATGGTCGCAGTTAGCCTTCCATCTTCCTTCCTGTGTAGGCAGAAATCCAGAAATGATCCATCCACTTCAAGCTCCATCGTAAACTTTATGGATGACCTCATGTTATTAAGATGGTCCAACAACTCCTGCTCACTTCCCTTCTTCACAATGCAGAAGGTATTATCATATCTCTTCCAAAACCTTGGCTTCAATGGGGCAGTTGTGATTCCATATAAAGGTTGGCTACCACTGCAGATACTGGAGAGCCCATTGCTCCACCCTCTTTCTGCTCGTAGTTGATACCTGAAGTAGGTGGATTTTAGGCACAACTCCAAAAGTTCAGAAATCTTGTCAGCACCATAGTGTAGCCCTCTCATGCAAGTTCTCATCTTTCATCAACATTCTAAAAATTACTTCCATGGTCTCATCAATGGGAACATTGGTAAAAAGATCAAAACACTCATCCTGTGCCAAACATTCACCTTAAATACACTTGATAAATTGTCCAGAATCCTTGACATATGTACTTGTATTTCCAGCTAGAGGTGATATCAAATGTGCTATGAATTTGGAAAGGTGGTTTATGTATCTTAGGGAGCCCATAAATCAGTGGTGGTCTACTTCCAGTGAGCATAATTTTATTTTATAAGGCAGCTGTTATTTTCCCCGTCTTCTCCATATTCTTTAATACATGATTCACCTTGCTTTCCTGTGCCTTGGTGGGATCCTTCTTCAGTATTCCATGTGTTTTGGTTTCCAGCATTCCTGTCAGCTTTGAAATGTAACTATCAGAACTGTTGTCTTCCCCTTGTCTGCTGGTAACATCACGAGCTCTTCCATCTTCCTCAGTTCTCCCAAGGCCTTTTTCTGTTCCTTCATCAGGTTGTCCTTTGGTTTCCTTGCTCTTCTACATAATTATATTCTTCCTTGAAGCTCAAGTGCTTTGTTATCCTTCAGCTTCCTGGCCATCTCTTCCACAGCAACTTTGGTGTCCATCAAAGGTAGACTCTTTGGAGCAGTGGTGTTCATCAATATTATACCTCAAGTTATGTGTGAGGAAAAAAGATAGACAAATAATCTTGGAGTGCATTCTATGGATCACTAGATTACATCATAGATCTACGGAAAGCGTGGAACAGGAAATGAGAAAAGAGAATTTACCAATGTAGACAACAAACATTTACAGGACCTTTATCTAGAAAAACAAATGTTAAAAAGCAGTTGGTCTTCATCAATAAAGGGTGCTAAATGTTTGTATACATTGGTCAATGTAATTTTATACTTGTTTCTGTAGGCAAGCAGCCACCAACTAACCAATCAAAACAATATTATTTAGCATCAATGAATTCTCAGTTGACATAGTAATATGCTGAGCCTGTTAAGGCCACCACATATACCACTGCACAATGTGAGATTATGTAACAGTAACTAACACTAAGAACGATTACAATAACCTTCTCAATAATCAACTTGAAATTGTATTCTCTCACGTTTCGACTAGATGCTCTAGCATCTAGTCAAAACGTCGAGAGAATACAATTTCAATTTGATTATTATCATGAATTATTTACCATTGTCTATGACTAAAGTATACACAGTACTTATATGTATTCGTATATAACACAGACGCATGTAGTTCTGATTTTATTGCTGTGCTGTTAGCTATTTATACATGTTTATGACATTGACAACCTTGTGTTTGTTGTGCTGAATCAAGAAACAGATTAGCCATAGCCATAGCTGGACAGCAGTCAATGCTCTGTCAGCCTTGGAAGATGTTGCTACATAACTAACCATCCTGTTGCATTTGTGGTTGACTGTTTGCTATTAATATTTGGTTGGGCCCCCATTTCAAAATGGCAGATGGTAAAATGAACCCCTTAGCCCCCCCTCCCCCCACAAAAAAACAACAACAGCAAAAACAAAAACAAAACACACACACCAAAGCTCACACATCTCTGCTAAAACTCATACTGGTAGCTTCTTAACTGCCTAAATGCTTGTTTCAGTTGATGCTGAAGCATGCCTAGAATCACTAAGGTAGAAAACTGGCTGTACAAAAAATATATTAGAATGTGTGAAAACCTCCCCTTGAAATCCATCTGCAAAGATCTGTGTTTCTGTTTGCTCACTCGCATAACTTGAGTACAGTAATAAATTCTTTAATATCAGAATAATCCAAATGCATGTCCACGACTAATATTTTCTCAATAGCAGAAAAGAGACATGGGTAAGGTGAGTAAGTACATGCTATATTATAAACAGAATCGGATCAAGGAGTACAAAGATGCATGCACAGGAAAGGAGAACTTAAAATGTCTGCTATCGCAGAGCATATAGATCCAACACCACCACCAAATTGAAACCTCAGTGATTGATAGGTCCAGTGAAGAAGGTGCTGCACTTTCTTTCCATTCAGTGTTCAATCAAGAGTTAGGGCCAATTACTGGGTCTTACTCTCAAAACTATGCATGTGAAACTCCTCCTCACATTATTGTATGTTACTGGTTTATTCACTATAGCATTCAGACTGATGTCACGTTATTAGAGAGCTGTTTTAGAGGTTTAATTAATATAATGATGATTGCAAGCAGCTGCAAGATCTATAGAAGCTTATCAAATGGTCGGATAAGCGGAGAAGGCCTTCAAAGTGAGTATTTGGGAGTATTAGTCAACAGCAACTTCTCACAAGAAAGGGACTTGGTAAGTAGCTATAGTCAACAGCAACGTCTCACAAGAAAGGGATTGGGAGTATTAGTCAACAGCAACTTCTCACAAGAAAGGGATTTGGTAAGTAGCTATAGTCTACAGCAATGTTTCACAAGAAAGGGACTTGGGAGTATTAGTCAACAGCAACCTCTCACAAGAAAGGGATTGGGAGTATTAGTCAACAGCAACCTCTCACAAGAAAGGGACTTGGGAGTATTAGTCAACAGCAACCTCTCACAAGAAAGGGACTTGGGAGTATTAGTCAACAGCAACCTCTCACAAGAAAGGGACTTGGGAGTATTAGTCAACAGCAACGTTCACAAGAAAGGGACTTGGTCAACAGCAACATCTCACAAGAAAGGGACTTGAGCTGCTGACGATGGCCCACTATGGTCTAACTGGGGGTGGGGAGTGCCCAGAAAGGTCGAATTGGCGGAGCTGTCCAGTACATTAAGGCAACATAGCATAATCACAAGAAAGTGATTTGTGAGCATTCTCAATAACAGGCCATTGGTGCTTGAACTACAACCCCCACACTTTTTCATCAAATCATGTACTCAACTCATGCTGTCATTATTGGTATGCCTTCAGTACATAAACATATGTCATCCCCTACTTGGTCACCTCTCCATAACATATCTGTACTGTAAAATCATTATCAAATCAAATCAAATAAAAAAATAAACTTGGTGGCAAAACAAAAATATGTCACATAATAAGGTGCATAATAAGGTGCATCTGTGTAAAATTCTACTGGTCCAATGCTCAAAAAGTTATACCAGGCAGTGTCACCAGTTCTCATAGCCTGAGAAAATATGTGCCGTCCCCTATAAATATCACCACAGGATTCCAAGTAATACGCACTTCCGATGCCGTTCCTATTTATGGGGTCAGAATCCGTTAATCTGGCAGTGGTGCTTACTTTTTGCTACGCGTCCATTAACTTATGGATACTTCGGAAGATAAGCCATTCCTTATAGATCAAACTCCACATACTTGGAATGAAAGCGGTAGCATTCCTTCACATAATGTGGTAGTTCAGACTCCAGCGAGAAAGAAGACTTCCTCCAGAGTACTCTTCACCCTCCTGTCAGTTGGCATGCTAGTAGTGCTAGTAGTCTCTTTTATCGCTCTTGGCAGTTTTGGCAAGAAACAAAGGGAGATTACTAACTTCGAGAAGGGAAACGAGGACACCTCACGAACCTGCATTCTTTATTCCAGATACGTGAGTCAGACTTCGGATGCGAATATAATTGAGGTTTTACTTCAAAAAAGTGGAGTATGTGCGTTTGTTCTGTGGGGCTTGGTTTCTGTATCTATTGGAGTACTCTCTTCTGTCATCTACTTGGTGTCCTTGGCAATTCTTGGAACCAAAATGTGAGTCAATATAGCAGGGTGGAGTTTATAGAAGCTCACAAGTTGAAGTGATATGTATTGAATGAAGCAAACAATGAGTCTGAGGTAACTTACTAGAAGAACCTCTTAGAGCTGGAAATGTTGACAAGGAAAGGCATCACGGGCACACACACACATCTCTCTTCCCCTCCCCCCTATGGAAAAAAGAAAGAAAAGGAAGAACAAGAAATCAGCTGAAGTGAAAATGGAGTAGCACTAGAAAAGCAGGTATTCAAAATCTAGAAAAGCAGGCATTCAAAATCTTCTAGAAAAGCAGGGATATATATATTCAAAATCTAGAAAAGCAGGTATCAAAAGTAGGTATTCAAAATCAGGTGTTCAAAAGCTTCAAAAGCTAGAAAAGCAGGTATTCAAAAGCTAGAAAACAGGTATTCAAAAGCTAGAAAAGCAGGTATTCAAAAGCTAGAGATGCCCACTACAGCACTAGCTATTAGTATACAACTCTGCTCCTTTTTAATTTTAGCAACCTCTTTCTTGTCCCTAAGCGCAGAGAGCAAACTGCCCATCCCTGGTGGCGGGCTTTTAGGTGTCCCCCCCCCACCCCCTCCCCCCTTTCTTCTGAAGCTCTGAAGATGCACCGAGAAAGTGAGCAGATCTGACCACATGCACTTGTAATCTACCTCCAAATTTTGGTACAGTTATGAGTATGAATGTAAGACATCAAAGTCTATGGGAGTACAAATAATAACTCTTTACAGCAGTTTGTGATATCTAGTTATTTATGTAACACATCACAGTTATTATAGCGTTGATATTAATTTTTTTCCTGCAGATTTTCTCCTCTAAGGATCCTCGACTTGGTGTTTTCCTTTTCTGTTTTTCTCATTTCATTCGTGATTAGCATCACAATCACTGCAGGGATCAATGAAACCTGTAGAGCTGCTAGCGACCAGTAAGATATATAATAATGAATGTTAGGAAGGCACTGTGCCACTAATATGCCAGATGATGTTTTGGATAAAAGATGTGGTCTTATTACTGACTTAAATTAAATATATCGAGTTGATGGACCATTATTAATTGACTTGGTCAAGCCAAACGGACCTGGCTTTTTAGTAACAGTAATGTAATATATATATAATCATGTTGATTTTGCAAAAAATCAACATGATTATTACAACATTATTGCATATGGGTGTGTTTATAGATATATACTAAATATAATACATACATGTATATATATATGAGTAGCAGACCTATGATCCAAGCTCTTAAAAGTACTCTAACCATTGTGATTACTATTGACTATGTTAGTGCCTGATGGCCTATCCCAGCCTTACCTTCTCACTTAGCTCTTAGCTATCTCTCGGGCTGCCAGTTGGTTGTCGAGGAGGTCATAGCATGAGCTGTGTAATATGGTAAAGGTGTGGCCTGCAATCTCCACACTCTCAACCCTTGCTGCTAATTTGGGCTTACTGGGTGAGTCGAGCTGGGGGAAACTCCTACATTTAGTTTAGTATTGATTATGGTTCTTTGAGCAAGTTTAAAGGGATGGAGATTTCATGGAGGGTGGTGGGAGATTAAAGTATATCTTTTTAGAGAGCTTGAGTTATGGTTTGGACTTTTTGAGTCTTCCTAATGCGGCGCTTGCCATGAGGGCGCCTTGTGGAGGCAAAACTGATACAAATCCCTTCTACCATTTCCCACTCAGTCTAATTGTATTAACTTGGTTTAATCAAATAAAAAGTGGCAGCCACCTTGCCTTCTCACTTACCTCTCGGGGTGCTGGCCGGCAAGGTGCCTTCAGCATGAGGTGTACAATATGGCAAAGGTATGCCTGGATAAGTTGTTGGTTGGAAACTCCATTCCGTCAAACCCATTGCTAATAGGTACAAAGTGCGGCTAATGGATGAATGGAATTAAGGAAAAACCCCATGCCCAGCCAAGGTGTCATTTCCGCGTCTACATCCTGGTAATCATTCTCTATGACCATTGCACATTATTTTGTAATCCCGGCATACTGATATGACCTTTATGTCATTGCTGACAGTGATGTCACAGGAACCTTATTGCAAGAAGACAGGATTCTTGAGTAGCCTACCAGTAGTCCTCTCTTGGGATCTTTTACACACTCCAGCAATGCCCGATTCACCCACCTTCCCAGGTCTTAATTACCGAGTCCTGCAGGGCTTCTGGTAGTTGCCGCTCCAATGTGGAAGCTGTGTCCTCTGTACTTCTCCCGGCTAACTCCCACTTTTTCTGGTCCCTCATGCACGGCTCCTACAAATCTCTGCCTTGTCAAGTATCGACCATCTTGGAAGATGAACAGTAGAACCTGTGTTGCTATAATTATGTCTCTTGACACAGACCTCTTTCTGTGGCTGTCACTGTCACATAGCCCAATTCTCTGCAGAACCTCGGGTAATGATTCTTAGCACATTGTGTGATTGTCAGTTTGATGATGCTAGACCTCTTGTAAATTTTTTTGTAAGCTAGGTTGTCCAATGTGTTTCCCGTCTGGTTACTGAATCATCAGTGCCTGAAGTGGTTACTGAATCATCAGTGCCTGAAGTGGTTGCTGAACTGGTTGCTAGGCTACCAGTGCATGTGACAGGATGTGGTGGCAATGAAGATGGAAAGGAAAAATAGAATAATCAATAGCAAATCAATAGCAAATGAAATAAAACAAAGACGAGAAAAAAGAAATAATAAAAGTGTTTTTTTGTGTTTAAAAAAACAACATTTATTTCAAAACCAGCAAAACCAGCAGAGAAGTGATGCAAGTATTGATTATAGAACATACGTTGCTGTTACAGGTCGTCTGTCTGGATGCTTGAAAGATTACTAGTAAGCAAGTTCTGTTATCTGTATCTTGTCACTGGCCTTCCCATGACCAAGTCACTGGGTTTCCAATGAAACAGAGCCTAGGCACCTAGCCAATGGGTTCCAATAAAGCAGAGCCTAGGGATCCAGTAGCTAGCTTCCCATAGCAGAACCTAGGCACCTAGTCAATCGGTTTCTCATAAAGCAGAGCCTAGGGATCCAGTGGCTAGTTACCCATAGCAGAGCCTAGGCACCTAGTCAATGGGTTTCCCATAAAGCAGAGCCTAGGCACCCAGTGGCTGGCTCCCCATAGCAGAGCCTAGCACTGAGTTTCCCATGAAGTGGAGCCTAGAACCCAGTGGCTGTCTTCCCATGAAGCAGAGCCTAGCACCCAGAGGCTAGCTTCCCATAGCAGAGCCTAGGCACCTAGTCATTGTGTTTCCCATGAAGTAGAGCCTAGGCACCCAGTGGCTGGCTTCCCATGAAGCAGAGCCTAGGCACCTAGTTACTGAGTTTCCCATGAAGCAGAGCCTAGGCACCCTTTAACTGCACTTCCCATGAAGTAGCTGGCTCCCTATTCATCAGAGCCTAGGCATCCAGTAGCTGGTCCATAGGCACCAGTAGTTAGGATCCCCATGCAGGGGTGGATCCAGGAATTTTTGATTGGGGGGGTTGATGAACTACTCACGGCCATAGCCAGGGGGGTTTCCATGTTGCCCGGAAATCCTTCCCCCTCTTTCCTGAATCATGATCAGATCATTAATCATTTTGCAAGAAAGCACCGTCCTGCATTTCTCTTGGCAATTATATAACAAGACATATCATCACCAACATTATTATAACAAGAAATGTAAAATTGAACATGGTAACCTTTAAAAGAATTGTGAGTGATAGTGCAAGTGCTCAGGAAACCCCCTTACTTATTCCTGGCTATGGTCCTGGCTGCCTGCCTACTAACAACCCAAGGAAGATGCTGGGGTGGATTGGGGGGGGGGGGGGGGGGGGGGGGGGGTGCAGGGGTGGAGAACTAGCCCATGCACACTGTACTGTGTAATGAATAAGAATATTTATCAGCTTAAAAGAACAGCAACTAAAGATAAACAGGAAACTGTTTTCAGTCAATAAATAGTGAAGCTTGAAAGAGCCTTCTCGGGTGACACTGCACAAAAGTATGGCAGGTATCATCAACTGACATTCTCACTCCATAGGTCATGGCTATTACAGCAAGATCAGAAAAGTGTTGTTCAGTCAAAGTCGACCTTGTGTATGTCTTTATCCTCCTGAGCAAAGTAAATGATCGTTCTGCTTCAGCACTGGTGATAGGCAGAGTGCAAGCAATGACTAGTAAGCAATGAATGTTTGGGAAAGAGTCGGAGTCACAAGAGCTAGGAGAAGATTGTTGCCTCATCTTTGTCTCGCTTATGCTCCCACAATGATTGCCATCTTCTTAGTTCACTTTTGAGAGACAAGGAACATGGAAGATCTTGTTCCCAGTACAGAAGGTCATCTATATGTTGTGATAGTTGAACACTCGGATTGCAGTTGAGCACTGAAGGCACAAGGCACAAAAGCATATGACTTTGTTTTCCTTCACCTTGAAATCTTTCCTCCAACTGGTTAATGAATGAATCCAGCACTTGTATAGCAATGACTCTCTTGTAATGCTCTTTTGCTGATTGACTTGGAGTGTTGCTTTGATTCCGTTGAATGCTTGTCTTTCTTGGAACACTCTCACTCACACCAATTGACTCAGCCAGTACCTCACAATACCACAAGCTAAAAACGGTGTCAATAGTCTTTCTGAGGGTTTTCAAGCATTCAATCACTTCAGTAACTTTGTTATAGGCCTCATATATATTTTGATCCTGCTTCTGAAGTTTTGAAGCAAGTATTTTCACTTCATCAAGAACATTCTTGGTGATTATAAAAACAGCAAGAGTTTGAAAAGAAGAGAGAGCAGCTTTCAGACCTTGTGCTTTCACTCTTGTCTCAGTATCCCAATTCCAGCTCCCATCTGATGAGCCTAAATTTGGGTAATCAGTAGGACACAAAATGGCATCTAAGAAAGTGATAAGTGGCTCATACATTTCAAGAAACACTTCAAAGCATGTATGTCTCTCCACCCATCTTGTCTTACACATTCCTGGAAGCTTTTTTGTTTTTGAAGATGGCATAGGACTGTGAGCTAAAAAGAGGTATGCTTCATTTATAACTAAAATCAAGTTTCGTACTTTCCTGCTGGCAATTGAAAGATTAAGGCAGTGTGAGTTGCAGTGTATGTACAGAGCTAGTGGTCTGACCTCCTTGACTTTAGATTGGACTCCTGCAATGCCGGATGACATCATAGGTGTTCCATCATAAGCTTGCCCTCTAATTCTACAGGGATCTAAAGAAACTGAAGGACTAGAAATTGTTTCAAGAATCTTTCTGGAAATGGATGAAGCATTGGCTCGGTCCAAGTAGACAAAGCACTCCTTGATATGAGGATCAGTGGTAGAGGACAGATCAACATACCTGAAGCACACAAAAAGAATCTCTTGATTGGAATGAGGATCTGTGGCTTCATCGGCAATGATGGTGAAAGGCAATTTTTTTTCTCAGAGCTGTTCAGTTATATGCTCTCTAATTTTAGATGCATATAATATGTGAATAACCTCATTTGGAATGGTCTTGCTGGTATAGCTGTCTTAGCCAAAAGCTGAAGTGTGGCTACAAAATTGCCCCAGTTGACATCTTCATCTGAGAAATCCACTCTATAGTCAGAGTGGCCTCTGAATGGTAGTTCTTGCTTTGCCAAAAAGTCTACAGCCAAAACTATCTGCTGGAGAACATGCCTGTTCTCTTCAGCTTGTTGGTTGCTCTGTTTCCATAGCCTTGTATCCAACCTTTCATCTGGTTGGTTCAAATTTCTCAGAAAAAGGTCTACCCTCTCAGCTACACGGCAATGCATTTGAGTCTGATCAAGGCATACAAGTACACCATCCTTGCCAAGTGCTTTTGAGTATGGTTTCTGGTATGGGGACAAAACTAACAAACAAGAATGATTGCCAACTCCAGAAACACTGCCTCTACCCGGCTGCTCTGGAAAAACTATGCAAATACCTGCAAAGACCACCTGCAAGAACAGTGCTGTATAAGAGCCAAGGAGATAGTACTAACCATCCAAGCTGGAAGGATACACTCCAGGTTTTTCCTACAGTAGTTTGGTAAACTCATGTGAATGAAAATGATCAGAAGAAGAAGGTTTGGAATGATGAGAAATATATTGCGATCATCTGGGATATTATTTGCTAATGACCTAAGCTTATCCCAGTTATCTTGAGCGGCTTCAACTATTGTCCCTAAGTCCACCTGTCCACTAGTTGACGGAACTACACTGGTCATCGTATCAATTGTTCTGAGCATAACTGAGAAACAGTAGTTGGCATTGACAAGGAAGAGCTCGATATAGTAGTTGTGACTGTGACTGTCATTGATGGTGATTGAACAAATAAATCTAAACTAGAGTTACCATCATCAGCAGTCGTTGACACAGGAATATTGGACCCAGACTCGATTCTACATTAATTAGAAGGCTATTATAAATTGAGCATTCAACTCTTAACCCTAATTATACTAGCTGTATAAATTATTGTATCTTACCTTTAAAAAAAAGTTGTCAGCTGGGTGCAGGCCTCTTTCTACTTCCAGACATGGCAATATTGATGGCAGATGCAAAATGAATGCAAATTGACTATATAACTATAATAATTATAGCCATGCACAGCCACATTCCAAGAGTGTGGGTTTACTAGAATTTCATTCAGTTTATAGTTAAACCAAAGTGTCTATATCTAACAAAGTGTCTATATCTAACAAGTGTCTATATCTAACAAATGTCTATATCTAACAAAGTGTCTATATCTAACAAAGAAAACTGGAGGTGGAGCTAGTGTTTAGAACGTTATGGGGGGGTTGCAACCCCAGAAACCCCCCCCCTTGGATCCACCCCTGCCATGAAGCAAGGTGTAAGCACCCACATGAAGCAAGGTGTAAGCACCCAGTAGCTCTTCTCCCTAGGCACCCATATCTGGATTCCCCATGAAGCAGAGCCTATAACACCATATCATTATGGCTATAAAAACAACAACTTAGAACCTGCCGACAACGACCAGGGCTTCTGTAGATGTCTCTATTTCAGCAAGTGCTAATAGAGTAGGAATAGAAGCAGCCTCATTAGCAAATTGTTTGCATTGGTGAGGTCCAATGTTGTAGCTAGAGCAATGATGCCACGTTGTCTGTGTGCTCATTGGGAATGTGAAAAATGGATTACTATTGTTGTGAGAAAAATGCATGCAGAGGTATTTTACCTAACAAAATGACCGACTGGCCACCAATGCCAAGTACTATGCCAGGTGTCATTAGCATCTCTGAGGATACCCTATCCCAAATCTGAAGTGTCCCTGATCTTCCTCCTGGAAAGTTACCTCTGATCAACCCATTTTAGTGGCTTGGCCTAGAATTTTATAAGGGGTCAAATAAAATAATAACTAACCTATCAACCAATCAACAATCAATCAAACCATCAACCAATCCATCAATCAATCTATCCATCAACAATCAATCAATCAATCCATCAACATTAATCAATCCAGCAACAATCAATCAATCAACAATTAATCAATCAATCAACAATCAATCAATCAATCCAACATCAATCAATCCATCAACAACCAATCAACCAATCCATCAACAATCAATCAACATTAATCAATCCAGCAACAATCAATCAATCAACAATTAATCAATCAATCAATCCAACATCAATCAATCCAGCAACAATCAAACAACCAATCAACCAATCCATCAACAATCAATTCATCAACATCAATCAATCAATCAACAACCAATCAACCAATCCATCAACAATCAATCCATCAACATCAATCAATCAACAATCAATCAATCTAGCAACCAATCAATCAATTAGTCAGTCATACAACTTTACTACAATCAATCCATCAATCAAGCAACCAACCAATCAATTAGTCAGTCATACAACTTTACTAATGTTCATTCACATTCACTTTTTTTAGCTTATTTGAATGAATATTCATAAGTACTTTTGGTTTAACCCCCCCCCCCCCCCCCCCACCCCCACCCCCCATTATTGTGGTTCCTCTGCACATCATTAGCTGCCAGTATTTTACGTATGTAACATGTAAGCAAGTCCGCACATTCCGGTACATGTGTATATATATCAATAATGCCCAAGAGGAAGAGTGTTGTCAAAATGTTAATTAGCAAAAAGTAGATAAATAATAACAAAAATTCAAAAATATTATTGAGGTGGAGGTTTCAAGTTTAGGCTCTTGGGAGTGACCATCCAGCAGCCAGGTAAGTCTACCACAATTTCCTGCTCGCACTCCAGTGCAGGCTGATGTGCAATGCCTCTCTCACTAGCAACTCCTTCTGTCTCCTGCCTGGTCTAAGGTGGTAGCTTCCTCCCACAAGATAAGATCTTCATTGCATGTCAGCAATTGCAGACTTAGCACACTTTCTATAGGGATCTTACTGTTCTTTCATTCTGGTCTCCAGTCTTCTGTTGGTCTCCCCTATGTATTACTTCCCACAGCTTCCTCTTACAACTCATTAGAAACACTCATTATATAGAGCAGGGCTTTCTCTTACCACTCATTAGAAACACTCATTATATAGAGCAGGGCTTCCTCTTACCACTAATTAGAAACACTCATTATATAGAGCAGGGATTTCTCTTAACCACTAATTAGAAATACTCATTATATAGAGCAGGGCTTCCTCTTATCACTCATTAGAAACACTCATTATATAGAGCAGGGCTTCCTCTTACCACACTATAATTACAGCTGCCTATCACTTTCAATAAAGGAACCATACCTCATTTTAAAATGGCAGACACCAAAAACGTACACAAAAAAGTTGATCTCTGCTCTTCCTCCTGGGTGCCATAAGTCGATTTTAGTCGATTTTAGTGCCAGGAGACGTCAACTCTTCCAAGGACTTGCAACGTCTAATTTGTTTCTCAATTCAGTCAAACATAAAAATTGGTCATCAATGTAATAAACACACTCATGCATGTGCAGTGTTGAGCCTGGCTGACTCAGCTGCTGCATGAGACCGCCAGGCAAACAGAGACAATTTTACCAAGTTCTCATGTGTAACTGTTACTGAGTCCTTGGAGGAGGCTGTAGCCGACCATACACGGGTACAGTCAGCAATAGCAGCAAGACATGACACGTGTCTCAAACAAAAACAAAAAACAAATAAAGGATAAACAAACATATTGGATTGATGGGTTTAAAAATAAAGGAAACAAGAGTGTATACCACAACCAGCCAGACCACCCTTTACCATTTAAAATCATGTACTCCCCAACTATTTTAGATTCAACTATAATGATTGATAAGGATTCACTGGCTCTAGTCTACTGGGTACACCCTTATTTCCTTGCTTTTAAATTAGAAAAAACCTTTTTGTTGTTGGTGTGTATGTATATATATATATATATTCACATACATACATATGTATATACATGCATACATATATGTGTATATATATACATATGTGTGTGTGTGTATATATGTATATATGTATGTATATGAGTAGTAGACCTATGTTCTAAGGTCTTTGAGTTATTCAACCTGAGAGGAGTACTCTCAGCTATTAAAAATGGTGGTTAGCATACAGATAATTATCTCCTTCATTTGTGAAATGTTCTGTGATGCCAAGCAGTTCATTTCTGAGCTATATAAAATCGTGGTGAAGCTGGATCCGTGCTTAGGCTGGGTAGTGTGCTTATTTTCACATTGTAAGCTGGCGCCCAATATGATACACATAATGCAGCGATGACACATTGCAGCATGCAACTGTGGGGCATTGCATAACCAATGCATCATAATGCATACCCAATGCATCACAACGCATAACCAATGCATCACAATGCATAACCAATGCATCACAAAGTGTAACCAATGCATCACAATGCATTGTCGCGACTCTGCACTTCATAAGTTCTTGCGTTGATAGCGATGCAGCAGATTGGTGTGCATTATTTGAGTTTGGTGTGCTTTATTTCATGTACATCATCCTTAGTGGCTACTCTAAAACTGGTAATGTTAATGATAATTATATTTAACATTGTTGAAACCATGCATTTTAGTGGCAATTACATTTTTGAAGGCCCTTTTGAAGTTCATTGTTTAGACTGTACCAAGATTTCTGGAGAATTGGAAACAGATGCTTTGTTGCGATTTTCTGCTGCACACTGGGAATTTTTTTTTGCATAGGCTCTCAGCTTCAGTATCCACTGTTTCTGCTACCATGCACAAGTACTTCTACCTTAGAAAAGGATTCAAGGCATGCCTGCCTACTTCCCTTCCAAGTATGCCTTCTCATAATCCTTGCCTACTTCCCTTCCAAGTATGCCTGCCTTCTTCCCTTCCAAGTATGCCTTCTCATAATCCCTGCCTACTTCCATTCCAAGTATGCCTGCCTACTTCCCTTTCCAAATATGCCTTCTCATAATCCTTGCCTACTTCCCTTCCAAGTATGCCTGCCTTCTTCCCTTCCAAGTATATATGCCTGCCTTCTTCCCTTCCAAGTATGCCTTCTCATAATCCCTGCCTACTTCCCTTCCAAGTATGCCTTCTCATAATCTCTGCCTACTTCCCTTCCATGTATGCCTTCTCATAATCCCTGGCTACTTCCCTTCCAAGTATGGCTGGGAGTCTTTTTGGAGGTAATCTAAACCACCATTTAGGTAGCTGAGTTTTAGGGGGGGGTGGCAGACAGGGAGGGCCCCCGTGAGTAAAACCATACAGGAAGTGGTGCTTCATAATATGCGGTGGAATTATAATTAATAGATATAATAAATTAATAATAATAATAATAATAATAATAATAATAATAATAATAATAATAATAATAATAATAATAATAATAATAATAATAATAATAATAATAATAATAATAATAATAATAATAATAATAATAATAATAATAATAATAATAATAATAATAATAATAATAATAATAATAATAATAATAATAATAATAATAATAATAATAATAATAATAATAATAATAATTGATAATAATAATTATAATTGTTGATAATAGCAATAATAATGGTAGTGATGGTGATAATAATTGATTTGGTACCATATTCAGAAGTCTCCGCTTAAATAGACTCATAATGCAGTCTTCCACACCTAGTTGCTTACCAATGTGCTAGCACCAGCACATATTCGGCAAATCTCTTGCACTAACTGTATAAGCTTCCAGATGTGATAAAGAAATCCTTCTCTGCTTGTTCAATATCTGTGAAGGTGAAAGGATCTGAAGACGGAGCGATTCATTGCCTCGAGGATGGTCGAGTAGCAGCTTTAGCTGTTCTAGCCATAGCTGAAGCTGCTCACCAGTTGTTGGAAGAGAGAGACAGTGGTGGAGAGGATCTATTCGCCTCCCTCAAGGATGAGTATAAAGAAGTGAACAAAGTCTTCATTGGTGATAATAGTGACCATGAACTTACTCCATAACTGGTTCTGTCTAGGGTGTTTTTAAACTGCCTCGTAGGTTGCGACTACACAGCCACACAAGTGCTGTAGTATAAGACTTGTACAGTTTGAACCTCCCTCCTCCCCTCCCTTCTCAAAGGGTGCTCTTGGATTCAGCAGATGAACGAGACAAAAGGCTGGCTTTGCCCTGCGCTAGCATTATATCTGCAGGACTTGTGGGGCTGTGTAGTCGCAACCTACGGTAGTTGGGCTGAAGTGGTGACTTCTTTTCCAGTGACTACGTGTTAGCTGTTGAGCTAGCAATAGTCCAGTCAAGATCAGTGTTCAATGAAGAATAGATTATAATTTAAGCATACACACACCTTACAGCCTCAGTACAGTGCAATCTCTCCAAATGTAACAACCTCTGCCCTTTAAATAGGCTCAAGGTCCAGTCTGGAGAATGCCCATAAAAGGATAAATATGGAATCTTAACTCATACAATTGACCAATGAAATAGTTCCATGCAACATTGCTATATTCACACATACATGCACAAGGTTCTGATTAGTCTTATTAGAAGTTCAGTTCAATAGTTCATTAGCACTCATTACTGGTACTAGAAGTGTTAGCTTCCCTAACACTATGGTATATATCTGTACCTAACTCTTCCCCATGATCATGTTTATTTCAGTGTTGGACTACCGTGTTTTTTGGCTGTTCTGGAACATCGAGGAAGCAACGATGGTGAAAAGGTGTTTTTTTATGATGCAATGACTGTTGCAAAAGTGAGTTACGTGTACGTAACTGTAAATACTTGTATCACGTTTGTTCACATGGTGCCTTGAAGCTCAAGGCGTATAGCCCGAAACCTTAAAAGTGGGTCCACCCTTACAGTGTTTAAGAACTGGATATTTATACCTTTTGCCGGCTAGGGCTGGTGCTAGGGCTGGGGCTAGGGCATGATTTGCATGCTTGAATGCTTATACTCAATTTGTTATCCGGTGGTTGTGTAGAACTGTGCTGCTCATGGCCAACCTATAAATTTACTCCAATATTCCAGCGTCCATCTTATTCCATTAACTTGTGTGTACAGTAGCAAAACAACTTTCCTACCAGATATTCCAAATTGCATGTCCATGATTAATGTTTCTTGATTGCAGAAAAAAAGGCATGTTTCTGGCTGGTCTGGTTCGTCAACTTAATCTAGTTAGCTTTTTACAAAAAGAACAATGACTGCTCAGTTGATTTTCTAAGAATCTTGTTCTCCTCTTGTATTTGGTTTGTGGAGTTCTTCTGTGCAATCGTTGCCAAGACCTGGAAGGAGGCTGCAGCTGATCGTCTGCCAGTAATGACAATGAAGTATGGTGTGTGCTTGACTTGCGGAGTGTGCAACAAGTTATAGAGAGTATCTCTCAACATTGCACACCTAACTTACTGATGAGCTACCATCAGAGAGTGGGTTAGCACTCCCCTTATAAATTGGCGGACAGATTTAAAAAAACACGACAACATAACCCAAACAAAGCTCATATCTCTGCTAAAACTCCAGCATTGGAAGGCTAGAGCGTCTACTAGTCGAAAACGTCGAGAGAATACAATTTCAAGTTGATTAGTTAATGGTTATTGTAATCTTCATAACAGCCTCAACACTGCCTTCAACTGATACTGGCTTCAAAAACACTTCAGCATGTTGTGAATTCTTCGCTAAAGAGTAACTGGCGGGCCAAAAATCTAATAATCGTGCTACTTTTTAAAATATGTATTATGATTGGTATATATGATTTAAGGTCATTTTACATGAACATGACTTTAAATGGTAAAGGGTCAATTGTGGTCTATACTTGCTTCCTTAATAACACCAACAAAACCAACAAAAACAAGTTTATATATCTTTTTTTAAATATACCATAATTTAATCATTCGCAACAAGTTCATCACCAGATGACTTGTAATTCCAATTGATGGTGACTAACCTGGTTCATGATTCAGTATATATAACACAGTAATTAGCTCACATCGCTTGCACATGTGTATTAATTGAGTGTAGCTAACAGCTTCACATTCTCCGCGGCAGAGAAATAGATGGGCAGTTCTATACCGAGACTTGTGTGGAAAAAAGTTATATTAGCAGCTGCTTTGAGAATGTTCCATATTAAATCAGTAAAGATATCATAAATGGATAATGAGATTATATCTTCAACCAAGCATGTTGAATTACTTTGATCCAACTTTATAATGAAGCATGCTGGGTTTCATTTAGAAAATTGTCCAAGGGGGGTGGGGGGGGGGCAACTGGAGGAATCTGGATATTAAGGGGGGGCATGATGTCAAGCACTTGTCAACATAAATAAGAATTTTAATAATACAATTTCCAAGGTGGGGGGGGCAAAAAGGTTCCAAGGGGGGGCAGCCGCCCCCCCTAAATGAAACCATGGCACTGAAGAAAAACATCTGCTATGATTGGCTAGTACTGGAGTGCAATTGTTACAAAGTTCTTCAAGGAAACTGCTCAATCATGTTTATGGAAAGGAAACAATAGGAAATAAGACAAAAATGTTATATTAAATATATATTTTAAAAATAGAGATAGAGGTTGGATTGACTTGTCAAAGAAGAAGGACTACAAATGTAGACCACGAACATTGGAGGACCAGTTACCTTTCAGCCCCTCTCACCGCTAAGCACCATATGGCAGAGCAATTTTTAAAAATAATATTATGTTAAAAAATCGCATGATTGGTCTATCGGTATAATTTTTATATCCTAAGAATCCGTTGTTATTGCTCTATTCCTGAACCGAATATTGAGTCTGGAAGATGCTGGTAACCACGTCAAAAACTCTACCGACTAACCGCAATCTTGATGACCACCGCAATGGACGCAAAACCAAACCATGGCCGACCTCATTGCTCAAGTCACCATGGCCCTTCCTGAGGAAGATCCTGATGAGGAAGAAGGTGTAGGCATCTAGGAACGCTGACTACAGCTCATGGGGCCACCGAATCAATGGCCACTACATTGGTTCTTGCACAGACAGAGACTGCGAAGAGCTGTGGTCTTTTGATCAAGACTGCTGGAGAGATAACAAGGAAGGCGTATTAGCCTGTTATTCCCTGGGGAGGGGCTCATCAGAATATTTAGCTTGTTATTGTATTTGAATTTGACTGTAAATGAATTCAAATTCAAATTTTGTATAAACTAGTGTCATAAATCTATAAGGCGTACTTTTATGGGTGGGGTGACAGTTGCATTTTTTAAACAAAAAAAACACTTGTGGTTACCACTTTATAGCTCCATAGATTCTGTAAATTTATG
Source organism: Cladorhizidae sp. MBARI D1340-BT2 (assembly GCA_028752905.1). NCBI lineage: Eukaryota > Metazoa > Porifera > Demospongiae > Poecilosclerida > Cladorhizidae > Cladorhizidae sp. MBARI D1340-BT2. The sequence goes on from JAQNBH010000015.1 coordinate 10,740,791, forward strand.
GTATGGACTTGATACATGCTCAAAAGATAGGGCTCTCTGTGTGCTCTCTTTTTATATTAAAATATTTTCCATAGGTATAAGGATAGCCAAGTTACTGGAGCTAAAGTGGAGGGAACTTCAAAACCTGAATGCCTGATTTTGCCGCATAAATATCTCCAGATTGCAGCACGCTAACGAGTTCAAATTAGCACCTGTGGCTAGAGGAAGCTCTACTCTACACAAAGAGTGTTTTCATTAGGCGCTAAAATGTAAGTACGTGCTTGACCGAGTACTTGCGTTTTAGCGCCTAAAGAAAACACTCGTGTAGAGTAGAGCTTCCTCTAGCCACAGGTGCTAATTTGAACTCGTTAGCATTTTGCAATCGTGAGATATTTATGCAGGCATTCAGGTTTTGAAGTTCCCTCTACTTCCCGCTCCAGTAACTTGGCTATCCTTATACCTATGGAAAATATTTTTAGTATCAAAAGAGAGCACACAGAGAGACCTATCTTTTGAGCTATGTATCAAGTCCATACCATAAAGCTTACAGAATCTACAGAGCTATAAAGTGATAACTACAAAGTTGTTTTTTTAATTTAAAAAATGCAACTGTCCCCCCTTAATTAAGAAATGAAATTTGTCATGTTTGAACTTGTGTTGAAATCATATTGGTAGGCAAATTTAATGGACGACGAGGCTCCAGTTCCACCTACTTTCCTATGCGAGTACCTGACACTCCCCTTCCAGTACTGGTCACTCCCACTCTAATACTGGCAACTTCCACTCCAATCCTGGCCATTCCAGTTCTGGCCACTCCAGTTCTGGAAACGTTCTCAGTTATTTTCCCCCATTTTCCTGGTATTAGTAGTACATGTCTGCATACAATATCGTGAGGTATAGCGAATGGAGACATCATTCCTTCCACACTCCATTGCAGTCGCCGCACACCTGCTACTGCCTTCTATACATTTTCTCTTCCTTCCATGACTTTGCCTCTTAGCTACTACTATTCCTTGGGTCATTTTTCTATAACCATATTCACATTGTGTGGGGTCAATTTGTGGTCAAATTCTTTTTACCAACATGTTTGTGAACAACTCTGCTATCAAGAAACCTAATTACAAATGGAAATAATATGATTTTAACTGGAGATTTTTTATTTATTATTTTTTTTTGCTCTGGGAACTTAGCGGTGAGAGGGTTAAAATTCGTGTGTACATGATTTAAAATGGTTGTTCATTTCCTTTCTTTTAGACACGTTGATGCAGTTGTTTTTAATATAATTATTTCTTGTATATACAGTATATACAATAAATTTAAGAAACAAGAAGCACAAACAAGAAGCACAAACATAAAACAAACAAAAAGTGTAGCAATGTCAACTACAACTAAAAGTCCCTTTACCATTAAAATCGTGTACACCATTGTTTAGAAATCATCTGTGAGAATCAATTTCATTTTGCCATATTTTCCTATTATTATATATAATTATATACTATAAAAATATCCATGTCATATTCTCCCATGGTACTGAACTTTGGAAGGAACTTGTACTCATGGTTAGCATGTCTACAAGCTATACAGATAGAGTACAAGCTATACAGGTAGAGTACCAACCTGTTATGTAACTAACACTTCTTGGCCTTATATTTATTTCAGTTGTTCTTCAACCTACAGTAGTGACCAGCTTTTGATTGCTATACTTTTGCGAGAGAGGAACAAGCAATGATAATGAGCCTTGGGAAGGCAGTCCATTTTTTGTGTGTGTTTTGAAGTAATCGATGGCAACTTTATGACAATCTCTGCCAATGATAGCTCTGGCCGAATCTAAGAAGCAATAGCCACCAGCTTTCCTGTAATATGTGTGTGCATGCTTACCATTTGTTTTTAATTTCATTGTTAGTGTACTTGAAATGCTGTAACTGTTTAATATTTTGTGAGATATATGTGCTAGTGGTTAACACCACCCATGATAATTAACAACCGAATAATCCAGAACTACAGTGTACGATATATGCATACAATTAAAGCAAATACCATCAGTGCACTCAGCCTTTCTAATCTCTGCTGGACATGACCAGACATGACCAGACAATGCAATTTACCAAGCACTTGCTAGAGCTATAATAGTTCTTGGTGTTATGTAGTGGGGCAAGAATTTGTCATTGTTTAGTCTTGCAAGGCCAGTGAACAATTGGAGGTTTTGTTCAAAGTAGTCTCTTCATCATTAGCAAGCTAAAATGGAGATTCATTAAAAAATATATATACAGAGCTTGAACAACATTCCAATTTGAATACTACCCTGCGAGACAAATCAGCTCTGAAGAATCTCGCAAACCAAGACCCAGAGACTTGAGACTAGAACTGTATAGTAGTATTAATGCATGAAATATCTGATGTCTCTTGTGAATATTTATTCCTCTACATTATAGAATAGTTCCTGGGCAGTGACAGTTTTCCTGTTCTTGAAGACTATCTGGAATGTCTTCATGGTGATCATATACTGTCTACAGAAGCACAGCAGGAACCAACAAGAAACAACAGTTATTTGATAGAAAATTCGTAGGATTGACATGACTTAATTGTTGATAAGTTTCTCATTCCTATATATACCTGATTAACAATTAGCTAAACATAGACACATTAATAGTAACTCGTCTTTTAAAGTGACAAATTTTTAACATGACTTCTTGTTTATATGATTATTTTCAGCTGACATCAAAATACTCAAAGGCTTCTCAGCTTTTTTGTTTTTAGTTAGTTTCAACCGAAATACTTCGGTCATCATCAGGGCAAATGGAATAAAACTCTGCAATGCATCCACACTTGCTGGCAACACATTTCACAACAAATGAGGTGAATAACTGCAAGCAACAAGTCAGTCAGACAAAGATGGGCATGGTTTTACGTCGTGCATAGTCTTGAAAATCGAGACCCAGCAACCAGGTAGTTCCAGCTCTATTGAAGCGCGATCCTAGGTGTAACATGATGTGCAGTGCCAACTCTCGCCATTTGCTGGAATATCAATCAAGTCGTCTTGCCCCACAATATTGGGTGGTGTTGGTTCCATGCATGCTCTGCGATAGCAGACTTATCAAGTTCTCCCTTTCTGCATGCATCTTTATGCTCCTTGATTCAGGTCTCCAACCTCCTCCTTACAGGGAACCCACACACAACTGATGATTCCGTGATAGTATCACTGACCCTGGTAAGCCGAGATCTTTTAAGAACTCCTGAACAGCATCAGGCCTACAATCAAGTTTACCATGGAGTTGGAGAGGGATGGCCAACTTTCTTTGACTGCTTACTGCATAGGAAGAGTAGAGGAATGCATTTTGGACTCGACAATGGTAAATACCTTCATTGCGATTCATACCACCCAAGAGCCTCTATGAGAGCCTGAAGAGTGATTACCATGCAAGGAGACGGAATAGAGAGACTGATTACTTTGCCAAGTATTTTCTAACGATAGCTATATACCCACAACCATTCATCTGCTCGGCTTCAAAGGAGTTATATACCTGGCACATAAGTTTGTCATTTGATAATTAGTATTAAGTATATTCAAATTTATGCTTCGTCAGTGCTCAATAAACACTTTTTATCAGCAATAGTGCTATCACGTAACCTCTGGTTGTTACAGACATAGTGCATCCCGATACATTATGGTGTTTGGTCGTTGCAAATCCAATGGTGAGCAAGTTAAAAGGAGCTATTGCACAGGTAGCTATATATATATATATATAGTATATATACAACAACAGGAAGTGCTGTAATGAAAGTGAAAATCACAAACTCAATATTCAATTTTGAATATCCTTTATAGTTTGCCTTATTGGGGAGTGCAATAGTATTCTAAATTGGTTTGACCCCTATTTCAAATGGCAGGGTGGGAAATCCCCCCCCCCCCCCCCCAACCCCAAATGTTCATATATATCGCAGCTAAAACTCACTTCGGCAGCTTCACTTCTGCCTAAATAGCGGTTTCAGCTGATATAGCTCCAAATATACTCCTACCATGCTTCACTAGGTAATAAGATGGCAAACGGTTAAAAAGCTCCTTTGAAATTCATTTTTCAAATATATTATTTCATATCGCTTTAACAAAACTTAGTAAGCCCTCTCAGAACTTACCAGAGCACACAAATGTTCAATAAATGACCTCAACTGTGTGTGGAATAAAAAGCTGTTGTTAGGAATCATCCATTGGGTAACTTTGTCGATGACACAATCAAGCTAACAATAATGCTGCTACAGTGCATTATAACCAGAACAAATGATCTGCACTCAGTTCTGCTATTAGGATTATGGAGTTCTTGCTCCTGGGAAACTGTTACCAAGTCCAAAGGAAATTGTAAGTTGATTTTCTATTGCTGTTTATTGGTGGAGTTTTGTGTCCAACAGCAGTCAAGGTCCGTCCTTAGACAGCAAACAACAAACAAAAATAACTCTAAACAAGAACAAAAATGTTTCTATTATTGGATGTAAAAACGGTACCCAACCAGTTGGACGACCCTTTACCACATGGAAACATGCATTTTGTGTATATGATTTTAGTCATCTAAAGGGAATGAAACACGACTACCCATGTTGATCACAACCAGTTAGATGACACTTTACCCATTAGAATCATGTATAACTTGTATGATTCTGCATGGCAAAGGGTAAACATGGGAACAGCCTTGTTTCCTTTTAGCACTGGTAATCCAACATACTAGACGTGCCTTTGATTAGACCATGCACCAGAAGGAAATATGAAAGCTCCAGGAAAATACTCTTGTCTGGTGGAGGGCAATCCGTCACCATAGAAGTGGCAATCAAAAGTTGCTGCATTCCATTCGTAGATGGGTCACATTGTGACAGCATTCATGGGTGGGCAACTAGCAGAAAGTGCTGCAAGATGTTTGCCAGCAAGATAGCCAAATTTCACAGAAAAAAGGTGGGAGAGGCTGACAATGATACTAGTTGCTTCACAAGCGAAGAAACTGATGACAATGACGAAACTAAAATGACGATAGTTAGAGCATGGACACTGCTATTTGGCAAGTAAAGTGAGCCCTTGGTGAGGTCTGGAAAACTTGGTATTGCCGTGAATGCTGTATCCGTGTATTACGGGCAATGGCACATAGAATTTTACATCTCGGCTAAAGCTCACTTTAGCTAGTCCAGACCTAAACGGTGACATCAGCTGATTTTGATCCACTTTGAGCGTGCCTTGAATTCTTCACGAAGGTAACCGACTGGCTGCCTAAAACCATGAAATTCATCATCAGGATCTAGTGTCTACTGGGAATGTGGTAGCACTTCCTGTATATTGGTTTGACCCCTATATTAAAATGGCAGATCTATTGGGGAGCATATTAGCACTTCCTATATTTGTTTGATCCCTATTATCTCAGCTAAAACTCTCTGCACTGGCTTCTGTGACTTCAGCTTAAAAACACTTCAAGCCTTCTCCAAGGTAGTAAACTGGCTGCCTAAAAACTGTGAAGTTTCGTCTTCAAGACTTATCTTGTTTCCCCGACACTCGAAACATGGTACAAGGTCATTGGCATCATAAATGTGTTGAAGCAGTCCTCAACAAAAAGCAGTCCTCAACAAAACCAGGTTAATACTTATGATACATGTGTGTGTCTATGTGTATAGATATTTGTATATACTTTAGTCATAAACATGTAAATGGTAAATCAGAGATGTCATATACGTGTGCAGCTAGTTATTCAAGGAAGCTTCTTTTCCAAGATTAGTTCTCAATGGTTTGGCAAGAAGTCAGTGAATTTGAATACTATTCCGTAATTCCCAGGTATATGGTCTCTAAACTTGGTGGGTAAATAAAGTTTGATTAAGGCCATTTCATGATATAAAAATTAGAACTCGGACAAAAATTTGAATCCTCTGTGCCAAAAAGTGCTTGTGATCGTCTGAGAATTAAACAAGGTCTTATTATATGCTTGCTGTGCAGTGCTGCTGGCCATTCCTCAAATAGATCTAGCTGCACTACCATATACTTGGACCACAAAGCAGCAATTGACTAGTCATTTTGGAGCGTAGCCATACACAACAATACATGGTGGCAAACTAAACAACCAAGCTCTTTTCGGGGAGATACGTTGAAGCAAAGTGAGAAGGGGAATATCTGGGGTATAGGATAGTGATGACCTTGAGCAATCCTAGGGCCACAGTAAACCATAAACTATGGTTGTTTATACAAAGCTAAACAAACAATGCACACTCTAAACAGCACACACCCAATTATTTTTATGATTTGCATATTTTTTTAGAATGGACTAATGCAGAGTAGAGAAGGATCTGGTCCCATGAGCAAATTGAAGAGCTAATCTCACGAGCCAGTTAACAAAGGTTTTCAAACGAAGAAAAAAGTATCTTAAGCCTGGCTAACAAAGACCTACTATCAAGACTGACTAACAAAAACCCATTATCTCAAGCCAGGCTAAGAAAGAGCCAATCCCTCAAGCCACACTAACAGGTCTTTCAAGGCAGACACTAAGAAGAAACTAGCAATGGCCTCACAAGCATATGTTACAACTGACTTTCTCTCCAAAATATGTTAATCTACAAGCTCTGTTTAGCAAAGATGAAAGTAATTCTTGCAACATCTGATATGGTTTTCAAGATAGGAGACCCAGCAATATATCAAGGATGCCAAGACTGTTTATAACAACGAGGAGAGGGGAACATAATAATTTTGTATAATTATATGCACTAAATATTGACAACCAGAGTTTATCGTAATACTTAGTTGGCCAAGAGATTACTGTGTTAGCAAATATAGACAAGGCAAGGCACATGGTAATTAGCTCTGCATAATATTTATAATTTTTATGCTAGTAAAGATCTGTATACCTAACTTTCTGGTATAACTAACTTTCTGGTATAACTCATGCAGGAGCAATCTGCATGATACAGGCACAGAACATACAGAAAGTGCTAAACACATAAACATAGATGTGAATATATGCTAGAGAGCCTCGAGTAGCCAGATCATTTACCAAATGATGCACTATTGTTACGCTAAGAAATGTCTAGATAGCCTAGCAAGGATTTGTTCTCTCTACTACATTCCCAAACAGGGGTATTTCAAGTCTGGGACTCTGCATTTATTTTAGCAACAATGTTAAATTAACAGTACAAAGGATCTGGAAGGAAAAAATGACCGAGGTACGTAGGAGCGCCAAGAGAAATAAAACCACAAATAATATTTTTTTAAAGACACAGTTCTCCCAAGTTGAGGTTTGTTTTACAACTTTATTACAAATGTCCACACAAATTATTGCTGGTCTTTCTTTTTTTCTCTATTTAGGTCCTTGACATCATCAGGGTCGATGTCCTGTAATCTGTGCAGGTTAGCAGCAGCGGACAAACAATTAGACAGAGCCTCCTTTTCAGAACACTCGCCAAGTATGTTGTGGTCCTGAAAGCTCAGTGCCGAGATAGACAGAGGCAAGCCCACCAGTGCTGTGAACTCGTGAAGAAGGTCGCTTCCCATGCCACAAACCTTTGCTGCTACCATTCATAGGCCTAGATTCATCTATGCCAGACAAATAATCAGTCTTGTCACAATTGTCACAAGACAACTAAATTCTCACATAAACCTCTGGGTTCTTCAGGTTTGTCTTGACAGCCAGAGCGTCCCCACAACGACACTGTCACGTCCTCACAGCCCCCACGAGACTCTGGTTCTTGATCAAGCTGAAGTCTCCAGTGAAGTCAGCTCTCTCAGAACCAGACCCATGGAACTGCTCATGCGCTGAAAGTTGATAGGGACGTCCCAGAAGTTGATGGCATGGAAAGCGCTAGCTTCCTCCCACTAGCTGTCGACACAGGAATTGGTGTCTCCCGAGCCAAGAGCCCTTCTTCAGAAGCGGGCGCTTGGTCTGGTTTGCTTGCTGTGGTAGCTTGTCTGAACTTCATCTAAGTGCCAGCTGAGTTCAAGCTGAGTTCGAACTTACTTCGTGAGAGAATTGAAAAGGCGTATAATAATTATGAGCAATGACGTGAAAACGTAGCCAGAAGAATGTGCATTTTGAAGGTGTTTGAAGTGGGGGGGGGGGGGGATTAGCTATGGCGGTGAATTTGCCTTCCTTCGGGTCATTCTCCTACAATGTTTGACAATTGGAGTGATGTGTATAAAAATGATCATAACTTCATGTAGTAGGGAAGAAGGAATCAGAAGTGCATTGGAGGATTGGTGAGGAGATATTGGAAGAGGTCAAAGAATTCAAGTACTTAGGAATATGGTTTGATAGGAAGCTAAGGGGTAATGTTCAGTTAGAGAAGATGGCAAAGAAGGCAGAAGAGTGGGTTGGAAAGGTAATATGGATGAGTAGAGTGAATGGGCAGGTGGAAGTAGACAGAGGAAGAATGGTGTGGGAGCTTCTAGCGAGACCCAGTATGAAGCATGCAGCCAAAGTGTGGTGGACAGGAGGATGGAATGCTTGCAAGAAGTTGGAGTCAGCACAGATGAGAGTGGGTAGGAGACTATTGGGGGAAAGTGATACAGTAGCAGGAGTGGCAATACGGGGAGATATGGGGTGGAGGAAGCTAGAGGAGAGGAGGGAAGAGATGAAGGTTTTGTTTGGCAAGAGATTAGAGGTGTTGGAACAGAGCAGATTGGTAAAAGTTGTTGTAAATAAACTACGAGAGGATGGAGGAATTGGATGGTGGGAAGAATATGAGATCTTGAGATCTTGAGGAGAAAGTACGAGATAAACAACGAGGTTGGGTCAGTGCGCAAGTGGAAGGGGAAAGTGAAGGTGAGAAATGAGAAGGACTGGGAGGAGGAAGTAGACGAAAAGAGTACGCTGAATTATTATAAATCGGCAAAGAATGGTGCAGGGGTGGAGAGGTATGTGAGGGCCATGCATGGTCAGGAAGGTGTGCGGCTGCCATTTCGACTGAGGACTGCATCAGCTGGGTTGTTGGAGGATAAGAAGAGATGTGGGATAGTTAGGGATGAGAGGTGTATAATGTGTGATAGTGAAGCAGGGGAGGATGTCGAACATTTCTTGGTGACATGCGGGGAATTCGAGAGGGATCGGCTGGTTCTGATGGATGAGGTACGCAGAATAGCAGGGGCAAGACAGTGGCTGGATGAATTAAGAAGAGTGAGTAAGGATGGAAAGGTGGCATTGCTTTTGGGGAAAGATGTGGAGGGACTAAGTGATGCAGTGATGGAGGAGGTGGGCGAGTGTGTTATGTATTGGGTAGGGAAGTGGTGGCAGAGGAGAAAGGAACTGTTGTATGGTGAGCTGAGGAATGATCTTTGGTCCACTCCTGTCCCCCCCCCCCCCCCTTCCTGAGCAGCGGGACACTCGTAACTTAATATTGTTGATAATTTTATTAATTAAGTACTGTTGACCTCTTTTTTTAGTTACTAAATAGTTTCACACTATGCTGTATTTTATATATGTGATGGCGGCTCAGCAATAGCAACATTAAATCATAAAACATCCAAATACTCTGAAGCTTTACAAAGTAAAAGTTTGTGTGTTTAACTATCAAACAAAAAACAAAAAATTATAAAATTTAAAAAAATTAAAAATAAAAAAAACAGGTTTAGGTCCAAGTTACTAAAAGAGACATGAGAGTCTAGCTTTGTACAGCTATATATAACTGACGGCAAGGAGCTGCTCAAATAGTGCTGCTATATATGCTTTCCACTCACTAATGGTAACTGCAGTGAGGAGGGAGAAATTCAAGGTGTCCTATATTGTGCAAAGTCGACTATCTTGCATAAATTGTGCAACGTCGGCAAATATGTCTGGTGCAAAGACATTTACAGAAATAGTAATGCATGCATTGTCCATGCACATCTGTACATACGCAGCAATGTGCAAGTGACCAGTCTCTACAATGCTACATCATCAGTTGTACTATAGTCATCATTAACATTTTCATATTCATTGTCCTTGTGTTTTCTAGGAACCCCAGGAGCCACATATATACAGTGCTAAGCAAGCATGCAATCCAGGTACTATTGGATAGTACATGTACTACTAGAGACACCTTATTTTGTATGACTGTGAGAATTTTTGTTCTGAAATATTATTCTTATATATTGCTGCATTAAAATTGAAAAACAACTGTAATAAATTTAATTTGTTATTTATTGTGTTGGAATAATATATCTCAGGGTTATTTTGACACATTGAGGATGGAGGTGTCCGACAAGAACATTTCAATCCTGTCAGTGTGTCCTGGACCAGTAAATACTTCAATACTCATAAATCTCTTTAGAGAGAAGATGTTATCCACCAATGAGCACTTGCCTAGCAGACCAAGAGTCTCTGCAGAGAGATGTGCAAAACTCATGATGGTTGCCATGGCTAATTCTCTGAAGGAAAGTCTGGATTTCTCTTCAGACATTTGTGTACATCTCTCTATACTTATATACCTATTCAAGGAAAATGGTGATGTTCAGTTTTGGAATATCTGTGTTTCAGTGATTTGGTTATTTCAGTGTGTATCATGCTTGTGCTATTGATTGATGCAGGGTAGGAACCATGTTGAAATTAAACAACTGAAGGCTATATATGTAATAATTAGTCATTGTTCCATTCCAATTTAGTTTGTGTGTACCGCCAGTGTACAGGATGTTGATGGCTTCTTTTACGAGTTGGATTAAAACTACAGTGATCAAAATGATGATGTACATAGCTTGATATACACCTTGCAAGTGATCTGACTCTGAGATCTCACTATATTTTGGGGTACAAAATATATTTTATTGCACACTACAATAAACACACACATGCACAAACACACACACTTATATTCTTCAAGCCTCAGACAGGCATATGACGATGATAAAAAATGGATGCAACAAAATCAAACTTGAATGAAACTGCTTTAGCTAGCTAAAACTCAGCAAGGTTGCCTAACAACATCGGTGCGGAACCTCATCTGCAAATGAAGTCCATGGTACAAATAAAAGATAGCAAAATGCTAGTATAGCTTACAGTTGTGCTTGAGTCTGCATCAAGAAAGCTGCCAATACTTATTGAAAAACATTTTGCTATGTTCCTATACCATGGAACTAGCAATAACTATTTAGAACTCACAACCTAGTCTTGAAGCAAGCCTAAAGCACTCCCTTGCAATTCTGTTGAGTGCCCTATATAAAAAAGTGCCCTATATAAAAATTGTATAGTGAGATTTTTTTTCCAAAGTGACTGAAATCTTGAGACTTGAAGGCTTGCATATGAAAAAATTGATATGCACACAGCAAATTATTTTGATATAATTATCACATTTATGTTTTTTTCATTAGGTTCAGTCTCACACTTTTATTCTGGCTTTATTTTTCTTATTAAAAAATGGCTGACTTTTACACTCTACAAATGATAGAAGCTAGCTGGTGGTTACATCTCAGTTCCTTTCAGGCAACAAGGTCAAAATTTAATTAGCCTTAACATGGAGAATAGAACAAACATTTGTCCTTCCATGTGTTTGGAATGGAATCAACATGAATATTGAATTCGAATCGGCCGCAACTCGAGTTACTCAAGTCACATGCTCAAGACCACGCGTTCTTTTCTTTCCCTGCCCCAGAAGGTCAAGTGTCAGAGTAATCCACTTTGTAATAGGCATAGCCTAATAGTGCATTGGCCATTTTGAAGTACAACCCAGAGTGTTGCACACTACTGAGGCCATACACAATGACATGTTACCATCTGAAGGCCAAATTGTCGAAATCATTTGACTATCAACTCTATGGGGTTGTTTCTTCTAAATGTAAATAGTGAACTCAAGAGAAGACTGGTCAACTTGGTGCATTTTAGTAAGGTGAATTTTAGTAATAGTGGGGAGGGGGAAGGGATGAGAGAGAGAAACAAAATGTTTACAAATGACCAACAATCAGAGAGCTTGAAGAGAGATGACAAAATAACTGGGTGAGAAAAGACACTGAAGCTGGCTTAGTCCATCCACAGAAGTGATATTAAGTGATATTAAGGTAGGAAACTATTCCACCATCAGGATTTGTTCAGATCACTGCTTCACTCTATGCCTGCTTCTCTAAAAACATATAATCCAGACGGGGTTCCTTCACTAAAGCGTAGCCATGCCACAAAGCAAGGAGATTCCTCTCATCCTCCCTCTCATCCTCACAACACAACAGGGTAGGGGGAGGAGTGCTAAAAGAAGAAATATAGACGAAGAGGAAGGATTTGAGGGTCGAAGAGGATCTTCTGTGTTAAATAGCTGACATCATTTTCTACTCAAAGAACTGAAGAATCCCACAGATAGATTTAATGTTAATCATTACATTTCAATCTCCTCCAACAACACCAGTTTGTCATCCAATGCCAAGTTAAGGCACACTAGATCAAGAACTAACCACATCAGTCATTTCTATTTCAATAGACTTCCCAGACTGTGGAACTCACTCCCTCCTCTAAACTTGGATCTGTCACTTATAACACTTTGCTGCCAGCTGATAAATATATATTAGGACCACTTCAAACAGCACTTTAGATCTGAGCAACCCTGCACGTATCACTTCTCATGTCCCTGTGCAAGATGCAACTAATCACCCCTACACTCTCGCTAGATAATTATAAGACTTTAAATGGCTGCCTATAGGACATGTCACCTGCTAGGCTCATTCATCCTGATAGTCCAGATCAGGGTAACAATGATAGAAAAAGTGAAGAGATCTACGGTGGACACAGTGATAAGATCTGTTGTTTTGGAGAAGGAGAGGATACTTATGATGGAGCCAAGTGTGTTGATAATGCACATACCGAAGGTGACGATGAAGGCTGTGGATCGTGTGGGCACCCTTGTGGAGACCAATTCATGCTGAGCTGTGACAGGTGTGAGACATGGTATCATGGAGTTTGTGTTGAGATTTCCTTTGAAAAGGCGAACCAGCTAGTCACAGAAGGTGAGGAATACATTTGCCATGAATGTAGATGGTAGAATGTGATGATCACAACCATACTTGCCCAATTTGCCTGAAAGCATTTTCTACCCCTGGTCAGAACACCCTCTGGTATCATATTAACAGAGTGCACTCCTCCCGTAGCCAATTTCCACCACACCAGTTCATCAAACGTTATAACAGATTGATTTGCTCAACACCTACATGTCATTGGATCTGCCATAAGCGCTTTGTGCATTCAGGTTGTCAGAGATGGGTTGGCAATTCTGATACTCGCTGTGGTCAACCTTTAGTGGACTCAATGTCACTCAATCTTCCACGACCTACAGAAATTCAGGTTTTTCCTAATGTTAAGACAACACCTGTGGCCTTAAGTGTGTCATGTGATGACACTACCACCTTATGACACAGAGGATTTAGTTACCATTGCTCTTCATGCAGCTGACAATCTATATTTAGAGGCTCAATTTCTACCGATAGAAAAGCAATGTGTTGATGCCATCCTGAATCAGATCCTCGGGTGCCAAGCTTGCACTATAAACCATATTCCTCGTGGTTCAAGAGCCCTATGGGCCCAGGTTTTAGCAGGTGAGCTGAGACATGCTCACAGTGGGAGTATATGGGGGGCAATACGCCTCTTGATGCTTCCCAAGTGTGTGCTATGCATTCCACCGGCAAAGAGACGAGGACATCGCTTTTCCTCCACCACTACCATCATCAAAAAGCTGCAGTCATGGAGAGATGAAGGGATCATCACTCTGTGGAAGGAGGTTCTGTTAACTTCTCTCAAGTCAAACCCATCTGCTTTCAATGTGTCCAACATCCAGAGAGCCAAACTCCAAGCTAGTGAAGGCCATTATAGCAAAGCCATGTGCCAATTATCCTCGTTAGGCATCCGACCTACTGATGATGGCGCTGCTCTTAATGACCTCGAGCGAAGGCATCCACAGAACCCCATCCCTGCTGCTACCACTGAATCAATTCCACCGACATTCACCGCTACACCAGAGCTTGTAGAAATAGTCCTGAAGAAGTTCCCCAAAGGCTCCAGTCCTGGTGGCTCCAAACTCCGAGCTCAACACCTCCTGGAAGGCACCTGTGGAACTTCAGCCCCTGCAGCTCATGAGTGTTTGTTGGAATTAACCAAATGGCTAAATCATCTGTTGACTGGTGAAGCTCATCCTTTGTTAGCTCCCTGGCTATGTGGAGCCCCTCTGATAGCTCTGAACAAGAAAAGTGGAGGTGTGCGACCAATAGCAGTGGGAGAGATTTATCGCCGCCTAGCTAGCCAAATATTCTGTGCAGCTATCAGACCACACCTGGAAGAATTCTTCATTCCCCGCCGACAAGTTGGAGTGGGAATCAGAGGCGGATTGGAGGCAGCCATTCATTCAATTAGAACCATCATCAATTCATTTGGTGAGGATGAAGACATGTGTTTGTTGAAAGTAGACTTTCAGAATGCTTTCAATAAATGCGACCGTTCAACTATCCTTGATCAAACAGCCAAATTTTTCCCAGACATCTATGGCTGGGTTCAGTGGTGTCATTGTACCCAAGCAGAATTGCATTTTGGTCAACACAGACTACTCTCCACGTCAGGAGTTCAACAAGGAGTTCCCCTTGTCCCCTTACTATTCTCGCTGTGTTTGGCCAAGTTGCTGGAGTCTATTGAGCCACCTCACAACACAATCTTCCATTTGTGGTACCTTGAAACCCTAATAAGTGCGAACTCTACTAGCCATCAGGTGACCATTCTCATCCTGACTTCAATGTAGACATCATTCGCCTCCATGAAGGAATCTCTCTGCTGGGGTCTCCAGTTTGGGGCACCCGGGACTACATGACATCATGTGTAGACAAGATTGTAGATGAAGTTGCTGATCTTCAACAATCCATTCTTGCCATAGATAACCCACAGATTGAGCTACATCTCCTAAGGAGTTGCCTGAATGTGTGCAAAGTGAACCACTTGCTACGCACTGTCCCCCTTGAAGATATCCACTCTCCGCTGATCAAATTTGACCATAATCTGAGATTATGTCTAGGGCAGCTTATTCATCATTCCATCCCTGATCACCCTTGGTCTCAATCCACTCTACCATTCAGATTGGGAGGACTGGGTCTGAGGGAAGCCTGCAAGACCGCTCCAGCTGCTTTTGCTTCAGCTTGCTGCTGTACTCGTCCTTTAGTGTCTACTTTGTTAGCTAATTCATACTATTCCTCGATAAACCCAAGTCTCTTTCCAGGAGAGGCACACTAGCTACAGCCTCTTTGCAGAGTGATGGTATACACATCACAGCATCCACTAGGATTTCCCAGTCCTCTATCCTAGCAAGCCTAGATTCAGCAAGTTTCCAACAGCTCATGGACAGTGCAAACATCAGAGATATGGCTAGGCTACGAGCAGTCTCTCATTCAGGGTACACTAGTGCATGGCTGAAGGCAATATCGTTCCGTTCATTGGGCCTGTGAATGCTGAGAGATGAGTTCTTAGTGGCTGTTCATGTCTGGCTGGGGATTCCGATTCTACCTTCCTCCCCCATGCTTACTTGCACTTGCTCCTCAAACATCGATCAGTTTGGTGACCATTTGCTGGGGTGTGGATGTGGTCCTTATAGGATACGGCGACATGATGCCCTACGGGAGGTTTTGTTCAATGCTCTACGCCAGGACAACCCCAACACCAAAATGGAACAGAGAGTAAGCGGTGACTCCCTCCAAAGGCCAGGAGACATTCTTCATCCAGATTTTAAGAATGGCAGTCCTTGACATCTCGGTGACAAACACACTCAAGCCAAGCCTTACACGCCACGCAGTATCAGCAATCTCCACGACGGAAGTCCTTTAACAGTCTATCCACCTGTTACTTAGACGACCCAAAATCAGCCAACCTCTTACTAGGCTGCTGTATCCTTGATCACTGATCAATTGAGTTAGGCTTTTATGGTACAAGAGTAATCTTGTAAACACACCGGTACAAAGCGGGTGCACCGTCCCACACTACAACCCCACACTACAACAATAACACGCAATACTCCATATTCACATAGGCCGTAACTAACTTCTATATCTACAAGTGTCCCTTTTTACGAGCTGTTCGATCCTCCGACGTCACAGTCGTCCTATTATTGCCTTATTAGGTCATTTCCAGAGCTGCTGTGATGTTCACCATTCCTTCCGTCAACCAATCAGATGAGGGCACAAGTTCTTCTAAAAACTTCTTGACCTCGCCCTTAAAAGGTTTCTGTGTACTAACGAGTGCACTTTTTGGCGACACACCCATTGCACATCCTGTCAACACGTTCTTATTCTTGTTTACTGTTTCTTGTTCAGCAACAGTCAGAGGGGGTGCCATCTCTGACATCAGTATACAATCACCATTAACATCTTATATATTGTCCTTGTGTTTTCTAGGAGCCCCAGGAGCAGCCACATATAGTGCCAGCAAGCATGCAATTCAGGTACCACAGGACAGTAGTACTACATAAATTATAAATGGAGCGAGAAAAATAACTCTGTAACTAATAGCTATTATATTGTACTGGAACGATACATCTCAGGGTTATTTTGACACATTGAGGATGGAAGTATCAGACAAGAACATTTCAATCCTGTCTGTGTATCCTGGGCCAGTGCATATCCATTCCTGAGGAATATCTTTAGAGAGAAGATGTCGTCTACCAATGAGGATGTGCCTAGCAGACCAAGAGATGCAAGAGTCACTGCAGAGAGATGCGCAGAACTCATGACAGTGGCCATGGCTAATTCTTTGAACGAAGTGTGGATTTCTCTTCAGCAAATTCTGCTGTTTGTGTACATCTCTCAATACTTGCCAAATAGTGATGTTCAGTTTGGAATACCTGTGTTTCAGTCATCAGTGTGTACCATACTTGTGTTAATGATTGATGCAGGATAGGGAACCGTGTTGGAATTAAACGACTGAAGGCAATAAGAAAAGGACAACTGGTATGTAATAATTAGTCATTATTCCGTTCTCCATTCTAATTTATTTGGTGTGTATATGGATGTTGATGGCTTCCTTCACAAGTTGTAAAACTACAGTGATAAAGATGATTCATTTGGACCATGACCTTCCAAGTGATCTGACTAAAATAATGAGGTCACACTTATCTTTATGAAATTTATGATAAAGCAAACAAATATCTTGCATGCAGGCACATCATGATGATAAAAATTGGGATGCATCAAAATAAGCTTGTACAAAGCCTAGTTTACTAGCTAAAACTCTGCAAGTAGCTACATATTATATATATAGACACCTGACAATGTTGGTGTAGAGCCTCATCTGCAAGTGAAGTTCACAATCAAAATGAAATACTCTGTACAGCTATATAGCTAAACATGAAGTGCTTGAGTTTACATCAAGCAAACTGTCCTTTAGCAAGGGCTCTATATTGGGGTGAGGATGACAAAGCAGCTATGTGAATAATAAAGGCCATGAGTTCAATGTGACAACATGAACTTTCAGCTGTGAACGGTTAAATAAACATCCCAGCTCTCCTGCAGATATAGTTATTTCTGTTTAGGCCAATCAGCGCCATCAGATATCACCGCATCTTACCCCAATACAGCTAACTTCTTTCTCTAGAAATACTTCTAAACGAAATTGCTTTAGTAAAAGTCAATGAGGCACTAGCCGATTTTTAACCCCTGCCACACAGCACATGCCTGAAAGTTTTCTTTCTTCCTCAGTCATTTTCTCTCGCTCCAGTTTCATCCTCAACTTCCAGTGCAGCCACCGGCACCACTCTCATTCCCTTGGCATCCATCCATCCCACCCAAACTTTACTCCAACCTTGTCCTCTCACATAACACTACAGTCACTCCTGCCAACTGACTTAGTCACTCTAGCCAGACTGTCAGATGTCAATATCAAATAAATGACAAAAAAAATTCAGCCACAGTCTGTAGTCCTGGCTCCCTGTCCGGGTATGGTTGCTATTATAAGTAGTTGTTAGGTCTCTGATGAAATACCATCTAGCTGTTAGGCTCCTGATCTCGTTGTTTTTCATGGTTGAAGAGAATCTACCTTCTGTGAAAGATAAGGCATGTTCCACTGGATAAGGAACATTCCGGTTGTGTAGGAGAAATGTTTTCTCTTCTGTGCAGCATGTGGTTGTGGGCCACAGTGCTCCTCTCTGTAGGGTTTTTGGTGTGCTTGATAGTGATAGTGTAGCCAGGTCTGACTGTGACCTGGTGATGAGCTTGTGCTGTAAATGTGGTAAGAATCCAGGCAAGGTTCTATTTGGTAAGGTTATATGGATTACAGGAGCTTCCCGTGGCATAGGGGAGAGCCTCTGCTATATATTATGCTCTGGACAAGTATGGAGCTGTGCTCATTCTTTCAGCCAGAAGGGAGCAAGAACTTGATTGGGTGCTTCTGCGATGCAGAGGTAATCACATTAATGCCTACCAATATGGAATGTGCCACCAAAAGTCATCTTCTCTGGATATTCAACTAAATTTTCTCCATCACACGTATTTTTTATGGTATTTTGTAGGGAGTTTGTAGGGAGATATAATTTGTATTTAGGTCTTGCAAATTAGTAAAAAAATTGTTTTTAGATGGTTTGTTGTGTGGTTTTCCATGAAAGGACTGCTAGATAAAATTGTGCATGGATATCTACTTGCAATACAGTTAGCTGATTTTATCCCCTTAACATTACAGAACTTTCCCCATAGAGAACCAAAGAGAAGCACATGGTGCTCCCCATGGACTTGATTGAAAGGGACAACTCGAGCCTTGTAGACAAAGAGGGTTGGCTTTTACTAATAAGACCAAGGCCAAAGTAAACCACAAGAAATACCACGATAGAAAGGCAAAGGAGAGGAAGTTTTCAGTGGGAGATCAAGTGTTAGTTTTCAGACCTAGGAAGCTAAACAAATTGATCAGTGAGTGGCAGGGACCCTTCACCATTGTACAACAACTAACCGATGTAACTTTCAAAGTAACTGCAGGTCAGGGTTCACGGGGCCTCCGTGTCTACCATGTCAATGGGATGAAGGCATGGCATTCTCCCGTTCCCTCGGCGTTGGTGGCCATGGGGTGCACCACAACCGTGGACTCTGAACCTGAACATCAGAAATCGATCAACCATCTGACCCAATCACAAGAAGAACAACTCGAGCAACTCACCGAAGAGTTTGCAGAACTATTTAACGACAAACCAGGACGGACAGATGTGGTTGAACATGTGATCCACACTGGGGATGCCTCCCCCATCCGTCAGACACCTTACCGACTTCCACACACATCTCATGAGTACCTACGTAAGGAGATTACTACATTGCTACAGCAGGGTCTAATTGTTCAATCAAAGAGCCCCTGGTCTGCCCCTGTAGTAATAGTGCCCAAGTCTGATGGCACCAAAAGGCTGTGCATCGACTACCGCAAGCTGAACCTGGTGACACAGTCTGATCCCTATCCAATTCCCAGGATAGAGGAACTAATCGATAATGTGGGAGGGTCGAGGTGGATTTCCACCATTGATTTAACCAAGGGGTATTGGCAAGTACCCATGGAGAAGGCTAGTCAGCCTAAGACTGCTTTTGTCACTCCATGGGGAAAGTATGAATTTTCCACCATGCCTTTTGGGTTGTCATCAGCCCCCTCGACCTTCCAACGCCTGATGGACGACACTTTATCAGACACCACCCCATATGCAGTCCCTTACCTCGATGATGTAATCATTTTTAGTTCGAGTTGGAACGACCACATCACACACCTACGAGCTGTGTTTGAAAGGCTCAATCGAGCAGGACTCACCATAAACAAGAAGAAGTGTCAGTTTGGCAGGAACGAGTGTATCTACCTGGGCCACCAGATAGGTCATGGAAAGATTCGGCCAGTCGAGGCCAAAGTACAAGCTATCAAGAAATTTCTGATGCCCCGAACCAAGAAGGACGTCCTAGCGTTTTTAGGAGTGTGTGGATATAACTGCAAGTTTATACCGAACTTCTCAGAGATCGCCACTCCCCTCTCGGACGCCAAGAAGAAGGATCAACCAAACAACATCCGGTGGACAACCGAACAAGAGACAGCCTTCACAACACTAAAGAAGAAATTGACTCACTATCCAGTGCTGAGGACACCACAATGGGAGCGGAAATTTTATCTCCAAACAGATACCTCCAGTACTGGCATTGGGTACGTGTTGTCACAACTGGATGACGTAGGCGAAGACCATCCCATCGCCTACGGCTCCCGCAAATTGTTATCTCGCGAACAGAACTACTCGGCAATAGAGCGCGAAGCTCTAGCGATTAGGGATTCACTAAATTCACTCGATCTGAGGTACGGGTGTATGGTTTACACGAAAAGGTGTGGTTCCAGTGATGTGATAAATTTCCGGCGGGGAAAAGTTCTGGCGTGGTCGGTGGTGCTAGAAACTGCTACTTGGAATGGATACTGCTTCTGTGATGGACTGTAGCTATGCTGCTCTATCGTGTCAGTGATAAAACATTGCTGCTTTGACACAATAGCTGGCAGAGGGTTTTTATGAATCTCATGGGACTGGCACTTGAATATAGGGCTAGGGCTAGGGCTAGGTCTGGGGCTAGGGCTGGGGCTAGGGCTAGGGCTAGGGCTAGGGCTAGGGTGGGAACAAAACTTTCAAGGGCTTTTGGAGGTGATAGTCTTCAGCATTAGCAAGCTATTGTGTCCAAGCAGCAATGTTTATACTAACACTGCACACGATAGAGCAGCCTAGCTAAGTCCATCACAGCTGTTTAGCAAGCAGTATCCATTCCAAGCAGCAGTTTCTAACCACCGATAACAACCCTGAGCCTGACTAGAACTTAGTTCCCTATGAAAACCACACCCCTGTACCTGGCAGAAATATCACATGACTGGAACCACACCTTTTCGTGTAAACCACACCTCCATACCTCAGATCGAGTGTATTTAGTGAATCCCCTATATAGCGATTATCGAAGGCGCAAGACACTTCCGGGTATATTTAGAGGGCACTCATTTTGAAATTCAAACTGACCACAACCTTCTGACTTACCTCGACCAGATGCGAGACACCCATGGAAGGATAGCACGGTGGAGAATGGAACTTTTACAATTTAACTATACGATCACCCACTGATCAGGATCCCGGAACGGAAACGCAGATGGGCTTAGCCGAGAATACGATTCACGGCTATATAGAGGAGGGCGAGATGTCAGGGAAATCACCAACACACCCACAAACCCTTGTCAGCCCAAACCACAGAGTCATCAACACAGAAACTACCTGACACAGAAGAACAAGGGACATTGTCAGATCCTTGACACAGTAGAATAATGGACATTGTTAGATAGTTGTGTAGTTATATATATTTGTATCCATATTAGGAATGAACTGAGTAATGTATTTATAACATGTTAGTTAGTATAAAAGAACCTGGCTATTGAACGCCAGAGAGATGAGATGAGACTCGAGAATCTAAGAGAAATAGACTGAACACTTGACTGTGATATTGTATTATACTAGTATCTAATATTTATATGTATAACCTACCTATATCTATTAAGCAGATACAGAAGGAGCGTACCAGTCTACTCAGAAAGGAGTAACTGGAGCAGAGTGAACTAGGCAAGGATTAGCCAGGGACAAGCTAATACTTAGCGTATTCGAGGAATTACCCAGGGAGCTAAAGGGATCAGCTACCCAGAACAGTATCATTATTAGTAGAGGCAGAAAGGCCTTTAGAAGGTAGAGGGCCCCGACACCCTTACCTTGCTAACTATAGAAGCTCCCAGTGACAAGAATTTTTCAATTCCAAAAACTTGTAAAAAGCCATTATCCACCCAAGATCTGCAAGGCTGACTCGAGTACCAGAAGATACTCTGTGCCCCCCTCACCCCCCCCCCCCCACCCCCTCCTCCTGTGGTATGATCTGATCAACTGATAACAGGCCAAAGGCAACAAAATGTCACAATCCTAGCGTATACCATTGCTATTGCATCATCAATACTGTACAGATAATAAATAAAGGGTTAGGGTAATGACTATAAGGTTCGGCAATGGCTAGGGTTAGGGCAATAGATAGGGTAGGGCAATGGCTAGGGTCAGGGCAATAGCTAGAGTAATGAAGGCAATAATGTCATCATGATGATGATCTAATGCTAGATTAGACATAACGAGAAATTGGCTTGAAATTACTTACAGAATAGTATAATACTTAGTATAATACTTGAGTCCGTTCTAAATCCATTTCAACATACAGGATGTGTGTGCTTGAGCACCCCTCTCAATGTAATTGTCATTAACCATTGAAAACTGACTCCTACAAGCAACCCCTCAAAGTAATTGTGGTTAACTATTAATTGTATAAGTGAAAACTGTTGACTCCTGCATGCCAATTGGCCATAATTCAGGTGCCATTTTATTTTAAAATATCACTGTACAAGTATTTCAAAGCACAGGCAGCAGCATCACAAGCTGAAGGGGGAATTGGTTGTTCTGTAAGTGATGGTGATGATGTAATATCAAATGTTTGTAACAGTCATCATCCTGGATCTAAACACAATCTGATACGTTGCAATGCAGAGATATAGCAAGTCACATTGGTGATTTAGCTAATGGTGATATTCCTGATATAACGAGTAGTAGACCAATCATTTCAGACTTGGCATAAATGACAGATTTTCAAAGATTGCTAATGGTCGCTGATTTTAACCACAATGATTAAGGCTATACCCATGGCAAGCATATAGCCAGCGGATCAATGATGGGTTTTGTGTCCCTAGTGCTGCTTGTCGGGGGCCGCCTGAGGACATGGCCAAGCCTGGCCATAACCTGTAGCTAGAGGTAGCTTATATCTAATTAGCTAACCATGGTTAATTACTGTTAATTGATGTGGTTCACACCTGGATTTATACAGGCTTATGTGTCTCTACCTGTCATCTGTATGTTTGACTTTGGACTGTGCATTGTATGGTGTTAGCCATATTTCACTTACTGTGTGCAGCTGGGAGTGGTTATAAAAAACCCTGCCAGCCAAACTGTTTTAGTCTACTGTTGTTGCTTTGAGTAATAAAACTTAGTCTAACTTTATACCCTAAATTTCTCTGGGTAAACTATGCGACTTACTCCTAGCTGTTAGGCTCTGGTGGCAGCAATACCTACCATATTGGAACTAGGCAGAAGTTGAACCCCAACACATGGTGGCAGCGGTGCTCAAGAAGTTCGATCAGCCATCATCATATCAACCGCTATTTCACAGCCATGAACCAGCCAAGACCCTACAACACTAGATCTGGACAGCAAGAGGAGCCAAGTGCAGGGGAGATGGCCCGACCTTCAGCCCGACTAGGAGGGGAAGACTTGCCGATGGACATGCGCCCATGCCTAGATGACGACCTCTTCTCTGAATCTATGGAGGGAAACCCACCTTCTCCAACGCAAACTACTTCCCAGGATCCTATGGCAATGTTGGCGCAAGCTATGACTGCCTTGATAGCCTCTTCAAATGATGACAAAAGATTTTGGAGAGAGAGACAAATCAGGATGGAGAGGTTTGAGGAACTCAGCACTCGAAGAGGCAACACTGCAATTGAGGAACAAGCTAGAGCTGGGGAACGTAAGGAAGCATTGTTCAAGGCGGGACAGGAAGAGGTCCGACATACTTCACAATTTGCAGAAGTTGGATGACTCAACAGACCCCGAAGCATACCTAGAGATATTCGAGGCGGCCATGACAGATGGATCTTTCGACCAAAAGGACTGGCTGTCTGCCCTGAGGAAGTTGCTGACGGGTAAGGCATTGTCCTTCTTCCGGGAGCTGGCAGTAACTGAGGAGACCCCCTACCTGTCCTTCAAAACCTCGTTTCTGGAACAGATGGGTTGCACCATCAAGCAGGCGAGGAAGACGCTATGGAGTAACCATCCGGGCAACAATACTAGCCCACGGGAACACCTTCAGCCTATCCTCAGAGCCATCACCAGGTTAGGAGAGAACCTGAAAACCAAAGCAGATTTCACAGCTGAACTGTTTCAGGGATGTCTATCTGCTTATTACTCTCCCGACACAATCTACAACCTGCGGCATAGTGACCCAAAGGACTCCTTCCAGATGGTTGAGGAACTACAAGCTATGTGGGAATCAAAGCCGACATGGGAGCGTGGCAGGATGCACAAGCTGAGACCAGACGCCCATACCCTCTACAGCCAACCTAGATGTCACAGAGATCGATGGACTGACCCCAAAGATGCCAACCGGACACCCTTCAGGGAAGGTGAGCCTCCTAAAAGTAAGGGTGGGGCCGGGTCAGCTGGGGAGAGGGCCGAAGGGAAACCCTGCAGGGTACCAGTTCTCAGGCTGGGCAGGCTAGAGGAGGTGCATGCTATAATTGTGGGGAGTTTGGACACTTTAAGAGAGATTGTCCTGAGGCTAACACAACTCTGCGTATGATTCAATCTGAATCTGATGAGGATCCTGCTGGAAGACTTATCAAGCGAGTGGGTACCATAGGTGGTAGGACAGGTCGGATACAGGTGCTAGTCGAACCACTGTTCCTGCTAGATTCATAGACCCAGATCAATATACGGGTAATGAGAGAGCAAGGCTAGCCCACTTTGGCACTATTGATATGCCCACAGCCACAGTAAACATCAAAGTGGACGGGTTTGCGAAGTCCATGTAGGTTTTTGTGGCTAGGAAAGATGCCCCACTTATATTACTGGGTATGGATCACCCAGCAGTAAAGGCTTGGGTTAACCAACGTCCCGTACTTGATCAGGGTGATGTACTTGATCAGGGTGATGTACTTGATCAGGGTGATGTACTTGATCAGGGTGATGTACTTGACAGGGTGATGTACTTGATCAGGGTGATGTACTTGATCAGGGTGATGTACTTGATCAGGGTGATGTACTTGATCAGGGTGATATCCCTGTTCCCATCCATGCCATTACTAGGGCTGGAAGCCAGGCATTAGATAGGGAGTCGGAGGAGAACAGACTAGCCGATGCAAGGGATGGGACCGAGCCCAAGGAGATGGAGTTAGCCACTCCTAAGCTCAAGACTAAGAGGCGAGGTAGGCCCAGGGAAGCTAGGATGGCTCTAAGTACACCTGTCCCCTCAACGGATGTCCAAGTCCCCATCCCTAGTG
Source organism: Cladorhizidae sp. MBARI D1340-BT2 (assembly GCA_028752905.1). NCBI lineage: Eukaryota > Metazoa > Porifera > Demospongiae > Poecilosclerida > Cladorhizidae > Cladorhizidae sp. MBARI D1340-BT2. The sequence continues at coordinate 10,765,801 of JAQNBH010000015.1, forward strand.
TTGGGCTGCTAAGCAGTAGCATACCTGAGCCTCTGGATGAAGGGAAGGGATGCTCCATTACCATTCCTCAAGAGGAGGGAAAGGCTATTGATGCTGATGTCAATTCTGAAGTTGATGTGGAGGCTGATAGATTGTTGGATGAGGTTGAGGTGGATGAGGTTGAGGTGGAAGAAGTCTCTTCGGTGCTAGAGGCAGATAGTCTTCATGGATTAGAGAGAGGTGATATAACTGAGATTGCCTTGCCCCTCCCCACACTCGCGAAAGGGACAGAGGATGTTAAGGAGTTTATCAAGCAGCAGTCAGAAGATGGGAGTCTGACCGAGTTGAGGAGGAAGGGAAAGAGGAGTATAGATGGCTATATGTTGGATGAGGGAGTGTTGGTACACACAAAGCTAGCAGACCCAGGGAGGGAGTGGACAAGAGTTGTCATTCCTATCTGTAGGCGTAGGGAAGTTCTTGATGTAGGCCACCGGGGCCTAGCTGGGGGACATTTTTCCCACAATAAGATGGTCAGTTCCTTATCCCAGCATTTCACTTGGCCAGGGTTACGGAAGGATGCCAGGGCATACTGCAGCACATGCCCTGAGTGTCAAAGGTCGAGCAGGCAGCTGCAGCCCAGGGCACCATTAGTGACCACCCCAACCATAGGCGTCCCATACCAACGGTTAGCCTGTGATCTGGTGGGTCCCTTACCTAGGACTAAGAGTGGGTACCGTTATATCCTGACAGTTATGTGCCTTGGTACTAGGTACCCTTATGCTATTCCCCTCAAGAAGGTTGATGCCATCATAGTAGCTGAGGGTCTAATGGAGGTAATAGCCCACACTGGAATTCCTCAGGAGCTATTATCGGACCAGGGCTCTGTGTTCATAGGACGGGTGAACAAAGAACTGTGTAGACTTCTCAACATAGACAAGTTACGTACCACTGCCTACCACCCACAAACCAATGGGATACTCGAGAGGTGTCATAGCTGCCTCAAGAGTATGCTTAGGAAGGTAGGAGAGGATCAGGAAGATTGGGCTAGACTGTTAAAGTTCCGTCTATTAGCTTACAGAGCGACACCCCATGCAGCTACAGGATTTTCCCCGTATGAGCTTGTACATGGTAGGAATTTAAGGGGACCTTTGGAATCCATGAAAGAAGGATGGGTGAGAGGGGAGGTTAGTTTCTCTAACACAGTTGACTAGGTCAATGACTTAAGAAGGACTCTCACTATCCTGCAGGAGGCTGCCCGGGAAAATGAGGAAGAGTTTAAAGCTAAGACCAAAGCTGCCTATGACGAGAGAGCCCAGGAGAGGCACCTGGAGCCTGGAGACATGGTATTATGCCATACACCGGGTCTTACTGGGAAGCTGCACAGTATTTGGGCGGGCCCCTATGAGGTGATTGCCAACCTATCTGACACAAACTATAAGTTAGCTGTACCTGATAAGAGGTCCCACACCGAGGTAGTCCATATAAATAGGCTTAAGGGGGGAAGAGGGCTGAAAACGCATATTTTTTCAAATTTTTTTTTTTTAGCCCAAAAGGGTTCATAACATGTCTGGAGTTTGAGTTTCAAGTTTCAGAGCAAGTGAATATATGCATCAAAAGATAGAGCCATTTTTATACAGTGCATTATTTTTCCATTTCATTTCATTTCACTTCACATTCGAAGGAGGTTCTCTCTCAGTCTCACTGGCTACAGTCGGGGGGTTGGCGATGATCGCCTACTCAAAATACAGTTTTTATATATCAAAATGTTGCCAATTTCATGGAGACCCTTACCAGTCGTTTGCGCAATGAATTGGCCAGGCAGGGGGGTAGTGCGCAACCGCTAAGTCGAGCACGTTTTGCTTAGGTCACGTGTTTTTTAGTCAGTTCGCCAGAATTACTTGAAAGTATCACACTGTTGAGTTATGGGGAAGAGAAAAGAGAAGTATTGTAAACAGAAAGGCCAAGGATTCAAGAAGAGTGAGGACAAGAAGAAGAAAGCCCTACAGGCGGCTGTTGTTGAGCCTGTTACAGGAGCCGCGCCAGGCAAGTTTTAATGTTTATCTCCGTACTAAAAAGTTACTTGCTGTTTCCTTCCTCTGTTAGTTGGTCTCTCGGATCCTGAAGGTAAGGGTAGCGCTTTTGTCAACCTTCATTTACCTTGGCAATCAATTGAAAATGTCTGAAGAGAGGCCAGTTCCAGTGCCAGTGGTGACTATGACCGGGAAGAAGTTGGCTCTCATGGATCGTTCAGCTGCTTCTGCGGGTCTTGCTACTGGATCTACTGGCTCTACCTCTTTGGACTCAGGTGATGTTAGAGAACTGGGTGAGGGTAATCGTTTAATAAACTTACATAAGCTTAGAGAGGTCATAGAAAGGTGTAATAAGTGTATTCAATGTGGTAGCCGAGCTCCCTTGCAACTGAAGGAAAATTGTTCCCGTAGGGCAGGCATGGTGTCTCATATTTTTACTTTTTGTTCAAATTGTGGTAACACTCAAGACATCTCAAACCCTATATCTGTAGAAGCTCATTCTTTGAACACCCAGTCAGTACTGGGTGCTCGCATTGCTGGAATTAGTCATTCTGGTCTGGAAGACATCACTGCAGTCATGGATATGTTGCCCCCTCTTAGTTCAACTTGTTTTTTTGAGTATACTAGGTCAATAGGGAGTGCCACAAATGCAGTAACGCAGAATATTATGTTGGATGCCGCTCATAGGTTACATGATTTTTATGGGGTTAGGCATGACGACATCATTGATGTTAGTGTTACTGTTGACGGCACGTGGCATAGACGGGGCCACAAATCAAATTATGGCTTGGTTGCGGTGATGTCTTGGGACACTGGAGAAGTTTTAGATTATTATCTTATGTCTAAGTTCTGTCAAGCTTGCGCGCGTAGACCTGAAGATGAAACAGAAGCAAGTTACAAAGAATGGTTTGAGGGTCACAAGGTAAATTGTGAAGCCAATTTTGAAGGCTCTTCGGGTTCTATGGAAGTTGTAGGAACACAAAAACTTTTTGAGCGTTCAGTGGAGAGACTGAAGCTTAGGTACACACACATAATTAGTGATGGGGATACAAATGCACATAAACGGTTGTTGGAAGTCGAGCCTTACGGTCCTAGTGTTGAAATAGAGAAGGTAGAGTGTATAAATCATGTTAGCAAGCGCTTTTTAAAGCATTTTGAGACATGCATTAAAAAAGGGGGTGTTGATGACAATGGCAAGCGTGTAACTTTGGGTGGTGCAAGGGGAGTTAGTCGTGTGTCTATAATTAAAATGCAAACTTACTATAGGGGAGCAATTAGAAATAATAAGGACAGCCTAGAGGGGATGATTCGCGATGTGAAAGCGATTTTTTATCACTCTCAGTCAACTACGGAACATCCCCAACACGAGTATTGTCCTACAGGAGTTTTGAGTTGGTGTAAGTTTAATCGAGCTTGTTCTAAAGGTGAGGTACCACCAGTACCCACCCATAGGCCTATGATTCCTCCGGACAAGGCTAGGTACGTTAAGGTGGTTTTTGATAAATTAATGTCCGAGGATCTTTTGTGCAAGTGTTTAGGTGGTTATACACAGAATCAAAATGAGAGTTTTAATTCTATTGTGTGGAGTAGAGCGGGTAAGACGGAACATATGAGTGCAACAAGTGTCAGGCTTGCCGTCGATTTAGGTGTGGCGAGCTTAAATGTTGGGAGGAAGGTTGGCTTTGGTAAGATTATGTCTAAACTAGGTATATTTAGTATGCGAGCTAACATGTCTTTTGAGTGTTCTGATGAGTCTAGGGAGGACCAGCGGGAGAGGAAGGCTACTGAAGAAGCGAGGCGGAGAAGGACGGCAACGATGATGCTGAAGACCCGGCAGGAGGCAGCAGACGTTTCAATGGAGGGCGGAGCATCGTACGGTCCTGGCATGTGGGACCTGTAACATTTTTATTTTGTTTATGTGTATTTTGCTTTCTATTGTCAGCGTGCAGGGATTACTGGAAGATACTTTTGTTTATGTGTATTTTTGTCAAGCTTAGGAATTACTGGAGGATGACTTTTGTTTATGTGTATTGTTTTTCAGGGATAACTGGAGGTTGTCGGAAGACATGTGTGGAGGGTGACGATGGATGGACCTGGGTGTGGAGGGTGACAATGGATGGACCTGGGCATGGGAGCCCTGCAAATGATGACATGTTTATGTTTGCTAATTCAATATATATTAGCAAAGCAACATAACGAGTCTGATGCGTCTTTAATTTATGTGTATATATATATATATTGTAGGTTTTCAGGTTGTAGTTAGGATGTAGGATACTGCTGTTGTTGAAAAAATAAAGGACTGAAAAGTCAAATGGTTACTTTCAATATTTTGTTTGTACACACACAATTCTAGTAATGAGGGGATGTATTCTGGTGAAGCAGGGGGTGTTTCTGGCAGCTGGGATGTGATTACAAACAGCTTGGACTTCAAGGCTCAATATCTCTGAAGTGATTTTTGAAAAACCGTTCAAATGATAACTTGAATATTTTTTATCCTTTCATAAAAAAATATATATATTTTGAAAGCAAACTTTATATTCTACAACTTGCGCGAGAGTTTTTGTTTGATTGGATTACTAAAAAAGACCTATGGATGAAAATGTAACGTGATGTCATAAAGCTGTGTTCAGAAAAAGCAACAAAAAAACTTATTTTCAAAATTTCAAGACGCGCAGTTTGTAGTCCTCATTATGATTGACTAATAGACCGAATAAGAGCCTCGCAAAGGTCGTTACTGCAACGTGGTTTACTAAACGGCTTACGGTCCGCACTGGAAGAGCCTATAATGAGCCAGGAAAAAATTATGCCGAAGCAAAATGACAAAAGAGACTTACCATTAGAAAGCACAGACTGCAAGCTGTAATTTGATATATAAATCAGGAAACTAGAGTGAGTGCGAGCAAAGATATGGTACTCTATATGAGACTACGCGATACGCAGCCTTCTTTCCCCCTTAACCCTTCCACCGTTGACTTTATTTTTGAAAAATTACAAAAAATTGACTTGCATAGACATACGCAATGCTATTTCAGCAAAGGTTGACTAAAGTCCTTAGCAACCATAGTTCACATGAAAGCCCTTATAATGACCAACATTGTGGTAACTACAGTTGCCATAGAAACAAACCACAATGTCATGAATCTAATTAGAAGTTTTGAGTTCTGGTTTCACAGATAATTAACAATTGTAGTAATATGATCTATGTACGTGCACACACGTATATGGCCTTATTTCATTTCCCCCTCTAGTATGGTATATAATCAAGGTGTTTCAGCCACTCAGACAGTGATGGAGGCTTGCTGGCCAGCAACATACAAGAAGACATCATTGTGCCACACTACCACACACTATACACTACCACACACTACCACAATGTAATGTATAGACACCATCTAGGAATATATATTTTCGCATTTCATTTACTCTTATAACACTTGGTCCACAATGTATATAGCATCAAACATGACTGGTACAAGAAGCCATTGAGGTATCCAAATGAATATACTGGAAGTTACTTGAATACGTGTACTCAGACGTCCAAGTTGACTACTCCTAGCTCTACTACTGCCTCTAGTTCTGCGACTACGCTGACCAACAGGCCTTGAATGAGTATGAACCGAAGGAATATGAACTCCACAAGTAGTGGCTTTGAGGAAGGGTGACAGTGAAGGGGTTGGTTGCACCATACCTAAAAAGAATAATGTCAACATAAACAAAAAGTATTGCCTCCTCGACCTAATGAATTTATATATGGATTGTCCCACGAAAGAACAGCTAAACCATTCTATCCAGAACATGCTTTACTTGCTAGCTACTTAGCTAGCAAGTAAACAAAACTCACTGGCATAGTCTTCTTCGTCACTGCTAGACTATCCTCCGCCCAAACAGACTATCGAGCGGCACCGCTCTCGCCAGAAAATTGTCCAAAAAGTATCTCCCACCCATCGATAGCACAATTTCAGGATCAATGCTACTCTTCCCAAGTTAGGAATAGATTACTTCACCTTCCTCGCTGCTACTTTCGTCCTCTGATAGGACGTAGTCGTCGTCTTGAATCCTAGAAAGAACTTGGTCTAAAGTTAGTCTGACCGTCATTTCCAACTTATTCAAAAAGTGAATGGTCAGCGATTTTAATTTTACTTTACCTTAGTTACCGAACCCATACGGCTCTTATATTCGGCACGTACGTAGAGCAAGAATTGAGCAATTTTTTGATATTCATATCTTAATTTATAACCGAACGATTGATTTTTTAATGATTTTTCACCGATAATCATGTGGTTTGGACGTATATATACGCTTATGACGGTGAGTGGGTTAAGGAATGGAAGACCCCTACGGCCAGCCTCTTTCGGGTAGTGGTTGCTGATGAGAGTGGCGACTCCCCCTACCCAATTGGTAAGGTGAGAATAGGTACACCTGTTCTAACGTCTGCAGAAGATTGAGCTACAAAAGCTCTTGGAAGAATTTTCAGATGTGGTCACCACTGAGCTAGGGAAAGTTAGTGGGACTGAACATGTGATAGACATGGGTCAAGTCCAGCCCATTCATACTGCTCCCTACAGAATTGCGCCGGGTTGGAGAGCCGAGCTGAAGGCTGAGATCCAGTCTCTGGTCAGGCAAGGTATCTTAGTGCCTACCAGAAGCCCTTGGTCCTCACCTATGGTGCCAGTTAGGAAGCTCACAGGGTTAATCAGGCTATGCATAGACTATAGGAAGCTTAACCATGCGACCAAGGCCGATCCCTACCAGATGCCTGTAGTGCAAGACCTCTTGGATGATGTCGCAGAGGCTACCTGGTTGTCGAAACTCGACATGAACAAAGGCTTCTACCAGGTGCTCACGCAGACTGGAAGCCAGGAGAAGACTGCTTTCTGTTCACCATGGGGTAAATTTGCATTCACACGCATGCCCTTTGGGTTAACTAATGCACCAGCCACTTTCCAACGGTGCATGGATCAGGCCTTAGATCAGCAAGCTGAGTTTAGCTCGACTTACATTGATGACGTTTTAGTCTATTCAAGCTCATGGGAGGAGCACATAGAGCACCTCAGAGGTGTCTTGGAGGCACTTAGGGAGGCAGGGCTAACTGCTAAACCCGACAAATGTGTCTGGGGGGGGGGGGGGGGGGGGGCTCAGTCTCTTGAATACCTAGGACATGAGGTAGGGAATGGACTGGTGAGCGTACCTGAGGCAAGGGTGAAGACCCTTAGAGATTTTGCTAGGCCTGTAGACAAGAAAGCGTTAAGGGGCACTGCAGGTTATTACCGGAGGTTTATTCCCGGGTTCTCCCAGATGGCAGGGCCTTTGTATGATGCCCTGAAGAAGGGAGCTCCCAACCTTGTAGGGTGGACTGGGAAGCATATTGGGGCATTTAATCATCTTATATGTGTTCTTTGTGATGCACACACCCTCACATTGCCGAGGGATGCTGACACCCTGGCCCTCCACGCGGACGCTTCGCTGGGAGGGATCGGAGCCGTACTATCAGTTGTCAGGGACGAAGAGGATCTACCGGTAGCATACTTTTCAAAGAGACTGACACCGGCCGAGCGCAACTACAGCATGACTGAACTGGAATGTCTGGCAGTTGTCAAGGCAATTGACCACTTTGCCATCCACCTGCTGGGACAAGAGTTTACCGTGGTGACTGACCTCACTGCACTGGCAGCCCTGAAGCATTCTCATAGACTCAATGGTCGATTGATGCGATGGGCACTGGCACTCCAAGCGTACAAGTATAAGGTGGTCTACCGTCCGGGCGTTCTCCATCAAAATGCTGACGGGTTATCTCGACAATCATGGCCAGAGGTGAACGACTTGCTGGGGAAGGATGCTCGACAGGAAGAGGCGCAGTGCCTGCAGCTGGGAGCAAGCCCTGCTGACTTACATGCCCAGATGTGGGTGGAACAATGACCTCCAGTCGGTTCCACCTTTAGTGAGGGGAGATGTCGGGGGCCGCCTGACATGGCCAAGCCTGGCCATAACCTGTAGCTAGAGGTAGCTTATATCTGTTAGTTCTAATTAGCTAGCCATGGTTAATTACTGTTAATTGATGTGGTTCACACCTGGATTTATACAGGCCTATGTGTCTCTACCTGTCATCTGTATGTTTGACTTTGGACTGTGCATTGTATGGTGTTAGCCATATTTCACTTACTGTGTGCAGCTGGGAGTGGTTATAAAAAAACCTGCCAGCCAAACTGTTTTAGTCTACTGTTGTTGCTTTGAGTAATAAAACTTAGTCTAACTTTATACCCTAAATTTCTCTGGGTAAACTAGGCGACTTACTCCTAGCTGTTAGGCTCTGGTGGCAGCAATACCTACCATATTGGGACTAGGCAGAAGTTGAACCCCAACACTGCTCAGTATGGGTATCATAACTCAGAGCCTGACTTTTTAGTTCAGTGCCTTTTGACACCATTTAGCACGGCTTCGTAAGCATTCAGAAAAGGAGCATCACAAGTTGGCAGTCATTAGATCTCATTGTTAGTGTCTTTAGTGGTCGTCAGCCTAGCCTCCAATAAAAAGAGGAGGAAGACAAATCCAGATTTCCTTCAGAGAATTAGCCATGGCAACCGTCATGAGTTCTGCACATCTCTCTGCAGTGACTTTTGCATGTACTTGTCTGATTGGATCAATATTGTTAGACATCCTCTCTCTAAAGACATTACTGAGGATTGGGTATCAACTGGCCCAGGACACACAGACAGGATTGAAATATTCTTGTCAGACACTTCCATTCTCAATGTGTCAAAATAACCTTGAGACACATTATTCCAGCACAATAAAAATGTAGGCATACATAAAGATTATTCTCTCTCTCCTTTCAATGCAGTTATATATATTTGAGTACAAAAAAATCCCAAACATTATGTTGTTATCTAACTATCCTGTGGTACCTGCTTGCTGGCACAGTATGTGGCTGCTCCTGGAAATGCTAGGGGGGAAAAAGAACTGATGATGAGGAGGATTATGTACTAATCACTATATTGAAGTGTCTTGTCACTACAGTTGCTATTTCTGTTAAGTCCACTCTTTGCAATTTGAGATACTAGCATCTTATATTGTGCTACATCTACTACAACAAAAATGCATAGTACTGGTACCTATGGCCAGTACACAAACAGTTCTGCACGGCCTATCAAAAGTAGTTAAAGGGGGGGGGAAATTAAGCAACGGTAGATAAAAACCTATTGCATAGGTGTCTAGGACACTGCAGGAAGTGCTGTACATGGTATTCATCAAGTAATCATCCCACATACTCCAGCTCCAGCTCCGTACAAAGTAATCGCTTGAAATTTGTAGTCTGCCTATTGCTTTGAGGTGACCCTCCAGGGAGCATGCTGGTAAGGGTGAGCACAATAAGTTGGTGCAGAGAGGGAAGCTTATAGTGATCAAGCAGCAGCTGCAAGTCACCAAGTCTGCTGCAAGTCTAGAAACCGAGCAAGAAAACTTGTGAACGCCAACATGGAGTGCCACAAGTCATGCAAAGGACACTTGATTGACTTTCTAAGTATATGGACAGCGTGTGATTGCCTCTTTTAACCTTCAGTGAATTACTCTTAAATTTTTATTTTTTTGCCTCTTTTTATACAATCGTAAGCAATAGAATGGATATGAAATGCAAGAGTGGGATTTAGTGTCCACTGCACTGTGTCGGATCAGTCAAAGTGCTAAAATCTAGCATGTGATGATCTGGTCTGTCAGATGTTTAGCTTATAGTAAACATTATTGCCTTTGTAGATGAGGAGAAACTCATTGCTTCATCAGTACCATGGACTTCATTTGCAGATGAGGTTCCACACCAATGTTGTTAGGCAACCTTGCTGAGTTTTAGCTAGTATAGCTAAAGCAGTTTCATTCAAGTTTGATTTTTGTTGCATCCATTTTTTATCATCGTAATAATTATGCTTGTCTGAGGCTTGAACAATATAAGTGTGCATGTTTTTTTTTGCATGTGTGTGTTTAATGTAGTGTGCAATAAAATATGCAATGGTATTTTTTACCCCAGAATATAGTGAGATCTCGGAGTAAAAGCACTTGCAAGGTCTATGTACATGTCATGAATCATCATCTTGATCACTGTAGTTTTAATCCAACTTGTAAAGGAAGCTATCAACATCCTGTATACTGGCGGTACACACAAAATAAATTAGAATGGAATAATGACTATTTCCTTCAGTTGTTTAATTTCAACATGGTTCCCTACCCTGCATCAATCAATAGCACAAGCATGATACACACTGAAATAATCAAATCACTGAAACACAGATATTCCAAAACTGAACATCACCATTTTCCTTGAATAGGTAAGTATAGAGAGATGTACACAAACGGCTGAAGAGAAATACAGACTTTCCTTCAGAGAATTAGCCATGGCAACCATCATGAGTTTTGCATATCTCTCTGCAGAGACTGTTGGATCTCCTGGTCTACTAGGCACGTGCTCATTGGTGGATTACATCTTCTCTCTAAAGAGATTTATGAGTATTTAAGTATTCACTGGTCCAGGACACACTGACAGGATTGAAATGTTCTTGTCGGACACCTCCATCCTCAACGTGTCAAAATAACCCTGAGATATTATTCCAACACAATATAATAAATAAAGTTTGTTTTTCAATTTTAATGCAGCTATAAGAATATTATTTCAGTACAAAAATTTACTCACAATCATACAAAATAGAGTGTCTCTAGTAGTACTACTATCTAATGATACCTGGATTGCATGCTTGCTTAGCACTATATGTGGCTCCTCCTGGGGTTCCTAGAAAACACAAGGACAAAATGTTAATGATGATTATAGAGTTCAACTGATGATGTAGCGTTATAGAGACTGGTCACTAGCACATTGCTGCGTATGTATAGATGTGCATGGACAGTGCATGCATTACTATTTCTGTCAATGTCTTTGCACCAGACATATTTGCTGATGTTGCACAATTTATGCAAGATAGAAGACTTTATAGGGCACCTTGAATTTCTCCCTCCTCACTGTAGTTATCATTAGTGAGCCAAAACTAGTGATGGTGGAGGAGGACGAAAGCATAGCAGCATTATTTGAGCAGCTCCTTGCCGTCAGTTATATATAGCTGTACAAACCTAGACTCTCATGTCTCTTTTAGTAATTTGGACCTAAACCTGTTTTTTTTTGGTTTTTTTATTATTATCCTTCTTTTTTTTGTTACTCTAGTTAAACACACAAACTTTCACTTTGTAAGGTTTCATAGAATTTGGATGTTTTATTATCCAATTGCTAAGGAGAATGACCCGAGGCGAATTCAAGCCGCCATAGTTCGCGACCGTTGCCGGCTGCAAAAGTTTGTGGCATGGGAAGCGACCTTCTTCACGAGTTCACAGCACTGGTGGGCTTGCCTCTGTCTATCTCGGCACTGAGCTTTCAGGACCACAACATACTTGGCGAGTGTTCTGAAAAGGAGGCTCTGTCTAATTGTTTGTCCGCTGCTGCTAACCTGCACAGATTGATGTCAAGGACCTAAATAGAAAGACCAGTCAAGAATTTGTGTGGACACTTGTAATAAAATTACAAGTTGTAAAACAAACCTCAACTTGAGAGAACTGTGTCTTTTTGTTGTTGTTGTTTTTTGTGGTTTTATTTCTCTTGGCGCTCCTACGTACCTTGGTCATTTTGTCCTTCCAGATCTTTTATAGTGTTATTTTAACATTGTGTGCTAAAATAAATGCAGAGTCCCAGACTTGAAATACCCCTGTTTGGGAATGTAGTATATAGAGAGAACAAATCCTTGCTAGGCTATCAATAGTGCATCATTTGGTAAACGATCTGGCTAAACAAGCCTCTCTAGTTTATATTCGCATCTATGTTTATGTGTTTAGCACTTGCTGTATGTTCTGTGCCTGTATCATACAGATTGCTCCTGCATGAGTTATACCAGAAAGTTAGGTATACAGATCTTTACTAGCATAAAAATTATAAATATTATGCAGAGCTAATTACCATGTGCCTTGCCTTGCTAATACAGTAATCTCTTGGCCAACTAAGTATTACGATAAACTCTGGTTGTTAAGCCTCTCAATATTTAGTGCATATATACCAAATTATTATGTTCCCCTCTCCTAATTGTTATAAACAGTCTTGGCATCCTTGATATCTTGCTGGGAAATGCTGGTCTCCTATCAGTCATTGAAAACCATATCAGATGTTGCAAGAATTACTTTCATCTTTGCTAAACAGAGCTTGTAGATTAACATATTTTGGAGAGAAAGTCAGTTGTAACATATGCTTGTGAGGCCATTGCTAGTTTCTTCTTAGTCTGCCTTGAAAGACCTGTTAGTGTGGCTTGAGTGATTGGCTCTTTCTTAGCCTGGCTTGAGATAATGGGTTTTTGTTAGTCAGGCTTGATAGTAGGTCTTTGTTAGCAGGCTTAAGATACTTTTTTCCTCGTTTGAAAACCTTTGTTAACTGGCTCGTGAGATTAGCTCTTCAATTTGCTCATGGGACAGATCCTTCTCTACTCTGCATTAGTCCATTCTAAAAAAATATGCAAATCATAAAAATAATTGGGTGTGTGCTGTTTAGAGGGTGCATTGTTTGTTTAGCTTTGTTTAAACAACCATAGTTTATGGTTTACTGTGGCCCTAGGATTGCTCAAGGTCATCACTATCCTATACCCCAGATATTCCCCTTCTCACTTTGCTTCAACGTATCTCCCCGAAAAGAGCTTGGTTGTTTAGTTTGCCACCATGTATTGTTGTGTATGGCTACGCTCCAAAATGACTAGTCAATTGCTGCTTTGTGGTCCAAGTATATAGTGCAGCTAGTTCTATTTGAGGCCAGCAACACTGCACAGCAAGCATATAATAAGACCTTGTTTAATTCTCAAACCATCACAAGCACTTTTTGGCACAGAGGGTTCAAATTTTTTGTCCGAGTTCTAATTTTTATATCATGAAATAGCCTGAATCAACCCATCAGGTATTAGAGACCATATACCTGGGAACTATGCAAATTTACTGACTTCTTACCAAACCATTGAGAACTAACCTTGCTTCCTTGAGTAACTAGCTGCACACATATTTGACATCTCTGATTTACCATTTGCATGTTTATGACTAAAGTATATACAAATATCTATACACATACACACACACATGTATCATAAGTAGTTACCTGAGGACTGCTTCAACACATTTATGATGCTAATGACCTGGTACCATGTTTCGAGTGTTGGGGAAACGAGATATAAGTCTTGAAGACGAAACTTCACGGTTTTTAGGCAGCCAGTTTACTACCTTGGAGAAGGCTTGAAGTGTTTTTAATCAAAATCAGCTGAAGTCACAGAAGCTACCACAGAGAGTTTTAGCCGAGATAATAGCAATCAAACAAATATAGGAAGTGCTAATATGCTCCTCAATAGACCTGCCATTTTAATATAGGGGTCAAACCAATACGCAGCAAGTGCTATCACATTCCCAGTAGATACTAGATCCTGATGATGTATTTCGTGGTTTTAGGCAGCCAGTCGGTTACCTTCGTGAAGAATTCAAGGCACGCTCAAAGTGGATCAAAATCAGCTGATGTCACCGTTTAGGTACGGACTAGCCAAAGTGAGCTTTAGCCGAGATGTAAAATTCGATGTGCTATTGCCCGTAATACACGGATACAGCATTCATGGCAATACCAAGTTTTCCAGACCTCACCGAGGGCTCACTTTACTTGCCAAATAGCAGTGTCCATGCTCTAACTATCGTCATTCTAGTTTCGTCTCTAGTTTCGTCATTGTCATCAGTTTCTTCGCTTGTGAAGGAATTATCATTGTCACTCTCTCTCACCTTTTTTCTATGAAATTTGGCTATCTTGCTGGCAAACATCTTGCAACACTTTCTTCTAGTTGCCCACCCATGAATGCTGTCACACTGTGACCCATCTGTCATGAATGGAATGCAGCAACTTTTGATTACCACTTCTATGGTGATGGATTGCCAAGCTTTTTTCTCCTTCACCAGACAAGAGTATTTTCCTGGAGCTTTCATATTTCCTTCTGGTGCATGGTCTAATCAAAGGCACGTCTAGTATGTTGGATTACCAGTGCTAAAAGGAAACAAGGCTGTTCCCATACCCTTTGCCATGCAGAATCATACAAGTTATACACGATTCTAATGGCTAAAGTGACATCTAACTGGTTGTGCTCAACATGGGTAGTCTTGTTTCATTCCCTATGACTATACCGGTACATGTTTCCATGTGGTAAAGGGTCGCCTAACTTGTTGGGTACCGTCTTGTTTCCTTTATTTTTTACACACGACAATTGTTTGTTTATAAATAGAAACATAGAAACATTTTTGTTCTTGTTTAGAGTTGTTTTTGTTTGTTGTTTGCTGTCTACAAAGACGGACCTTGACTGCTGTTGGACACAAAACTCCACCAATAAACAGCAGATCTTTAAATAGAAAATCAGCTTAAAATTTCCTTTGGACTTGGTAACAGTTGACCAGGAGCAGAAGTCCATAATCCTAATAGCACAACTGAGTGCAGGTCATTTTTTCTGATTAAAATGCACTGTAGCAATATTGTGTGTTAGCTTGATTGTGTCATTGAAAGTTACCCAATGGATGATTCCTACCAACAGCTTTATACCACACACAGTTGAGGTCATTTATTGAACATTTGTGTGTTCTGGTAAGTTCTTATAAGGGGGCTTACTAAGTTTTGTGAAAGCGATATGAAATAAGATATTTGAAAATGAATTTCAAAGGAGTTTTTAAGCTGTTTGCCATCTTATTACCTAGTGAAGCATGGTAAGAGTATATTTGGAGCTAATATCAGCTGAAACCACTATTTAGGCAGAAGTGAAGCGGCCGAATAAGCCTGAGTATATACAATATGCTAAAAAAATTGCGATTCTATGCTGAATTTCTTTTTTCCACTGCCTATTATTCTTTCTAATGTGCCCATTATTCTTTTTTGGCCTGCCTATTATTCTCATGAATTTAAAAAATTCGTTAAAAATATATGGATATAGCTATGAATACAAGTTCAGCATTGACAATTTTAAGTTGTAACAGGATAGTTCAGTGATTAATGCCGATTATTATATTATAACACAAGGGATGTTTCAATGTAATCTTGGAGTGTGCTGGTCTGCTGCTCATTGAAGGATGCCTTTAGAATAGAAAAAACACGTTCTGATGCTGCAGAAGTAGGTTGTACAAGCACTGCTTTCGAAAAAGCTGAAGCCCATTGAGGAAGTGTCTGAGCATTCTCCTTCCACCATTTGTTGGGACAGAAGTTCTCGTCAATGTCATCACTGGGGCTCAATAAATTATGCTAGCATTTTTTCGAGCATTTTAGGTGTGCTGAAGCATTGAGAATAATGCCAGCATTATAGGCAGAATTTTTACTGATTCCAAGCATTATAGGCAGGATTTTTAAAAAAGTTTATTTTTGAATATATACATGATGCAAAAAAAGCAGACTGGATCTGGATCACAAGTTTAATTTTTATACAGCAGATATCTATGCACACAAAATGTAGTGTATGTATATATTATATATATACATCTATCACTTAGCATAGTTAGCACACAGCTACTTGTTAAGTGATAGGTCATAGGCGTAGCAGTACATTTTGCATTGGTAAGGCAAATATATAGTGCAGGGGGCCTGGCCATGCCCAATTTTGTATAACCATACCCTGTACCTTTCCCACACTTATATAGGCAATTTAATAAAATACATTACAATAATATGAATGACTGAACTTGAAATTTTTACATTCAGCATCTTGATGATACTTAGAAATGGCAAGATAGAAATGGTAAGAAATATAATTTAGCTAGCTATTTTAACGCAGCATGAGCATCCTTCCAGTTAGTGTAGCCTTTGGTAATAAAAACTAGATCTCTTCTGTTATAGCTCTAGTCCACTTACTAGGCCTCTCATTTACCTTTGAGCAATAACAGCTTCTTTGTAGCATTTTTCTCCCTTGTTAACAAAAGAACGACTAGGAAAGTGAAAAATCATTGGCTGATGAGTAGTTTGTTTGGTAGTTTCACTTTGTTCTTCAACGTTACACAGTCACAGTAGCGACAACTATGAGCAGGCTGACCACGAGACTAATTATAATAGGTGGTATGGGCGTGGTCTCCGTAAGTGGGTGTGGTTTAGTGAAGTATTGGCCAGGCAATTGCCTGACCCAGCCCTATGTAATGCATGACGAGACCACTAACTCATGTGACTAACTAGACTAGTCTGACATGTGACTAACTTGACTAGTCTGACATGTGACTCATCTAGCTCACTCCCAAGGACTGAAAAATGGCTGAATGTGCAAGTGGTAATTTTTCTGAGACTGAAGAAACTCAGCCTGAGCCTGAAGTTCCTGTTACACCGAACACCAGCAGTAGTGTTAACATTGATGTTCCCAGTCTTTTGAGTAAGCTGAGAAGTCCTGCACCAACAGACCTGTCAAGAAAGAGGAAATTATATACTAATCCTCCCACTGGCTTGAAGCGGGGTAAGGGTGTGTGGCTACTGAGCCCTCCGTTCTCCCTTCAACAAGGATCAAAGAATTTTCCAACGAATATCTCTGTGGTATCAAGAAAATTATTTTGTGAGTGCTGTAGAGAGCCTATGTCTGTTAAAAAGAGTGTATTGCTTCAACATATTAAATCAGCTAAGCATGCTAGTGGTAAAAAGCTAAAAGCTTCGAAGAAAGTGCAAGATCAAAATGTAGCTGACATGTTAAGAAGTATATGGTGCAGAAAAACACCCAGTTGGAGAAAATCTTTCAGATGAAGTCAGAGTCTTTCGAGTTGAAGTTGTGAAATCGTTTTTGAAAGCTGGAGTCTAAGCAAGATTGAGTGTTTTAGAGAAGTATTTGAAGAAAATGCCTTCAGACTCTCTCACAGTAATAATTTATGCCAGTTAATTCCATTTATTCATGAACAAGAGTTTGCCAGCATAAAAAATAACATTAATGGAAAAGAAGTAGTGTCTTTTAAATGTTCTTTTTGGGTTTGTTTGTTCTGTTCCTCCAATTCTGTTACTATGTGCTGGTTCTGTGACTGTGTGCTGGTTCTGTGACTGTGTGCTGGTTCTGCGACTGTGTGCTGGTTCTGTGTGCTGGTTCTGTGACTGTGTGCTGGTTCTGTGGCCATGTGCTGGTTCTGTGGCCATGTGCTGGTTCTGAAGCAATGGTTATAGTGGTTCGTTTTGTGGATGAACTACGCAACGTGTTGTCAGGCTAATGTTGCTAGCTAAGAGCCTTAAAGGCGAAGAAGTGGCCAGACAGTGCCTCAACTTGGTATTGTCCAATCAGATAGTAGCAGCTGTGCGTGATCTTGCTTCGGTTAACAATGTAGCAATTCAAACTCTAAAAATTGTTTGCCCTTGTATTCTAGATGTGGGGTGCTTCTCACATACTCTTGATCATGTTGAAGAGAATATATGTACAAACATATTGGCTGAATTTGTTAAAGGCTGGGTTGGACTTTTTTCACGAAGTCCAAAGACAAAACTGGCTTGGAGAGAAACTACAGGTGTGCCAGTCCCTACTTATTCAAGCACTCGATGATGGTAGGTAATGAAGCACATGCTTGATGCTTTTGGGGAAGTTCATCCCTTCCTTGAAAATAATGATCTCCCACCTACCAAACAAAAGCTTTTGGATATTCTCAATGACCCTCCTAAGAATCAAATGGAACTTGCAATCACAATTGACTTTGGTGAGCCATTTATGAAAGCAACATATCAACTGGAAGGGGGTGGGCCACTTGCTCTTAATGCATATGAAGAAATTGCTGCACTTCATGCTACTATTTCTACTCAACATTTCCCCTAATACTAATGCTGTTGCCACCAAGTTATCTTCAAACAGGCCAACTAATAAGCAGCAGCTAATTAGTTATGCAACTGAATGTATCAAGCCTGCTATATCTTATTTCAAGCAAGGTGATCTTAAACCAATTGTTATAGCTTTCAAATATGCTAGATTTTTCGATCCAGTCAAGATCTCTGAACTTAAACCATGCTCAACTGATGTTGTCCACTTGAAAGCCTTTCCTTTCCTCAGTGATCGAATTGAAGATTTAAAAAAAGAGCTTCCTAGTTACCTGGCAAAAGTGGATGGTGTTTCTCCTGAGGTGGATAAGTTGGAGTGGTGGAAGAGGGGGTTTTATCCATTTTGTCTAATAGTTTTTCCCAACGACAAACCACTGCATTGGAAGAGACTATTGAAGCATCTGTTATGCTCCAATATAATTACAGAAAGTAGTATTATATAATGTAATGAAATTGAGATGATATAAACCCTTTCTGCACTTATTCATATAGTTTATAGAACCCCCTCCCCTCAAGTTCAAATGTTCAAGTGATGACTAGGGAAATGGCTATATAGTCCCATACCCTGATGGCAAAGATCCCATTACTGAGGCTGCATTCCCACGCTGCACCGCCACAGAAATCCGTTGAAGAAGATCCGTTGAAGAAGATGTTGATGGGAGTTGATTAAACTTTTATTGTATATAATACCAATTTATTGTGTGTACCAATTAAAGAATTTTCAGCTGAAAAAAGAATTTTGGGCTGAATTTCAGGCATTATAGGTAGATATATATTAAAAGCATTATAGGCAGTTGCATGAGAATTTGAGAAAAGCATTATAGGGAGAATTTCGAGCATAATTTATTGAGGCCAAATAAAGTGGTAATTCCTTTTTCAGTTCCTCAATATCATCTTTAGAGAAGAATGGAATGGCAAAAAGAGAATCAAGATCCAGTGCTGTTAGCTGCATTTCATGTACTTTTTGTGGATGAAAAAGATGTGCAGCCTTAAAAGCTTCCAGGGGTGCTTGCATGCTTCCACACAACTGTTGCTGAAAGTAATCGATTGCAGGTTTAGCACAATTTCGAGAATATTGAATCATCTGCTGTGGCTGAAGAGTGTTTATCTGTCTGACAATTTTTTGAGACACTGCTTGAACATTGGGAGAATGTGCTGAATGTATTGCAGCTAAGATTGTGTTTATTTGTTCATAGCACTTCAATGTTAGGGCCCCATCTCCTTCAAGGAAATACGTTGCTTTGACGAAGTGTTCGCCCCAGTCCACAATTGTAGCAAGCTCCAACTGAAAATGTATGCACTTTTGCTAAGTTTTTTGTTTGAGGCTGGAGCTGTATCCAAAACAAAGGGCTCGGTATCACCAGAATGTACCATTATCGATGTATTACCTCCCACTTGCTCCACCATCATGTATCACTATAGGAAGCCATTTACCAACCAGTGTTTTGTTTCCAGGCCTTAGGACTGTGCGAGAACATTGTTATCCATGCACTCATAAACTCTAGGAGGTTTGGAACTTCAAAGTGTTCACCAACCCTGTTAAGTGCATGGGAGAAGCAAAGCACATCCAATAATTTGGGATAAACTATCTTCAAAGTAAGTAAGGCAACACCATTTGAAGAGGCCTCTCCTAACCGAGTAGTACCATCAAAAATTACCGATACTGGCTTACCACTGATTTCTTCCTTGATAAGGGACTGTTCCTCTTGAAAATGAAAGGAATTAAATCAGATAAAAAACCTTCGATCACATAAACGGAAAGAATTTTCCTCCAGCAAATCTCTGAAGCAGTCCAATTTATTCAAGGGATTCCAGCTCGAAGAAAGCATTTGACCACCTTGACACGAAATACCTTTTGATTGTCCGGTAAGGTTTCTCCCTTTAAATGAACTTCTTCACTATGCTTCCTTAATTAAGGCATCAGCTATATTCATCTCTCTTGCATCTCCCTTTTTTAACTTTTCTTTTCCTTTTACATGTTTAGCAGAACGAACATGATTACTGATGCTACTGATCAATTCTTCTCTCACAGAATAATTTTTTTTTGGCATTCACCTTGGCATTCACCTTTAGAGATTCATCTTTGCACGCTGGTATGGTTTAATATTCTTGGGTTCAGCATTTGTTGCTCCTACGTTTCCCAGTTGGAGGTGGGTTTGAAACAATTTTTCTTTTACGTCTGGGCTCACCAGGTGGTGGTGCTTTGAGCTTGCTGAGGAGAGATTCAGCTGTAGTATAGGGTTTGAAGAACATGCCTTAATGTGTTCATCAGAATCAAAATCCTCACTAGATTCCTCATAATCCTCAAGCTCACTATCTGAATTGCTAGGCAGAATAATCACACTTGCACTTGCCTCAGGCACAGACATCGTTTTCTAGCAAGGCTAAAATCAATTGTAGTATAAGTTCTAGAACATTCTTCAACACTACATGTGGCATGTCACAACTCACATGTCACAACTCACATGTCACATCACATCACATGACCCTTCGCCCTGATGACTCTTGATGCATGCTTACTAATGAGTCATCAATGCAGTAGATATATACATGCTTACTAATGAGTCATCAATGCAGTAGATATATACATGCTTACTAATGAGTCATCAATGCAGTATCCTATAGACGACTTAAATATCAATATCATCTAATCACCTTTCCCATGTGCATATACACTGTCCTATAGACGACTTAAATATCAATATCATCTAATCACCTTTCCCATGTATATATATACACTGTCCTATAGATGTAATGAGTCATCAATGCAGTAGATATATACATGCTTACTAATGAGTCATCAATGCAGTAGATATATACATGCTTACTAATGAGTCATCAAATGCAGTAGATATATACATGCTTACTAATGAGTCATCAATACAGTAGATATATGCATGCTCACTATTGTTAGATTTAACACCATAAATCATGTGGTTGTGATTAATGGAATGTGCCAGTGGACTCCAAAGTTCACATAATTATGCTAAAATATTTGCCTATTATTCGCTAATTCTCAGAGGTATATACCTATTATTCTAAAAAATTATGCCAGCATATTGTACTCAGGCCTACTGCCAAAGTGAGTTTTAGCTGAGATATGAACATTTGGGGTTGGGGGGGGGGGGGGGGGATTTCCCACCCTGCCATTGGGTCGAACCAATTTAGAATACTACTGCACTCCCCAATAAGGCAAACTATAAAGGATATTCAAAATTGAATATTGAGTTTGTGATTTTCACTTCCATTACAGCACTTCCTATTGTAGGAGCACTGCACATCATGTTACAACTAGGGATCACACTTCAATAGAGATGTAGAGCTGGAACTACCCGGTTGCTGGGTCTCGATTTTCAAGACTATGCACGACGTAAAACCATGCCCATCTTTGTCTGTCTGACGTGTTGCTATGCAGTTATTCACCTAATTTGTTGTGAAATGTGTTGCCAGCAAGTGCGGATGCATTGCAGAGTTTTTTTTCCATTTGCCATGATGATGACCGAAGTATTTCGGTTGAAACTCACTAAAAACAAGTCAGCTGAAAATAATCATATAAACAAGAAGTCATGTTTAAAATGTGTCACTTTAAAAGACAAGTTACTAATTAATGTGTCTATGTTTAGCTAAGTATTAATCAGGTATATATAGGAATGAGAAACGTATCAACAATTAAGTCATGTCAATCCTACGATTGTTCTATCAAATAACTGTTGTTTCTTGTTGTTTCTTGCTGTACTTCTGTAGACAGTATATGATCACCATGAAGATATTCCAGATAGTCTTCAAGAGCAGGAAAACTGTCACTGCCCAGGAACTATTCTATAATGTAGAGGAAGAGGAAAACATAAATATTCACAAGAGACATCAGATATTTCCAGCATTAATACTATATTACTATACAACTACTATATAGTTCTAGTCTCAAGTCTCTGGGTCTTGGTTTGCGAGATTCTACAGAGCTGATTTGTTGTTTAGTCTCGCAGGGTAGTATTCAAATTGGAATGTTGTTCAAGCTCCTTTTTTTTTAATGAATCTCCATTTTAGCTTGCTAATGATAAAGAGACACTTTGAACAAAACCTCCAATTGTTCACTGGCCTTGCAAGACTAAACAATGACAAATTCTTGCCCCACTACATAACACCCAGAACTCTAGCAAGTGCTTGGTAAATTGCATTGTCTGGTCATGTCCAGCAGAGATTAGAAAGGCTGAGTGCACTGATGGTATTTGCTTTAATTGTATGCACTATAGTTCTGGATTATTCGGTTGATAATTATCATGGGTGGTGTTAACCACTAGCACATATATCTCACAAAATATTAAACAGTTACAGCATTTCAAGTAGAAATTAAAAACAAATGGTAAGCACACACACACACACATTATAGGAAAGCTGGTGGCTATTGCTTCTTAGATTCGGCCAGAGCTGTCATTGGCAGAGATTGTCATAAAGTTGCCATAGATTACTTCAAAACACACACAAAAAATGGACTGCCTTCCCAAGGCTCGTTATCATTGCTTGTTCCTCTCTCGCAAAAGTATAGCAATCAAAAACTGGTCACTACTGTAGGTTGAAGAATAACTGAAATATAAGGCCAAGAAGTGTTAGTTACATAACAGGTTGGTACTCTACCTGTATAGCTTGTACTCTGTATAGCTTGTAGACATGCTAACCATGTGTACAACAAGTTCCTTCCAAAGTTCAGCACCATGGGAGAATATATTTTTATAGTATATATAATAATAGGAAAATAAGGCAAAATGAAATTGATTCTCACAGATGATTTCTAAACAATGGTGTGATTTTAAGTGGTAAAGGGACATTTAGTTGTCAGAGCAAAAAATTTTTTTTTAATTTAAAAATCTAAAATCTCCAGTTAAAATCGTATTATTTCCATTTGTAATTAGGTTTCTTGATAGCAGAGTTGTTGACAAACATGTTGGTAAAAAGAATTGACCACAAATTGACCCCACACAATATGAATATGGTTATAGAAAAATGACCACTTTCGTCCAAGGAATAGGCAAAGTCATGGAAGGAAGAGAAAATGTATAGAAGGCAGTAGCAGGTGTGCGGCGACTGCAATGGAGTGTGGAAGGAATGATGTCTCCATTCGCTATACCTCACGATATTGTATATATGCAGACATGTACTACTAATACCAGGAAAATGGGGAAATGAGCAAGAGAAACCACTGAGAGCGTTTCCAGAACTGGAGTGGCCAGGATTGGTAGAGTGGGAGTGACCAGTACTGGAAGGGGAGTGTCAGGTACTGACATAGGAAAGTGGGTGGAACTGGAGCCTCATCGTCCATCAAATTTGCCTAACAATATGATTTCAACACAAGTTCAAACATGTCAAACATGACAAATTTGACAAATTTCGTTTTTTATGGGTAGACAGTTGCATTTTTTTTATTTAAAAAAAACTTGTAGTTATCACTTTATAGCTCCGTAGATTCTGTAAATTTTTATGATATGGACTTGATATATAGCTCATGAGATAGGTCTCTCTGTGTGCTCTCTTTTGATACTTTCCAGGGGATATAAGGATAGCCAAGTTACTGGAGCTAAAGTGGAGGGAACTTCAAAACCTGAATGCCTGATTTTGCCGCATAAATATCTCCAGATTGCAAAGTGCTAACGAGTTCAAATTAGCACCTGTGGCTAGAGGAAGCTCTACTCTACACGAGTGTTTTCATTAGGCGCTAAAACGTAAGTACTCTAAGCACGTACTTACATTTTAGCGCCTAATGAAAACACTCATTGTGTAGAGTAGAGCTTCCTCTAGCCACAGGTGCTAATTTGAACTTGTTAGCACTTTGCAATCTGGAGAGATTTATGCGGCAAAATCAGGCATTCAGGTTTTGAAGTTCCCTCCACTTTAGCTCCAGTAACTTGGCTATCCTTATACCCATGGGGAAAATTTTAATGTCAAAAGAGAGCACACAGAGAGCCCTATCTTTTGAGCTATGTATCAAGTCCATACCGTAAAATTTACATAATCTATGGAGCTATAAAGTGGTAACCACAAGTTTTTTTTTAATTAAAAAATGCAACTGTCACCCCACCTATAGAAGTACGCCTTATAGATTTATGACACTAGTTTACACAAAATTTGAATTTGAATTCAGTTACAGTCAAATTCAAATACAATAACAAGCTAAATATTCTGATGAGCCCCTCCCCAGGGAATAACAGGCTAATACGCCTTCCTTGTTATCTGTCTTGATCAAAAGACAACAGCTCTTCGCAGTCTCTGTCTGTGCAAGAAACAATGAAGTGGCCATTGGTAGTCAGCGTTTCTAGATGCCTACACCTTCTTCCTCATCAGGATCTTCCTCAGGAAGGGCCATATCATCCATGGTGACTTGAGCAATGAGGTCGGCCATGGTTTGGTTTTACGTCCATTGTGGTGGTCATCAAGATTGCGGATAGTCGGTAGAGAACCGAACGTGGTTCCCAGCATCTTCCAGACTCAATATTCGGTTCAGGAATAGAGCAATAACAACAGATTCTTATGATATAAAAATTATACTGATAGACCAATCGTGCGATTTTTTTACATATTTTTGAAAATTGCTCTGCCATATGGTGCTTAGCGGTGAGAGGGGCTAAAAGGTAACTGGTCCTCCAATGTTCGTGGTCTACATTTGTAGTCCTTCTTCTTTGACAAGTCAATCCAACCTCTCTATCTCTCTATTTTTAAAATATATATTTAATATATTACATTTTTTTCTTATTTCCTATTGTTTCCTTTCCATAAACATGATCGAGCAGTTTCCTTGAAGAACTTTAACAATTGCAAACCATAGCAGGTGTTTTTCTTCATTGCCATGGTTTCATTTAGGGGGGGGGGGGGGCTGCCACCCCTTGGAACCTTTTTGCCCCCCCCTTGGAAATTGTATTATTAAAATTCTTATTGATGTTGACAAGTGCTTGACATCATGCCCCCCCTTAATATCCAGATTCCTCCAGTTGCCCCCCCCCCCTTGGACAATTTTCTAAATGAAACCCGGCATGCTTCATTAATAAAGTTGGATCAAAGTAATTCAACGTGCTTGGTTGAAGAACATGCTTGGTTGAAGATATAATCTCATTATCCATTTATGATATCTTTACTGATTTAAGGGGGACCGTCTGTGCATTTTTTAAATATTTTTTTTAACCTGTGGTTACAACTTTAGAGCTCAGTAGATTCTGCAAACTTCATGGTATGGACTTGATATATAGCTCAAAAGATAGGTCTCTCTGTGTGCTCTCTTTTGATACTAAAATATGTTTCATAGGTATAACTATAGGCAAGTTACTAGACCCTAAAGCGGAGGGACCACAAAAACCTGAATCGCTCCAACCTCCATAGAAACCACTCTGAGTTGCGAAGTGCAAAAAAATTAAAAATGGTACAAGTGGCTAGAGGAAGCTCTAGAGTACGCAATGACTATATTGAGTAGGCGTGAAAAATTTATTACCTGGTCAAGCGCGCGGTTGGAAAATTGAAGGCGTTGACAAAGCGTCGCCTTGTCAACGCCTTCAATTTTCCAACCGCGCGCTTGACCAGGTAATAAATTTTTCACGCCTACTCAATATAGTCATTGCGTACTCTAGAGCTTCCTCTAGCCACTTGTACCATTTTTAATTTTTTTGCACTTCGCAACTCAGAGTGGTTTCTATGGAGGTTGGAGCGATTCAGGTTTTTGTGGTCCCTCCGCTTTAGGGTCTAGTAACTTGCCTATAGTTATACCTATGAAACATATTTTAGTATCAAAAGAGAGCACACAGAGAGACCTATCTTTTGAGCTATATATCAAGTCCATACCATGAAGTTTGCAGAATCTACTGAGCTCTAAAGTTGTAACCACAGGTTAAAAAAAAAAAAAAAAAAAGTGCAGATGTCCCCCCTTAAGTATCTTTACTGATTTAATATGGAACATTCTCAAAGCAGCTGCTAATATAACTTTTTTCCACACAAGTCTCGGCATAGAACTGCCCATCTATTTCTCTGCCGCGGAGAATGTGAAGCTGTTAGCACACTCAATTAATACACATGTGCAAGCGATGTGAGCTAATTACTGTGTTATACTGAATCATGAACCAGGTTAGTCACCATCATTTGGAAATTACGAGTCATCTGGTGTTGAACTTGTTGCGAATGATTAAGTTATGGTATTTTAAAAAATGATACATAAACTTGTTTTTGTTGGTGTTTTGTTGGTGTTATTAAGGAAGCAAGTATAGACCACAATTGACCCTTTACCATTTAAAGTCATGTTCACCGATCAACCTGTAAAATGACCTTTACCATTTAAATCACATATTTTAAAAAGTAGCACAATTATAAAAATTTTGGCCCGCCAGTTACTCTTTAGCGAAGAATTCACAACATGCTGAAGTGTTTTTGAAGCTAGTATCTGCTGAAGGCAGTCTTGATTGAAGATTACAATAACCATTAATTGAAATTGTATTCTCTCGACGTTTTCTACTAGTAGACGCTCTGGCCTTCCAATGCTCGAGTTTTAGCAGAGATATGAACTTTGTTTGGGTTATGTTGTCGTTGTTTTTTAATCTGTCCGCCAATTTATAAAGGGAGTGCTAACCCACTCTCTGATAGCTCATCAGTAAGTCAGGTGTGGCAATGTTGAGAGATACTCTCTATAACTTGTTGCACACTCTACAAGTCAAGCACACACCATACTTCATTGTCATTTACTGGCAGACGATCAGCTACAGCCTCCTTCCAGGTCTTGGCAATGATTGCACAGAAGAACTCCACAAACCAAATACAAGAGGAGAACAAGATTCTTAGAAAATCAACTGAGCAGTCATTGTTCTTTTTGTAAAAAGCACATGAGCTAACTAGATTAAGTTGACGAACCAGACCAGCCAGAAACATGCCTTTTTTCTGCAATCAAGAAACATTAATCATGGACATGCAGTTTGGAATATCTGGTAGGAAAGTTGTTTTGCTACTGTACACACAAGTTAATGGAATAAAATGGACGCTGGAATATTGGAGTAAATTTATAGGTTGGCCATGAGCAGCACAGTTCTACACAACCACCGGATAACAAATTGAGTATAAGCATTCAAGCATGCAAATCATGCCCTAGCCCCAGCCCTAGCCCCAGCCCTAGCCCCAGCCCTAGCCGGCTAAAGGTATAAATATCCAGTTCTTAAACACTGTAAGGGTGGACCCACTTTTAAGGTTTCGGGCTATACGCCTTGAGCTTCAAGGCACCATGTGAGCAAACCTGATACAAGTATTTACAGTTACGTACACATAACTCACTTTTGCAACAGTCATTGCATCATAAAAAGACACCTTTTCATCACCGTTGCCACGTTCCAAAAAAAAACACGGACGTCCAACACTGAAATAAACATGATCATGGGGAACAGTTAGGTACAGATATATACCATAGTGTTAGGGAAGCTAACACTTCTAGTACCACTAATGAGTGCTAATGAACTATTGAACTGAACTTCTAATAAGACTAATCAGAACCTTGTGCATGCATGTATGTGTGAATATAGCATGCATGGAACTATTTCATTGGTCAATTGTATGAGTTAAGATTCCATATTTGGGCCTGATCATGCGGTAACGGAGTTACAACTCCACTTAATAAATGAGCATAGCTCCACAAAATAAGAGGAAATGCCAAGAGTTTTATTATATGTACGTGTAGGTCTTGATAAGTACTTTTATCACAATATACACAAGAATTAAAATAATCAACGATATCACAATTATTAGCAAAAGTTTGACTGGTAACGGAGTTACTGAAAATTAACGTCTGTTTTTGGCGCTATACGCAAACTCCCACCATATGCTGTTCCTTATTGAATTTTTTTTTAAATTAGGAACCATTTTATTCTACATTTATCTAAGCATTACAGAACCAAATATGCTGACTATTACTGCATTTTCCATTGTCAGAAAAATATTTAACTTGACTGATGTTCGGTAACGGAGTTACATGGTAACGGAGTTACAGAATGTTCACACCCACATGTCTCACCTTGCCTACCTGTCTAAATGCATACTATGTATTAACTATGATTTTAAATTGTTAATAGGACATTAATTATCCCTAGAAACAAGGTTATTGTTGCCCTGTCCCATTTACAAATGTAGAACAAGGATAAGAATTCAAAAGATGGGGAAAATCAAAATATATGTATATATATATATATATGTTACACAGCTCAGATTAAATTTATCTAAAGTTATTAGAACAGCTACATCATTATTGTTATTTTCTAGATTTTGTCTGTTACAGTCTCATGTAGTTGAGCTTATGCCTCTTTATTTACTTGGTGGTAAATGTGGACATGATTTGATGCTGAGCATCTGTGAACTCAAATGTATATCTAAGGCGAGAACCAGCCATGTTCCGGGCAAAGGAAAAGAACCTTCTTCATTGGCTCCTGGCTAGCATCCTCACACTCTGGGTCCCTGTAGACACCAGAATTGCCGACCTTCCTCAGAAACTTCACCACTAGTAAATCAGATTTGATGCAGGATATTACAGCAATGTACAAGTAGGAGCGACCTCTATCTGTCTCCATGATGATTGCCACAAATCCTCCTGGCTTGATATCACTATGTTGACATCTGGAGGTGACTGCTTTGCAGGATTGGCTGCTAGTGGCTGGACTGCTATTGGCTGATGCTGGAGCAACAGGTGTTCTGTTCCTGTCTGCTCTGAATACTTGGACACCAGCACTCTCCCCAAGCCAAGTGTACGTACACATTGGATACTCGGGGTAGCTGGACCTGCTGTTACAGACTCCCATAATTCATCAAGGGCTGGTCGCTAGGCATTTATTTTTTCAGCTTCAGCTGGGACATATAAGATATCAACTCCTTTGATGATCTCAGTGGCACAGGCTGCATATTGCTCTGCATCTTTCACGAGATAGCGTCTGGTCATTATAGCACTGTGGACACCCCTCTTCACACAGCCACCAACTCCATCCACTGCACCCTTTCCATGTGAAGTGGCGAAAAAGTGCCAGTTGATGGTGATGCCTTTGGTTTGGAGAAGGCTAGTGACAAAAGTAAACATGTACTTTTGCTGTGCTGCACCATCACTGAATATATTGACCTCTGTTAGTGGAGAGGACTGTTTCATCTGCACCCCTCAATCACTTCCTCCAGCACGGTCGCGGATGTGTACTTGTCATGGGAGAGGGTGTCTGACACAGCAGCATATGATGTGGTGTTATCTTGCGTCCAGGCTACTGCTGTAAAAACTGTCACTTGTTTGTGGTTCCAGTGGCTGGCTTGGATCTCATCCTGCTCAACGATGGTCGCATTTTCGCTAAAGTCTACCTGCAGGACTGCACTGTGGGCTCTTGGAGTGGTGTACATATGATGGAAGGCTAATGACTGCTTATTTTTAATGAAGCAGTAGATCTTGAAGTTTGGTAGCTTCTGGGCCAGGGATGTCAGTGCATCTGCGACTGTACCAGCCTTCTCTGCTTTCTCTGATTGCCCATCCTCATTACGCATCCATTCCAGCCACTTCACAGGTTCAGCCACCAGGTCATCTTCGGTGTTCTCAGAAATACTGTCAAAGGATATCTTCTCCTTGCAGATATCACACAGGCCAAACATACAGTCCTCCTTGGTAGTATCACAACACACAAGCTTTAGCAGGTCTGAATATCTTACTGGGATTGTAGGTACTATGTGTTTCAGGCTGTCCAAAATAGTCTCTATGTTGGCATGATACTGGCATACACAGACAGAGTGTGGCATCTTGTCCTTGCAAAGCACCACATCTGGCCGCTGGGCCCTGAAGGTGGTCAGACCAGCATCATCTTCTGAGAATTTCTGTCGGTAAAGGGCATGGGCTTCTGCTGTTGTCATCATCAAGTATCTGCGCTGTTCTCGAACTTTCTTCCCATCACGAACCATTGTAATGTAGTCTCTGCGTCCAGGTGCCATCCAACTGATGTCACTGCAAAGATAAAACTCTCGGATGTGCCCCTTCACCTCATCTGGTAGCCTGTTGTGGGGAAGTGACTGTGCAGTCTGTGGGTCTGGATCTCCTGCTGCCTCAGACTGGAACTTAGAATGCAGCACCTGCACCACCTTCCGGACCTTGCGGGGAGACGTTGGCAATGCTAAACGTGCTCTCTTCACTGCACGAGTCAGACTGGATGGTGCTGAGTATGCCTCCTGCTGCGATGTTTGGCTTTCTTTCTTGGCTGCTCTCCATCTCTTCAGTTTCTGTTGCTCCTTCTCCCTCACTGCTGCTGTGTTGCTAGCTCGAGCTTGCCGTTTCCTCTCTGCATCCTTCTGCTTCCATGCCTTCTCACCCATCTCTGCTTTCCTTCGCTCACGATAGCGACGTTGCTTTTCAGCAGCACTGAATGCCATGGTGAACAAGTTCTGTTACACAATGCACTCTCACATTTATTGAGGACTTGGAAATCACTATGGAACTGTTACTGAAAAGAAAAGTTCCTTTTATATTCATTCACTCCATGGTCAGACTGTCAGCATGTGGCAGTATCATGGTGTGATACGTATCACATGTATGTGGTGTGATATGTATATTTGGTTACATAGGCAGGGCTTGTTATCAGGCAGCTGCACCTCAGGATGCAATTAAAGACAGTCACTGGGTCCTAACTGTAGAAAGACCATGTCTCAGGGTTGACTTGCAAACATTGGTTTCTTCAAAGGTTAATAAACAGCATTATTTCTGCTAGTAATGTTTAAAAGCAACTGTAAATCCGTGGAGTTACAGAAACCAGTTGCTAATAAGTTGTAGAAATTTTGAATGTTTAAAGATTGAGTCACATTGCCATAAACTTGGTATTATTATGCTTTCTTTTGGATAAGCTTTCTTTTGGATAACTCGAGATTTTTATTCCAAACAGTTTTTTCATAAAAAATTAAAAAAGATGTTTTTTGGTAACGGAGTTACAAGTAACGGAGTTACATGACACCTTTTTTTAACAATCTGCATATTCCTTATTTTTTCAATGTTATTTTTTTGGTACTGTTCACAATGTTAAAGCAAAACTTAAAGATGAAGAAAACATCATAAATATGATTCTAATGTTGTTAGGTGAGCGAGAGAATATATCTGAAGTTATTGTTTGTTTCCTCTAAAGAAAGGTGTGGAGAAGGGGAAAAAATCATTTGTGTTTTAATTCCTGTAACTTTCATCTAGGAGAGTTTATGCAAAGATAAAACATGTTATAGAAACTATAATCATATATCTTTTCACCTGTATGCATTCTGTAGAGGTATTTTTAATTTCATATTTTACCCCTGATGTTAACTCAGACTTGATCGGGCCCATTTATCCTTTTATGGGCATTCTCCAGACTGGACCTTGAGCCTATTTAAAGGGCAGAGGTTGTTACATTTGGAGAGATTGCACTGTACTGAGGCAGTAAGGTGTGTGTATGCTTAAATTATAATCTATTCTTCATTGAACACTGATCTTGACTGGACTATTGCTAGCTCAACAGCTAACACGTAGTCACTGGAAAAGAAGTCGCCACTTCAGTCCAACTACCGTAGGTTGTGACTACACAGCCCCACAGGTGCTGCAGATATAATGCTAGCGCAGGGCAAAGCCAGCCTTTTGTCTCGTTCATCTGCTGAATCCAAGAGCACCCTTTGATTCAGCAGATCAGAAAGGCTGGGGGGGGGGGAGGGAGGTTCAAACTGTGCAAGTCTTATACTACAGCACTTGTGTGGCTGTGTAGTCGCAACCTACGAGGCAGTTTAAAAACACCCTAGACAGAAGCAGTTATGGAGTTCATGGTCACTATTATCACCAATGAAGACTTTGTTCACTTCTTTATCCTCATCCTTGAGGGAGGCGAATAGATCCTCTCAACCATTGTCTCTCTCTTCCACAACTGGTGAGCAGCTTTAGCCATGGCCAGAACAGCTAAAGCTGCTACTCGACCATCCTCGAGGCAATGAATCGCTCCGTCTTCAGATCCTTTCACCTTCACAGATATTGCACAAGCAGAGAAGGATTTCTTCATCACATCTGGCAGCTTATACAG
The DNA here is from genome assembly GCA_028752905.1 of Cladorhizidae sp. MBARI D1340-BT2. NCBI lineage: Eukaryota > Metazoa > Porifera > Demospongiae > Poecilosclerida > Cladorhizidae > Cladorhizidae sp. MBARI D1340-BT2. The sequence continues at coordinate 10,797,678 of JAQNBH010000015.1, forward strand.
TTAGTGCAAGAGATTTGCCGAATGTGTGCTGGTGCTAGCACATTGGTAAGCAACTAGGTGTGCTACAATTGGAAGACAGCATTTTGAGTCTATTTAAGCGGCGACTTCTGAATATGGTACCAAATCAATTATTATCATCATCACTACCACCATTATTATTATTATTATTATTATTATTATTAATTTATTATATCTATTAATTATAATTCCACGCATATTAGGAAGTATGATACCCCACCACTTCCTGTGTTGGTTTTACTCACGACCTTCCGGGGGCCCTCCCTGTCTGCCACCCCCACCATCCATCTGAGGTTTCTTAGCTACCTAAATGGTGGTTTAGATTACCTCCAAAAAGACTCCCAGCCATACTTGGAAGGGAAGTAGCCAGGGATTATGAGAAGGCATACATGGAAGGGAAGTAGGCAGAGATTATGAGAAGGCATACTTGGAAGGGAAGAAGGCAGGCATGCCTTGAATCATTTTCTAAGGTAGAAGTACTTATGCTGCTAATACCATGGTAGCAGAAACAGTGGATACTGAAGCTGAGAGCCTACGCAAAAAAAAATTCCCAGTGTGCAGCAGAAAATCGCAACAAAGCATCTGTTTCCAATTCTCCAGAAATCTTGATACAGTCTACACAATGAACTTCAAAAGGGCCTTCAAAAATGTAATTGCCAATAAAATGCACGGTTTCAACACTGTTAAATATAATTATCATTAACATTACCAGTTTTAGAGTAGCCATTAAGGATGATGTACATGAAACACAAATAAAGCACACCAAACTCAAATAATGCACACCAATCTGCTGCATCGCAATAAATGCAAGAACTTATGAAGTGCAGAGTAGCGACAATGCATTGTGATGCATTGGTTAGACTTTGTGATGCATTGGTTACACATTGTGATGCATTGGTTATGCATTGTGATGCATTGGTTATGCATTGTGATGCATTGGTTATGCATTGTGATGCATTGGTTATGCATTGTGATGCATTGGTAATGCATTGTGATGCATTGGCTATGCATTGTGATGCATTGGTTATGCATTATGATGCATTGGTTATGCGTTGTGATGCATTGGTTATGCATTATGATGCATTGGTTATACATTATGATGCATTGGTTATGCAATGCCCCACAGTTGCATGCTGCAATGTGTCCCACCGCTGCATTATGTGTATCATACAATGTGAAAATAAGCACACTACCCAGCCTAGGCACGGATCCAGCTTCACCATGATTTTATATAGCTCAGAAATGAACTGCTTGGCATCACAGAACATTTCACAAATGAAGGAGATAATTATCTGTATGCTAACCACCATTTTTAATAGCTGAGAGTATCAGGTTGAATAACTCAAAGACCTTAGAACATAGGTCTACTCATATACATACATATATACATATATATACACACACACACATATGTATATATACACATATATGTATGCATGTATATACATATATATTTATGTATGTGAATATATATATACATACACACCAACAACAAAAAGGTTTTTTCTAATTTAAAAATGTAGAAAAGCAAGGAAACAAGGGTGTACCCAGTAGACTAGAGCCAGTGAATCCTTATCAATCATTATAGTTGAATCTAAAATAGTTGGGGAGTACATGATTTTAAATGGTAAAGGGTGGTCTGGCTGGTTGTGATATACACTCTTGTTTCCTTTATTGTTTCCTTTATTTTTAAACCCATCAATCCAATATGTTTGTTTATCCTTTATTTGTTTGTTTGAGACACATGTCATGTCTTGCTGCAATTGCTGACTGTACCCGTGTATGGTCAGCTACAGCCTCCTCCAAGGACTCAGTAACAGTTACACATGAGAACTTGGTAAAATTGTCTCTGTTTGCCTGGAGGTCTCATGCAGCAGCTGAGTCAGCCAGGCTCAACACTGCACATGCATGAGCGTGTTTATTACATTGATGACCAATTTTTATGTTTGACTGAATTGAGAAACAAATTAGACGTTGCAAGTCCTTGGAAGAGTTGACGTCTCGTGGCACTAAAACTGACTTATAACACCTTATAGCACCCAAGTGATGGAGGAGGAAGAGCAGAGATGATAGAAGATAAATACAAGGTCATGAGGACAGTATTTATGGTGGGGGATAAGGGGGGGGGTTGTGCTGGTAGTTGACTACTTCGTGGTGGACTCAAGGACACTGGAAGTCTTATTGGAACTAAAATTGGTAGTTTAGGATACTAAGAACCTGCCAACCGAGTTTCAGGTGTAAGTAGCAACTTTTTTGTGTACGTTTTTGGTATCTGCCATTTTAAAATGAGGTGTGGTTCTTTTATTGAAAGTGATAGGCAGCTGTAATTATAGTGTGGTAAGAGAAAGCCCTGCTCTATATAATGAGTGTTTCTGAGTTGTAAGAGGAAGCTGTGGGAAGTAATACATAGGGGAGACCAACAGAAGACTGGAGACCAGAATGAAAGAACAGCAAGATCCCTATAGAAAGTGTGCTAAAGAGAAGTCTGCAATTGCTGACATGCATGGGGCAATGAAGATCCTATCTTGTGGGAGGAAGCTACCACCTTAGACCAGGCAGGAGACAGAAGGAGTTGCTAGTGAGAGAGGCATTGCACATCGTCCTGCACTGGAGTGTGAGCAGGAAATTGTGGTAGACTTACCTGGCTGCTGGATGGTCACTCCCAAGAGCCTAAACTTGAAACCTCCACCTCCATAATATTTTTGAATTTTGGTTATTATTTATCTACTTTTTGCTAATTCCTTTTTGCTAATTAACCCTTTTGACCACACGCTTCCTCTTGGGCATTATTGTTATATATACACATGTACCGGAATGTGCGGACTTGCTTACAAGAATGTTTAGCAAATGACATTATCCTTGTTTGGTTGCTTGCCTCATGTCACAATCTGGCTAGCTATCATGATGACATCAATGCTATACAGATTACTACTGAATTAGACACTCACTTAGGAGACGGCAATGGTAGAGTCAAGACTAGGGCAGCAGCGAGACCAATGCAATCACCATGGTGATGTAATGCTAGGAATTTATTTTGAAATAAAATCCTGAACAAAAGTAGGCCTATAGAAGTTGTGTATATAGTCACACTAAAGGTACACCAGTTCCCTTGGCTACAACAGTGCTACAGCAACATTTACCACATGTTACATGCGTAAAATACTGGCAGCTAATGATGTGCAGAGGAACCACAATAATGGGGGGTGGGGGGGGTTAAACCAAAAGTACTTATGAATATTCATTCAAATAAGCCATCTTGCTCAAAAAAGTGAATGTGAATGAACATTAGTAAAGTTGTATGACTGACTAATTGATTGATTGGTTGCTTGATTGATTGTAGTAAAGTTGTATGACTGACTGATTGGTTGCTAGATTGATGGTTGATTGATTGATTGTTGATGGATTGATTGATGTTGATGGATTGATTGTTGATTGATTGATTGTTGATTGATTGTTGATGGATTGATGTTGATGGATTGATGTTGATTGATTGATTGTTGATGGATTGGTTGATTGATTGATTGTTGATTAATTGTTGATTGATTGATTGTTGCTGGATTGATTAATGTTGATGGATTGATTGATTGTTGATGGATAGATTGATTGATGGATTTGTTGATGGTTTGATTGATTGTTGATTGGTTGATAGGTTAGTTATTTATTTGACCCCTTATAAAATTCTTGGCCAAGCCTGTTTGAGGACTAAAATGGGTTGATTAGAGGTAACTTTCCAGGAGGAAGATCAGGGACACTTCAGATTTGGGATAGGGTATCCTCAGAGATGCTAATGACACCTGGCATAGTACTTGGCATTGGTGGCCAGTCGGTCATTTTGTTAGGTAAAATACCTCTGCATGCATTTTTCTCACAACAATAGTAATCCATTTTTCACATTCCCAATGAGCACACAGACAACGTGGCATCATTGCTCTAGCTACAACATTGGACCTCACCAATGCAAACAATTTGCTAATGAGGCTGCTTCTATTCCTACTCTATTAGCACTTGCTGAAATGGAGACATCTACAGAAGCCAGGGTCGTTGTCGGCAGGTTCTAAGTTGTTGTTTTTATAGCCATAATGATATGGTGTTATAGGCTCTGCTTCATGGGGAATCCAGATATGGGTGCCTAGGGAGAAGAGCTACTGGGTGCTTACACCTTGCTTCATGTGGGTGCTTACACCTTGCTTCATGGGGATCCTAACTACTGGTGCCTATGGACCAGCTACTGGATGCCTAGGCTCTGATGAATAGGGAGCCAGCTACTTCATGGGAAGTGCAGTTAAAGGGTGCCTAGGCTCTGCTTCATGGGAAACTCAGTAACTAGGTGCCTAGTCTCTGCTTCATGGGAAGCCAGCCACTGGGTGCCTAGGCTCTACTTCATGGGAAACACAATGACTAGGTGCCTAGGCTCTGCTATGGGAAGCTAGCCTCTGGGTGCTAGGCTCTGCTTCATGGGAAGACAGCCACTGGGTTCTAGGCTCTACTTCATGGGAAACTCAGTGCTAGGCTCTGCTATGGGGAGCCAGCCACAGGGTGACTAGGCTCTGCTTTATGGGAAACCCATTGATTAGGTGCCTAGGCTCTGCTATGGGAAACCCATTGACTAGGTGCCTAGGCTCTGCTATGGGAAGCTAGCCTCTGCTTCATGGGAAGACAGCCACTGGGTTCTAGGCTCTACTTCATGGGAAACTCAGTGCTAGGCTCTGCTATGGGGAGCCAGCCACAGGGTGACTAGGCTCTGCTTTATGGGAAACCCATTGATTAGGTGCCTAGGCTCTGCTATGGGAAACCCATTGACTAGGTGCCTAGGCTCTGCTATGGGAAGCTAGCCACTGGATCCCTAGGCTCTGCTATGGGAAACCCATTGACTAGGTGCCTAGGCTCTGCTATGGGAAACCCATTGACTAGGTGCCTAGGCTCTGCTATGGGTAACTAGCCACTGGATCCCTAGGGTCTGCTTTATGAGAAACCCATTGACTAAGTGCCTAGGTTCTGCTATGGGAAGCTAGCTACTGGATCCCTAGGCTCTGCTTTATTGGAACCCATTGGCTAGGTGCCTAGGCTCTGCAGGGGTGTATTTAGGGGGGGGGGGGGGGCGGGGGGGGGGGGCGAATTGTATCATTCTCGCCCCCCCCCTTGAAATTAGAGATTTTTTTAAAAATAATGTCAAGAAAGGTGTAATACAAGAAAGGTGTAATAAGCTTATGATATCAGGTTCAAATGATAGGAATGTCAAACTGAGGTTCTTCTTGGTTTTCTCTGCCATACGTCCACAATCTCTTCAAGGTCGCTCTCAGAGAGTACTTCTGGTGCCTCTATAGCAATCCTCATAAGGTGAGAAAGGCTGCAGTCACTTAGAGAATTACGCAAACGAGTCTTGATCATCTTCATCTGTGAGAAGCTTCTCTCCACAGAAGCAGTAGAAACTGGAATCGATAAGCAGATGGAGGCAATCTTGTGCAAATTGGGAAACATGGCCTTGAGCATGTCGTTTGAAACAAGTTCTTTCAGCTGTGATGCAGTAGTATCCCGTGGTTGCTTGACTAACAGCTGGCGGAATGTTTTCCACTCTGTAAGTATTTCAGTGGAAATCATGGCTGTCTTCACTGTTTCTTCTCCATCCAATGTTTCTGCATCTCTATCTTCTCCGTAGTGAGCAATCAGTTTCTCAACAGACGTGTCTCCATAAGTGGGAAAAGATACTGAATCTGGTTTTGGAACTTTCCGTGGATCGAATATAGACAATGCTGATACAACAGCGTTGGATGAAGAAAATCGGCTTGTTATGTTGGCCTTTAAATCAGCAACAAAAGGCTTACCAACAACATTCTGGAACGAAAGTATTTTATCAGCGTCAATAGACACCTTTGTAGATGACTTCAAGTCTTCAACGTTTTCAAGAAGCTCCAACACCCAGTTCGCTCCAGGCAAAACTGCATCATCCAAGGATTTAACAGTAGCATCAACAAGGAATGATATCAACGAGAGGTCAAGCTGCTCTGCCTGAAGTGCTTTGCTGAGCTTGGCTACTTGTGGTAGAGTGAAATCAAGCAAATATATAGCTGCAATCGTAGACAATTTGCAGAGGGCACCATGGATTCCAAGAGCTTCTGGCTCGTGGGACGTCTCGTAGATGTTCCCAATGGTGATTACAATTGCAGAATAACTTGCTTTGACAGCTTTGACACACCTTTCATGTGCCAGCCAGCGTGTGTCAGATGGCTTGATCACTTTCATTTCTGGAAGTTCAAGAACGTGCTGTACCTCCTTCAGACACTCTGCTCGCTTGGGGGAATTGCGAAAATGCTTCCAAAGAGTAGTCAATGTTCTGTAAACATGAATTCCAGGAGTTTTATTGGCAGCTTGCACACAAGCCAACTGCAGTAAGTGACAGTGGCAGTGTATAAACAGAGCGTGAGGAGTATGTTTCTTGATACGTGCCTGAACCCCGGTCTTTCGTCCAGAAAAAGTTGCAGCTCCATCAAATCCCAATCCAACTATTCTTCCGACTTGTAGACCTTTCTTCTTTAAACAATCGATGAGATTAGAATAGATGGTCTCTGCATCAGCCTTCTTCAATGGAATAAGCTCCAGAAAGCACTCTACTGGTACACCATCTTCCTCCCAGCGGCAAAACACAGACAATTCTTCTACGTTGGTGACATCTGTGCACTCATCTGCCATGAGGCTGTACATAGGTGCCTTTTGAAGTCGCTTCAGAATCGACTCCTCCACCCATGTCCCCAATGATTCGATGAATTCAACCACAGCCACTCTTGATGTGTACACAGCATTTCTTGGTGCAGTTTCTAAGAATTGCTTCAAATGTTGGCTGCCACATCGAACCACCACGTCAACCAGCTTCTCAAATTTTGTCGAATGTGCAACTTGTTCTTTCGTAAGAAAATGAGTGAGTAGGATCAGGCACTTCACTGCAGCTCTGTTCTGAGCTCTTTTGCGAGCTAAAACATTCTGGAGTTGCTGTACAACTGTTCCACCTTTGGCTGCTCCTTTAGCTGCAAAAAGAGCTTGAGTTGCATGGATATGGAAGTCACTTCTCGCATGAGCTTTCATTTTTTCAACAGCTTTCTTCCAATTTCTGCAAGGTTGTGTGACCCACACTCCTCCAGTACGCTGCAGACCAGATTGCTTGCAAACCTTGCAAAAGGCACCCCATCGCTATCCTCGTCATAATAGAGCCAACTGAAATCTTTCTCCCAGCTCTTAGAGTATTTTCTCTTCGTGGATACAGAAGAGCGGTGTTTGTTTTGCTTGCTTTTCTTTGAAGGTGGAGGACTAAGGCTAGGACTAGATGCCTCGACATGCTCAGAGCTATCTGTTCTGCTATCTTCGCTTATCGCTGCTATTAGCATGAGAAGAGGCTTGAGAAGTACTTGCAAAGTATGAGCGAATATCCATATTAATATGAAGAGAAATCAGCTAGTAAGGTTTCTTTTATAGAGACTTTAAGACCATGACATAATGGACTGAGTTAAAAATACTGAGAGAGAGTGGGAAAGAAGGAGGGAACTGAAGAAGTGACAAACCTACAAAGGAGAACACGTGGTGGTGTGTGATGACTTTAAGACCATGACATAATGGACTGAGTTAAAAATACTGAGAGAGAGTGGGAAAGAAGGAGGGAACTGAAGAAGTGACAAACCTACAAAGGAGAGCACGTGGTGGTGTGTGATGTCATCGTGTCATGACACATGCTCTCCTTTTTCCAAGCAGCTACAATATCATGAGAAATATATACAGTCTAGCCATAGTTCGGTATAGCATAATGCCATTGGTAGTCAGTCAAAATAGCTATCCTCAGACATTGTAAAAGCAAAAAAAAATATGGGGGGATCTTCCCCCCCCCAGACCCCCCTTTTACGACTTATGAACATGTTAAGAAAATATTAACAAAAATTAGGGCACCAAGTGACCAACCATTTCCACCACCCCCCCCCCCCCCCCCCTAGAGAACTAGAGAAAAATTGTGTATGAAACCTGTTGTCCATGATTTTGTAAGAAAATGCATGGAATGCAACATAATTCGATTTCACAAAAGCCCACCTCCATTATACGAGTGACAAGTGACTATATCTAATCTATATATGCTGATTGCCGTAGCATGCAACTTCAGCAAATATTTAAGATGGAATGTTGTACTAGAAAAAGTGCATGCCATCATAAGTAGCAGCTATATATACAGTTAGTACTGCAAAAATACCTGTGGGTAAAACACTTTCGTACTCCAAGCGGAAGCCCAGGGTGCACGTCCCCTTTCCGCACCATCCAGGCTCTCTGCCCCCCCTTATTTTTCCATATCTCAAGTTCGCCCCCCCTTGGCAAAATTTCTGTATACAACCCTGCTCTGCTATGGGTAACTAGCCACTGGATCCCTAGGCTCTGCTTTATGAGAAACCCATTGACTAAGTGCCTAGGTTCTGCTATGGGAAGCTAGCTACTGGATCCCTAGGCTCTGCTTTATTGGAACCCATTGGCTAGGTGCCTAGGCTCTGCTATGGGTAACTAGCCACTGGATCCCTAGGCTCTGCTTTATGAGAAACCCATTGACTAGGTGCCTAGGTTCTGCTATGGGAAGCTAGCTACTGGATCCCTAGGCTCTGCTTTATTGGAACCCATTGGCTAGGTGCCTAGGCTCTGTTTCATTGGAAACCCAGTGACTTGGTCATGGGAAGGCCACTGACAAGATACAGATGACAGAACTTGCTTACTAGTAATCGTTCAAGCATCCAGACAACTACCTGTAACAGCAACGTATGTTCTATAACCAATACTTGCATCACTTCTCTGCTGGTTTTGCAATAAAAGTATTATTTTTTTAACACTAAAAAAACACTTTTATTGTTTCTTTTTTCTCGTCTTTGTTTTATTTCATTTGCTATTGATTTGCTATTGATTATTCTATTTTTCCTTTCCATCTTCATTGCCACCACATCCTGTCACATGCACTGGTAGCTTAGCAACCAGTTCAGCAACCACTTCAGGCACTGATGATTCAGTAACCAGACGGGAAACACAAAGTTGGACAAACTAGCTTACAAAAAAATTTACAAGAGGTCTAGCATCATCAAACTGACAATCACACGAGGTTCTGCAGAGAATTGGGCTATGTGACAGTGACAGCCACAGAAAGAGGTCTGTGTCAAGAGACATAATTATAGCAACACAGGTTCTACTGTTCATCTTCCAAGATGGTCGATACTTGACAAGGCAGAGATTTGTAGGAGCCGTGCATGAGGGACCAGAAAAAGTGGGAGTTAGCCGGGAGAAGTACAGAGGACACAGCTTCCACATTGGAGCGGCAACTACCAGAAGCCCTGCAGGACTCGGTAATAAAGACCTGGGAAGGTGGGTGAAGTCGGGCATTGCTGGAGTGTGTAAAAGATCCCAAGAGAGGACTACTGGTAGGCTACTCAAGAATCCTGTTGCAATAAGGTTCCTGTGACATCACCGTCAGCAATGACATAAAGGTCATATCAGTATGCCGGGATTACAAAATAATGTGCAATGGTCATAGAGAATGATAACCAGGATGTAGACATGGAAATGACACCTTGGCTGGGAATAGGGTTTTTCCTTAATTCATTATCCGCACTTTGTACCTATTAGCAATGGGTTTGACGGAATGGATTCCAACCAACAACTTATCCACGCATACCTTTGCCATATTGTACACCTCATGCTGAAGGCACCTTGCCTGCCAGCACCCCGAGAGGTAAGTGAGAAGGCAAGGCGGCTGCCACTTTTTATTTGATTAAACCAAGTTAATACAATGAGACTGAGTGGGAAATGGTAGAAGGGATTTGTATCAGTTTTGCCTCCGCAAGGCGCCCTCATGGCAAGCGCCGCATTAGGAAGACCCAAAAAGTCCAAACCATAACTCAAGCTATATACTTTAATCTCCCACCACCCTCCATGAAATCTCCATCCCTTTAAACTTGCTCAAAGAACCATAATCAATACTAAACTAAATGTAGGAGTTTCCCCCAGCTCGACTCACCCAGTAAGCCCAAATTAGCAGCATGGGTTGAGAGTGTGGAGATTGCAGGCCACACCTTTACCATATTACGCAGCTCATGCTATGACCTCCTCGACAACCAACTGGCAACCCGAGAGATAGCTAAGAGCTAAGTGAGAAGGTAAGGCTGGTATAGGTAAGGATAGCCATCAGGCACTAACATAGTCAATAGTAATCACAATGGTTGAGTACTTTTAAGAGCTTGGATCATAGGTCTGCTACTCATATATATATATTGTATGCACATTTTAGTATATATACCTATAAACACACCCATATGCCTTTATTGCAATAATTTTGTAATAATCATGTTGATTTTATTGCAAAATCAACATGATTACAAAATCAACATGATTATATATAATATATTACATTACTGTTACTAAAAAGCCAGCTCCGTTTGGCTTGACCAAGTCAATTAATAATGGTCCATCAACTCGATATATTTAATTTAAGTCAGTAATAAGACCACATCTTTTATCCAAAACATCATCTGGCATATTAGTGGCACAGTGCCTTCCTAACATTCTTATATATCTTACTGGTCGCTAGCAGCTCTACAGGTTTCACTGATCCCTGCAGTGATTGTGATGCTAATCACTAATGAAATGAGAAAAACAGTAAAGGAAAGCACCAAGTCGAGGATCCTTAGAGGAGAAAATCTGCAGGGAAAAAATTAATATCAACGCTGTAATAACTATGATGTGTTACATAAATAACTAGATATCACAAACTGCTGTAAAGAGTTATTATTTGTATGGTTATACTCCCATAGACTTTGATGTCTTACATTCATACTCATAACTGTACCAAAAATTGGAGGTAGATTACAAGTGCATATGGTCAGATCTGCTCACTTTCTCGGTGCATCTTCAGAGCTTCAGAAGAAAGGGGGGAGGGGGTGGGGGGACACCTAAAAGCCCGCCACCAAGGATGGGCAGTTTTCTCTCTGCGCTTAGGTCTCTTATTGGCAAGAAAGAGCTTGCTAAAATTAAATTAAAAGGAGCAGAGTTGTATACTAATAGCTAGTGCTGTAGTGGGCATCTCTAGCTTTTGAATACCTGCTTTGCTTTTGAAAACCTGCTTTTCTAGCTTTTGAATACCTGCTTTTCTAGATTTTGAATATATACCTGCTTTTCTAGCTTTTGAATTCTAGCTTTTGAATACCTGCTTTTCTAGCTTTTGAATACCTGCTTTTCTAGCTTTTCTTTTCTAGCTTTTGAATACCTGCTTTTCTAGATTTTGAATATATACCTGCTTTTCTAGCTTTTGAATACCTGCTTTTCTAGCTTTTGAATACCTGCTTTTCTAGTTGCTACTCCATTTTCACTTCAGCTGATTTCTTGTTCTTCCTTTTCTTTCTTTTTTTCCAGAGGGGGGAGGGGAAGAGAGAGATGTGTGTGTGCCCGTGATGCCTTTCCTTGTCAGCTCTAGTACAATTGCAGTTTAGGGGCCACAATTAGCGCCGCGTGAATTTCAGCGCACAACATTTTTAGCGGGAGAATGTTTTAGCGGGAGAATCTATAGGACTGCCACTGACTTATTGGTTTTACAAGTGCTTGTTGAGAGACAGAGGTATTAGTTGATAATGACACCATCATTAATTGGTGGCTAGGGCTAGGGCTAGACGGTAAACCATTCCCAGCATTTTGTTGACCCTGTCACAGGTGCATATATACACCCAATCCATCGAGGGTACATGGACAAATCCCAGCATTTTGTTGACCCTGTCACAGGTGCATACACCCAATCCATCGAGGGTACTTGGCATTTGTCGTATATATGCACCTGTGACAGGGTCAACAAAATGCTGGAATGGTTTACCGTCTAGCCCTAGCCACCAATTGATGATGGTGTCAGTATCAACTAATACCTCTCTCAACAAGCGCTAAGACCAATAAGTCAGTGGCAGTCCTACCCGCTAAAAATGTTGTGCACGGAAATTCACGCGGCGCTAATTTTGGCCCCTAAACTGCAATTGTACCAGAGGTTCTTCTAGTAAGTTACCTCAGACTCATTGTTTGCTTCATTCATGCATTACATATCACTTCAACTTGTGATCAATATTTGCTTCTATAAACTCCACCCTGCTATATATTGACTCACATTTTGGTTCCAAGAATTGCCAACGACACCAAGTAGATGACAGAAGAGAGTACTCCAATAGATACAGAAACCAAGCCCCACAGAACAAAAGCACATACACCACTTTTTTGAAGTAAGACCACAATTTTATCATCCGCGGTCTGACTCACGTATTTGGAATAAAGAATGCAGGTTCGTGAGGTGTCCTCCTTCTGGAAGTTAGTAATCTCCCTTTGTTTCTTGCCAAAACTGCCAAGAGCGATAAAAGAGACTACTAGCACTACTAGCATGCCAACTGACAGGAGAGTGAAGAGTACTCTGGAGGAAGTCTTCTTTCTCGCTGGAGTCTGAACTTCGGTAGCTACCACATTATGGGAAGGAATGCTACCGCTTTCATTCTGAGTATGTGGAGTCTGATCTATAAGGGATGACTTATCTTCCCAAGTATCCATAACTGAATGGACTTGTAACAAAAAGTAAGCACCACTGCCGATTCTGACCCAATAAATAGAAACGGCATCGGAAGTGCGTATTATTTGGAATCATGTGGTGTATTTATAGCCTCGCGAGTAGAAAGACGGTACATATTTTCTCATCGGCTATGAGAACTGGTGACACTGGTATAACTTTTTGGGCATTGGATCATTGGACCAGTAGTTCAGAATTTTACACAGATGCACCTTATTATGTGACATATTTTTGTTTTGCCACCATGTTTATTTTTTTAATTTGATTTGAGGAGAGGTGACGATGACATATGTTCATGTACTGAAGGCATACGAATAATGACAGTTGAGTGCATCATTTGATGAAAAAGTGTGGGGGGTTGTAGTTCAAGAACCAATGGCTGGTGTTGCCTGTTATTGAGAATGCTCACAAATCACTTACTTGTGATTATGCTATGTTGCCTTAATGTACTGGAAAGCTCTGCCAATTCGACCTTTCCGGGCACTCCCCACCCCCAGTAAGACCATAGTGTGCCATTGTCAGCAGCTCAAGTCCCTTTCTTGTGAGATGCTGCTGACCAAGTCCCTTTCTTGTGAGACGTTGCTGTTGACTAATACTCCCAAGTCCCTTTCTTGTGAGAGGTTACTGTTGACTAATACTCCCAAGTCCCTTTCTTGTGAGAGGTTGCTGTTTGACTAATACTCCCAAGTCCCTTTCTTGTGAAACCCTGCTGTTGACTAATACCCCCAATCCCTTTCTTGTGAGACGTAGCTGTTGACTAATACTCCCAAGTCCCTTTCTTGTGAGAGGTTGCTGTTGACTAATACTCCCAATCCCTTTCTTGTGAGACGTTGCTGTTGACTATAGCAGCTACTTACCAAGTCCCTTTCTTGTGAGAGGTTGCTGTTGACTAATACTCCCAAGTCCCTTTCTTGTGAGAGGTTGCTGTTGACTAATACTCCCAATCCCTTTCTTGTGAAACGCTGCTGTTGACTAATATACTCACCAATCCCTTTCTTGTGAGACGTTGCTGTTGACTATAGCTACTTACCAAGTCCCTTTCTTGTGAGAAGTTGCTGTTGACTAATACTCCCAAATACTCACTTTGAAGGCCTTCTCCACTTATCCGACCATTTGATAAGCTTCTATAGATCTTGCAGCTGCTTGCAATCATCATTATATTAATTAAACCTCTAAAACAGCTCTCTAATAACGTGACACACAAAATGCACATGATCATGATCAGTCTGATGCTATAGTGAATAAACCAGTAACATACAATAATGTGAGGAGGAGTTTCACATGCATAGTTTTGAGAGTAAGACCCAGTAATTGGCCCTAACTCTTGATTGAACACTGAATGAAAAGAAAGTGCAGCACCTTCTTCACGAGTATTTTTTGGACCTATCAATCACTGAGGTTTCAATTTGGTGGTGGTGTTGGATCTATATGCTCTGCGATAGCAGACATTTTAAGTTCTCCTTTCCTGTGCATGCATCTTTGTACTCCTTGATCCGATTCTGTTTATAATATAGCATGTACTTACTCACCTTACCCATGTCTCTTTTCTGCTATTGAGAAAATATTAGTCGTAGACATGCATTTGGATTATTCGGATATTAAAGAATTTATTACTGTACTCAAGTTATGCGAGTGAGCAAACAGAAACACAGATCTTTGCAGATGGATTTCAAGGGGAGGTTTTCACACATTCTAATATATTTTTTGCACAGCCAGTTTTCTACCTTAGTGATTCTAGGCATGCTTCAGCATCAACTGAAACAAGCATTTAGGCAGTTAAGAAGCTACCAGTATGAGTTTTAGCAGAGATGTGTGAGCTTTGGTATGTGTGTTTTGTTTTTGTTTTTGCTGTTGTTGTTTTTTTGTGGGGGGGGGGGGGGCTAAGGGGTTCATTTTACCATCTGCCATTTTGAAATGGGGGCCCAACCAAATATTAACAGCAAACAGTCAACCACAAATGCAACAGGATGGTTAGTTATGTAGCAACATCTTCCAAGGCTGACAGAGCATTGACTGCTGTCCAGCTATGGCTATGGCTAATCTGTTTCTTGATTCAGCACAACAAACACAAGGTCGTCAATGTCATAAACATGTATAAATAGCTAACAGCACAGCAATAAAATCAGAACTACATGCGTCTGTGTTATATACGAATACATATAAGTATACTGTGTATACTTTAGTCATAGACAATGGTAAATAATTCATGATAATAATCAAATTGAAATTGTATTCTCTCGACGTTTTGACTAGATGCTAGAGCATCTAGTCGAAACGTGAGAGAATACAATTTCAAGTTGATTATTGAGAAGGTTATTGTAATCGTTCTTAGCGTTAGTTACTGTTACATAGTCTCACATTGTGCAGTGGTATATGTGGTGGCCTTAACAGGCTCAGCATATTACTATGTCAACTGAGAATTCATTGATGCTAAATAATATTGTTTTGATTGGTTAGTTGGTGGCTGCTTGCCTACAGAAACAAGTTAAAATTACCAAAGAGAAATGAAACAGAGTATTGACCAATGTATACAAACATTTAGCACCCTTTATTGATGAAGACCAACTGCTTTTTAACATTTGTTTTTCTAGATAAAGGTCCTGTAAATGTTTGTTGTCTACATTGGTAAATTCTCTTTTCTCATTTCCTGTTCCACGCTTTCCGTAGATCTATGATGTAATCTAGTGATCCATAGAATGCACTCCAAGATTATTTGTCTATCTTTTTTCCTCACACATAACTTGAGGTATAATATTGATGAACACCACTGCTCCAAAGAGTCTACCTTTGATGGACACCAAAGTTGCTGTGGAAGAGATGGCCAGGAAGCTGAAGGATAAAAAAGCACTTGAGCTTCAAGGAAGAATATAATTATGTAGAAGAGCAAGGAAACCAAAGGACAACCTGATGAAGGAACAGAAAAAGGCCTTGGGAGAACTGAGGAAGATGGAAGAGCTCGTGATGTTACCAGCAGACAAGGGGAAAACAACAGTTCTGATAGTTACATTTCAAAGCTGACAGGAATGCTGGAAACCAAAACACATGGAATACTGAAGAAGGATCCCACCAAGGCACAGGAAAGCAAGGTGAATCATGTATTAATTAAAGAATATGGAGAAGACGGGGGAAATAACAGCTGCCTTATAAAATAAAATTATGCTCACTGGAAGTAGAGCACCACTGATTTATGGGCTCCCTAAGATACATAAACCTTTCCAAATTCATAGCACATTTGATATCACCTCTAGCTGGAAATACAAGTACATATGTCAAGGATTCTGGACAATTTATCAAGTGTATTTAAGGTGAATGTTTGGCACAGGATGAGTGTTTTGATCTTTTTACCAATGTTCCCATTGATGAGACCATGGAAGTAATTTTTAGAATGTTGATGAAAGATGAGAACTTGCATGAGAGGGCTACACTATGGTGCTGACAAGATTTCTGAACTTTTGGAGTTGTGCCTAAAATCCACCTACTTCAGGTATCAACTACGAGCAGAAAGAGGGTGGAGCAATGGGCTCTCCAGTATCTGCAGTGGTAGCCAACCTTTATATGGAATCACAACTGCCCCATTGAAGCCAAGGTTTTGGAAGAAATATGATAATACCTTCTGCATTGTGAAGAAGGGAAGTGAGCAGGAGTTGTTGGACCATCTTAATAACATGAGGTCATCCATAAAGTTTACGATGGAGCTTGAAGTGGATGGATCATTTCTGGATTTCCGCCTACACAGGAAGGAAGATGGAAGGCTAACTGCGACCATTTACAGAAAACCCATGCACACCAACCGGTGCCTTTACCCTTTATTATAGATCACATCATTCTATCCATATCAGAATGAGGAGTAGGGGAGAAGAGCTTGTGTGATATAGCCAGGAGAGTAGTGGCTGAGAAGGAGGACCTTTGGAAGGAAGAACATAGATCCACAAGCCTTTGTCAACCTTTCATCTGCAGATACATCTAAATACAGAAAGGACACCGATACAGGCAATGAGGGGTCTAAAAAGAAGGATCCTATGGTAGTGATTCTTATGCAGCAGGGATGAGTGAAGACGTCAGTAGTGTCTGCAGAAAGTTTGACATCAAAGTCATTTTCAGATCGGGAAGAACTCTCAGGACATAACTGAGCAGAATGAAGGATGTTTTACCAGCTAATATGCACTCATGCATTGTGTACTGCATCCCTTGTATATACATAGAGGAAAACATCAGAAGACTGGAGACCAGAGTGAAAGAACATTGAGATGCCTGTAGAAAGTGTAAAGAGAAGTCTACAATTGCTGAACATGCACAGGATAATGGCCATCCTATTTTGTGGGAGGAAGCCACCATCTTAGACCAGGCCAGAAGACAGAAGGAACTGCTAGTACATGTGCATCACCTAGCACCCAAGTGTGAGCAGTTCAATCCAGACTGTGGAATGCACTTACCTGGCTTGGGGAGCCACAAGAGCCTGAACTTGAATCCATGACCACCATAATTATTCATATTTTATCTTATTTCATTTACCTATTAACACAATAATAACAATTACAAAAATACCCCAATTAATTACCAATAAATACAGGCTTTTTTATTATTATTATCGTTTATTACGGGGAAGCATACGGGGAAGCAAACATAACATACCAAGCCTAATTAACACATGCTAGTCAATTACAAAAATACCAAAATAATAACTAATTAACAATAAATAAATAACTAAAAAGCTAACAAGTTCAACTCCCGACCGACCCCAAAACAGACAAGGCATTCCCCCGCTGGACTGCCACTGAGAGACGCTGAAGGAGGTGAGCACGGGCATTCCCCTCCCCAGTTCTTTGCCTTATCCTGAGGCTGAGGAAAGCCAACTTATTTAATTGTTTTATAATTTATATATATACACATGGTTTAAATACTAGAGTCCATTAACACCTAATTAACTAATAATAATAGTAGTAGTAGTAGTAGTAGTAGTAGTAGTAGTAGTAGTAGTAGTAGTAATAATAATAATAATAATAATAATAATAATAATAATAATAATAATAATAATAATAATAATAATAATATATAATAATAATAATAATAATAATAATAATAATAATAATAATAATAATAATAATAATAATAATAATAATAATAATAATAATAATAATAATAATAATAATAATAATAATAATAATAATAATAATAATAGTAATAATAATAGTAATAATAATAGTAATAATAATAGTAATAATAATAGTAATAATAATAGTAATAATAATAGTAATAATAATAGTAATAATAATAGTAATAATAATAGTAATAATAATAGTAATAATAATAGTAATAATAATAGTAATAATAATAGTAATAATAATAGTAATAATAATAGTAATAATAATAGTAATAGTAATAGTAATAGTAATAATAATAATAATAATAATAATAATAATAATAATAATAATAATAATAATAATAATAATAATAATAATAATAATAATAATAATAATAATAATAATAATAATAATAATAATAATAATAATAATAATAATAATAATAATAATAATAATAATAATAATAATAATAATAATAATAATAATAATAATAATAATAATAATAATAATAATAATAATAATAATAATAATAATAATAATAATAATAATAATAATAATAATAATAATAATAATAATAATAATAATAATAATAATAATAATAATAATAATAATAATAATAATAATAATAATAATAATAATAATAATAATAATAATGTTACTGGACAAATACTCGGTTATGAGATGATAGTGATATATAATTGATGTATTGAATACTGATGGCTTACCAGGTTACCAGCTCTGGTGTTTGAGGGATATACATATATACACTTCGATTGTGTACAAGGAGGAGTGGAATTCTTGTGCCTCAAGGTCACTTAGGGCCAGTTGGTAGATCGATTTTGACTCCTTTCGTTGTTTAGCCTTTAAGATGGACTCCGGTGAATTGAACGGAATGGTCAGTTCAATCAAGAACATTTCATTGTTCCTCCTTACTACCACGTCTGGTCTAACTGAGGTGTCTAGAATATTTTCAGGGATAGTTGCAGGGGGGTTGTCACTTGCCCTGTAGCCAGGAAGATCTGGAAAGCAGGCATCACCAGGCTCCATGAACTTCTCAATCCCAGTCTTACAGGTGCTGAGCCAGCAAATTCAAGGGGGGGCAAGTATCGTATTTCCTTAAACTCTTTGCTCCCTTGAATAGACTGCTCCCTAGCTCCAGTCTTTGGTGAAATAACCTGCACCCTGAAACTGCTCGCGCACCAAAAGTAAATGCCCCTCCTGCCCCCGTCCCCTATCAGGACAAATGGCCAAACTGCACAGCCCTATTAAGGTGAAATATGATGTGCTTTTGATTATGTTTACGCCTTCGTATATTCGTAAAATTTCTAGGTGTTCGCAATGAATAGACCGCACGCAGTCCATTCAAGGATATATGATGCATTGAATCCAGAGTGATCCAAGATGTGAATTGTGCAGGCACTCGTAGATTTGTGTGTTTTGTATAGTTGTAATATACACAAAAAATCAATAAAAAAGTACAGATCTTTTAAACATTCTACGTGAGTGTTGTGAAATAAACCTGCTGACAACTTGTTTGGGGCAGATTTTAACCTTGTGATATAGATTCATCAAAGTCAACGCAGCAAGCCTTTCTTCTCCCATGGTTGAACGCAAATGATTCATAGTTAATCGCAGAGAAGAAAAAGAACGTTCAGCTTCACAGCTAGTTATAGGAAGTGTACATTCTATGATGAGTATATAGTAACTGATGAATAGGGTAAACATCAGGATCACACAGTTTCAGGGTGTCAAGAAGGTTTGTTGGGATGTTTTCTACTGGGACATTACACCATTGATACCAATCTTTAAGTTCATTTTTAAATGAAGCTGAGTGGGAAAGATCACTTTCCCAGAAGAGCAGGTCACTCAGTGTCTCTTCAAAGTTAACTTGCTGTTGATGAAAAGTTTGATTCCAACTCGATTTTCATCACCAAATCGGCAACTAAACTCTGATAGCAAGTGATCAACAAATTTCACAGTGTAATTCTCCGTGTAATGATCAAGAGCAGTTGAAGCTGAATTGTTGGCTCTGTGTATTTGTCTACCTACAAATCTGGGCATAAATTATACATCAATAATTTCTGAAACTTTATTGGCTTCTTCAAATCATTCTTTGTGCTCCTTCTCTGTTTCTTCTCGGAGACTCATTTTTTCCCTTTGTATCCTTTATCATGTTGCATGCTATTAAAGCATCATTGTCTCTCTTCCTATTATATAAGAAGGTGAAGGCAATTTTCACAACTATAAAAGCCATAATGAATTGTAATTTTCTTATCATTGAATAAAGGCCTCAGCATTGACTTTGGTATAATTATATCTTTATCCCAGCTCCATTTTTCACTTATGGGATCATTAGGTATCACAAAAGCTAATTCAGGAAAAAGATAGGAGAATAAATAAAATTTTGAGATACTTGTACATCTCTAGAAATGTTTCAAAGCAAGTGTGTCTTTCCACTCATCGCATTTTATACAAACCAGTTCAATGTTTCTTCTTTGTATATACTTGCACACTGATTCTAACAAGTTCCAAGAATTTTTGCCTCTTAGGTGAATTATTGAAAAAAAGAAAGCAAGAATTTATCACGTAGCTAATCATGTTTCTTACCTCAGGAATTTTGCAACTTGCTGCAATACTCAAATTGAGAACATGACTTCGACAATGAGCTAATAGTGCTGATCATGAATGTCAGCTTGAACACCTGAAATATTTGAAGACATTGCTGAAGCACCATCATAAGCTTGACCTCTGGCTTTTGATATATCAATATTGTGAGTGCTCAGACTATCTTTTATGCTCAGACTATCTTTTATTGCAGCAGAAATAGCCATCCTGTTGTTCTCGTAAGATATGAAAAATGAAAAATAAACTTCTTGTATTGAAGGTTGTGCTGGTATTTTATCATCCCAAGGTACAAAACGTAAACAAAATGTAAACAAAGAGACAAAATTTCTTTATTGGAATGGCTCTCAGTGACTTCATCTCCAATAATTGAGAAGAAAGAAGAAAGTACTTTTTTTAAATTGGAGACGTGATCTCTTCACGGATAATATCACCAATAATAGAAATGACCTGATTTTGTATTGTCTTTGACAAATACATACATAGCATTCTTTTCCCCACACTGAAGATGATTCCAAAGATCATCATAGTCTGCCAAAAGCTGAACAAGTGCAGTAAAGTTGCCACAATGACTAAGGAATTCTAATCTATCACAATGGCCCTGCAAAGCAATATTCTCTGTCCCACAATAGAGAGCTTTCACCACAGACGAAAGAACCTTTACATTGGTTTCATACTGCTTGTTCTAAAAAAGGGGGATCCCCCTGGATCTGCCCATGCCAGATACACTCTCAGGACAGAGTTGTGCCTCCATGTGTAACTCGCCTCTGGACAATTGGATAGAATGTGGTGCGCTGTAGGAGACCGATTCATGCACAGGGGACAGCGAGGATCAACACGAATATGCCAGCATTTGATATTGAGAGGGCTATTATTGAACTTGTGATATTAAGCATAATTATGCTCAAGTTACATCAGCCAAAGTGAAAATCTGCGTGTTTGTAGTTCGGTTCGATTGGAAAGTGCGTATGGAAACCATGGCAAGCGCGGGTTCTGAAAGAAAGAAAATTTTCTTCCTGCACCCAAATTAACGTAATCAACACGTATTGTTGTGGAGTTGTTTTTTTCTTCTTTTTTTTCTTCTTTTTCCCCCCGCAACAACAACACATTATATGCATAAAACTAAGCAGACACACACAAAAAAAAAAAAAAAAAAAAAAAATCTAAATGAATCCACCCACCTCTGCAGTAACTGGGGGGAGTCGAGCTTCCTCTCCGCTAAGGAATGATATAGCACTTTCCAATCAAACCACAAACTTAACCAGTTCAGGCACTTGGGTTTTGAGGTACCCTCCCTAAGAGAGAACACAGATCTGAGCTATAATATGTATAGGATAGCCTATTCAAAAGAGTGGGCGTATGTAACTTACGAGTTTTCGGTTACCCCGAGGCGAAGCCGAGTGATGTAACCACAAACAAGTAGGTTACATTGCGCATAACCCGCGAGTGGAGTATAGGCTTATACTACATTGCGCATGCGCTAAACTACATTGCAACTAGAAATGGAAGAATTTTTTACTATTGACCAAGGCGCCCCAGCTATTGACAAAGTACTGTTAGATAAGCACGCAGTTGAGTTGGAGCAACTTCCTTCAACTGATAATCAAAAACTCCTTCAACTAAATAAAAGTCTTGAAACAAAATGGAAGCTAACTTCCATGGCCTGCAGCAATAAAAGTGTAGGTTATATGCTTATGTAACCAACCAATCAAATTAGCCACAGATCATGTGATGTAGTATATAAATCAAGTTCATACAATGAATTGTGAAGAATCTATAACATAGTTGTAACCACAAGGTTATGAAACCACTTCTTCCTGGCACTTGTCCCCCAATGAAGTGAAGTCACCAACATAAATGCAACGATATTTGGGACACAGCACGAATTTTCCATGCAAGTTGAGGATTGTGCAGGTCTTAGGACTACACCTGCCCATAACAAAGCGACATGTGCAGCAGCTTCTCAGCTATGAGCAGACCTATATATGTCCTGCTGCCCATACAATGAATTGTGAAGAATCTATAACAACATAGTTGTAACCACAAGGTTATGAAACCACTTCTTCCTGGCACTTGTCCCCCAATGAAGTGAAGTCACCAACATAAATGCAACGATATTTGGGACACAGCACGAATTTTCCATGCAAGTTGAGGATTGTGCAGGTCTTAGGACTACACCTGCCCATAACAAAGCGACATGTGCAGCAGCTTCTCAGCTATGAGCAGACCTGTATATGTCCTGCTGCCCACAATGAAAGAACATACGAAGCAGTTTATCAGCCTACATCCAGCTACCCACAATAAAAAAGGGCATGTGCAGCAGTAGTAATAGCAATCCTCATCATTTTGCTGTGAGAAGGCGTCCTGGTTTTACTTCACACCCTAGCATTTAGAGCTAAGAGGACGGCCTCAGCCCATTGAGAGGAGATAGAAAGAGAAAGGAGCGAGAGCAAGGGAACAAAAGGTAAAGGGTATAGGTCTCCACTGGGATTTTAAATATGAATGGGGCAGAGTTGGCATGGAGAGGGTGGTCCACACAGGATCAGATAATGCCATTTGGCAGGAGAATGCCAATTAGCACCCACATCACACTGGACCGCATACTCAGCCCCCATCTCTACCTATAGCAGTTGGTTCTTGCACAGGTTAAACCCCCCCCCCCCCCCCCTATTTTCACTGCTATGTAAAGTAAAGGTTATAGGATGTAGCTTTCAATGTCATCCTTTTAAAGCACTGTAAACATAGATGTATAGCCAAAGTCCACCTAACCACTCTGGAAGATGTCAAACTGCTCAAGAGGCAACCGAGGCAAGATAAATTTGTGTCAATTCTCTGTGGAAGGTTCCTACCCATACTGCAATGTCAAACTTTTTTGTTGTTGTTGCAGTGTACCTTATATACATAATTCTTAAACAAACCTCAATTCCTTTTTGTATCAGATAGGATAAATACAACAAAATAGCAAGTAATATAAATGCTTATTATTATTCTTAACGGGGCTATAATACACACATGTATAATGCGAAATGCATTTCATAATGGAATGCAAATGTTCAAGCAATCAGGAAAGCAGATATTGCCTCTCTCCCTGTCGTCTCCTTACACTCCTCATTTCGTGGCAGCAGGTCCTGCAACTCAGCACAGCCCACACAAATACTATGAACAGAATTATTCCATTGCTCAACCATGCTGAAATCTGCAATAAATTGTCAGAGATAGAAATGTAAAGAATGCTGCCTGGCTTTCCAGATTACAGATAGCTAGGATTTTCCCGGGGATTTTCCCAGGGATTCCCCCCCCCCCCCAGGTGTTGCTGTTAGCACCACAAATCTATTGTTCTAGGGTTTGTCTTGGTGAATGCTAGTCATAACTATTATGCCACCAGATTTCCTAGGGACTTTTTAATACTCACATAAAACTCATCAGGTCACCTGACATTCCACTGTAACAAATGTTGTGGTCAACCAATATTAATCTGAAGTGCAGGAACATGAATTTTAATCCTAATCGGCGATGTTTCTGCAAGTCAACACATTTCCCTGTGCACTGGTTTGACCCTCTTGATAAAATGGTAGATGGCAAAGCCTCCAAATAAATCTTTGCCAGCTTTTTAAATGGCGTGCCATTAGCTCCAAAGGGACTCCAAATCCTCCGCTAAGGTAGAAAACTGGCAGACCTAAAAAAAAACATCCTAGAAACTGAAACCCTCTCACATATCCCTCGAGTTCATTAGGTCCACTAATAATAACTTCGGTTACCAGAAAGCTTCAAATGTTCCGATGCATGACCATGACTAATCTGTTTCTTGATTGCAGGAGGAAAAAGACATTGGATAGGGATGTTGACAAGACGATCGATTTAACTTACATCTTGTATATATTCATGAATGGGCTAAGATCTTCCTTCTCCAAAACGTCAAGCTCTGCTGCTGAATTTGAACTTACTACTTAAGTTGACTTACTGATAAATTATCTTCGAACAAGAAGATGAGCAAAATCAAGCACCTACTTATCAATATACATGTGCGTACTTCATTCTTGAGTTCTCCTGTTGCCAAGCTCCTACACATCAATATGTATGTGTACTTCATTCTCGAGTTCTCTTGTTGCCAAGCTCCTACACATCAATATGTGTATGCGTACTTCGTTCTTGAGTTCTCTTGTTGCCAAGCTCCTACACATCAATATGTGTATGCGTACTTCGTTCTTGAGTTCTCCTGTTGCCAAGCTCCTACACATCAATATGTGTATGTGTACTTCATTCTTGAGTTCTCCTGTTACCTATTATAATGTGAACATTTTTGTGCTATATATATATACATATACACACGCACAAATACCTGCTGCAGCAATGTAACCAGGATGTAATTGTGGTAACTTGATTGTGACTGCGTATCCTAGCTCTACAAGTTGGTCGACAATCTGGTACTGTTTGTTTGAGTGCTGTCAGCGTGTGAAGGCAAGGCAGCCTAGTAATATAGCACATCACATCACGGAGGAATGGGTCAAGCATTGGTAGTTGGGCCAGCTGAAGAGAAACGATACAAGACCATCTAATTGTGGAGATTACAGGACTTCAGACTCTCTGAGAAGCTGCAGTCAGACCCAGATCCTAACTCTTGAGAAGGCTACAAGGGGATTATCCAACACACAACAGTGTTGGGAGCAGCAGGGAGTGGAGGATGCTACATTGCAGGGCTTCTATTAAGAGTTTAAAAAAAGAAGTCCCTAGTCAAACCCACAACAGCTGATAGAATCTGTCCATGTACCACCCAATGTACAAGTTGTGTGGGCATGACAAAGACACACCAACAAGGAGACAAGATTCCTGCTGTGGGAACTACAAACCAAAAACTGAAGAGGAATGCAAAAAAAAACAGGATCAAGAGGGAGAGTGCTTTTGAGGGGGGGGGGGGCTAAGATCAGTACTAGCAACTCTCTTGGTCAGCTGTTATTACCATGGGATGGAATATTGATTTTGATGATTAACTGTGGTGGCCTCCAACAAATTACAGGGGATCCTTGACCTCAAACAGCTCAACAAGTGTTCTGAGGGAGCCTCATCCCTGACAGCCAAGAAAGAGGCTGTATCACTGTCAGGAACTTCATCCTGTACCTATTGCTAACAGTGCCCTTTTGGCATCCTGCTGGAAGAAGAATCCCAGTTTACTAACCACATCCATCTCTCTATTTGAATTTCTCGTTTGGGATGTTCCAGAAAAGAAAGAATCAGATAGTGACCCATTCCATGATCTACGTGTTTAATAGATAATACCTTGATGTTTCGACAGAGCCAAGAGGAGCACCACAGCTCTTCAACGTTTAAAGAAGTCTGGAGCAACCCTCAAAAGAGTTCATTTGACAAAGCAAGCATCAAAGTATCTTGGCCATATCATAGACAAAGAGAGAATTTGAGCAGGCCATGGAAAGATGTCAGCTCTGTCAAGGATGGAATCAGTCCATATCAGATATCGATCAATTCATGGGTTTGGTTAACCCACTTCCAGAGTAGCAGATGATCCGTCATCAAGCACTGAGAGACCTTCTCCGATGTAGAAAAGGAGTCCAATAGGAGTCCTTCACAGCAAACAAACAGCAGCTGATAATGCGAGCAGTGGTAGCATTATAATTATGGTTCTCAAGCAGAGGCACGTGTATCTGCTGATGCCTCGTCTCTCAGGGCAGGGCCAGTCCTTGTAATCATGCAATCAAACCTGGAAATCAGTAGCGCACATGTCCTCTGGCATGGACTTGCGAGGAATTCAGCGAAACTACATTCCTGAATCACAGTTTTTATAACCTCATCACAAGATTTTTGGATCCCTTCCCAACACGAAAGGTTTGTACATTCTCCCTCCACAGATAAGGGTTATTCTCCCTCCCACAGACGAGGGTTATTCTCCCTCCACAGACGAGGGTTATAACTTGCTAAGTACAAGTCCATTGCCAGCAATGTCACGGGGGGGGGGGGGGGACTTTTATTTGTGGCAGACACACTTTCACGTGCTTCGGTTTCCAATCAAAGATGATTTTCAGTGACTTGACCCAATTGAGCAAGTAAGCCTTTTCATCTCAATAAAGTTACATACAAGTTACAAGTTGCAACTACTATCTCGTTTTGTGTATATAGGGAACTCATCCACCATTAATGATATTCATGAAAATTGCTTGATTGGCCTCTCACTAAAAGTGAAAAACCATAGCAACAGCTACGCTAATTATGTGCAACTAGTACCAAATGCTGCATGGCTGAAGCACCTTGCCCATCCTTTCATTTTTTTTTGTATATTGAAAGTGTACATTTGTGTTCCTTACAGATGCATGGTGGCACAACCAGATGCCCAGGTTATGCATGGTGGCACAACCACATGCCCAGCTTATGCAAGTTTGCACAACACTTCAGATTCCCTGCAACACGATGGGTTGGTGGTTGTGAAATGCAATACAAACTAACTCCCCAGTGAGTTCACTTTGCTCACCAATCAACACTGCTGATCCATTAAATAAAGTGTTGATGAGGAGAGAGAGAGCAACCAGTCGGGAGTTGTTTTTGACATTACTGAGAAGCTCTCTGTATACCAGTATACATGTAAATGTAAAAGGCTCAGAGTACAATGGTTGTACTGAGCTTACAAATAGTTGGGAAACATTATATTAGCTACTCCAGAACAACTAATTATGGAAGGGCAGAGTTCAGATTTGGTCCTCTTATGATATTTTGTGTGTGTGTGTGTGTGTGTGTGTGTGCGTGTGCATGCATGCATGCATGCGTGAAAGAAATTCTACTGAATGAATAACAACATTAGCTACATACATAATTAGAGAGCCTGATGGAGGAGGATGAGTGAGAATTTTTGTAGAGGTTGTTGTTTAGAGGCTCCCTGCAGTTGGAGAGGAGCTACGGTACCAAAGAGAACTTGAATAACCATTTTGCAGTGGCAGTCATGAAGGACAATTTGATTGTGGCCAAATCCATACGAAGATACTGATCTTTCTCATGATTGTACGAATTTTACAGGTTTGCTTTGCTCTCCTCCAACTGTAGGCAGCTTCTAAACAGCTTCTACAGAAATTCTCTCATCCTCCAGATCTTGCATAGATCATCCTGAATAATAATCACCTTCTCAATAATCGACTTCAAATTGTATTCACTCGACGTTTCGACTAGATGCTCTAGCCTTCATCAGGAATTTTGTAATTATCATGTCATTATGTCAACTGAGAGTTCATTGAGAGCATTTCACACACACAACACACACACACACACACACGTGCACACACACCTGTAAAGCAGTTCCAAATGAAAATATTGGTGTCATTGTAATCACAAACAAACAAACAAAACTATTGTTGCTCTTTTTGCCTTTTTGCCATGAAATAATAACACTCTACAGTGTTATTCCTCATATATCCTTTTTGAAATGCAGGTCAACCATAGGAAACAGCAGAGAAGCCGTCTTGCTATAGCCTTTTGAAACACTACATCTTAGCTTCTCGCCCCGGAGGGAAGACTAGTTGAAGTTGCTAGGTAGCTTCTTGCGCAGATGAGAAGAGTAGATGTTAGATAGTTCTTGCCCAGATGAGAAGAC
This sequence comes from Cladorhizidae sp. MBARI D1340-BT2, assembly GCA_028752905.1. Lineage (NCBI taxonomy): Eukaryota > Metazoa > Porifera > Demospongiae > Poecilosclerida > Cladorhizidae > Cladorhizidae sp. MBARI D1340-BT2. Next base: position 10,825,579 of record JAQNBH010000015.1, read on the forward strand.
TAGATGTTTGGTAGCTTCTCACCAAGATGGGAAGACAAGATGTTGGGCACCTTCTTGCCCAGATCAGAAGATTAGATGTTGAATAGCTTCTTGTCCTGATCAGAAGACTAAATGCTGGGTAGATTCTTGCCCAGGTGGGAAGACAAGATGTTGGGTTACCTTCTTGCCCAGGTGGGAAGACAAGATGTTGGGTTACCTTCTTTCCCTGGTGGGAAGACAAGATGTTGGATTACCTTCTTGCCCAGGTGGGAAGACAAGATGTTGGGTTACCTTCTTGCCCAGGTGGGAAGACAAGATGTTGGGTTACCTTCTTGCCCAGGTGGGAAGACAAGATGTTGGGTTACCTTCTTTTCCTGGTGGGAAGACAAGATGTTGGGTTACCTTCTTGCCCAGGTGAGAAGACAAGATGTTGGGTTACCTTCTTGCCCAGGTGGGAAGACAAGATGTTGGGTTACCTTCTTTTCCTGGTGGGAAGACAAGATGTTGGGGTACCTTCTTGCCCAGGTGGGAAGACAAGATGTTGGGTTACCTTCTTTTCCTGGTGGGAAGACAAGATGTTGGGTTCCCTGGTGGGAAGACAAGATGTTGGGTTCCCTGGTGGGAAGACAAGATGTTGGGGTACCTTCTTGCCCAGGTGGGAAGACAAGATGTTGGGTTCCCTGGTGGGAAGACAAGATGTTGGGTTCCCTGGTGGGAAGACAAGATGTTGGGGTACCTTCTTGCCCAGGTGGGAAGACAAGATGTTGGGTTCCCTGGTGGGAAGACAAGATGTTGGGTTCCCTGGTGGGAAGATGAGATGTTGGGGTACCTTCTTGCCCAGGTGGGAAGACAAGATGTTGGGTTACCTTCTTGCCCAGATGAGAACACAAGATGTTGGGTACCTTCTTTCCCTGGTGGGAAGACAAAAATGTTGGGTTACCTTCTTGCCTAGGTGGAAAGACGAGATTTGTGGAGCTCGTTCAAATTCAGTAATTTTGTATTCTAATAATAATTCAAATTGACAATTCTATGCAATGACTAAAGTACTATGCATTGCAACCTCTTCATATAATCAAGCACATACCGTCCCAACTGACCTCAGATTGCTTCAGGAAATCAAGAACGTCTAGAATATCCAAGTTCGGGCACCTAAAATCGGAGTTAATTACAACAGCTCTAAAAAATGCTCGCTACCCATAAGCAAGTCTATACCTTTTCTTCACACAGGATTTATTTGATGCAATTCCTAAGGTGAGGGTGCTGGCCATCCCGAGTGCCACTGCCAGGAGGATTACCAGGACAAACATCTCAAACACAACGCACGCTCCAAATCTATATGCAATAATAAATACATTATATTAACATTGATAACTTAATATGCAACACATCAATAGGATAGCCCATAGATAGACATGGATATATGTGTGTATCAATAATTTCATGCTGCTAGATACTGCAAACTTGTTCAGTTCCCCCATTTCTAACCAGACATGCAGACATGCAAGAAAATAAACGAATAAGTACTTGCTAAACAACATTAATAAATTCACACTCATTAATTCTTATGGCAAAATTGAATGAGTAGTTCACATGTATACTTCATTTGGACGAGAGCAGAGAAGAAGCTAGTCTCACAAACCACATGAAGAAGGAGCTACAACCTTGTGAGCCAGGCTAAGGAGATAGAGATGGCCTCTCAAGCGCACACAGATTTCTCTCAAGTACAGTCTGAGGACACTATGTCTACAAAATCATTTGGACACCTTTCATCAGTGAAAGGCTTCGTCTAGCCAAAGATGAGAACAATCCTAGAGACAGGCAAGCTGTTGGTATCGTCCACCAAGCCAGATGAAATTGTTGGGCATGACCCGAGTCCATAATAAAGAGAATAAGGATTACCAAGTGAAATTACAGGATAGCTCTAACCCAAGAAATGTCACGTGACCTTCCACTTGCAATATGGGCTAGAGAATAACTCAAAGTAAAAAATATTACCAGTACACATAATACATAAATCCGGAATTTTTTGTCGTTGAATATAACAAGGTAAGGTGTGGTTAGCTCTTGCACACGCACCAAGCAGCAAGGAGAAAGCTATCTTCAAGAGATATACCAAGATGTTTCAAGTTCAGAGAGGTGCTGGAAATATACACCTTCACCTTTGACACTCTCCTAGTATATGTCCTATAATGACGCCATTTTTTCATCAGTACTGGCAATCGATCTTAGTAAGCTGATTTCACATTTCCTCGCCAACTGCTGCTTCACGTAGCTCACATAACATGATCGTTTTTTTCTTCCTTCACAGCATGACTTAGCTATCTCATCCATAACTGGTTTCTCTTCATTGGTCGCATAATAATCTAAAGACTTCCTCGTAGACCTCGTGTTCTATGGAAATGTTATAACACACAGCAAAAAAAAATCATTTAACATTTCATTTGCTAAAAGATTTACGGATGCAGAGCCAAGAAATATGTAGGCTGATATATTTGAACACCCAGGTGGTCCTTCCATGCCCTACAGTTGGATAACTGGCACCCCTGATAACTACACTGCACACTTAGCCCATTACTCCAACTATTGCTGACTCACACTTTTACTCCAAAGCAAGCTCTGGTGACCAGAGTGGTTAGGAACAGTACAGCCACCATGCACACCACTCCTCCTCCGCCATATACAATGGCACACCCTCTGTAGAATGACAGCAACTTTCCGTCATCACAGCCCAGGAAACAAGGGAGTGGATGACAGTGCTTTCTGACATCTGCATCCTTCACAGCGAGTGTTGCAATGGAGAATCCCATTAGAACTAGAGCTACAGCAAAGAGACCAATCAGCAAAAAATAGCAGCAGCGAGACTTGAATTTGTCTTGCTCAGAGCGAGGCACAGGAGGATCTGGCGGTGGTGCTCTCCTTCTTCCAATAGAAGTGGTCTCGCGAGCCCGCAGGGGAGGACCTGTTGATGGCACTCGCCCTCTTCCAATAGAAGTAGTCGGTTGGGACTGCACACGAGGACCTGACGATGGGACTCCCATTTCTCCAGTAGGATCAGTCGCACAGACCAGAACAGGAATAACAGGTGATGGTTCTCCCCTTCCTTTAGTCTCGCCACGGGCACAAAAGACTACAGTAGGATCAGGTCTAGTCTGGTCAGGATAGGCCATTGCAGAGGCTTCAGGGAAACCAGAATGAGACTCAGGAATACCTGATAGTTGTATTCCCTTAGAACGTGGCTGTTTTCTAGGGATTATTGTAGGTCTTGTAGGGATACCAGTACTACTGCCCTCCTCTGTATCGTAATGCAATACCGCCTGCTTGGCATTGATGTGCACTGTGTCGACATTCAACTGGGACACATTAGGATGAGGAGTAGAATCTATTCTTTGGTCTGTAGAGCGATCACTCATCATTCACCAAACTGCAAGACAATCAGCAACTCATTAAAGGGTTTTCACGCGCGTACCCGACACGCCTCTATCCGCTAGCTGTAAGTGGCGCCAGATAGGGTTCAGAATAGCACCGGAATAGCACCGGAATAGCACCGGAATAGCACCGGAATAGCACCTGAATAGCACCGGAATAGCATTGGCAATTTCAGATCACCTCCGCTTCACTTTACCCCCCCCCCCCCCCCTTCCCCCCGCCTACTTGAAATCTTCGGGAGGTGTGGATGAAATCGATTTCAAGATACCCCCTACGATTTCCTGTTTGCGTATCAACATTGCTGAAGACAAAGCTGACAACGTTAAAAAATGATGAAGCAAACCTCGGACGGGTCAATTCTACTATCGCCAAGAGCAGAGGGAGTTGGACATTCGAAATGAGTACTACAGAGAGATGTTGGTAATTCATGATGCATGAGCAGAGACGCCCCTGAGTTCGTAAGAATTTCAATAAGGGTATTTATATATTTATCAAAAGTATACACATGGGCTATGGAGATGTGATACTGCTTGTTGCTTGGGTTGGCATTGACAACCCTGGCCAAAATTTTCGAGAGATTTTATTGGGAAAATGTGGGCAGGGATGTCAGAGAGTTTATTTTGGCTATATAGTCTGAAAGTTAGTCTGAAAGTTAACCCTGTTTGCAGGATTGATGTTAGTGAACTTCATCCTGTTCCATTGCTAAGTGAAATGATGGTCCAAATTGGTCATCATTCTGCCTAAAACAGAGGAGTGGTTGTTCTTGCTGTAGCTTGCTGTAGACCTAACTTTTCAAAATTGAAATCCGGGACATTGACCACACCCACCATGAAGTAAATTGTTAAATTTATGAAGAGTATCATTTTATCATTTTTGCATAGAAAATCATTTTTGCATAGAAATGGTTGTGGCTTGTTTACATTTTGTAAGGAGTTCATCTGAAAGTTTAGCATCAAAACAACAAGAATGAGAATTGCTGACTGACATTGACATTAAGGAAACAATGGTATCCTGGTTTAGACAGGTTCTCTGGTCCATGTGGACTTTTCTTAGTATAGAAAAGCCCCTCTCTGCATCAGCATTGGAGCAGGGTATGGTCAACAGACCAGCCATGAGACGGAACAAGTAACTAAACCTTAACTCCCCAGCCAAAATTTTGATCTGGCCCACTTTCCACCAAAAAGAGCCAGCACAAGGGCTTTTCTACAGTTTTGGTGATGTGGTATGTATCTGGTTTGGAAATGTCAGCTGGGGAAAGAAGAAAGTCATTAAATTCCTCTTCAATGCGGTCAAGTGCTTCAGAATCAGATAAACCAATCTGCGGAAATCGTCTCACCAAATCGTCTCACCAAATTCAAGACAGTAGCTGTTGAATAAGTGGATGTTTTGTCTGGCTGAAGAACACCTAAATTCTTTAGGAGAGGATCCCCAAAAGGAAACTTCTTTACCATTTTTGCAATGGTTGCCAGGTATAAGTTGCGTACTGCTGTAAAGAATGGCTTTGGATCTCTCTCTTCTTCAAATGCTGCAAGACAACCCCAAGTTTCAGTACCTATTCCCTAGACTCTCATCTGAAACCTGACACTCTTCATCAAACTTGAGAAGTCTAAGATTGTCACCAGCAGCAAGAATAGTTTCAGCCATCAACAATTATTTTTGCATACAGCTTTACAAGTCGACTTAGCTCTTCATAAAGTCCACAGGTAGTATTTTCTGTTGACTTCTGGAATTGTTTATTAAAACGATCCGTTGAAGACAAGATGAAAGCTAAGAATTGAAGAATAAGCTTGGTGAGAGGATTCTGTATCCTACGAGTGATGCTAATTACTTTCTCAGTCTGTTCATCACAGGATAGGAAGTAAGATATCAAACCTTCAAGCTGATTGAGATATCTATGTACACATCGAAGCAGACTTAGCCATTGTGTGGGACAATGCTTTAAGATAGCCTTAGGTTCAGAATCAAAAAGGGAGCACCAATGGTCAACAAAAAGCTGACCTCTCTTGCTGCTACATGTATGATATTAAAAAAACATCAACAAATAGCTGGTCTATATTCACTGGTAATGTCTGTAACCAAGCTTTGATAGTGAGATCAGCCAAGTGGCAAATGCAACCAACATCATAGAGATGAGGCATCTCATTTTTTATACTCCAGATCTCGCACCTTTCATGATGTCAAGACATGAAAGCTAGGGTCTTGTTGATATCCAAACCATTCTTTTTCAAAGATTCTGTGAGAGCCTGGAAAATAAATGTTTCAATGTTGACCACTGGCATATCCAGGAACCTCGTACACACGTTCTTCTCTTCAGTGTCAAAGATTCTTATGAGAATGATACAAGACTTATCAGTGTGATCATTTGATTCGTCCAGCATGATGGATTGGTCATATTCTCTGTTGTAGACTTTTTATAGTGAGGTGTAAGAGCAATGGCTGCTGTTTTGGTATGCCCACATGCATTAATTTTTTGGCAATATCCGAATCCGGAAACATAACTTTGAACAGCTTAGTGGCATGATCACTAGTTTGGAAAGATATGTTGTGTTTAGTCACAAACAATGCCCACCTCGTCACAGCCTCAGTAACATTCTTTCGTGCTTGTGGTCTAAAAAATGATGTAACTGATTGGGATGTAGTAGCAACCATTGCCATTTCCTTGTGATGTTTCCCTGTAATATGGGTAGTCACATCATTTCTCCCCCCTTGGGAAACACTAAAATCGGAAGAGCACAAGGAGCAGTGTGCAAATGTGTCACCTATAAAGTCATAACAAATATAATTGATCTACGTTAGTACAGTCAATATAAGTTCTAATAGGTCTATAACTCTTTCCTATTCCTTGGAATTCTTTTACCCATGTAGAGGTAAAGTGACACTGCCTCTTTGGCTTCTTGTGTGGATGTGTTACTGATTCCTTAGGCTCAGCCATAACAGAGACAGAGAGAGAGGCCAAGGTAAACTAGCAGCAGCTCTGACTGTCAGGTAGCAGCCTCAACTCAGCAGTTGTGAAGTGAAGCATCCTTTGTGTAGTGAAGCGCTGACTTGTGTAGGGGCCAGATGTAGCAGCTGCTAAGGAGGAGCCTTTAGTCTCACAGTGCTGTAGCCAGTTTAAAATTGTACAAACAATAATCCAGCATTTCCGGGACAAACACCAGGGACAAACACCAAATCCATGCGGGGGACAAATTTTATCAAGTGCAAATCCGACAGTTGGAGGGTATGTTACTGTGGACTACTTCTCCAAATGGCCCGAGGCTAGACCAAAGATCACACTGCAGAAAGTGTTACAAAGTTTCTGTTTGAGGATGTCATCTGTTGACATGGTTGTGTGAAAATACAAATTAATGATCAGGAAAAGGGTTTGTTAAAGTATCAGCTGAGCCACATAGATTGACTGGAATCCAACAACATATAACAAGTGCTTATCACCCTCAAGCAAAATAGCCTTGTGGAATGTCAGAATTGCACTCAAAGATTCTTCATAAAATCCCTTGGAACCATTTCAACTGGGTTGAATGCTTACCAGGGTTTGCGTATCGAACATGCAAACATTCTTCCACCAAAATGACTCTGTTCCAAATTGTGTACAACAGGCAAGCTGTACTTCCAGTTGAACTGGAGCACAACACAACTTCCAAGGATTGACAGTGATTAAACCATATCCAGCAAAATTGACATCGTGACAGACAGCATGATTGCTAAAGTTGCCTCCAATATTAAAAGAGCACAGTCCAGGAACAATATGACAACAACAACAAAAAAAGACAAGAGTTTAGTGTTGGCGATCAAGTTCTGCTCAAGAGTTCTGCTCAAGAGTTCTGCTCAAGAGTTCTGCTCAAGAGTTCTGCTCAAGAATCTAGTACAACAGAAAGGGAGGGCATTTTACGGAGTGCCACACAGGTCCTACACTGTAGCTGGCAAAAAGTCTGTTTTATTCAATAAGCATAATTATCATGAATTGTAAGCATAAGATTTTAGCTAAATTTGAGAGGGAGTATATACAGTGCAGGGGTAATATTATTTTATCCCACCCCCACCCTCCAAATATGCGTGGGCATCGGAGAATTGTCGGAGAATCTGACTACTGATTCAGGCAAGGCCTTGATTTTTGATTTAATAATTATAATATTATATAAGATAGTGAGTTTGCAAAGGCTAGTAGCTAGTAGTAGTAGGAAGGAATTTTGAGAGACTTCTCTAGTCCTGACTCGCTTTATTAGGTTTAGCTCCTATTACAATTTTTCACACCTCATCCACTTAGAAGTAATAATATATAACTCCCAAGTTATAACAATGAGAAGTATACCACTATGTTATGAAATGAGAAACTGCAGCAAAATGTTAAACCAATGCTTTTTTTAATTTCATTAATCATCTTTTGTCTTAGCTGAGGATGTGTGTTATATATATAATTAAATATGGAAGAAGGTATTGTTGAAGAGGCAAAATCTTACAACAAGTATATATACAAGTGTGACAAACCTGACAAAACTTGAATTCCAAGTTAAATGCTTGAAAACATGCATAGTGTAAAGAGCATAACTGATACAAGGAGATAACATGCAGAAAGAGAACTCTCTTTGTCTGCTCTGGTGCATCCTAAATAAACAATGATATGAAATTGTCACGGTCAGGTGACTATTGATTGCAATATTATTTGTTCTTCAATTTTGGCAGTGTGTGGCTCAATGCATGGTGATGTTTCATATTAGAAAATAGCATATTCCACCCATGAAGAAAAATCAAAACTTGGCTTCACTATCTGTGGACAATTGCTATTCCATAAACATATACAGAGTTAGCATATTTAAGATACAGAGTTAGCATATTTAAGAAGAAGTCTATCTTCTCGCTTGGTTGTTATTGGCATTGCATGATAGGCTACTGTTTTACAAAAATTCCAAGTGCTCTTTTTATGCCAAAGACAATCACTAGCTCCATCTTGTTAGTGTTCGAAAATGAAATATTGCCTATTATACCATTTTTCTCAAGCAATTGATCATAATATTTTACTTCAATGAACTGTCAGTTGACATAACATAATTACAAGGACCTTCTCAATAATCAACTTGAATTTTACTTTCGTGATTTTTCAACTGGATCTTCTAGCCTTCATGATATGTATGCATTTATCAAAAACTGTAGAATGAATTAGGGTTAAACATATTTTGATCTGATAACCCAATGAATTATCCATTTTGTGATTTTCTATGCTTTTATCAATTATCAAAATACCCTTCTGTTAACAACCATTCCTTGCCGGTCAGTGTGTTGAGGTCTTCTTTATATACTTGTCATGATTTACAGTGGTCACTGGCTTGTTTCCACATGATGCTGATGCATTAGCTTGTGGAAGTTTACAAGTAAGTTATATAAAACATCTTTGAAATGACCCAATGTTTACAGTATTTATTACTTCTAGGATTGGTGGAGGGGCACCTGCAGTAACCAGAGCTTACAGTATTTATCCTTTCATATAGGACTGGTGGTCCTGCAGTAATTTCTGATGAAGCAGTTTTAGTTTCTACAAAGTTTTTTTTTAATATTGAACTATATAGACCCCAAGGAAATTATGATACAAGTAGCAAACCCATCTGTGTACTGTTTATGTACACACCTCACTATATATCTGCACTGATCTTCCTGAATTTGCAGCACTTCTTCAGTGCTCCTTTGCCAAAACTTGGCATATCCAAACAGTGAATGGACTTACCAACTCGGGTTTTGAGGTACCCCCACTTTAGCTCCAGTAACCTGGGTATAAAAGAGAGCACACAGAGAGACCTATCTTTTGAGCTATATATCAAGTCTGTATCATGAAATGTGCAGAATCTTTGAGCTATAAAGTGGTAACCACAAGTGTTTTTTTAATGCCTACTAGTTCCATGGTATCGTCCCATTAAATGCAATCAATCTAACCTTTTCCTTTCCAGGGGTTGGTGGAACATGCATACTAATAATGGTCCTAAGGTTGATGTCACATGGGTCCATGTATAATTTATTTTATATATCCTGCATCATTTGATTTTCCAGACCAGTATAGATATATAGGTGTGGAAAATCAAATGATGCAGGATTATAATGATCTACTACCAAAAGCACTTCTGAGTATGAAACTTGGAAATTGTTCCCAAAAATCGACCCGACATTCTAAACAGATTTTTAACATGCGCTTGTCCCCAAGTAGGTAAGTAGTGGTGTATAACAAAACCTCATGGATTAAAAAAAATTACACCGTGATATTTTTAATTCTACAATGACCATTTTAAGTTGCAATACAAATATCAACATAGTTGGATACAGAATTAATCCCCCCTAAAATAAGAAACCCCCAGCAGCTCCATGATACTTAACTTTCCTTCTTTAACAGCAGGAGTAAATTCAGAAAGCATATCAGCCAATTTGTCAGTAACATGGAGATCTGCCACAGGATCCTGAACTGCCTCAACAATATTTTTTGATTTGTGTCAATAGCATCAAATTTTAATCACATCTATATACTTATATGCAAGTTATAATTATATTATGTATATATATTATATATATAATAGTATATATATATAATAGTAGTATAATTATAATAAAAATTAACAGCATTGACTTCTCATTACTAGCATTAGCAGATGCAGGAGATGGGGGTGAAGAAGGTGAGCAGGAAATTGACTAGATGCTAAAGTGATAAACACATGCTATCTGGTACACATATTTCTACTAGATGACTTACATGACTGCTGTCATGCTTACTATCATCAGAATTGCCAAAGTAGGTGGTGGCTCTGGATGTAGAAGAGGTGAGAGTAGTCCCTCTGTTCCATCAAGAGAACTAGTAGTTGGAGGAGAAGGCTTGTAGTACTCTTTCAGAAGACAACTACTTTATGATTTCTTCATGATGCTTTGAGTGCAGTTTGTATATATCTTCCTTTGGACAGCTTCTCCTCTACTTCATATGGGCCAAGCCACTTTGGATAGAGCTTGCCACCCATTCTGAGACTATTCTTCGTATTTTTAGAAGAGCTAACTCAAAATGCTGAAAGACAATAAATTATTTTATTATATATTAAAGTATTCATAGAAGTGCACAACATATTGGCATACTCTTCCAGTACTCACACATGATTGCTGTCATTCTTGGCATCAACCTTCTGTCATTCTTGTCACTGGAATATTGCCGTGAGCTTTCTAGTGATACTTCCACCTACCAAAAAAAAGTTCTCGATTATATGCTCCAGTTTCAGGGTCACCATTCCAGCTAAGCTATCATCATCGATGCTAATCAATTGTTCTGCAAAAATTACCTCATACTTGGAAACTACAGGGCAATGATGGCAAATGTCGAGCAACTGTGGATGCCACAGAAGTCGGAGAAGATTTTGTCTGAGGTCCACCTATATATATATGTGGACACTATATATATGTGGACACTTTTGCCCCATCGTAATTTAGTGAAATGTTATTCTATTATTAAAGGGAAGCATACATGCATGCATATAATACACACACGCACACATTTGAATATAATAGAAAATAATTTGTGGAAGTGATGCATATTTTTGGGCCTTCATGTGGCTTTTTATGATAGCTGTTTTGTGTGGCACACACACACAAACTATATCAAAGTTTTACTACATTTTCACTACAACTATCCCTTAAATTCAAATAATATTGTAAACCAAAAACAGCCATCTTCCTTACCTTTTGTTACTCTGCCCACAACGATGGGAAGTGCCAAGGCATTGTGCACTGTTGTGTGTGTGTGTGTTTCTCAATAATAATGGCTTGGCAAATCTTTATTTAACTTGTAGGCAGATTAATTTATTTTCATTCCTGTCCAGAAGTATATAATTATATCTTTGACAACACTCACTCCATATTATGTGGGGACAAGGAGGCCTGGCCAAGCATCAGCATCATATCTTTCGAAGCTTGTTAACATGGTTCTCAGGTCAGACCTCTACATAATTTAATTTTATTCTCCATTGGAGAATAAATTTTAAAAAATTGGTGTTGTTTTTCGCAATTTCAGTTAGGCAAGGCATAGTTTTTCCAGTTTGGCACCATATTCGAAGACCCTTTACCTTACTAGGTGCTTCTGATGACAGAAGAAGGTAAAGGGTCACCTCCCTTGGTCTTGGTACAATGGGATGATGAACATTGTTCGAATTGGTGTAGGTCTACGTTTAGGTACCTCGCTGTTATCCCCTATCCTGTCACTACTGAGCTAGAGGGGGGGGGGGGACATGGCTTAAGTTGAGGACTGTCACCATTGCCCCACATCACTTATGACATTCGCACTAATGGCTCTCATCGCAGCTCACATCCTATCTATATATCTATATTGGAGCCTTTTGGTATCAGCCGCATTGGTGCTCTGGCAGCATCAGGGAAGTGCATGCAGAGAGGCAACATCTTTGCACCAACTGGCGAGCACTTTGTTTATTATTTTTTTCTCCATAAAAAACAACCCAAGCTTATTACATTATAGTTATGTTCTATGATCAATTGAAGAAAGAGAAAAAGGATCTAATGGAGGGAGGGAGGGAGTTCGTAAGTGTGATGGCAGAGGGAACAAAAGAAGACAGCATGGCTGATGCAAGAGAAGGGAATTAAGATGGTTGCTGGATTGTGGTGATGAGAGGGCATATCAGGAGTTGGGGCTGATTGGGCGTCAGGAGGAAAGTCAGTATGGTTGCTATATATTTCATAGAGGAAACTGAGTGCATCTGTTTGAGAGAGTAGGAAACCGAGTGCATCTGTTTGAGAGAGTAGGAAATTGAGAAGAGGAGGAGGCATAATCACAGGTCATCTGATGAGTACAGAGTCTCTCAGTGTAGAGTTGTTACATTGAAGTCCCGTAGTTAGATGAGAAAGAACTAGTGTAATGTCAAGTCCGAGTTGAAGATGTGGCACTGGGAGAAATGAAAGTGGATCAAGAAGAGAGAAGGCAAGCTAAGATGAGAGGAAGGGTGCTTGGGAGGGAGGTGATTGGATATTGGAGAAGTGGGATGGGAAGGGCAGACCGATGCCCTTGATGGCTAGTGGAGGATGGCGATGATCACTTATACCAGAGACCTGAGGGAAGGAAGAGTCCCTTGAGGTGGCCGATTGTAAGTGGTAGGTAGCCGAGGGATTTTGTAAGGAGGGAGGCCTGGTCTCATTGCGGTGGTAGGGGTATGGAAGTAGGTTATAACAGAAAGGGTTTGTAAGGGTGGCTGGTTTGGTGAGGTAAGGTTTGGAGGCTTTGGAATAGGGCGACGATTGGAAAAGAACTTTTTGATGCAGTGGTGTAGAGTGAAATAGGTGGAAGAGTTTGATTTAGTAATGAGGGATTTTGAGGTGTTTGTGAGAAAAGGGAAACATGAGGAACAGAAAAATTACAGTGGGTACTATTCGACACTTACAGTTGGGGTAGCTAGGTTCAGTGAATCTGATGGTGAAGACTTGGAAGGTGGGAGGGCTGATGAGAGGGAGGAAACAGTTTCTTGCATGATGTCCAATTCTGCTTGAGCAGGGGTGGCACGAATCCAAGGTGTTGCAAAACTCGAGTGAGAGTGTCTTGAAATTAGTTTACAGATTTCGTACTTGGCAACAATGGTGAGCAATACAAGGCTGAAGCTTTAACACAGTGTGGATATGTTTAAGCAAGTGTGGAAATATTAACACAGTTACAGTGAGACCAGCATGGGCAAAGTTCACACTGGATCATATATTCTTCTATCTTGGCATTACAGACACATTTAACATCGTCAGCAGCACCAGAGCCTGGATCAGTTTCCACATCTCCGGGGAGCATTAGAAGTAGGCAACTTGTTCTTTGTTGGCAGCAGCAATGGAAAGCACAAGTGTATTCAACCCAGAAACGGCATTGTTCATCGACAATGCGATGAAAGATAACATTATCACCTCATCCAACTATTGTCGTTTTGGGTAGTGCCAGAAACTTTGGACTTACTGTAGCTAGGTGTGTGTATGTTTACTCTTTATCAAAACAAAGTGAAGTTTTCTTCAACAGAGTTGTGGTATTCTGCTCTTGCTGGACACCAGGTCAAAAGGCACTTCAGTGCACATTCAGTGCAAAAAGTGACAATTCTAAGTAGACAACTTATTGAGGTTCACAGGTATACAGCAGTGCTCAGGTTGGGGGCAGGGCAAGCCCAATACACTAAAGATTGTCGTGAGACTTGTGCTAGCCCTAGCCTTTAGTTACCTGAACATCTGGACATCTCATCTGCCATCAATTCAGCAGTCAGACCTTAAAGATGAGACGCTGCACTGGACGTTGACATTACAGGGATGTAGCATCACTACATGTATTATAGGAGACTGCAGTGGTCATTCTAGGAACTTTACCTTTTCCCCTTTCTCTTGTAATTCAGTTGCAAATGCGTGGACATGAGGACATTTTTGTAGTGTATATGTTGGTACATGCATTTGAAAGATGTCCACAGGCCCTATACACCAAACACTAAATAAACAGAATGTCAAATAGTATTCTGATGTGCATCATAAGACCTATATAGGCTACACTTTCATTCTACACACACACATAATTATATAGCCAGTTCTATAGGTAGAAATGTAACAAATGGATATAATTATACCTAATTAGCGGAAACTTGCAGACGAGGACACAGTGGAGCTCAGCAATGATATCCCTTAACTCAACGTGCTAATGGAAGGTTATGATTATGTAATCATATTTGGGCAATTTTTTTTAATCCATTTAAGTACAAATTACAGATAGGTTATTTGGCACTTTTTGCCTTTCAACATGTGGCCATTACCATAACAACAAATGTTTTACTGTACATGACTACATGTGTGTCATGATATATAATATATCAATAAAAGATAAAAATAACAATGCATTACTAAACGCATATATACAAGTCTAGACACACACACACACACACACACACACATAGTTATGTTTGTGAATTTTATGAAGTGATTGTCATCTAGATGGCTGTGGGCAATTTATTACCAATTTCATAATTGTCATCTCTGTAGTTGTCCTCTGCAGTCAAAATATCTGCATCACGAGGTATAGAGGGCACTACGGTACGACGACGCCAATAGATGCAGGACCGGACCACAAATATCACCAATCCAAACAGAGTGAACATGAAGCAGAGCCATGCAGAACACTGCAAGGAAGAGGAGGACAAGTGGAAAAAGAAGGGTGAGGAAGAGAAGAGAGGGAAGAGGGTATAGAAAGGAAAAGAAAGGAGGGGAGAGGGAGGAGAGCAGGAGGAGGAGAATAGGAGGGGAGAGGGAGGAGAGCAGGAGGGGAGAGGGAGGAGAACAGGAGGGTAGAGGGAGGAGAATAGGAGGGGAGAGGGAGGAGAATAGGAGGGGAGAGGGGGGAAAGCAGGAGGGGAGAGAGAGGAGAACAGGAGGGGAGAGGGAGGAGAATTGGAGGGGAGAGGGAGGAGAACAGGAGGGAAGAGGGAGGAGAACAGGAGGGAGGGAGGAGAATAGGAGGGAGAGAGGAGAATAGGAGGGAGAGAGGAGAATAGGAGGGAGAGAGGAGAGCAGGAGGAGGGGAGAGAGAGGAGAGCAGGAGGGGAGAGGGAGGAGAACAGGAGAGGGAACAGGAGGGGAGAGGGAGGAGAGCAGGAGGGGAGAGGAAGGAGAGCAGGAGGGGAGAGGAAGGAGAGCAGGAGGGGAGAGGGAGGGGGGAGAGGGAGGAGAGCAGGAGGAGGAAGGAGAACAGGAGGGGAGAAGGAGGAGAACAGGAGGGGAGAAGGAGGAGAACAGGAGGGGAGAGGGAGGAGAACAGGAGGGGAGAGGGAGGAGAGCAGGAGGGGAGAGGGAGGAGAACAGGAGGGGAGAGGGAGGAGAACAGAGGGGAGAGGGAGGGACAGAGGGGAGTGAGTGCTAAATCATGGTAGGCTGACTTGGATTTGGGGCGATGGTGCAGTGCCTAGGAGAGATTATAGCTTAGCCTTCATTTTCCACCTAAAGAGTCTCCTTTCCCCCCTCTCTTGGTACTTACAGTATGAAAACATTTCCCCCAGAATCGTCATTGTAAGCAGTACACAACAGTTACTTCACCCCTTCAAGAAAATTATCTAATATGAGCATTCAGGCTTCAGTACAATTTGTAGAATATGAATGTCAATCATATTGTAGTGCTTGTTGCATGATACTCTACTGATTCATAGCTCTTTTACATGTAACAATATTATGTCTAGTCCAGTGTACCTCCTGCAACCTGTAAACACAGTAATGAAACACAGACCATCATCTATGGTTTATTAGTCCACTACTCCACCGATGACATGCCAATAATCCCTTACAACAATCCTGGGGGGAACACTGCACTGTGGTGTGTTGTCATAGCCAGTGCATAGGCCTCACTAATGACTTTCCACAGCATTGTAGTGTGTTGCATAGCCAGTACATGGCTCACTCCCCAGCACTGTAGTGTGTTGCATAGCCAGTACATGGCCTCACTCCACAGCATTGTAGTGTGTTGCATAGCCAGTATATGGCCTCACTCCACAGCGCTGTCGTGTGTTGTCATAGCCAGTAGATGGCCTCACTCCACAGCATTGTAGTGTGTTGCATAGCCAGTACATGGCCTCACTCCACAGCGCTGTCGTTTGTTGTAATAGCCAGTACATGGTCTCACTCCACAGCGCTGTCGTGTGTTGTCATAGCCAGTAGATGGCCTCACTCCACAGCACTGTAGTGTATTGTCATAGCCAGTACACATGGCCTCACTCCACAGCACTGTAGTGTGTTGCATAGCCAGTACATGGCCTCACTCCACAGCACTGTAGTGTGTTGTCATAGCCAGTAGATTGCCTCACTCCACAGCACTGTAGTGTGTTGCATAGCCAGTACACATGGCCTCACTACACAGCACTGTAGTGTGTTGTCATAGCCAGTACACATGGCCTCACTCCACAGCACTGTAGTGTGTTGCATAGCCAGTACATGGCTCACTCCCCAGCACTGTAGTGTGTTGCATAGCCAGTACATGGCCTCACTCCACAGCATTGTAGTGTGTTGCATAGCCAGTATATGGCCTCACTCCACAGCGCTGTCGTGTGTTGTCATAGCCAGTAGATGGCCTCACTCCACAGCATTGTAGTGTGTTGCATAGCCAGTACATGGCCTCACTCCACAGCGCTGTCGTTTGTTGTAATAGCCAGTACATGGTCTCACTCCACAGCGCTGTCGTGTGTTGTCATAGCCAGTAGATGGCCTCACTCCACAGCACTGTAGTGTATTGTCATAGCCAGTACACATGGCCTCACTCCACAGCACTGTAGTGTGTTGCATAGCCAGTACATGGCCTCACTCCACAGCACTGTAGTGTGTTGTCATAGCCAGTAGATTGCCTCACTCCACAGCACTGTAGTGTGTTGCATAGCCAGTACACATGGCCTCACTACACAGCACTGTAGTGTGTTGTCATAGCCAGTAGATGGCACACTGTAGTGTTGTCATAGCCAGTAGATGGCCTCACTCCATAGCACTGTAGTGTGTTGTCCTAACCAGTACACTAAACAACTCTCATAAATTCAAATTCACAATTATAGGGTGAGTGGTAGCATTCTCTATACTTTATTTCAAAATGGCAAATGGTGACCCCTCCCCCCAAAATTAAATTTAATATTCTCTTTGATTTAGAAAGCCTCGTCCTGAAGTGGTATTCTTTGAATTCACATTAGCCTAACTTGCCAGAGCCAGCCACCTCGCTTCCTAAGGCTGGGCCAAAAGCTAGCTCCATGTTAGGTAGCCTTAATGCAGCCAAGTATTATAAAAACTAAAAACACAAAATTAAAAAAAGGCTCATACTTCAGCTAAAACTCACATCAGCAGCTTTTTAGCTACCTAGATGGTGGTTTTGGTTCCAAAGCAACTCTGAGCGTGCCTTAAATCCTTTACCAAGATAGTAAACTGGCAGATCATAAAACCATACAAAGTGTTTTTAAAAAGTATGTCTTCAAGGATCATTTGTGTATCTACAGTGTATCTATTTTTCCACTCGCATGACTTGTGTGCAATAGGATTAGCAAAATGACCCACGTTCAGTGGAGTTCTTGTTCCTGAGCAACTGTTACAAAATCCAAAGGAGATTGTAACAGATCCTTTACAAAAACATCTGCTGTTTCACTGGTTGAAGTAGACAGTTTTCTTTTCTCAAAAAACATCTACTGTTTCACTGGTTGAAGTAGACAGTTTTCTTTTCTCAAGTTTTTTTTCCCTCTCAGCTCGTTTGTTTTTAAAGTTGGGCAATGGAGGACTACATGGAGTTCTACAAAGTTCGGCTCAAGAGTTTTATTGGTTTTGGACACTACATCTCATCTGCACATGCCATGTCTTGTTGCCATTACAATAACTACACTCTACATCGTTAGAGTCGTGCAAGGCAAGTTGATCCATGTTGCTCGGCCAATGACGACCTTCCTTGGCCTTCGATTATGTTATCAGCAGAGTGAATACGCTACACCTTGCCATCCTCCAACTTTAATATCTAGGGAAAGTTCTACTTCCAATGCCAGCCTTCCGTTGCTTGTTTGAGCTCGTCTGGACTTCTACACACTACGGTAAGTCTCACTCGCGAGACGGGAGCTACTGTGGAGCTAGGACTGCTGCAAATTCACCAACCACACCCACAATACATATAAATGAAATTCTATTGCATCATCAATTGAACTTTAAACTGTAATAGTACAACAGTAAGGCTTCAATTTTGAAGGGATATGGGACCGATATGCTTAAACACACTGGGGAGAACACTGCAGTGATGTGGAGAGTTGTTAGTGAGGCCTAATGTACTGGCTATGACAACACACAACAGTGCTGTGGAGAGTTGTTGCTTTGGAGAGTTATTAGTGAGGCCTATGCACTGGCTATGACAACACACTACAGTGCTGTGGAGAGTTGCTACTTTGGAGAGTTATTAGTGAGGCCTATGCACTGGCTATGACAACACACCACAGTGCTGTGGAGAGTTGTTAGGTCCTTCAAGGCAACACACCACAGTGCTGTGCTTGCATGAATGCAAACAGATGAGGCTACACACTCATAAAGGAAGTGATCGAGGAGGGGATGCACAAGGTTGAAGGGAGGAAGGACATGTATGAATGAGTTTGAGGGTTCTTCATCTCCCCTGTCATCCTGTGAGTGAGAAATACTAGGCATCTACATTTCCTTTCAGCCATGTGGTTCATTAATTTTAATTAATTTTAAACCACACCTCCTGATGATATATTGTTTTTATCACACCCAGACATGCATGCCCTAGTCCTTATGATGGAATGTGACCCCACCCCTTCCCTCTCGTCCAGATCTGCAGCACACTGGATCAGGATTATATTTCGATGGCCTAGCGGACAGTGGTTATATGGGGATGTATGAAAATATTCTGTGTATAGCTTTTTATTGGTGGTGATTTAATTGAGAATTGTCAAATTTAATTTTTTTAATTTATTTTTAAATGGATATTTGCGCATATGTGAACTTAATCAAGGGAAAATTCAGGCACTGTTCAAATTGTTCAAGGGAGAGAGAGGGAGGAAGTGATGTTACATACAGTGAGCATGCACCAGCAATCATCTCTTTATCTCTTACACTAAGACACGGCTTGGAGAGCCAGCAAGGCTGCAGTGAGAGTTTTGAAGGAGACTGAGAGCTGATCCAACGGAAACCAATTTGTGAAGAGGAGCAAGTGTTTCTCTCGGTCAAGGTCAGCTCACCAGTGGTTGCATGTATGTACGCACGCATGTCTTGACATGAATTGAAGGAATAGTGAAATTGAATTCTCGCCAAATGAACAGAAAGACCAAATCACCAAATCAAACCATCACCAATAAAAGGCTCTATATGGTAAGCTGGTGGAGCTTTTGTCAACCTACTTCCACCCAGTGTGATGTTAATCCTGTGTGGGTCCCCATAGAGCTATTGTCAACCTACCTCAACCCCCTCCCCCCCCCCCGAGTGTGAAAGTGTGAAGCACAGCCCCAGTCCACACAACCATAATGACAGTGCTGCAACTGTTCATTTTGAAATGCACAATGCTGAGGGGTTATAATTTTCATATAAAATATCGAAAAGCAAAAAATTTACAGGATTATATTTATGGATGCTAAATCACGTGCAGTGGGTAAGTCTTCCATGTGTGCCATCAGGGGTAGGATCTTTTCAGCATATAACTAAGTTCAGTGTTTAGAAATTCTTGTCGTCATAGCTGCTGTTGGATGGCTAGCTACTCTTTGTCTCCACAACTCTGCTAGCTGCTGTTGGATGGCTAGCTACTCTAGTCGCCATAACCCTGCTAGCTGCTGTTGGATGGCTAGCTACTCTAGTCGCCATAACTCTGCTACTCTAGTCTCCATAACTCTACTAAATGCTGCTTGGGTGGCTAGCTACTTGTCTCTAACAAAATACGACGACGAATGAAGTTCAAAGCTTAATATTTTGTGCACAAACTCAGAGGCAGTTTAGGGCATCATTGGAAAAAAATCCCTGCAAAATTCCCTATCAGTATATACAAACTGCAAAATGCATGCCATGAAGTCAACATTTTCTATTAGAGTCAATGACCAACACCAATCCTGGCAGCAATGTAAACACATACATACCTCCGAGATGTTCACCTCTTTGTAAAACTTGTACCCTTTGGCATCAGGGATCATCCTAGCACTACAGCTGGAAGGAGGAACATTAATTAACGATAATTATCATGACAGCCATTGATCTGATAAACATGCCTACAATCCACCCACAATCCATGATTAGATATCCAGACTCATGTCCTTTGCTATTGGTAGCATGTTCTCTGCTTGCTGTACATGAACTTGTAAATCATCACCCACATAAAAGTTAGTCTACTAGTGCATCTCTGCTTGCTGTACATGACCTTGTAAATCATCACCCACATAAAAGTTAGTGTACTAGTGCATCTCTGCTTGCTGTACATGACCTTGTAAATCATCACCCACATAAAAGTTGGTATACTAGTGCATCTCTGCTTGCTGTACATGACCTTGTAAATCATCACCCACATAAAAGTTAGTGTACTAGTGCATCTCTGCTTGCTGTACACATGAACTTGTAAATCATCACCCACATAAAAGTTGGTGTACTAGTGCATCTCTGCTTGCTGTACATGACCTTGTAAATCATCACCCACATAAAAGTTAGTCTACTAGTGCATCTCTGCTTGCTGTACATGACCTTGTAAATCATCACTCACATAAAGTAAAATATTTCTTTAGTCTGTTGTTTTTAGAAAAAACTCTTTCAAGGCTTACCAATGTTACAGGAATGCTTGGGTGAGATGGAGGGAGGGGGGAACTCGTTAGACACAGATTGTGTTTTTGGAAACTCGGAGCTTTGGTACTAAAGTTATGACTGGACGTACATGTATGATACGAAAGTTATGCTTATTTGGGAAAGAAGGAAGAGAGGACCGTGAAGATGAATTTTATATTTTTATTTTGTGTCTGCTGGTTGTCTTGGTAAACGATGGCATGGTGGAAGTGTCTTAATGGAGAGACAGTCCAGAATATTAAGAAGCTGCCACCAAAGTCATACCCGACGCAAGCTTTGTACTGTATTTAAGTACAATTTGGGAGGGGTGGGGACATTTATGAGGAGTCTACCATTTTGAATCATGTGACAACCCAGAATGCTTCGCCCATAATTCCTCCAAAATGATGTTATAAATACACACACACACAAAAAGCTTATGCAGAGCTTCTTATAATCCTCCTCCTACACACTGTAGGAGGAGCTATATTTCTATTATTAGAGGGAGCTAGTTTTATCCCTGGTGGGTTGAGAGGGCTAAATGACTTTTTAGCTATTTTGATGGCCGTGAAATACCACAAAGACAGGCCAGGTGTTTTTGCAGGGACACAATACTGAAGTAGAGGTAATATATAATAATATTAAAGAAAATGTAATTTGTTGCCTATATAAACACACACACACACATTCATGCACGCAGATGCATCACAATGACGGCAGGCTTAACATGATCCTGCTTTACTGTGTGCAGTGTGGTGGGTAATAATTAGACACACATATCACAATGAGGGCAGGCTTAACATGATCCTGCTTTACTGTGTGCAGCATGGTGGGTAATAATTGGACACACATATCACAATGAGGGCATGCTTTACTTGACAATGCTTTACTGTGCACAGCATGGTGGTTAAATTAGACACAGATACGTAGCTAACTCTCTTGGGGAGAAGGAACGAGTCTGGCATATTGCCGCAGAGCATTTTGTTCCGAGTGTATAACAACTTTGTTGTGTTTATGGCTAATAGTCATAATGCACTATGTGGTAGAATTGAATCCCGGGGGGAGGGGTGCAACAAAACATAAACCAACCCAAAGCCCCCCTCCCCTCCCCACGATTCTACCATGCACATGCCCATGACTGCACCAAGATGAGATGCACTCATAACAACCCGCCCCACTGGCTGGCAGTGTGCCGCCAGAACCTTACTGTCACTGACCACAACCATTTCTAGGAATGCTCCGCATACCCATGCACACATGCACATTACAAGACAGTCCAAGTGGAGCCGTGGACAATCCCAGGATCAACTATGGCTGTCCAACGGTCAAAAGTTTGCTGCCAACCCAATCCCAATCCTAGTCCTGGCTAGCGTTAGGTGGGAAAGAACTTTCAACTTGGGGGTACATCCACAGTTGATCCCAGTATGTCCATGGCATCACTGGATGTATATGCACGCACACACACGCATGCGCACCTACACACCACATATGATAGCCTGACTGACTCACTTGCCAAGACCAGAAGCGCCATAAAATTTGTTGAGTTCACCACATGTAAAGGCTAAACCAATGGAGAGTGCTAGCCCCATCGTCAGAACAAACAAGACGAAGCCAAGGTTCACCACCACGTCCGCCACCACCGATATCCAAATGCTGCACAGAATCAAAGATAATTCAGGGGGTGAAAATATATAGGTGCAAGGAATATATAAAATGCCTGGACAAAGATGTTCAAATTAGAGCGATGGTTAACAGCTGGCTACATGATACGTAGTTTAAAAATTAGTGATTTAGAGTGAAGCAATTACATTAAGAAGTCGACCAGATGTTAGCCACACTTAGCTAAAGTAGTTGCCAATAAACATGCCAGTTTTGTGGTAGTAGGATGGCATACACGGGGAAACGCACAGCAAACCAGGCACTGTATTTGCTGGATCGCACAGGAATACAAGTCCCATCCACCAGCATGCAGGAGCCACAGTCAGCTCTGCACCGGAGTGCAACTCCCATCCACCAGCATGCAGGAGCCACAGTCAGCTCTGCACCGGAGTGCAACTCCCATCCACCAGCATGCAGGAGCCACAGTCAGCTCTGCACCGGAGTGCAACTCCCATCCACCAGCATGCAGGAGCCACAGTCAGCTCTGCACCGGAGTGCAACTCCCATCCACCAGCATGCAGGAGCCACAGTCAGCTCTGCACCGGAGTGCAAGTCCCATCCACCAGCATGCAGGAGCCACAGTAAGCTCTGCACCGGGCAAGTCCCATCCACCAGCCAGAGTCAGCTCTGCACTGGAGTGCAACTCCCATCCACCAGCATGCAGGAGCCACAGTCAGCTCTGCACCGGAGTGCGACTCCCATCCACCAGCATGCAGGAGCCACAGTCAGCTCTGCACCGGAGTACAAGTCCCATCCACCAGCATGCAGGAGCCACAGTCAGCTCTGACCTCAACTCGATGTGATCTGTCTGATCTTGGTAGCGTTGTGTCAACGTGATCTTCTCTCTCCAGTCTGGCACTAACCTCTTCCTTACTCCCTTTCAGCTCTTCAGTCCCCAGACTTCTCAGCAGATTCAACAACTCTGAGCTTAACAGCTGCAGTAGAGCTCAGACGCTTAGCTTCTCATATTTCACCTGCAAAAAATTAAGCAAGTATTAGCTGGCTACACTAGGAGATGTGATAATGTCTGCAGTAGAGCTCAGATGCTTAGCTTCTCATATTTCACCTGCAAAAAATTAAGCAAGTATTAGCTGTCTACACTGGAGATGTGATCATGTTCCAGCAAAATTGGCACATATGGTGTACAGGTTGCACCCCAGATATGGAGAAGAAGACTTGGAGCTGCTACTACGACCTACCCTCGGGGAAAACATGGAAGTATGCATGTGTGTTGTGTCAGCACTAATATGAAGATGTGGCACTATCAACTATCCTGTACAAACTTCAAATTAGATTATAGCTGGGTGGACTACATTTGTGGTCACTACACCACTAATTAAAAAATTAATTAATTAACCAGGTGGGCATCATGGACCACTTCTCCCACATCTCCTCACCAATTATGTGTGATCAAACCCCCAACCCAAACCAAGCCGATGACAACAAAACACCTCTCACGAAGACTTACTCTGTGGAGAAGATTATCCTGATGATCGATACAATGATGTAGACCAGCGCCGCAAAGGCAATGACTGCAAATCCGCCAACAATGAACTGGCAGCCGCCAGAACTGTTGTAGTGCACGACACAGCCTCCTCCATCCACAACAGCACAGGTGGAGTATAGGATGCACGTACGGTTGTCTGTGGTGGTGTCTGGGTAATTCTTAGCCAGCTGCATTTTGTAAGAAATGTGTGTGGGAGAGGGGGGGGGGGGGAGGGGAGGGGAGGGGAGGGGGGACCACAATGCGTGACAGCATTTATTTACTATAATAGTTATCCAGTTTCTATTTGAACCACATGTAGGCTTGCATTATCAAAATCGGTTGAAGTTTCACTCTGCAATGCTCATGTATTGTGGAGTATGTATGGGACAAGATAAAATGGGTGTGTTCATCAAATTGACGTGGATGATCTTCTAACAAAAATAAACTTATTATTTAGCACGTGCCAAGTCACAGAGTAGAGGCATCAATCTCCACCTACCTATCCAATCATCTATTTATCACTCTCTCTACCTACCCCATCTCTCTACCTATCTATCTTAGTTAAGACCAGTATCTACATAGGCTACATACATAGAAACCAGAGCAGTGAGGGCTACAAAACTACTGTAGACCAGTGGCAACTACCAGGGGCTGGTCCAGCAACCCCATCCAGGGAGAGGCCTGGACCCCCCGTCGGGAACCTGTCATTGGGGAATTATTCTCTGATGGGACGGGTCGATTTTATGACGAAGATCAAGATAGTTCAGTTTTTACAGCATTGCCGATGCTCCAACCCATAACTTGCTCCAAGATCATGTCTAATAATACCTCAGAAAGCTGCAAATACCGCCAAAGTGGCCCTCTCAATCCTTTGGAACCCTCGTTGGAGCCTACGGACCTCCTGTCGGGGTGGAACTAGTGCAGCCTCTGCTGTAGACACTGTAGGTCAAGGTCAATAGTCGTAACAATTGCAAAAATACCTGAACCCATAATTAACGAATCGAATTGCCCCATTCAAACAAGGTTGACAAGTAAAAACAAAGGTGATTTTCCGAAGTGCTCCAAGATTGAATCCCAGGTGTCTCAAGTGAATGTAACTGGCCAATCAAATTACACCCTGGGATGCCGGCTATAAGCTGACGACACAAAACAGTTGAATTTAAATGTTTTTTTTAATAACACTTAAAAGGCTATTATTGAACCAAAGTCTCGGGTCACATGCCTTGGCCCTCTTCAGCTTGGCCCTCTTCAGGGTGAGAGACAACACCCGAGGTGAGGTGCTCAAATATACTAGCGAACATGTGCCAGAAGGAAGTCACCTGAGATGCACATGATCCGTGACATAACAGACAGATGATGATGGGCGTGGTTTTACATGCACAGTCTTGAGAGTTAATTAAGAACCAGCAACCAGGTAGCTCCAGCCCTACATCTTCACAACAGTCTACCCCATCTGCTGGCTCTATCTACCACTGCGGTATCCTCCAACGAGACTGGGTGGTGGCGGTGCTCGTTCCATGTGTGTTCTGCGGCAACAGACATCCTCAGCTCTCCTTTCTTGAAGGCATTCTTGTGTCCTTTCATCCTGGTCTCCAGCACCCTGTCGTCTCTCCAATGTAACCGTTCCCCACAGCTATAAGAAGCACAATGTACTATACACGAATTCACGCCCGATGGCAACCTATCGTTGACCCTGTCGATGTGCTCTTAAAGTCATTCCCGACTTGAATATAACCCTGCTGTTGAAGTTCTCACCCATACACACACTCACGCACACATAACGAACACTTTCCTCTATCCTCTTCCACGTCCTCTTTCTCTCTCCCGTAGGAGACCTCTTGGAAGGAGCAGGTGGTGACTGCTGAGTAGCCGTTGTTGGTGAGCAATGATCACTCTTTCCATCCAGCTCTTCTTGCGTGGTGGTGACTCACCTGGCTGTGTCACAGAGGCTCCTGATCACTCCGACTTCTGATGTGGACTGTGAGTTTCCTGTACACTGTGGAGCCCAGTATACTAACCTCTGCTTCTGATGTGGACTGTGGGTTTCCTGTAGACTGTGGAGCCCAGTATACTAACCTCTGCTTCTGATGTGGACTGTGGGTTTCCTGTAGACTGTGGAGCCCAGTATACTAACCTCTGCTTCTGATGTGGACTGTGGGTTTCCTGTAGACTGTGGAGCCCAGTATACTATCCTCTGCTTGTGATGTGGACTGTGAGTTTCCTGTACACTGTGGAGCCCAGTGTACTATCCTCTGCTTCTGATGTGGACTGTGGGTTTCCTGTACACTGTGGAGTCTAGCATAGTATCCTCTGCTTCTGATATGGATTGTGTGGGTTTCCTGCACATTGTGGAGTCCAGCATAGTATCCTCTGCTTCTGATATGGATTGTGTGGGTTTCCTGTACACTGTGGAGTCCAGCATAGTGCTTCTATGTTGATTGTATGGTGCACTGTGGAGTCTAGCATGTCATCTTCTGCTCTTCCAAGCAACAAGCAATCGAGGAAAGACATCTGGTCATTCCTCTTCCATGGTGAATGAGCTGTTCTTCCGTCCCTCTTCACAAGGCAGAATTAGTCTTCAAAGTATCAGTTCCACAGGATGGGCGTTCTGGGTGCCAATTTCAAGGCCAGCTTGATGGGCGATCCTATGGTGGCTCAGCAACACTCAAAAGAACAACAGGTTCCAGACAGCTGCAGAGCAAGACGTGAGTGAGCCCCCAAGTGAGGAAGCAGGAAACCTCAAACAGCAACAATGAGATCACCGAGAGCAGTGACATCTAGACAGTGAACTTGCCAGGAAACAGCAGGAAAGCATCAACAACATCAACACAGGCCTTGACAAATGATCATCCAGGAGACTATTGCCATAAGAGACTGGATATTAAAAACGTGTCATTATACAAGAAACAGTTTAAGTGTTCAGGCTTTTGTTTGGAATAGATTCAAGTTCCATGATCTTTGACCTGATAGCCATGATGAATGTTTATGAAATTTAGCAGCTATCACATATATAACTGAAAAGCCGTTTTCATTCTAATTATAGGCAATTGGAACCCGGCAAAGCACAGGGTGTGGTTGTTGGAATTTAATCCTGTTTTATTATTATTATTAATATTTTTAGTATTAACTATGTCGGTCAGAATTGCACAAAGAAGTTGATTTAGAGCTTAAGAGCTTAATAAAGTATTACAATAACCTTCTCAATAATCAACTTGAAATTGTATTCTCTCGACGTTTCGACTAGCTTTCATCAGGAATAATTATTCCTGATGAAGGCTAGAGCATCTGATGAAGGCTAGAGCATCTAGTCGAAATGTCGAGAGAATATAATCATAAGTTGATTATTGAGATGGTTATTGTAATGTTATCATGTCAACTGAAAGTTCATTGATAGTTTAATAAAGCAGTTTCACTTTCATCAACATCTCCCTCATATGAGCTTTATGTTGTTGTTGTTATTATTATATTATTATTACTATTACTTATTACTATTATTATATTATTATTATTACTTTTCAGAGGCATGTCAAGAATGTAATTATGCTTACCACCAGGATTTCCCCCTCATAAAGCCGAGCTGGTGGTTATCTTACTTCAAACTCATCAGAAACCACACCTGTTGCATCTGCTCGGACACTGGAAAGCACATCTCAACAGGCACATGCCTCGTTCTTGCACGCCACATGTTTTAGTGTGCAGGCTATGATGATACTCGAGAGAAATCTACTTAACTGGATGATGTTTTAAAAACATGGCATCTTTGTAGCGTAGGCCACACCTGTTGCATCTGCTCGGACACTGGAAAGCACATCTCAACAGGCACATGCCTCGTTCTTGCACGCCACATGTTTTAGTGTGCAGGCTATGATGAAACTCGAGAGAAATCTACTTAACTGGATGATGTTTTAAAAACATGGCATCTTTGTAGCGTAGGCCACACCTGTTGCATCTGCTCGGACACTGGAAAGCACATCTCAACAGGCACATGCCTCGTTCTTGCACGCCACATGTTTTAGTGTGCAGGCTATGATGATACTCGAGAGAAATCTACTTAACTGGATGATGTTTTAAAAACATGGCATCTTTGTAGCGTAGGTGCCTGACTATCTAGTAAAAACAAGTAGTTTCTTTATCTTTATCTCTCCCCCCCCCTCTTCTTTGGAATTTGCATTGTTTGACCAGCTGTTCCTGTGTTGTTTGACAAGATTTCTCCTGAGCTATGTATACCTGCAAGCACCAAACAAGCATGCATACAGTTTGTTGGGCACCTACTTCAGGTTCCAGCCTCTAGCCTTCACATGGGAAGTGCCGGCAT
Source organism: Cladorhizidae sp. MBARI D1340-BT2 (assembly GCA_028752905.1). Classification (NCBI taxonomy): domain Eukaryota; kingdom Metazoa; phylum Porifera; class Demospongiae; order Poecilosclerida; family Cladorhizidae; species Cladorhizidae sp. MBARI D1340-BT2. Next base: position 10,853,715 of record JAQNBH010000015.1, read on the forward strand.
GAATATACTTTCATCTGCTCAAGAGTCTGTGTTTCTCCCATTGCTGGGAGGACCAGAAGATGCGATGTCTAAATGGGACGTTCTCCAGGCTGCGCTCAAGCAACTTCTAGCTAACCCGGTATGCATCATCGATCTGTACCAATGATGGATAATACGTGTTCCTTGTTAGCACTTCCATCCACTTCCTTGTTACTGTCTGATGTTATTAGTGCCTGCACTCAATTAGTTAGAACACCAGTTAGCAACAATTAACAGCCATCTATCACCAAAAAAATGACACAACTTGCACGCACACACATGCTGCACCAATAACACCTATACGCTCTATATTTTGCAGTAATGGCACTATTATCACACACAAATGCTTCATCACATGATCGGTGGGCTTTACTTGCACAGCAATTGACCTAAACCAACCACTGACCTAATCTAGGTATTGACCCTATCCAAGCATTTACCTAACCCATGCATTGATCATATCCAAGAATTAACCTAATCCAGGCATTGACCTAATCAGGCATTGACCTAAATTGATTAACTTAATCCAGGCATTAACCATATCCAAGCATTGACCCTATTCATTGACCTAATCCAAGCATTGACCCAATCAGGTAGTGACCTAATCCAAGGATTGACCTAATCCAGAGCTATCCACAGATTGTCATTGTCCTATCTAGGTACTGATACCAGGCATTGACCTAATCCAGGCATTGACCCTATCCACTAATCCAGTCACTGTCCTATCCAGGTACTGACCTATACCAGGCATTGACCTCACAGTCTACAAGTGCCATGAACATTTAGGACTTTATTCTTTCATAATTCAGTGTTATGCCAACTAAGTACCCCCTACGAGGTATGTACCATGTCCAGTGTTTACATAACAACACCACCTCTAGCCTAAGGTATGAGACTGAATGATAGCATCCTTGTCTGAGCTAAAGACGAGCCAGGCACTTTGATTGAAGTTGGATGAGGAGGGTAGGACGTGGTTGTTGATGTGGCAGGTGCCGTGTTGTGATAGAGCCAAAGAGTATACCACCAGTAAAAGAGTGAACACAGATAAAGTCAATGTCGACAGAAGAGATACTCGGTAAAGATTGACCGAAAAAAATAAAACAAAGTTTGCAAATCAACATGCGCAATAATTTTGTGCCTAACTGACTAACCTGTATGTGAACTAAAATAATAATAATAAATAAAGTTTATAGCTCTATGCATTGCCATAACAATACTCGAACCTTTAAGGATACTCTTCAAATCAGCTTTTGGTTTTTTTTTGAAGCCAACCTTTCAGCCCAAATACTTCGGTCTTCATCAGGGCAAATTTAAAAAAATGGAAACAATGCAACACATCCACACTCGCTGGTAACGTGTTTCACAGATAAACGAACGTGATTCGTGAATAATTTGAATAATAGTGTATATTCATAGCAATACATCGGACAGAGGAAGATGGGCGTGGTTTCACATAAGGCGCAGTATTGAGAGTTGACACTAGAAACTGGGTAACTCCAGCCCTAGATCTCAATTGAAGAGCTGATCCCTAGGTGTAACATGGATGCGCAGCACCTCCTTCACGAGCAACTCTCTCCATTTGCTGGCTCGATCAATGGAAGTGTTCTACCCACGAGATTGGGTGGTGTTGGTTCCATTTAAGTGCTGCGATAGCAGACTTCTCAAGTTCCCCCTTCTGCAGGCATCTTTATGCTCAATGATTGGGGTCTCCAAAATTGTTTCACCAATGTACACTTTCCTACAGCTGCAGGGAATCCTATACGCAACTGATGATTTCATGGCAGTGTCCAATTTATCTTTGTTAGCTACCAGTGCTGGGTGACCCATTGGGGACTGCTTACCCTGTATTATATATGCATATGTATATTTGTTTTGCTAGTGGGGCTTGTTGGCTTGCAGAGGCACAGCTTTTTGGGCAGGCTTGCCCTTTCACGCTTTTGTCATGGTGATGTCAGACAGAGACATGTGTGTTCCTTTTCACTTTTACAATCTTGTGGGAAAAGACCTCTGTTATTGATAGAGCCAGAAAATGGAGCAGGTTTACTCATGAAGGAAGTGCTGCACATCCATGTTACACGGGATCAGCACTTCAATCGAGATATATGGCTGGAGGTACCCGATTGCTAGGTCTTAATTCTCAGGACTATGCACGTGAAACCACATCCTTCTGTCTGATGTAGTGCTATGAATATACATATATACACTGTATTCAGACGATTCCACGAATCACGTGCATTTGTTGTGTGAAACGCGTTGCCAGCAAGTGTGGATGCCTTGCATAGTTTTCGTTTTTTAAATCTGCCATGATGAAGACCAAAGTGTTCAAAGAGAGAGAGAGAGAAACCTTAAAAGTATTAGATGTCAGCTGAAAGTAATCATACAAGTTTGAATGGGGTTCAGTTCTTCACACAGGAGTTGATAAATAATTTGTTTTGTCATATGTTGGGTTACCCTAATATTAGCTACAAGCTGTGTTTTTTCTTCCAAGTTTGTATCTTGCATCAATTTTTTTTATTTATTTTTTTTTTATTAAAGAAGACGTACCCAATGGACAAGAAATAAAATTTGCTCCAAGGAATGGAAATTATAGTCTACACATTGTACATCTACCTATGTAGTCATGCAGACCTGACCCTGTGCCTCACTTGTGGGCGAGGACAGGGTCTGGGAACACTTTGTCGGGCGAGAACAGAGTCTGGGGACACTACTTATACCTCCCTTGTGGGGCGAGAACAGATTCTGGGAACACTACTTAACATACCTCCCTTGTGGGGCGAGAACAGATTCTGGGAACACTACTTAACATACCTCCCTTGTGGGGTGAGAACAGATTCTAGGAATACTACTTATACCTCCCTTGTGGGGCGAGGACTGAGTCTGGGAACACTACTTATGCCTCCCTTGTGGGGCGAGGACAGAGTCTGGGAACACTTTGTGGGGCGAGGACAGAGTCTGGGAACACTACTTATACCTCCCTTGTGGGGCGAGGACAGAGTCTAGGAACACTACTCTACCAAATGTATCCTGCTATCGCTACAGTCACAGCAGTTTAATCAGTCTCAACTGCTACACCAATTCCTCTGTTGGGCAGTTTCATTGATGATGTCAGCTACACAAAATTATTACCACTTGGCGCAACCACTTGGCGCAACCACTTGGCGCAACCAATATGGCAGAACAAATTAGATACTCCTAGAAGGAAAGTCAACAACCCCAGACTATTGCTGAAGTTAGCAACACTACATTGCATATGGGTGGGGCAAGCTCGGTGCATAATAATTCTAGCTGTAGATTGTGTATTTAGTCTTTGGTGCAAATTGGAACAGGCACATAAGTCTGACGTTACAGTACCTTGTCATTCAGGACTCCAAGAGTTCCCGAAGCTACCAATGCAGTTAGTAGAATCAAGATATAGTTTAATATGATGCAGCCACTGATAGCTCTGCCAACGGTAAAACCGCCTTTAATCTCTAACTTCCTTCTTTCTTTGAAGTCGCTTTTGAAGTCGCTTCTATCAGCAGTAGCACCCTCCACAAAATCATCACCTCCAAAGGTTTCTTCTGACATTCTTAGGCACACTTCAAGTTGCAATTAAAAAGCGACTGACGAATCGTCTATTTTACTGGGGGACCGCTAAATTAACGGCGGTGACCTATTTATGATGTCACATTTATGTCACATGTGAAAATCACGTGACTAGTTCAAAAATCCAACACGGTGAACTCCGAACTGCATCTTTTCATGATTTCGAGTGCAAGATTAAAGAATATGGCGCAGAAAGGTATGTCAGCTTTTACACGAAGAACACCAGAAAGATTGAAGCACGACTATCCCCACAAAGCCTAGCTTGAAATTCCACCAGAACTTCAATATGGAGAGGTGGACTTCTGTTGTCTTCATGGAGGCAGGCAGCACAAAACTAAGGCCAACAACTGGCTCTATACCAAGCACCAACAACAACTGCTATAGCAATACCAAGCACCAACAACAACTGGCTCTAGTAATACCAAGCACCAACAACAACTGCCTCTACCAAGCACCACCAGCAACTGCTCTAGTAATATCAAACACCAACAACAACTGCCTCTAACAATACCAAGCACAATACCAAGCACCAACAACAACTGGCTCTATACCAAGCACGAACAACAACTTGCTCTAGTAATACCAAGCACCAACAACTTGCTCTAGTAATACCAAGCACGAACAACAACTTGCTCTAGTAATACCAAGCACCAACAACTGGCTCTAGTAATACCAAGCACCAACAACTGGCTCTAGTAATACCAAGCACCAACAACAACTGCCTCTACCAAGCACCACCAGCAACTGCTCTAGTAATATCAAACACCAACAACAACTGGCTCTATACCAAGCACGAACAACAACTCGCTCTAGTAATACCAAGCACCAACAACAACTGGGACAACAGCTGGCAGTCAATTTTGGTCATGACATGCCAATGGAACGATCATGTGACTACCCCAGTAAAATAGAGTCAGCTTTATTTAGCCGGCGGCTGGTTATATAGCAATGGCATAAAACTAAAGGCCAGTCGGACTTGACTAAGTGGCTAGGGCCTTACCCGCCACTACAAAAATGACTTGGACCTTACCCACTTTACTAAAGGGAACCTCCCACCTCCACACAGATGCACGCTGACGTAACTGCCTAGAGCGAATATAAAAATTTCTGCTTTCATTTTCAACCAGCTGTCTTGGTTGCTTTATATATTGCAGTGCAGCTAGTGAGCACCCCATAGTTGACTTCACTTAACTAATATCTATGATAACACGGACGTATTTATATAATGATCGATCATGGTTTTAGAAATTGGGAATAAACTTTCAAGACTCAAGAGTATCATCTAACAATCTTTGGAAAGGTTTGACTTACCTTGGGATTGCCATGTTAAAGAAGAAAGGAAACATGACTGGACCCAGTGTAACCACAACGATCCATATATAATGTGGCCTACACGGATATTGTCTTGTTTTCTTCTTTTTTCCCCCTTCTTTTTTAACAGGTCAATCCATGTTTTTTTGTTGTTTTGTGTGTGTGTGTTTTTCAAGTTGTTTTTGTTTGTTTTGTTGTTCCTATAGTTAAGAGATGGAGGGACGACATCAGAGCTTCAGGGTCTCCAGGGCTTTAAACACTTTTTTAATTTGTTTATTGTTGTTTCTGTTGTAAACTGATGAAGAGTCAGCTACAGCCTCCTTCAAGTAGCATAAATAAAGCAGCAGAAATGAGTGCAGGTCATATATCCAGCACTGTGTTATATTGATTGAAACCATTAGGGCTAGGGCTAGGGCTAGGGCTAGGGCTAGGGCTAGGGCTACTGGCTGATCCCTTCATTCTATACAATCAAGAACCGATTAGTCATGGCTTAACTCTTCGTCACATAATTTTGAAATGGAGCATGCCATGCCTCTAAACCTTGGAAAAGATATACAACAAAAGGAATTTTTCTTTTAGTTACACTTCCCCAGCGCGCGTTTGTAAACTGGTGTGACGATTCCGGTCTAGAGTTTGATAGTGCGCATGCACTAAATGAGAGGATGGATTGTGGGAAGAATGAGATCTCAAGGAGAAAATACGAGCTAAACAACGAGGTTGGGTCAGCACGTAAGTGGAAGGAGAAAATGAATGAGAGAGAAGTAAGAAGGATTGGGAGGACGAAGTAAACAGCTGAAGTTTTATAAATTGGCAAGGAATGGTGGGGGTGGAGAGATATGTGAGATGTGAGATCTATGCATGGTCAGGAAGGTGTGTGGTTGCAATTTAGACTGTGGACTGCCAGTCAGCTGGGTTATTAGAGGATAAGAAGCATGTGGGATAATTAGGGATGAGAGGTGTATCATGTGTGATAGTGGAGCAGGGGAAGATGTGAGACATTTCTTGGTAATGTGTGAGAAATTCGAGAGGGGTTCGCTGGTACTGGTGGATTAGGTGTGCAGAATTATAGGTGCTGGACAGTGGATGGATAAATATAAAAGAGTGGGTAAGGATGGAAAGGTGGCATTGCTGCTGGGGAAAGGTGTGGAGGGAGTAAGTGATGCAGTGATGGAGGAGGTGGGCGAGTGTGTTATGTATTGAGTAGGGAAGTGGTGGCAAAGGAGAAAGGAACTGTTGTATGGCAAGCTGATGAATGATCTTTGGCCCTCTCCCCTCCCTACTCCTTGAGCAGATGGACACTCGTAACTATTAGAGATATTAACAAGGATCATTCAATTATTATATCTCACGACTCACAATAATAAAGAAATTATTAACATAATTATCTTGAGTGCATTAATCCAAACACTCTGATTGAAAAGCACAAATGTAACAGAGAATCCACAGAATGCAAAGCAAAGAATGACAAGGACAAACTCAGAATGACAAGGACAAACTCAGAATGCCACATGTTGGCCAAGCGCACCATCAAACTTTGTTAATCTGATACCAGCCCCCCCCCCCCTCCTCCCCTGGTTGAAATAGATTATCCACCCTTGTTGTTGTATATAAGAATAGTTGGTTAAGATGAGCAAGATTTTTTATCACCATATTGAAGATATAGCATGTATCTGTGCATTGTATATATCTGCATACTGCATGAGTGGAAATAACATTGCAAAAAAGGATGACTCAACTGGATTAGCATAGTCATTGAATTCTGATGCTAAGTGTGATACCTCTTCACTGCATTAACAAATTCTCTCCCTTGATCAGATATGATCGTCTTTGGCCATCCGTGCTGACAAAAGACAGAAAAGAAAATTGACACCAATCACTGTCTTGTCGTAAGAGCAGCCTCAGGCCATTAGAAAAGTAATCAGTACTAGGTCTAGGGCTAGGGCTATGATGTATTTGTTTCCTCGCTGCAGGAAAAAGACCTGAAATGAGTAGATAGTTATTAAGAAATTCACTAAAAGGGCAGTAGGAGGTATACAAATAAATATAGCAAGATTCATTGCAAGATAAAAACACTCAATATATCAACTAACCAATGAACTTTGCTCCTAACTGAATTGACAGGGATCGGATGTAACTCAGCCTTGGCCATTCCTAGCAGGTTGTTTACAGTCTGACCTTGATCACAACTCTTGCAATATTCCCCAACATCATTTACCATTCCTTTCCACCAATGTCTCACAAACCTTCACTGTTGAAAATGAAACAATTCAATGGGACCAGTAACTTATAACAGAAATGCTAAATGCCAACAATGCCAACAACTAGGCCTTAGTATATTATGCTACCTAAAAAAAAGTGCAATGTGAAAATTAGCATCACTCATCATTGGCACTCAAGTGAGGTCAGCCAGGTGTGACCTGAACCAAGATCAGATCACATGAGCAAACTTGGACTTTCAAGCTTGGCACAGTTATTTGGTTTATTGGACAAACATATAAACAGACAAATAAACAAATATATATGTTGGCCAGCAGAGATTCTATGGGTTAAATTGCAGGATTCAGGGTAGCTATTCCAGTACATACCTCATTGATGTCAATCACTTCTTCTGCAAAAATCACCTCAACGTAACATAAGTACATGGTCAATTGCGGTTTGAAAATGAAATTTTTTCAACAAACGCGTATGACCATGCACTATGTTTTAGTCCCTAATGAAAACAGTAGAGTAGGGCTTCCTCTAGCCACTGGCACTTGACAATATGGAGTTAAACATGTTAAAATCAGGCACTGTGGTTTTGAGGGACCCAACTTTGGCTGCCTATAGCTTGGGAATGGTTGTATACATACCTAGGCAACAATTTTTAGTATCAAAAGAGAGCACACGGAGAGCGATATCTTTGAGATAATATCAAGTTCATAGAGTGAAGTTGCAGAATTTATGGAGCTGTAACCACATATTTTTTTAACACTATGGTGTCATCCCTTTTAAAAGCGGTACCCAGGCTAAAGGACTATTGATCGTGGACGCAACAGAGAAGGGGGGGAAGCGGAAGGGAGATAAAATAAACTGACACCAGGGTGAGACCGTTGTCATGCCACACTGTCATTACCGCACTTCACCCAATGCGCATGGCGCATGCGCCATCAGCTCCCTGCCATATTCCCAAATTACTCCCCAGATGATTCTGCCACCAGACGACGGCAGTAAGCTACGCAGTATACCACAGAGTTAGTAGGGGCTACACTGAACTTATTCGATAACTACGTAGTTTTTTTTTTAATGTGCTTTAAAAAATATATTATGCTTTATTTGTTTTGAAAAAGAAATAAAGAAAAACATTAACTAACAATAAAATAACAACAAAAAATAATAATTAAGTACAAGTTAAAGTTAGTACAAAAATACCAAAATAATAACTAACTAAGCTGTAAATTCGAAAATCCAAAACTGATAGAGTTCTGTTTTGTGCTCTATTTGTCTTTTTCAGATTTGGACAACAGTATTGTAGAATTGAATTGTTCTACTGTGCCTTGATATGGGCCATTACTAAGTACATACAAACAATAAATGACTGATTACTGAAGAAAAAAACATGAATTAACTTATTACAACACATTCTGTCTACCCTACCCAACACCTCTTCCTTCACCCCTGCTACTCACCTACCCAACACCTCTTCTTTCACCCCTGCTACTACCCAACATTAGCCTACTCTCTCATCTTCATTTCTCCATTCTACCACCAACTCCTCAGACCCTTCAATGCTCTCGACTATATCCATAATCTTCCTCGATCACCAGCAAATTCCGCCAGAGTACAACAAGAAATGCACAATCTACAATACCTAGCTACATCTTCAATAATTATCAGAAAAAAGTATGAAATCTGCAGTTGATTATAATTATATCAGTACAAAATTCCCATGATTAGCAGGAGTTATATAGTATGTAGGAGAAAGAGTGAGAAACACAATTTCAATTATTGCATCACTGATTGCATAGATGCAGGAAGTTTTGATGACCATGGACCCTTGGTCACTTGCTCGAAATGCACAATCTACAATACCTAGCTACATCTTCAATAATTATCAGAAAAAAGCATGAAATCTGCAGTTGATTATAATTATATCAGTACAAAATTCCCATGATTAGCAGGAGTTATAGTAGGAGAAAGAGTGAGAAACACAATTTCAATTATTGCATCACTGATTGCATAGATGCAGGAAGTTTTGATGACCATGGACCCTTGGTCACTTGCTCGATAAGACCCTGGCTGGGTTTTAGAAGCCTGCACAATCTCTTGAAGCATAAAATAATGGTTTATTTGATGATGGTGGGAAAGTGGCAATGGTATGCTCCTGTGTGATGTTCAGATCTAAAGATGACCAGAGTATATAGTCCGCTCTGCCCATCAGTTTTCTCTCCATATTAATGCTTATCAGTCACTATATAATAATATATATACCTTACCTTCTGTTGCCCTTAGAAAGCTCTGTGGGACTATATATGTCTCAAGTAGGGTGGATACCTTGCTGACCCAGGACCCTCGTTCATTTCCATTTCATTTGCTTGTTAGATATTCTAATTTCACTTGAATTTTATATACTAAGTGTTAGAGATAGTTAGGGCCAATCCCTGACGAGTTAAGCGGTAATGCAATGTAAAGAATAATACCCCTTTCTTGATACTGCACACTAGGACTTAACTGCCATGAGGTTGGAGTCAGGTGGGCTTAATTACCCTACCTGACCCCTTACCTCATGACCACAGCATATACACACTAATTACATGCAATCGCACATACTCTACATATCTTCTAGTTCAGCTATAATTATCGTTTATTTGCTTCAGTTATTGTCATGTTTCACTTGTTGGGGCTCTTCTGGGTTGGAAGATCTTCAACACTCCTCCCTTCTCCCCCTGGAGTGCGTCCGGGCCTTTGTCCTCTTCCCAGGCCTGTCGGGATAGCCCATCGGCGTTTCCGTTGTCTTTTCCTGGTCGATGGGTGACCTTGTAATCATACGGTTGTAACTGTAATGCCCACCACATGAGTCGTCCCCCGGAGTCCTTCATGTTATGAAGGTACTTCAAACATCTGTGATCTGTGACCACTGTGAACGGCACACCTGTCAAATACACTTTAAAGTGTTTGATGCCGTCCACAATAACCAGGCATTCTCTCTCAACAGTTGCGTAGTTGCGCTCTGCTCTCTTCAGCTTCCTTGAGAAGTAGGCCACTGGTCTGTCTTGTTGCTGCTCATCCATTTGGCTCAACACTGCACCAATGCCAATCTCAGAGGCATCCGTTTGTAGTAAAAATGGCTTGTTGTAATCTGGGCCCGTCACAACCGTGTCGGCCTTCAAATACTCTTTTAATGAAGTGAAGGCTGCTTGATGCTGCTCTTCCCACTTCAGTTTGTTGGGAAAGAGTTCCCCCGTCAAGTCCGTCACAGGGGCAGCAATGTCCGCATAATGGGGCACAAAATGCCTGTAATAGCCTGCCAGGCCGAGGAAGGCTCTCAGGTCCTTTTTCCTCTTGGGCACTTTGAAGGACTGGATGGCAGACACTTTTGCCTCGTTTGGTTGTAGTCTCCCATGACCAATCCGATGTCCCAGGTAATCACAGGATGTCATCCCAAACTGGCATTTTTCAAGCTTGATCTGGAGGCCAGCCTCTGCCAGTCTCTTCAAGGTCTCACGGAGTTGAGCGATGTGGTCTTGCCATGTGGTTGAGTAAATGGCCAAATCGTCCATGTAGACAGACACCTTTCCATGCAGATCTCCAAATAACTCGTTCATTAATCTTTGAAAGGTGGCTGGCGCTCCCACCAGCCCAAATGGCATCACACAGAACTCGTATTTTCCAAACTCCGTGGAAAAGGCTGTCTTCTCTCTCGATGCTGGATCCATGGGGACTTGCCAGTATCCCCTGGCTAAGTCCAATGTTGTGATAAATCTGGCTGATGACATCCCATCCAACAAGTCATCTATTCTAGGGATGGGGAAAGGATCTGGTCTGGTGATCGCATTCAGCTTACGGTAGTCGACGCATATCCTCAGAGTTCCATCCTTTTTGGGAACCAACACCATTGGTGCAGCCCAAGGACTGTGGCTGGGTTGGATGATGCCATCACGTAGCATCTCTTTAATCTCCTCCTGAACTATTGGTTTTCTGGCGTGTGCGAGACGATAGGGTGGTGAGCTGGATGGCAGAATAGTGCCGGTCTCTATCCGCATGGTTGCACGATCTATTCTTCCAGCAGCTGTACCTCTCGTTGCCTTGTAGTCTTCCAAGGCATTTTGAATGTCTTCTCTTTACGCTTGGCTCAGCGTTGGGTCCATGTCTGGCTTGATGTCAACTGTGTTCTCTGCTTTCCACGGTGGAAAGTCTGGTCCAGCATTGTCTGTCTGCTTGTTTATTTCATTTCCTCCATACTCATCAGGCAGACGGCTGGTGGTGATTCCCACCTTGATAACATGTTGACATGCAGTGTTAAAGATTGTGGGTCGTTTGGTCGCTCACTGTCTGTGGCGCTCTCTTCTTCGTTGGAGCTTGCCATTGAGCTAGAGTCCCGCTCTGTATCGTCCGTGTCTGATTGAGGAGTTGCTGACGATTCTTGAGACTCAGAGGACTCGTTGGCGGTGGTTGTGGATGTTTTTTTCTCCTCCTCGTCTGTGCTAGGTCTTGCTCCTGGTTCGAGCAAGGTAGCCATAGTTATGTTCTCTGCTCGTCAAAATATCTAAACCAATCAGCCCGTCAGATGTCAAGTTTGGGTTGACGATGACTCGGGTCGTGATGGCTTTTCCCATGACCTCTAGATCTACTGTAGTGGTTTCATGTGCCCTTACATCTCCGTGGACGCAGGTAATTCGAATGGGTGTCTCGCGGTGGTATCTTGGAGTCAGCCATTTCGGGTGAACCTGTGTCACTTGACAACCTAAATCGATGATAAGGTCATTGGCTCTCTTCCCATTGATGGTGCCTTGGGTTCTCTCCAGTTCCTTTCTGTGTACTTGTGCCATCAAGCAAGCCTTTGTTGGACATTGCTTGGCGATATGGCCGTATTCATTTCATTGAAAACAACGGGGGCCTCTTATTGCGTCAAAGGCTGGAGGCCTCGACGGCTTGTCTGCATGGGTGGTTGTTGGCATTGTGGCTGCCGGCATACTTCCCCCTGGTGGCTTTGAGTAGATAGCTCGGCCAGGTTTTGACTTACTCCAATCTTGACTGGCTCCCGATCTTGTCCACTTCTGTGGCTCATCTCGTTTGGGCTGTGTTAGGATGTTCTTGTCAGCTAGCTCTGCAGCACTGTTTGCTGTTGCGGGACTCTGCTGTCTTACCCACGTTCTGACCGATTGGTCCATGACGTCCAGCAGTCTCTCATGATTTATCATGTCTATGACGTCCTCTCTGGTTTTTGCTGGCCTCATCCAGTTATGTGAGATGGTTTGCATCTGTTGTAAGCATTATTGGAACGACTCTCCAGTCATTACCTTGATCTCGTTCCATTGAGTTCGGTAAAAATCAGGCGTCACCCCGTGAACGTCACTAGCTTGGCACTTAAGACATCGAAATCTTGCTTGTCTGCAAGATCCAACCCACTCTGAAATGTGAGCGATTTGTCATCTAAGACAGCCAACAGATTGGCCGACCAGTAAGCTTTCTCAACTCCGTGCATCCTCATTTGGCCTTGAAAAGTGCGTAGAAAGTTCTCAATCTCCCTGCCATCCTTTAGCCGAGGTAGCTATGGCACATCTTTGGCTGCCCACTTTCTGTCTCGTTCCAAGTCGTGTTCTTGTCTCCTACTTTCCTCCTCTCTACGCCTTTCTTCCTTCTCTCTTCTCCACTCTTCCTTCTCCTTACGCTTTTCCTCTTGTCTTTCCTCTTTCTCTTTACGCTTCTACTCGTCTTTCCTCTTTCTCTCTGCATCTCTCATCCTCTCGTTTCTTCTCTCTTTCTCTGTCTCTACATCTTTCCTCCTCTTTCTCTCTATGTCTGTCATCTTCTCGTTTCTCCTCTCTTTCTCTCTCCCTACGCCTCTCCTCCTGTCTTTCCTCATCTCTTTTCTCCTCTCTGTCCAGACGTGCTGCCTCCGACTCCATGTTTATTTTTGCCATGAATTTGCACATCTCTGTTAGCTCATTGTTGAGCTTGACTGAAACTACTAACTTTTCATCTGATTCAGCATGCTCTGTACCCATTCTATGGCTGACTGTCGGCGCCTTTGGAGCACTTTTGGGGGTTGTTTCCCCCTTCTTCTTTCTTCCATTATCCATCTCTTTTTTCTGTTCTTGGTAGCAAATCTCGAAACAACTAAGGTTAGTTACCTAGCTGCCACCAGTGTTAGAGATAGTTAGGGCCAATCCCTGATGAGTTAAGCAGTAATGCAATGTAAAGAATAATACACCTTTCTTGATACTGCACACTAGGGCTTAACTGCCATGAGGTTGGAGTCAGGTGGGCTTAATTACCCTACCTGACCCCTTACCTCATGACCACAACATATACACACTAATTACATGCAATCGCACATACTCTACATATCTTCTAGTTCAGCTATATCATCTATTTGCTTCAGTTATTGTCATGTTTCACTTTTTGGGGCTCTTCTGGGTTGGAAGATCTCCAACACTAAGTGTGAATTATTCTAATATATATAGCTATAGGGCATGCTATCGCACCTGTCACATTAATCCCATTTCGTCAAGTGTTGTGGTATATAGAAAAACCCTGTATTTCACAATTCAAGAGATTTGTTGACAAGCTGATTGATTACACTTAATATTTTACAGGCTTCTGTCTTTGCATTGCTGGCAATTCCATTCTTCGTGTAAGTTTGCAATGGCTGATGAAGGAATGTTAGCACAAGATTGATGGAACCATTCCTTACATGAACAGCACTGTGCAACCATAAGGGCAGGGTCATGGGGCTGCCTACATATGCAGATAAGTGGTATTCTTTTGTACAACTTCTTGTAGGTTACAGTCCGTCTGAAACCTTTCAATGGGAAAGATAGTAATTTTCTTATCTGGAAGGACATTGCTAGATGGTGTCGCATCTTGCTCTGATCAAAGGTTGTGACTGATGAGTTAATCCCACTGCATAGAGCTGTTGCATTAGCAATAGCAAATAACCCACAATCATTGCCTCCAGCCTGTCTCTGTATTTCTGGTTTCTCAATGATAAGGCAGGTTCTAGCATAATGCTCCATCCAGGCAAGGCCTTTCAGCGTATCCAATTCTGCATCAATGATAAGAACAGATATATTAAAGCATAAGGTACAGGTGTAATATAAGTACATAGTCCTCAATTCCATTCATCCCACTTGAAGAAAACATGTCAAACAATTACAAACAAATAAAAAATCACTTGACATAGTTTAAACACATTACTGGTTCTGGTAGGGAGGCTGTCATAATTATAACAACACTGTACCCTTGGATGCTCCTACAAATGATGCACAAGCACAGTGGCCGCCAGTATTCATGATCTGCACATAACTCTCTACTGGAGTTCCAGTAAGTGAGCCTCCACTGTCTAGTACTAAATATTGAACTGGCTGAAGGCCACCCATCTCTGGAAATTCTACATGAAGTAGGGCCTGTGCTTCATTAATGTGGGTGTTCTCCAACCATGCTCCAGATTGGAGAGTTACGAGAAAGTCTCTGGGTAACTCTCTTGCAGCTGACAAGCAGTTTGCATGGGTAGGCATCTCTCAGTATAGTCTGGGTCGCACCAATTACAAAACAATCTGTCTCAATCTGTGAAGGTTCCGTGGAAATGCACATCTTTTCTGGTTGTTGTTGGTCCTGGTCCATAGTGTGTGTGGGTGGTTGGACTGGCAGTGGAACGACTGTGCTTTGTTTCTCAGTATTTGTTGAGATGTAGGCTAAGAGTTGACACCACACCAAGGTTTGTTGTGCACTACCTCTTCCTTGGTGGACTCCTCTCTGCAATATTCATGGCCAGATTCACAGCGGCTTCCTGGATACTAGTACCACAATCAAAGTCATAATCCAGGTATTGTAGGTCAGAGGGAGGGAGGGGTGAGCTTGTCTGCAAGCTTGCATAGCCACTCACAGTTGTAGGTTGTTGGGACACATCACCTACAAGATTGTCTTGAAACATGGTTTCATGACCTGGTATACTATGGGTCAAGCAAGGCTTTAGATGTCCTGGATTGACCTCGCTTTTCATGGCATTGCCATTACCATCCTGCAATGTCCATAGGAGTGACGTCAGTTATTTCGTAAGGCCCCAACTAGTCTTCTGCTAACCTGTCACCTTTCCTTGATGCTTTTTGTGCATTCTTCTTCAAGACATGGTCACCTACACCAAACAACAAATAATTTTAAACATGTGCATATCTTGAAGCCTAAACTTTTTTTTAAGAACATAAAATGAATTGGAAATATCAAGTTCTTTGCAAAATGTATTTTATTGAAATGGATTTCCACTCAACAATTAACTGCCATTCCTCTCTCCATTCCTCTCTGTATTCCTCTCTGTATCTCACACAAGAGTAGTATATATATACCACCATAAATATCTTAATTTTGGTCATATCAATTATCACCCTAAGCATACCTATTCAAACTGGAAGCATTTTAAGCCTTTTTTTTGGCTTGGCATCAAAATACAACTTGTGCTTGGCCTTGGCTTCTTCAATTTTTTCTCGTACCTGTTCATCCAGGGCATGTACCTGTTCATCCAGGGCCTGTACCTAGAAGCATAATAAAAAGAGTTCCTGTGGATCATTTTACATACATCAATATGAAAACTGCCAATTATTTCATTCACAAATTAAAAATGCACAGCTAATTAGTTTCTAAATCATATTTCGTTAATTATAGTCTGCCACTAGACAGTTTTTACCTTTGCTACACAATCTTCCAAGTCTATTTTAATCTCTTCAGGAGACACGTCAGTATGTATATTCACATATTGTAACTCTTCTTCACAATCACATTCTGCATTGATGGCTATGGCACCCTGGGCTGTGCGATAGAACATCAGTACAAAAGGGCTGCTGTTTTGTTGATGATTGTACACTAGTGTTGATGCCATAAGTGGTAGGGAGCATAAATCTAAGATATCAACAAAATGCAAAGCATGAGAAGACCACATAGTAAGCTTATATACCAACTACAATTGCTATATTGGAACTCTAGGTCATAGGATGGATTACAAAATCCATCCAGTAATAGCAAGCTGCTACAACAGATACACTCGCCACCATTGATGCAAGCAGCTTCAAAAATAGTAACTTACTTGTTCCAGTCAGTTTGGCTGTCATTTGTGTATTTGGACTGCTCTCTTAAGTGTCTGGTTTGTGCGCTCATCCTGGCCATTTGTTTCTGGATGGTATGCAGAACACATCATTCGCTTCACCCCAAAAGCAGCAAAGATGAAATCATTTACCTGAGTTGGAAAAGCAAAACAGCATGAAATAGATACCAAGTATAATGCACACTATACTATGTTACTAATAACAATCATTGTAAAAAGAAGCGCATAGTAGTTATGGAGAAAAGATGAGTAGTCTGACTAGCTAAAATCTAACATTGAGAAATCCTGAATTGAATTCATTTATTATGCACCTTGAATGTTAAAAAAATTTAAGACTTGCCACTAACCTGATTAATAAATTCACGGTCCTGGTCCATGATCATTTTCTTGAAGGACCATAACTGTAGATGAGCTCAAGTATCACTTTAGCAACATCTGCAGCACACTTTGACTTAACGGGACGAGCAAACACCCA
The DNA here is from genome assembly GCA_028752905.1 of Cladorhizidae sp. MBARI D1340-BT2. Taxonomy (NCBI): domain Eukaryota; kingdom Metazoa; phylum Porifera; class Demospongiae; order Poecilosclerida; family Cladorhizidae; species Cladorhizidae sp. MBARI D1340-BT2. The sequence continues at coordinate 10,870,397 of JAQNBH010000015.1, forward strand.
GTTTGTGAAAAGGTCAGTCACAGTGCAGACATATCTGTGGCCTTCATCAGTAGTTGCAAATGGGCCAATCAGGTCAATGCCCAGAGTCTCCCATCTTTAATATATGTTTTATTCTACCAAGGTACAAAAAAAACACAGTTATTATATTATACTCAAACTCCTCTTATCTGGATAGGCACTGTCCATAATTCAGAAACAGCCACATCTGGGAACACCCCCACATTTTCCCCAATATTGATGATTTGCCTTGAATTTTGTACATGCACTGTACATGTACATGTTGCACATGCAGTGTATGTGTACATGCTGCACATGTTCAATGACTGAAAACAAACAACATGAACACAATTATTTAAAAAAGAAATGGTGTTTGCCTCAGTGATTCCTGTCTCCAATCTACGCTGTCGTGCCATTTCTTCACAAGAAGGTTTTTTGGAGGACCATGCGATGCACATGATTTGATTGTGCAATGTGCAGGTGCCAGATGTTCCCAGATGCGGGGTGCGCAGATGAAGGGAGTTTAAGCATATATGTTCATGTGATTTGCATGGGACATGCATCAGTGACCTGTTGGAAATTTTGATTGGATGTATATAGCTCTGTTACAATGGTCTTAATCTTCTCTTAATCTTCTCCATTTTTTGGTACTGCTGACAAGTGGATAACTAATAACACAATAAAATGACTGTAGTTTCATGAGGCAACATTTTTTTATGTATAACATGTTATGAGCAAACCACTAATACTGGTCCACACATTGAGCAGGCAACTCATAGATTATCCACACAAACTATACTTTAAGGGGAAACTTATCAACTGTCTGCTCAAGACATGTATGTTAGAAACTCTAATTATGATCCACACTTCATAATTAGAGCTTTCTATACAGTGGCTTAGAAATAGGGGGGGGCAGGGGGGCTCAAGTCCCCCAATTTTAGAAGTATGGGGCTGAGCCCCCTACATTTTCATACTGAGTCATATTATTTTTGCTGACATTAATATGACTGTAAAAGGTAGTCCTCCATTTTTACAGTGTAAACTAATTTGTAAGTGCATAAATTAGCACCTTTGCGTTGTGCTAGCTAGTACAATAATTGAATTAGTACTCTCTAAGTACAAATGAATGAATTAGTTCTAGAAAATCCATAGTGTTTGTGTGACATATAAAAGAGCATTCTGTTTCTTTTGCTGTTATGCTTCTATTCAGTAAAACTGGAGAACAACAAACAGTGTTCACTGAAACAGGTTTTCACAACTGGAAAAAGGCTATAGAGAAATTTAACTCTCATGAAGGTTCTCTTGTACACAGGGAAACTGTACAAAAGTGGGCAGTTCAAGAAAAGCCTACAGCTGCTAGTCAATTGGGCTCTCAGTTGAAAATGCTTCAAGAGAAATGGAGAATTGGCAACTTGAGGGCTTACGATTTCTTTGTCATGAAGGAGTTGCCATTCTAGGCCACACAGAGAAAGAGGGCAACTTGTACCAATTGCTACTAGCATGGAGCCATGACAATGATATACTTAGAGACTGGATTATGGAATATAAGTATACTTGTTATCAATCAGTCAATGAACAATTGGTAATTATGGGTCGAAGTGTTTTGCGTAATGTTTTGGCTACTATTAAGCAAGTAACTGCCCTGCTTGGTTCTCTATCATAGAGGCCACAGATGCTTGTGGCACTGAACAGCTGAATTTGTCTATTCGCTGTGTAGTGATGACTATGAAGTTTGTGAGGATTCCGTGGCTTTTTTTCGTGTTCCTGACACTAAATCAGAAACTTAATTTAAAATTAAAAATCTTCTAATTATATGCAGCCTCCCTTTAGAGCTATGTAGAGGGCAAGCATATGATGGTGCAGCTAATATGCAAGGGAGAAGAACAGGAGTGGCAGCAAGATTCCTTAATGAAAATAAAGCAGCCATTCCGCTTTGCTCACTCCCTCAATTTGCGTCTTCGGGGAGCTAGTAAGACATTAATGTGTCTGCAAGATGCCATAGAAACTGCAAGATAAATCATTTAACTAATTCGTTTCTTCCCTAAAAGACTTCATTTGTTCTCATCTAAACTAGACCAGGACAAAACGAGTAATGCTGCAGTGAAATTAAAACCCCTATGTCCCTACAAGGTTGACAGCTCGAACTGGAGTAATTGAAGATATACTTAAACATTATAGTCTTCTTCTAGAAGCATTTGATGAAATCCATGAAACGACTCATGATGAATATGGAATGAAAGCTTATGACCTGCTTAGTTCTCTAGAATACATTATTTGGACTCAGACTGGGCTATCATCTCTATGGTGCAGTTGAAACTTTATCATTAACGTTACAAAGAAAAAAACATATCAATGCAAGATGCTTTATCTGCAGTGGACTCAGCAAAGAAGTACTTCAAACGAGTACGATCAGAAGACCGTTTTTGTGACAAAACTGTCACCATTGCTGAGGAGCTGAACATTGGTGAGCCAGAGTTACCCAGACATAGAAGACGACCTGCAAGATATAACAGTGAAAGTTCAGGACACATGCATTCCAGTGTAAAAGCCTTTACTATGAGGCATGTGATCTGCTCTCTGGTGAGTTAGAAAGACGGTTTGAGAAGCAACATATTCTCTCTATAGAGCACACATTGATAAAAGCAGCAAATGGTAAAGACTTTCAGAGCGATTTGGAAATGTTTAAAGAGTTTTGCTTTGGGAAGGATGTAAATGTATCAGATTTAAGCAGACAACTGCCTCTTCTTTACGTAATTTTTTTTTTTTAAGAAACAACTTCTGTAAAGAATGTCACTTCAATAAATACTATCTGTGAAGTCATGAATACCAATGAGATATTTAAAGGGATATTACCAGCAGTTCACCAGTTAATTCGATTGTACTTCACTCTGCCCATTACTTCTTCCACTTCTGAGAGATCATTTTCTGCTTTGAAATGGCTTTACACCTACCTACGGTCTTCAATGACCGAATGCCTCTTAAACAATTACATATGCACAGGGAGTATATAATTTGATATCAGTAACAAATGAATTTGTACAGAGACACGATAGAACTAGGTATTTTGTAAACTATTAACTGGAATTTTGTTATGATACATTGTTTTTTTCGTTGTGTGAATTGTTGTGATTCATTTTTTTGCAATAATAATTCTAATGATTGAGCGCCCCAAAATTTTTGGTGGTGTCTCAGCCACTGCTATACTAGGCCAATGACAATTGGAATAATGTAAGAGAGGCATTAAATAGAGGAATATGTATATGTGTACAGTAGGAAGTGTCCGAACTTGAGTTATCCGAACACATTGGTTAACCGAATGCTATGTGAGACCACACCTGCTGCAAAAAAAGGGGGGGGAAATGGCAAGTGGTAAAATTATGTATGCACGTGTGCACAACAGATTTCCCAATGTGGAACCTTTCTAAAACTTCCTTTATGCTCCATTTTGAAGCAGATGTACGAGTATGGCTACAGCTACTCCAAAGATAAAAAGGATTGTACTTAGCATCAAAGACCAGCTCAAGATATGTGATTTAGTGAAGAGTGGGAAAAGTTTAACTAGTGTTGTGACTGAGTATAACGATGCTGGCTACCATGATTTGACAGAAGAGTAGATTGTGGCACTTGCTGTAGAGGGGGACAAAGGTGATGGAGATGATGAAGAGGAAGAAGAGGAGTGTCTTCCAGCTGTGTCCCATGCCCAGGCTTGCACTACACTAGAGACAGTGCTAGCACATGTCCAAGAGCAGCATGGAAATCCAATGAGCACAACGGTGATGCTGAACTGTCTCTTGGTTGAAACTACAAAAAAAAAAAAAGATCTATAAATCAGAAACAAGCAAAAGTTACAGATTATGTACATGTATATACTTCACTAAAGCTTCAGACTCTAATAATTAAGTTATTCACAATGTTATTAAGATGATGATCATAATAATTGTACATGTATTGTGGTTATTGTGGTAATTTGATGAACATTTTGTGCAACTTCAGCTATCCGAACATTTCAGTTATCCGAACACCCTCCGGTCCCAACATATTCGGATAACTGACTTCCTACTGTATAGATATATACATAGCACATTTTTATAAATGGGTAGTGTTGAGGTCCAGGCATCAATGCCTGTGGAACAGCCCATCCTTAACAGGGCAGGGTTTCCCAAAGAATTGCAACCGTGGGTCATGGACTTTGGCTCCAATGGCCCCCTACTTGCTGCTGTCTGTGTGGACATGAGGAGTATATACTTCTTGTCTACCAAGTTGTGTCATGTACATTATTGTATAACAAGATACCTAATTTTTGGTCACTTGAAAGAAATCTGCCAAGTTCTATGAAATCATGTGTACAACACAAACATCAGGAAAGCAATGGTTTATGTAGGCCTAATTTGTTGTGGAGAATATAGACCATGTATGGGAGGCTTATGAAATCATTGGCATTGATCAATTTATGTCCACATGACAACCACAATTTGAACCAGTAAAGCTGTGGGGAAAAAACACCACAAGCAGGTGGTGCATACAAATGACAATAAAACTGATGCTGCTCTTCCGAATACCACTGCGTTCTCTAACCACTGTGTCACAGCTATATGCACCATTCTGTAAATAGTCCTCAACCTTCCGCAGGATCACACTTGAAATTTCAAATATCACACCTTATAGTTTATTAGATCAATACCATAGGTAAATGGAATTATTGGTATATACTTATCTGTAGATATCTGTCTCCCAGAAATGGCTTAGCTACACGAATAAACTATCTGTAGATATCTGTCTCCCAGGGCTTATATAGCTATGCGAGTAATATGGCAGCAGTTTTCTGACTTGCGTGGGCAGAAGGAAATAAAGGTTTGCGCCTGCGCAGTAAGTGAAGTGCACATAATATTGTGCGAGTTATAACATGACAGGGCTACACCAGGAATTCGGCATAAACGCCGAGTTATGTAAACCGGGAATGGTCAGGTTTGCTAAAAAAGATAGCTGGTTCTCATCCCATTGCCACAGTTCAGAATCACAATCCAATATTATGACATCAATAATTTAAAAGTCAGCGTGTAATATTAGTCCTGCAGCTAAGCTTGGGGTGGGACAATGGCTAGACCAATGTGATCTAACAATACACGGATCTCAAGCTAAAACAATTTTTTATTACTTTTTAATTTTTTTATCCCTCTCCAATGCACCTTCGCTCGCCACTTTATAACTTGTAGTTGGTGAGTGAAGCGAGCCCTCCCTCAGTGGGGAGTTGGATAGAAAACTTGGTATTGCCGCGCATGGCATGTGTATTGTACTGGTGTATCTTTCTATTCACCATACGTTCACTGTTCAAGACGTACATCGGGAATGGTCATAAGTGAAGAGAGAAATCGATAGGCGACTCGACTGGCCTGGTTGCGCTGCAGAAGTGAGAATGGACTGCATAATTAATAGGGAAGAGTATTGGAGGCAGTAAAGAGAATGTTACAGCATGGGAAAAGGAGGTGGGAGAGCTTGAGCAACAGTTAGGTGAAAAGAAGAGATGTGGAGTTGGTGGGGAAGGAAAAACATTTGGCTACAGCTGAGAAAAGAATAGGAAGAAAAAATTAAGGAGAGGTCTGAGGGATGGTGGTCAGGATGTTAAAAAGACTTTGGAAAGAAGAATGAATTGAGGAAGAGAACTGTAAGGAAGATTAGAGAACAGGACTAGTTGAGGAATTATATGACAGGAAAGAGGAGGGAGAGAAGGATTAAAGAAATGAAAGACGATGATGGAATAGTGGTGGAGGTTGGAGATGACGGCAAAACACTGGGCTAGGGAGGAAAAGAGAAGATGCCATAATACCAGAAGCAGAGATAGGAGATGTGGATGGGAATGAATTAGGTGTGTTTGAGAAAGTAAATTGGGAAGAAGTAATAAAGGCAATTAAGTGTTTGAAGAGAGGAAAGACACCTCTCTGAGTTAGCAAGCACCTCCAACCCAGTGGTTAGCCCTGGTGTGGCGAGATGTAGCAGTAGACCACCAAGTAGCCCCAGATTGGTGCGGTACATCTCAAGCAATAAAATTGAGGCAGGACTATCTTCCTGCTGAGCTACGCCTGCATAGCCAGGTGAAGAGACAAACCCGGACCACTATTCTTCGACTCAGATGGCAGAGTGGTAGTCAGGCATCGTTCATACAACAATTTTGGTTTGTCCTGGAGGAAGCGGGTCTACCTCAGCAACAATATGAGGCCATCGGTACAGGATTGGAGTGATGAACACGGCAGCTTCAGAGGGGGTGGAAGCCTCAACCATCCAGCACAGTGTGCTGCAAGAATTAGGATGCCCGAAGAAGAACTAGCAACAATATTTGCAGATGGGAAGTAATCTTAGTTATTTGTCTAACTAGATCAAGGATACTATCAAATACATGCCCAACCTGTATGTAGTCAGGGCATAAATGTTATATTAGGTTGATGTTGTTCCTTCCAGCTTCTATTTTGCACATTTCTACCCATTCCTACTTTGTCTCGCCCCAAGGACAGCAGGATCCCTGAAGCTACTACATGCTATGAGATTACCCCTCCCCTCTTGAACTTGGTCTTTGGGGGTGGAATCGTCTCGGCTTTCCCCTTTGGGAAGCTCCCTTGGGCTCAAGTCAAGCCCACCTAAAGCCACAAGGCTCGTCTGGGACTTACCTGAGCACTGAAGATTTTTGATTTTTTTTTGAAAAATGAGCTCAGTGGCAAAAGCTATTTAGAGCCTTACATACATGATAACATGATAAGTATCAAGTTAGGCGAAGAATTGTTTAATAAAGCGTTTGAAGGAAGAAAGTGAGGACAAGGATCTAATGGGGTTGGGAGCGAGTTCCAAAGAGCTGTGGCGGAGGGAACGAAGCAAGACTACATGGATGCAGTGCGGGAGAATGGGATTATGATGTTTGATGGGTGGTATTGGCGAGAAGACATGAGCGGAGTAGGAGCTAATTGGATTGAGTCTGGAGGAAAATGGATGTAATTGTTTATTATTTTGTAAATTAAAGGAGTTGGCCCGAGCACGTCTATTTGAGAGTGTAGGAAGTTTAAAGGTGGAGAGGTTGGATGCAGTCAGAAGCCCATTGGTGAGTACAGAGTCTGAGTGCAAAGTGCTGAATGTGTTCTAAGGATTTTGAATTGCAAGAAGAGGGAAGAGATGACCACACAAGAGGAACAGTAATGTAGATGAGGGAGAACTAATGTTGTGTAAAGTTTAATTAGCATATGAGAGGATAAGTGATGGTAAAAGTTGCGATAAATTAATCCTATTATTTTCCTTGATTTAGTGCTAATGTGCAGGTTCCAGGAGAGGTTACAGGTGAAAGTTACTCTTAAGTATGTAAATGAAGTGACGAGATCAAGGGGAGTACTATTGAGGACTAATACAGTTACTTAGAGTAACGAGTAGCAAGTATCCACAGGATTCATAGTGTCATGTGAGTCCACAGTGAGGATCCAGTCCTCAGTGTGGCAGTTACCAGCCAGCCTGACACTGCTAAAAATGGGTAGTTGGATACAGGTACCAAACAGTGATAAGTTGTCAGTAGACGTGATATCAGAGTTAAATGTAGTTTAAACATTGGTGAAACAAAGTTAATGGCAGGTATCCCAAGCAAGCAATTGGAAGGCATGATATTGGCACATGGAAAGAGAATAGGGGGGTGGACTCGGGGACATGTGGATCTGCAGAAGCGTGGGGCCTTGAGACAGCAGCTATAGTATTGGTGGGTTCAGGCATCACAAGCATGTTAGTTAAGCCAGTAACTGTCAACAAGGGTGAATGATAAAATTTGTCTCGTCCCATCCAACTCCGGCATTGCCTCGACCTCCAGCAGCCAGTGCCGCATACAAGATTAGGACGGCAAGTGCTATAGGTGTATAGCCACTACTTTACGTCTAGATAGTCCCCATCATTATGATGTGACGCTAGGCCTTACCTAAAGCCACAAAAGAGAGTTAGGGCTCAACTACGATTCCAAGCACTTAAATAGCTTGGGGGAGTGGCAAGTACTCACATGGTCCATAAGTACAGTACCATGGGAGTCCATGGCGAGATACCAGCCAGCCAGAGTACTGCCTAAAATGGGTTGATAGGATACAGTGCACTAGTTGTCAATAGATATACGATACCAGAGTGTAATTGATGGCATAGAAAGAGGTTGTAGGCTTCTTGAGATGTTTGACAAAAAGCATGAGTTAGAAGAGAAAGAATTACAGGGCATGTCTACTGTTGCCATTGGAGAAAATGTTTAGCAGCTCTCCTCTAAATACAAGCACATTTTGCCAGTCTAGTTGCTGCAACACTACACTTTACAGCTTGATACCTTGCAATTTATTAGACAGAGATGAGTGTTAAGCCTTCTCTATTACCAGTACAAGTGTATGATACACGAAACCTCAAGCAGCAAATCAAATTTGTACTCTTGGGATAAGAGCTAGCAGATACGCTAGACATGCCTAGGCCTTGCGCTGGCCAGCTAGAAAATTACCCATGAGATTTCTGGGGAGAAAAGTGACCCGTTTCACGATTCCTTAGCTACCAGTTCAGATAAAGATCCAGCAGCGTGTAATCCAGAGTGTATCTTAGTGAGAAGCCAAGTTGCAAATCACCGAGCACAAAATCAGAGTGCTGATCAAATGCCCAAATCAAATCATAGATAGCAGCAGAACCTTTTCTTCCCCGCCCCAATGATAAGAAAGGTAAAGGGTCGCATACGCCGACCTCGCCGGACTTACAAAAAAATTTTTTTTTAAATAAAAAAAATATATATATATATAAAAATTTAAAAAATATATAAAAAAAAAATTTAAAAAAATATAAAAAAATAATAATAATAATAAATTTAAAAAAATTAAAAAAATTTTAAAAAAATTAAAAAACCAAAAAGGCGCGGCGCTGCGGAAATCTATGCACGTGCGCAATACGTGAGCCAACCCCTTTTTCTCGTGCTTAGCTACGGAAGCAGGTGTGTTCTCTAAAAGTTTATCTAAGGGTCTGTCGAGAGAGTTGTTACTCGTGGGAGTCATTGTTTCTTCCTCTAAAAAGCCTCTAAAAAGCTCAAAAATCTCAAAGTAAGATACACTTATTCCTTTGACTGACCAGTATAAATATCTATTTTTTTCTTGCCCTTATTTTTTGTAGTGAGTGGAAGTCAGACTGTCCCTAGGGTTCATGTCCGTGATTTGGGCAACTATGGCGACAAAGAAGAGCTTCGTCGAGTTTTTTCCAAATATGGTGGATTAATCAATGTGTGGATTGCCAACAATCCTCCAGGATTTGCCTATATCTTCTATGAAACTTTTGAGGATGCAGAGAGAGCGGTGGAAGCTATGGATGGCAGGAAGGTGTGTGGGGTTCGAGTGAGGGTTGAATTGTCTCCAGTAGAGGATAGGAGGCGGTCAGCTAGGGGACGTGGTGGGGGGAGTGGAGGAGGGAGTGGAGGATATGAGTCGAGAGACTCAATTCATGGCCGAGTGGGTGATAAAGATCGGGACAAAGATTACAATAGAGACAAAGATTACAATAGAGGGCGTGGAAGATACGATGATGATAATAACAGCAATTATCGGAGAGGTGATAGTGTTGGTGGTGGGCGTAACAACGACAGCTATGATGATTACCAAGAGAACCGAGAGAACCGGTATAGGGGACGAGGAAGAGGTAATTCCCGAGCAGGATATTACCATGACCAGGGGAGAGGCAACCGTGGTGGTCGAGGAGGAAGGGATAATAACTATGGAGATAACTATAGAAATAGGGATGGAGGGGAACATAGTGGTGGCAATTATGGCTCTGGAGGAGGCTATGGAATGCGTGCATCAAGAGGTGGGAGAGGTGGACGTGGGGGTAACTTCCGTGACAATAATTATGGATATGACCGCAGTGGGTCACGTGATGGTCATTATGATGACTATTCCTCAAGGGGAAGAGGACGTGGGCGAGGGAGGTACAACAAGCAAGATAATTACAGTGGTGGAGGGTGGAAGAGGGATAATTATGGCGGTGGGAGTAGAGGAGGAGGAAGTGGTGGCTATCGTAATTATGATCAGTCTGAGCGACGGGGTGGTGGAGACATCGAGTATCGCGAACAGAGGATGAGCAGGAAAGAAGAATACGAAGGTAAAGGTTCGTACAAAAGGGATGGTGGCATTGGTTCCTATAGCAAATATGATAAGGAATACTCTGATGTTGGAAGAGGAGGAAAAAGTGATTACCATGAGAGTGGAGGTGGTCATTACTCCAAGGCTCAGCAACAGTATAGTCGCTGGGATGACGATTTTGAGGATGAGGAGGATGGTGGCTACCGTGATAGATCTCCACACCATCAGAAGGGTGCTCGTCACAGCAGTGGATTTGAGAAACCAACAAAAACGTCCAGGTCACGATCACGGTCTTATGAGAGCCATAGCTTTACATCCAGTCATAGCAGGAGTCAAAGCTCCTCTCCTTCTCTCTCAGGTGGTGGTGGGAGGGGTGGCAGGGGTGGGAGTGGGAAGAGGACCATACAAAATCGCAAGGCTAGGAGCAGTGATTACAATAGCTCGTCCCGTTCTCCCCCTGTGTCAAAATCTCGATTTTGCTCCAACCTCCCTAATGCTTATCGTGACACATTCGAGCAAGTGGGAACCTTTAGGAGTGACTCTGGCTATGTATCACACCAGTATCCATCTGAGAATCGTTCCAAGTTGGATTCCAACTATGAGCAAACCGAGCACAGAGGGTACAGCAGCAAGGAGAAGAGAGATGTGTCCTCTGGTGTCCGAAATGTGCATGATGCGAGCTACGGGAGTCGTGGTGACACTGGCCACTTCTCTAAGGAGCGACGTGCAGCTGATGGAAGTTACTCTTCTGACAGGGACTACTCTGTGTTGCAATCCAGCATGGCTGATGTGTCCCCACCTCTGATTGGTCATCGCAGCAGTCAGAAAAGAAGAAGGTAAGTGAAATGGTGTGTATTACTTTAATAATACCACACGCATTGTGACCTTTTCTTTCTTTGTTTCTTGAACAGGGCTTCTGCTTCTCCTCAGCATTAGCTCTTTTTAGGGTGGGAAGTCCAAGCTTTATTGCATGGCAGTATATGGAAAATATGCCCAAGTGTGTGTGTGAGTGTGTGAAGTCCTGATATGCAGCCATTCGCCAATCTCATGTTACATTGTACATCTTCAAATATCAATGGAAGTGCGTCGACATCAAAATGCACCAAAATAATATTCACCGCCACAAGCAGTTAGTTGCTTTTGTGGATTCACACTTTGATAACCTGTGATGAGCAAATATTTTCTGCAATGGCAAACTTTCTCCGACTTTCTGGAATGGCAAGCTTATACCGACTTTCTGTGCACCACTTATGGTCATGCGGTTGTAGATGGTCATGCTAATGAGCTATGAGGTTTGTCATATTGATGAACAGGCTGTGGACCTTATGTTAAAACAGTTCTTATCTTCAAGGATGAACACTGGATTCAACAGTGCATGTCATGTTGAGAAAATGATTTTCCCTTTTTCTTGCAGCCCTACAAGAGTCACAAACATGTTAGAAAAGTCTCAAAGCAACATTGTGATCAAGTCACGGGTGTCGGCAAGCGATTCGAAATCATTTTTCTTCAAGAATTCATAGAAGTGTTATGAGTTGTGAGAAGATAAATGGTGATTGATTTGCGAGAAGATAAATGGTGATTGATTTGCGAGAAGATAAATGGTGATTGATTTGTGGTCACATCGCAAGTGTTGGCAATGCAAAGAGATTATGGAGAACGTTGCATGATTGAAAAGTGGACATTACTTTGTCAAGTTTATAGTACAATACAGAACTGCATGTGATCAGCGGGTTACTGTGCGAAAAATGCTTGCAGTATCATTGGGACAAAGTTGCCTTTGAGTACGTAAATGTATTCATAGAAGTGTGTATGAGTTGTGAAAAGATAAATGGTGATTTATTTGTGGTCACATCACAAGTGTTGGCGATGCAAAGAGATTATGGAGAACGTTGCATGATTGAAAAGTGGAAGGTACATTACTTTGTCGAGTTTATAGTACAATACAGAACTGCATGTGATCAGCGGGTTACTGTGCGAAAAATGCTTGCAGTATCATTGGGACATCCTTTGAGTACGTAAATGTATTCATAATCCAACCTCCTGGACCTGGAAAGTTTAATATTTGATGTTACGCTGAGTTTGTGTTGGTTTGTTCTACAGCCGGATTGTCAGTCGAAGTAGGAGTAGGTCACACTCTCCTCTTTCTGTCAACTGAATATCACATGCTTGTCGCATGAGCTTTCCATCACATTTTGGTAATAATTGTTGCTATTGTTAGTCATACTTACCACTCCTGTTGTAGTTTATGTCATTCCTTCTTCTTTTCAAAGGTTGGTTGTATTTTTTGGAGTCGAGCGAAGTGATCCAAAGTAACATATTCTTACACTCGCTATTTCCCTTACTTCTGCTATATACAGAAATATACTTTGTATCTTACCATTATACATATATACCTTAATACATGTCCTTAACACGCCCTTATGCTACCTTTGTACACAGTGCAGATTTGGTCTTGTCGTATTTTCTGCTATTCTTTTCACTGTTATGTACACATGCATGCACTATGAAGAATATATTTTTGTTGATCCAGTTATTGATATACATTATCCTATACATATATACATGTATATTTTATTTTATTGAACACCGATCTATATTACATGGAGGGGATAATTAGTGATGCATGGTATATTAGTGATTAAACCCGTCAATATGGACTTGCTATATAGGTACATAGTGAGGCCCCGTTATTCTTGGCTTGAGAGCATGATTGCCTCGACCAAATAGTAGATATTTGTTAAGGGATTGAATTTTGGTTGAGTTTTATCTTGTTGCCTTTGTGTCTGTATTGACACATTCTTATACTTGAGATACATAAATCACATAAATCACAAGAATGCTTTATCAGATAAAGTTGTAGATTATTTTATGTTGACTCAAAATACTTATATATATAAGTGGTAAAGGAAGGGTTCAACTGCTAACCCACTACTGCCGTATAGTTTGGCATGAAATGTTTGAGGTGTTCATAGATGTGCTGATTATAGTCTTAAACTTGGTCAAGTGCTTTGACACTATTGGAGTGAAGGCTTTATAGGTATTTGTTGTGCAGGGAGGTTGACAAAAGGGGAGAAATTATTAGCCATTAACAGTTGGTATATATAGGCCTTGACCGATTATTCTTTCTTTTTTTGTGCCTATTATTCTTTTCTTATATTCTCGTGTTTTACCTATTATTCCATTTTCACTGCCTATTATTCTTTCTTTCACCTATTATTCTTATGCTTGAAGAATAAACGTTTCCAGTTTAACATGACAAAGTAAAGGTGTACAAAATATTAACTTGTTCACGGGATATACTTGGTCCTCTAGCGGTGATTCTTGACGATGTGTAAATGAGTTCGACAGAATGGGGGGGAAACCCGTCAGAAGATGGCTGGACCAGCAATATGAGCCTGCAGGCTTCAGCCCAGTTATGAAGATCAACTTCATGTGCCTTCCACCATTCTGTGTGACTAAATGCATCTTCAGCAGCAGCCAAATACTTGAGTAGCTCCGACTTCAAACCATCAATAACTGGTGTCGAGTCCAAGAAGGTAAATGCACGTAAGGAATCAATGTTTGCAGCTGTTGGCTTGAGGTCATTTAACTTGGATGGCAAGAAGTAACGAGCTGCTTTAAAAGCAGGCTTGAAGTCATTATCAAACTTTGTCTGAAAGTAACTAAAGGCTGGTTGGACACATGACTTAGCATATGCAACAAGTTGCTGTTCATGTACAGCATTACCCCCAGCTAGTTGCTTTGAAACAGCTGTTACATTAGGATAGTATTCTGTTGAGATACTGAGAAGAGCATACTCCAATGTTTCATAGCTACTAGAGCTACAGCACCATCTCCTTCAAAAAGATAGGTGGCCTTAACAAAAGGCTCCGTGGCATCAACAGTGATGGAAAGCTCCATTTTTAACTTCCTGTACTTTGCTGTGTTTGTTAGAATTGCCAGGTGGCATGCCATCACTTTCTAAGAAGCCTTGTATATCTCCAAAAGCGTTGTGAAGTTGTTGAATCACTTCAAACCTGCTCCACCACCGGTAGCTGAAAAAGGATTACGTAATCCTGTTAGAGTCCTCCAAATGAGGCGTGACTTAGGACTATGGGAAAATAATCGAATCCAAACATTGGAATTGTCCAACACTGGTGTCTTCATGTGTTCCCCAATTGTATGAGAAAAACAACCAATGTCAATCATATGATTGTACACAACAGTTACTGTCCTCATCGCTACTGAATTCAAGGAAGCACGGTCACGCATTGCTGCAACAACCAAATGTGAAGAGATTCCCAAATCAGTTGATAATGATTTAACGGGCAATTTCCTCCTCCCCCAGTCATTCTTTTTGCAAGTGGCATCAGCCTACAAACACATTGCTTGATAACCCAATCATTCGTGATGTAACGACCATAGCCTCACAAATGTGAGTCGTACGATCAAAAATGATTGAGTGTTTGTCAGTGATTTCCTTCTTTAGCCGGAAAATTTCTTCATCAAGGATAAATGGCAACAGTTGCCACAGGCGAGTTGAACTGGTGAGAGGAATCCATGCGCCTCTAATAAATCTCGAAGCCTTCCACCTTGTTGAGGGATAGCCCTGCTTTCAACCATTGCAGTGACTACTTCGTTTTAGACCAACAATAGGAGGAGGGTTCTGGCTTATTTTTATTTTTCTAGCCAAGTCTGAAGAAGTTGGCGAGCGAAGTCTGCTTAGTAAAGACACAACACTAATAGCAAAATCGGAGCTTGACTTCAACTGATTGCTGCTCTCAGTACCACTGCTCACAATACAGCAATACAGCTACAACTTTCTCCACTTTGCTCCAAGCTTGACTCAGGCTCTGATTCCTTGAATCTGTCATAGAAACTTCTGCCATTATTGTTAGCATTGTTAGTACCTAGTTCACTCTAAATAATGCTGTCATTGAAATCGCTGCCAGACCCTTTACCTAATCGCAATGCAATGTGGAAGAAAACAAGAGGAAAAAACAAGAGGAACGGCCAAAAAGGAGATATTCTTTTTTTTTGGCCTATGATTTAGTCTTGCTATTGCTGAGCCTGTTAAGGCCATCACATATATATTACAGCACAGTGTGGAACTATTTAGTAACTAACCTAATAACAATCTATATTTAATAAAATTATCCACAATATTAAGTTACGAGTGTCCCGCTGCTCAAGGAGGGGGGACGGGAGGGGACCAAAGATCATTCCTCAGCTCACCATACAACGGTTCCTTTCTCCTCTGCCACCACTTTCCTACCCAATACATAACGCACTCTCCCACCTCCATCACTGCATCACTTACTCCCTCCACATCTTTTCCCAAAAGCAATGACTATTATTCTAGCATAATTCTCAGTTCTTTTGGCTACCTATTATTCTGAAAATTATGCTAGCATAATGGCCTACACCTCGGGCACTTAACATGGTTTGACTCTTCTGATGAGGTCTGGTAGTGTTCTTCTCCAACATTCCTCTCGTTTTTTCTTGTACAATTTATGCACGGATTATATAGTCTGGTATGTTCTAATTCCTCATGTCACACTAGATCACCACCATATGAGTATTTCTTTTGTTTTAGGATTTCACATAAAGGGAGGATGGTGAAGGGGAATGAAAATGTTTGTAAAATTATGGTTAGGTTGGCAGGACAAAATGGTTTGTAAAATGGCAAGAATCAACAAGTCATTTCTGGGAGGAGGGGAATGAATGCCTGTTCCTGAGGGAAATTCTGCCATTGTCTTCACTAAACTCCTCCACTGCAACATCCATTCCCCTAGTACATTCATGCTGCACATTGAATCTGCAAATTATACTGCATTTAATTAGCTATAGAGCAACCCAAGAGCAGGCGAGTGGAACTCACTCTGGCTATAAAGGAAATAACTATTGTTACTTTCATCAATCATGATTTAGAAATGGAGAAAGAAAGATAAGTAAAGCTGTTCTGAGCTGTGGTGATGCAGGTATATAATGTCCACCATCATGTCTATAAGCCTCCGCATTGATAAAGCTGGCCATTAACTCCTCACTGGCCTCTCTAGGAATCACTGCATCAGAAACTCCGATGGTGTGGAAACTTGGGCAGTCTATGGCGTTCTCGTACATCTTAATATGTGGACTCAGCTGTGACCTGAAGCCTGCTATCAATATGGCAAAGTTAAAGTTGATCTCTATGTCAAAATTCGTCTTGAGAATGCAGAGGAGAGAAGCAAAAGATGCTCCCTGGCTGAAGCCAAGGATGCCATCAAATGGTCCCTCTTTATGAAACTTGTCTATGACCATGTCCAGCGATTCCTGGTACCCTGTGATAATATCGGTCCTGTCCATTGCGTTGTAGCTTCTTTCTGGCCTAGAAAACCACCAGCCCTTCACTCTGTCATCTCCAGCTGTGGCGAGGTTTACATGTTCTGGAATCTCGTGTGGTGCTGAAAGAAAGACGAAATCTACTTGTTTTTTTAAAAGCTTCCGAATACCTCCGCTCTTTTCACGGAACAGCTTTTCATTCTGACGATACCCATGAAGGCAAAGCACTTTCAACTTCATGTTTGCTTTCGAGTGCGCATTAAATAAGATTTAGTAAGGGGGCTAGGCTTGTGCTTTAGCGGGAATGTGCTAGCTGCTTGAATTAAACAATAATATGCCTAAGAAGAGAAAGCGTGCTGCTAAGCTTGTGTCCAGTGAAAATGAGGAGAAAGACAGTGGTAAAATAAATAGGGTCCTATTGAATTCAATTTATCCAGTGTCTATTGATTAGGGAAAGGTTTAAGGAAGCGTCATAAATTGGGAGGTTCCTTGACAGACAGTTCCAACTCGGCGACTACTCCTTCAAAAATTGAACAACGCCAACAGGACATTTCACAACATCAGCAGCCGCCTTCAAGTTCAAGACTATCGCCTTATCCTGTCAATATGGTATACCAGGGACCTCTAGGAGAATCCACTCCTAATGCAGCACAGGATATGGTATACCAGGGACCTCTAGGAGAATCCACTCCTAATGCAGCACAGGATATTGAAAATTCACTTTTTGGGTTCGACTGGTCAACTCCTCTGATAACCTCTCCCTCTACAGTCACCTCACCAGCATTCTCTCCTATTATATCTGAATCCAGAAACAAGCTTAATGCTTTGCAGGATACACCAGTGTCTTGCAGATTGCAGCACCAAGCAAATGTGGAAAGGAGGCCTAAAGCTACTACACCCAAGAAACGACATGTTCTGTATGACATTCCAGTACAGCCCTTGAAAGTTAACAGGAATAGCAAGCCTAGGAAAAAAGCCTCAAAGGTATTAGTTTTTAGCACTTTTTTTTTGTACGAAGCTAGTCTGGCATAGCTGCCCCTTTGTCGAGGAGTCTGGGAACATAGTATAGTTGTTACCACTAGATATTTGGCATTTGACATCTGTGATATTTGGCATCTGTGCAGGCCTTCAGATGTGCTATATATTTGATAAAGCTGCAGGTGAAAGCTAGTTGGTTTCGGATCAACTTCACAGGACATGCAGAAATACTTTTTTCTCATTTCGATTTGTGACATCAGCTGCATGGGTCCTTCCACATTGATATGAGTTCTTTTGGTTGACAGCTCCATCCATTAATTCCAGCAGAACAATTTAGTATGCGTCAGCAATGCCAGACTAGTACGAAGCATGATGATACATAGATAATGTTTACATGGTCGATGTATCCGTGCATAATCAATACCTACTCCCTACTTGCACCCCTTCATTAGTGCATACTTCTTAGTGCACACTTCTACCCCTACATGTATGTAGTAGATTTAATTGTTATAACGGCAATCATTATTACAGAGGTATATATCTCGAGTTATATAACCCTCCTAGCTTCTATCAGTTCAATTCCAACTTTATCTAACTCTGGCTAATTAGATGCACCTAATAGCACAGCAGCACAGATATCATTTTAATATTCATGAATAGTAGTAAGTGTCTTGCTTCGCTCGACAATTGGAAAGAACACGGGTGAGACTAACTTTCGATCTATCCAGAGGAAAGTTCGAGAGATAGTGCTTTACAACTCATGGCTGAAGCAGTACAGCAGACTAGCTCGAGACGGCTTCCAGCTCCCTTTTATTCTCTGGCTCGCGTAATAACTCCTCCTTTTTCTGCCACGCCTAAAAAATAATGCACAGTGTTCTCATAATTTAGGTAGAAGAGTGAATGGGAATCCATTTACATTATTTAGAAACTATTTTCCAAACACCTATTCGCTGATTGGTGCTGTATTTCTTGCAGGTCGGAGCACTAAACCAATTTTATGTTAGTTTCACAGGCCTGTCTTGCTAGGTTGAGAGAGACTAAATGACTTCTCAGCTCTTGTGACTGGCAGTAAAATGCCAAAAAGACTACTAATAAAGTTGTACACAAATTCTAAATAGGTAAACGTTTAGCATGAAAATGGGAGAGTTGAGTACTCTCTATTGGGTTGACTGCATTTAATGGTAGACCATACCGCCCCTCCCTTCCTATTTCATTTTGGCAGTCTCTTAACAGCTTAGGCTATGTCTTCGGCTATTTTATTTCTATTTGGCTTTTTTGCTTCAAAATGACTTCCAGCATGCCTTGGGTTTTTTTACTGTGGTAGTAAAACCGTTGATATTGAAAATTGAAAACACGTCAAGGTTCTTTTTATTATTACTTTCTATTTCTCCGATACATAATTTTCATGCCATATGGCATAGGTCATTTTAATACCTGAAGATCGCAAATTTCCTGAGGATGTTTGGAAAGTAAGGATGTTTGGAAAGTATGGCAGACAATATCCCACTGGGCAATTAGCTATATTGAAATAACTCCTTATGAGTGTTATGTCGTATATTGCTTTTGTCTCCTCTTCTAATGCCACTAGTAGATATGTCTGGGATGCGTCCAATAAGTGAAGTGGTTTCCACCAGCTAGAGAAGCAAATTGTTCCTCTACTCGCAGCTTGTAGTGTTTGATTTACTGTGACTTGATAATCCCCAAATATTCTTACAGTGCCATTTTTTCCATTAAGACTGGTTCACAATATGACGCTAGCATGTTGGGTCGCATCGCATTGGCTCAAGGTGTTCACAATGTCAGCTTCGACTCATTTTCATTGCCCAGAATTGCGAGCTCTATTTATGAACTTCGACCCCATGATTCCAAACCAAGTGTACTCTCCAGCAAGGACATGAAGATGACGGTCACTATTTTGGTGAGGAGAAGCTGGCTTGGTTTTTCATTTGAGCTACACATGTATGAGGAGGAGGAAGTGAAGCTTTAGGGTACTCCAACTTTTTCTCGTGGGATGTAACGAGGGGAGTACCATGATCTAATCAAACAAAAAATTGCTGTCTCAGTGTGCAGGGGAACTTTTCTACAATCTCAATCAAACCATTTAGCATTCTGTAGCTGAAGTTCAAATAAAGCACATTTTAAACTTAAATAAAGCATACCAATCTGTTGCCACTGACATTTTAAGTGATGTATGAATATAACTCGAGTCTATTCAAGTGTGGGGTAACAACACGATGCACTGTGGCAGTTTCACAATGTTTACAATATTCAATATCTCAAGAATGTGTTGTAATGGACCACATCACGAGACTGGTGTTGTGTTGTACTGTGAACCAGCTTTTATAGGGGCTTCCCAGTATGAAATATGAAAAATGGGCAAGTGATTTTTTGCCTTGACTCTCGTCTTTTGGGTTTGGACTCATATAGTATGAGCATACTGAAGCGTTGCTTTGCATTACAGAACATTTGGGTGTGGCATTAGCGCCACCAGTTGGTGCACCTAGCTACTGGCAAATACTGTTGTGAGTATGTATCCAATCCTGTGCCATATGCATAAAGGATTAGTTTCACCCTTGCTGACCCTTGTACCAACAACACTCCTCCCTTACCCCTGAATGACCAAGACTTGGTGGCCCCAAAGGAGGTTGTGTAGGTCCTCAGTTTGACCTCAGAGTTTTGGAGACATAATTGGCTGGATTGTGGATCTTGTGGTGAAGTTTGTGCTGATTCTAGTTAATTATGCAGCATTCTAATTAACCGTCAAAAATTTATTGCTAATGATGCGTCTATGATTTCTATTTTTGCATTTTGTTTGTCTATCGTCGCTTTCATTTCTCACCTCATAATCAAATATATGGCTGTTGCTGCAGGAGCTTCATTGTTTTACTTCGAGGTTAAGGCCACTATGTGCATCATAGTAGTATATGGACTTCTTGAATCAGTGAAGTAGCTATAGCCACTCCAGAATGCGACAATCCCCATGAAGGTATAGTGTAGCTTACTCTACTCTAGCTAGATTCTGTACTGTAACGTTTGTACCACTCCTGCTTGTTCATCAACAGAAAAGCTTGAAGCTCAGCTCAGCAACCAGAGGACTCTCTTTGGGCAAGACCATGAAGTAGTTCTTTAGGCTTATCTCGATTTACAACCACTTGCAGCAACAGAACGTATTATTCTAAATTTGCTATTATTGCATCATGTTCTTATTGCATCATGTTCACGGTGGAACAATGTTCTATTTATTGGTCACAGCAGATTGAGAATTTTTTTTTTTTCTGGTGCATAATTAGAACTTTTACGGTAATTTATGATAATTTCTACCTGTTGGCATCCAGAGCTTAAGTTTTCATTCTGAGTTTTCTTTGAGCTCCCGTTTCCTAGACCTTGCTTGGCTCGGCACATTTTGGTTATGTGTTAGCCTTCTTGCAATGATAGCACTCTGTGTCTTGCAGGCGTTTGCATGGTAGTTGCAAGCTTCGGTTTGCTTCCTTTCTGCTGATTATCGGTGCTGCTGCCTATTTCCTGTGTGCTTTCCTTTTTGACTAGCTAGCGTTCCTGTGGATACCACAGCCTAATGAATTACTTTGACCATTATGTGCTTCATATCTTTGTTTCCTTGAGCGGATGCTTCAATGGCACTCGCTCCAAGGTCTGCTTGTACATCAAGTCCTTCTTCATGTCCACGGCGCAGACCAATCGATCTTGGAGCATACATCTTAGGCCTTGCGTTAATGGCTTCATACAGGGTTATTTTGCTGGTGCTGGGTAGGAGGGGTGATGTTTGGTTGTGCCTTTGGCCATTTTTTAATTATTACTAAAGCAACACACTAAAAAATAATTTTTAAAAAAGATGGAAGGACCATAACGAGTGACCGCTTCCAAGGCCCTCCTATAACTGCAGTGCTCTGCCATGGCTCTCAGTACACTACTAGCTTACTTTTCTATAGACTCATCATTGGTACGGACTTGGGTGTTAAACAGTCACTCTACTATGATTGAGAGTTTGGGGCTGTGGTGATCCTTCAAGACTTTCAACGTTCATGCGGCGAGGAGAATAGAATGCTTCTTATCGTTGTCGGCACAATTTGCTGCTAAATTGTGTGTCGAGAGGAAGCATGTTATCTACTGTATAGTCAGAGCCTATTCCATGAGCTGCCAGTTGAATTACTCTTGGTCTGGCTACACTAATGCACACTTGTTATACTCTAGGTACCATAAACGCTGGTTGCAGTCGGCAAGAAAATGGGCAGTTAATACTGAGCAACCATTTAATAGTGAGCATGCACGTAACAACCTGATCATCATTAGTTTACTGTTACTGCAACTGTGTGCACGAGAGCTAGAGAAATAACTTCCCAACCTTCAGGGGTTCTGGCAGAGCACACTCTAGGGGGTATAGTTCAAGGTCATCATTACAAGGAGATTTGGCGACCATATGAGGGAGGGGGACCGAGCGTAAAGATATGGAAGGTGGGTTTTGGGAGAGCTGGCAGGTGGGCTAATAAATGTACCTTGAATCCCAAAGTACATGTAGGTGCAGGTGCTTAATATATATACCAGCTTTAACGACCAGCTTTTATTGACTGTTACAATAGCGAAGTTCAACCACTCAACAATTCTTGACAATTGATTATTTAGTCATGGTAGTTATGCACAAGAACAACTGGTATATACGTTTATTTTTCATTCTATAGTATAGTAGGTATATTTTATTTACAGTTAAGAGCATTTGAAAGCTCCATTCTAAAGTTACAGCAGTTTTAGTTCATGCTAAGATCTAGGAGAAGAAGGACATAGCAACAGTGAGTGGCAAACACAGACCATAAGCATGAAAATTGAGAGTGAGGACATCCTATGCAGCAGGAGAGTTCTAGACTGCTACTTGTATTTTATGCCAATCTACTTCATTTTCCCATGGTGTGCTTTTGTTTTATCCACTCGTACAGTATGTGGGTCACTGGAGAGAAGGATTTGCTAGAAGACAAGCATTGCCTTACCTTAACTTTGTAGATGGTTTTTCTCAACTTACTAAAATGGTGAAATTGTGCTCACAAAAAAAAAAAAAATTCCGACTTATTTTTCTTGCTCTATGACCTTCATTGATTGTTAAAGGACAACCTGGTATAGGAATTATTGTTGGTGGTGGTTAAGGAGTCTTTGCAAAGGCTGGCCACCTGGTTTGCCCCAGGTTGTCTCTCTAGTTAATGGTGGGCCCCTTGGTATCCCGGGATGCTGGATCCTCCCACCCTCTACTAATTACCTCTAACTAGAGCTTGAGGTGTCATTCCACCTGACCCCGGGGGTGTTGGGATTTTTTCAGTCCCCCTGCACCCACACCAAATATCTAACTATGCATTAAAAACTGCCCCATAATATATACTCAGCACACACCTCTGCCACTTCCAGTGTCACGAACCAATTACTTGACTTGTGCTAGTAACTTGGGACACAGAGTACAGCATCGATTTTGGGGGTCTTAATGGATTATGTATATGCTGCACTCTTCCATTGTCCCAGCATCTTTATTAGAGAGTCCGGCATACCGCAGACTGCTGCAGTCGTAGCTCCTCCTTTTTGGAAGCTCTGCCCAGCTTAATTTTTGGCTTTCACGCTCAACCTCACCAATGCTAACCCGAGCTCCTTCACTAGCCTGGTAGGCATTAGTTTGCCTCCCAACCTGGGTTTGGTCTTTGCCATGTCACTCAGGATTGCTGCTACTGGACATAGTTCTGTCTATGTAGCCTCTACATGTAGGTAGGCATATTTGTCGGAAATGCTCTCCGAGTGTCTCAACCTTAATCGCTCGAGCCAATTCCGATGTCGACTCGCCGTTACTCCCGCCTTTAATTTGACTCCTTCTCAGTCAATTTAACAGCCGGTTTCCCCCTAGCAAGCCCTAACTATCACTTGAGACTAAAACAACGTTTAATTACAGATAAGCACCAAATTAGGGATGCCGCCTTTCTTTTCTCACAGAACAAGAAACACACAGCAAAACAACAATTTCAATAAGTCTCAACACAGTGACACGCAATAGTTCAAATCAATACTCAATGACTCTACGACACTCTACTCAGTCCAAGCTCATTAACTAACTCCAACTAACTCTCTCTCTAGTTCTTTTTTTCTTGTCTAATTTACGAGCAGATTTTCCGCTCTCTCACTGGGCTGCTGACCAATCAGAAGAAAACATCCCTCTCGAATTCCTTCTAGAAGCTTTTTTGTCCGAGTGTTTCCTCGTTCCATATTTCCTCGTATATCTGTTTCGGTGTTTCTCTGTTGTTCCCTAAGGTAGAGAATGGCATTTCCGACACTCCCCTATCGTTCTGGTGAGAACCCACTGGTTCTCTCGAGAGACCGTCCGCGTTGGCATTGTCCTTTCCAGACTTATGCTTTATGGTGTACATATAGGGTTGTAGTTGGAGGGCCCAACGACCTAGACGACCATGGCTATCCTTCAGCTTAGCCAGGTGGGTTAGAGGATTATGATCTGTCTCAATCGTGAAGGACGTTCCCTCCAAATAAATCCGGTAATGTCTGATTCCATGTCTGATTCCATCCACAATTGCAAGAGCTTCTTTCTCAATAGTTGAGTATTTTTGTTCCCGATCCAACAATTTCCTCGAGCCATATGCAATTGGGTGGTCCTCCCCATACTCATCTTTTTGGGACAGCACGAATCCAATCCCTGTGTCTGAGGCATCAGTCTCTGGATGGTAAAGGGGCGATCCCAGGCTGGTGTCCTCAACACTGGATACTCAGTAAGGCATAGCTTCAACGTCTCGAAAGCTGCTTGTGCTGCTTCATTCCAGATCACTACATTGGGTTGGTCTTTCCGTGTCAGGTCGGTTAGTGGGGTGGCTATGGTCGAAAAGTTAGGTATAAAACGCCTGTAATAGCCACATAAGCCCAAAAACGCACGAACATCCTTCTTGATCCTTGGTTCCTTGAATCCCTGTACGGCCTGTACTTTCGCTTGCTGTGGTAATATCTTCCCTCGTCCAACGACATATCCCAGGTACTCACACTGGTTCACAGCGAACTTGCACTTCCTGTCCTTGATCGTTAACTTTGCTTTCCTCAGCCTTTCCATGACCCAACGTAGGTGCTTTAAATGGTCTTCCCAGGTGTCGCTTCGAATTACTATGTCGTCCAGATAGGCTGCAGTGAATTGTTGACCTCCCTCCAAAACTTCATCCATGAGTCTCTGTAAGGTCGAGGGGGCTGCTACCAATCCAAAAGGCATAGTGGTGAACTCGTACTTTCCCCAATGGGTTACAAAAGCCGTCTTCTCAATGCTTTTCTCTTCAACTGGCACTTGCCAATATCCTTTGGTCAAGTCCAGAGCTGTGATGTATTTTGCTTGTCCTATTTCGTCGATCATCTCCTCGATCCTTGGCAATGGGTATGGGTCGGCTCTTGTGATGAGGTTGAGCTTTCTGTAGTCGACACATAAACGTTTGCTGCCATCCTTCTTAGGCACCAGCACAACGGGTGCTGCCCAGGGACTTTTCGAAGGTCGGATGATCCCCATCCTAGACAAATCCTTAATTTCTTGTCGTAGGTACTCATGGGATGCGTGAGGTAGACGGTAAGGTAGTAACCGTACAGGACTTGCTCCTTCCGTCTCTATCACATGTTCCGCTAAGGTGGTTCGGCCAGGCATGTCACTGATGACATCCTGAAATTCTCTTTTCAACTGTTCTAACTGTTTGCATTGTTGCTCATCCAGGTCATTCTCCCTGGGGGTCTTTCCTTCCAATACCGGGTCATCAGTGACGTCATCATCCACTGCGAGGAACACTGCGGCAGTAGGGGAATTCCAGCTCTTCATGCTGTTGATGTGAAACCTTCGACTTGGTCTCATGCCTTGGCCCATATCCACTTCATAAGTAACATCCGAAATCTTTTTCGTGATGATTACTGGGCCCCTCCATTCACTATGGAGCTTGTTCAGATGTTTTGGTTGAAACACCAGCACGTATTCTCCTACTTCAAATTCTCTCCGGGTAGCTTTCTTATCATGCTGACGCTTATATCCTTCCTTTCGCTTTCCTTCTGTACTGGAAGCCAGCTCTCTGATAATGGTCATCCTCTCTCGTAGCAGTCGGAGGGACTCTGCTGCTTCCGTTCCCTCTTCGTTTGCTTGTGAATTCCACTGATCCACTAACACATCTAGAGGTGTCCGCATTCGTCTCCCATACATCAACTCGTAGGGCGAGTATCCTGTAGATTTGTGGATAGTGCCCCGATATGCCCATAGTACGAATGGCAAACACTGATCCCATTCGTTTCGTCCTTTCTGTGTCAACTTTCGGAGTAACCGTTTCATGGTACTGTTGAAACGCTCAACCATCCCGTCAGTCTTGGGATGGTAAGGTGACGTTCTGATTTGTTTGATTCCAGTCCCCTTGCAATACTCTGCCATCATGTTAGACACGAAGTTTGAACCGTTGTCGTGTAGAATTTCTTTGGGTACACCCAACCTTGATGTCACTTCCACCAAGCACTCTATCACTGATTTGGTCGTCACGTTGCGTAGGGGAAAAGCTTTAGGCCACTTTGTAGCATAGTCGATGACGACCAAGACATACTTGTGACCTGACTTTGTCCGTTTGAGGGGTCCAAAAACGTCCATCGCTACTCGTTCGAAGGGTGTAGTAATGATGGGTAGGGGTTGCAGAGGAGCAGTCTTCAGGGTGGCAGGCGCTGCTAGCTGACATGCTGGGCACGACTGACACGCTTCCTTCACGTCTGTAGTCATTCTTGGCCAGGTTACTCTAGTCTCAAGGCGTCTAACGTCCTTGCCTCCCCAAAGTGACCTGCAGTAGGTGAGCAGTGGGCCATTCTTAGGACGTCACTCCTGCATTCCCTTGGTACCACCAATACATCCAGTTCTTCTTTGTGTTGGGCTTTCCGGTGCAGCAGTCCATTTTTCCAACAGAAATCTTTCTCTTCATCTGCGTTGGCCTTGTGTCTCCACTCCTCCAGAGTTGGATCCACCAGTTGGAGAGTACGCAGCCGAGAGGGGGAAATCTGTTCTATGAACCCCTGTCCTGCTTCTTTGTCAACATTCGTTGTTGACTTTGGGGTGGGTGTAACAAACATGTCTTGGTCGAAATTGTACATCTCACCCAGGCTTTCGTCTTCTTTCAGGCTAGTAATCTGAGCTCCTTCCTCTTCCTGAAGAGCTTCTAGCCTCTTCTGCTCGGCTTGTTCCTTACTATGGCCAGCACGAGTTACGACCAGTGCTGTCTCGGGTGACTCCTCTGTCACCTCCTCGGAAAGGGCTTCCTTCAGTAGCTTCCGAAATTTGGGGACATCTTGTCCCAAAAGCATGTCCACATTCAAATTTGGGGACACTCCTACAGCCATTTCAGTGGTTCTGCCGTCAATATTCAAGCTGATTCTTGCTGCGGGGAATTTCTGTTTCTTTGCACTGGCAGTGCTATATTCAATGGTCCACCCCAGTCGGTCCTTCTTGTCCACACACCTCGGGTGTATCATGGACTTGGTGCACCCTGTATCCAGTAGGGCCACCACCGGTTTGTTATTCACCGTGACCTCCTTCGTCCATTTTGGTCTCTGAGCCGTGACTGTGTGACAACAGTGAGCATCACCCTCCATCTTGACACGACAGTCTCTTCGGAAGTGGCCCTTCATGCCACACCTAAAACACTCCACGTCTCTTGGACTCCTTGGTGAACTTTGGGTAAGGGGTCGACTTTGAGCAGGGGTTTGGTTTTGGGTAAAGGGTCGACTTCCCTCCGTTGTCAACCTCCTTGGCTCTGGCACTCTCTCACGGTTAGGGGTCTTATATTCACTTTCCTTCCTCTGTTGGTTACTTAAATGCCTCACCACTGACTCGTTGAGCTCTTCGTAGCTGTCAGGGTTGAGATTTCTCATCTGTTGTTGCAGCCATCGTGGCAGTCTCTGCAGTGCCAACTCTTGCAATATTAGTTCGAACAGTGGTAGAGGTGATATCTCCACCCACTTTGCCAAAGATTGTCTGTGAGCACGGAACCATTCATCCGGTTTTGAAAGGTCAAACGGCTTGTCAAAGACTTGTCTCCGGTACGTCTCTGCTGATATGTGGTAAGTGGCAAGTAGTGTTCGCTTCACTTCCTCATAATCATTTTGTGCATCTGCATGTAAGGTAGAGACGGCTGTTAAACCTTGTCCAGACAGACACCCTCTCACATAGACACACCATAGAGCTCTGGGCCATACTGCTGCTCTGGCAGTGGCTTCAAACGTCTCTAGGAAAGCTCCCATGTCGTCGGTGCCTTCCTGATACTTCTGCAGGGTAAACCGAGGGGGTGGAGGAGGAGGAGGAGGGGGGGGGAGGAGGTGCAGCTCTAGCTTGGTTATCTGCCAGCAGTTGGAGTATTTGGGTCTGTTGTTCCCTGTGCCTCCCTAGTTCTTCCTCTCTCAAGTGACGCTCCTCTAGCCTCTGCTGTTCCTCTCTTTCTGCCTTCTGCTGATCGAGAGCTGCCCACTGGACCATAAATCTCTCCAATAGATGTTCAGTTGAATCTTCTCCCGGATTTGCACGAGTTGGAATCCTTCGTGACTCCCTTTCTCGCCCTCCACGTCTCTCTTCAGACATAATACTGATTTTGTACCACGTTGGCTTTACAACGACCAAAAACAAACAAACAACTTCAACGACTCTAGCTAGCTACACCAGGGTGGGCTTCCAAACTCCTCAGGCCTGATCACCCAAGTTGTACCCCTGGACAACCTAACAGCCTAGCTATACGACCGATAACTTAGCCAAACAACTTCGCTATCAACCTGGATATCTATCTCTTACTCGGATAGACATCCCACCGCTGCCACCAAATGTCGGAAATGCTCTCCGAGTGTCTCAACCTTAATCGCTCGAGCCAATTCCGATGTCGACTCGCCGTTACTCCCGCCTTTAATTTGACTCCTTCTCAGTCAATTTAACAGCCGGTTTCCCCCTAGCAAGCCCTAACTATCACTTGAGACTAAAACAACGTTTAATTACAGATAAGCACCAAATTAGGGATGCCGCCTTTCTTTTCTCACAGAACAAGAAACACACAGCAAAACAACAATTTCAATAAGTCTCAACACAGTGACACGCAATAGTTCAAATCAATACTCAATGACTCTACGACACTCTACTCAGTCCAAGCTCATTAACTAACTCCAACTAACTCTCTCTCTAGTTCTTTTTTTCTTTGTCTAATTTACGAGCAGATTTTCCGCTCTCTCACTGGGCTGCTGACCAATCAGAAGAAAACATCCCTCTCGAATTCCTTCTAGAAGCTTTTTTGTCCGAGTGTTTCCTCGTTCCATATTTCCTCGTATATCTGTTTCGGTGTTTCTCTGTTGTTCCCTAAGGTAGAGAATGGCATTTCCGACAATATTTTCACTCCTTTCTGTTTTGGAAGCTTTTATGGTGACCTCCAGGTAAAAAGGATCAATGACTTTTTTAATAATCAACTTGAAAATTTGCTCTCTCCACGTTTTGATGAGATGTTCTAATCTTCATCAGGAATAGTGAGATGCTAAGACTCGCGTGAGCTTATTATGTACCTGATACTGTTAATGTCTATGGCTGTAAAATAGAAGTTCTCCACAGTCAACTTGCATTTGAACTTTGGTATCAGTGAAAATGTTTCAAACCCCCCCCCCCTGGATGAAACCCTGACTATCCACCACGTGATACAAACCACATACTAGCACATACGTCCAGCATGTGAACCAAACATGGCAAAAAAAATAATAATAGCAAATTAAAATAACACCAAAACAAAATATAATATAATTATCTTTAAATCAGCCTTTTGATTTTAATTTTGAAGTCAACTTTTCAACCGAAATCCTCCAATATGCTGCATCATACTGGACCCATGCTAGACCTAAGTAGTCCTCTGATGCCCTGATGACTGCCACCATCTAGGCTGTTGGCTCTGGGACCTCCGCTGGGTGTATATATATATATATATGGCAAAACATTGTAGCAAGTGTTGAATTGGTTTATCAAGTTCCTTCATCGATCAGTGCTTGCCCGGGATATTGCTTCCTGGTCATCCCTCCTTATTGTCCAGAACTCTGAGAGAAGTTCCGACATTTCAATAAACTCCCATGTCTGGATGCAATGTGCGAGGCTAGCTGGCACCGGTGGTAATGCTTTCCCTGGGCACATACACACCCAGGCCCACATACATGCCCAGCATCTCTTTGCTGGCTCCCACTGTTCCAGCTGGGAGTAACTGTTTTCCCAGAACTGGGTTGCCCTGTGCCCCTGATGCTCTTCTTCTCCACGACCGACACAACCTCCAATTGGTGGTCGCTTGGTGGCATAATACCAATTCCTGGATAGTATATACAACACGTGCGTTCACAATCATGGATCCTGTCTTGTATTGTTTTCCTTTCAATCACGGGCACGGCTTGCCGCACAATATTGATCTAATTTGTTCTGGTTGGTGGGGGGGGTGACTTGTACCCCAACCATGGCTCTCATTTGTCCCTAGCCTTGCTTGCCCAAGAACACAGCTTACAGTCATTGCTTGCCTCCAAAGACACAGGTCAAGCCCGGGGGTGTAGCTTGCCCTCATAGCACAAGTCTCCTCCAACTACGGGTACTGCTTGCCCTAGGATCTAGGTCTGGGGCTTGCTTGTTCCTGATTACTGGCAATGCTCGCCCTAGACTTTGGGTCATAGCCTTGTCTGTTGTCTTGCCCTAGGGTATGATGTTGTTCCCAACTATGGGCTGCTTGCCCTAGGATATACATAGGTCTGGGTATTGCTTATTACGCCAGCTATGGGTGCATTGCTTGCCCTAGGATATGGGTCTGGGTCTTGTTTGCTCCCTGCTATGTGCCATAAACCATGGGTCTTGCAGATCCTCTGTGATGACCCAGATCTTGCTAACCTCATCGTCTGCCATGACTGCTTATTATGGGCCTTGTTGTTTGTTCCCAGCTCTGGCCCTGGTTGCCCACTCCAACCACACCAATATGGGTCTCCTATGTTTCTGGCCGTGGTGGTCACGCTGGACAACCCGCCTGTTAATTGGTCCTTCCCATACCTTATCTCGTTAACAATTACAACAGTCGGCTCTAGCCATAAGTGGGGACCTCAGCTGAAGCCACCTATCATCTTAGCCAGCTGAGAGAGGAAGCTAGCTATTCTTGATCTGAGTCATTTCCAGCACTCCTGTCTCTTGGCTTGTTCGCGCTACTCCTCTCTTTGGCTAGGGGTTCCTTGGCTAGTGCTTCCTTCACCAGGGCGGCTACTGTCAACCTCAGCTCATCTTCCGAGACCCGGATTTCAGGCTCCCTCTCTCTCTGCGTCCCTCTGTTGCTGCTTTTCTCCCCACCGATTTCTGATTCAGCCATGCCTAGTCCTGTTGACACTGCTGCTCAGACTCTTGATCAGTTCCTACTCTGAGCACTTTGCATGTTAATCACGGTCTATATTTGCTCTGGACAACACATGCTCATGCTGCTATGATTGCAAACTCAGTCCCTCATTAACTTTGGTTGTGTGCGGTCTCCCCAACCATACAAAATAAATAATTAAGGTTGACCTCCATAGATTACTGATGTGTCAACTCAATTTGCACATCTGTGGTTGTGCTTAAGTGCGAAGGTCAGGCTGAGGTTAGCTTGAGTTCTACAGTGCATTGAACAGACTTTTTTTTTTTTTATAAACTTCTTATATCATTTTTTTAAAGTGGCAGTTTGGTATAAGAGTCGGCTCTGTTGAAATAAGCAGACAAAAGCTACGTAGTAATGCATCGCTATATGTCTGCTACAAAACTTAAACAAAGAAATCCATCCAGCCCCCTTGCTCAAAAGCGAAGGCATTCAGAGTGATTCCTGGTAAGTACAGGTGCCTGTGCTGCTTTCCACCAAAGAAGAATTTCTAAAAACGGTATCAAAAGCCAGTAAGAGACCTTAAAGTCAACTTCTCAATAATTTTTTTCACTCGAGTTTCGACTAGATGCTCTAGTCTCTTCATCAGCCAGTTGCCATCATCAGCCATTAAAATCTTTAATTTTGCTTGCTCACCCTGGCCAACTGGAAGTACATATTTGGAAGTACATGTACATATTTTAAATCAATAGAGCAATCTATTGGGCATGTGGATACAAAGAATGGGCACGTAATACAAATTCTTTGATACGACCAACATGGCATCATCTCCTGTGCGAGAGAACCAGTTGTTGGTTTGTCGAGAGTAGAGGTACATTTAAGCAGCAGGGACAGAGACCCAGCGTCGTTTTTTTTGGTGTGTGTTTTTCCCCCCCTTCTTCCCCCCCTCCCTGCTAGCACTACCTCCCTGCCAACACTACATCACCATTTCCTTCTTTTTTTTAAGAAGCATGTGTGTTGATGAATCTCGTGAATCTGAATCACGGCAAAATCAGAGTCTAAAGTCAAGTCTAAATATAAACTGCACGGAGGTTTTCTAAAATGGCTACGGAGAGCGACACCTTAACTATAGACAAAACGATCAGAGTGAAAACTGGAAATGAGGTCATCAGGTTACCATTGACCATGAAGTATATAACTATGCACCACAAAGTAAAGGAAGAGCATCAAATGGACTGTATATGACATCAAATGAATTGCAAATAAAAAATGAAGAACAAAAAAGTTGACAAATTTAGTGAAAATTAAAAATAATGGTACTTAATTTTTAAGATTCGAGAGTGTGCATTATTTAGTAATGTTGTGTAGCGAGCACTGGTTTCTGGCTGGCTTGGTTTGGCAATAAACAACCCGAATATACAATATATATATATATAGTAGTTTGGGGAGTGCCTGGGATGTTATATTTACAGTGTTCTTTCTTTTTTATTGTGAGTTTGTTCCGGTTTGTTGAATCTAAGAATCTACTGAATGCTAAAAAGAGAGAGAGAGAGATTACCCTCATTCCACATTAGTTAGTACCAATTGCTGTCTGCCAATATGTCCCCACTAGTCTTGCTGGTTTCTGAGTTGCATTAGATACATCATCGAATACACATTATGGTAAAGAAATAGCAACATCTTGCCGGGTACCAATACAATTATGAAAATGCACTTCAAATCATACTCGTCATTCTCACTAGAGTGTGAGGGTGCTATGTCATGAGAGGAAATGTGTTTAAGAGGTAGATTGATGTTTTCATGGCTATGCCAGATGACGTCTAACCAGCAAGACAAGTGGAGACACATTTCCAGCGACGCCACACTTTTAAATAACTTAATTGGGAGTGGGGAGACAAAAGACAAAATATCTTATTTCTTTGATTAGGTATTTCATGAGCTGCCTAGCTACACATACTGTTTTAGGGCACTTTCTAATCAAGGGTGCACTGACAAGCATGTGCACAATAGTTGCACCAGATCACCTGAGCTCGAACAGGTGAGAATTGTAACTCGAGCTATCATCCTGTATTCTAGTTTCGTTGCTTGCGAGGGCACCTTCATCATCAGTCTCTCCCACCTCTTTCTGTGGAGACAGACCATCCCACTGGCGATATTTCCCGCTGCACTTTCCCAGGCTTTAAGCAATGAATGCTCTCATCATGTGACCCATCTGTCTCGACTGAAATGCCGCAAATTTTGAAGGATCCTTCTTTGGTAACGGGTTGCCAAGCTTAACCCACTTCAGATGGAGCATTTTCTCTGGAGCTTTAATATTTCCTGCTGATGTGCAGTCTTATCAAGGCGAGTGTTACTTCATTTGGGATAGTAAATGGTGCACGATCTAGGCGCGGAAATATGGTGCTTTCATAAACATTTTGATAGCGATCTCAGCTATTGTAATGTGCATAAATTACCATATTCTATTATAATGCGTGTATCCTGCCTGGCTGCATGTATAGTTCTAGGGTGCATTCCATTCAAGGGCATACTCTATTATTCCAACATGACTTACAGGCATGTGCACAATAGTAGTACAGTAGAACATCAGTTATCCAGACCATAACTATCCAGGCACTCAGATTATCTACAAGGCTAATTGTATGTGCATGCACACGTAAAGGGGATGTGTCCACTCCATTTTGGAATGTGTCTGTTCCAGATCATTCGTGTATCGAGCTGGAAGAGAGAACCTTTGAAGGGGTTGAGTATGGCTACAGCTCGAGAAGAAAATAGCAATACTGTATAAGTTGAAAAGTCGTAGTGCTTCTCAGCTTGTCAGAGAGTATGTTGGAACTTCTAGCTACTGTGTGTGTTTTTTTTTTTTTTGTGGTTGTGTGTTTTGCCTATTGGCTGTATAAGTATTTCATGATATTTTAATTATGTATAGTATTACTTTTAAAATTCATTGCCTAGCTTATGAATATTATAATGACCTCAGTTATCCGTAGTAAATCCAGTTATATGCATTAAATCCAGTTATCCGCAGTAAATCCTGTTATCCGCAGTAAATCCAGTTATCCGCAGTAAATCCAGTTATCTGCAAGATGGTTAGTCCCTAGCCTTATGGATAACAGGTTCTACTATACAAGATCACTGGATCTCGAACAAGTGACGTTGAATATACACTACATGTATGTCAACTGAGAGTTTGTTAAGACGTGACAATTATTGATAGTAACAGTGTTCGTGCTATAGTCATTGTCACTTGTGACGGGACTGTCTCTCCCACTTTTCTGTGGAGCTGACCATCTCACTGGCGATATTTCCTGCATCTCTTTCTGTACTTGCCCAGGCTTTATACAATAAATGCTGTCATCATGTGATCATCCGTTGTGACTGAAACACCGAAACTTGTGAAAGATTAGCTTATCACTTTGGTGTTGACAGATCGCCAAGCTTTCTTCACTTATACCAGATGTTATTTTCTCTGGAGCTTATCTACTGCCTGTTGGTGCAGGTCTAATTGGGAGTGGATACTATTTCATTCGAGTTAGTAATGTATGTGGTCTAATTAAGGGCTCATTCTATTTCTCTCCTGGTAGTAAATGGTGTGCATTCTAATCATCCCTGTTTCTTGTGTTGGTTTGGTTTGGTTTTTCAAGGTTCTCTTTTAGCTGCTGAGTACTGCACCAGAAATGTGATAGCAAATGCTGTGTAGGGTAACCACAATTATATAGATGGTGCAATGCCACCTTGTATTACCACATGGTTGTCTTGATGGCTTTCCATGTATACCAGACTGAGTTGGAAGAGTGGATGAAGAAGGTGAATGCCGAGTTTTCTGAAATTGAAAAGCATGAACTAGCAGTGGTATGTGACAGATAAATCTGCCTGGACTTATTGTAATATATGCGTCAGCCTAGTATACTCATATGCAATACATACCATGATTTGTCCAGTCATCTCACTCCAATTTAATCATGTTTTTTCATATTACTTTGCATGTATACCGCCCACCACATTATGATCACGACTACAGATATTTTTGTAATCTTAATCTAAATACGGAGACTTAAATTTCATCATGTTCTATATATTATGTATGTCAAGTAGCAATCCAATCCATAATTCTTCAAACATACCGCACATGTAACTCGACTTGATGACTTACCCTGTCGTGCAAGGTCAACATATTTTGCTTATATATTTAACAAATGCATGTGCTATGTGGTAAAACGTATAAGGGTACAGAACACCTTCCTCAGTCCAGTATATATATATACATGCTATGAAATTGCTAACAATTCTAGTCAACATCTTCATCAAACGTGCTATGTGCACAATTATTTAAAGGTCGAGCTGCTCATTGGATAACATAATGGTGGATCCATTCATAGATGTGGGTCATCCCTTTCCAGTTGTTCAAGGGGAGGTAATCCAAATCTTAAATCCCACCATACAATAATTCTGTATCTGCTACCACTTCTCAACAATATATACACTTGTCCACTTAATCCTCCTACACCATTTCCCAACAACACGCTACCTTTTCCTCTTTACCCACTCTTCAAGTTCATACAGCTATATACTCTCCAGCCCACACAATTCAGCACGCCACCTCATATAATAACAACCATTCCCTGCATCTCTTCTTGGCTGCTAACAACCTAGTTGAACTAGTTCTCGGACTGGAAGGCAGCCACCAACCTTCCTGTCCCTGTGTGTACAGTATATAGATCTCGCCACCCCTGTACCATTCTTCTCAGACTGGATGGCAACCACCAACCTTCCTGTCCCTGTGTACAGTAGATCTCTCCAGTCTCCACCCCTGTACCATTCTTCTCAGACTGGATGGCAACCACCAACCTTCCTGTCCCTGTGTACAGTAGATCTCTCCACCCCTGTACCATTCTTCTCCGACTGGATGGCAACCACCAACCTTCCTGTTCCTGTGTACAGTAGATCTCCACCCCTGTACCATTCTTCTCAGACTGGAAGGCAACCACCAACCTTCCTGTCCTTGTGTACGGTAGATCTGACATCTCTCAACCCCTGTACCCTTCTTTACCAACTTGTACCATCTTGATGTACTCGTAGTGGTTACTTCTTCCTCACTGGCCTTTTCATTCCTCACCTTAATCTTTTCTTTCAGATCATTAGTTACCTAGACCATCTTATCTCTCACATTCCTTACACCATCCTATTCCTCTGCCCCCTTTTTTTCTTCCAACAAACATACATCTATCTATGCTCGATCTACCACTTCCTTTACCAAATTTGCTCTTGCCTACTATATATCCATTTCCATTTCCCATTTCCCTAGATTTTTTATGTCTGAAATAGCCATGAAGTTAAATATTGAAACAATTATTGAGACCTGATTAACCCTTAACCAAGTTATTTTAGACCTATGCCAGTGTTTTTACTCTAGCTTACTTATCTCCTTGCAGGTACAAGATAAAGCAGTTAAAATAATTCTACAACTGTGCGAAGGATGGTACTATCCATTGGCATTGTCATGTGATTGAACCATAATGTTCTAATTACTAAAGAAATAATTTCTTCCTGATAATTAGAGGGGAAAAGATTTATAATTAATTTGGGCACATAATCATGTGAAATATTTTTTGATATGAGGAATACTCACAATACACTAACAATAACCAAAGACAGTAATAAGATTTATGTGATTTACATACATCAACACAAAAATGTGGAGTATATGGTAGCTGAGGGAGAACGGCGATCGAACTGGACTCACTGCTAAAAATATATAGAGAATATTCTAGAATGAACTTTGACACTTGAAAAAATTTCAGCTGCTTCCTGGGGATTTTCTCTATCCTGTGTCAAAATGCAATATTTTAATACTGATGAATTATAATGAAAAATAATAGTGCAATAAGTTGTCCTGTTGTCTATGGGGTGGGAAATTCTATGGGGTGGGAAATCAAGGGTTAAGGGATTATTGTCAAATTACAATAATAAAGCCAAGAAACATTTAAAATTCCACTGGAATTTGAACTGAGATCCAGGTAAGTCATACTTTGGTTCAATTGAAGAATAGTCACCCGAGCGCGGCCCGGGTGACTATTCTTCAGAAGATCTCGGCTAGGACTAGGGCTAGGGCTTTCTCTCAGAATGCATTCCAAAGCCTGTGTGATCATATTGTTCTCCAATTCCCAATGTAGATCTAGCTCAGGTAACTATACTTCAGAAGGTTCTGGCTCGGGTGACTATTCTTCAGAAGATCGGGTTTTCCTCGGCCCAGGTGATCAGTTGATCCCATACTTTGAAGTTGGTAATTGTGCTGCTTTCTTCCATCACTTCCAAAGAACACTTCACATTTTCCCATGTCTCCTCAGCTGCCTCCATCCCAGTTCTCTCACAGTGACACTCCTGCTACTGTACTGCTTGCCCCCAACAATCTCCTACCAACTCTCACCTGCACCGACTTCAACTACCTGCAGTCCACCTGTCCACAATATTGCTGCTGCAAACTTCATAGTCTGTTCACTAGAAGCTCTCACGTACCCTTCCCCTATCCACTTCCGCCTGCCTGTCCATGCTGCTCATCTATGCCACCTTTCCAATCCCTTCTTCATGTAATCTGATGCAGTCACCAAGACCTACCTAATCTTTATAGAAAACAATCATAATATATACCATATGCAAAAGAAGCAATAAACTTGTTATTCCGCTATATATCTCTTTTTAGAACATAAGAATGCTGGTCCCACACTGTAAACACTAGGGGCTTTCCACTGTAGAGGACCTAAAGTCAGAACGTTGCAGGTTTCATCTGGATGACTCGTGATAGAACATAGTGCATGACTTTCAGAGAGTGGAACTTCTATCTCGGGGTGTAGGCCTTTCTTCGAAACACAATAATATATCTATAAGTGTGAAGTGATATGCCAAGATCATGCCACTCTGGGTTCCTTACTAGGGGATACTCCAGGTCTTTTGGTAGTGAACCCAGAGTCATCCCAGAGTCATCCACCATTACAGGTTCACCCTTGGTTGAGTTGAAGGCATTGAGATCGAGTCACTGCATGTTTTAGGAGAGAGACTTAATTATTGCACCTCCTTTACAGGTATATATTTTATGCCTCTGGCCATTGAGACATCAGGAGCTTTCAGCCCTGCAGCTACAACCTTTTTTTATTTTTACAGCCTTGGCAAACAGGTTGCAGACCAATTGGAGGAGCCCAGGTCATATTCCTTTTTACTTCAACATGTGGTTATCAAAGTTCAGCGGGGTGGGGCGGCTATATTGGGGACTTTGCCGTAGATAGTTTATTTGCTGGTTTGTTTGCATTTGTTGTTGTTTATTTGTATCCTTTTATTATATAATTTATTCATGTTGTTATTATAACATTCTGATATGCCACAAGAAAAGGCCGCATGCTTTTCATGCTTTCTAACTATAATATATATCTATATAACTACCTCATAGCATGTTCTTTCATATGATAAATTAAAAATATGATGTAGATGAAATGACATTGAAAGACCACTCGAGGTGTGCTTTTATTAGAAATTAAATGGAAACAGAATTATAGGTAATAACTGAAATTCATTTTTGTTTCTTTCCTCAAGACATGTTATTTTAGTGCCCAGAGACTTAAAATGTCCTGGTATCTTGCAATAACGGCACATTCTCTGTCGTTTTGGAGTAGACAGTTTTGGAGCAGACATAGATGCTTCTCCTCGATCACTTTGTAGGACGACTTCCCAAAATTGCCACGAGTCCTTGTTTTAGCTTGTGGACTGTTCCCCCTGTAGTGTTCAATCAAATTACGCTATCTTTTTATCACTCATGGAATGGAAGAATAGGAAGGCTTTAAGGCAAATAGGCTTCCTATGGAAGAAAAAAGTACTTGAATAGCTTGTTTTCCTACTCTCTGAATCTGAAGTATGATAAACATAATGCAGTGAATCTGTCCAAGAACTACGAGATCTAGCTCATTTTTGGGCAATTCTAAGCAACTGCTTCTGAATGTTACAATGTCTTCCACAGGAACAGACTTATAGCAAGGTGTACTGCCTTCACCAAGTTGACAAATACATTTGAAAGCAACAATACCTGCCCTTTCATTCTCATCATGAACACTAGTATCAAATTCAAGGCTGGAAGACAAAAAGTATGGATATTGGGACTGCTCATCATCATCCATAGTCCTGAATCAGATTGAATCCTGCGAAATGCAAATGCATGATACTCTCCAGAAAGAGATCATCATCTATGAATACTCAAACACTCTACCTTAATGGAGAAATACTAGAGGAGACGGAAGAGTTTAAGTATTTAGGTGTTTTGATTAATAACAATCTAACATGGTCTCACCATATCACTAGAGTCGCAACAAGGCTAAAAAGATTCTTGGACTCTTGTATAGACAATTCTACAAAAACTCATCTCCTTGCACTCTCAAACAGTTGTACATTCACCTTGCGATCCATATATGCAGAAGGATATAAGTAAACTGGAATCGGTCCAGAAGTTTGCACTTAAGATGGTAACTCGTTGGTGGACTCGAGTTAAGAGGAACTTCTAAACATTGTCCATATTCCGAAACTGAATGAAAGGAGACTGAACCTCAAACTTGCAACCATTTATAAAATTGTACATGGACGCTGCTATTTTCCGGAACATGTTTTTGAGTTCCACTCAGCATACTCAGGAAGGCTTGCAAGAACTGATACTATTTTTCAACCATTTGCTCGTGCTAATCACCTTTACCACTCATTTGTACCAAGCAGTATTGTGGCTTGGAACAGACTTGAAGAGAGCCAAGCCAGGCTTTTTTCCTTTAAACGTAGATTTGTTGTTCTAAATCATAGTAGTTACTGCTTTATTGTACCACATATGGGTTCACACACGACTAGCATATTGCTCATTGCATTACACTGTACATGTATTTGCATAAAATTTTATAAAAATCAAAATCAAAAAGAAAAAGAAAATCAAAATCAATATCTTCAGTTGCTTGGACTTCATACTCCTTCTCTGCTTCTCTGCTAACAAAAAGTCTTCTTCCAGTGTCAAAGTTGAAGATAATAGCTAAGGTGTTCTGATATTTAGATAAGTCCAAGTTAACTGAGCATGCTCAGTTAAATAAAGAGGGAAATTTAAACTTCGATTTTCTCAAAACTATCTTTTCTTGTGGCAGGTCACATATACTAAACTTAAATTTACTCGCTCGACATTTCAGCTAAATGCTCCAGCCTTCATCAGACACGCACGTGAAAGCAACAAGAATAACAACAACAAAATAAAATAAAACAAAGAACAAACTATATAAATTTTTAATACTAAAATGTAATACTTCAAATACAACAGAATAGAACAGTATACATGGATGTCCATTATCCCATGCATGTTCAACAATTGCATATTTCTATTTAGCACTCTTACAGGTATCTTTATCGCCAATAATATTCGATGCAATCAATAATAATAAGTGAGGGGAGACAATGGCATATTTATTTTTTTAACTTATGGTTACCACTTTAGAGTTTAGAGCTAGAGTTTAGAGCTCCGTAGATTCTGTAAAGTTCATGTTATGGACTTGATATATAGCTCAAAAGATGTGTGCTCTCTTTTGATATGTATAACTATAGGCAAGTTACTCTAGACCTAAAGTGGAGGGACCTCAAAACCTGAATGCCTGAATTGGCCGCATAAATATCTCCAGATTGTAAAGTGCTAAAGATTTGGTATATAGCACTTTGCAATCTGGAGATATTTATGCGGCCAATTCAGGAATTCAGGTTTTGAGGTCCCTCCACTTTAGGTCTAGAGTAACTTGCCTATAGTTACACATATCAAAAGAGAGCACACAGAGAGACCTATCTTTTGAGCTATATATCAAGTCCATACCATAAAGTTTACAGCGGAGCTCTAAAGTGGTAACCATAAGTTTTTTAAAAAATTAAAAAATGCCATTGTTTCCCCCCCCCTTACTTCCTGTTCATAGTTTAATAGTATATACCACACACCCCCTCACTCAAGCTTACAATATATATATGCAGTGGGTCCAGCCGTTGCCTTGACTGATGCACGTTCCTTGAATGCAATTAAGGGCAAAGGAGGTA
This sequence comes from Cladorhizidae sp. MBARI D1340-BT2, assembly GCA_028752905.1. Classification (NCBI taxonomy): domain Eukaryota; kingdom Metazoa; phylum Porifera; class Demospongiae; order Poecilosclerida; family Cladorhizidae; species Cladorhizidae sp. MBARI D1340-BT2. The sequence continues at coordinate 10,911,213 of JAQNBH010000015.1, forward strand.
ATGGAGGTGGTGGTGGAATAGGTAGAGCAGGAGGTAGAGCAGGAGGCAGGTCGAGTGAGTGGGTCCAAGAGCTGGTGTTTTCAGCCTCACTTTGTCATAAACTGTCCCATCCAGTGACTTCGACACACTTCTGCTGCGTAAACTGTCCACATGTCTGTGTTGTACAAGTTGACCTAACTGTAACTCCACTTGGTAAGAAAGGGGTCCCATAGTTTTAACCATTTTCCCTGGTAACCACTGGCTGTCATGCTTCGTAAAAATTCTTATTAGTCTAGAGTAGACTAGATCTGCAACTGTGAAGGTACGTAGAGATCGAGTATTATCACGGCACAATTTCCATTTTAACTTGTGCCTTGTGTCTGATAAACATCAGGCTAGAGTAAATCCATCCTGGAGTAAAGACGTCGTCGCAGTTCTGATGGGGAACTCCAGTTGTTTATGAAGAGTAATCCTAGATATTGAAATAGAGCCGAGCCTGAATTGACTCCTGTGGTTCTCTTCAACCTCAGTTTGAATGACTGAACTGCTCTATCTGCTATATAGTCTGTTACTTGAAGGATGATAAGGTGCAGAAGTTGTGTGAGGAGTGCCATTTTCAGACAATACTGACTGTGATTTAGCTCACATTAATGAGGTGGGCTCTTATAACACCAGTCAGCAAGGAAATGGCATCTTAACAATCAATGCACATGCATATACCAATTACACACCAGTCTCTAACTTGTATGGATAATTATTGATCTTGTGTTTGCTGAATGATTTACACACATGTGGGTGGGTTACCATGATAATTTGCTTTTGTAGTGGCAACAAACAATATTGCTGTTTGGAATTTTCCAAAAATGAATCATCTTGCAAATGGCAGTTGTTTTCTGTCTCTCTTGGTGTTCTTCTTTCTCTTCTTCTCCACAAACTTCTCCAGTTTCCCGGACTTCTTCAGTGTGGCAAACTTGTGTGCTAACTCCATCTTCCTTTGGGTGGCTACAGAGAAACATGATGAAGGGAGAAAAGTCAACGCTGCAGTTAGACTAGAAGCTCAATGCTTCACCTAATAGGCTAACTTGCCTTGTGTATATAACATAATAGGTCAAGTTGGTCAACTTTTTCTGCTGCACAAAGTACATGACTGAACACCTAGGCAGCTGCTAGCTCTGATTGGTCCTTTCATGATTCACATAATTACAAGTGAACTTAAAGGACTACAGGAAATGTCCCGAGTGTCAGTTATTTAACCCTCTCACTGTCAGATCACTGAGAAATTATAAAAAGTTGTAAATCATTAATATCCACATTAACATCAGTTCTACCCTCATATAACAATCATGAAATGTGCATCATCAGCATTACGGGCCAGAGCTATCGCTAGGAATAGGTCTAAAGTTAGGGCTAGTTGCATAGCCAGATCCTTTGACCAAAAGAAAGAGGTCATATATATCCCTAGCCCTAACCACAGCAGAGACCAAGCTCTAGCCACAACCAAAGGCCTTGCCCTAGTACGAGAGCTCTAGCTCTAGTGCTGACTGTGTAACATTTCGTGATTCTCGGCGATCCTTACAGGAAGGTATAACCCCTCAGGTCCCTAGCAACCGTATATTACAGGATATCATTGTTGGTGATAAATGTTGTGGTACAATTTATTGACCACAAACACAAATATGCCATTAATCAACACCTAATTACCCAATTTAACAATACCGGCTATGACTAGAGTGGCTACAAACATTCAGCAAACATCTGTTGTTGGTTTTGACAACATTAACAAGTGAGTGCACCAACAGTAGCCTGACAAATAATCCCATTACTACCAATACATGCAGCAAAGCTCTTGCTAGTCCACAACATACAGACACTTGCTTTTTTTAATATGAATTGATTACAGCGTTCAGACAACATTAGAGATGCCATAATCTGGACACTGCTGTGTGTAAAATGGCGTGGAGAATAGCACCTTCAGCTACAAATATGACTATAAATAAGCGCGTGGAGAATAGCACCTTCAGCTACAAATATGACTATAAATAAGCACGTGGAGAATAGCACCTTAAGGGGGGACATCTGCACTTTTTAATTTTAATTTTTTTAACCTGTGGTTACAACTTTAGAGCTCAGTAGATTCTGCAAACTTCATGGTATGGACTTGATATATAGCTCAAAAGATAGGTCTCTCTGTGTGCTCTCTTTTGATACTAAAATATGTTTCATAGGTATAACTATAGGCAAGTTACTACACCCTAAAGCGGAGGGACTTCAAAAACCTGCACCCCAAAACCGCCGTTGGAAACCATTCTGAGATGCGAAGTGCAAAAAAATTAAAAATGGTACGAGTGGCTAGAGGAAGCTCTAGAGCATACAATGACTATATTGAGTAGGCGTGAAAAATTGATTACCTGGTCAAGCGCGCGGTTGGAAAATTGAAGGCGTTGACAAGGCGTCGCCAAATCAACGCCTTCAATTTTCCAACCGCGCGCTTGACCAGGTAATCAATTTTTCACGCCTACTCAATATAGTCATTGTATGCTCTAGAGCTTCCTCTAGCCACTCGTACCATTTTTAATTTTTTTGCACTTCGCATCTCAGAATGGTTTCCAACGGCGGTTTTGGGGTGCAGGTTTTTGAAGTCCCTCCGCTTTAGGGTCTAGTAACTTGCCTATAGTTATACCTATGAAACATATTTTAGTATCAAAAGAGAGCACACAGAGAGACCTATCTTTTGAGCTATATATCAAGTCCATACCATGAAGTTTGCAGAATCTACTGAGCTCTAAAGTTGTAACCACAGGTAAAAAAAAAATTAAAAAAAAGTGCAGATGTCCCCCCTTAACAACTGACAGTTGGTTCTGTTGATCTGGTTCGTGATGTATATGCTACTGTATTTGGTTTACAGATGTTGTCTGACGACTGCTGCCATCCATAGAGGAAACAAACAAGGCAATATTTACCTGGCCTCTACCTGTGGAACAACATAGCTCAGCACTCTTGGACACAAACAAACTACCACCCTAGTTAGATTAATTTCCCAGGCCTGACAAGTCTTCTTCATTACATAGGTGGGTGGTCCAGTGTGGTCGTCGTTAATCCCGTGTCATCCTTGGATGCCCAAGTTACTAGGGGTACTGTAAACCCAGAAAAGTTGGCGACCTTTTATTTAGCGTTTTTGATATCATGCACATTTTAGCGACCATTAATGTTAACTTTTTATAGCATGAAAAACAAGGTGAAATCCTTGTGAAAATAAGAACAGTACATTAATCATTAATAAAGTCCATGATTCCAGGGTTTTTTGAATGCTTGTTTTAATCTTTCAGTATTGCATGAAAGATTGCTAAGACTGTTGATTAACCAGTTTGCATGCAGGGGCTTGATCAATGATGCACCAAGATCCACTTTAACAGCTGATATCTCTTTGATATCTCTTTCCCACCATCCAGGGCTTCATGGATTTCATTAGCATACCACCTCATGAAGGAGTCCTTCATTAAAGCCTTAAATTCTTCATTTACGCACACATCAAGTGGCTGCAACTCTCCGGTGCAGCTTGCAGGAACAAACACTTGGTGGATATTTTGTCTTGAAGCTTTTTAAGAACAGAACTACAGCGATGAGCTGCAAACACATCGAATATTACCAATGCAGGCTGATCGTCAGCCAAATCCAGTCTCACTCTAGTAGTAGTGACATATGGAATGATAATGTTATCGATATTTATTGTAACATTGCTCCAATGTGACTCACTGTGTGTGATATGCCAGTCCTCAGGAAAGGTGACCCTTGCATGACAACCAACTGTTTTACCCTGGTATCGTCAGCCAAATCCAGTCTCACTCTAGTAGTAGTGACATATGGAATGATAATGTTATCGATATTTATTGTAACATTGCTCCAATGTGACTCACTGTGTGTGATATGCCAGTCCTCAGGAAAGGTGACCCTTGCATGACAACCAACTGTTTTACCCTGGTAGGTAATTTGGGAGGAGGGTAATAGTACAGTTACAGAATCAGCAGGTACTTTTCAGGCTGCTTTAGTGGCCTTCCTTTTCACATAGCCTCTACGCAGAAGAAAAGACTCAGCCCACTTCTTTCCCAGAGTGGCACTACCACCATACTGAGAAAGTACTTGGCTTTCGATGGCCTACGATCCCTTTTGCTGAAGCAATAACTATATTACGAGTCACAATCCCACCAGCTTGACGAAGGCTACGTATATATTTGGCTACTTCCTCATCAAACTCTCCTATCATGAGAGGCCGACCCAATGCAGCATGAGGTAAGTCAATAATGGAGTCAGGATCCTTGACTAACTACAATTTACAAAGGTATTTAACCTTGAAATTCCTCACAGTACTTTCATTAATTTCATGCCCCAAAATTTCAGTGTAGTTAGTAACAGCAGTCTTGTTCCCATTCTCACAAGCTATTTTAACCTTCATCTCCGAATCATAGCTCTGATACTTCCGTCTCTTCCGCGTTCCACCCTTCAGTTCCTTTAACACTTCTTTGTTGGCTGCAGTTGTTGCTCTGTCACCTTCTGATAAACAACCTGAGCTAGATCCACCAGCATTGCCTTTCAACCAACGAACAATCGACATAGCTGTAAGTTCGCAGTTGCTCGATTAAAACTCGAAAGCTCCTAATCAGTGACGACCTCGTGCTCTGCTGACAGCTAGCACGCGCACGTGAGTGTTTTTGAACTTTGTACTTCTTTTGCCACAAATGTTGGCTGCCTATTAACTTAGTGATTTTTCCCCCTTCGCTAAATTCGCTAACATTAATGGTCCGCTAACTTTTCTGGGTTTACAGTATCACGGATCATCCACAAATGTCCCCCATATAGTCCATACCCTTTCTGTCAGCATATCTCAAATGACCAAGTTACTACTAGGAGGAGTATCCATGGTCCATCTGTGGATAGTCTAACAGAAGGAGTGCAGTATATTTGTGGACACTGCGGATGAACTGTGAATATTCCTCTAGTCAATTGGTCATTTGCAGATCTCTGACTGAGGGCTTATGGGATATATATATGTAGACGTCCACAGGTGATCTGTGGATACCCCTAGTAACTTGGCCACTTGCAGACGGTCTGTGTACATATGCAGTAACTGGTTATACATGAATACTCTGATAGAGGAGGCATGGGGTAAGGCTGGACATCCGTGGGTGAACTGTGTTAGTAACTTTGTCATCCATGGATTAACTGTAAATATCCCTGATAACTTGGTCGTCCGTGGACACTCTGACAGAGGGGGCATGGGGTATGGCTGGACATCCGTGGGTGAACTGCATTAGTAACTTGGTCATCCATGGACACTCTGATAGAGGGGGCATGGGGCATATGTGGACATCTGCGGATGAACCATGGCTATCGCTAGTTACTTGCTCATTCAAGAGGGCTTATTGAGCATGTGAGTATCCTGGATGAATTAATACCCCTAGTAACTTAGCCACTTGTAGATGGTCTGTGTACACATGTAGTCACTTGGTCATACATGCATACAGTAGACCCTCATATATTTGAATGCATTGGGACCCACCATAGTTCGATGCAAAAAGCCTAAATCATTAAAACTCGTGAATGTAATTAAAATATTGGATCATGGCATTTGATAATTGCTGATCTGCAGGGCCTTGGAATGCGAGTAGCTTACTTCCTTAGGAGCTGCCATGCTGCCTTACACACGTACATCTATAAATTTAATTTTGTGTATAAGTAATTGTTGATCACAAGTAGGTTCTGCACATACACTACTAAAATAAGTTGTTTGCTTCAGGTTATCATGCCTCTTTATGCCAGAGGTCTCACTCCTTTAAGGACCACCAGTGATGGCCGAGAGGATCAGCCTGCAACACTTGGTGGTCTGTCTCATCAGTCACCAGCTTGCACTGCCAGAAAATGGTGGTGCTTCTGGTTCTCGTTCATGTAACTTCATGGAAATCTGCTGCCTTCTCTCTTAGCAATGGTTGACTGACTGGAGTACCTTCCTCCCTTTTCTGAAAGAACCAGAGATATAGAGCACTTTCAAGCTGGTCACCTTTAGCAAGACTATCAAGGGTGCTTGCAAACTCTCGAAGTTTGGCTTCATTCTTTACGATCTCCCTTGTCTTTCCAATTCCTTACTCTTCTGTGAGTCCAGTTTGAGTGGCTTCTTCGGATTTTATGCTTAAGATAGATAACTAATGACTCGCTAGACAAAACTACGCTCATCCTTTTTCTGGCCTAGCGAACTGATTTGGCTTTCAAGTGCAATTCTCTAGCCCGCCCCAAACCAACTAAATTTCTATTGGACAATCATTACCAGGTCTTACTATTTTACCGAGTTCGGATAATCATCAGATATGTGAGGGACTACTGTACTCCAATAGAGAAAGCATGGGTCTAGCTGGACGACCCCGGATGAACTGTTCATAATATGGTCATCCTGGGATACTCTGACAGAGGGGGCATGGGGTGCATGTGGACATCCCAGGATGATCAGTGGATAGCCCTAGTATATGTCAACTTATGGATATCCGCAATAACTCGGTCACCTGTGGATGACACGGGATTGACAATGACAACACCGGACATGCGCGAGGAGTGGTCAAGTACTCCCTTACAAAACAGCAACAAAGTTGGCCTATGGCCTCCATCAGAACACTGCCTATTGCTCCAGAAAACTTCATTTCCAAGGTTAGTTGCCAACCAATTTTTGTAGATGGGTCAAAATTGGCTTGTTTTTCCCAATAGCTTCTGGGAGTTGGGTATCCAAGCTCAGTGGGCATGAACTGGCGTATCCAATGATAATTGCAAAACATTGCTGGTAGGTGACCAATTGATATTTACAGCCGTTTTAAAATGGGCTGGGCATATAATGGTGGATTAAAAACTCCATTAATTCAAATCTCTGAAAACCCCACGGTCCCAACATGTTAGTTAGCAAATTACTGGATGTATGAAACTGTTCTGCTTACACTTCTTGATGTGGAATGGTTTCTTTCCTTTCTTCACCAACTCGTGCTCAGCCTTTTTGTGTTCCCTCATAACTGTCCTGCTCTCCGTCTCCTTTGCAGCAGCTGCTTCTCGAGACTCCTAATTGCATCATCAATGAAGGACACAACATAATAGACATCAGTATAAGATGTGACGGTAAAGAGCTCGACTCAAAATTAGTCGATGATTTTGAGAGTAACACTTTTTGACAGTTAGCATGATCGATGAGGATGTGTGAGGTGTTTGATTGGCTACTTTCCACATCTTAAGGTAACTCATCTTGCCCCGTTTTTCTGGTCAGTTGGTTTCGCACCCCTCAACCACATTTCTAAAAGAAACTTGGTGTATATCTACTAATGCCTGCCTTCAGCTTTCATATCTTCCTTTAAAATGGATTTAAGAGATTATTCAAGACCCATTCTGTGCTCCATTCTGTGCTCTTCACCTGATACCAACAACCCAATTCTGATAATTCTGTACAATCAACCCTCATTCTCTAGTCATCCTCATTCTCTAGTCATGCTATCACAACATACCATTTGTTGCAGGAGCACTTGAAGATTTTTCTTCCTGTCAAAATTACGAGTTTTCTTCAATTCTTTGTGGATCTGCAACTTTTCATTCTTCCTCATTTCGTCGATAAAGTGGAACGATTTCTTGAAAAGGTCCTTGCTAAACGTTCCTGCATGCTCATCAAACCTTGGATCGTGACTCTCTGTTTGCTTTCTCCGGACAGGAACCACATCTCTGAATCGGGAGACTGGTTTCTTGGATATCACCTCACTGGGCCTAGAGTGCACACACACACACACACACAAACACAAACACACACACCTGAGTAAACTATTCCAGCATCTTTGGGCATCTTTTATTTGCATTAGAAGTCATACCATTAGAAGTCATACCAACTTAAATGAACATGTGATCCCACTGATTTATGTGCAACAAAAATTGTGCTAAACCAGAACAAATTTGTCCAGATTCTCTTTTTCACAGTGCACACAATTCTGGGCTAGCAAGATTAAGCTATTATAGTGTTGGTAAAAACCTGTTTTTGTTGGCTCTCTTTAAGCTTCTATTTTCCTTAACAGCTTTACTGTCTTTCAGAACTGAATCAAACTTCTTTGTCCCGATTTTTAGACGGATTTCTTGTAGTTCTCCCAAAGAAACCTCAGATAACTCTGCAAAAATGTTCATGGGAAATAAACAAGACTATCACGTTATATAGCTAGCTACACAGAATACCTTTTCTGGCAAGCAACTCATCCTCATCGCTACCGTCTCGAGTTACACTATCACCATCTCCACGGAAAGACATTTCAGAGAACTACCCTTTACCAAAGCAAAAATACAAAATTACCCTTTACCTAAGCAATATTTGTAGGACCTGTCAAGGGGTTGGGACAGTGAATGGAGGGGTCATCTTTGTAGCAACAATAACAGATCAAAATTTGCACAGGTGTGATACAACTTGTCTAATATTTACATTAATACGGGATGCCGATAGATAAGAGATGAACTCTGGCCAGCTGGACAACACTTCATTATGACAGCAAGACGAGTCTCTAGAGATTTCAAGTCTGCCACTCGAGATGGGATGAGACTTTTCCACTGCCTCCTCCATTAGTTCTCTTTCCTTGATACTGTGCTCACCTCCAATGGGAGGAGTGGTATTGTCGGAGGTAGTTGTGATATGCCCACTTTGACAGCGACACACACCACTGAAGTAATGTGACAGAGCCTCTACAGAAAGAGAATCTGGAACCAGTTCTTTCCCAAGATGGGGGAGGATTTTTGGAACCCCATGGTGGGCCAGACGTGCATCTCCCGCCATGATAACTATATCACCACTTCTCAGCAGGAGAGGAGTGGGCTTCACCTGCTTGGTCTTTCCACCAATCAGAAAGATGGCAGACTGCCCGAAACTACAGAGGAAAATAAAAGGGTTTGAATTTCTTGCACATGTGACTATACATGAAGCTCAATTCACATCCAGGGCTAGCATAATTCAACAGCTTCACAACTCATGCAGATTGGCTTGTGCAATAACTACAAACAAGACATATACTATAAGTGTGTTGAAGCTTATGTGGGATGGCCATAATGCCGAAGTAATTTCCTGCCAGGGAGATAGTCAATCTACAGGCAATTGTGTACTGTACATTGTACAGAAAAAATAGAGCAGGTAAAAGAAGATACAAGTTGACACAGATCTCATCAGTTTGTTTCAAGAGATTCCACATGTACCATGCTTAATTGAATTACACACAGAGGGTTAGGTGTGATGGCACATGCAGTGGTCTCTGTGATATCGGTGCATCACTTTGCTCATTTCTCAAGCATTGGACAGTCTCGGCTTTGCACAGCAAGATTGTGAATTCCATGGCATTTACCTAATTGAGAGCAGAGGCAATGTGAGATCTTTCTCCGAGTGGTCAGTATGTCCTGATAATGTTGAGTCAAGGTGGTAATAGTTCACTATGGCAGCCTCTGCTTTGAACCTGCAAAGAGAGAAATGAGTGACAAAACATTTGCTTGCAAAAGCAAAAATTGTCAGATCATTTGGCCTATCTAGCTTGCAATGATCTCAATAATCGACATAAAATCTACCCTCTCAACGTTTCGACTAGATGTTCTAGCCTTCATCAGGAATTAGTTCTTGCACAAGTTATTTATCTAGTTCTTACATGAGTTGATCTTCGAGTGCTTGAAGTACATCTTACACCATATATCAAAGTACATTCTAAATATCTACTGCGCAAGTGAGTGCTCTGCAATCAGGTGTGATTAGTTGTCACCATTTCCAGTCAAATTTGTTTGTGGTCTCATTAACCTCGCCCAAGGTGTCAAGACACCAGCTCACAAAAACTTGCCTAGTCCCATAATTTCCTTTTCACCAACACTGCCCCTGCAAAGCCACACATGACTGCCGTCTTTAAGACTTTACTGGTCGACTTTTGGCTTTATCATGAGCACTCATCTCACATGTACCTATACAATACAACCCAATAATACAATACAGTCAGACTAACCCTGGATATCCTGCATGATGGAGAATGAAGGAAGACAACTCTGCAAGATCACTAGGAAATGGAGACCATTTCTCACTGCTATATTCCTTGGTGGTCCAGTTGTAATGATAACCCAAAGTCACCCAGCGCAGGCACCACAAAGGGCTATCCTTAGAAATAGTCTTTTTTGTCGGCTTTTCTGCATTATTAGACAATTTTTGCTTCTTCTTCACAGGGCTTCGAGGTGGCTTTACTTGATCTGACCAAGTAGGAGGCCATACTGAGCCATTTTCCTGCCTCTCCATGTGGGCATCCAAGTTGCAAACATTGGGCTTGCAGGGATATTCTGTCAGGCACTTCCTAACCAAGATATGTTGACCACCTAGGATGAATGGATTAGGTATGACCAGTAACCCTGGGTTATCCGGCAGTGAATATAGCTGCCATTTTGAAGGTGGCCACAAACCAAAGGCTTCAGCTTTAGATGAGTCTGAAGGAGAACAACTGGGTCGGTGGAACTTTACCTCGACCTTTTAAAAATTGACGATTTTTATTGAAATTCTAAACCATGTAACGGTCCATACTTTGAATCTGCTGAGTTGATCAGGGCAAGTAAAATCCAAGACATCACTAAAGTCCACAGACTTTTTGTATCGCTTGAAAACTTCTCTAAAGATGTTCACTTCTGAGTCACCACCACCAGCCATTCAACTAGTCCGACTGGTAAAGGGGTTACCTCGCGAAGTTACCCTTCCCCCCAAACCCGCCAATATTATTTTTCGTTCAGTTTCTGAAATATATAAAATAAAATAAAAAACCCAGGCAGGTGCGGCACAATAAATCTCTGTGAGGGTTGTCGTGGGGTGCGTCGGTGAAATACCTTACCATTGTCAGTTGTCGGCAAGGCTAGATAGAGGGTGTGTAGTGCGTTCGTTGTTAAAAATTTAAAAAAAGAAGCAGTGAACGCGACGCAGAGAGCTTTTCGTACCCACTTCGCCCGAAATGGTGCTGTTCTATTGGTTAGAAATTTCAGAGCCACAGGTTCGGTATTAAAAAGAAAACCGTCTGGAAGCCCTCTGAGCGTTTGTAAGCCAGAGAATGTCCAAGCTGTGAGACAGTTCAGCCCGTAAACATGCTTCTACTTTGGGATTGAACTGTGAGGAGAATTTTACACGAAGATGATATAATTCTCTCAAATAAACTTGCAGCGCATGTGGAGAGAAAAAAATGTTAGGGGGGACTGATTGCTAGCCCTAGCCCTAGCCCTAGCCCCAGCCCTTAAAGACTGCGGCCACTTCCTAAACAAGCTCAGGGGGGTATGCGTCGCAACATGGACCAAGTTTGTTTTTGGAAGCCTAAAATTAGGAAGGCATGTCAGTTTGTGAAATCATATCACGACTACAAATGTAGCATAAATTTAAACATGACATTGAAATATCTTGCAGGCGATGATCACAAACAGCATTATGCATTGGATACTCGTCGTAGCAATGTCACACTCTCACCACGGCACTTATTCAAAAGGGGACAAAACCATAAAAGTAGTAGAAAAGTGTTTTTAAAAACTTGTGGTTACCACTTTATAGCTCCATAGATTCTGTAAACTTCATGGTATGGGACTTGTTATATAACTCAAAAGGTAGATCTCTCTGTGTGCTCTCTTTTGTATTTTTTATATATAGCTATAACTTTGCCCAAGTTACTGGAGCTAAAGTGGGGGGGGAACCTCAAAACCTGAATGCCTGATTTTGCCGCATAAATATCCCAAGTGCTAGACAGCTGCACCAGTGGCTAGAGGAAGCCCTACTCTACACGATGACTTGTTTCATTAGGCGCTAAAACTTAAGTACGTTCCCCAATATTTAGCTTACTACATCCTGTTCAAAGAAAGTCTTGTGACTTTGGATGTGTAGCTAGATTTGTACATTATTCGTGTCTAACGCAGCCAGCTAGCAGCTAGTAGCGGCCTGTGAAGTACTATACAACCCCTCGTCCCCTCTTCTTGTCACCTCCCAGTCTGTTGGTTAATTGAGAGAGAGTCATAGAGTCCCACAGCATGAGAAAAGTTCATTTCTGCATGTGTTCCCTCGCCTGGTAAAAGTCCATATAACCAAAACGTCATTTAACAAATTTCAAGCCGATTAACGGAGAAAGTTAACACTCACCGGTGTGATTAAAAAATAATATATAAGTTCCTCTTCACACGTGGAGATATCTGTCACGCGATCTTAAAGCTGGAGCGATCCTAAACATATATACTTCTAGCCACAAAGGTATTGAACCGTCTTCCTCGAAGAACACAGAGCTGTTCAAAACCTCATACTGACAATGTCATCTGTCAAAAATGACCTGTTCTGGTGCTACACTGCACATTACAACGCCGTTTAATTGATTATGCTATCCCAAATACTCGTCTAGTCAATAAACTCACTTTTTCTTGTTCTTCTCAAACTTCTCCATCTTCTATCTCACAGAAACTTAGATTTTGATATAAGATATATGACAAAGAAACTATTCCAAGTGGCTACAACTTAACTATGATAAAACTCTACCGATTGCCACAGATCAATTTATTATCTCCTTCAGTGTAGACTGTATCCCAACCCCACCCCAAACACCAAATTTGTATTCAATTCTTCCAAAGCAGACTTTAAGATCTTTGTTACTGTCTTATGGATAAAGACTACAATGTCTGTTTAACTTCAAATAATGTAGAACATGTATGGTCCATCATAAAGATTTCCATTATAGATGCTTTGCCATTAGATACTTAGATCACATCAGTAGCTTCCCACCTTGGATGAAGTCAGACATATACCATCAACTAAACTGCCTACACACCATGAAAAAAGGTTTAAATCCAATCGCAACTAACCTGCTTTTGAGTATATTCAACAAACAGATAAACTTTTGCCCTTCGGGTGGAGATGATTCAACCTCTGATTCCCTTAACCAAGTTAATTTTAAAGCTCTTCTTGATCTCAGCAGTGATACTGGAGATATTGCATTAGACAATCTGGTATATAGGTCAATGGTTCCTTTGCAGAATGCGAGACAAAAGATATTGGATCTGATTTGAGGATGTGCCAATACAGAGCTTTCCTTAAGACAAAACATCGAGATGTCAGGCAGACTTATCAGCCCTCTCATTGTTTTCATGCACTAGTCTCGAGACTAGTTATCCTGCTTGGCAGTTATCCTGCCATCCTGCCCGCAGTTATCCTGCTCGCGGCAGTTATCCTGCTCGCGGCAGTTATCCTGCTCGCGGCAGTTATCCTGCTCGCGGCAGTTATCCTGCTCGCGGCAGTTATCCTGCTCGCGGCAGTTATCCTGCTCGCGGCAGTTATCCTGCTCGCGGCAGTTATCCTGCTCGCGGCAGTTATCCTGCTCGCGGCAGTTATCCTGCTCGCGGCAGTTATCCTGCTCGCGGCAGTTATCCTGCTCGCGGCAGTTATCCTGCTCGCGGCAGTTATCCTGCTCGCGGCAGTTATCCTGCTCGCGGCAGTTATCCTGCTCGCGGCAGTTATCCTGCTCGCGGCAGTTATCCTGCTCGCGGCAGTTATCCTGCTCGCGGCAGTTATCCTGCTCGCGGCAGTTATCCTGCTCGCGGCAGTTATCCTGCTCGCGGCAGTTATCCTGCTCGCGGCAGTTATCCTGCTCGCGGCAGTTATCCTGCTCGCGGCAGTTATCCTGCTCGCGGCAGTTATCCTGCTCGCGGCAGTTATCCTGCTCGCGGCAGTTATCCTGCTCGCGGCAGTTATCCTGCTCGCGGCAGTTATCCTGCTCGCGGCAGTTATCCTGCTCGCGGCAGTTATCCTGCTCGCGGCAGTTATCCTGCTCGCGGCAGTTATCCTGCTCGCGGCAGTTATCCTGCTCGCGGCAGTTATCCTGCTCGCGGCAGTTATCCTGCTCGCGGCAGTTATCCTGCTCGCGGCAGTTATCCTGCTCGCGGCAGTTATCCTGCTCGCGGCAGTTATCCTGCTCGCGGCAGTTATCCTGCTCGCGGCAGTTATCCTGCTCGCGGCAGTTATCCTGCTCGCGGCAGTTATCCTGCTCGCGGCAGTTATCCTGCTCGCGGCAGTTATCCTGCTCGCGGCAGTTATCCTGCTCGCGGCAGTTTTCCTGCTCGCGGCAGTTATCCTGCTCGCGGCAGTTTTCCTGCTCGCGGCAGTTATGCTCATTCTTATTTATAGGCTAAAGAAACAGGAAATATAGTCTAGACACAAGAATGTGTTTAAAGAACTGAAGTTGTAAAATGATCATAGCAATTGTAAAAGAGCATGATATATACATACTTTCCATTCTATTCTCCTGTAAATATGTAACACATACATGTACAAAGTTTTCACAGCTTCTTAATTCCATGAACTTGCTCAAAGTTATAGTCGTCTTAACTATGCTACATGTAAATCAGCTCCTAATCATCAATATTAGGCTCAAATACCACAATGTAGACAGAGACTGAAGCCAAAAAGAAAAATCCCTCAATAAAAAGTTATGTATATAATTCTGATGTTCTGAGAAGACTTTGACTTTTAATGAATGCCTCTCCAAAAGTAGGTTTCCAAGTCTGAACAACTTGCTTCAATCACTTTGCTTGTACCTGCAGCAAGTTAAGATACTTAGCCACATGAATTTGTGAAGACAAAGCTGAGATGCAGACTTGGTGATGATGATACACCTTAGATCTATTTCTGTGAGTTTGCATCAAAGTCCTCAGCAGTTGTGAAGAAATGACATAAAGATAGTATTTCCAAAAACACATTACTATTCTTGACATATGTGTGTGTTTTGGGGTGGTGGGGGGAAGTTTCCCTCCTCCTCTCTCCCACCCACTAAAAAATCACACAAAATATTAGGCAGCAGTAAGACCTAATCTACCAATGGGGTTTATAATATTAGTTTTTCAGCTAGTTGGTCCACCCAAATGCTCTGTGTTGTTTTGCATTGAAAGTTGTATATATTAAAAATTAAGGCCAGTATGGCCCATTTTTTTGGAAAAAAACCCTCACCTCTTTCAAGGACCGTAATTCCTGGACCACACACCCTATGCTAGTAATTTTATGCTCAAAGAAGCCTAGCTCAAAAAATAAAAAAGCTATGGCTTCCAAAACTCTTGGAAATATTGCTTAGACACTAATAAGTGATTTCATAGAGTTAATTAGTGCTTGCTAAGTGCACTATATACCAGCTGTATAATTCAATTGGCTGCGTGCCAGCGCTTTTAATTGCCGCTAAGGACAGTTGCGAATCAACTTATTTAACTTGGAAGCTACTACTTAATAAAAGACACCATCACAGCTCAACTATGAGACTATATAAAGGACCTGAGGATTTGTCGTCTATATATTAAGCTCAGGTAAAGCTTCTAACCTCCATCTCTGCATGTTTCTATAGGAGAAGGAGTGTCGATCGTTAACTAAACATGGCCTCAACATCGAAGATAGCCTGAAGCACAAACTCCAAACGATCACTAAAGCGAGGCAGATTATAATCTGGTAGCCAAGACACCGCTTTGCTTTAGGGAAGTTGATAGTCCAAGCTCATCAAACTCTAGCCCAACTTGCAAGCATTCACCCGTTTTTTGTTTGTTATCTCTCTCTCTCTCACTCGAAAATAATTCCGCACGAGCTATGGACCTGACAAGCGCTAAAAATAATAATTGCGCACTACTGAGTACGCGACATTTGGAGCTTCACCATTTCTAAGCTTCTCCAGGCTCATCTATTTAGAGCATTAACTACATAATTCATCTCTGTAAGTGAAGGGTAACGAAGAACAGAAGAAAGCAAGGCAGCTGAAGAAACCGCGCCTAATTTGTGCGATAACAACACTCCTGCATCGACGTAGCTCACTGCAAAGGCAGTTTGTCTTCTAGAACTAGCGCCTGGACTTATCAGTGCCACAAGTTATAACTGAAGGATAGTTGGCACAAAAAATCATTTAATGATTTAATGTTGCTATTGCTGAGCCTGTTAAAGTGTGAAACTATTTAGTAACTAACCTCTATATTTAAAAAAGAAGTCAACAGTATACTTTAATTAATAAAATTATCCACAATATTAAGTTACGAGTGTCCCGCTGCTCAGGAAGGGGGGGACAGGAGTGGACCAAAGATAATTTCTCAGCTCACCATACAACAGTTCCTTTCTCCTCTGCCACCACTTCCCTACCCAATACATAACATACTCGCCCACCTCCTCCATCACTGCATCACTTACTCCCTCCACATCTTTCCCCAAAAGCAATGCCATCTTTCCCCAAAAGCAATGCCACCTTTCCATCCTTACTCACTCTTCTTAATTCATCCAGCCACTGTCTTGCTCCTGCAATTCTGCGTACCTCATCCATCAGTACCAGCCGATCCCTCCCGCATGTCAACAAGAAATGATCCACATCCTCCCCTGCTCCACTATCACACATTATACACCTCTCATCCCTAACTATCCCACATCTCTTCTTATCCTCTAACAACCCAGCTGATGCAGTCCTCAGTTGAAATTGCAGCCGCACACCTTCCTGACCATGCATGGACCTCACATACCTCTCCACTCCTGCACCATTCTTTGCCGATTTATAATAATTCAGCGTACTCTTTCCGTCTACTTCCTCCTCCCAGTCCTTCTCATTTCTCACCTTCACTTTCCCCTTCCACTTGCGCACTGATCCAACCTCGTTTATCTCGTACTTTCTCCTCAAGATCTCATATTCTTCCCACCATCCATCCTCTCGTAGTTTATTTACAACAACTTTTAACAATCTGCTCTGTTCCAACACCTCTAATCTCTTGCCAAACAAAACCTTCATCTCTTCCCTCCTCTCCTCTAGCTTCCTCCACCCCATATCTCCCCGTATTGCCACTCCTGCTACTGTATCACTTGCATAGGGGTAGGAAGGGGGGCTGGGGGGGCTGGATATCCCCCAATAATCCTCAAGAGGGGACAGAGCCCCCTCAATATTTGTGCTTCACTATTATGATTTTGGATCACTCATTAGCATAGGTAACACCCATGGGACCCACTGATCATAATCAATGTGTGAATGCACTCTGAACTCAGTAGCTATATCTAGTCAAAATGGCCAAGAGACCGAGTATTTTTTATACTTTTTTGAAGAGACATGCAGCTGGTGAAGATGTACAAGACTCAGAGGGAAGTACAGCAGGCATCTTGTCAGAGCCAGAAGTTGAATTCACTGGTGGTCAGGATGATGATCAACAGCCACAAACACAGGAAAAGGAGTGCATTTCTTCATGCTGTACAGATATGACAAAAGCCTATCAACCAACCAATAAAGCAATACTTTCTAGCATGGCTAGTGGTGGGAGAAATTTTATGGAAAAGTGGTACACAACTTACCCCTGCTATGTACAACCAGAAAGAAGGTGTTTTGCTTCTATTGCAGGAATGCACAATGCCAAGGAATGCTCTCATTCAGTACTAAAGCTGAGTCAACCTTTACAAAAACAGGTTATAATAATTGGAAAAAGGCTTTAGAAAAGTTTAAAAATCACACTCATTGCTGTGCTCATGGAGAAGCTGTTCTAAAATGGCAAATGTTTCAGACAGCGCCAGTAAGTGAGCTATTAAGCACTCAAGCTAACAAAGATAAAAATGAAAGAAGACAAGCTTTGCTTAAACAGCTCCATTGTCTTCGATTTCTCCTTCGCCAGGGATTGGCAATTCGTGGACACAATATTGAGAGAAATCTGCAACAGATGCTAATAATGTGGTCCAATTATGATTCTGGCTTAAAAATTTGGCTGAAGTACTTATCTCCTGTGATAGTTAATGAGCAGATTACTACCTTGGGGTTAAGTGTGTTGCGTTCATTATTGATTAATATTAAGCAGTGCTCTCCTGCTTGGTATGCAATAATTGCTGATGAAGCAACAGATGTTGCAAACAAGGAGCAATTGAATTTGTCCATTAGATGGGTAAACAATGATTATGAAATTAGTGAAGGCTCTGTTGGGCTTTATTGTCTCCCTAATACTAAATCTGACACCCTCTATGCTGTGATAATGGACATACTTACTCGGTGCAATATTCCACTTGCACTATGTAGGGGACAGGCATATGATGGGGCCGCTAACATGCAGGGAAAACGAAATGGTCTTGCCACCAAAATAAGGAATGAAGTTCCTGCTGCCCTTCCAGTGCATTGTTTGGCTCACTGTCTAAATTTATGCTTGCAAGATGCAGGGCGTAAACTCCCATTCTTACGAGATGCACTGGATACAGTCAGGGAAATAGCCAAGTTAATCAAGTTTTCCCCCAAAAGAGCACATTTATTTTCAGAGAAATTGACCCAATCCGAAGACCCTGGTGTAACCATCAAATTGCTCTGTCCTACCAGATGGACAGCTAGAACAGGAGCAATAGGTGCCATTTTAACTGACTACACTGTTTTAATGGACACCTTAGATGAAGTGCACCAGACCACAAGAGATGAGTACGGACTAAAAGTAACTGCTTTAGAGAAGTTTTCAACATTGTTTGGACTGAAATTAGGATATCTTATCTTTGGAGCTTCAGAAACATTGTCTAAATCATTGCAGGGTAAAGCTTTTCATCACTTCTATGATGATGTGGTTGATACTGCACAGAAGTTGAATATAACTGGACCCCAATTACCTCATTATAGGGGAGTACCAAGGAGACTGGATGATGGAAGCAAGTCACATAGGTATGATACGCCAAAAGATTACTTACGCCATCAGTATTTTGAAGTTTGTGATTTACTTATTCAAGAATTGGAATTCTTGAATAACAGGTTTGATCAAAGTGGATTATCCTGTCCTCTCTGTTGAAAATCTTCTGATAAAAGCTGCAAATGGAGTGAATTATGAAGAGGATCTTCAGGTAGTAAAAACCTCCTGTTACAAAAATGATCTTGATTTTGATCACCAGCAAAATCAGCTTCCAATGTCTGCTGATTTAGTTCGACAAGCTCTTCCTAGTGTGAAACAGGTTATATCTGTGCGTACCATACGTGAAGCAATGAACACACACACAGTGTACAAATCTATGCTGTTCGAGGTACACAAACTTCTACTTACAGTTCCGATAACATCAGCCACATCCGAGCAAACATTTTCAGCTTTGCGAAGAGTACTTACTTATATACGGTCATCTATGTCTGAACAACGACTGAACAGCTGCATGACACTTCACATTCACAAACACTTAACTGACTCTTGTGATCTAGTACAAATTGCAAAGGAATTTATTGCTGCTAACAATGAAAGAAGAAATTATTTCGGCACATTTAGAAACACTGCACCTTCATGAACATAATTACATTAATGATGTATTCCAAATTAAATGACATTATTTGTATTGTATTAAATGACATTAAACACCAGCTGATAAAAATCACAGCCAGCCCCCCCAATATTTCCAGCCCTGATACACCTCTGACTTGCCCCAATAGTCTCCTACCCACTCTCATCTGTGCTGACTCCAACTTCTTGCAAGCATTCCGTCCTCCTGTCCACCACACTTCGGCTGCATGCTCCATACTGGGTCTCGCTAGAAGCTCCCACACCATTCTTCCTCTGTCTACTTCCACCTTCACTCTACTCATCCATATTACCTTTCCAACCACTCTTCTGCCTTCTTTGCCATTCTCTAACTGAACATTACCCCTTAGCTTCCTATCCAACCATATTCCTAAGTACTTGAATTCTTTGACCTCTTCCACTATCTCCTCACCAATTCTCCAATGCACTTCTGATTCCTTCTTCCCTATTACCATGACCTTGCTCTTCTTGCTATTAAATTTCATCTTCCACCTTACCACATACACCTGTACCACATCCACATAGCTTGCAGTTCCACCCCTGAGTCAGCCAGAAGAACAACATCATCTGCATACATAAGTGCCCCTCCACTCTGACTCCTAGCTCAGCTCTCTCCAATTCCTCTGCCATTCCCATCAAGTATATATTGAAAAGAAGTGGAGACAAAGGCCTAAGTCCATTCTCCACAGTGAACCACCTTGACTTCCTTCCATTCAATATCACTGTCATCTCCACCCCACTATACAATCCTTCACATGTCCTCACAAGTTTCTCTTCTACTCCATAGTGCCTCAACTTCTGCCACAGTCCCTCCCTCCACACACTGTCATATGCCTTACTTATATCCAGGAGAGCCAGATATGAAGCTTTTTTCTCGAAATTAAAAACACAATATTCGCGTTTAGTCCAAGCTGTCACAGGAAATCTGGCATCCCAGGAAATTTAGCACCCCCATTCCAAATATCCTAGGAAATATGGAATCCCCCCAGGAAATTTGGCACCCCCATTCCTAATATCCTAGGAAATATGGAATCTCCCTATTTTTTTCTCTCCCTTCTCTCTCTCTTTTTTTTTTAATAGTTAGTTTGGCTATCTTTGTGATTCAAATGAGTAGCAGTAGCGTTAGTGTACCCAAGTGGACAAACAGAAAGCATCAGCTAGCTCAAGTTCAACTAATTGCTAAAGTTCAAATGTTGTACATTGATGTTAGAGGTTCTGTCATCGAGGGGGGTGGAGGGCCTTCAATCTGGACTTGTTCAGTATATAGTCTAGTCTGACAAAATGTACTTAGTAGATCTTCTCTGAATCCATTCCAATAAAAGAATGTCCTTTATAAGATAAGGTTAGAATCTCTCAAGCCTTAAACCAGACCTCTCTAAAGAGAGAAGAAAACTGAAATTTAGTCACAACCCGACCAGGATTTTTTACCATAATTTATGGCCATGACAGGCTAACCAATGAGCTTTGAGAGACTTAAAAAACTAACAGTAAGGGGCTGAATACAGTGTGTTGTATAGGGTGGAAGGCACAGCATAACCACACATTCTGACATTGATGTCCACCATTAATGTCATGGCCTGAAGCAATACCTCCTGCTTGTCATGGAGGCTTATGAAATCATTGGCATCGATCAATTTATATCATGACAACTACAATCTGAATCAGTTATATTTATAAATAGATAGATATAACTATGCAAAGCCAGGATATTTAGTACCCCGTAGTCCCATACATTGATATATAGACAATTTTACAGTTACATTAATTATGACTACATTGACTACAGCACCATTTATAGTCTGGATTACTCCACACATCTTGAGGGACGGTTTGACAAGTGTCATGGAACCATTCCAAGCAGCTGTCACATGAGACTATTTTATTTCCATCCGTGACAGAAGACTTTCATTACTTCAACCTTCTTCGTCATGTGGATACATTTCCTCTTCTTTGATGGGAAGTGCTTTATTAGCTTGTCTTTGATACAGTTGTACAAATGCCGCCTCATATGACCCACATCAAAAAACTGCTCTTCTGGGCTCTGGTCATTGCAAATAGCCATAGCAAAAGCGACTGCAAATAGCCCACAGTCTACTGAGTTTGGCTGTTGTTGCACATTGGCATATTCCAAAGTAATTTTTTCTTCTGTAGTGTGCAGAAGTGATGCTATTTGTACTTTTGTAGAGTATGTGAGCGAAGTGGATAAGCTGTCATATACTCGAACTGTGGGATGTTGAATGCCAACAGTGCTTACTGTCACCCAATGATTACCCCCAGAATGATGAAGGTAGAGAACCAGCAGTCTCAGTACCTTGAATCCTTGATGAAGGTTGAGATTCATCACTGGCGATGTTGAAACTGAGCATTTGTCCAAGAAGTGGACTTTGCAAGGAGCTAACAGGAAGTAGATCAAGGTCATGTTTCATGCCATCTGCCATTTAGCAGTACATTTTTGTCTTCATCATTCAGTTTGATTCCTCCAATTTACAATTTCATCATCCTCTCCACTGCTAACTATCACTGGATCCACATCTAGTTTCTGACGCTTTTGTTCAGTTACTGGTAGGGGTAACAGGGGTCTCTTTGCAAGCCTTACACGTAAAGGCTTATGTTGATCAGCTGATGGCTCAGTATTCTCATCAGCACCTGCATCCTATAGTGTTTAGTTGTTGTTATTGTTGTTTTTGGGGAGGGGCAGGGGAAGAGACAAATAATTACAGAGCTAACATGTTTATAACAACAAATGTTTGACAGCATAACCATCTCTTCAAATAATTACAGAGCTATGTTTATTTTTAAAAAACATTTGACAGCATAAACCAGCTTTTCAAATTGTTAATACCATATTGTCATCATAATTATATACATTATTTGTCTATAACCATCTTACCTCATTGTTGTCATGGCAATTCAGTCTTCTCCCATCAGGATCATACCATATCTTAAGGCGGTGGCAATTGATTGCTGTCTTCAGCAAGTCATCTTTGGGGCCTTTAAGACGATAGCGACCTTTCCCGATATCTTCCGCAACTGTATGTGGACCTCCAGGGAACTGAGGCTCAAGTTTTCCACCCTTACGACCTTCGTTCTTCATCGACTTGACAAGCACTTTGTCACCAACCTTGATTTTAGTATTGGTATTGTGCTTTGACTCGTATTGATGCTTTTGACGAGCTTGGGCTTTTTCAATATTTGCATATGCTTGCTCATGAAGTTTTTTCTGAAACTCAAGCATTCTTTGTACTTTTGTGTCTAAGTCTAGATCATCAGGTTCGCCATGCACTTGAGAGATGTCAATGGGGAGACGAGCTTCTCGTTCATACATTAGAAGAAATGGAGTACACTTGGTGGAATCCTGGGACTCGACCGATAAACAAATAGGATATTATCTATAAGTTCATCCCAGTCATCCTGGTGATCGTTAACGAGCTTCTGGAGCTGCTTCTTCAGCGTTTGATTAAAATGCTCATCCAGTCCGTTTGATTGAGGATGGTAAGCACTAGTGATCTTGGGCTTAAATCCAGTGAACTCTTCAAGGAAATCGACAATCTTGTTGCAAAATTCCCTACCCTGATCAGATACAATCTTCTGAGGACATCCATGTCTAAGGATCATGCAGTAAAGGAAAGCAGCAACATGCTTCGCTTCCTTTGTGGGGATTGGAAAAGCTTCAGCCCATTTTGAGAAGTAATCAGTAAGCGTAATGCAATAATGATTTCCAGTTTTGCTGATAGGCAACTCGATAAGGTCTATTCCAATTTTTTTCCATGTGTCTGACACTGGAATAGGGTGTAAGGATGGTGCTGGTTTATCAAACTTCCGTTTACTCCGTTGGCACACTTCATATCGTTTCACCTAAAGGACATTGTTTAATGCAACTAAGACCATGCAATGGGTATACTAGAGTGATGTACAAAACATACTGTAATTTTACCTACCCAGTCATCAACATCCTGCTTGATCGCTTTCCAGTAGTAGCGCGCAGATACTTTTGTTAATGTTTTATCTCTACCAAAGTGACATCCTCCTACTAAGTCATCATGACAAGCTTCGAGTATCTTCTGCTTCATCTTACAGCTAGTTACAACTTGTCTAAGTCCTTCTTTGCCTTTATAGTGAATGATTCCATCCACAATCTGGAAGTTTTTGGCACGCTTTCTGGTTACGCATTTCTCCTGCTTGCTACTTCCAGGTGGATATTGGCTCTTTGAAATGTAATCGTGCAGCTCCTCGTAGATAGTCTCCTCGCAGGCGTTCTTATCTTCTCTTCTCTCTGGAAAATCCATGTGATCAGGCGGGATGCAATATTTCCTAGGGCGTATAATTGGGGATACTAAATATCCTTAGGAAATTCTATACGGGGGTGCGAACTTTCCTAGGAAATTTGGAATGGGGATACCGGATGTCAGATTTCCTGCTTCAAATCCCGTCACTTATATACAGAGTTGCCTCCTCGAAACTTAGTAACCAATCAGATAATCTTTCACCTATGGACTCCTTCTTTGGTTAGACCAGTCCATCAGTTATAGCTACAGCTGTGAGTTGTAGCTAGAGCTTTCTCATGGCTGGGAGCTCTGTTGGGGAAAAAGTACAGCTTGTTGACTAACATTGAATGCAGTAGAAGAGATTTACTTTGAATACTACTTGCGATTAAGAGGGTTAACTGAAGTTGATAGTATGTACCAAGGAAAAATTAAGTCAAAGAACAATTTCTGGGCCTGCATCCTATTGAGCGAGCTTAGAAGAAGACTAATTATGAACATTACATGTGTACTCCAATATATATATACTCCAATAAAATAACACAACAAAAAACTATTACACGTGATATAGAAAATACTTTCTGTTTGTAGTTGTTACACGTCTGGATGTGTGGTTCTCGTCTGCTGCATATTCGGCCTTAGTATATACACAAGTTTGTCTTGAGGTGAAACTGCAGTTAAGTATATGACATCACAACACATCTACTAAAAAAATCCATCTCAGAACAGAGTAATAGCAATGCTAGACATGCCATAACTATTTACTTTGAGATTTGACACATATTTGTCTGAGAATGACTGAAGCATGCAAGAACAACACCTCCTTCAGATAATTTGATGGCTCTGGCACAAATGTATGAATGAAGATCTATGATATGGATGGGAGGGAAACATCAATCGTCATTTTATTAGTAAATGTCACTGAGTTGAAGGTTGAACAAAATTCCTCTGGAGATAGTGAATACAGAATAACCTAGGTTTAAGCTGCTTGATAATAACATGTTATGTTGCCGAATATCCCTATCTATATAAGAAGATTGGGTTGAAAAGCTCTACTGCAACTCCACACATGGAGCTAGAGTTAAATCCATGTTCTACTGTGAATTAGCAATCCTTGAGTCACCTATATACAAAATGACTTAATGTGACAACTTTACCCTTATGTCACCACAGTGTAAACTACAGGATATGTATTTATAACCTGTAGGGAAAGCATATTACCACCCCTCCATTTCAGTTAAAACTTCTAAAACTAGTAAATCCTTGATAATCAGGAGAGTTCATTTTATATAGCTTTATATAGCATAAGTGTTCCATGACCAGTATTTATAAAAATGATAGCATATAGTTTACAATTGCTACGTAATACTCACATTTCCCCTGATAGAAGTCTCATTGTGTTCTGCTGTTGGTTCGTCAGATTTTTCACCATGATTATCTTGTTCAATATGGTCTTCGCTATCTAGTGACCATATCTAGTGAAAATATATTGTTTTAACTTGATAGTTTTACTCCATATTGTGTATTACCTGATTGAAGTGCTTCAAATCAGTATTGAGTGACAACAACTCTGCTGCATAGTGTAAATTAAAATCCTTGTCTTTCACAACATGTGAATAAAATTTATGATGTCGTCCACTTCTTCTTGCATAATGCTCTTCAGTGTTGAAATCCAAACCACTTGCCCTTTTATACTTTATTTTTCCATTAAATACAGCACAGAACGAGAAGACGCAGAACACAACCGATAACAACACATCACCAGCTTTTACAACCGATGACGTTCTGAAGACGTCTTCTCGTTCTCTTACTCGGAGTTTGTGTTCTGCCGTCGGTTCCTCAGATGATTATCGCTTCTCGTCTTCTCGTTGTGTTCTGCTGCTCCTCAGATGGATCGTTCTGAAGACGGCTCGTTGTGTTCTGCTGTCGGTTCGTCAGATTGATCGTTCTGAAGACGTATTGATCAGATTGATCGTTCTGAAGACGTCTTCTCGTTCTCGTCTTACTCATGTGTTCTGCCGTCGGTTCCTCAGATGATCATCGCTTCTCGTTCTTCTCGTCTTCTCGTTGTGTTCGGCTGCTTCTCAGATTCGTTCTGACGACGTCTCGTTGTGTCTGCTGTCGGTTCCTCAGATGGATCGTTCTGAAGACGTGTTCTCGTTCTCGTCTTAGTTACTCCTGTTCTGCCATCGTTCCTCAGATGATCTGCTGCTTCTCAGATTCGTTCTGAAGACGTCTCTTTGTGTCTGCTGTCGGTTCCTCAGATGGATGGTTTGTTGGTTCTGAAGACGTCTTATGATCTGCTGCTTCTCAGATTCGTTCTGAAGACGTCTCGTTGTGTCTGCTGTCGGTTCCTCAGATGGATGGTTGGTTGGTTCTGAAGACGTCTTACTCGTGTTCTGCCATGTTCCTCAGATGGATGCGTCTTTTTCCTGGTTAATTAAGATGGTGCATAGGCAAACTATTTGGTACAATTTTTCTACTTATGTCACAAACTCTACTGGGAAACATGCAATGGGTTTTAAAGGGGGGGGGCAGTTGCATTTTTATGGATTATTATGGATTATTAATGAAATTCATTTTCCACCCACGCGCTCACCACATACTTACAATTTAGCGCCTATTGAAAACACTCATTGAATAGAGGAGGGCTTCCTCTAGCCACTGGTGCTAATTTCAACTCTCTAGCACTTGGATATTTATGCGGCAAAACCAGTCATTCAGGTTTTTGAGGTTGCCTCCACTTGTAGCTCCAGTAACTTGGCTATAGTTATACTTATGAAAAATATTTTAGTATCAACAGAGAGTACAAAGCGAGACCTATTTTTTCAGCTATATATCAAGTCCATACCATAAAGTTTACGGAATCTATGGAGTTATAATTATAATGTGGTAACCACAAGGAAGGGGAAAAGGGGAGAAATACATATGGGTCACTCTCCCCCCAAAAATGCAACTGTCACCCTTAAACATGCACGTGCTAAATAAAAACCAAGATCGCGTATCGATCGCATCGTATTCTTGCCATCTATTTTTCTCGCCGCTCAATTCGTTAACGTGTGTCAAGAATCCATGACTGGCGTCGTAAGTGTAGCGTTGTCCAGTACGAGTTAAGTTGATAACAAGAAACATTGGAGTCTATGAGGCCAAGTTCTGATACTGTTCAAGGATATGTTCTAGGTACTCCAACTGGCACGTGCACAATAGTTGGATGAGATCATCCGAGATAGGACAGGTGACGGTGTTGTACTCGAGCTATATTGCGTCATCTTTTTTTGTCGCTTGCGCTTGCAAAAGATCGTTGGGCTCTTCCACCTCTTTTCTGTCGAAATTTCCTTCAGCACTTTCAGCTACTCGTTGTTTTTAAGAGTGTGTGATTTCATTGTTAGACCCATTTGTTTGGACCAAAATACAACAATCTCTGAATATCATTTCAATGGTGACCGACTCAGATGGTCAAGTTTTTCCAGCCATTCCAAACATATTTTCTCCTCCTGGTGCACGATCTAATTGAGGGCATGTACTATTTCATTCGAGGTAGCGATGAATGGACATGTTCTAATCCAGGGTATTGTTCTTTGTTTGTCAATGACTCTACATGGAAGTGATGCATGTCAGTTGCAGAACAGTCCAGTTTCATCCTCTCACTGGGTAACTCTCATGAACTTCAAAGCACCATTGTATGTTTGGCATTTGTATGCTCATCTGTTAATTTTATTTTCTTCAACAGAAATGCTTAATGGATATTCCCAACCTAGTGTCATAAGTCTGTAGTTACATGTGGGTGTGCCTGTCTATGTGCATGATTTTGGTGTTGTGTGTGTGTGCGTGCGACAGGGAATGTGGAGATATAACGGTGTGTAAGCATAACTATATTTTGTTACATATAATGTTGCTAATGTAACCCTGTATGCATAAGTAGTGCAATCATGGTACATTCCAATTAAAGGTGCAGTCTAATCGAGGAAACTCTAGATTTTAGCAATAATTTTGTGAAACAGCTGACTGTCCTCACTCTCATAAGCAACTGTGCAAATGTTGGTCCTCCTTTTGCTGCGTGCTCTCTGTGAGTTCCAGTTTTCCTCCCACAGAGGCCCGATAAGTACCCACTTGTGACTAGTGTACATAGATTTTAGGCAAGTAAAGACTGTCTGAAAGAAGACCAAAAACATGATTCTGGCCAACTGGTTGTTGTTGAAAAGGTCTCCAACTGCCAAAATACTGAAGCGAGTATATGGATCAGACCTACATGTGCTGTCCTGTAGGCAATGATCAGGAGATCTGCCCCAACCATGGAGACCTTATCAATGATAAGCAGCTTCATTTGATCGGACTGTGTTCAACTTCTTACTACTGATAGTCTTTTTGGAGTTAGAGCCACGAACAAAACTGAGGTCCGAGTGCAGCATTATTCCTGCAATTCCAAAGCTGTTGTTTCAGGGAATGTTGTCAACAAAACTGGCAGATTGGCAGGTTGAAAGTGTCCATATAGGGATTTGAGCAATTTTATAATGGACCAACTTTATGATGTTGCTCTTTCTTAGCCCCCAGGCCCACTCAGACCATTCGACCTCTCCCCCCTTGCCTTCCTTCAAACAGCCCCAGCTCTTCCTCCTTACCTTCTTCACCTCTTGGGGTCTAGTGGGCATGCCCCCCCCCCCCCCCCCCCCCACACACATACACATCGTGAGGCCTGGACCCCCATTGGAGACCAGTCATCAGGGAAAAGTGATATTATTCCCAGATGGAATGGGCCGATTTTATGCCGAAGATTGAGCGAGTTCAGCATTGCGATAATCCACTTACTTACTAATATGGTTCAGAAAGCTTCAAATGCCACCAGCAGAGCGGCTCTCCTGGAGGGGAGGGGAAACTCCCCTCTCAGACTTTTCCCATTATTGTCTTTTGGAACCCCCGTTGATCGAGCTGTATGAACCCCTTGTTAGGGCAATGCTAGCACCATCCCTGCCTCTCATTGGCCCGGGGTGCATCTCCCAAACTACCTCCTTCAACCCATTCTGGGAACTTACCTCCATGTTCTGCCTCTCTTCCCCATCCCATCTTTCCCTTCTCCATCTACTCTCCTTGATGTAAGCTTTTTAATACCAAAGGAGAGCACACGGAGATCTATGCTATATATCTAGTTCTTACAGTGAAGTGTGCAGAATCTATGGAGCTCCAAAGTTGAAACACCAAGGTTTTTTTAGTATATGTATTTTATAATCTTGAACCACCCTTGAACCACCCTTCACATGAACATAAGTTAAAAAAATATATTTCAAAAATATCTCTGCACCAAGTTGTAGTAGTGTTTGTACAATCACAATTATATTAGCCACAATTATAGACTTGCCACTAGAAACTAGCGATGTAAATGGAGTTGATGGGGCGATTGCACTTCACATTCAAACCTGCAGTTCCAAAAGATAAACATGTATGGCAAAACCAAAAATACAACCAGAAAGCATACTGCATTGGCTACATTTTGGTACATGAATCAGGACCATAGCATGAATGTATGCAAAGATATGGTGCTTTAAATGGTACAGGTTTCCAGGTATAGATTATCTGACAATTCTCCAATGCCTGCTATATACCTGTACCGAGTTTGTTGTGACCTGTCAAAGCCGGTGTTACAGTGCATTTCAGGAGCAATACATGACAGATGTTGCAGTACATGGTCACTCTATAGTGACCTACCATGAGATGGAGTGAGCCTCTGCTCGCTATTCTGAAGAGGCAGTTCATTTAAGCATAAATGGACTCGATTTCAGTAAGGCAGACATCTAAGGGTTACACTTTACAGTAGCTTGACCATAATATTTGTCTTATTTGTCTTACTAAGTTGTGAGCTATCTGAGGATGGAGATGATTTGAACGAGAAAACAATAACTCCCTGTGCAGTTACCTACCTCTGGATAGAGTGACCTCCCCCCAGTTTGTGGTGACCTAACCAAGCGCGTATTATAGTGACCGCTAGGACACCCTTTGAAAAGATGTGCATTTCCACGGAATCTTCACAGACCGAGATAGATTGTTTTGTGACTGGTGTGACCCAGACTATACTGAGGGTAAATGACAAATGCCTACCATGCAAACTGCTTGTCAGCTGCAGAGAGTTACCCAGAGACTTTCTCATAACTCTCCAATCTGGAGCATGGTTGGAGGACACCCACATAAATGAAGCACAGGCCCTACTTCATGTACAGTTTCCAAAGATGGGTGGCCTTCAGCCAGTTCAATATTTAGTGCCAGACAGTGGAGGCTCATTTACTGGAACTCCAGTAGAGAGTTATGTGCAGATCATGAATACTGGCGGCCACTGGGTTTGTGCATCAAATATAGGAGCATCCAAGAGTTCAGTGTTGTTATATTACCAGAACCAGTAAGTCATTGTGTTTAAACTTAAACAATGTCTACTAAAATCCAGTGATTTTTTATTATTTTTTGATTGTTTGACACGTTTTCTTCAAGTCGTGTGATTTTATATTACACCTTAATACATGCGCCTTATGCTTTAATATATCTGTTCTTATCATTGATGCAGAATTGGATACGCTGAAAGGCCTTGCCTGGATGGAGCATTATGCTAGAACCTGCCTTATCATTGAGAAACCAGAAATACAGAGACAGGCTGGAGGCAATGATTGTGGGTTATTTGCTATTGCTAATGCAACAGCTCTATGCAGTGGGATTAACTCATCAGTCATTAACCTTTGATCAGAGCAAGATGCGACACCATCTAGCAATGTCCTTCCAGATAAGAAAATTACTATCTTTCCCATTGAAAGGTCTCAGACAGACTGTAACCTACAAGAAGTTGGACAAAAGAATACCACTTATCTGCATATGTAGGCAGCCCCATGACCCTGTTGCCCTTATGGTTGCACAGTGCTGTTCATGTAAGGAATGGTTCCATCAATCTTGTGCTAACATTCCTTCATCACAGCCAATGCAAACTTACACGAAGAATGGAATTGTCAGCAATGCAAAGACAGAACCTCTAAAATAGTAAGAGTAATCAATCAGCTTGTCAACAGATATATAATGTAGTGCATCTCTTGAATTGTGAAATACATTGTGAGTTATTTGGCAAGATATGAAATTCATGGTCAGTTGTCAATGAGAATAAATAATTCACACTTTGTATTAGAAAGAGTAGAGAATCCAATGGAATTAGAATATCTAACAAGCAGATGAAACGGAAATGAACGAGGGGACTGGGTCAGCAAGGTACCCGCCCTACTTGGGACATAGTCCCACAGAGCTTGCAAAGTCAACAGAAGGTAAGGAGAGTAATAAAAATAAATATTATATATAGTGACTGATAAGCATTAGTATGGAGAGAGAACTGATGACCAGAGCTGACTATATACTCTGGTCATCTTTAGATCTGAACATCACACAGGAGCATACCATTGCCACTTTCCCACCATCATCAAATATACCATTATTTTATGGTTCAAGAGTTTGTGCAGGATAAAACCCAGGCAGGGTCTTATGGAGTGAGTGACCAAGGGCTCCAAATGATGATGAAGGGAGAGTAGGCCTAATGTTGAGTAGAGCAGTAGCAGGGGTGAAAGAAGAGGTGTTGGGTAGGTGAGTAGCAGGGGTGAAGGAAGAGGTGTTGGGTAGGTGAGTAGCATGGATGAAGGAAGAGGTGTTGGGTAGGTGAGTAGCAGGGGTGAAGGAAGAGGTGTTGTGTAGGTGAGTAGCAGGGGTGAAAGAAGAGGTGTTGGGTAGGTGAGTAGCAGGGGTGAAGGAAGAGGTGTTGGGTAGGTGAGTAGCAGGGGTGAAGGAAGAGGTGTTGGGTAGGTGAGTAGCAGGGGTGAAGGAAGAGGTGTTGGGTAGGTGAGTAGCAGGGGTGAAGGAAGAGGTGTTGGGCAGGGGTGAAGGAAGAGGTGTTGGGTAGGTGAGTAGCAGGGGTGAAAGAAGAGGTGTTGGGTAGGTGAGTAGCAGGGGTGAAAGAAGAGGTGTTGGGTAGGTGAGTAGCATGGGTGAAAGAAGAGGTGTTGGGTAGGTGAGTAGCAGGGGTGAAAGAAGAGGTGTTGGGTAGGTGAGTAGCATGGATGAAGGAAGAGGTGTTGGGTAGGTGAGTAGCAGGGGTGAAGGAAGAGGTGTTGTGTAGGTGAGTAGCAGGGGTGAAAGAAGAGGTGTTGGGTAGGTGAGTAGCAGGGGTGAAGGAAGAGGTGTTGGGTAGGTGAGTAGCAGGGGTGAAGGAAGAGGTGTTGGGTAGGTGAGTAGCAGGGGTGAAGGAAGAGGTGTTGGGTAGGTGAGTAGTAGGGGTGAAGGAAGAGGTGTTGGGTAGGTGAGTAGCAGGGGTGAAGGAAGAGGTGTTGGGCAGGGGTGAAGGAAGAGGTGTTGGGTAGGTGAGTAGCAGGGGTGAAAGAAGAGGTGTTGGGTAGGTGAGTAGCAGGGGTGAAAGAAGAGGTGTTGGGTAGGTGAGTAGCATGGGTGAAAGAAGAGGTGTTGGGTAGGTGAGTAGCAGGGGTGAAAGAAGAGGTGTTGGGTAGGTGAGTAGCAGGGGTGAAGGAAGAGGTGTTGGGTAGGTGAGTAGCAGGGGTGAAGGAAGAGGTGTTGGGTAGGTGAGTAGTAGGGGTGAAGGAAGAGGTGTTGTGTAGGTGAGTAGCAGGGGTGAAGGAAGAGGTGTTGTGTAGGTGAGTAGCAGGGGTGAAGGAAGATGTGTTGGGTAGGTGAGTAGCAGGGGTGAAGGAAGAGGTGTTGGGTAGGTGAGTAGCATGGATGAAGGAAGAGGTGTTGGGTAGGTGAGTAGCAGGGGTGAAGGAAGAGGTGTTGTGTAGGTGAGTAGCAGGGGTGAAAGAAGAGGTGTTGGGTAGGTGAGTAGCAGGGGTGAAGGAAGAGGTGTTGGGTAGGTGAGTAGCAGGGGTGAAGGAAGAGGTGTTGGGTAGGTGAGTAGCAGGGGTGAAGGAAGAGGTGTTGGGTAGGTGAGTAGCAGGGGTGAAGGAAGAGGTGTTGGGCAGGGGTGAAGGAAGAGGTGTTGGGTAGGTGAGTAGCAGGGGTGAAAGAAGAGGTGTTGGGTAGGTGAGTAGCAGGGGTGAAAGAAGAGGTGTTGGGTAGGTGAGTAGCATGGGTGAAAGAAGAGGTGTTGGGTAGGTGAGTAGCAGGGGTGAAAGAAGAGGTGTTGGGTAGGTGAGTAGCATGGATGAAGGAAGAGGTGTTGGGTAGGTGAGTAGCAGGGGTGAAGGAAGAGGTGTTGTGTAGGTGAGTAGCAGGGGTGAAAGAAGAGGTGTTGGGTAGGTGAGTAGCAGGGGTGAAGGAAGAGGTGTTGGGTAGGTGAGTAGCAGGGGTGAAGGAAGAGGTGTTGGGTAGGTGAGTAGCAGGGGTGAAGGAAGAGGTGTTGGGTAGGTGAGTAGTAGGGGTGAAGGAAGAGGTGTTGGGTAGGTGAGTAGCAGGGGTGAAGGAAGAGGTGTTGGGCAGGGGTGAAGGAAGAGGTGTTGGGTAGGTGAGTAGCAGGGGTGAAAGAAGAGGTGTTGGGTAGGTGAGTAGCAGGGGTGAAAGAAGAGGTGTTGGGTAGGTGAGTAGCATGGGTGAAAGAAGAGGTGTTGGGTAGGTGAGTAGCAGGGGTGAAAGAAGAGGTGTTGGGTAGGTGAGTAGCAGGGGTGAAGGAAGAGGTGTTGGGTAGGTGAGTAGCAGGGGTGAAGGAAGAGGTGTTGGGTAGGTGAGTAGTAGGGGTGAAGGAAGAGGTGTTGTGTAGGTGAGTAGCAGGGGTGAAGGAAGAGGTGTTGTGTAGGTGAGTAGCAGGGGTGAAGGAAGATGTGTTGGGTAGGTGAGTAGCAGGGGTGAAGGAAGAGGTGTTGGGTAGGTGAGTAGCAGGGATGAAAGAAGAGGTGTTGGGTAGGTGAGTAGCAGGGGTGAAAGAAGAGGTGTTGGGTAGGTGAGTAGCAGGGGTGAAGGAAGAGGTGTTGGGTAGGTGAGTAGCAGGGGTGAAGGAAGAGGTGTTGGGTAGGTGAGTAGTAGGGGTGAAGGAAGAGGTGTTGTGTAGGTGAGTAGCAGGGGTGAAGGAAGAGGTGTTGTGTAGGTGAGTAGCAGGGGTGAAGGAAGATGTGTTGGGTAGGTGAGTAACAGGGGTGAAGGAAGAGGTGTTGGGTAGGTGAGTAGCAGGGATGAAAGAAGAGGTGTTGGGTAGGTGAGTAGCAGGGGTGAAGGAAGAGGTGTTGGGTAGGTGAGTAGCAGGGGTGAAAGAAGAGGTGTTGTGTAGGTGAGTAGCAGGGGTGAAAGAAGAGGTGTTGGGTAGGTGAGTATATAGCAGGGGTGAAAGAAGAGGTGTTGGGTAGGTGAGTAGCAGGGGTGAAGGAAGAGGTGTTGGGTAGGTGAGTAGCAAGGGTGAAGGAAGAGGTGTTGTGTAGGTGAGTAGCAGGGGTGAAGGAAGAGGTGTTGGGTAGGTGAGTAGCAGGGGTGAAGGAAGAGGTGTTGGGTAGGTGAGTAGCAGGGGTGAAAGAAGAGGTGTTGGGTAGGTGAGTAGCAGGGGTGAAAGAAGAGGTGTTGGGTAGGTGAGTATATAGCAGGGGTGAAAGAAGAGGTGTTGGGTAGGTGAGTAGCAGGGGTGAAGGAAGAGGTGTTGGGTAGGTGAGTAGCAAGGGTGAAGGAAGAGGTGTTGTGTAGGTGAGTAGCAGGGGTGAAGGAAGATGTGTTGGGTAGGTGAGTAGCAGGGGTGAAGGAAGAGGTGTTGGGTAGGTGAGTAGCAGGGATGAAAGAAGAGGTGTTGGGTAGGTGAGTAGCAGGGGTGAAGGAAGAGGTGTTGGGTAGGTGAGTAGCAGGGGTGAAAGAAGAGGTGTTGTGTAGGTGAGTAGCAGGGGTGAAAGAAGAGGTGTTGGGTAGGTGAGTATATAGCAGGGGTGAAAGAAGAGGTGTTGGGTAGGTGAGTAGCAGGGGTGAAGGAAGAGGTGTTGGGTAGGTGAGTAGCAAGGGTGAAGGAAGAGGTGTTGTGTAGGTGAGTAGCAGGGGTGAAGGAAGAGGTGTTGGGTAGGTGAGTAGCAGGGGTGAAGGAAGAGGTGTTGGGTAGGTGAGTAGCAGGGGTGAAAGAAGAGGTGTTGGGTAGGTGAGACTGAATTGTAATTGTAATGGGAAATGTGCTCAAGTGGTGGGAGAAGAGGAAAGTATGTTTAGCAAACTAGGGCCGTTATGTCTTTGGCACCTCCCCCGCCATCCCAAACAAACACTGTTGTAATAAGTTAATTCATGTTTTTTTCTTCAGTAGTCAGTCATTTATTGTTTGTATGTATATACTTAGTAATGCCCTAATGCCCCATATCAAGGCACAACAGAACAATTAAATTCCGTTTTGTCCAAATCTGAAAAAAGACAACTAGAGTAACTCTATCAGTTTTGGATTTTAGCTTAGTTATATATTTTAGTTATTATTTTGTATTATTTTGTATTATTTTGTATTATTTTGTATTATTTTTGTTGTTATTTTAATAATATGTTTTTCTTTTCAAAAATAACAATATAACATTTTTTTTTTAATCACATTTTTAAAAACGAATAAGTTCAGTGTGAACTGTGTAACCCTACCACAGATACTGCGTAGCTTACTGCCGTCGTCTAGTGGCAGAAGGCTGATCCCAGGTACCCGCAGTCGTCCTGCCGATGTTTTCATCCCTAACTGGGAAAGAGGGCAGCCTGCTGCTATTGATGTTTCTGTAATTTCAACTACATGTATGCAACATCTGACTCGGGTTGGGCACTCGTGGACATGCGCTCACTATCCGGGTGGCACATTCAGAAGCTTGCCGAGAAGTCGGTGTCCTCTTCATCCCTTTGGTGGCCGAGTCTTTAGGCGGTTGGTGCCCCGAAGCAGTTTCCACCATCAGAGCTATTGGTCGCCTGCAGGGTATCCGGCTTGGAATACCTTCAGCGGATTCCATCTGCCATCTCTTTCAACGCCTCTCCATCAACCTCTGGCGCGGTAATGCCGGGCTTTGGCTAAGAAGATTGGCCATCCATTCTCCAGCTGTGGATGGTGTCGTTTGATTTTGGACTTTTATTGTTGTTGTTTGTGGATTTTGTCTTGCTTTTGTTTTTTGTTTTTGTTTTTGCTGCTGTCTTTTTGTTTTTGCTGCTGTCTTTTTGTTGCCATTATTTCGTTGGTGTTTCGTTGGTGTATTGGAACTTTTAGTAGCTTGTACATTATATGGAGAATTATTTTTTTTTTAATCAGTAATTTGGCGGGAGAAATGTGGCACTCTGCGGGAGGGGAAGCGAGTAAGAGTTTGCGCATGCGTATTGTGTGAAGTACGTGAATGTGGCATGGCACCGGAAAGGAGCTCCTTTGCCAGGAAGGTTGGAGATTACATGTTTACCGTTGACGACCTATCAGAAATAGTGAGAACTACCTAGAAGCTCTTAAAACATGACGTATCGTAGGAGGGGAGCAAACGATGATGATGAAAACCTTATAGAGGGTGAGGAGGGTGAGGACGGTGATGATATGGATGCCAATGATTGTACTTCTCCTCCAAGAATTGAGGAAGAGAGTCATGTTATTCGTGGACCCTTCTCTGTTCTGAAAAGAAGAATGGCTAAAGCTAGTACTCCCAAGGGAAAGGTTCTGTATTGGTGGATAACTGTTTGTTTACTGGGTGTAACAGCAACCATTTTGGTTTTGGTTCCACTGTTAATTGAGCGTGGTAAAAAGAAAGATTGTTCAGACTTTGTTGGTGGGCAATACGATGACACTGGGGAAGAAAAAGAGTTGCCATTCTTCTTTAAAAGTGACACTGGAGATTTTGTAATATGTAAACAAGGGAAGCCCATTTTGAGTGGCACACTTGGTGTTAATTTAACAGTTTTATTCGAAGTCAAAGTCAACGTTTTTACAGATTCCATGAACTCTATGCTGAACATTACAAATTTACCAAGCAAAAAAAATCGTTGTATTCTTATTCAGTGGGTCGGCATCTCATCTAAAGAAACACCCCTTCAAGACTGTTATGAATTTGATTCAGGTGTTCAATGGTATGGTGCATATGAGCAAAGAGTGCAGCAATGGCCACTGAATCCAAGCACCATTGACCCTCTTGAGTTTGCTCCCTTTCTTCCCAACGACTACTTGTATGATATTCAGAGTTTGAGTTCATTGGGTGCAGTTTTACATCCGCTATGGCTGAGCACTGCTGGAGTCGGTATAATAGTTGAAGACGGGGTACATTTTCGTCTTAGTATGAATGCAACAAATCTATGTTTGAGTGCTAAGCCCTTTCAACTAGAATGTACTTCAAACGCAAGTGTTCGTACATTTCTGAACTACACAGTGTGTGCCTTTGACACTGTGGGTCAAGCTGCTCAGTACTTCCTTGGAGAGTCTGGTTTTATTTCACGCCCCCACAGCATTCCCGAGCCATCTTTGTTTGTCGATCCTCTCTGGTCAATTTCGGCTGAATTAAACGGAAGTATTGTGACTGATGAAGTTGTACAGTTCTGTGACGGCATTGTTTCGAATAATTTTCGTGTGAGTCAATTTGAAATTGGTCATGGCTATTCACTCTCGCACGGGGATTTACACTTCAACTCAAAGCTAGACTTTGACACCATTGATAGTTCGTCGTGTGGTTCGTTCACTATTACTACCTGGGTACATCCATTTGTTAACTATGATTCGAGCCATTTCAAGAGTGGTTTGGAAAATGGTTATTTTCTTCCTGGACATACTGAAGTCAACAGGCATACCGTGAGCTTGGTTCGATGGTGGAATGGTTATGGAGCTGTTACTAACATCCTTAACAGTAGTGCTAGATTGAATTATGAACGAAAATTATTGGATTTCAAAAACGAGTATAACTTTACCTCCTTTATTTTTGATGCAGGGGAGTATAATTACCTTCCGAAATGTGTTTTTATTGAAGGCCTTTATCATCCTGGAGATTTTACTAAAGCATATGTTGATTTTATCAGTCGTCAAAATTATTCAGATCGTGCAATTGTTCGAGTAGGTTATTTCACGCAAGATAAGCCAATTTTAGTTCGTCTTGCAGGGAGTGCTTTGACATCAGATCTTAACAAAATTTTGAAGTATATTCTGAATGCCGTTCTTTCCGTAGGATTGGCTGGATATCCATTTGTGGTTCCTGATAGCATTGGACACCATGCAGCATGCCCCTCACCAGATAACAATACTTGTGTGGAACTGTACCTCAGGTGGGCGCAACTCAATACCTTTCTTCCCGTTATGCACTTTTCAGTCGCACCATGGAGTTTCAAAAATGTTCACTTGACCAGACATGTGAAACTGTTAACAGAACTCCACGTGTTTTTGAACTTCACACAATTCGCATACACATTTTTAGACACGGGATATCCAATTATTCGTCCATTGTGGTGGAGAGCTGTGGATCTTCCGGAACGTGCAACATGGAACGTATCTGATCAATTTTTCATTGGAGACAGTTACATGGTAGCTCCTATTTTGGAGATTGGGCGGAGAAACCGCACGGTCTACTTTCCACAAGGAGCGAAATATTGCCGTGAAGTTATACCACCAGATTTATCTTCACCTTGTCCTCCAACAAGGGTATACAATGGTGGAACAAATGCTTTCTTCAACGTGACACTTTATGAAATTTTGTGGTTTAAAATTGAATGATAGACCTTGGGTTGTTATGTAATTTTATTGTGGTTTTTTTTTTGGTCCGACATTTGTTTGTGCTATATATTTTCACATCACTCCCAAGACTGTTGTCTTGTTGGTATCTATATATTTTCCCCCCTTTCCTCTCCACATTATGACCTGACTTGGTGCCCTGGCTAAGTTATCTCACACAGGCTCGAGCTGGGCGGTGCGGTATTCCAAGAATATGCAATGGTCAATAAAGAAAAGAGTGAGCATTACCAGTTTTGGGGGATCGAGGGAACAATTGGAATCAGAAAATCCAGTTGCTTAATAAGGAGGGCCAACATCAAGGTCAATTATGCTCACCCCCTCCCCCCCCCCCAATCTTAAAAATGTAAGTACATCAAAGTGGTTTTTTTTTGGTGGGCATCCTGTGCCCTGCAACAAACACACACACGCTCCCTATTTTCCCCTCATTTTGAGACAATCATAATTTAGCCACACTTCACTCAATTTGTCATTTGAGTTCTTTTACTGCTCTTATGATTGTATACAATTTTTCCTGCAAGTATTTGGTGATCCTTTGGTTTATGTACCTCACCTGGTGTCCATTAACTATATGTGCAGCTAATTTCCTTCTGCTCTAGTAGCCACAGACCAAATTAGAGCCCTTGTTTACACAGCACTGTGCACCACCGACCAGTTTTTGAGTGACCTGATGTTGCTGGATGTGTCTTCTATGCCTAGAGATATTCAGCATACAACAAACCACAACTTACTTGTTTTATTATATATAATTAATTTAATAATAATAATAATTTTTCCCCCCCATGATTAATGATCTTGTGGAGTCCATAAAACTTATCTATGCTATATACTATGAAAATGAAATAACACAATATTTAATACAATGTCCAATAAACAGAATAACAAACAAACATTAACAAACAAACATTAAAACAAAATATCTTAATAGACTACTTATTAAAAAAATCGTCATTACAACTAATTAATAATAATAATAACAATAATAACAATAATAATAATATAATCGATTTTGGGGGTTGAAGAAATTTTTGGCCGAATTAGGTTTGAAGAAACTCATAACTTTGGGTTGGGAAAGTGACATGAGTCACCCCTGCATCACATCTCTACCAACATTGTATATACTTAGTCATGCAACTTTTTCTTTGTCTCCCTCTTCCCCCCCACACACTGATGGAGTAGCCATTTGCTTAGCACATGTGTAGACCCTCTAGGCATAGGCTTGTTAGTATATACTGATTTGTGAATTGAGACAACTATATATCATCACTTCAAGAAGAAAAGAAAAATTGGCCATTACATATAATATGTAAATACATATCAGTTTCATTTACTGCCCCCCCCTTTGGAAATTGTATTACTGTATTAAAATTCATTATTGGTCGCATCTTTAACCATCATGTCCCCCCCCTAAAATCCAGATTCCTCCAGTTGCTCTCCCCCTGGGACAATTTTCTAAATGGAACCCTGATATATATCACATATGTATTTATATTATGCACATGATTTCAGCATCGTCCACAAGCACCACTTACAGCTCCTCTGACAATTATATATCTCAGACACTGGTCAGTTTACAAAACCACATGCATTCCCATGTGATCAAGACCGTCCACACTGGTATATAGAACATTCTTTGCAAGAAGACAACAAACATTTCTTGTGGACTCCGAGCTCTTCAGTTGGGAGGACACCAACATGGAAAAATGAAATTTATTAGCTCCATAATATAACACCCTTTACAAAGATAATTTATGAACTGGAAAAAAGAAAGAAGTTATTCGTTCTTTTTTTCTTCGTGTGTCTTCTCCACACCAACTTCTTCCTCTCCTTTCACCTGAGAAACGGTGCTACTTTCTATGTGCTGCACCTCCGACACTTCAGACTCCACCCTCTGGGAGGAGTCTACAAGGTTGTGGTCCTCTCCTGAAGTCCCAAACTCGTTAACCCTCTTTGGATCCACTCTGTAGATCCATCGCTGGTAGAGGAAGATAAAGAACACGATATCTGCACCAACAACAACAACAAAGAAGATAAATAATACCCGAGCTTGCATACAAATTTGACAAGGCCAAGTTTACAATTACTATATAGGGCAATCTTAAAATATTAAAATAATAATAATAAACTAAATTAAGTTTTGCTATCTAAATCCTGTTCCATGATTGGCAAATGAACCAAGCCCCCCCCCCCACTGGGGAGTTAGAGGTCAGTTTGGTGGATGCAAGCCCCCGGGAGTTAGAGAAGATAGTTTGCATTAACATACCTGGCCTGGCCATATGCAGGAGATTGTGGCAAGAGGCACGTTCAAGCCTTCTGTCTTGTCCTTAAATTTGTGGCGTTGTACAGTACATCAATGTTGTCTTCTTGTATTGCTATTTGATACGGGGAAATGGCCGAGAAGTGCGTGTGTGTGTGTGTGTGTGTGTATGTGCATGTTCTGTGTGTTGTGTTTGTGTATTATATACTTACAGATTTCCTACTGGTGCAAAGTGGCATAATCTGATGCCAGCAACATATTGCAATGGTAAGTTCAGATATAGAAATTTTTCTGTGGAAGTTATGGCTAGGGTATTGTCAGAGCCTTGTCTAACGCAGCTTAGCTGAACAGAGTAGTAATCGACATGCACTTACTTCTGTCAGCAATGGACTTGTTGAGGGCCATGCTGTCATCTTGGAAGAACAAAATAAATGGTGGACCAAAAAAAACACTCTCTATTTAACTTGCTCGGGAATGAGTTATGGACTATTGGAGCACCCACCCATGTGCACCTAAAACTGAAGGGAAGACCATGAAGCTGGTAAGAGCGTCAATATCTCGTTTGAGGGATAGCTTTCACTCTCGATGCTGTTCATATGTCCAGCTCTCCATCATAAAATTTGCCAGAGTTTACTATTCTCTCTACAAAGTCTACAAACACAGCCAGTTCTCTCCAGTACCTACTACATGCATAGCTAGTTCTCTCCAGTACCTACTACATGCATAACTAGTTCTCTCCTGTACCTACTACATGCATAGCCAGTTCTCTCCTGTACCTACTACATACATAACTAGTTCTCTCCTGCACCTACTACATACATAACTAGTTCTCTCCTGTACCTACTACATACATAACTAGTTCTCTCCAGTACCTACTACATACATAGCTAGTTCTCTCCAGTACCTACTACATACATAACTCAGGGGTGTATTTAGGGGGGGGGCGGGGGGGGGGCATTCGCCCCCCCTTGTATCATTTTCGCCCCCCCCCCTTGAAATTAGACACCACCCTTATACATTACATACACCATCATTGTATCATTCTCGCCCCCCCTTATTTTTCCATATCTCAAGTTCGCCCCCCCTTGGCAAAATTTCTGTATACAACCCTGTAACTAGTTCTCTCCTGCACCTACTACATACATAACTAGTTCTCTCCAGTACCTACTACGTACATAACTAGTTCTCTCCTGTACCTACTACATACATAACTAGTTCTCTCCTGTACCTACTACATATATAACTAGTTCTCTCCTGTACCTACTACATACATAACTAGTTCTCTCCTGTACCTACTACATACGTAACTAGTTCTCTCCTGTACCTACTACATGCATAGCCAGTTCTCTCCTGTACCTACTACATACATAACTAGTTCTCTCCTGCACCTACTACATACATAACTAGTTCTCTCCTGTACCTACTACATACATAGCCAGTTCTCTCCTGTACCTACTACATACATAGCTAGTTCTCTCCTGCACCTACTACATACATAGCTAGTTCTCTCCTGTACCTACTACATACATAGCTAGTTCTCTCCTGCACCTACTACATACATAGCTAGTTCTCTCCAGTACCTACTACATACATAGCTAGTTCTCTCCTGTACCTACTACATGCATAGCTAGTTTTCTCCTGTACCTACTACATACATAACTAGTTCTCTCCTGTACCTACTAGATACATAGCTAGTTCTCTCCAGTACCTACTACATACATAGCCAGTTCTCTCCTGTACCTACTACATACATAACTAGTTCTCTCCTGCACCTACTACATACATAACTAGTTCTCTCCAGTACCTACTACATACATAACTAGTTCTCTCCAGTACCTACTACATACATAACTAGTTCTCTCCTGTACCTACTACATACATAACTAGTTCTCTCCTGTACTTGCCGTCCAAGGGAGCGGCAGTAACAAGTGGAAGCAGGCACGCAAAGGAATTTTACTTTGCCACGTCTACTATCCTCATGATAAATGGTCTACCCACCGCCATATTGAGGAATTCTGTAGCTACGTCAAAATGAAACTCGAGCTACTCAATTCCTCGACATTGTCAGTTCCTCAACATTGTTAGTCCCTCAAGATGGAGGTGACCATTTATCATGAGTGTAGAAACTATCACTACATTAACGACTGCTAGTGGCAGTGAGGTCACTAGTGCGTTAAAGATCAGTCAAAGAGGATTTTCAAGACATGGTGTACTAGAGTATGGATAGGATACACCATTTAGCAAGTCTGCTGCCAAGTGGAGAAAGTGGGATTCATTTGAAGAGGTGATTACTGAGTTATATGATATATTTTTGTTAATGCCAACCACCTCGTGGGGTCAGCTGGAAGTCGTTTTAATCTTTTGGTCGCGTCAGACGTAGCGGTCCCTTAGCCCGCATAGCTGGCCCGCATGTGTCTGCGTGTTGTGTTAGTGTGCTGAGTCTGGGGATCTGTCCACAAAGTTACAATAACCTTCTCAATAATCATCTTCAAATTGTATTCTCTCAACGTTTCAACTAGATGCGCTAGCCTTCATCAGGAATATCGAGACTTGTTTTATCTCGGGCTGCTGCAGCCAGCTAAATTCCCCTTACCATTGCCTTATGTTCTCAGCCACTGCTGCT
The DNA here is from genome assembly GCA_028752905.1 of Cladorhizidae sp. MBARI D1340-BT2. Classification (NCBI taxonomy): domain Eukaryota; kingdom Metazoa; phylum Porifera; class Demospongiae; order Poecilosclerida; family Cladorhizidae; species Cladorhizidae sp. MBARI D1340-BT2. The sequence continues at coordinate 10,954,256 of JAQNBH010000015.1, forward strand.
AGTACTACTAGTGGGAATCAACACACCTGGAGAGCAGAGCTACTATGATGTCCTCAGCCATTGCTGCTAGTACTACTAGTGGGAATCAACACACCTGGAGAGCAGAGCTACTATGATGTCCTCAGCCATTGCTGCTAGTACTACTAGTGGGAATCAACACACCTGGAGAGCAGAGCTACTATGATGTCCTCAGCCATTGCTGCTAGTACTACTAGTGGGAATCAACACACCTGGAGAGCACAGCTACTATGATGTCCTCAGCCATTGCTGCTAGTACTACTAGTGGGAATCAACACACCTGGAGAGCAGAGCTACTATGATGTCCTCAGCCATTGCTGCTAGTACTACTAGTGGGAATCAACACACCTGGAGAGCAGAGCTACTATGATGTCCTCAGCCATTGCTGCTAGTACTACTAGTGGGAATCAACACACCTGGAGAGCACAGCTACTATGATGTCCTCAGCCATTGCTGCACCTGGAGAGCAGAGCTACTATGATGTCCTCAGCCATTGCTGCTAGTGGGAATCAACACACCTGGAGAGCACAGCTACTATGATGTCCTCAGCCATTGCTGCTAGTACTACTAGAGGGAATCAACACACCTGGAGAGCAGAGCTACTATGATGTCCTCAGCCATTGCTGCTAGTACTACTAGAGGGAATCAACACACCTGGAGAGCACAGCTACTATGATGTCCTCAGCCATTGCTGCTAGTGGGAATCAACACACCTGGAGAGCACAGCTACTATGATGTCCTCAGCCATTGCTGCTAGTGGGAATCAACACACCTGGAGAGCACAGTACTATGATGTCCTCAGCCACTGCTTCTAGTGGGAATCAACACACCTGGAGAGCACAGCTACTATGATGTCCTCAGCCATTGCTGCTAGTACTACTAGTGGGAATCAACACACCTGGAGAGCAGAGCTACTATGATGTCCTCAGCCATTGCTGCTAGTACTAGTGGGAATCAACACACCTGGAGAGCACAGCTACTATGATGTCCTCAGCCATTGCAGCTAGTACAATACTAGTGGGAATCAACACACCTGGAGAGCAGAGCTATACTATGATGTCCTCAGCCATTGCTGCTAGCGGGAATCAACACACCTGGAGAGCACAGCTACTATGATGTCCTCAGCCACTGCTGCTAGTGGGAATCAACACACCTGGAGAGCATGGGTCACTCACGATTCTTTTGTAATAGACACCTCAGTTGAGCTTCTACAGTCGTTCATGATTGGCCCTCGGGCACAACCTCATGGTAAACCAACACACGCACACAATAGAATAGTGCTTTATCAGCATAATTTACCAGCAGGAACTGGTCAAGGCAGTGGAGGTGTGAGAGTTGTGCATCCAAGCATGTGAGTGGAGGTGTGAGAGTTGTGCATCCAAGCATGTGAGTGGAAGTGTGAGTGTTGTGCGCCCAAGCATGTGAGTGGAGGTGTGAGAGTTGTGCATCCAAGCATGTGAGTGGAGGTGTGAGAGTTGTGCGCCCAAGCATGTGAGTGGAGTATGACCTGCAATGGTAAACGCATGCCAGGAGGCGTGGCTCGTGATGGTCTCGGACGGTGCAAGTAGTGGGTGGGTGGGTGGGGCAGGCCAGATCCAATGGGGCTCGGCTCCTCAGCATGGTTGCATCCTCATTGCAGCTAGAGATAAATCTAGGACAGATGATCCCTAAGTAAGTGAGCTGCCTTTAGGCAGAGCTAATTGCATTCTGCGAGCTTTGAAGATTGAAAACTGCCTCCCAGTGAAGGGGAATGGTCTTTATGGTCTTTAGAGTGAATTAACAGCAATGGAGTCGTCATTATACATACTAGGCTAGTAGAGTTACACGCACTAGAAGCTTGGAAGTTGACTGAACTTCTTGTTGGCGAGCTACACCCTCCAGAACATCCAATGTGAATGGGCTACATGCCACTCACACAATACCCACCTCACCTACAATATCTTAACCTCATCTTCACCAATTGATCGCCATAAGCATGTAAAAATGCAAACTCGGACATCAAAATGTCATGCTTCCACGTCTCTAATGATGTTTCTGGAAGCCATTCTTCAAAGGAAAGCACCTGTGCTCACCTGCAATCGCTCAGAATCCCTTCACTCTTGAGAAAAGAGGCGCTCCTGGATGGATTTTTTTGCTGCAAGCTTTGTCGTAGGCATGGCAGGACGTAGCGCTGCGTAGCTTCTGTTTGCCTACCTCAATGCAGCTGATTCTTATACGTAACTGCAGCTTATTGGATTTGCACTCCAAAGATATGAACAGTTTGAGAAGTTTATCCACGAAAAAAAAATTAGAGCTAATAAAAAGCACAATAAAGTCGGCAGCCAATCGGTTAGACCTTCGGCACTAACCAACGAATCCTGGGTCCTCAAGACAAGGCACCAAGGCAAACATCTCCAGACCGTCTGGTCTTTCTAGGGCACCCACGAGGCATAATCATAGGGGCTCACCATCTCTATCACCACAGTGACATTGATGAGACGTAATCACAGGAGCTCACCATCTCTACCACCACAGTGACATTGATGAGGCATAATCACAGGAGCTCACCATCTCTATCACCACAGTGACATTGATGAGTCTTAATCACAGGAGCTCACCATCTCTATCACCACAGTGACATTGATGATGCATAATCACAGGAGCTCACCATCTCTATCACCACAGTGACATTGATGAGGCATAATCACAGGGGCTCACCATCTCTATCACCACAGTGACATTGATGAGGCATAATCACAGGGACTCACCATCTATCACCACAGTGACATTGATGAGGCATCATCACAGGGGCTCACCATCTCTATCACCACAGTGACATTGATGAGGCATAATCACAGGAGCTCACCATCACTATCACCACAGTGACATTGATGAGGCATAATCACAGGGGCTCACCATCTCTATCACCACAGTAACATTGATGAGGCATACTCACAGGAGCTCACCATCTCTATCACCACAGTGACATTGATGAGGCATAATCACAGGAGCTCACCATCTCTATCACCACAGTGACATTGATGAGGCATAATCACAGGGGCTCACCATCTCTATCACCATAGTGACATTGATGAGGCATAATCACAGGAGCTCACCATCTCTATCACCACAGTGACATTGATGAGGCATAATCACAGGAGCTCACCGTCTCTATCACCACAGTGACATTGATGAGGCATAATCACAGAGCTTCACCATCTCTTTCAACACAGTGACATTAATGAGCATAATCACAGGAGCTCACCATCTCTGAAGCAGCCTATTCTGTACATGGTGGGCATCTTGATGACGAAGGCAAACATGTCATCTATGAAGGTGTTGAGAGCTTTATATGTGAGCATCCTCCAGGGAAGGTGGGCCACTGACTTCAGTTTGTAGTTGATGAATAGCTGGGGAGTCATGGTGATGAAGCCTGTCCATAGAGTGGGGGAGGAGGAGGAGAAGGAGGAGGGAGAGGAGGAAGTGGGGGGAGTAAGGAGTATGGGGAGAGGAGGGAAGGAGAGGAGAGGAGGGAAGAAGGAGAGGAGAGGAGGGAAGAAGGGAAGGAGAGGAGGGAAGGAGAGGAGGGAAGGAGAGGAGGGAAGGAGAGGAGGGAAGGAGAGGAGGGAAGGAGAGGAGGGGAAGGAGAGGAGGGAAGGAGAGGAGGGGAAGAGGAGGGGAAGGAGAGGAGGGGAAGGAGAGGAGGGAAGGAGAGGAGGGAAGGAGAGGAGGGAAGGAGAGGAGGGAAGGAGAGGAGGGAAGGAGAGGAGGGAAGGAGAGGAGGGAAGGAGAGGAGGGAAGGAGAGGAGGGAAGGAGAGGAGGAAAGGAGAGGAGGGGAAGGAGAGGAGGGAAGGAGAGGAGGGGAAGGAGGGGAAGGAGAGGAGGGAAGGAGAGGAGAGAAGGAAGGGAGGTAAGTGGAGGAGGGGAGGAGAAGTGTGCTAGCAAGATGAGAGAGAGAGAGGTGTGCACATATTTTGAGGTTGCTATTCTATTCACTGTTTTCACAGTTACAATGTAAATAGGCAGGACCAAGAGCAGCAGCTGAGAGGGTGTGGCTTCTATTAGACACCACACAATCCACACACAAATATTTCCACAGCGAATTCTTCTCTGTTAGTCATTGTCTTTGAAAATTTAACCTCTCGAAGAGACCCCTTTCCATGGTATCTAAGGGTGCAGTAGTAACCCCTCGAGGGTGCAGTAGTAACCCCTCGAAAAGACCCCTCTCCCATGGTATCTAAGGGTGCAGTAGCACTCTCTACATAGGTTAGACATCTATTTCAAAAAGGCACGATACAAAAATACCCACAACGTTTGTACCACCTGGAGCTAAAACTCACTCTGGCAGCTTCTTAGTCCTAGTATCCTAAATGTGGGCTTTGTCAATTTTAGCTCCACAGTGAATTTTGAACCCTTCTTGAAGGTAGTAAAATGTCATCCCCAAAAGACCATGAAATTTGTCTTCAAGGAACCAATCTATGAATTCATCTTCTTCCTTCTCACACACAACTTGGCGGAGAACACATAGGTACACTTCTAATATGCAAAACTGGTAAAGTGTCGTCAGCATGTTAAGCTCATGGTTTAGAGCCTGGCAGCTGAGATGATATCGCATGTTTTTAACACTTTGGTGAAAAGTATAAAAAGACCATCAGCAACTATCTAGCTCACGTGGTGTATTAATGGTAGCTGCAATCTTCTGCAGCTGCACATGTCTACAAGCAGAGAATGAGCGGTCAGTGGCTTTACAGATTCTTGTCCTATACAACAAGAAGAAGCAAGTTAGAAATGGTGTTTAAAATGTGGTGGAATAGCAGAAGAAATGTTAGAGCACTGCAGGTTGTTGTGTTACCATATGAAATATGTATCGTGTAAAATCTGTGTAATGATTGGCACATAATTATTATGATTATAAATGGTAAAGGGGAATCTAACAGCTGTGGTCTACATGGGTACAGTCTTGTGTCCTACCATTCTTGACACATCGTCCATGTTTGTTAAAAATAAAAAAAACTTTGCTCTTGGAAAGGAGGTGTAAGAAAGATCAATATAGATATATAGAGAGAGAGTGATGTCAATGAAAGGACAGAGAGTCAACTGACAACACAGCTTGCATGGGGAGAATGGAGAACAGAGACGAACCGAATGTGAGTAAGAATCCATAGGACATCCCCAAGGTGAAGGAGTACCAGCCCTTGTGTTCCAGGTAAGTGATGGAGTAGACGGCGTAGCAGATGAACAGAGGAAACAAGACACACCCCAGATACTTGAAGGCCAGCTGCGTGCAAGGAAGAGAGAGAGAGATCAAGTCATAGTAACCCAGAAGATAATGATTACTGATCAGCAGCATCACACACATACTAAAATAACCACACTATTATTGAAGCAAGCCCTCAGTGGGGAGTTTGATGGGAGACTTATCACTACCACGTATGGTGTATGTATTCATTGTACGTACACCTGTAAAATACGTACACCTGTAAAAGAATATGAACGGGCCACCCGCCTTAATAATGCGTGCTTATATAAACAGGTAATGGTCGTCATGGTGAAGAGACCATGCCCGGTAGCAGATTCAATCTAGACTGGTCTGGCTGCACTGCTGACTAGCGAGACTATGCTGCAAGGTTAATAGCTGATGTGACCCCTTACCAGATAGCAGAAGCCTGCAATAAGGACACTAATAACCCCCCCCCCCCCCCCCCCCCCCCCCCACCTCACAAACCCTCCAAAACCACCCCCCCCCCCCCGCATACAAAAACACACACATTGCTACAGGCAGGTGGGAGCTGACAGGTAAGGGGAGGCTGGACATAGTTACTCGGTTCATCAACGTGCTCTAGCTTTTTCCTTTCTCTTCGCTCGCCACTCAAATGCTTTACTACTAGTAGTACCAGAATGGAAGGTCTGCTCGAGCTGAAACATGACGTCAGCCAGCTTTTACACTGTTAGAGTAATGTCTGAGCAATGACCATGATTGGTTAGCCTTCCTAGCCTCTATGCAAAACCTAGTTATCATCATGCACACACTCCCCTCCCCCACCCTCCACACACACAAACACATCTCCCCACACAAACACATGGCTCCCTCACTAAGCACACACAAACATATCTTACACACACATCTCCCCCAGATCAGCACACATATCACTCCTTAATCAGCACACACATATATCTCCCCTCACTAAGCACACTCACACCAACACACACTCCTTACTATATCGTATTCCCTGGTGGAAGACTTGTACGAGGGCCTGTCCACAAACTTGATGCAAGGGATGAAGCCACCAATCAAACCATCCATCTTAATCTCAACCACTTTAGTCACCTTCCACATTTCAATAATAAGACCTGCAACCAAGGAGCATCGTCATGACAACAGCAATAGAATAAATACCCAATGGACGTCACATGACTCTCCACAAGACTATGGGCTCTAGCCCTGAAGCTGTTTCAATGCAACACCACTGCCACGTACACCACACACCACACAACCCAAGACTAGCCTCACCCACTACACAAGCAAGGGTAAAAGATGGCATGCTGTGTGGACAAGAGAGAAATGAGCAGAGATTTCACTTTGCCATGGATACATATGCAGCCTGCAGCCATTAGCCCTTACTTGCACTGACCAATAAAAACAGAGACGATGATGACGTAGTTGGTCTCGTTGTCTATGATGTAGAGCAACACGATCACAGACTGGAAGACGTTGAAGAAGACGGAGCGAACAGAGAGACCCTCCAGTGTCTTGCGAGTGCGCCAAAACTGCACATCTGCGTGGAGGAAAGATGTAATTATAGGTAATGTGCGATAATTGGAAGGAGTTTGTCTTTGCCATAAACAATGCATGAAAATAATCACAGGGAAGAAGATTTTATTCGTACGCTTTTATCGTGGGGGAGGGGGAGGGGGGGGGGGGGGGGGAATTAACGGAGGAGGAGGTAGAGACACACATAATGGGTTGTTTTGGGCCTGGGATAAATGTCAGAATACTGTCACCACCTCTCTGAGCCACCTCACTTAACAAGCCTCCAGAATCGGGTATATATATATTAGGCAGGCACGCACACGTGCATACACACACACAGCACAGCGGACATGCACACACAATACACAGCACACATGCATACCACTCACATACATACATAGCATACACACATAGCACACATGCAAGCACACATGCAAGCACACATGCATACACACATTCATATACACAGCATACACACATACACACACATTCATGCACACAGCATACACACATTCATACACACAGCATACACAGACATACATACACACAGCATACACACACATACATACACACAGCATACACAGACATACATATGCATCATGCATGCATGCACACGTGCGCATACATACAAAAAAAAACTTAGTTCTTACAATCTGACCTGTAGGTCAACCCAAATAACTTCTTTACAAACAAATGCAAGGCATGGAGGGAAGAGTTGAAGTGCCTTGCCAAGTCTATTTCCTGGCTTCACTTGCATGACCTTGCACTGCTCAAAACATCGCCTGCCTACTGCCAGATCCTAAACCATTCACCTGCCTGCGTATCACTGCATATGCTCTCTGACATGCTCTGATATGAAAATGTGCTTGTGGGAGTATTGCTGCAGGATGAGGCTTCTTGGAAGTAGCTTCCCCAGAAGGTGGGAAGAAGGCTAAGGTGAGGCCATGAACCAATGTCTGCTGGCTGACAGTGTCGGAGTGCTGAAGGGAAGACCATGCAGAGGCTGACAAGAACTTCAGATATCTTGTTGACGAGACATTTTGCACTCTTGGTACAGTTTATGTGTTCAGTGTGCTCTCCATCATTAGCACATCTCTCCTCCATTGAAATTTTGCCTTAAGTAAGGTTCACAATAAAAGAACATTCTGTTGCATTCATGACCTTAATTACTAGCCTACTAGAGGAGTGACCTTTATTACTAGCCTACTAGAGGAGTGACCTTTATTACTAGCCTACTAGAGGAATGACCTTTATTACTAGCCTGCTAGAGGAATGACCTTCATTACTAGCTTACCCCAGTGGAATGACCTTTATTACTTAGCCTGCTGGAGGAGTGACCTTTATTACTAGCCTACTAGTGGAATGACCTTCATTACTAGCCTACTAGTGGAATGACCTTTATTACTAGCCTACTCCAGTGGAATGACCTTCATTACTAAGGAATGACCTTCATTACTAGCCTACTAGAATGGACAGTGGCACCAGCGGAGAAGAGTAGGGATCTTTGGGCTAGGAGGTGAAGAAAGAGGAATATGCCGGAGTTCTATAGCTAGCACCTGCTAACTCTAGTCATACACGTAGTAGCATAGCTAGGGCATTATGGCCAGACATGTACACAGCTGCCAGGCATCTTGCTTTGCTCTTGCATCATCCCTACATGTTGTTGAAAAGACTTGCCACAAACTAGAGCAGCTTCTCGCCGGTACAATCAGCTTCTCTTCATACCAACCGCCATCTCCTAGCTCAACTGCTGGTGGTGCAGTTGACCACATGCTAGATGCTAGCCTTCTGGTTGGCCCGATGCGCTGCATTGCTATTGCTGGAATAGAACTTTCCGTTAATCAAGCCCTCCTTTGCATTTCGTTACATTTTCTTGTGTTGCCCGGTTCACAACTTGACAGAACGGAACAGAAGGATGTAATGGATCGCAACACTCAGAACCGGACTTTAGCTATCTCTCCTCCATACCCCCACCATGCATGTAGCCAGTTTCCTCTGGTACGTGCTGTCCAAGGGAGCGCCAGCAACAAGTGGCAAGACATGTAAGGAGTGGCCAAGCTGGATCTTTCTACATGCTCATGATAAATGGCGTATCCACCTCCATGGCCATGTGGAGGAACAGAGCAGCTATGCAAGCATGGCTCACTCTGGTGCAGCCCATTCTCATTCCGGTGCAGCCCATTCTCACTCCGGTGCAGCCCATTCTGACTCCAGTGCAGCCCATTCTCACTCCAATGCATCCCATTCTCACTCAAGTGCAGCCCATTCTCACTCCAGCGCATCCCATTCTCACTCCGGTGCAGCCCATTGTCACTCCAATGCATCCCATTCTCACTCAAGTGCAGCCCATTCTCACTCCAGCGCAGCCCATTCTCACTCCGGTGCAGCCCATTCTCACTCCAGCGCATCCCATTCTCACTCAAGTGCATCCCATTCTCAATCCAATGCAGCCCATTCTCACTCCAGTACAGCCGATTCTCACTCGGGTTCAGCCCATTCTTACTCCAGGCAGCCCATTCTCACTCCAGTGCAGCCCATTCTCACTCCAGCGCAGCCCATTCTCACTCCAGGCAGCCCATTCTCACTCCAGTGCAGCCCATTCTCACTCCAACGCAGCCCATTCTCACTCCGGTGCAGCCCATTCTCACTCCAGCGCATCCCATTCTCACTCAAGTGCATCCCATTCTCACTCCAGTACAGCCGATTCTCACTCGGGTTCAGCCCATTCTCACTCCAGGCAGCCCATTCTCACTCCAGTGCAGCCCATTCTCACTCCAGCGCAGCCCATTCTCACTCCAGGCAGCCCATTCTCACTCCAGTGCAGCCCATTCTCACTCCAGCGCAGCCCATTCTCACTCCAGGCAGCCCATTCTCACTCCAGGCAGCCCATTCTCACTCCAGTGCAGCCCATTCTCACTCCAGCGCATCCCATTCTCACTCCAGTGCAGCCCATTCTCACTCCAGCGCAGCCCATTCTCACTCCAGGCAGCCCATTCTCACTCCAGCGCAGCCCATTCTCACTCCGGTGCAGCCCATTCTCACTCCAGTGCATCCCATTCTCACTCCAATGCAGCCCATTCTCACTCCAGTACAGCCGATTCTCACTCCGGTTCAGCCCATTCTCACTCCAGGCAGCCCATTCTCACTCCAGTGCAGCCCATTCTCACTCCAGCGCAGCCCATTCTCACTCCAGTGCAGCCCATTCTCACTCCAGCGCATCCCATTCTCACTCCAGTGCAGCCCATTCTCACTCAGGTGCAGCCCATTCTCACTCCAGGCAGCCCATTCTCACTCCAGTGCAGCCCATTCTCACTCCAGCGCAGCCCATTCTCACTCCAGTGCAGCCCATTCTCACTCGGGTGCAGCCCATTCTCACTCCGGTGCATCATCCACATTTCCTTTCTTTCCTTGATCTTCAAATCTACAGCCGTCTTCTAAATCTTCTCTCCACAATGACAACAATTTCCAGTTTACATAAGCCCGACTTATTCAAGGCAGTGACCCGCTCACAATCTTTACGGGTGAACATACGGAAGATAGACAGATAGCAACACACATTGCAGATACGGCCATGCACAGAAACACAATAGACAGATAGCAACAACACACTGCAGATACGGCCATGCACAGAAACACAATAGACAGAGAGCAACACATATTGCAGATATGGCCATGAGCAGAAACACAAAAGTTGCCATCCAACTCCCCACTGGGGGCTCTCATTAGCTCGCCAATAAAAATACCCAGATAATAACAACAGCCACAACAAGCTCTGACGTGATCTTGTCAACGTAAGTGCCAGTGACTTATGCTCAAAGTACCTACCATTTTTGAAGGCCAGAAACTCAAAGACACTGTGCAAGATGCTGACTGCCACAGTCAGACCAAGGAGGTAAGAGTTGGTTTCCAGAAGAGTGGACTGAGAACACACGCACAAACAAAATAACAACAAGCAAGTCAATGCAACAACAACAACAAAGAGTCCTGGGAGCTTTGTAGCTTCAACACTGATCCCTTCAATGCGCTTTAATTTGGATAAAAATTAATTAAGGTAAATGGTGCCCACAGTTACTGCACTTGCAGACATTACTGGCTGGCCACCTCCAACACCACTTCCTAAGTGGGCTGCAGGGGGGGGGGGGGGATACGGTTGGGAGGACTAAGTTATTTTTGCTGTGACTACATAGCTCAGAATTTATATATACACCGAGAGATTGTACTGTACTACATCTACACTCCTTACCTACCCCCTCCTCCCCTTGCACTACATCTACACTCCTTACCTACCCCCTCCTCCCCTTGCACTACATCTACACCCCTTACCTACCACCTCCTCCCCTTGCACTATATCTACACCCCTTACCTACCACCTCCTCCCCTTGCACTACATCTACACCCCTTACCTACCACCTCCTCCCCTTGCACTACATCTACACCCCTTACCTACCACCATGCACTACATCTACACCCCTTACCTACCACCTCCTCCCCTTGCACTACATCTACACCCCTTACCTACCACCTCCTCCCCTTGCACTACATCTACACCCCTTACCTACCACCTCCTCCCCTCCCCTTGCACTACATCTACACCCCTTACCTACCACCTCCTCCCCATGCACTACATCTACACCCCTTACCTACCCCCTCCTCCCCTTGCACTACATCTACACCCCTTACCTACCACCTCCTCCCCTTGCACTACATCTACACCCCTTACCTACCACCTCCTCGCCTTGCACTACATCTACACCCCTTACCTACCACCTCCTCCCCTTGCACTACATCTACACCCCTTACCTACCACCTCCTCCCTCCCCTTGCACTACATCTACACCCCTTACCTACCACCTCCTCCCCTTACCTACCACCTCCTCCCCTTGCACTACATCTACACCCCTTACCTACCACCCCCACCCCTTGCACTACATCTACACCCCTTACCTACCACCTCCCCCCTCCCCTTGCACTACATCTACACCCCTTACCTACCACCTCCTCGCCTTGCACTACATCTACACCCCTTACCTACCACCTCCTCCCCATGCACTACATCTACACCCCTTACCTACCACCACCTCCCCTTGCACTACATCTACACCCCTTACCTACCACCTCCTCCCCTTGCACTACATCTACACCCCTTACCTACCACCTCCTCCCCTTGCACTACATCTACACCCCTTACCTACCACCTCCTCCCCTCCCCTTGCACTACATCTACACCCCTTACCTACCACCTCCTCCCCATGCACTACATCTACACCCCTTACCTACCCCCTCCTCCCCTTGCACTACATCTACACCCCTTACCTACCACCTCCTCCCCTTGCACTACATCTACACCCCTTACCTACCACCTCCTCGCCTTGCACTACATCTACACCCCTTACCTACCACCTCCTCCCCTTGCACTACATCTACACCCCTTACCTACCCCCTCCTCCCCTTGCACTACATCTACACCCCTTACCTACCACCTCCTCCCTCCCCTTGCACTACATCTACACCCCTTACCTACCACCTCCTCCCCTTACCTACCACCTCCTCCCCTTGCACTACATCTACACCCCTTACCTACCACCCCCACCCCTTGCACTACATCTACACCCCTTACCTACCACCTCCCCCCTCCCCTTGCACTACATCTACACCCCTTACCTACCACCTCCTCGCCTTGCACTACATCTACACCCCTTACCTACCACCTCCTCCCCATGCACTACATCTACACCCCTTACCTACCACCCCCTCCCCTTGCACTACATCTACACCCCTTACCTACCACCTCCTCCCCTTGCACTACATCTACACCCCTTACCTACCACCTCCTCCCCTTGCACTACATCTACACCCCTTACCTACCACCCCCTCCCCTTGCACTACATCTACACCCCTTACCTACCACCTCCTCCCCTTGCACTACATCTACACCCCTTACCTACCACCTCCTCCCCTTGCACTACATCTACACCCCTTACCTACCACCTCCTCCCCTTGCACTACATCTACACCCCTTACCTACCACCCCCTCCCTTCCCCTTTGTACTGCAACAGAAAAATCTGGACTCCCTTGTGCTCGAAAACTGAGCATCACCCCCACCCCAGCCTCCCCCAACCAGCAACTTCTAACGCTGCCACAGACAGAGAGGAACCTTCTCAAAGAGGTTGTATATTAGCACAAGGTGACTAACAGAAGAATTTGATGGAGGATTTCTTCCTGGATTGGAAGCCACAATAATTCTATGCATCATAGAAAAGTGTCTTGTTATTCACGATCTCCAATGAATCTCAGAGCATTGCACGTGAACTCTACCACATATAACTCTACCACATATAACAACCAAATTATAGGACTGCAAAGCTCACAAAATTTGCTACAATTCGATAAGATAAGTGTTCATGCAAGCTAGTGGAAGTCAAGTCGGAGTGGTGTTAGTGCTTAACTAAACTGTGAGCTTGCTGCTAGTTCTTCTCAGAACTCATTGCCAGATGGCAGTTCACTGGTTTATCTCAGGTAATATTCTAGGAAAATGTATCGTTATTTACGAAATAACAATTTAAATTACACCCGTAAACTAGCTAGCTAGCTAGCTATGAGCCTGCTTACTTCTTCACAAGATTATGCTTCCACCCGGCTGCTGTAGCACGAGCACACGAGGCTCATGCCCATTCAATAATGCTCCAGGAACATCTTCTCGCCCAAGGCAAACCAGCAAACTGCCACCTGGCAATGAGTTCTGAGAAGAACTAGCAGCAAGCTCACAGTTTAGTTAAGCGCTAACACCACCCCGACTTGACTTCATTAGCTTGCATGAACACTTATCTTATCAAATTGTAGCTTGTGAGCTTTACAGTCTTATAATTTGGTTGTTTTATGTGGTAGAGTTCATGAGAGATTCATTGGAGATCATGAATAACATTCCTATGTCACCTGAACATGTGCAACATAATAATGCAAGGCCTCCATTGTCTTCCATGGCAACCCATCTACATTTTCAGTGACCACGCTGACTGCCAATCAGAATGCTCATTGCAAAGAGTAAGGCTTCCTCTTGCTACACGAGTCATTTCAGCGGTCCTGGCGGCACTTTCCAATCAGCAGCCACTCTCGCAGCCAGTTCAGCACTCAGATTTTGAGGTAGCCCACTTTAGCTGCATGTAACTTTGGCATGGCTATACCTATGCAACATTGCTTTAGTATCAAAAGAGAGCACACAGAGAGACCTATCTTTTGAGCTACATCAAGTTCACACAGTGAAGTGTGCAGAATCTATGGAGCTACAAAACCGTAACAAAAAAATGTCTTTTTATGGTTTAATCCACCCACCCACCCCTCCCCTTTTAAGACCCACCAACTCGGTGAAGATATTCTTGAGAACAGTTCTAATGATTCGTGTTGTCGCATCAGTTATTATTATGGATGACCATTTCCGGTTTCCATTTCCAATGACCCTATGGTGAAGCTCCAGGTTGACTCCCCCTTAATTCAAATTTCAATTAACCCCTTAATTAAACATTTTATTAACCCCTTAATTAACTTGCACGATTGTCTTAGTTCCTCTCTCACCTTGATGGTGTCTTGTTCCTCATCAGTGGATTCTACCCCACCAGCCATGTAGTTTGACCAAGGGTTCTCCTTTCCCATGGCGGCGTACATATTGAACTTGAAGAGCGAGAGAGGAGCACAGACAAGAGTCAAAGTCAACCATCTGGAGGGGAGAAGAAAAGAGGAGTTGATGGGATAAAGGGGAGGAGTTAACGGGGAGAGAGGGTAGGAGTTAATGGGGAAAGTGAGGAGTTAACAAGGAGAGGGAGGGAGCCCTTGACCCCTCCCTCCCCCCTCCCCTCCATGTAACGGACAAAAGAGAAAGGAAAGAATTGACATGTGAGTGTACGATCACATGGGATGACCCGGTAGTTCTAGCCCTAGCTGAGTTGGCAGACACCTAGGCTGCACTTTACGGGGAGTGAGAGCGGGAAAGTGAGAGAAGAAAGGAAAGAAGAAGAGGGAATGATGGATGGAAGTTAAAAGGAGGAAGAAGAATGGTAAGTGGGAAAGAATGGAGGGATGAAAAGGGAAGGTAGAAGGAATGGAGAAGAAAAGAAGAAGAGAAGAGAGGGGAGGAATGGAGAAAAGAGAGAGGAGGAGAAGATAAGAGAAGAGGGGAAAAGAAAAGAAAGAACTCTCTTCTGTCTCCCTTCTACCCTTCACTTTGCCATTATCATCTCACGTTGTTGTGTCATTTAGAGGCATGTACTCCTGTGCCAAGTTCCAGTAGCTGTTGAGGTAGAGCACAGGATAATAGCCACCAGATACAGGATCAAACTCGATGTCTGGTACAGTTCCATAAGAAGAGAAAACACAACACAAAAACATCAACAGCCATCATATATATATGCACATCCATTGGGTGAGGCAGGTTGAAGTAGCAATAGCTCTATGGGGATACACACTGGACCAATATCACCCTGGGCTGAAGGCAGGTTGAAGTAGGTTGACAATAGCTCTATGGGAGCACACACTGAACCCACACTACAATGGGCTGAGGTAAGTTGAAGCATATACTTCTACAAGCTCTAGTGGGAGGTGCCACACTTCTAAAACTCTAGTGGGAGGTGCCACACTTCTAAAACTCTAGTGGGAGGTGCCACACTTCTAAAACTCTAGTGGGAGGTGCCACACTTCTAAAACTCTAGTGGGAGGTGCCACACTTCTAAAACTCTAGTGGGAGGTGCCACACTTCTAAAACTCTAGTGGGAGGTGCCACACTTCTAAAACTCTAGTGGGAGGTGCCACACTTCTAAAACTCTAGTGGGAGGTGCCACACTTCTAAAACTCTAGTGGGAGGTGCCACACTTCTAAAACTCTAGTGGGAGGTGCCACACTTCTAAAACTCTAGTGGGAGGTGCCACACTTCTACAAGCTCTAGTGGGAGGTGCCACACTTCTACAAGCTCTAGTGGGAGGTGCCACACTTCTAAAACTCTAGTGGGAGGTGCCACACTTCTAAAACTCTAGTGGGAGGTGTCACACTTCTAAAACTCTAGTGGGAGGTGCCACACTTCTAAAACTCTAGTGGGAGGTGCCACACTTCTACAAACTCTAGTGGGAGGTGCCACACTTCTAAAACTCTAGTGGGAGGTGCCACACTTCTAAAACTCTAGTGGGAGGTGCCACACTTCTAAAACTCTAGTGGGAGGTGCCACACTTCTACAAGCTCTAGTGGGAGGTGCCACACTTCTAAAACTCTAGTGGGAGGTGCCACACTTCTACAAGCTCTAGTGGGAGGTGCCACACTTCTAAAACTCTAGTGGGAGGTGCCACACTTCTAAAACTCTAGTGGGAGGTGTCACACTTCTAAAACTCTAGTGGGAGGTGCCACACTTCTAAAACTCTAGTGGGAGGTGCCACACTTCTAAAACTCTAGTGGGAGGTGCCACACTTCTACAAGCTCTAGTGGGAGGTGCCACACTTCTAAAACTCTAGTGGGAGGTGCCACACTTCTAAAACTCTAGTGGGAGGTGTCACACTTCTAAAACTCTAGTGGGAGGTGCCACACTTCTAAAACTCTAGTGGGAGGTGCCACACTTCTACAAACTCTAGGCAATATACTCATATAAACTGGCAATGACAAGAATGTTTTGGATGCTCACACTTGTCCAATGGCTGAGGGACGGATCCTTGCGTCCACTGTGTGTAATCTTCGATGAGGTTGATGGTAAGGTTAGGATGGTAATAAGAGATCACATCAGGTAACACATCTGTGGCCCCTTGCGCCACCTTCATGGCCCCGGGAGCCACATCGGACTTGCCCGTCAACAGATTGGCCGTGTTGTGTATGCGCCGCTTACGATACTTGTTAAACACTACACGAGGACAAGCAATTAAAATTTAAAAAATTCATATTTAAACATTGTTTGCTTGGTGAATAAATCGGCCTCTCTTCACCACTCACTTAAGATTAGTAAATGACAGCCATTTTAACATTGTTAACTCACATATGGATTAATAATGACAGCATTGTTAACTCACATACAGATTAATAATGACAGCCATTTTAACATTGTTAGCTCACATATGGATTAACATTTTAACAGTGTCTTGTATCGAGTACTTCATAACTCACACATGGATTGATAAATGATCGCCTGCTCATTGTAATCCTTCCTATTGGAGTCGATTGTAAACCCCGACTTAGATACAAACACATGCATAAACCAGGTTCCATTCTGCTGGACCGATTCCGGAACCTGTATGTCGAGGGATTTCTGTCGCACCCCATCCATTGTCGGTCCGTCCTCCCAATTTCCGTAGACAAGCTTCTCACTCCATATTAGGTCATCTTGGTCCTCATGGTAGTGGAAATCTTCGTTCAACGTCAGATATACAAACATGTCCTGGAAGAACAAGAGAGTAAAGATAACAAACAGCAAAGGAAGTAACAAAACAAGAATCCGCTTGTGGAACTTGTACCCCGAGCTTTGTGACGTACATACCAGAAGTAGGAGGAGCTATGAAATTAAAGCGGCCTCCTTTTACAGACTGGATTGAGAGGATAAGATGACTTTTCAAGTACTCTGATGGCTGCCAAAATTCTAGTACTCTGATGGCTGCCAAAATTCTATAAAGGGGCACCTAGCTCAGGTGTCTTTTGCGCTGCTAGAAGACTTAATGGAGATAAAAAGAGGAAGTTTCTCCCTTTTTTTGGTCGGACAAGCAGATATATCAACGACAACACGACTACTTCTCCCTCTGCTTCACACATTCGTGGTTGCAGGGCAACGACTCCTCCCTTTACACTTGATGGGTGACGACAAAGACTTTCAAAGATGGTCCTGTTTGGTTGCCGTGGACAATCCGGGATATCTGTGGCTACCCAAATTTCAAAGTTATTGCCCGCCTAATCCTAAGCCTAGTTTTAGGTGGGCCAGAAACTTCTAACTTTGGACAGTGATTTGACCCCAAAGGCACCGAAGATTTTGGTCATAAAAAGAAAGCAATTTAGTGGGTGGAGCTTCACACTGCCGCCACCCTACTGCAGGTGGCAAAAAACATATATTACCGCCATGCAAACAACTCCATTGTCTCAACAAAACATGGACTGTGGAGATTGCCATATATGTACATACCTGGACCAATCATTGTGTGCCTTATTAGCTGAAACAGAATCAAAACCCAGAGATTCATACAGGGTATTTGGTTGGGCAGAGGAGGGGGGGGGGGGGGGGGGGGATAAGAGATAAGAGAAAAGTGTCAAGCTTGGAATATTTCCACGCACAGTTTTAGCATCCCTTTGACTGGTAAGTGCTAGCCCTACTTCTTCTAGTCAGATGAAGATTGTCAAACCACATCTTTGAAATAGACCAAGTGACCTCACTCTTGCCAGGCTCATGCCAATTGTGTAAGTTCTGACCGGACTCCTTCAAAGAGAAAAATTGTCTCAATGAACTCTCAGTTGACATAACATCACAATAACCTTCTCAATCATCAACTTGAAATTGTGTTCTCTCAACGTTTCGACTAGATGCTCTAGCCTTCATCAGGAATAATGAAGGCTAGAGCATCTAGTCGAAACGTCGAGAGAACACAATTTCAAGTTGATTATTGATTGTCCCATAAATAATGCCGTCTACTAATTGCCAAATTCATAATTACGTTAACTATCCCGTTAATTAAAACTGCTATTGTGAATTTGACTAATAACAGCTTTAAAACAAAATGCCAATGTATATGTTCCATCCAATCTATAGATTGTGCAGCACAATCTATTGAATGCCAATATCTATATGCCTGCCAATCAATACACTTCAAAACATGGTAGCATATTAACACCCTTTGTAACAGGTTCATAGATTGGATGGAACATATCGACCAGTACTTATTATCGACTAGTTATACTGAGCGAGTGTGCAAGCGAAATATCCAAACCAACCCACACAATATGGGATAGTCGACGGGAATTTACAAAGCCCGCGCTACTCCCACGAAAGAAAAGAGAAGAAGGGAGAAGAGCTGTTTGTGAGGCAAGTTTCTCTACATTTGGGGGCTAGAGCAGTTGTGCGAGTTTTCGTGGTATTACAAACTGTGCATTATATCTTTTTTGACAGAGCAATATTCTTCAATCTTTTTTTTTGCTCTAGCTACACTTGCCACGTCACTTAGTTCTTTATCTGCCAAGTCCATGTGCAACTTTTTCTCAGTATCACTTTTTTCTACATCATTACACTCTCAGTTGCAATCATCACTTTCTCTGTTTCTCTGTTGCAAAGGGTGTTAATATGTACCATGTTTGAAGTGTATTGATTGGCAATAGATGGGCATTCATAGATTGTGCAGTCCAATCTATGAATTCATAGATTGTGTAGATTGGTCAGATTCATAGATTTGATGGAACATATACAATAAGATTTCATAAAGTCTGGTGGGAAGGGAAGGGAATCCCAGCCCCCCCCTCCCCCCCTTGAAACCCTGAACCCTGGAAGCCATGTCTTCAGCCAGATTTGGGGGTGGAAAAAACCCAGCCAATACCCGAGAACAAGACGAACACGAAAAGAACTCTCAATACCATTCAATTATTCCTCTACAATATACTTTGTACTATATATATAGGTGTCGGCCAAGCTGATGTCTAGGGCAACAAAGCCTTGGGCAAAAGATCAGCAGTGATGTCAACTATTGCACTTCAGTCATCCCACTGGGCAAGAAGCTACAGCACAGCATGTCTTCCACAACTCTAGAACTCGAGAAACTACAGCAAAACCAACTCTATATCATTCTCCCTAGTGTCATAGTATTCTCTGGTAAGGGAGAGAAAGACGGATAAACAAAATCACAAACACCCAAATCATTTTCCCGCTCTTCTTGTGCGAGAGCTCGCACGAGATCACGGTGCAAAAAAAAACTCCTAACTTAATTTCACAGGTGCTGCATGACAAGGGAAAGTCATCAATGGTAAAATAATAAACACTGGTTGGTTGCTTCAAGTGTATCTGCATGAAGGACCTGCTTAGGACCTGCTTATTGCTAAGCCGCCTACTTTACCACTGGCTCAGCCATCATGTTTTATTTTAGTCGAGCACCAGTCCTGTCGGTCTCCTCCTGCTCAAGAGTCTGGTGTTTCTCTACACGTGATATCCACGTATGATGCTCTCCAGGTATTCTCTGCAACAGCTTGACCATCTGTCATCCATTCCAGCTAGCTCAATATGTATACCAGTAATCTATAATAGAAGGAATTGATCGCATCTTGTGCATGGGCATTGCTTATTAAGCATCTGCTCAGTGTTAAGCACCCTTTTTTGCTGTCACAAGGAGGAGGGTCTAGTGATCTACTGTCACCAGACACTTATCAATAGATTGGGTAAAGGGTCACATTTGTGAGACTACAATCACTGACCAGCTCTTGTCCCTTCATGAAGAGGTTAATTCCAGCTAATGGAAGTGGTTTCCCATCTGGTCCTTTGGTCGCCTCCGGAGGAGTCTTGCTTCCTCTGAAGTAGCTAGTAATGAAATAGAAGACGACCAACTGGAACACAATGGACTTAAACATGCTCCCCCACCCGCGCTGGGCAGGCTGCTGCTCTTGTTGAGCGCCATCTTGAGCTTCTTGGCCTTGTGGGATAGCTGCTAACTCAGACCCAATCCTCCCTTCCTGTTCTTGAGTCATCTTTTTTTCCTATCGTGATTCGTGTTGAGCGTAGACTGGCGTTGTCGACCGTTCCCTTTCTGCGCTCTCTTTCTTCCCCACGAGGTAAAGGGTCGGGGTACGTATCCGTGTATAGGATGTGGTTAAGAACCAGAAACGGAAGTGAACTCAAATTTTTTTAGCATATACCTGCAAAAAGTTATGTTGAAGAATAGGATATAGATTCTGGTACATCATTTATATAAACAAGGAATAAAAAAGGTCCAAGAACTACTTCCACGATTCATGGTAATCCATGTTTTCTGTTTGTGTTTTCTGTTTTTGACTTTGCCATATTTGGTATTTGGGGGGGAAATTGAGGTATTGTCCTTTAACAAATTTCCCCTTTCAAGTACTTCTTTTTCTCTGATGCTGAGGAATAGATCAGGTAGCCAGAATTCTATACTGACCAGTTGTGCTCCAGCATTCATCATCAGGTCTATATAGTCTTGGTAAGTGATGGTAGATTCCTGTAGGTGGGTGATTAACAAGGTATCTTTGTTGAGATAAATTTTTGGGTGAATGAGGTTGATTATTGCATGTAGACCCTTTATGGCATTTTGTAGAACATACAGCACCTTCCTGCACAAGCACAGTGATGAGAAGAACAATTTGTTCTGCTTCACAGAGAGATACGGTAAGACATTGTTACAAGTCTGTGGTCAATAATTCAAGTTTTCCACTGAAAGTCATCTTCTCCATAATATTTTAGGTGCACCATGCTCATACTTGCAAGTATGAAACAGATGAAATTAGAGGGGGAATTGAATGGCAGTAGATGAAAAGTGCCCCAACACCCACAAACAACATTTTTCAACATTAAAAATACCAGGACATACATACCTCAGGCGATACATGTGATTTTTCAAATGAAACCTCGCTCTGTGGAAGTGCGATCAAACCGAGGAATTTAAATACTTGCTAAATCCCCAGACTTGAAAAAAAATTGTGTTTTATCGGCCAATATTTAGTTGGGCAGCATTCTGACGGTATCATTCGTCATCCTCCATCCATGCGAAGTTTCAAGCAGTATATTTTCATCAAGTTCAGAATATGATGGAGATAAACTGTCTGACAAACAAGAGGGGGGGAGGGGTTCACTTCTGGACACCCTTTCAACTTTGGATCTGATGAAGAACTGATTTCAAATTGTGCGGCATTGTCTTAGTTTACACCAGTACACCCTTTCAACTTTGGATCTGATGAAGAACTGATTTCAAATTGTGCGGCATTGTCTTAGTTTACACCAGACACAGCTAGGCAGATGTTGGGACAGTATCATGGCATCTTTGCCTCCTTTCTTCGTATATCATTATCTGCTATAATCATCACTTTGTAGGTGCAGGGAAAATATTTTGTCGATGTGGTTAACCAAAATCTTAAGTTTCATCCCACCATGAATTATGGTGTTAAATAATTTATTATTTGACTTGCATCAAATGAAAGGTGGCCACTCTGACCAATGAGGGTAGTTGCCGCTCTGATCACTTTGAAAACAAGCCCCTATCATTTTTTCCATAATACTGTTTGCTTGTGTACGAGTCCTTGACATTTTGGATTTCTGGGTCAATGTTGTTACCTCACCAGGCCACTCCTTCACTAAATTGTGCGCAATTTTATTCACAAACTCACGTCCATTGTCTGAATGTAAAAATTGAGGTGTTCCCAAGAAGGCAAAGATTTTTCTTCTGTAGATTAAGGCTTCTTCTGCAGCAGATTCTTTTGACCAAGAAAACATGACATGGAATTTGGACTATATAGTGATCCATGTAGTGGCCAATCCATCTGTATGTCCCATCTGGCCAATGCCTCATGTCAATTAAATTAATGGGAAGACCCTGCATATATGTGGTATATAGGAATTTGACGACAATGTTGGCTTGGGTAGTGCTATATAGATTCCTGCCTCCAGATGTAACTAGAGTCTATATACTAAGCGAAACCATATCCCATATATTTATGATATACCAACAAGCATCTAATGATTTGCCTTACAAAATGATCCAAGAACAAACAATCAAAAAGAGGTTCTATCACACAGTGCTACACGTATATACATGCTGTTTTGAAGCAGTTCATGGTATCTATATATGTTCCATCCTATCTAGAAATCTGGCCAATCTATAGCTCGCCATCCAATTTATGGACTACAACACATACTATATAACCGAGAATGATGATATGGAAAAAGTGTAATATTGCTTTGAAGAAAAAAATTCCATAGATTTGGCACATTAGACATGGCATGTACAGAGAAGCAAAAAAAAAAATTTTTTTTTATGGCAGTGACAGCTCTCAAGGATGTGAGCAAGACGGCAAAAGAAGCGAAGATAGTGAGCATTCCTCATGTCCAGGAAATATTATCTGTCACCGCTAACTTAATATAACTACATGTATGAAACAATAATAATAATAGTAGTAGCATAATAACAACAAAATTTTCACTAATTTAATTTGACACATTTTCAAGCGTATATTACTTTCAGGCTTTCATATCTTGTTTGGGATGGATTTGAGGTGATTGAGGTATATACAATTTACTGCTTTTCTTATGTCACATTGCCAATGGCACGGGTGGAGCTTTAGAGCAGCCTACATAAGATTTGTGCCAATGGAATGTGCTTTTAAGGTCACACCCATTTGTTCTCCCATGTCGAATGTGGGTGGCAACATAGCCAGTGACTTAGAATAAAAATATGAATATCATAACTGTTCCTTACTTATTCCCCCACCTCCACCCCTGCCTCTTTAAACCCTGACCCAGAAAAATTGAGGTAAGCATACATCAGGTGTGTGAAAATTATGAGGTGAAGCTATAATTATAGTTTTTATGGCAAAACTAAACCAATGAGCCAGGCTAAAGCATAACCAAACCTTTACCTTGTCTATGCATTTGCCAAAGATAAATAGGGCAGAGGAAACTAATGTTGTGTAAGATGGATCACATGAGTGATGTGCTTTAGGGCTGGTTGTGAGACGTTTCAAATAGCCACCCATTATATGGGGATTGGAACCCACCTTATCCCCCCCATTATACTTATATTTATCTGCATAGGTATATAGATGGAACCCATCTTATCCCCCCCCCCCCCCCCATTGTACTTATATTTAGGATTCATCTGCCATGGATTGTAGAACCTAGCCTTAATTTTGTTTTCCATTATAAAATTATTTAGCACATATATATTGATAAGTTATATTATGGCCACGTTTTATTTAATTACTAGCACCTATACATGGTGGGCTTCACCACAGGCATTATCCATGTCCCTTCAGGTCCCTCCTTCCCTGGGTCTTCTGTGTGACCCGTGAGGATGAGGAAACACGGACAAACATATTGGGTCAAGAGAAATATTACAGTACCGAACCTGTATCTACTCAACTTTGGGATGACCTATGGGTTCCAAATCCCCCTATCCTCTTGTGTCCCACCTCCCTGGGTCCTCTGTGTCTGCACCCAGTAAGGACAAAGAAACACCGATAGGGCAGAGAGAAATAACTACCCTTTACCATAAGCTATTTTAAAGGTAAAGGGTCTTCTAAATATTTGCCATCTACTTTGGTAAGTACTGTTGAATTTTTTTATTTATGTGCTCTTTTTCTTTTATATAGTCAAGATCCTTCCTTCTGACAGTTCCTCGGGATGACTCCAGAACTGATGTTAATCTCACCTGACACATACTGTGATACTGAACATACATGGTGTACTTTACCAGGTTCTGTTGCAGGTCCGTATTAACTGTTGAGACAGAAGTCGTGCTTCTCGGCTTTTTGCAGTGAAAATTTACAGCAGCTGTTGAATCAACTCAACTAGACTTAATATTCTCAACAGACTCTTTGCAGTGCAAACTGCAGTAGCTGTTAAATCAACTCAACTAGACTTAATATTCTCAACAGATTCTCAACAGATCTTTGCAGTGCAAACTGCAGTAGCTGTTGAATCGACTCAACTAGGCTTAATATTCTCAACAGACTCTTTGCACTGCAAACTGCAGTAGCTGTTGAATCGACTCAACTAGGCTTAATATTCTCAACAGACTCTTTGCAGTGCAAACTGCAGTAGCTGTTGAATCGACTCGACTAGACTTAATATTCTCAACAGACTCTTTGCAGTGCAAACTGCAGTAGCTGTTAAATCAACTCAACTAGGCTTAATATTCTCAACAGACTCTTTGCAGTGCAAACTGCAGTAGCTGTTGAATCGACTCAACTAGGCTTAATATTCTCAACAGACTCTTTGCAGTGCAAACTGCAGTAGCTGTTGAATCGACTCAACTAGACTTAATATTCTCAACAGACTCTTTGCAGTGCAAACTGCAGTAGCTGTTAAATCAACTCAACTAGGCTTAATATTCTCAACAGACTCTTTGCAGTGCAAACTGCAGTAGCTGTTGAATTGACTCAACTAGGCTTAATATTCTCACAGACTCTTTGCAGTGCAAACTACAGTAGCTGTTGAATCGACTCAACTAGGCTTAATATTCTCAACAGACTCTTTGCAGTGCAAACTGCAGTAGCTGTTGAATCGACTCAACTAGGCTTAATATTCTCAACAGACTCTTTGCAGTGCAAACTGCAGTAGCTGTTGAATCGACTCAACTAGACTTAATATTCTCAACAGACTCTTTGCAGTGCAAACTGCAGTAGCTGTTAAATCAACTCAACTAGGCTTAATATTCTCAACAGACTCTTTGCAGTGCAAACTGCAGTAGCTGTTGAATCGACTCAACTAGGCTTAATATTCTCAACAGACTCTTTGCAGTGCAAACTGCAGTAGCTGTTGAATCGACTCAACTAGACTTAATATTCTCAACAGACTCTTTGCAGTGCAAACTGCAGTAGCTGTTGAATCGACTCAACTAGGCTTAATATTCTCAACAGACTTCGACTCAACTAGGCTTAATATTCTCAACAGACTCTTTGCAGTGCAAACTGCAGTAGCTGTTGAATCGACTCAACTAGGCTTAATATTCTCAACAGACTCTTTGCAGTGCAAACTGCAGTAGCTGTTGAATCGACTCAACTAGACTTAATATTCTCAACAGACTCTTTGCAGTGCAAACTGCAGTAGCTGTTAAATCGACTCAACTAGGCTTAATATTCTCAACAGACTCTTTGCAGTGCAAACTGCAGTAGCTGTTGAATCGACTCAACTAGACTTAATATTCTCAACAGACTCTTTGCAGTGCAAACTGCAGTAGCTGTTGAATCGACTCAACTAGGCTTAATATTCTCAACAGACTCTTTGCAGTGCAAACTGCAGTAGCTCAACTCAACTAGGCTTAATATTGCACACACGTGTGCTATTGATAATCATTGCCTATTTATTGAATCGAGAGACCGATTGACAAGTTTGGAGTTATAAAATTGGACCAAGTGGTGGAGGAGGGGGGAGGTGCCATGGGTGCCCAAGCACCAGATTGCTAGTGCACTGGCCTGATGTAACACTTGCTAATACACATATTATATCAGTGCCCCCCCCCCCTCCTCCAAATTCTGGATTCGCCCCTTGGTCTGACCTATAATAAATGGGTGATGTAGCTAGACAATCCTTGTGAGACAAATTTAACCGGATTATATGGGGGCATCTGCCAGTTCACCACCTTGGCAAAGGATTAGTGGACATGTTTTTGGAGCTAACAATGGCCCAAACCAATTAAACACAAGCGCCATATGGCGCAAACTCAGACATTGACTTTAAAATAAAACCACTTGTTTTCAGACCCCCCCCCCTTCCCCCTTACTCACATCTGCCATAATGTAAGCACCCTTCCCCATAAAGATGAGAGAAAGAGAACATACACAATTTCCAGTTGCAAGGTGCATTTTGCACCACACGAAAAATGAGAAACAAGCTGCATCTGGCTTGCCCTCAATTGATAAGCAGGTATTGTTAAACTGGAATGCACAATGAAATGAAAAATGAATCAGTAAGCAGAGGGTAAGAATTACACTAAAGCAATAGAGGAGGAGTACTCACTACTTACAATCGATAAATAAGTGATAAATATGTCTTGAAAATATTCGTATAGATCACTTCATCATGTTTCTTTGCCACAGTAAGAAGTATTTGAGTCAGGCCAGCCAGGAATGGAATCAGACTTTTATCTCCAGATTGCATACATACATGACACAAACCGAGATTGGCAGTTGAGAGAGAGAACGCCATATCCTTGGGGTCCATGCTTTCCTGGATAGCCTTACTGATGATTAGCGGGATATGGAATAAGGACGATTCTGTTAGGCTCAAGAGAGGAGAAAGATGAGATAAAGGTCGGGTGATGACAGGTGAAGGAAAGTGGGTAAGCAGATTAGCAGAGAAAAGAATCTCCAGAGGAGTCTTGCTTCGAAGATCTGAGCATGCTTCTTGGACAATCACTTGGACTTGCTCAACCAGGCAATGGGGAAGAGGTGCAGAACCGAAGAGAGAAAGTGTCGAGAGAAAAACAAAATCAGTCTTGGAGAGACGAAAGCCATTGATAAGTTGATAGATGAATTCATTTTTAAAAGGTTGTCCACCATTATTTCCCATGTGTTGCCCATTTCCTCCCTTCTTGTGCTTTGTCTCTTCCTTTTTCTCATTCACATCTTCCTTCACCTTTGTATCCAACCCCTCAGGCACTTTTTCCTCCTGTTTTGTACTATCCTTTTCTTCCTCCAAATAACTGTTATTAGAGCTCAGAGCAGAGCTGGAACTGTCATCTCCACACCACACTTCCGAGTAAAACCTCTCCACAAACCCATCAGTACTTTCCTCCTTGTCTTCATCTATGTATCTCGACAGCAAAGCAGAAATGACATCCACCAAATCAGAAGATCCTAAGCTTCTCTCTGCCACATTGACTAGTATGTCCTGCTCTCTGCTGTATGGAGCAAACTCGCACTTTGTCATGATGCCGTGCACTAACCTCTGAGTGACATGAAGTTCAGACAGTGGAAGGAGTTTAGTCTTGTCAGTGCCTCTCAAAAGAGACATATCCACCTGTCTCTCGAGGTTCTCTGAAGAGAAGGGATTTTCTTCAATGATGAAAATGATGTGAGTCTTGTTTCTCTGGGTGAGAGTGTGCAGAAAGGAGGAGGGAGAAGGGAGATCGAGAAGACCATCAAATATTAGCAGGGCATTAGACTCCTTGTCTTCTAGCAGGGAGCATTTGCTCAGCTCCTGTAGGAAATTAATGTAAAGGTACCTCCATAAAAATTTATAAATAAATGAGATTAAAGGCAAATAATAACCACCAGTAAGGGAATTTCCCCCCAAAGCTGTCTATTTTGTAACCCTTTTACCACATACATTATCTTCATTAATAGCATACCTCTCTGATCATTTCTTCTGCTCCGTGCATGAAGTGGTAGTTATATCCTGGCACATAGAACACACCTCCCGGGAAGTGTGTATAATTACTGGCCACAAACTGCAACACTGGCTCTGCTGATCTCAACCCATGTGCTCCATGGATAATCTGCAAGTATCACCAATAATTTTGAGGTCATACTGACAGAATATTGACATCATGATATTTTATGGATTCTGTGCTGCTCTGACTAAACACCAAAATGTAAGGAGATCGTTCAGTTTCCCTAGAAACAAAGAACTATTCCTAACAACACCTAGCTATTGTCTTTAAATGTGCAAGTTTTAAGTTATAGTAATAAACTAAGTACATTATTGTCCCAATTTTTATGACACCACTAACCTGCACATCAGTAGGGTGATAGCAATCCTTAATCAACACTTTCTCCAAACTCCTGACAATCTCTAGTCGAGGAAATACGGGGCAGGGACCAATCTTAGCTTCCTGTTTCTTCACACAAAACTCAACCTCCTGCCCAGTGAGCTGGTACCCACTCCAATGGATGTACTTGGAGTACTTCTGGAAGCTTCTGATGCTTAGTATGGCCTTCTGTAGTGCGCGAGAGGATTTGAATCCATCCATCATGTACTGGTAAAAAAAATTCATGAATATGGCAGCACTCTCATCTGGTACTCGCCATAGAGTAGTGAGTACAGCTTGGGCTCCAGCCAGGATGAAAGCTCGTGCCATTCCCTGGATCCCATCTGCCTTTACCATCCCACGTCCCGAGTCGCAGCTGGACAAGACAACTAAAGCTGGACTGATGTTCAATTTCTCCACTTCCCCTGGGTATAGAAGTACGTTTTTCTCATCTGCCATTGCTCCTGTCCGACTAGATCCATGACTTGCAAAAGCAAGGAAGCCAGATGAGGCACTGCCATGGGTTGCCAGGTGAACTACCTTCGCCTCCAAGAACATACTCATCACCACATTCTTGGTGGCCTCTTCGTGCAAGGTTGGACTGCACCTGAGAATATGGGCCACCGATTCAGCCTCCTTGGTGGCAAAGGGAAGATTCCCCATGTTCCACGTCTCTCCCCGATAGTTGAATGTCGGAATGGAAGGATTTCCCACGATGCAGAACTTTAGGCTGTCTTCCGGCACAAGGACAGTTGCGGGAGGAAGCTGGCTGAGGATTCCTAGAGTCAGGAAGGATGGCATGATGCGGAAGCAAAATCGGTCACCTAGAAATTGGCGGTGGAAGTTGCTGTCGTTACCATCTTCGAACAGAGCAAAGATGGGCATTAGACTTGTGTAGCTGTCAGGGATTACAATTATGTCATTAGTGGAGGTGTTGCAATCTTTGTTGTCATTGATTTTATCC
Source organism: Cladorhizidae sp. MBARI D1340-BT2 (assembly GCA_028752905.1). Taxonomy (NCBI): domain Eukaryota; kingdom Metazoa; phylum Porifera; class Demospongiae; order Poecilosclerida; family Cladorhizidae; species Cladorhizidae sp. MBARI D1340-BT2. Next base: position 10,983,368 of record JAQNBH010000015.1, read on the forward strand.
AAGATAGTCAGGAGAGGCCTGGCAAACATTCGATATAGCTTGCTAAGAGCTGGTGAATTTTCATACCTATAGCTGCCATACATCTCCATACCCTCTTCATCAAGCACATCTGCCAGGAGATAACGGAGGTAATAGTCCAAGGATTTACCATCAAACTGGTCATCTTCAACAGCTACTTGAAACATGTTGGTAATCGCCTTCCCTCCTGCACAAGGTGTAAAGACCCAGGTGAGAAGTCTGGCACCTGTGTAGGAGATATACACCACAATCTTTCCCACTAAATCGATAATCTTCAGTATCTGCTCCTCTCTGAGAGGTGCAATGAGCTCTAGAGGGAGTTGGCCATATTTCCTCTGGAGAAGAAGCTCCCCAAGGGTCCTCGCCCTGCTCTGCTCAGCATATTCCAGTGCCTTCCACCATTCCTGCAGATTGTAGAGACAGTCCTGAAGTCTGTAAAAACTCCGGGAATTAGTCTCAAAAAGGGACACAGACAGATTCAAACCCCGGGATGAGCCCCTCATGGTCTGGAATGTCTCTTCGTGGTACTGCACTACCGACGAAAAATCCTCTTGGGCCTTCCTATAGCCCTCCTTCAGTGCTTCAGACAACGCATGGTCTCTTCGCTCATTCTCCACACTGGGGCCAGTAAAGGTTACATGAAACTCACTCTTCTCCTTGGAGGACTCGAGTCCTTTGATTTGCTTCCTCTCCATTTCAGTCTTTTCGTAACTAGCGCAGCCTCTATTGTGATAGGCTGTGCACTTGGTTGATCTGTCTTTTGCAATGGACAGAGTTTCAGTGTAATGAAAGATGGCCTTGTCAAAATTCTTCTGTATCATCAGCAAATTCCCATAATTTCCCCTGACTCGGGCTTCTCCAGCTTCATCCATGCCATATATAGCTTGATCTAAAGCCATGTCATAATATTCTCGAGCTTGATCCAACTTGTTTATCGACTGGAATGCAGTTCCGAGATTATTGTAGGCACGCCCAATAGCCTGAGGTGTGGGTTCGAATTGGATAGTCAAGTTTAGGGACTTCTTGAGAAACTGGAGTGCCTTATCCTTCTCATATAAACCAAGCCAAGCATTGCCCATGTTGCCGTATGCCCATCCCAGTGACATGTGATCTCCAAGCTCATCAGCCAGACGAACTGTGGATTCGTAATGATCTATTGCACTTTTGTTCTCACCAAGGCTCTGGTAGAGATTTCCCAGAGATGTGTGAGCTGCTAACTGATCCTTCCTGTTATTAATAGCATAGGTTAAGGCACTCTTATAAGCTTGCATAGCCTCCATGACAAGTTGAGCCTGCCTGAACGCTGAACCTTGCTTGGAATAAATGGAGGCCAAGGAAGGCTGTAACATGCGATAGCTCTTTGCCACTGTGTCACTAGAGTGAGACTTGGCAGCTTTTTCATAATGCTTGGCAGCTTCCTTAAAGTTCTTAAGTGTCAGCTTAATTTCTCCTAGATAGTATTGAGCAAGGTAAATGTTGCCATGCTGGGACAGATGCGACATTGCCACACAATTGTCCATAGCAATAAAATTCTGAATGGCTTCTGGATACTTCTTGAGTCTGTAGTATGCCAAGCCCCTGCCAAATAAGACAGCTGGAGTTTCATCAGGAACAGAGTCAAGTATCTCCACCATTCTGGTGAAATCCTGAGCATGAAGACAATCGGCTGCTGCTCTCAAGACTAGGTCAGCAGGTTCATTACCAGGTGGAGGTTCAGATTTGGCTGTGGCTATTCTTGATACTATGGAGGGAGCTTTAGGTGTGGTTAGTTCTTCAGAGTAGATTGAGCTACGAGGACTTTTTTCTTGTGGCATTATGGTAAAAGAATTAAAAATAGGATTGGACTTTACATCTCCCCACTTCTCTGCTCCAGGAAACTTGATAGTACCAACAACAAGTTCTTGATCACTGGAGTTAGTGTCAAGCGTGATGCTGACGTCCGTGCTTGTGAGACCCATAGTTCCAAACTTCACATCACTAGTTTGTTTTGATGTTTCGTTCTCTATGGAATTCTTTGGCATCTCTCCATCTTCACATTTTGGACCATTTCCTGAGAAAGCATAATCCAGTGACATCGAAACACATTTTGTCTCACTTACAATGTCCTCCACTTTCTGTGGTGTGGAGTTGTGAATTCCTTTGAGACTAGGAGGACCGTTATTAGAATAGCTGTCACTCCCGCCGGTACTAAGCCTGACCCGCTGTAAATGCAGTGTAGAACCTTTACCTTGCCCGGCGTTTATGAAGTTATTTTTACTGGATATGAAAACGTTGTGATACTCTGAAGTAACATCTTGGGTTTCTTGCGTAAGGGACGAATAATTTGTTAAATGTTCGTCGCTGGAATCTGGCAAGAGAGACGACAGGGCATCTGCAAACCTAGATTCACTACTGCCTTCTTCCATCACTTTTAACCCTGGACAGAAACAATCTGTTTAGCGTTCCCAGGTGAGTTTGACTAGCTAGCATATAGACTATCCGTCGAATGTCCCAGAAGACTCACGTGAAAGTCAGGTCGTAATAAAATTTAATGAAATCACCGCGCGAGCGTATATACAAATGTCACATTGGGTTGCAATGACTAAAGTGTTTTTTTTATCACATGACATATTATACTAGTACTACATCACATTTTGTAAAGTTAATAGTTGATGATGGGGGGGGGGGGGAGTTAAATACTGCCATCAACCCACGCAGAACATGGTGGTAGCCTGCGTGACCACATGGCAGCATTTCCCTTCCACAGACATAGAGCCAGACGTTGGTAGAGGTGGCGGGTTGTTTCTGCCGGAGCTATTCTTGAGCGCTGTCCCAACTGATGGCCGATTCTGGAGATGGTAATGGTGGCTTCTTCGCTCCAGCCGCCTAGCGTTTCCACCACAAGGGGTATAAAATCGACTCCCACGGAACGACAAGCATCACTGTGGGCGGCCAACTTCCTCTCCTCACCTACTCGCAGTGCATGGCCCTTGGTGGTGGCGGCTCCGGCAAGTGTGCGAGGTTGCATGGTTGATATAACCGTCACATCCAAAGCTGCAGGACGCCCCCTACCCCAATTTGGGAGATAGATGTCGGCTGGGCGGCTGCGCGAACCAGGAATGAGAGATGGAACCTCCCTCCTAGGTGCCAGAGCTGCAGACTGGGCAGCATTGAAGAGGGCATCTCTGAGGGCATCATGCCTATGTATCCGATCACGCGCGTGCGCACCCACACCCACTGAAAGCAGTTAGCAGGAGGTAAAAGTGAAGGCTGAAAATATGTGTTGAAAGGGCACCCCCATAGCTGAGTTTGGGAATAGATTGGAGTAATGCAATGCTAAGGTACATCTGGGTAGATGGCACACAGATGGATGACCTTCAGGTTGCAGCCCTAACAACACAGGAGCAGCCTGCAGGTGTTACTGCTGACCTTGAAGATCACACTTATGCTAATAGACGACCCACGCATAAACAAGCAGACCTGGCAGTGCACATGCATGTATTTTATCTTATATGGTCATGTCCCTGGGAAGGAGGGGGGGCCTAGTTAGGGTAGCCTAGTTAAGGGCAGCCTCCCTCTGGACAGATTATTCGGTCTTGTGTTTGTGTCTTGTCTGAGTGAATAAAGTTGGTTGCCTAAAGCACTAAGAGCGTAAAACCTTAGCTAGACTGTTAGGGTAGTGCGTGCCCTAACATTTGGTGGCAGCATAATAGGTTTGAGCACCCTGTTTCAGTAGTGGCAGAGTTGCTAGCTATAGTGAGTGTTGGGTTGATTGATTTTGCGGTATTCGACAGTTTGGAGACGTCGAAGAGAGATGGCCTGCTCAATATTAGTGCAGACGTGTAAAAGTGTAAAGTGTGTGCAAATTGGATTTTTATTATTGATTGTACCCAGTGAACTTGTGATAAAGTGACCCACTACCTGATGATTGAGATGTCTGTCGACATGAAGCAGATAGTGGGCAGGAAAATGAAGCAGACATCACCTCCGACATCAGTGGGACTGCGGACTACAATCCCCAGAGGAGGAGTGAACCTAAACTGACAGCAACAGCAGATCTGAACCCAACTGCCGAGCTGCTGCGCATATCGGTGCAACAACAACAACAGATTGAGGTGGCCAGGAGGGAGGAAGACCAACAGGTTAGGTTAGCTCAGGCTGAGCTGGATCGCCAACACCGGGAGGAGAAGGAACTAGAGCGGCAACGAGATGCAGAGGCAGCACGACAGCAACAGCAGTGGAAAGAAGAAAGGGAAGACCATCAGAGAGAGGTGCAGAGAGCAGCGGACCTCAAGAAGTGGGAACTGGAGATTGAAGAGAAGACCCGTCAAGAGCAACAGCGACCGAGAGAATTTCAATAGTTGACAGACACGATGGCAGCACTGACCATCGCCCAGGCGAGACCTCGACTACAACCACCCTAGCTACAGCCCATGAGCAATGGAGATGCACTGGATGACAAGTTTGCCTGATTTAAGAGCCACATAGCCACCTTCGACATCCAGGCCGGAGATTGGCTGCTTCACCTGAGACTTCTCCTTTAAGGAGGATGCCCTGACAGCATTCCTGCCTCCAGATGAGCTCACTTATGAGAAGGTAAAGAAAGCCATTCTGGACAGGATAGGTATCACACAGTCTGCTCACATGAAAAAAATCTGGGAATCCACGGTGAAGTCAGGTGAGTCCCTCACTCAGTTGGCCTGCCGGATACAAGATCTCGGAGAGAAAGCGGTAGCCGACTGCACCTTCAAGAGGATATGGTAAGCACATTCACCAAGGAAACCTTTTTACAGACCCTTCCCAACCACAAAGCATGTTGGATTTGCACAGAAACCCACCATGTCGAGGGAGGCAGGTACCTTGGGTGATGAATACTTGCCAGACAGAAACCTAGACTACTCGGTACTAGTAAAGGCAAAGACTAAGCAAACCAGACAAACGAGTCTGGGACAAGATCATTTATACCAGGGAGGATCCTGCCCGCAACGAGGAAAAGTCTCGCACAGACGCCCACCATGGCACCCACACCGGGGTCATTTAGGCAGTCAGAAATGATGGCAAACGAGATTACTTCGATGACCCAAAGGGCCCAATGTGCTTCAACTGCCACGAGTGGGGGGGGGGGGGCATATCGGAGCCACATACCCCAAGAAGGTCTTCACGGCTGCGGCAACCAAACTTATTCCAGAGCATGCATCACTCTGTGCAAACAGTTACACAGGAGGACAGGATGACGCCAGTCCCACTGAGATTTCCAGCGATTCGGAAATGGATGATGGGACCACCCTGGAAAGAACGACAGGGAAGTGTATATGCATGCCTCAGGCAAGCTTAACAACATCACATGACTACGCTTGCACTCAGGAGCCAACATCATGCTGGTAAATGCCATGTTTATGTAGGATGACCAGTGGACAGGCCAAATGGTAAATATTTCTATGGCTAATGGTCAGATTGACAGTCTGCTATTAGCACGCGTCACTGTGGAATTGAACAGACAGATGTGTGCCACGCAGTAGCAGGCCAAGACCTACCAGACGACGCGCTACTGGGAATCGATATTCCACCCTACCGGACAGCTTTCTATGCAGCAGCCAACCTGTTCCAGCCACTGTCACTGCATGCTAATGCAGATGTCACCCGACAGCAAGCGAAGAGCGAGGGAGAGAGACTCAGGATGGAAGAACGTGCTACAGAGATGTCAGAAGTACACCTGACGGAGGTGAACCCTGGATGTGCAGGAGGAGGATGCGCCCTGGGACTTGCGGACCAACTGCATTGGCCAGAGGACATGTTTGGCACTTCCAAGATCAAACCTCGGATGTCCAGGAGAAAAAAACGAGAAGCAGCTCGCAGTCAGTTTAACTTGCTGATGGATCGCAAGGAGCAGATCTCGTGAGGGAACAGGCTTGAGATAAGTCATTGGAGAAAGCCCGCCAGAAGGCAGGACACAATGGTCCCCCATATCATTATCAAGGAAAGTGGCTCTACCACAGGAGCCATTGGGAAATGAGCTGCAGCAGTTGGTGTTGCCACAGGCAAGGCGGAATCAAGCCTCGCCATTGCACACTCAGTGCCGATGGCAGGACATCTTGGGAGAAAAAAGACAACATCCCGGCTACTCCGATGGTTTTTCTTACCTGGGGTCCACAAGGCTGTGGCAGAGGCATGCAGGAGTTGTCCCATTTGCCAGAAAGCAGCCAGGAAGTTGTCAGCCAAAGCGCCGTTAAATCCCTTGCCGGTGATTTCTGAGCCCTTTGAAAGGGTGGCCATAGACATAGTGGGGCCTCTTCTAAGAACCAAGAGTGGATTCAAATACCTATTGATCCTTGTGGGCACACGCTATCCTGAGGCAGTGCCGCTTCATTCAGCAGATGCCACCATCGGTGGCCACTGCCCTCAGGGCATTTTTACTCAGTTGGGAGTGCCCAAAGAGGTCCTTACTGACCAGGGGTTATATTTCTTCTCTGATCTGATGAAGAAACTGTACAAGATGCTAGGAACACATCGCCTAAAGACCTCGCCCTACCACCCCCAGACTAACATGTGGTGGAGAGGTTCCACAGCACCTTGAAACAGATGCTTCTGAAGACGATGAAGAACAAGCGTGATTGGGACATCATGTGGCCATACATGCTCTTTGCATTCCGGGAGGTGGCAAGCACCGGATTTTCCCCATTTGACTCGATGTTTTGTGCCACATCTGAGGCCCATTGGACATTCTTCAGGCAGCATGGTCGACGGACCAAGTCCATCTCACCACAGCAGTGGAGTGGGTACAAAAGATGCACGAATACCTGGATGAGATATGCAGAGCTTGGCTTGGGAAACTCAAACCTACAAACAGAATAACATGCATCAAAGGTATGACCAAAGTACAAGCCACAGAAAATTGGAGGTGGGAGAGCAAGTGCTGGCCTTGCTGCCAGCCAGATCGGGGAAACTAACTTCCCAATGGCATGGGCCATATGTGGTCATAGAGCAGGTATCACCAGTGACGTACTGGGTGGACATGCCAGAGAAACGGAAAAGGACCAGAATGTTCCATATCAATATCAATGCTCCCCGGTAGCCGCAGTCCTGGCCATAAGAATAGATCAGGAGGATGACAGCAATGACAGCACCATCATTATGATTGGGGATGACTGCGACGGGAGTCCAATGCTGGGCCCACAGCTGGGCCTGTCCCAAACTCGCCAGCTGCTAGAGCTGATAGATGGGCTTCCAGAAGTCTTCACTAATGAGCCTGGAAGAACGGAGGCAGATGAGGAACACCAATGGTTGACTTATGCGATGGACACTAGCCTTGCAGCCCTTCAATTACACAGTAACCTATCGGCCTGGTGCACAAAGTGCCAATGCTGATGGGCTATCTCACCAAGCATTGGACAGACGATGACGGCCGACCTCCGGAAAGGGGGGGGGGGGGGGGGGGGGGAGGGATGGGGGAGCAGTGTTAGGGACCCACAGGAGCAACCTGTTCACAGACAAACTGTTGCACTTGAAGTGGATCACACTTACGCTAATAGATGCACACACAAACAAACATACACTGCTGCTTGTATTAGTCTTTTTAATCAACCAAATGCATGCATTTTACCTTATTTGGTCACGTCCCTGGGAGGGAGGCCAGCATAGTTAAGGGCAGCCTCCCTCCGGCTTGAGTTTGTGTCTTGTCTAAGTGAATAAAGTTGTATAACTAGCTGCCTAAAGCATAAGGCCTTAGCTAGACTGTTAGGGGCAGTGCATACCCTAACATTCTTTCAAGTCTACTGGCTACATGTTCCTGATGGCTCCTATGTGATGAAAACAGCTTACTCCTAACCTCATCGTCATCTCCCCGAGTGTAAACCAACGAAAGGTGGGCAAGAAAAGGACCCTTTAGATTCGACAGGCCTTGCTCTCACAGAGTTTTACATGTTTAGGAGACTTTTTAAAGTGTTTCTGAGCTCTTTTTTTGAGTGCATTGTTTACATGTTTGCATGGCCCTTTATAAGGTTTTACCAGTTGAACCTGTTGAACAACATACACACAGAAAAACACTAAAACCAAATAAGGTGAAGAATGTTTCGAAGTTCTGATGTTGCTCACGTGTGGAACAAATTTGAAATGCATTATTAAGGTGTGTCCACTATCTGCAATGACCCCACATACACATACCTCTACACCAAGCAAAGCCTCTCTCCCCTTTCTCATATCAATCCAGATTTTTTAACAATATAATCATTCGTCCTATGAATCAGACTTTTTTTCACTTCCAGAAGACCCTTTAATTTTCCATATCCAGTTCAAGAGAAGTGTGTTTGGGATGAAGGGGTTACTTGGATAATAGATTAGTCTAGCAGAATAATAGGTGTGTTCTGGAATCTGAGGATTGTAATATTTTTGGGAAATCATTTCTCATTAGTCATTATATAGACATAGCATTTTTATGTCATTTTGAGCAAAATATGATGTTTTTATGTCATTTTTGGGGAGTTTTTTTGGGGTAAAATATGTGCTGAAAATGCTTAAAAAAATGCTTTGGAATTAAATTCCTCAAGCCACTTTTCTTTGGTGGACGAGGATGCCATATTCACAACAATCACGTTGAAAGTAGTTGATAACAGTTGCCATGGGCGAGAACACTTAACAAGCAAAGAGCAGAACTAAACACGCTCATTTATTCAGCTTATGCTGGTTGCATCAACAACTTGCGGGTGATCCTTTCCAAATGCCTCATTCCACAATCGAGAAAAGAGTTGGTCGTGAGCGTGCACTGGAACATTCGGAGTCTTCTGGTACTGAAGTTATTATAAACAGACTTATTGTATGCAAGTTATGCGAGTGGTAGATAGGAGATGAATAGTAAGGCTTCATCATGCTTTCCACACGGTCTTCAGGTCTGCCGGTTTACTGCCCCATCTAAGGATGCAAGGCATGCGAGTCTTAGGACCTTGTATTATTGGCTAAAACCACCATTTAGTCAGCAAAGAAGATGCCAGTGTGAGTTCAGTGAGCTTTGATTTTGGTCTTTTTTGTTAGTTTTCTGTGCCGCACCAAATTAAGTCCTCCCTAGCGTACCCCCTCATCTGTGTAATAATATTTTGCTCTTTGACCACTAAACTAATTGATTATTTGTGCAATTAACCCCTTCTATCGGATCTTATCTCGGATCTTATCACATAATTATACTCAATGACATCAACAGTACCATTGATTACTACAGTGTTAAATAAATACACATGTCTGTTTCGATGGCTGGGTATCTTTTAACATTTCTTTCCAACAAGAAGTGGCCAGCAGAACAAATAAATGGAGCTTCAGCGAGTTCTAATGCAGTCAAGTTTGTTGGTAACACGGCCATGTTGCGTAATTTGTTGGCTACCATGGGGAACATGACAAGCGTATGTGCAGGAAAATATCCATAACCAAATGGCCAAGATGAAGCAGGCTTCCTAGCGAATGGAGTTAAAAAAATGGGGTGGTGGGGATGGGATCAATTCCCCCTCCCCCCTAAAATTATCTCCTAGCATGCTGGAACATATTCCTGTCGTTTTGTACAAAGGACACACAGACAGATTCATGAGCTTCACAGGGGGGAAGAGAGAGGGAGGGAGAGAGGGAGGAGAGAGGAGGGAGAGGGGGGAGGGAGGGAGGGAGGGAGAGATGGTGGAGCCTGTAGCACCACTAAATCACACTAGATGTGTTGACCAAAATCTAATGAAGGGTCTATGAATTAATTATAGTTTCTCCTAGTTCCCAGGTGTATATACACGTATGGTACCAAACTCTTGGTGGGTATACGATACGATGATTACAAGGCAAAGTGTTTGCCCATGTTGAAGGATCATGACACGGAGGTTAAAACCTGTTCCCATCATCTCCTTTTTACATTAAACACATTATATATATACACCGTCACATTACATTATCTTTTCTGTGTTGTGTGTTTCAGTCAATCAGGAATGCACTCATGACCCTAGCAACCACACCTTATGGAATAGCACTGTTGTTGATTAAGCATGTGCTTAAATTTCATTGATGACATGCTGACCACAAATATGAGTATGCATACTATTACTTACTGAGACTGCATTGAAGAAACACTTTATTGGAATGCAAAATAAACATAAGACTGTTACTACTGTAGCATTTCTCGTTGATGCTGGATTGCTGGCAGTTATAGGCAGTTGCTGTATTTCAAGCACTGATGTTTTAACCCTAGGACTGACACTGGGACATATATATCCCACAGCCACCCACGTGCATAATCACACTCATAACTGACACCTTGTTTCAATAATGTAATCATCTCTAAATAGAGCACTCGATGAGCTCTATTTTGACTGTTGATTGAAGTTAGTAGAATTTTCCTGAGCTGAGTTATGATACAATGGCAGGGAAGAAATTGAAGTTGGAAGATGTTCTTAACGTGCTTAACTGATGACGAGGATGATGGTTTTGACTGGAATGATTCTGACTGTGTGATGATGCTGACGATGAGCTTGACTATCAACCAATTTGGGATCCTCAGGATCGTTTGATACGTGCTGAGGAGGATGCTACAGTTAGTAGCATCTTAGACAATATGCAAGTAAGTAGTGTAGTAATAACTTGTTACATGTAGGCCAAGTCAGAATTACAGTACCTAGCTATAAACTAGCTCTGTAACATCTAGAGAGGTGCCTAGCTAGTATGCTTTGTAATGTCTGGTGGGTAACTGTAGGCCAAGCTAGCTATGGCAGGTATGTTACATATATACAAGTGCCATAATTATCGTAAATATGTGTTGTCATTTTAGTGTTGCACATGTGCATTCATAAGATTGAGTCACAAGAGGACATAGAACAGAACTTCACACATACTACTAACTTACAACCATTGGAAACAACTACAGTTTCTCACCGCAACCTTACTTCACTTGTTGACTTGGACGCTGATGTTACTACATCTAGTTTGCCTACCGTATCTGATGGGAGTACTCCACCTACATCACTTCCAGTCATACCAAGCATTCCTCCCGTACCATCAACCCTTTCTACAGATACTCCACCCATATTACCTACTTCATCTTCAGGTATATCTATATCACCTGTTTCAACTAACTCTACACAACCTCAGTTGACACTCCCAGTCTCACCTATATTACCCATCACACCTTCTCTCTCTGGACCACTAGGACTGTCAATGTCTAACGTTTCTGGAATATACTCACCTAGTACCCCCCCCCCCCCCCCCCCCCCCCCCCGCCCCTTGCATTCCACCATTACTCCATTTCTAGGTCTACCAGGTGCTATAGCCAACATTCCTAGTAATGGAAAGGCAGTGGATTATTTTGATTTTTTTTTCTGCCATGAAGTCATAGATGCCATGAAGTCATAGACCATATTGTTGACCAGACAAATCTTTATGCTCAGCAAAAAGCTACATCTTTGCTTGGGTGGGAACAGTGTACTGACAACCGACTGAAATCTTTTCTTTGGTCAAATCATAACAATGGGCATAAAACGCCTTCCAAATCTTGAGGACTATTGGTCAACAATGCAATACTTGGATGCCCTGAAGTGGTACGAAAATGGCCATACAGGCAGTTTCGGGCTCTCCTTAGCAATTTACATTTCAATGACAACCTTACAGCTGTTGGTCGTGGTAACCCAGATATGATAAATTGCACAAGGTTACACTGGAAAATCTGAAGTTACAAATGAGTATGGATTGGGGGAGAAAGTTATTCTTTAGCTATCTAATCCTTTTCAAGGATTAGGGTACTGTATATTTTGTGATTACTATTTTTCATCTAAAAAACTAGCATTAATTTGCTTTAAAAAAACCCTACATGTGTGCAACAACTCGTTCCAACAGACGTGGGTTTCCATCTCGGTTTCCATCTCACTTTGCTAAAGAAAAGTTATCAATTAGTGCGAAAAAATCTGTGTCTCTCCATTCGGACCTAGTACAAGGAAAGACAAAAGAATGTTAGCTTTTTTAACACTTTTTAGGACTTTGATCAAGAAGTTTACGAGAAGCGAAAGCAAAAGGATGGAAGCTCAATCGAAGTCAAATGTCCACCTTGTGTGAAGGGATACAATATGAATATGGGAGGAGTGGATCTGGCTGACCAGAAATGAAAGTTATTGTCATGCTCTAGAAAGAGTGTCTGATGGTACATGTGTATCTTCTACTTCATCCTTGATATTTGTGTTGTCAATGCCTATATTTTGGAAAGAAAGTATTCTACTGGTCCTCACCGCACCCAGAAGGAATTCAGACTAGAGCTTGCTGTTCATCTCATAGGATTAGCAAATTCTCGAAAAAGAATAGGCAGACCACGTTCTCTCATGCTTCCAGCAAGACTTTCAGAGCGTCATTTTGTACAGGATTGCAAAGCTCGTCGTAGATGTGCTGTGTGTATATACCAAAACATCAATAGAGAAAAGAGTATTTTATAAATGTGGCAGTTGCAATGTTGGGTTATGCTCAGGACAGTGCTTTTTTCTTTATAACACACAGGAATATCAATTATACCGATCTTTTATGTAATATTAATTTATGAGAACAGGTTTCCATGGTAACCAAACTCCACCCAACTCAACCCACATGTGTATTATTATAGTGACAAGCTACATAACAAATTTCAAGGAAGCACCTAAAGCATATTTTTGGAGATCGACCCAGAAGAGCCCCAACAAGCGAAACAGGACAATAACTGAAGCAGATATATAGACGATAGCTGAACTAGAGAAGATATGTATGATTGCATGTAATTAGTGTGAATATGTTGTGGTCGTGAGGTAAGGGGTCAGGTAGAGTAATTAAGCCCACCTGACTCCAACCTCATGGCAGTTAAGCCCTAGTGTGCAGTACCAAGAAAGGTGTATTATTCTTTTCATTGCATTACAGCTTAACTCAGCTTAACTCAGTGGGGATTGGGCCCTAACTATCTCTAACACATATATAGAGATATAATTATTTGAAGACAACAGACTTATTTTAGCAGCTTTTTCTCATCATAATTTGTAGTCCTAGGGTTAATGGCCGCTATTACTGCTGATTTCCTTTTTGTGATGGATAATTGGTAACCATGCTGGACCCTCTTTACTCCCACTCAACACCTCCTGTGACATGCCACTATGCACACAGTCTAGGTGACTGGCAATTACGGCGACCACCAGATGTAAGACGTGCAACACACGGTGACCAGAAGCCTCTAAAAATTCAGTCAAAGGTATTGGCGGCCATTGCGCACCAACATCTCAGAGGACCACTTCGGCTAGTATGGGCATTGGTCTAAGGCTACGTGGCGGAACATAACTGCGTGCTGCACACACTATGATATCCACATATCATGATAGATACTAAGCTAATGTTTGATGTTCTGTTGTGCTGCTTGATCGAGGTCGAGTGGGTATATCAGTCCCTTCCTGCTCTGCCAACACTTCACTATACAATGCACCCACACACACTTCCACCATCATCTGATTACTCACCCTCTTAGTCTACCATCCCAAGCAACAAAGCCACCTTCCTCTCAGTGTCCACCCCTTCAAACTCCTCCAGCCATATTCGAGCTCCCTCAATTCCATCCAGCGCATTCATCATTAATGCTTTCCATTCCCTTCCAAATTCATCACAGCCTATTAGGAAATGCCCCACATCTTCCTCTTCCTTCCTGTCACAACCACACATCTGCCATCACTACACAGTCTACATCGCTTCTTGTCCTGCAGTAGACCTGCTGACCCCATCTTCAACCTAAACATCAACCTCACTCCCTCGCATCACTGCAATGATCTTGTATAACTTTCTGCTCCATCACCTTTTGCCAACCTATACCAATTCAAGCTGCTCTTACTCTCAATATCCTCCTCCCAATCACACACATTTATCTTCTTTATCTTCACCCTCCATTGCCTCACTGACCCAAGGGGTTGTATTTCCTCCTCAACAGTATATATTCTTCCCACCATCCTATCCCTCCATCCACCCTTAGCTTATCTGCTACAATTTTCACCAATCTACCCATCTCCATCTTTGCAAGCCTCCTATTTTTCCCTCCTCCCTCCTCTCTGCCAACTTTCTCCAATAATTTGCTATGCATAATTTCCTAGCATAAACAAGTTATGCACTCGAGTCCTGGCTGTTACTGATGTAACAAGGTTGAATCATAATGCGTGGACTTACAAGAAGCTGAACTTCAGAACTCCAACAAAATTATGTCTCTGAGCGATGTGCTCTGCACACAGAGCATGTGACCACATTCCGTGTGGTTCCCGCACTATGTGTATAATACTTATGCTTTCCTTATGGACTATACAGCTAGATCCATGCATGTACGTCAGAGCACATGCATGTACGTCAGAGCATACGCATGTACGTCAGAGAGCTCTAGCATTATCATAGGAAGGAGCTGAGTGTCAGCAGGAGTTGGAGGTTATCTGAAATATTGGAATACAGTGAGTATTTAGAGTTGTATAGCAAAGTGAACCTGCAAAACCCTGCAAGGTTTTCAATAATTTTTCAGGGGCCGCCAACTAACCCCCCACTTACTTATATTGCAAAACACACACAGAGCTCTTATGTAAGGCACACTTACATGCAAGTTCATGGTTTGGGGGGGGGGGGGAGCCCCGGGGTCTTTCCCCAGGATGTTTATTATTATTTTCTCAAGAATGCAATTTTATAAGTAGACCACAACCGCAAGGCTGAGGAGAAGCCTTATCGGAAAGGAAGCTACTCAGCTATGATGTGCACAGGATCAAACATGCACTACCTAATTAGTGCCTGGCCCTAATTAGTGCTTGGCATGTGTAGGAACATGCCAGGCATGGCATTACCTACACTGTCAGAAAAACCTAGAGGCAGGTCCATAGCTCTCTCTTAGTGGCTCATAGTAGGAATTATTCTATTTAGAATGTGGAAATATTGTGACTGCTTAATTATTGTGAAAAGCTTCATTTCTCAACAAAAGTTAATTGTAATTCGCAATGTCTTGCTGCACACCTAAATAAGAGCCACATCCATTGAACGGCTCTGATTTCGGCTGTGGGTTGCTCTAGACCATTAGATCTTGGAGGGTGAAGAGCTATGCTGTGCAGCACAGGTCTTCACCTCATGCCCTTCATCGCTGATCAGAGCACACGCAAAGCTTCTGCTAAGCTTGCTGCCTCCATCCCATGTGAGCGCCCACAGGATTTACAAGCCCTCTTGTGCCTGGAGCCAGTTACACAACAGCTGATTGAGCAAGACCTGGGCTTATTATCGAAATCAGTTACAATTACTTCCCAAAATCAGAATTGATTCGACAATAAATGATTACAAAAAATACAATCAAATAACAACAACAAAACATGTGATTACTGTTACTTCAAAGTACTTAACAATTGAAATGAGTCATCACGATTGCTTTCAGAGGTGGAGAGTTGGCTCGAGTTGAAGCTAAACGGGTAGAAGCTAGGCGTCACAGCTAGCTCATTGCTATATAATTGCAAAGTGATGGTAGTTTATGATAACTTTAATAATCAATTAAAATGACTTCTAATCTAGAAATAATGATATTAATTACTTTTTAAATTACCTGTTAATTGATTAACGACTGATAATCCTGGTCAGCCCAGGTCCAGACAAGCAGCTGCTATGGTTCTTCAGGGACAGTAGCTCTGTGTTGTTGACCCAGCGTCTCCCAGTGAAGGTTGCAACACCGGCTTCATTAACAGCTGCAGCATAGTAATCAGAATGGAAGGGAATTCTTCTGCAGCTGCCACACATCCTCACAACATGACAGCCTCTAACCGTCACCTCCCCGCAGACAACCTAAGCTGAACCTTCTGTCATGCAAGTAAGAAGTGTATTCAATCAATTGCGTTACAACAAAATTAATTTCAATGAAAATATATTCTAGGGGGTGCTCTTGAAGAGCAATAACGAAAATTCTCTTCTACACACTTTTTTTAAATTATTTAAGAGAGAGTCAATGTATTTTTGGACTCCGACTTGTTTCCTGCCAAATTCTATCCTCGTCAGACTACATGTCACACATTAAAACCAGTTCTGATCTACCAGCATGGCAGGAGCTAGAGTAAGCTCCAATCCAACAGATGTGCCCTAGCTGTTGCTACTGAAAGTTATGAGCAAGTGGCAGCGTCGTCAACTCAATCTTCTCTTTTCTTCTGCCTCACACTCGCTTTTCCACTTGCTCTGTACTCTCATTAAGCTTTTCCGTTCACCGACTTCTCTGCAAATTCACTTCATATTTCACACACACACAAAAAAAATCGAGAGCATTGCAGCTAGCTCACTGTGAATTTACGTGTCCCTCTTGTGACCCACCCATAGATTCATTTTAGCCACTTTGACTTTTATTCCAGCATATTTGGTGAATAAGTCACACCCCCGAAATGACCTCGGAAATAAAGATTTAAACTGCTACTGTGAACACAGCACAAAAACTCATAGAAATCCATTTATGAGACAAGGGGACTCTGTGACCCACAATTAGAAAATATATTGCTCTAGTGAATGCATGATGCAACAATAGAGAGTGACAAATACATAAAGTACTTAGATGTTCTTTCAATATGTTGTTGGGTAAATCTATAGATGAGTTTTGGACTACTTCGCTGTGCTGTCCAAATCTAGCTAGCTTGAATATGCTACACTATACGTCATGGAGACTGTCGCATTCTCAACCCTACTCCACCTATTCGTAGGCCACATATTCTAATATACATACATATTACATAATCAACTAGAATTTTACTGTCTTGATGTTTGGACTAGATTGCTCTAGCAATAATGATGAAGAATAGAGCATCTAGTCGAAACATAAAAAGGGTTGATTATTGAGGTCATGTAATTTTGTTATGTCAACTGAGAGTAGGTTGAGTCTACATACATACATGGCGGGGAGAGCTTTTAGAGGCAATAGCCTTTTCTCTGATCACAGGGGCCAGAATAAAAATGGCCACTAGTCATGTGCCGGCAAAGAAAAATAAACCCTGTAAGGTCAGCAATGATGTCAGGAGATATTGAGCATAGTAATTTGATATTTCGATGCATAGAATGACAACTCGAACTTTTATTAGTCCATTTTCTTCGCCCAAACCTTCAATTAGAATCGTGAGAAGACCTCTTACCATATTCACTCACTGCCAACAGGAAAAAGAAAATAGAGTGACTATTATGTTGTTGTTATGTATCTGTATAGCCATGTATGAACATTACAGTGCATTCATAAGGTTCCCAAAACATAATAGCAACAGATTTAGAAACAGACTAGAGAGAAAATGAACAAATGGGGTTAAAAACAAAGAGAAAAAACGCTCTCATCTGTACCTTAGTCACTTTTCATGATACTTGCTATTGTCCCTTGCTGATCCTTGGACAGTAGCACAGCAACAGACCAAACAAGCCATCCTATCAGAAATACACAAAGCATATCCTATCACGTATCTCGAAATGCCTTTTCTTTTGGTTTTTGGATCTATCTTGGTCAAGTACCCAATGCGAGAAAATGAAATGGCGCTCATCAACCACAGCTTCCTTGCACATGTGTATAAGATACGAGGAATTTATGATGGCTTACTTGTTGCAGTGGATTTCAACTGTAGAGAACTAGATACGGGTATCGTTTTATGCAATGTCATCCTTACCAAACTGGTAATGGTTCACTCGTCTCTTGGTTATAAAAGTTGGTAAAGTATCGCATAGTTGGTAAGGTAGTTCTATCAGACCAGGAGTGTCCAAGAGGAACAGGTATTTTCTTGTATTAAGCACTGCTATGTAGTACATTGTGGTGAAATAGGTGTTGCTAATAATATGAATGTTAGGGAAGACTTCCAGAAAAATGTGCCAGCATTCTAGAATGATAAAAAGGCATGCTGGAGTCCTAAGTACATAATATTCCACGGCGAGAACTACGTTCTTTTTTCTTCCAAAAGCTATTTTTATGATTGGCTAGGTAGCCATCCTTTGATATGAATAGTGATATGAAGAATGGTGAAAATAATGTGGGACTGATCAATTTCAGGATTGTAATTACACCTTCCCCACCCCCAAATGACAATAGATACAGTCACAGATAATTAATCTCTTCAGAGATATTTGAAATGCTTGTATCCTGCCTGTTCCACCACAGGATTTGTACACACATTTGAGATAGATAAAATATGAATTCTTTAATGTAAAGTGTTCTGTACTTAGCTACTTAATATAATGTATATTTTACATATGTAGTTATTATGGCAAGATTAGGACAATTCTTGTTCGGTTCTCTGATCAAGGAATGGGTGGCAGGGATGGTGTACTTATCAGAACAACGACTGCCTGCATTTTCCCCAGTCAGAACATACAAAGTTAGGTCTGCTCTGAAACTCTTGTGTCCAAGCTGTAGATTTGTGAAGAGAAAGGGACGGCTACGAGTTGTTTGCACAAACAAACCAAGGCATAAGCAAAGACAAGGTTAACCATTTTCTAATTTGTTCATCAGTTTGTGGTTGCATTAACTTACCCTGCATTGCTTTTGGTATTCCTTAACTTAACCATGATTATTGACTCCTCTGTTTCTGAATATTGATATGTTCTGAATATTGATATGTTGTTCTGAATATTGATGTTTGTTTCTGAACACACATTTTTGTTCCTTTGCGGTTTTTGGCCAGCATGGAGGTGATTATTTGTACTTGGGGCTCCACTTCACTGGCTTTTGGGGGGGTATGTCTTGGCCTCATTATACACCAGAAGCTTCCTCCATACTGATAACATTGGAACAGGGCAGCAAATTCCAAACTCTACAAGGTAATGTGAAGAAGTCACTGATAACTTCCCTTCTATATACCTTCATATGAAGATCCATGCACATCCAGATATACAAACCCCTCCCTCTTTAATAGCATTCTCTCCAAAAGGCTGCAAGAAAATTACAGAAAACTTTCATAACATTTCATATATATATACCTTTTAAAATACTACAGGTGTGCTAATTATATTACAATATTCCAGGTGTATTGGGGGGGGGGGGTACAAAATGTCCAAAAATTATGTCAAAACATCTAATCCAGTTATGATCGCGAGAACAAGAAATGTCTCTTCAACATCAAGCTGTCCACACCATCAGTGACTCGGTTGATTAGCAAATATACAATGGTGAGAATCAGATAATATATCCAATAGAAGGAGCTGGTCATTAAGTTGTAGCAAAGGAATGCAAAGAAGACGACCCATATGATCATAGACTGGACAGCCAGCGATAGGTTCTCTTCATTTTGAGCTTGGCCAAGATAATTGGCAGAGAACTTATTCTTCACGTAAAACTCTCTTAGCTGTTCTTCCTTCTTTTCCCAACATTCCACAAGCCACTTGCTAAGCCCCTCTTTATCAGAAGGTAACTGTGCCAAGGGTATTTGCTCAGAAAAAAAATGAATTTCTGTGGGCCAATTTCCCTGCCATATATCTCTCTCGTTCTGAGCAATAGTACCAATGTAACCAACAGACATATTCACTATAGTCAATGGAACTTTTCCCTTTTTTAGCTCTTCAATACAGAGGCAGAATCCCTTCTTCTTTGGGTGCAAAACATAATCATATTTCTGAAGTCCATTCTTGTCAGCATAGCAGTGACTTTTCACCTTGTTGGAGGGGGAAAGGTCAGTGCCTTCAGGGAATATAAGGAGTTGGATAGGAAACTCTGTGTCTGTGAAGTACGAAAGTTTCTTCTTGATTGCCTCTTCATCCACAGACCAATTGCGGGAGATAAAGATAAACATGAGCGACTGCATGGCCCAGCCTATGCAAATATAGAAACCATAAACCTTTATACAGTACATGCATGCACAAGTTCATTTTATAGGTGCAACATGCAAGAATGAATGTGTTTATAAAGCAAAAAGGCACTCATTGTAACGCAATTCTACCTATAACTGGAACTTTCTTGAGTGGCTTTTGAAGCATAATCTTGATCTTCTGGAGACTTCCCATCCTGAGCAAGTAGCACCACAAGAACATCCAGTCTAGGCGAGTCCGATGGTTCATGATAATCAGACAGGGGCCTTCCAATTTCTTCAAGTCCCCACATATCTTGACTCGCAATCCAAACACAACCTCTAACGGTATTTATACACATACACACATGGAGAAACAGCTTTGCACCACCCATTAATAGATATTCCACTTACCAAATATTCCCTACAATGAAAAATAGGAGAAAAAGTCTTCTCATATATAACTGATCTCATATTATAACTGATAGTAATTAGTCACTTACAGGAACAAGCAAAAAGAAGCTGCTACAACTGAAGTTGTTCGCCTCTGTTGTCAAAAAGAGGCCTTGGGGAAACAGCAGGAAGAGCAAAAGTGGAGGGAGCACGAATAGGCCGCCAAAATAAGCAACCGCACCTATGAAAAAGACGAACACAAACCCTCTCACTTTGGTTATCATCTCACTAAGATTCTCGATTTCGACTTATAACTCGGCCCTAGGCAAGAGAGCGCGCGACCTTTCACACACGAGTGGCCACATGACCACTGCGTTCATGGGTGGTAAAGGGTCTCTCAGCCTTGAGTTGCCAGTTGTTCATGATGCGACTACAACCTTTAAAATCCCCCAGAATCATTTCACAGCTATCAACTCTTGACAGTTACAAATAGAAAGACAAAAGTTCAATATTTGGAATGATCAAGTGTTCAATTTGTGTAAAACTACAGCTACAAGATTACAAATAATAGTGTGTGTTTGTGCATTATGTAATATCCAGCTATAATATATAGTCAGTTTTCCAGTTCACTTTCCAGGTCTCAAATAGCATCAATGTCAAGATCACAAGCGTCACCATCCTGTAAAAATAAGAATAAAATCCCGTGATATCTGACATGATATTGGACATTCAAAATTCTGTACAGTTGAAATGCTTACATTTTCTATTTGAATGGTTTCTGTGACTAGTCCCGTCTTGGAGGCCTTCTCGGAGTAAACAACTTCCACCTCCTCCTCCTCTTCCTCCTCATCACTCTCCTCTTCAGCAGTGCGAAGCCAGGTAATGACGGGAGCAACCTTCTCGTGGATCTGCTTGGCCACTTCCTCACTCACATACCTCTTAGAAGCCTGTGTGAAGGTGAGCTTTATGATCCAAATTACAGTGCAACACTTGCATATATTATTGATAATGTCTTCCCACAACTGGAGCATACACACGCCAACATTTTACTAACATAGCTGAAAAGCTCCAAGTGAAGGAACCAGCACAACATAGTTAAACTACAGAGAGAAATATGGAAAACAGACCGACAAGGGACCCCAAACCAGCAGGATAAAAGGCCAAGTAAAAAACTACAGCAGTGGCTAGATTTAAAAACTTTAAATAGTGACAAGGTGAGAAACAAAGTCCTGAGAAGTTGACTACAACAAATTTATAGAGTGTTCGAACATGCTAGAAAAGTAGAGAAATTCCGGAGCATGCTAACAACATTGACATAGGAGGGAAAAGGAGAGAAGGAAAAAAGTGAATATGAAATAACAAAAAAAACATGCCAGGAGAGAACATATTAAAATGATCAGCTAATACAGTGCCCCTGGGCAGTATTAACCAGCAAACTTTATTTGCATGTTTTTATTTTTTATTTATTTTTAGCCTTAACGAAATTCTCCAACTGTTCAGAATGGAAATCCAATAAGCTGCAGTTTGGTATAAAAATCAGCTCTGTTGAAGTAAGCAAACAAAAGCAACACAGTACTATGTAGCACGTCTACAACATAACTTACAACAAAGAAATTCATCCAAGAGTGCCTCCTTGCTCAAAAGTGAAGGATTCAGAATGATTCCTGGTAAGCCTGTGCTGCTTTCCACCGAAGAACTTCAAGAAACAGTAGCAAAAGCTAGGAAGAGACCAGACCGCTATTGTCAAACAATAAAGACCTTTTCCCCCTTCTTCTTGCTCACTTGCCCTGTCCAACCAGAAGTAGTTTTATAACTGCAATAGAGCAGTCTATTGGGCATGTGCATACGGAGAATCGGCGCAAATTACAAATTTCCCACCGACAATGTCTGGTCTGCACCATATGACACTTATGGCATTGAAAAGGAGACAAAATGTTTGCATGTATGTATATTATGTCAACACTTTTGGTAGTGATCAATGATTGATCAGTCATTTATAATTGCTCGACAATTATCAATGGGGACAAGTGGATTCAGAAATATAGGTCAATAATCTTACTTTATCTGCCCATTCCAAGATAGACTCTTCCTCTAGGATATCTGTGTCATAGAAAGTTTTGAGAATAATGGCAGCCTTAGGCAGTAACTGCTCGTTGTAGGCCTCCACTAGCTTCTCAAAGCCAATCAATAGGAACTTCTGAGCTCTACGATTCCCCACAACAAACTAGAAGGTAAAAAATCATACTTGAAGCATAATTCTGCCATCTGTCTGAGTGCCTTACGTGAAGCATGATGGTACGATACTGTGTGATCTCGGTGAGGAACTCATCAGTGTAGATGAGTTCAGCAAGAATCCCAGCAGCTTTGTCTGTTACCTCCAGCCTCTCAGCTTCAGCCTTGACTTTGAGAAGGTTAGTTGCAATGGCAGGAATGCCACCCAACTGCTTTATATTCTGGAATAAAAACAATTGAGTCCAAGACTTAGTAAATTGGGCCACTCAAACCAGCCCAATTAAGCATTTGTACTTTTTGTACTTACGTCCACAAACTTGAAGAACTTGTCCACCCGCTGGCTTGTGGACAGTTCTGCATCCCCATCCAGAGCAAGATTGGAGATATGCTCAGAAAGGTTCTCAGTCCTGGCTTTCACAGCAGCCTCACTGGTATCCACACTCCAGTCATCATCACCATTCTGAAGTATTTAGGAGCAGAGAGAGTAGTGGGCATGGCAGGAGAGACAAACGAAGACATAGAAAAACTTAAGGATGAGAGGAAGAAATGGAGAGAAAAAGTTAAATGTAGTTATGGTATCACCTCTTCGGAGATTGGGGGGACATCAGGGACAGCATCACTACCATCTTGATTGTCCGTTTCAGCTACAGTGGAAGAAGCCGGATTGTGACTGGAATTGTTCCCGACACATTTGGAGCTCTCCTCTTCCTTCTTCTTGCCTTTCTGTTTTTCAGTTCGCCTCGACTTCTTGTCTCTACAAAGTAAGTTAATCAAACCAAGTTAATTTCCCTTATATATCAATCTCACTTCTTTCCAGAGTCATCCACAGCATTTGGTGGGTTCTTGATGATGAAGGTAGTTAATCTGTGGCGAGGGTCCACCATTGCATGGTGACCACATGCCTTACAGCCCCGTGTTATGCGACCCTTGTTGACCTGCACATGCTAGTGAGAGGAGAACATAAACAGAACCCTCACAATATATGTGTGTAATATATATATAGACATACTGCCATTAAACTTACCAAAACAGTCTCGGGATTATCACATCCAGGACAGAGTACAAATTTCTTGATGAAGCCGTCCAGCATGTCCTGAAGTCTGGGTCCGTCGTGGGCTCCATTCACAATATACCGTCCAATCTTATGGTCCATCTGTGTCTGGGCCCCAAGCTCACAGCCGAAGTATTTGCATGGATCTAAAAGGATGAATGCATTGATCAAGAAAAGAAATACATATTATTGCAAGAAAGAGGAACATTTTACCCCACTGATCAGTAGCAATGACAACAAAACAGAGCTGGCATCAAATCATCTCAGCATTGACATGGGGCTCCACCCACACAATGAATATTAAAAAATACATGACAAGCAACTCACATGATGGAGGTCTCATTAGAGCTTTCCCTACTTCCACCATGTTGACAATGACAGTCTTTATCCCGTTCCCCTTTCCCTCCACCTGTTGAGAAGACACAAGAGGAAAAAAGATGACCATTGCGTGTCACATGGAGGTCAGTTCACAAATGACACAAGCTCAATCAACATAAACCAGTCAGCAGATGCATTTCTCCGTGTCACTTAGTGGATTTCACAAACACGTGTTTAATCACAATGAACTTCAACTTCAGAATAACGGAAACACGTGTTTAATCACAATGAACTTCAACTTTAGACAACGAGTAAGAATGTTTGCATCGCTATAATGTCAATCTTCTGGCTAAATCCGCTTGGTTCCATAAAGTAAGGCTTGGTTCCATAAAGTATGGCGAGCCAAGAAATAAGGTCACTCATCAACTGCAACAATGGAGTGGTCGCTGAACTGGCCATCTGAACATTCACCACCAACACTTTATAGAGTCATCACAGTTTAGCATTGCACAACTGCAAGTGTTTCGGTGTTGCAAACATACACTAGAACACTTGCATGCAATACTGGGCCTAGCATACCGTGAATCGGTTATTAAATATAATCATGTAAGCCATGTGCACTGACTGTAAGCACTCTATTCTAAAGAGTCATTAGACGCACAATAGATTACAATTTTGTGAACAGAAAACCGACTATTCACAAATCCAACAAGCATGATACATACACCACTCATTGTCCCACAGGAGGCATTCAACTCACTTTGGTGATGAGAAGAGGCATTTTGTAGCGATAGAATTGATCTGGAATCTCCCTGTTCACATTCACCATGGCCATATCGAGTTCTTTTGGCTGGAATTTTTAGGCACGTTAAAAAAGAGGGTCCAAATAGTCTGTTCTAGTTCTGTGGAGTGTGTCATAGGCACCTAAACTGTTTGGCATTAGGTGAAACGTTGGAATACTGGAGTAGGTCTCTGGGTTACTGGAAAAGTTCTTTCAGTTATCATCAAGATATATAAGACCACAGGTTTCCTTGGCTGCTTCAAGTGTCAGTTCATGCACAAGCACATAGAGGGCAGCTTTATCCTCTTGGAGGTCAAAGTTGCTAGCAATGGCCGTTTTTCCCTCTGTGGGACTCGAGAAGGGCAAGAATATACCTAAAGAAATAGTGTGTGAGTACAGGACACAAATATATTGGAAGGGAGGCGTGAATGTTAAGCCACTTACTCTCTGGGAAGAAAGACATACAAACATGTGGTCCTTGGATTTGTCAGGAGGCAACTGGAGGACGGGTAGATAGAGAAAGGTATATAAAACTAGTCCAACACTTTGTAGTCTAATACTCACCTGCTTGAAGAAGTTTCTACTAGGTCAAAGAAAGTTACAACTAACAACTTCAAAATCTGAACGAGTTTCGAGGAGAACAGGAAGCTGATGTCATGTGCGCATACAACTTCGCGCATCTATTTATAGCTTTGAACACGTGCACCACGGCTTGTCTGGCACGCGGTGTGCACTGAAACTGGTAAAGGATCGACAACTTATGGTCCTCTTGAGAGGGTATGCACTTTTTAGGATGACTTTGGCGACACAGTTTTAGCACTCAGGATTAGGTAGCACTCTAGTACAATTAGATTTTCCCTACAATTAGACCCATTGAGATTCTGCACATAGCATAAACTTCATGAATGTTATTATAATTAGTCTCTCTTGACTGTTCCCAGACCACCAGACTTGAGATGGCTGCCAGCTGACCGCTTCTCCCTCGCTGCCTGCTGCTTCAGACGTCTTTCCTCCATCCTCTTCTGCCTGAGTTCTTGCTTGGAGAGCATGCCGGTGTCTATCTTACCAGGGTCACTACCAGTAATGTTGAATGTACCCCAACCCAAGTTGTCCGTCCCATTGGATGCTGCTGATGTCAAATCTAGAGAATGCACACAAGAAAAATAACTTGGGGATATATAATTTGGATATATAAATCACATATTCCTCAGTTCCAAACCTGCCAACTCCCAACCTTGGATAAAAACTTAAGACGGAACTCTTGTTCATATATACCTTCAGATATAGGCTGGTTCCTTTCACTGCTTGCTTTTATCTCTCTTCCCTCTTGCTAATACGACATAGACAAAATATGCACATGTGGTTTTGCTAAAATAATATACAAGACAGACAAAATATAAAATATGCACATGTGATTGAATATTTAGCAATGTTCAACTGCAAGTAGAAGTCTGCATTATTTCTGAATGGAAAGAAAATGGAAAGAAAAAGAAAAAAAGGACACAAGATTGTATTCATCCAACCCCATTCTGCATGACATGAACTAGTGACTCCTTATGGATTACTTTCTTGATGAAGGACATAACTGATGCTGGCCGCAGTTGTTCGAGCTTAGCAATGACTGCAAACACCTGAAGTGTGTGGAGTCATAATTGGAGCAAACTCGTTTTTACTCATCTGACCTCGGGAAGAGGGCTAAATGACTTTTCAGTTATTGTAATGGCTGCTAGATATATTATACCATAAAGACATCTTTTTTAAGGCCACACAAAGGCCACACAAAAATTAGAAATTCCACAAGACTTTTGTTTGGATAATGCATATAACTGTCGTAGTTTGGGTAAATTGCTATAAAATTTTCTTGGTTACTCCAACCACGAAAATATATCTCGCAAAATATGAATAATTAGAACATCCGGTGAAATATGAAAAGAGCACACACATACACACACACGTCCGGGCATCCCATGCTCTAGCCAACTACTTTCTGTTCTAGCTGTGCCTTCACCAGAATTTGCTAGGGCTCTTTGCAAGTACTTCTGCATGGGCACAGTCAGCAACAGCAACAAGACGCAGCATGTGTTGATATAAGAGGCTGTAGCTGACCCTACAGTCAGCAACAGCAACAAAACATAGATATAGGAGGCTGTAGCTGACCCTACATGGGTACAGTCAGCAACATCAACAAGACCTGTGAAGCTTGTTTAAGCAACAAAACAAACTAATTAATATTAGATGGTAAAGGGTCATTCAACTGGTTGTGGTCTCCATGGGTACAGCCATGCTTCCTCTCCTCTTTTAGTTTTTCCCCTTTTTTTCTTGTTTTAAGTTAGTGTGTGTGTGTATATATATATATATATACAACATTGACCCAAACAAAGGAATCCTGCACACCAGGGCAACATAGTTCCATCACCCTTCTCTGCACAGGATCCCTACAATAACTTCACACACATACCTTGTCTACATCAGGCTTCACTTCAAAGTCCTCGTTCCAATCTCCCCATCCTCCACTACTTCCATCATCCTCATTGAAACCGGTCACATTCCGAAGACCAGTTCCAGTCTTGGAACCTTGAGTATTGGCAGTAGAAGTGCCGCTGGCGTCTGCAAACAAAGAAGCAGGAGTAAAAGCTGGAGCCTCCATGTTCTGACTAGCTTGTTGACCAGAGGGGAGTAGGAAATCACTGAAGGGATCTTTAGGCAGGTCAGTTTTATGTGAACTGCCGAAGGGTTTCTTGGCAGTGGAAATACTGTCAAAGAAATCCGGTCCACTGCTCAAAGACGACTGTTGAGACGATTTTGGATCCCGTGAATGATGGCGTGGTTGGTCGTGGGATGTGAAGGTGGTTCCCCATCCATCATCCTCCCAGCCTTCCATGTCGCTGTCTTCCTTCGCCGCCACCTCCCCAACTTCTTCCCAACATGGTAAAGAGGGCTCCTTCTTAGACATGCACACGGAGGTGCCAGTGAGTGCGTCCTGCAGGACATAGCCGACAACAGGAGCAAATGCGCCCGTCCATAAACAACATGTAGGAGTTAATGTAGACATGTCCTGCCAGCTCGTGTACAATACCGTGCGTGCGTGCTCCCAGCCCTCCTGGATGCTACCAGAGACTGCAAATGATAGTGGGACCAGAGTGGCATCTGTTTCTAATTGCCAACACAAACTAAACAGAGCGTTATCAAGACAGAGCTTGGAAAGAGAGAGCTTTCTCATGTGGCAGAGTGGCAGAAGGATAACATTTCTGCATCAAACCCTATCAGTGCATCATGGCTAACCTATCACTCATATCTTACACTCCTTCACCTCCATGAGGGAACTGAACCACTTCTCTACCTCACAGACTGTTTTGTTGTCAAATAGGTATAATCATCGTAACCTTGCAAATGCCACTCCCATGGTACGAGACCACCCCCACCACTGACACACCTCCCATTCCTCATCCTGCCAGTCATCATCATTGGCCCTCGCCATCATCGAGCCAGAAGATCTCGTCTCCTCTCCCTGGTAGGCCCTTCCTCCTACAGCACTCCCACCAGCACTCCCACCACCATCCTCTGTGTAATATAACAATCACATGACTCCATCACATGACTTGATCATAATTGGCAAGCATGACTAACTTAAGGCTGCAATGTAAAAACAACATGAAGAAACGTGATCAGAACATTACAATAACCGACAATATATAATAAAACAACTCTTTAAAAAATCATTTGGGTTTCTCCCAAGTCAGCTACACACAAACTCTGTAAAGCACGCACAAACAGCACCCAAGAGCACGTAACTTCACACCTAGGCACAAAATAGGTTGGCATTGGCTACATGGACAGAGAAGCTACGACTGATGATTCTAAATAGTGCACAACCATGCTGCTAAGTGCATATGACAAAAGGGTAGCCTTTTCATTCTAAATAATGCACATCCATGTTTTCCCCCCATTGGGTTGCTGCACCCGCTACAGTGTAACCGAATATCTGACAGGCTATCTGACAGGCACGTGAGGATCTGTCTCGTGTGACCCACTGCAGCAAAGGTTCTATTCCCACGTACTTTTGAGGGTGGTCTTGTCCAGTGCGGGAGTTGTCTCCTTCTGGCGCTCGTCTGTGGTGGACCGGGTGGTTTCGCTGCTGGCCACAGCTTGGCTTCGGGGGGCAGCTTGGTAAAACTTTGAAGTGAGAGAGCTCATGGCCCACCCGGTCCAGCTGTTTGTGGAGGCTACACAAAAATCACAAAAATGCCGTCACATCTCCGGGGGCCATAGCCCTAGCCCCTAGCGGGGGGTACACGTAACGATTGCTTCCCCCCCCCCCCCCCCTGAAAGTGCAGGGAGAGAGATGTCGATGATTGTGTATATCAATGAATAATACATTAGCTAACTAAGCAACACCACAGTGTGATATTGAACAAAATGGGAGGCATCCAGTCAATGCAAAGCAAAAATGTAACATTGCCTTACACTTTCTCACCTGGTCAATGCAAAAACGTAAGACTGGCTTACACATTCTCAAAAATGTAATATATACTGGCTTACATTTTCTCACCTTCTCACCTGGTCAATGCAAAAATATAACACTGGCTTACACATTCTTAAGAATGTAACACTGACATACTTTCTCACCCGGTCAATGCAACAATGTAACACTGGCTTACACTTTCTCACCCGGTCAATGCAACAATGTAACAGGCTTACACTTTCTCACCCGGTCAATGCAACAATGTAACACTGGCTTACACTCTCTAACTTGGTCAATGCAACAAATGTAACACTGGCTCACACTTTCTCACCCTCATTTTCACACCTTGACAGTCACAAAATGGAACAAAGAGAGAAAACACACAATAACACGCACACACACCACACCATCCCACAAACAGATTAATGACCTTCAATCTTTTCTTGCTCTGTTGCTGCCTGGGGGTCTTCAGACAGCTTCTCCAGCCTGGCCAGAAACAGCCTGATGACCTTGAAGACCTGGTCACGCACATCCTTCTCCTTGTCAATGGTGATAGTGCAGAGGGCAGGCAGGATTCTGCCGGAGAGGTCGCCCGTGGAGAAGAAGGCCTGGGTGGAAGCCATGGCCTCTATGGCAGCTATTCGGGCGGGGGGGAAAGGGTCCTTCAGAGCACGAAGGAAAGCCGTCACCAGCACCTTCTGTCTAGTCTATGATGTAAGGGGGGGAAACAAAGAAAAACTGCTTCACGTCAGCAGTGATCCCCACCACTTCTCCATGCACGGGGTGTGTGGTTCCTCCTCAGCTGTTTGTTGAGCTTACTGCAAAGCTGCCTGGGGCTAAAACAATGATTTTGTAACTTTTCTTTCACTGCTAGAAAAAATTAGTTCACCACTTGTTGCCAATTCAATTACATTTCATTTCATTGTGAAATTCTATTTTTTTTTTTTAACTAAGATAATCATTACGATGGAGGCTCTCGACCACACGCTACAGTCCTCTGATCCACTAGTGTCTCTCTTGACACTAATCTTCGCCAGAACTTCAAACTCAGGGATAGACTTAGAGAACCACCCAGTTAGCTACAAGCTAACCTCTTCCTTTCCCTCACTCCCAACCTTAAGTCCTTCTCCACGCCTCCCTGGCCACGCCCTTCACCCACGACCCACATCTACGTAGCTTACAGCTGGACTGAGGTAGCCAGCTATCTTCCCGAGGCAGACATTGGTGTGAACGCGTATCCCCGGCCTCTCGTCCAGCTGGCACTTGGCCAAGCACATGAGCAGCTGCCCATTCACAGTGGATTTACTCAGCTTAGGAGCCAGCAAAACTGTAGCCTGCAAACACAATAAACAACAGCATCAACTGGTTTGACTGGTTTGTCATCCGGAAACAAAAGAAAAATAAAGGAGATTTTCATATTGAAAAATAAAATGGCTGTCATTAGTCTCTTTGTGTGAATGTGTGTGTGTGTGTACATGCATGTAATGAGTATGGAATTGGACCATTATTTGGTGTGAATGTGTGTGTGTGTGTGTGTACATGCATGTAATGAGTATGGAATTGGACCATTATTTGGTGTGAATGTGTGTGTGTGTGTACATGCATGTAATGAGTATGGAATTGGACCATTATTTGGTGTGAATGTGTGTGTGTGTGTACATGCATGTAATGAGTATGGAATTGGACCATTATTTGGTGTGAATGTGTGTGTGTGTGTACATGCATGTAATGAGTATGGAATTGGACCATTATTTGGTGTGAATGAGTGTGTGTGTGTACATGCATGTAATTAGTATGGAATTGGACCATTATTTGGTGTGAATGAGTGTGTGTGTGTACATGCATGTAATTAGTATGGAATTGGACCATTATTTGGTGTGAATGTGTGTGTGTGTGTACATGCATGTAATGAGTATGGAATTGGACCATTATTTGGTATGAATGTGTGTTATGGAATTGGACCATTATTTGCTGTGAATGTGTGTGTGTGTACATGCATGTAATGAGTATGGTATTGGACCATTATTTGCTGGGTGGGTATTATCTAATGATTGACATACACACATGTAGGCCACAGCAAGACTCTCAACACCACTCAGCTCCCTGATCTGTGCTCATGCAACCACTTGCACTCACCTTGACAGTGAGTTCTCTGAGAGTTGGCACAGTGTCTGTGTATCCGTGGGCAATGTGGGGGAAGATCTGGTCATTGACCGTCGCTGGCAGCAAGTGGTCTATGAAGTTCTCCAACTACAAGACAAATTTCATACCCACTTACAAACAAAGCAAATTATATTCGTGGATGCCTCTATGGAAATATCACAAACAATAGAAACGTGCAATATTCATTCGTGGATACCTCTATGAGTATCACAGAAACATGCAATATTCATCCGTGGCCCTTGAACTGTAGGTGGGAGGAGAGAGGAAAATAGTTTAGACATCCACACAACTAAAATAAAACTTTAAAAAGCAAATATTTTATTTTTGTGGACTGCCTAGCCTACATTTCCCCAAATACCTTTCCCCAAATACCCAAATAATGCCTCCACCAAACCACAAACCACAAACAC
Organism: Cladorhizidae sp. MBARI D1340-BT2; assembly: GCA_028752905.1. Lineage (NCBI taxonomy): Eukaryota > Metazoa > Porifera > Demospongiae > Poecilosclerida > Cladorhizidae > Cladorhizidae sp. MBARI D1340-BT2. The sequence continues at coordinate 11,014,911 of JAQNBH010000015.1, forward strand.
TTATTTTCCAACTAGTGCCCATCTCTTATCTCCATTTAGTGCCCGGATCCTTTTCAAATACTGGTTCCCCCTCCCCCCTTTCTCAAACATAGTCTCCTCCTCTCTTCTGCTCACACTCTCCTCTCCTCCCTCTCCACTACTCTAAATCACACGATCGCTATATCATCAAACCTGCTGGAGCAGATTTAGTCGAGTAGCTCTGTCCGTGGAAGAGAAGAGCTTCACCACACAGGGCACAATTTTCCTTTGGTATTCCTCACCCTTTAGCAGTGCCCCTAGCTTGAACAGCGGTACCAAGACAGATGACCCAGCACCACCAAACTCAAAGGCATTGATCAACTGAGGGAGGATTTTATGCTTAGAAAATCTCTCGGGGAAGGAATCGAGCGTCTTGTCGAGTTCATTAAAAAACTCATTCCTTTGCACCGGCTCCATAATCTGTGTGTGTGTGTGTGCGTGTGTGTGTGTGTGTGTGGTACATATGGACAATTAAAATGGAGTTGGACTTCATTGGCTCTTAATTAACTGATAACTGAGGTTTATTAGCTAGGCCATGAATTTAATTAACTCTTTGAACACATGGCTGAAAATATAGCCACTTAGTGACGAGCTATCCACCCCAAGACCTACAAGTATGCTGGGGGGGAGGAAAGTCCAGGAAGCTTAGTTATCTAGCCCTGTTGTTATCCAGTAGACAGTGAAACAAAAGTTAGAAGAGAGTTCTCTTTGTACTAGAACAAGAACAAACAAAGCTTTTAATGGACATTAGTGGTTGTGAGACTAGTATATCAATAGCAGCTGCCATAGCCTCCACACAAACTTCACCAGCACATACAATAGCCCATATAGAACACTCTCCCTAATAGCCCACCCAAACAAACTACCCTGACCATTTTTCATATTCACTCCACACAAGTGTAGAGTGAATTTCAGCACACCTGTTGTGGCCAAATCACCATAACTGCACACACATGCTCTTGCATTGAAACACACATGCTTATCACCACAAGTTAACACCACAAGTTAAAAGCAGTTACCATGTCACTTCAAGAAGCTACTCAACTTCTGGCAAAGAAACCTAGAGTTGAACTGTCTCTTATGAACTGTCTCTTAAAGAGCAGTCAGACTTGAAGAGGCCAAAAAGAGAGGCTCTAAACCTAAATCTGTAGGCAGAACTTTGTCACGAATAGACCAGACACAACTAGCAAAGCAGGTTGATGTCACTACAAAGACAAATCAGCCAGATGCTCTGGAATGCCGAGGCTATCGACAGCAAGTCTTCCCTTCACCAGGTAATTTCGAGCGTAATCGTGCCCACGGTGCTATCGAGGAGGAAGTTGTTGTCTTCGTAACACTTCGAAACAGACATTTACCACAACCCCTTCAAACTTCTCAACAAATTTTCATCACAGGCATCTCCATGTAGGCATACACTACCTGTCAATGCATCACACTCCCTGGCCTTATTCCACCAACCTGTTGCTGCTCTGAAGTTGGTTTCACCAAGAAACTTGGCCACTCCTTCATCCTATTCATAGAGTGAAACCGGGGGTGCAAAAGTCTGGAAAATTTATGACCCCCTCCCCCTCTCCCGAAGAGTACATCTATGATCTAAAACTGGAATGACTGGTTTAAATTCCAACATCCACGTAAGGAATGAACACAGACAACATACTCGTGGGACCGTGGCACAAGAGACAAACTATAGTGTGGCGTACATATAACGTGTACAAATGCTACTATGGAACTCATCAAATTCCTTTGGCTGTGATTGGCGAGCGTGCCAACACTTGCTGTTTAAAAAATATGCAAATCACCTTTCCCGCACAATTCTTGGAATGTCAACACCCTCACCAAAATGGTGGCTTCTTTCATCTTCATGAAGTAAGGAAAAGAACATTTTGGCAAGTAGAGTTGGATTGCAGACCATTTTGTAATCGTGTGACGCAAATGAACTGCATTGCAAGATCCATCAGTCGAGTGGTCACTCTCTCCACCCTACAGGGGAAGCCATTGCTGCACTTCTGATCACCACCTCTGACCACCACCCTATGGACAAGGGTACCATTGCTGCACTTCTGATCACCACCTCTGATCACCACCCTATGGACTAGGGGAGGCCATTGCTGCACTTCTCACCACCTCTGACCACCACCCTATGGACCAGGGTACCATTGCTGCACTTCTGCTCACCACCTCTGATCACTTTAACCGTGCAAGATTCTCTGTACTGTTAAAACCTTGGGAGGTAGAGAGGACCAACAAGACAGCTGGGTGCTTCTCTACATGTCAGGTGTGCGAGGGTTAGATCATGCCTACCACCTAATATTCTGGATGCAGCAACAACGGCATATGAAGCATGGTACTCAGCACTGTGGCTAATTGCTGGCTTGTCTCAGCACTGTGGCTAATTGCTGGCTTTGATTAAGTTGACATCAACCCTTCAACCATGCTCACCAGTATCAATGTGAGAGAACCTAATCCTGAAGAACATATATCCTTGCTGAAGAACAGCACACTTCTCCAAACCCCAGAAAAAATGAGTCCATCACCAGCAAACTTTAACCGAACTTGAAGTCTTCAAGCTCCACACTTACATTCGAACATGGACCCTGCTAGCAGAGTAGGCTCACTAGAAGGATGGTTCACAATGGAAGATGATGATCTCAAAAAAAACAAGATGAGATTGAGAACAAAGGTCATGATGGAAGCATGCTCAACAGTCCTAAGATTGTTCCACTTCCAGCCACTCTAATGATGCAGACAAAGACTGCACTGATTCCAAGGATAAAGATGATGACCATCTTGAAGCAAAAAGAGCTACAGAGCCGTAGAGACCTCAATGGAATAGGCATTGAAGAAAGCATGCTAATGTTGAAGAAACTCCTTTGAACTCCATAAAGATGGCACTTAAAAAATGCTTACTCCAAGCTGATCTCACAAATGCCTGGTTCTAAAAAAAAAAGGGAAAAATGGCAAGTTAAGTGATTTTTTCCCATCCTGCGGCTACATAGCAGTGATGCAGAGTCACATTCTGTCATGTCATTGGACTACACTAAACTTTAGTGTATAATGTGTGCAATACAGCAGCAGCTGCAAGGAACAGATTTTGCTGTGAGGGAGGAAGCAAGCAGGGAATCTTGCCATCGCAAACATAAGGAGTGGTGCAATTGGCAAGGTCAGACAGAGGTCACTTGATCTCGAAGCAACTCCTCTTCATGACTTAAAAGGTGGTGCACAATGCTTTTTTCTGACGCGTCGTGTCCTCGAGCGTTCTCAACAGAAGCATTCACCCATAATAGTTCCCTCTCTCTAATACGTAGTCCATCTGGCAACCCTTTACCCATAGGTGGACTATTACAGAGAACGAGCTGTAATCCGAGTTTCTGGATAACTGCGGTCTGGACAATCCTGGTTCTAATGTACTCCATTGACCATTAGCTCGATGTATGGTGAGGTTGGCAGAGGTGGCAGCTTATTAGCTATGTGTAGTCCACACCTTGACCTACTGGCCAGTCACAACACCTGCTCATGGGACCAGACTTATTCAAGAAGAGTGAGATAATCATGACATCACATTCATCACTCACAAAATATGCTTATTCTGCAGCATGGGGTTATTTCACAATACATCGAGACTCCTCCCTCTAGGAGCCATGTCTACTACTCCTACTACTCCCTCAATCTTTCCCGGGATTTCCACGCTCTTGGGCCTATACCCAGGATGTCCCTGGTCCTAGTCCCAAACACGCCTCTGGCCCTAGCATACCCTTAACCCTAGAATACCACTAGCCCTAGAATACTCTAAATACCACTAGCCCTAGAACTAGAATACTCAAAATACCACTAGCCCTAAAATACCACTAGCCTCGAGAATACAACTAGCCCTAGAATACTCTAAAATACACTAGCCCTAGAATACTCGAGAATACCACTAGTCCTAGAATACTCTAAAATACAACTAGCTAGCCCTAGAATACCACTAGCCCTAGAATACCATAGTAATTGTATCCAGCCCAGGAATATCCCTCTCCCTATTCCAGCGACTGTCCCTAGGCAGGTACCAGAGACACCCTGAGACAGTGCCATGCGTCCCAAGGAAATCCCAGGATGTTAGGCAAGGTTGTGGCTACACCAGACATGCACATGGAGAGATCGATCTTCTCATTCCATGCACCTTCCCCCATACCCTCTTCCATTCCACCACTTGTGAATTCATTGCCCAGAAACTGACCTGGACCTCCTCTATCCTGAGGGCAATGCTGATGAAGTTGCCAGCCAAGAACCCCCCGTGCTCACGGAGGCTGTCCAGCAGCACCGCCGGGCTTGGCCGTGCCCGGGGATTCGTACTCACCATCTTGAGGTAGTGTGGAACCAGGGCCTTATGGATCTACAGACACAACGTGCATGCATACAGTAATCAGCTGTTGAGTGGTGGGCATTAATCAGTGATGCACGCTGGGCTCTCATATGAAATAGAAGGGTTGGACGGATAACCTACTAAACAGACCCTTTACCAACCACAGCATTTGGAGACTAGCTCAGTGCATCAGTCACATCTACAAATAAGGCAGGGACACACCTGCTTATGTTTTAGAAAAAGTGACACAAGTCTGAACGTGTGTGAGAGTGTGTGTGCATGTGTGAGAGTGTGTGTGTGCATGTGTGAGAGTGTGTGTGTGCATGTGTGAGAGTGTGTGTGTGCATGTGTGAGAGTGTGTGCATGTGTGAGTGTGTGTGTGCATGTGTGAGAGTGTGTGCACGTGTGAGAGTGTGTGCATGTGTGAGAGTGTGTGTGCATGTGTGAGAGTGTGTGTGCATGTGTGAGTGTGTGTGCATGTGTGAGAGTGTGTGTGCATGTGTGAGAGTGTGTGCACATGTGAGAGTGTGTGCACATGTGAGTGTGTGTGCACATGTGAGTGTGTGTGCATGTGTGATAGTGTGTGTGCATGTGTGAGAGTGTGTGGATGTGTGAGAGTCTGTGTGCATGTGTGAGAGTGTGTGTGCATGTGTGAGAGTGTGTGTGCATGTGTGAGAGTGTGTGTGTAAGTATGTGATGTGCATGCATGTGTGCACGTGTCTATGTGTTCGTGTGTGTGTGCCTGGTGGGGATGATCTACTTCATCCTGCCCGTGCACTAGTGTGGCGAGTCATAACATCTGTGGGATGAGGAATGCCTGAACAGTAATCCAGGAACTATTTGGGGTAACTACCAGGGAAGTACCAGACTACAAGCCAGTGCCCCCTGTGGTGGCAGATGTTGTGGCAGATGTACGGGTGGAGCTGAGAGCTGAGGTCTGTGCTGGCTAGCAGCATGACAACGCTGGCTAGTTAGGTGGAGTGTTGAAGCTGGGAGCTGAGGTCTGTGCTGGCTAGCAGCATGACAACGCTGGCTAGTTAGGTGGAGTGTTGAAGCTGAGAGCTGAGGTCTGTGCTGGCTAGCAGCATGACAACACTTGTTGGCTAGTTAGGTGGAGTGTGGAAGCTGAGAGCTGAGGTCTGTCTGTGCTGGCTAGCAGCATGACAACGCTGGCTAGTTAGGTGGAGTGTTGGAGCTGGGAGCTGAGGTCTGTGCTGGCTAGCAGCATGACAACACTGGCTAGTTAGGTGGAGTGTGGAAGTTGGGAGCTGAGGTCTGTGCTGGCTAGCAGCATGACAACACTGGCCAGTTAGGTGGAGTGTTGAAGCTGGTAGCTGAGGTCTGTGCAGGCTAGCAGCATGACAACGCTGGCTAGTTAGGTGGAGTGTTGAAGCTGAGAGCTGAGGTCTGTGCTGGCTAGCAGCATGACAACACTGGCTAGTTAGGTGGAGTGTGGAAGTTGGGAGCTGAGGTCTGTGCTGGCTAGCAGCATGACAACACTGGCTAGTTAGGTGGAGTGTTGAAGCTGAGAGCTGAGGTCTGTGCTGCATGACAACACTGGCTAGTCAGGTGTTCCCAGACACGTGACTTACAGTGAAGGGCCTGGGGACACCAGCTCACTAACTCTGTTCTGCCGAAACAAGCCTGAATGTCCTGTGAAGCTGCCCCACAGAGGCAGAGGCACTGAACATTTAGCTTCCACTTCAAGTGTAATGAAATGATGCAGAGTATGCCATGAAGGCTGCACCCACCTGCACAGACCACAAGTACGTTTTGATCAACCATTGCCACTAGAGCGGCAGTGATAAGCACTGGACCGTACTAGTATTCCCAGATTCTTTCCGCTCCACCACAGAGGTAAAGGTTGGCTACGAGACATTAAGTATAGCCTTAGAAGACACCACGATTAGAGGACACCAAGTACAGCCATGATTAGAGTACATGTAAGTACAGCCATGATTAGAAGACACTAAGTATAGCCATGATTAGAGTACATGTAAGTACAGCCATGATTAGAAGACACTAAGTATAGCCATGATTAGAGGACACTAAGTACAGCCATGATTAGAGGACACCAAGCAGGGTTCATTTAGAAAATTGTCCAAGGGGAGGGGGGGCAACTGGAGGAATCTGGATATTAAGGGGGGGCATGTCAAGCACTTATCAACATCATAAGAATTTTAATAATACAATTTCCAAGGGGGGGGGGGGGGGGGGGCAAAAAGGTTCCAACCCCCCCGCCCCCCTAAATGAAACCCTGCCAAGTACAGCCATGATTAGAGGACACAACTACAGCCATGATTAGAGGACACTAACTACAGCCATGATTAGAGGACACTAACTACAGCCATGATTAGAGGACACTAACTACAGCCATGATTAGAGGACACTAACTACAGCCATGATTAGAGGACACTAACTACAGCCATGATTAGAGGACACTAACTACAGCCATGATTAGAGGACACTAACTACAGCCATGATTAGAGGACACTAACTACAGCATGATTAGATGATTAGATGTCATCAGGAACCTTTTTCTCTATCACAAAATAATAAGCAACTGCTTGGAGAGGGAGTTTATTAACCCTGGTTCCCAAAACCACACCCCTTTTCTATGAAAGTTCCTAAGTGTTGCCCACCTAATACTAACTCTACTCCCCCTGAACATTTTGAGGTCATCCCTAGCCCTGAACATCCTGGGGTCATCCCTAGCCTACCAACACTACAACCACTGCCTCCCACCAAGGATGCCCTAGCCCTGCCTCCCACCAAGGATGCCCTAGCCCTGCCTCCCACCAAGGATGCCCTAGCCCTGCCTCCCACCAAGGATGCCCTAGCCCTGCCTCCCACCAAGGATGCCCTAGCCCAGGGATGCCCTAGCCCAGCCTCCCACCAAGGATGCCCTAGCCCTGCCTCCCACCAAGGATGCCCTAGCCCTGCCCCCCACCAAGGATGCCCTAGCCCTGCCTCCCACCAAGGATGCCCTAGCCCTCCTCCCACCTAGCCCTGCCTCCCACCAAGGATGCCCTAGCCCTGCCTCCCACCAAGGATGCCCTAGCCCTGCCTTCCCCCAAGGATGCCCTAGCCCTGCCTCCCACCAAGATGGCCTCCCACCAAGGATGCCCTAGCCCTGCCTCCCACCAAGGATGGCCTCCCACCAAGGATGCCCTAGCCCTGCCTCCCACCAAGGATGGCCTCCCACCAAGGATGCCCTAGCCCTGCCTCCCACCAAGGATGCCCTAGCCCTGCCTCCCACCTAGCCCTGCCTCCCACCAAGGATGCCCTAGCCCTGCCTCCCAAGGATGCCCTAGCCCTGCCTCCCACCAAGGATGCCCTGGCCCTGCCTCCCAAGGATGCCTAGCCCAGCCTCCCATCAAGGATGTCCCAGTGCTAGTCTGTACCCTATCCAGTATTAGACAACTTGGAAACAAAGTTCTTTGGAAATTGGGATTCCATGGATAATCCGAGTGGTCTGGACACACATGCATGGAAGCTAAACTACAGAGATTCTGAAAGAGCTGAAATGTAAAATGACAAGGTTCATAGTTCGAAGTTGGTGTATAGACTCGAAAGGTGATATTTCTACTTGTATTTTGATCCTATTTAGGAGTAAGCAGGTGGGGGCTGAAGGGAGAGGTAAGGAGGGAAGAGTAGATGAAGGGAGGAGGAGTACAGGGAGGGAGGGAGGAAGGAGGAGGAAGGGAAAGAGGGAGGAAGAAGAGGGACGAGTAAAGGGAGAGGGAGGAGGGAGGGAGAGAAGGAGGAAGGGAAGGGGAGGCACGAGTAGAGAGAGGGGGGAGAAGGGGAGGAGGCATGTAGGGAGGGAGAGAGAAGGGGCACACAGTTATCTTAGCTCTGTTCTGCTGTCTCTAGCTGCCCCGGTGGTGTTTTGGGGGCCAATCTGCTCTAGTAGCATACTAGCCATCTCTGACAAAGCTTGGAAGCAGTCGCTTTTCAAATCGCTGTATATCAATAGCAGATGCCACTACCACCAACCAATTTTCTAGTGGCGAGCTGACCCTCCTGTGCTACAGGATTCAAGAACCTGGGATGCCATATCTCACTCAGTGCAGAATGAGACAAGGAAGAGATTATTCCATCCATATCTCAAAGAAGACCTTGGATAACAGGAAGACCAAGAGCAAGTCCTCAAGAAAGCTGTGTCCGGAGTGCAACATGAAATTCATCAAACTAGAAACTCGTCTCCGAGTGCCAACATCTCCGCAGAGGACCTGTCACAAAAAATTAGGACCGAGTAAAAATAATGGAACGGGAGGTTATGTCCCCTTCCGCCAAAACCAATTCTAGCGCTAGAAGTGCTCAAACAGTAGCTTAGGAGATGGAAGAAGTTGAAGAGATCTCCTCAGTTGGTGCTGCATTTCTATATTTAGCAGATAACAAGTACCCTGATGGCTGTCATGATGATAAAAAAAGAGCTACCAGGAAGAAGGCCAGTACGTTTGTCTTGGAGATGGTGTGATGTTCTTCAAGAAGAAGGAGAAAGGAAGAGTGAGTCCTTCTTAGGGGTCACCTTAATGAGTTTTAGCTAGTTAATGACTGGCTAATTGATCTATCTACTTCCACTTAGCCATTAGCTTGATTAGCTTGATTAGTGTATTAGTGTGTGTGTGTGTGTGTGTGTTTATATCTGTGATAACATGTTGTTGAGCTACACTACATCAACTCAAGATCAGAGCAGCAGAACGTTTTAAGAGCATGCCACAAATTGACCTTACCGCTGGTCACGTGGGGGAGAAAGGGAAGGAAAAAACCAGCGGAAGGATCAGTTCCTATGGAATGGTATAGTTAAAGGATGTGAAGGAAACGGCTTTGATGCCAGTGATATTTTCATGGACAGTAGTATCAGTAACAGCACTGATGACACTACTGGACCATTGAATAATGTACCCGAGCATGTCCAGAGCATTACTAAAAGGGATGACAACCTTCTTGGGAAATAGATGTAAAGTAAAGTGTGGTAGCTATGTGTAGCACATATAATATAGCTAGTTATGACATGCATAATACCACTATGTAGCACATATAATATAGCTAGTTATGACATGCATAATACCACTATGTAACACACATAATATAGCTAGTTATGACATGCATAATACCACTATGTAGCACATATAAGTTATGACATGCATAATACCACTATGTAGCACATATAATATAGCTAGTTATGACATGCATAATACCACTATGTAGCACATATAATATAGCTAGTTATGACATGCATAATACCACTATGTAGCACATATAATATAGCTAGCTTATGACATGCATAATACCACTATGTAGCACATACAATATAGCTAGTTATGACATGCATAATACCACTATGTAGCACATATAATATAGCTAGCTTATGACATGCATAATACCACTATGTAGCACATATAATATAGCTAGCTTATAACATGCATAATACCACTATGTAGCACATATAATATAGCTAGTTATGACATGCATAATACCACTATTGTAGCACATATAATATAGACATGCATAATACCACTATGTAGCACATACAATATAGCTAGTTATGACATGCATAATACCACTATGTAGCACATAATATAGCTAGCTTATGACATGCATAATACCACCATGTAGCACATATAATATAGCTTATGACCTGCATAATACCACTATGTAGCACATATAATATAGCTAGTTATGACATGCATAATACCACTATGTAGCACATATAATATAGCTAGCTTATGACATGCATAATACCACTATGTAGCACATATAATATAGCTAGCTTATAACACACTATGTAGCACATATAATATAGCTAGTTATGACATGCATAATACCACTATTGTAGCACATATAATATAGACATGCATAATACCACTATGTAGCACATACAATATAGCTAGTTATGACATGCATAATACCACTATGTAGCACATATAATATAGCTAGCTTATGACATGCATAATACCACCATGTAGCACATATAATATAGCTATGACATGCATAATACCACTATGTAGCACATATAATATAGCTAGCTTATGACATGCATAATACCACTATGTAGCACATATAATATAGCTAGCTTATGACATGCATAATACCACATAATATAGCTAGTTATGACATGCATAATACCACTATGTAACACATAATATAGCTAGCTTATGACATGCATAATACCACTATGTAACACATAATATAGCTAGTTATGACATGCATAATACCACTATGTAACACATAATATAGCTAGCTTATAACATGCATAATACCACCATGTAGCACACATAATATAGCTAGCTTATAACATGCATAATACCACTATGTAGCACATATGACATGCATAATACCACTATGTAGCACATATAATATAGCTAGCTTATAACATGCATAATACCACTATGTAGCACACATAATATAGCTAGCTTATAACATGCATAATACCACTATGTAGCACATATACTAGCTTATGACATGCATAATACCACTATGTAGCACATATAATATAGCTAGCTTATGACATGCATAATACCACTATGTAGCACATATAATATAGCTAGTTATGACATGCATAATACCACTATGTAGCACATATAATATAGCTAGCTTATAACATGCATAATACCACTATGTAGCACATATAATATAGCTAGCTTATAACATGCATAATACCACTATGTAGCACACATAATATAGCTAGCTTATAACATGCATAATACCACTATGTAGCACATATACTAGCTTATGACATGCATAATACCACTATGTAGCACATATAATATAGCTAGTTATGACATGCATAATACCACTATGTAGCACATATAATATAGCTAGCTTATGACATGCATAATACCACTATGTAACACATAATATAGCTAGTTATGACATGCATAATACCACTATGTAACACATAATATAGCTAGCTTATAACATGCATAATACCACCATGTAGCACACATAATATAGCTAGCTTATAACATGCATAATACCACTATGTAGCACATATGACATGCATAATACCACTATGTAGCACATATAATATAGCTAGCTTATAACATGCATAATACCACTATGTAGCACACATAATATAGCTAGCTTATAACATGCATAATACCACTATGTAGCACATATACTAGCTTATGACATGCATAATACCACTATGTAGCACATATAATATAGCTAGCTTATGACATGCATAATACCACTATGTAGCACATATAATATAGCTAGTTATGACATGCATAATACCACTATGTAGCACATATAATATAGCTAGCTTATAACATGCATAATACCACTATGTAGCACATATAATATAGCTAGCTTATAACATGCATAATACCACTATGTAGCACACATAATATAGCTAGCTTATAACATGCATAATACCACTATGTAGCACATATACTAGCTTATGACATGCATAATACCACTATGTAGCACATATAATATAGCTAGTTATGACATGCATAATACCACTATGTAGCACATATAATATAGCTAGCTTATAACATGCATAGACACCACTGTATAGCACATTTGTAACACATGTAGCTAGCTTTTCAATACCACACAAGCTTATAATCTGCTTAATACCAACCCCTAGTGGTACGGAGTTCTAATCTTTCTGGAATTATGAGGATGTGTAATCAAGTAGGGGAATGGAATGATAGGTATTAATATGATTCCTCACTAGTGCCTTCTACTCGCGCTAAGGGCAGAGGGAACTCTCGTTGCTATTGATGGGAAGATTTAGCCATGGTTGGCTCCCCTCTTCAGAAATAAATCTCCCTTGACCACTCTGCTCACAGATTCATACGCATTGAGATGCTATTATTATACGTAAGATCACATGTGATAGCAGCTGGATTTTATCAGTAGCACGTGCATTCCCATGAGATTGGGAATGTTGCAAACAGCGCACACTCTTTTACTCAAAATTTTAAAACCATGGTGGCTTGTTCGAGGAGACACAGTGTGTAGCTTATTGTTAAGCAACTAAAATTCATAATAATTTCCTCCACCTATCAAGTTTCATGCACACTATTCTGCTCAAAATCTTAAAACCATGGTGGTCTGTTCGAGGAGACGCAGTGTGTGGTTTGTTGTTAAGCAACTAAAATTCACATTAATTTCTTCCAACCCATTAATTAAGCTGCCCCACGGGCTAGTCAGTTTCTCGGCCAGCGTGAACACATTTCAATGTTTGTCTCGTCATTTTTGTACCAAAAATTATCTTTATTGCCTCCTGGCTGCTTACAACGGTATTCTCACCTATGTGGTTCATTTATAAGCAACCCAAATCCATCATGATATGTTATCAGTTACGCATCCATTGATCCTCAATAGGTAATTAGTAATACGTAGTTGCAAAACATCTCAAATGACGAGCCTTTTCCCCTTAAATTTTTTTTTTTTTTTTTTAATAATAAAAAAAATTACGATAAATTTTTATTTTTTTATTAAACCTTCCTGATGAAGGCTAGAGCATCTAGTCATTATTCCTGATGAAGGCTAGAGCATCTAGTCTTATTCCTGATGAAGGCTAGAGCATGTAGTCTTATTCCTGATGAAGGCTAGAGCATGTAGTCATTATTCCTGATGAAGGCTAGAGCACGTAGTCATTATTCCTGATGAAGGCTGGAGCATCTAGTCTTATTCCTGATGAAGGCTAGAGCATCTAGTCTTATTCCTGATGAAGGCTAGAGCATGTAGTCTTATTCCTGATGAAGGCTAGAGCATGTAGTCATTATTCCTGATGAAGGCTAGAGCATGTAGTCATTATTCCTGATGAAGGCTAGAGCATCTAGTCTTATTCCTGATGAAGACTAGAGCATGTAGTCATTATTCCTGATGAAGGCTAGAGCATGTAGTCTTATTCCTGGTGAAGGCTAGAGCATCTAGTCTTATTCCTGGTGAAGGCCAGAGTATCTAGTCTTATTCCTGATGAAGGCTAGAGCATGTAGTCGAAACGTTGAGAGAATACAATTTGAAGTTAATTATTGAGGTTATTCTAAAAAAAAAATTGTATTAAAGAATTATTGCAATACTATTTGGTGTGTGTGTGTGTGTTTTCAGACATCCTATTGCAATGCTTGCCAAAGAGTTAATAACAACCAACACACCAGAGACACACCCAATCCCACTAAAACCACCTTGGCTTCATGTAGCCATTGATCTTATGGCACCAGCAAATCCTCCTTCTCACAAATCCTCCTTCTCAGTACGGAAATCGATACATTTTGACATCGAGCGACTATTTTACAAAGTTTGTGGATGCACCTACCATTACCGGATAAGTCTGCACCTGGTGTCGCCAAAAGTCTTTCCGATGTGAATTTAATATGCAACCTACTTTTACAGTATTTGTGGGTGGAGGGATCTGTTGAATATCTAACGGTTATTTACACTTGATGTGCATTCAGATATATACGAGACTAGGAACTCCCAAGGTTGCTAGCACCAGACAATAGGGAGGAAGAGTTCAACAAGCTTGGTGCTGAAATTTCAAGCCTACTAGGAATTCCTCCACATCGTCCTAGTTTTTTCTTCTTGACAGCATTCATTCGTACCCAACAGTAGCTCTGACACCTTCAACAACAAATGTGTTGATGCTGTTACATTACACACAGCAGGGAAATGGTCTAGATGAGCGGTGTAAGCAGACTCTGCAGAACATGCTGGCCAAACTAGTCATGAAGATAAAGCAGAGTGGAATAGCTTCATTGGTTCTTCCATCCGTGCCTAGAACACAGCGATTCATGACTCATCTCCGTTTATGTCTTATGAGCTAATGTAATGACAGCCACACCATACAGGTCACCATACAGGTCAGGTTATAGGACACCATGTGCACGAATAAGTAGAGCTACACCATACAGGTCACCATACAGGTCAGGTTATAGGACACCATGTGCACAAATAAGTAGAGCTACACCATACAGGTCACCATACAGGTCAGGTTATAGGACACCATGTACACAAATAAGTAGAGCTACACCATACAGGTCACCATACAGGTCAGGTTATAGGACACCATGTGCACGAATAAGTAGAGCTACACCATATAGGTCACCATACAGGTCAGTTATAGGACACCATGTACACGAATAAGTAGAGCCATACCATACAGGTCACCATACAGGTCAGGTTATAGGACACCATGTACACGAATAAGTAGAGCCATACCATACAGGTCACCATACAGGTCAGGTTATAGGACACCATGTACACGAATAAGTAGAGCCATACCATACATCTCAAACATAATTATTATCTCGAAGGCTCTAGTTCGAGAGAATACAATTTTCAAGTTGATTATTGAGAAGGTTTAATTATTTAGAAGGTTATTGTAGTGTAATTATTATGATTACTCTACAGGTAAAAGTATTATTGTTATACTAGGAAGATGAGGCTACACTGCTGAGTGGGTGCTGCTTACTGATGAACACATCACACTGACTCAGAATATTTTGCAAATCCAGCTTCCATCGCCACAGTCATTCCAGCTCTATCAAACAGACGGTTTCATTCCAGTTTGTAGGGCTAAGGCACTGCAGGTACACCATATCATTGGTGAACATCATTCGGCACTGGTTCGGAGGTGACAGTCTATGATAGCACATACTCCAGAGGCAGATTGTCATACTCTCTAACATACCAGTTAGCTCGAATTTATAAAAGCTTCATCACAAAGGTATGCTGAATTTATTCTTTCCACTAAGTAACTATGTTTTCCCCTGTTAGGAGGAAGGTGAAAAAGATGATGGTGAAGCACAGTTGAGATATGATGATAGCCTGTGTGTATATATACAGCAACAGATAGGGAGTGTTGACTGAGATATGATGAGAGCGTGTGTGTATATATACAGCAACAGATAGGGAGTGTTGACTGAGATATGATGATAGCCTGTGTGTATATATACAGCAACAGATAGGGGTGTTGACTGAGATATGATGAGAGCCTGTGTGTGTATATACAGCAACAGATAGGGAGTGTTGACTGAGATATGATGAGAGCCTGTGTGTGTATATACAGCAACAGATAGGGAGTGTTGACTGAGATATGATGAGAGCGTGTGTGTATATATACAGCAACAGATAGGGAATGCTGACTGAGATATGATGAGAGCGTGTGTGTGTATATACAGCAACAGATAGGGAGTGCCGACTGAGATATGATGAGAGCGTGTGTGTATATATACAGCAACAGATAGGGAATGCTGACTGAGATATGATGAGAGCCTGTGTGTGTATATACAGCAACAGATAGGGAGTGTTGACTGAGATATGATGAGAGCCTGTGTGTATATATATACAGCAACAGATAGGGAGTGCTGACTGAGATATGATGAAAGCCTACAGGTGTGTGTAGTGCCTGCTGTAGTGGTGTGTTTGCAATTGCTTTTGTGTTACATGCTGCAACTGGCACAATTCGAGGATTTAGAATTTAAGCATAAAGAAAGGATCTCTCAAAGTGCTTGTTTAAGAAACGATTATCACCTTCTCCACAGCTGAGCCAAAAGACAAAATGTCTTTCCGCATGTTGGAATTGAATCTGCCGAATGCCAGAGACGACATGGATGAGTGTGGGCTTCACCAGGATGGGGTGTGCTCTATCAAAGGTGTGGTGTGTGTGAACACTGTGAGTGTTGGCTTCACCAGGATGGGGTGTGCTCTATCAAAGGTGTGGATGAGTGTGAACACTGTGAGTGTTGGCTTCACCAGGATGGGGTGTGCTCTATCAAAGGTGTGGTGTGTGTGAACACTGTGAGTGTTGGCTTCACCAGGATGGGGTGTGCTCTATCAAAGGTGTGGATGAGTGTGAACACTGTGTGTGTTGGCTTCACCAGGATGGGGTGTGATCTATCAAAGGTGTGGTGTGTGAACACTGTGAGTGTTGGCTTCACCAGGATGGGGTGTGATCTACCAAAGGTGTGGATGAGTGTGAACACTGTGTGTGTTGGCTTCACCAGGATGGGGTGTGCTCTATCAAAGGTGTGGATGAGTGTGAACACTGTGAATGTTGGCTTCACCAGGATGGGGTGTGCTCTATCAAAGGTGTGGTGTGTGTGAACACTGTGAGTGTTGGCTTCACCAGGATGGGGTGTACTCTATCAAAGGTGTGGTGTGTGTGAACACTGTGAGTGTTGGCTTCACCAGGATGGGGTGTGCTCTATCAAAGGTGTGGATGAGTGGGAACACGGAGTGTTCGCTTCACCAGGATGGGGTGTGCTCTATCAAAGGTGTGGATGAGTGTGAACACTGTGAGTGTTGGCTTCACCAGGATGGGGTGTGCTCTATCAAAGGTGTGGATGAGTGTGAACACTGAGTGTTGGCTTCACCAGGATGGGGTGTGCTCTACCAAAGGTGTGGATGAGTGTGAACACTGTGAGTGTTGGCTTCACCAGGATGGGGTGTGCTCTATCAAAGGTGTGGTGTGTGTGAACACTGTGAGTGTTGGCTTCACCAGGATGGGGTGTGCTCTATCAAAGGTGTGGTGTGTGTGAACACTGTGAGTGTTGGCTTCACCAGGATGGGGTGTGCTCTATCAAAGGTGTGGATGAGTGTGAACACTGTGAGTGTTGGCTTCACCAGGATGGGGTGTGCTCTATCAAAGGTGTGGATGAGTGTGAACACTGTGTGTGTTGGCTTCACCAGGATGGGGTATGCTCTATCAAAGGTGTGGATGAGTGTGAACACTGTGAGTGTTGGCTTCACCAGGATGGGGTGTGCTCTATCAAAGGTGTGGACGAGTGTGAACACTGTGAGTGTTGGCTTCACCAGGATGGGGTGTGCTCTATCAAAGGTGTGGATGAGTGTGAACATTGTGAGTGTTGGCTTCACCAGGATGGGGTGTGCTCTATCAAAGGTGTGGATGAGTGTGAACACGGAGTGTTGGCTTCACCAGGATGGGGTGTGCTCTATCAAAGGTGTGGAGGAGCGTGAACACACACACTGTGAGTGTTGGCTTCACCAGGATGGGATGTGCTCTATCAAAGGTGGCACTTTTTTGTGCTCAGCGTAACTGTATTGGTGCCATTGTTATCTAATTATTATCGTTAATATTGTACATCATTTTTACTTATTTTAAACATTGACATCTAGAAAATAAAAGGTCATGTGGGACTCATATCCCTATCAAAAGTTGCCATCTTGGATGCAGGGTGTTCCTTCTCTGTGGAAGAGAATCGGCGCCAATTATTTCCTAAAAAGGGGAAAAGAAACCGACACAGATGAATATAAATCTAGTGGTAAAGTAGGTCCTGCGCTTATTAGCATCAAGCCTGCATCCTGCCGAGCAGAGAGGGCCACAGGATTCACCGTTGGCAGAGATAAGAGAAATGTGACCGGTCCGGTTTTGGCAAAGGGAATCCACTTCTCCCCTACCAAAACTGGAGCAGGGAGTCCACTTTTCCCCCGCCAAAACTGGACCAGAGAGTCCACTTTTCCTCCGTCAAAACTGGACCAGGGAGTCCACTTTCCCCCCGTCAAAACTGGAGCAGGGAGTCCACTTTTTCCCCGCCAAAACTGGACCAGGGAGTCCACTTTTACCCCACCAAAACTGGACCAGGGAGGCCGCTTTTTTCTACCGAAAGTGGACCGGCCACTTTTTGCCCAGTCCAATTCTTTTTGCGTGATAGTCCTCGACAACCTTCAGACTTCAACAAGCAGCCTGGTAAAGACCTCAGTTCAACCTCAGATAAGGTAGCCTCTGGCAACCTCAGATAGGGTAGCTTCTTGGCCTCAGATAAGGTAGCCTAGAGGCATCAGATAAAGTAGTCTCTGGGCCTCAGGCCAACAAACAAGTCCTGACAATTATTACTGGATGTTGAAAGCTCAAGTAAGACCACACCCTTGCTGCTAGCCTCATAATTATGAGAGTTGCCTAGCAGCTGAGGTTCCAGTGATCCAGGTATCTTGTGGGGATGACAAGAATTCCCAGACTCTTCAAGAGGTGGACTTATGGTTTGAGGTGTGTGTACTTGTGGTCTTAGGTGTATAGTTAATGAGGTCATTCTTTGGTCTTTTGCCAATCAACTCATGGCTAACTTCCAAGGCCTTGTACTGGTGTTGATTTCTCATTAACAATCCACAAGTCCACCTCCATAGTAGCAACACACCACAGCCCACCTCCCTAGTAACAACACCTCAGACCACAAGTCTACCTCATCAGGTGGAACAAGGTCTCCAGAAACCAATGAAGTAAGATATCATTCATGGTCCTGATTTATACACCAAATATGCTTTCTGATGGCAGTTTTGTTTTATCTTTTGGAACTGCAGGTTGGAATGTGAAGTGAAGTCAACCCCTCAAACTCTCTCACTACTTTACAGCATCAAGTCTTGAATGACGGTGATTGATAGAGACTGCAACTTGCTGCAAAGAAATGAAGTGGACTTATGTTCAAGTAAATGAAGAGGTCTAAAATAAATCAAACACTAACAAAACCTTGTGAACCTTTGGAGCTCCATAGATTCTGTACACTTCACTGTATGAACTAGATACAGACAGTCCTCAAGTTACGACAGGGTTACGTCCCTAAGATGCGGTGTAAGTCGAATCTGTCTAGGAGCCCCCCCCCCCCCTCCCTCTAATGCTTACAGTAAAGTACCAGTCACCATCACTTGAACCACTTTTACGCTCAGGAGGAGCCATAATGAAGGGGTAGGCAAATAAAGGTAAGAATCCAACCACAGGAGATCACAAGCGACATAGTGCTCCACATATGAAGGAGTTCCTGCGGGAGTGGGGGCGGGTCCACATACACCGTGAGACTCTCATTTTCTATGGCACTATGCGCTGTTGGGCAACTAAATTATTGTACGTAGTCATGTCGTAACTTCCAGACTTTGTATGTAACTCGGACGTGATTTTACTGATACTATGAGTCGTAACTTTGAAATGGTGTAACTTGTAACATCTTAGCTGAGGACTTCCTGTATGTAGATAAGTGATTAGATCTCTCGTGTGCTCTCTTTTGATATAAAATTAAAAAAAGTATAACCATGCTAAAGTTGCATGCAGGGGTACCTCAAAATCCGAGTGCCTGAACTGGCAGTAGTTATGGTTCCTGATTTGAAAGTGCTAGTCTTGTTATTTATGGCTAGAGGAAGTCCTCTCTACAAACCTAGGCTATTCATTAGGGGCTAAATCATTAGGGGCTAAAACTTGCCAGCCCAGCAGGTGCCGAGAAGGGAAAAAAAATTTTTTCCCCCTTTCTTTTTTCTTCCTGCAATCACCTTTGCCTAATTGGTCATGTTTTAGCTTGCCTAATTATGTAAGCACTCCTGTTGTAGAGTAGGGCTTCCACAAGGAGCCACAGATAACAATTTTAACTGGCTAGCACTTTACACTAGGTAACCAGTTCAGGCACTCAGATTTTGAGCCCACTTCGGCTGCAGTTATACCTCATCAGCTTTTCCTAGAGAGCTATATATATCAAGTTCACACAGTGAAGTGTGCAGAATCCAACTTCGTAACCACACGGTTGTGAAACACTGGTTTTCAGACCTGTCTCTGCCTTTTAACAACACACCTCAACCTTAAGTCCACCTCCATATTAACAACTCACCTCAGACCTTAAGTTCACCTCCATTTTAACAACTCACCTCAGACCACAAGTCATGTCAAACAACAAACACCTCAACCAACTGACATCCAGTGTACTGAACACTGCCACACCACACCTGTGGGGTGTACTGAACACTGACACACCACACCTGGGTGTACTGAACACTGCCACTCCACACCAGGGGTGTACTGAACACTGCCACACCACACCTGGGTGTACTGAACACTGCCACACCACACCAGGGGTGTATTGAACACTGACACACCACACCTGGGTGTACTGAACACTGACACACCACACCTGGGTGTACAGAACACTGCCACACCACACCAGGGGTGTACTGAACACTGACACACCACACCTGGGTGTACTGAACACTGCCACACCACACCACACCAGGGGTGTACTGAACACTGACACACCACACCTGGGTGTACTGAACACTGCCACACCACACCACACCAGGGGTGTACTGAACACTGCCACACCACACCTGGGTGTACTGAACACTGCCACACCACACCAGGGGTGTACTGAACACTGCATACCACACCTGGGTGTACTGAACACTGCCACACCACACCAGGGGTGTACTGAACACTGCATACCACACCCGGGTGTACTGAACACTGCCACACCACACCAGAGGTGTACTGAACACAACTCAAAGCTGGTCATAAGCCAGGAGAAGACATCGGGCCTCTTACCATTTCCCGGCTGGACCTTGCCAATCCATACGGTACGTCACACCATCCTCTCACATCAAGTTCTACTAGATCACCACCATCCTCTCACATCAAGTTCTCCCTAGATCACACCATCCTCTCACATCAAGTTCTCCCTAGATCACCACCATCCCCTTTCTCCCTAGATCACCACCATCCTCTCACATCAAGTTCTCCCTAGATCACCATCATCCTCTCACATCAAGTTCTCCCTAGATCACCACCATCCCCTCACATCAAGTTCTCCCTAGATCACCACCATCCTCTCACATCAAGTTCTCCCTAGATCACCACCATCCTCTCACATCAAGTTCTCCCTAGATCACCACCATCCCCTTTCTCCCTAGATCACCACCATCGCCTCACATCAAGTTCTCCCTAGATCACCACCATCCTCTCACATCAAGTTCTCCCTAGATCACCACCATCCTCTCACATCAAGTTCTTCTAGATCACCTCACATCAAGTTCTCCCTAGATCACCACCATCCTCCCACATCAAGTTCTCCCTAGATCACCATCATCCTCTCACATCAAGTTCTCCCTAGATCACTACCATCCCCTCACATCAAGTTCTTCTAGATCACCTCACATCAAGTTCTCCCTAGATCACCATCATCCTCTCACATCAAGTTCTCCCTAGATCACCACCATCCCCTCACATCAAGTTCTTCTAGATCAACTCACATCAAGTTCTCCCTAGATCACCACCATCCTCCCACATCAAGTTCTCCCTAGATCACCACCATCCTCCCACATCAAGTTCTCCCTAGATCACCATCATCCCCTCACATCAAGTTCTCCCTAGATCACCATCATCCTCCCTCATCAAGTTCTCCCTAGATCACCACCATCCTCTCACATCAAGTTCTCCCTAGATCACCACCATCCCCTCACATCAAGTTCTCCCTAGATCACCATCATCCTCTCACATCAAGTTCTCCCTAGATCACCATCATCCCCTCACATCAAGTTCTCCCTAGATCACCACCATCCCCTCACATCAAATTCTCCCTAGATCACCACCATCCTCTCACATCAAGTTCTCCCTAGATCACCACCATCCTCCCACATCAAGTTCTCCCTAGATCACCACCATCCTCTCACATCAAGTTCTCCCTAGATCACCATCATCCTCTCACATCAAGTTCTCCCTAGATCACCATCATCCCCTCACATCAAGTTCTCCCTAGATCACCACCATCCCCTCACATCAAATTCTCCCTAGATCACCACCATCCTCTCACATCAAGTTCTCCCTAGATCACCACCATCCTCCCACATCAAGTTCTCCCTAGATCACCATCATCCTCTCACATCAAGTTCTCCCTAGATCACCACCATCCTCTCACATCAAGTTCTCCCTAGATCACCATCATCCTCTCACATCAAGTTCTCCCTAGATCACCATCATCCCCTCACATCAAGTTCTCCCTAGATCACCACAGATACAGACAGTCCTCAAGTTAGGACAGGGTTACGTTCCTAAGATGCGGTGTAAGTCGAATCTGTCTAGGAGTCGAGTCCCCCCTACCCCCAATGCTTACAGTAACGTACCAGTCACCATCACTTGTACCACTTTTATGCTCAGGAGGAGCCATAATGAAGGGGTAGGCAAATAAAGGCAAGAATCCAACCACAGGAGATCATAAGGAACATAGTGCTCCGTCTGAAGGAGTTCCTGCGGGAGTGGGGGCGGGTCCACATACACCGTGAGACTCTCATTTTCTATGGCACTATGCGCTGTTGGGCAACTAAATTATTGTACGTAGTCATGTCGTAACTTCCAGACTTTGTATGTAACTCGGACGTGATCTTCTGCGTCGTAACTTTGAAACGGTGTAACTTGTAACGTCTTAGCTGAGGACTTCCTGTATGTACATTAAGTGATTAGATCTCTCCGTGTCCTCTCTTTTGAAAATAAGTTACTAGGTATAACCATGCTAAAGTCGCATGCAGGGGTACCTCAAAATCCGAGTGCCTGAACTGGCAGTAGTTATGGTTCCTGATTTGAAAGTGCTAGTCTTATTATTTGTGGCTAGAGGAAGTCCTCTCTACAAAACTAGGCTATTCATTAGGGGCTAAATCATTAGGGGCTAAAACTTGCCAGTCCAGCAGGTGCCGAGGAAAAAAAGAAGGGGAAAAAATCCCTTCTTTTTTTCTTCCTGCGATCACCCTTGCCTAATTGGTCATGTTTTAGCTTGCCTAATTCTGTAAGCACTCTTGTTGTAGAGTAAGGCTTCCACGAGGAGTCACAGATAACAATTTTAACTGACTAGCACTTTCCACTCAGACTGCACCAGTAACCAGTTCAGGCACTCAGATTTTCAATTTTAACTGGCTAGCACTTTCCACTCAGGAACGCACCAGTAACCAGTTCAGGCACTCAGATTTTCAATTTTAACTGGCTAGCACTTTCCACTCAGGACCGCACCAGTAACCAGTTCAGGCACTCAGATTTTCAATTTTAACTGGCTAGCACTTTCCACTCAGGACCGCACCAGTAACCAGTTCAGGCACTCAGATTTTCAATTTTAACTGGCTAGCACTTTCCACTCAGGACCGCACCAGTAACCAGTTCAGGCACTCAGATTTTGAGCCCACTTCGGCTGCAGTTATACCTCATCAGCTTTTCCTAGAGAGCTATATATCAAGTTCATACAGTGAAGTGTGCAGAATCTATGGAACTCCAACTTCGTAACCACTAGGTTTGTGAAACACTGGTTTTCAGACCTGGTTCTACCTTTTAACAACACACCTAAACCTTAAGTCCCCCTCCATATTAACAACTCAGCTAAACCTTAAGTCCACCTCCATATTAACAACACACCTCAGACCACAAGTCATGTCAAACAACAAACACCTCAACCAACTGACATCCAGTACTGGGAAGATGCTCACCTCCTTCTTCAAGAATCATTGTCTCTGAGTCTAGGAGTAATAGCTATCTTGGTAGATCAGTCCAGAAAGCATTTACAACTGCCACACCACACCTGGGTGTACTGAACACTGCCACACCACACCTGGGTGTACTGAATACTGCCACACCACACCTGGGTGTACTGAACACTGCCACACCACACCTGGGTGTACTGAACACTGCCACACCACACCTGGGTGTACTGAACACTGCCACACCACACCTGGGTGTACTGAACAGTGCCACACCACACCAGGGGTGTACTGAACACTGCCACACCACACCAGGGGTGTACTGAACACTGCCACACCACACCAGAGGTGTACTGAACACTGCCACACCACACCTGGGTGTACTGAACACTGCCACACCACACCATGGGTGTACTGAACATTGCCACACCACACCTGGGTGTACTGAACACTGACACACCACACCAGGGTGTACTGAACACTGCCACACCACACCAGGGGTGTACTGAACACTGCCACACCACACCAGGGGTGTACTGAACACTGCCACACCACACCAGGGGTGTACTGAACACTGCCACACCACACCTGGGTGTACTGAACACTGCCACACCACACCTGGGGTGTACTGAACACTGCCACACCACACCAGGGGTGTACTGAACACTGCCACACCACACCAGGGGTGTGCTGAACACTGCCACACCACACCTGGGTGTACTGAACACTGCCACACCACACCATGGGTGTACTGAACACTGCCACACCACACCTGGGTGTACTGAACACTGCCACACCACACCAGGGATGTACTGAACACTGCCACACTACACCAGGGGTGTACTGAACACTGCCACACCACACCAGGGGTGTACTGAACACTGCCACACCACACCTGGGTGTACTGAACACTGCCACACCACACCTGGGTGTACTGAACACTGCCACACCACACCAGGGGTGTACTGAACACTGCCACACCACACCAGGGGTGTGCTGAACACTGCCACACCACACCAGGGTGTACTGAACACAACATAAAAGGAAACAAATCATCACAAGAGCTGATCCTACCATAAAAGGAGACAATCGTCACAAGAGCTGATCATGGCAACAATCGGCACAAGAGCTGATCATGCCATAAAAGGAGACAATCGTCACAAGAGCTGATCCTGCCATAAAAGTCGTCACAAGAGCTGATACTGCCATAAAAGAAAACAATCATCACAAGAGCTGACCTGGACTCCACACTCCACAAGTCATCGCGCTATGTCGATGTCCTGCAACATGCAGATGACACTTGTGCAGTGGCTATGGAGAAACGTGAAGTCATGGTTGGAATGGGCTGAAATGAGAGCAAACATTGCAAGCATCGTGTTGTGTCTCTACGGGAATGTCTCTACAAGGCTCTACGGAAACACACCATCAACCCAGAGCTGACACCATCAGGCCTGTATTGTTACAATGCTCTATGGAAACACCATCAACCCAGAGCTAACAGATCTGGCCAGGTCCTCCCATTCATTGGAACAACACGACTAAATTCCTTAGGGCCTCCCATCAATCCCACACGATCCATCAGAGAGCAGAACCCGACTTCAGAAGTTAGACACACTGGTGGATCAATGCCCAGTGACAAGATATCAGAAACTAAAACTTTTCAGACTGGGAATCTGTAAGGCAGACTGGGAACCTGGCCTCTAACAATCAACCTATTTCCTCTGTCATGGATTGAGTGGTCACATACTAACAGCAACAATACTATTTCAAGAAAAGGGTAAGGTAAGCTCAGTCGACCAACCCTAGCCTACTCCACCTATCCCAGAAGAGCGATGTCTTCTGTCTTCAAGAAAGTACAAATCTGTGCCAGGGAGGTCTACAAGCGGATTGAAGCCATTGAGCAAAATTTCATCAGCAGTGGTAGCCCAGGAGTCAATGCAACAGGGTCATCTCAGTGCTTAAATAGAGAGCACTGACAGTCCGCCATAGCTAGTGTGGCAGGAAAAGACCGATCGGGTGAACTCTGGGATCTTCCCAAACGACCAAGAGCTACACGCCAGATTTAGCATCATCTTGCCAACACAGTCCAATCTCTCCCTGAGGACACTTCAAGTTCTCACTTAATGCCTCCCCCGGACATTCCTCCACACAATGCCAACTTGTGCTTTACCACGCAAGAATAGTTCCACAGGCGTCCCTTATGCTGAGCAGAGATGAACAATCTTGTCCATGTCCTAACCAATCTAAGATTGCACTTGACTTGAGATGGCATGCTGCCATTCTTGAATAGACTATCAAGGAGAACCACAGACATGCTGCCATTCTTGAATAGACTATCAAGGAGAGCCACAGACATGCTGCCATTCCTATCAAGGAGAGCCACAAGGAGAGCCACAGACATGATGCCATTCTTGAATAGACTATCAAGGAGAGCCACAGACATGCTGCCATTCTTGAATAGACTATCAAGGAGAACCACAGACATGCTGCCATTCTTGAATAGACTATCAAGGAGAACCACAGACATGCTGCCATTCCTATCAAGGAGAACCACAGACATGATGCCATTCTTGAATAGACTATCAAGGAGAGCCACAGACATGCTGCCATTCTTGAATAGACTATCAAGGAGAGCCACAGACATGCTGCCATTCCTATCAAGGAGAACCACAGACATGATGCCATTCTTGAATAGACTATCAAGGAGAACCACAGACATGCTGCCATTCCTATCAAGGAGAACCACAGACATGATGCCATTCTTGAATAGACTATCAAGGAGAACCACAGACATGATGCCATTCTTGAATAGACTATCAAGGAGAGCCACAGACATGATGCCATTCTTGAATAGACTATCAAGGAGAGCCACAGACATGATGCCATTCTTGAATAGACTATCAAGGAGAGCCACAGACATGCTGCCATTCTTGAATAGACTATCAAGGAGAACCACAGACATGCTGCCATTCTTGAATATAGACTATCAAGGAGAACCACAGACATGCTGCCATTCTTGAATAGATGGTCTCCCTGGAGGAGAGCCACCTGCTCTGTTGACCTCAACAACACTCCATGGCCACAGTCCTCCAGCAAGATGGGATGGCAGAAGACATATTGAACTAACCATCCCAGAGACAGGTGAAGTGGTCTTCCCCACATGCCAAGGTCCAAGAAACCACATAACAACCACAGCCTCACCCCAAAAGACACTAAAGATGTGATCTCATCATTGGTTGGCACTTCATGGCTCCCATAAAATATGTGAGCAGGAAACACTCTACCATCATCATCCCTTATTGTAAATCATCAACCCACCCCTCCCCCAGCCTATTACCTTGTTTCACTCATCTGTGTGAGGTCAAGTGATTGCACATGGCTGTTGTCAAGCTATGTGCGGCAAGAAGACCTTGCACTCCCCTCACTGACTTGTACACTCACCTCACCAACCAAATGATGAAAAGGAGGGAAGGATGGAAGGATGGAGGGAGGTAAGGAGTGTCTCTGCTCATTTGTGCTCTCTCTTGACATCTTCAACTGCTACTGGTCCGCACCAATACCAAAGGTCAGGAAGTTAGCAACCATCAAGTTGATTGGCAAAGGACCAGCACTCAGAACGACCCCTCGTTACCAACAAACTTCACACCAATTGCTGACATCCTGTGTTGTGCAGCTGCTTACCTCCATCTAAAGAACCGCTGGCTGGACTATATGCTGAGAAACAATTATCTTGATTGGTCGGTCCAGAAAGCATGTATGACTGCCCTAGAGTCTACAGAACACCATTCAAAGCTGGCCACCATCTTCATGAAGCTAGGAGCAGACATTGCTCATTTACAGTTGCATGGCTGGGCCTTGCCAATGCATATGGCAGTGTACACACCATCCACTCATCAGGTTCTCCCTAGATCACTACTATACACCCTCCAAGTTCATCTCTGTGGTGGGGTCTCTGTCCGATGCAGAGATCTCTGGCAGAAGCATTCAATGGTTCCACTTCAAAGGTGTTATATTTGACACTGTAATCAAACTCTCCTTGACACTCTCAAGACAAAGAGCTGGCCAGGGTGTTACATACTCTACAGGTGGCCTACTGTGTCAGGTGATACTTGTCTTGTAGTCCAGCAGCACTGCTGAACTACAGGCAGAGCCATGGTTGGAATGGCTGGTATGAGAACCAAGGTTCCTGAGTGCCATGTTGCGTCGCTATGAGGCTGTACGGGACATGCTATCACCCCAGAGCTCACACTAATGGACCAGGCTCTAACAGTTACTGATACTGGTAACAACACAATCAAATTCCTAGGGCTACCATCAATCCCCACACGATTCATCAGAGAGCAGAACAGGACTTCAGAAATTAGACATACTTCTAAAGTTAGTGGACCAATGCCCAGTGACTAGACATCAGAAACTCGACTCTAGACTGGGAATCTGTCCGAGGCTTAACTGGCCCCTAACAATCAACAGCTTCTCTCTGTCATGGATTGAGCACCATCTGCACACAGCAACAACGAGATTCCAGAAATGGGCAGGTCGGCCAACCTTAACCTACTCTACCTACCCCAGAGGAATGGTGGACTAGGGTTACCATCTCTGTCCATGTTCAAGAAATCACAGGCGTCCCACCAGGGGGGGGGGGGGGGGGGGGGGAGGGAGGGAGGGAGGGAGGGAGGGAGGGAGGGAGGGACCAGGAATACCAACCCGGATCGGCTTTTATGCATATGGATAGAGAGGTTATCAACTCCTGGTTCATTGGACAGGTTCGCAACAGCCTCGGAAGAACTGGACAGCTGCAGCACCAGTGTGTGTGGCGCACAGCTTCCTCATCTGAGCAGTCAGTGCAGTAGCAGCCCTTGCAAGGGTGGAGGGCTGGACCATTCAGACATTAGACTGTGAGCAGCCCTACTAGGGGTGGAGGGCTGGACCTTTCAGACATTAGGCTGTGAGCAGCCCTACTAGGGGTGGAGGGCTGGACCTTTCAGACATTAGGCTGTGAGCAGCCCTATTAGGGGTGGAGGGCTGGACCTTTCAGACATTAGGCTGTGAGCAGCCCTACTAGGGGTGGAGGGCTGGACCTTTCAGACATTAGGCTGTGAGCAGCCCTACTAGGGGTGGAGGGCTGGACCTTTCAGACATTAGGCTGTGAGCAGCCCTACTAGGGGTGGAGGGCTGGACCTTTCAGACATTAGGCTGTGAGCAGCCCTACTAGGGGTGGAGGGCTGGACCTTTCAGACATTAGGCTGTGAGCAGCCCTACTAGGGGTGTAGGGCTGGACCATTCAGACATTAGGCTGTGAGCAGCCTACTAGGGGTGGAGGGCTGGACCATTCAGACATTAGACTGTGAGCAGCCTACTAGGGGTGGAGGGCTGGACCTTTCAGACATTAGGCTGTGAGCAGCCCTACTAGGGGTGGAGGGCTGGACCTTTCAGACATTAGACTGTGAGCAGCCCTACTAGGGGTGGAGGGCTGGACCTTTCAGACATTAGGCTGTGAGCAGCCCTACTAGGGGTGGAGGGCTGGACCTTTCAGACATTAGGCTGTGAGCAGCCCTACTTAGGGGTGGAGGGCTGGACCTTTCAGACATTAGGCTGTGAGCAGCCCTACTTAGGGGTGGAGGGCTGGACCTTTCAGACATTAGGCTGAGCAGGGGTGGAGGGCTGGACCTTTCAGACATTAGACTGTGAGCAGCCTACTAGGGGTGGAGGGCTGGACCTTTCAGACATTAGGCTGTGAGCAGCCCTACTAGGGGTGGAGGGCTGGACCTTTCAGACATTAGGCTGTGAGAGCAGCCCTACTTAGGGGTGAAGGGCTGGACCTTTCAGACATTAGACTGTGAGCAGCCCTACTAGGGGTGGAGGGCTGGACCTTTCAGACATTAGGCTGTGAGCAGCCCTACTAGGGGTGGAGGGCTGGACATTTCAGACATTGGGCTTGACCTTTCAGACATTAGGCTGAGCAGCCCTTCTAGGGGTGGAGGGCTGGACCTTTCAGACATTAGGCTGTGAGCAGCCCTACTAGGGGTGGAGGGCTGGACCTTTCAGACATTAGGCTGTGAGCAGCCCTACTAGGGATGGAGGGCTGGACCTTTCAGACATTAGGCTGTGAGCAGCCCTACTAGGGGTGGAGGGCTGGACCATTCAGACATTAGGCTGTGAGCAGCCCTACTAGGGGTGGAGGGCTGGACCTTTCAGACATTAGGCTGTGAGCAGCCCTATTAGGGGTGGAGGGCTGGACCTTTCAGACATTAGGCTGTGAGCAGCCCTACTAGGGGTGGAGGGCTGGACCTTTCAGACATTAGGCTGTGACACATGCAATAGCATCCCTGCCAACAGTACATCAGAATGCTGACACTAACGGCCATGTCTGCAGTCATGGCCAACTCCTCTTCCCCGAGGACAACAACTCAACCTTGGGGCACAAGTTTGCATTCAAAAAGAAAGAAGCTACACGCTACGCAAGTACCCCACACAGTCACAGAGTTCTATTAACTTACCGTACTGGGCAGGGATATGTAATACTTCACGAAAGTACTGAAATTCTGTTAAAATAACGGGAGGGGGCACAGCTGCTGAATTTCTATTCACGAAAGCACTCCTGCCAATATCTAATTAAGTTGAGTAGCTGTAGCGATCCTAGCTAGTGAGAGCGTCTACTTCTTCGTAGCAACTCTTAACAGAGTGATAGTACAGTAGAAGCAATACCAGGAACACCTTCAGGCTGAGGAGGAACACCTTCGGGCCGAGGAGGAACACCTTCGGGCCGAGGAGGAACACCTTCGGGCCGAGGAGGAACACCTTCGGGCCGAGGAGGAACACCTTCGGGCCGAGGAGGAACACCTTCGGGCCGAGGAGGAACACCTTCGGGCCGAGGAGGAACACCTTCGGGCCGAGGAGGAACACCTTCGGGCCGAGGAGGAACACCTTCGGGCCGAGGAGGAACACATTCAGGCCGAGGAGGAACACCTTCAGGCTGAGGAGGAACACCTTCAGGCTGCGGAGGAAATCTTCAGGCTGAGGAGCAATGCTTCACCTAAAGTACTGAAGGGTGGACAGCGACTTTCTTCTCTAGCTGCAAATATTGCTGCGTCATAGCCATGCCTTATGCACAATTGTTAATGATGTAATCAGTTATAAATATTGTATGTGTGGAAAATGGATAGCCACTCAAGAAATTTCATGAAATTATTCCCTTCCCTAAGGCATTTTAACCAAACCCTATTTAGGGGAAGGGGACCTGGGGGTTGCACATCCCTAGCAACCAGTTCCTCATCCAACTCCCTAGCATGCCCCTCCCCCCACCCTACATGTACACCACACACAGCACAGATGCAGTCATCATACGCCCCCTCACTCAAGCTGCCTTGGGGGGGGAGCAACTGCCATCAGGCACCCTCTTCCTTTCAAGGTGGGGGAATGTTAGGCAGTCACATGACCCAGGAGGCAACTGAAGAGGCCTCACCCTGCTCAGGGCCGCAAGCCTGTGCAATTGCCAGTCTGGTTCCGCCAAACTTGGAGAGAATGTTGACCTCAGCTTACAATCAAGCTTGGTGTAAGCCATCCCTTTACCTATTACAAGCTTGTGTGATGGTTCACATGGTGGTCTGGGAACAAACACAGCCTACCCTCTGATCAAAGTACATCAGCTAGGGATCCCAGGACCACACGGCATATAGTGTTCAGGCTCCACTCGGGTACACCAGCTAGGGATCCCAGGACCACACAGCATATAGTGCTCAGGCTCCACTCAGGTACATCAGCTAGGGATCCCATGACCAGACAGCATATAGTGCTCAGGCTCCACTCAGGTACATCAGCTAGGGATCCCAGAACCAGACAGCATATAGTGCTCAGGCTCCACTCAGGTACATCAGCTAGGGATCCCATGACCAGACAGCATATAGTGCTCAGGCTCCACTCAGGTACATCAACTAGGGGTCCCAGGACCACACAGCATATAGTGCTCAGGCTCCACTCGGGTACACCAGCTAGGGATCCCAGAACCACACAGCATATAGTGCTCAGGCTCCACTCAGGTACATCAGCTAGGGATCCCAGAACCAGACAGCATATAGTGCTCAGGCTCAACTCAGGTACAGCTAGAGATTGATCCCAGAAACATTCAGAGTATTGTGCTCAAGCTATACATTGATTCCAGTAGCACTGTCGTTAGTGACTCCACCCTCGAAAAGAAAGTGCCTTCAACAGCGTGCAGAAGGGGATACTGCAACAATCCTTCCTGAAACCAAATCTCTACTTCTCCAGATGGACATGACTACAATTGGACATCTCATGATAATTCTCTTTGCTCTTCTCCCTCGGTTAGAGTTGCAGTACGAGAGTCACTAAACCGGTTATTAAGGAACTTGCCCATGTCCACAGCCATTGAAAAGTACTTGCCCAAAATGAAGTGGCCTCCGGATGACTTAGCTAGAGGATCGCAAGGTTTCCTGCTGGGCTCCCTCCAGCAAGATTGGCTACCAGCTGCTGCTGCCACCATAAGCCTCACCTCTGCGCCAACAGAAGATGCACCTCCATTCACCAGCATGCTATGAGGGGTCCCATCTCAAAAGAAAAGAAAAACTGGCGTAATAGGACACAGACCTTGTTTATTGAACCTTGACCCTTTAACGAACTATTCCTTAGTACATACTAAATATCTACCTGTCTTCGGTAGGGATAAGTGACACCATCTTGATACTGACCTTTCAGAGAGATGGACAGGATCAATAGCCTGCTATGGATCACCATGGGCAACATCATCACAAACCACAAACTTGACATCAGTCGTCCACATCGGCTCTCGAGTTTGTGGGTATTTATTCTCTATGAAATCCCATTGCAGCGCTTCCTGTAGCTACTAGATGGCCACATGCAAGAGCTCAATAGGAATTGTATGTGGTAAAGGATCGTCGATATTAGTACTCCGCTTCTTGAGTTGAGGCACGCTATTCAAGAGAGGTGCAATGGGCACATACCTGGGATACCAAATAGGTTGTCCCAAGATAGCATAAGGAAGGCCTTTGCCCTAAAACTGTCTCAGGAATGCCTTGCTTGTGGGGAACTATGGACGTCCTCTCGTGCAAATGTAGATATTGCCTAAGATGGGAACACCAGTAGAGCACCACACATAAGCAACCAGTAGAGCACCACACATAAGCAACCAGTAGAGCACCACACATATGCAACCAGTAGAGCACCACACATATGCAACCAGTAGAGCACCACACATATGCAACCAGTAGAGCACCACACATAAGCAACCAGTAGAGCACCACACATATGCAACCAGTAGAGCACCACACATATGCAACCAGTAGAGCACCACACATATGCAACCAGTAGAACACCACACATATGCAACCAGTAGAGCACCACACATATGCAACCAGTAGAGCACCACACATATGCAACCAGTAGAGCACCACACATATGCAACCAGTAGAACACCACACATATGCAACCAGTAGAGCACCACACATATGCAACCAGTAGAGCACCACACATATGCAACCAGTAGAGCACCACACATATGCAACCAGTAGAGCACCACACATATGCAACCAGTAGAGCACCACACAACCAGTAGAGTACCACACATATGCAACCAGTAGAGCACCACACATATGCAACCAGTAGAGCACCACACATATGCAACCAGTAGAGCACCACACATATGCAACCAGTAGAGCACCACATATATGCAACCAGTAGAGCACCACACATATGCAACCAGTAGAGCACCACACAACCAGTAGAGCACCACACATATGCAACCAGTAGAGCACCACACATATGCAACCAGTAGAGCACCACACAACCAGTAGAGTACCACACATATGCAACCAGTAGAGCACCACACATATGCAACCAGTAGAGCACCACACATATGCAACCAGTAGAGCACCACACATATGCAACCAGTAGAGCACCACACATATGCAACCAGTAGAGCACCACACATAAGCAACCAGTAGAGCACCACACAACCAGTAGAGCACCACACATATGCAACCAGTAGAGCACCACACATATGCAACCAGTAGAGCACCACACATATGCAACCAGTAGAGCACCACACAACCAGTAGAGCACCACACATAAGCAACCAGTAGAGCACCACACATAAGCAACCAGTAAGCACCACACATAAGCAACCAGTAGTGCACCACACATAAGCAACCAGTAGAGCACCACACATAAGCAATCAGTAGAGCACCACACATATGCAACCAGTAGAGCACCACACATATGCAACCAGTAGAGCACCACACATATGCAACCAGTAGAGCACCACACATATGCAACCAGTAGAGCACCACACATATGCAACCAGTAGAGCACCACACATATGCAACCAGTAGAGCACCACACATATGCAACCAGTAGAGCACCACACATAAGCAACCAGTAGAGCACCACACATATGCAACCAGTAGAGCACCACACAACCAGTAGAGCACCACACATAAGCAACCAGTAGAGCACCACACATATGCAACCAGTAGAGCACCACACATAAGCAACCAGTAGAGCACCACAAATATGCAACCAGTAGAGCACCACAAATATGCAACCAGTAGAGCACCACACATATGCAACCAGTAGAGCACCACACATATGCAACCAGTAGAGCACCACAAATATGCAACCAGTAGAGCACCACACATATGCAACCAGTAGAGCACCACACATAAGCAACCAGTAGAGCACCACACATATGCAACCAGTAGAGCACCACACATATGCAACCAGTAGAGCACCACACATAAGCAACCAGTAGAGCACCACACATATGCAACCAGTAGAGCACCACAAATATGCAACCAGTAGAGCACCACACATATGCAACCAGTAGAGCACCACACATAAGCAACCAGTAGAGCACCACACATATGCAACCAGTAGAGCACCACACATATGCAACCAGTAGAGCACCACACAACCAGTAGAGCACCACACATAAGCAACCAGTAGAGCACCACACATATGCAACCAGTAGAGCACCACACATATGCAACCAGTAGAGCACCACACATATGCAACCAGTAGAGCATTACACATATGCAACCAGTAGAGCACCACACATATGCAACCAGTAGAGCACCACACATATGCAACCAGTAGAGCACCACACATAAGCAACCAGTAGAGCATCACTGGCGAAGTGAAATGAGTGGGCAATTGCTTGGTATTGCACAGGCAAGTGAAAAAAGGCTGCATGGTTAATAGATGATGATCCCTTACCAGATAGAAGGGAAAGCCCACCAGACATAGGACAACCAATACACCACAACCCTAATACACCCCCACAATCCCTCCAAAACCACCTCCCCTCCCCATAGGCCCTCAGGCCAACAAAAATAATAACACAGGCTGGTGAGAACTAATCATGTGGCCGGCCCTTGTTTCTCTTCCCCATCCCAAAGATAAGGAAGGCCAAAGATAAGGAAGGCCAAAGATAAGGAAGGCCAAAGATAAGGAAGGCCAAAGATAAGGAAGGCCAAAGATAAGACCAAAGATAAGGAAGGTAAAGGGTCTTCAGTGTCCCAGGCTAGATACCTAAAATCCTGTGGCTGACTCTCCCCATCACAAATATAAGGAAGGTAAAGGGTCATCAATGCCAGGCTGCTGCGTGGCCGACCCTTGTTTCTCTTTAAGATAAAGGAAGTAACGGTTCATCAGTGCTCCAGGATGGAGA
Organism: Cladorhizidae sp. MBARI D1340-BT2; assembly: GCA_028752905.1. NCBI lineage: Eukaryota > Metazoa > Porifera > Demospongiae > Poecilosclerida > Cladorhizidae > Cladorhizidae sp. MBARI D1340-BT2. The sequence continues at coordinate 11,050,160 of JAQNBH010000015.1, forward strand.
ACTAATCCTGTGTGGCTGACCCTTGTTTCTCTTTGCCATCACAAAAACAAGAAAGGTAAAGGGTCGTCACTGCCAGGCTGTGAGAACTAATCTTGTGTGACTGACCCTTGTTTCTCTTTCCTCATCCCAAACATATCCATCCCAAACATAAGGAAGGTAAAGGACATCAGTGCCAGAACTAATCCTGCCCCCATCCCAAAGATAAGGGTGGTAAAGGGTCATCAGTGCTAGGCTAATCCTGCGTGGCCGACCCTCGTTTCTCTTCCCCGTCCCAATGATAAGGGTGATAAAAATCAGTGCCAGGCTGGTGAGAAAACTAACCCTGCGTGGCTGCCCCTTGTTTCTCTTTTTCGTCACAAAGATAGGGAAGGTAAAGGGTCGTCAACACACGGCTATGAGAATGGGCTGCATGGCAGGATGACACTACATTCATTAACATGCGCTAACATGCGCTAGCTTTTTTCCTTCTTTTCCATTTTTTCACCCACCCGCCACTCAACGCCTAGCATTTATTACTCGAGTCCAATCACAGTCACCTGCCCACTGGAAGTCGAGTGTGGTGCGTCAGCATTCAAAGTATTTTTGGATTGTTCACATAATTGTGGTTCCTGTGGTTCCTGTGCAGGACATCAGCTGAAGTATCTTATGCATGCATGTACAGCAAGTGTTGTGGCCAAGTGAAGCTGGTGCTCCTTCATCAAATATTGGTGAGACAGTATTACCTAATAGCACTTGCAGTTGTGAAGGAGTTGAGTTAATAAGTACAGTTGCTAAAGGTTTGGTGCTCATGGCTCAGCGGTTGAGTAGGTTTGGGTGCTCATGGCTCAATGGTTGAGTAGGTTTGGGTGCTCATGGCTCAGCGGTTGAGTAGGTTTGGGTGTTCATGGCTCAATGGTTGAGTAGGTTTGGGTGCTCATGGCTCAGCGGTTGAGTAGGTTCGGGTGCTCATGGCTCAGCGGTTGAGTAGGTTTGGGTGCTCATGGCTCAATGGTTGAGTAGGTTTGGGTGCTCATGGCTCAACGGTCGAGTAGGTTTGGGTGCTCATGGCTCAGCGGTTGAGTAGGTTTGGGTGCTCATGGTTGAGTAGGTTTGGGTGCTCATGGCTCAACGGTTGAGTAGGTTTGGGTGCTCATGGCTCAACGGTTGAGTAACCTGCCCGGTAAGCAGAAATCAACCTCTGCTGGTGCCCAGAAATTTTTCCTGATTTTTTTCCTGTTGTCTTCAGTTCTCAGTTTATAAACCAGTGAGCCATTATTTGGCGTGTCTTATTGCTAGTTGCCTCCGTGGTTACAGCTGGAGGGGCGGTTCCTAGCAGAGGAAATATAGGTATACACACAACTCTTATGCTATATAGGCAGGAATCCTAGCATTACATCACCATGGTGATTGCATTGGTCTCGCTGCTGCCCTAGTCTTGACTCTACCATTGCCCTGTCTCCTAACTGAGTGTCTAATTCAGTAACGATCAGTATAGCATTGATGTCATTATGATAGCTAGCCAGGATTGTGACATGAGGAAGCAACCAAACAAGGATAATGTCATTTGCTAAACATTCTTGTAAGCAAGTTCACACATTCTAGTACATGTGTATATATAACAATAATGCCCAAGAGGAAGATGTGGTGTCAGTGATGGTGGGGAAGGTCCTAGACATCAAGTAGGAAAGACAACTGGTCAAGGTGTGCATCTAACATCACAGTCGAAGTACATCATCACAAATTGGAAAGTGTTCTTATGCTGTGCATGGCATATTTTATATATGTATCTCATGGTGTTGCCAGGCATGGCGTATCTTATGCATGTATCTATGTATCTCATGGTGTTGCCAGGCATGGCGTATCTTATGTACGTACCTATGTATCTCATGGTGTTGCCAGGCATGGCGTATCTTATGTACGTACCTATGTATCTCATGGTGTTGCCAGGCATGGCGTATCTTATGTACGTACCTATGTATCTCATGGTGTTTGCCAGGCATGGCGTATCTTATGTACGTACCTATGTATCGATGTATCTTACCTTCGCCCATAGAAAATATGCACAGTTCCCACGCATTGAATAAAGGGTGCTTATAATATAAACCAGGAATCTGGAGAATGCCCGGCAGCAGCTTGACTGACCTGGCTGTGCTGCGCGAGTTAGAACAGGCTACATGGTTAACAGCTGATGGTTAACAGCTGATGGTCCCCTTTACCAGATAGCAGAGCAAGAAATAGGAGCAACAACAAATCAATGAACACACCCACGCAGGCCCTCCAAAACTCCTCCCTCATAGGACCCTCATACCTAAATGTTGCTGCACAGGCAGGTGAGAACTGGCTGCATGGCTAGTAGCTGATAGGAAAGGAAGTAGACATAATTACTCGTTCATCAAACATCTCTCTAGCTTTTTTTCTTTTTCTGCGCTTGCTACTCACACCAATGACATCACTAGTGTTGAGTGGACATCATTACATCACTAAGTGTTGAGTGGACATCATTACATCACTAAGTGTTGAGTGGACATCATTACATCACTAAGTGTTGAGTGGACATCATTACATCACTAAGTGTTGAGTGGACATCATTACATCACTAAAGGCTTGTCCACACTGCACAATAACTGGATGCGCATTGAGACACACTAGCTACCAAGAGAGTCTCAATGCGCGTCCAGTCACGATGTCGCGTCCACACTGACATGACAATAAACCAAACGCGCATAAAAACCACTCCAAGAAAACTGCACCCACGTCACGTGAGTAGTCGCCTTTGCAATGGATACGGTGTTAGTTGTAGGATTTCTTCTGTTATGGACGAGATACCTACAGACGCGAAGGAAGCATGTGCTGCAGAGGAGAAGGATTTATAAATATAAAAAGGCAATACAGTAGACGGATGGCGCTCCATGAACTCCATAAAAGAAGGCTGCGGAGGTAAAAATTTCGAAGTCTATTTTAGCTATAATAGTATTTAGCTTGATCTTTGCCTTTGACCTTTGATTGTGGCAATGATGGCTGGCTACCAGCATCCATCTGTGCGCCAGGTTTGGTGCAAGCCACGCAGTAAGCACTGGTGGGAATCAGCTACAACTTCATAGATGATTCTGTTTCTTTGTACTCCGTCGAGTAGCTCCTGGACACTGGCATGGCTCCACACACTGATCAGCGCTCTTGTTTCTTCATTCAGCCTGCAGCCATATCGCCAGCGTGATTTATCTTTTAACGCGCATCCGCGTAATTAATTTTACGCTTTGGATTTGTTGCTCTGGCTCGACTCAAACCACCTATCGAGGTGGACTAGACCTAATTCGCGTTGGGTCCAAGAAATCTAATTCGGATTCAGTGTGGAACGCAACGAACGCGCATTCGTTGAGATCTAACGTGCATTCAGTGTGCAGTGTAGACAGGCCTTTAGTGTTGAGTGGACATCACTAAGTGTTGAGTGGACATCATTACATCACTAAGTGTTGAGTGGACATCATTACATCACTAAGTGTTGAGTGGACATCATTACATCACTAAGTGTTGAGTGGACATCATTACATCACTAAGTGTTGAGTGGACATCATTACATCACTAAGGGTTGAGTGGACATCATCACTAGTAGAGCAGCACTAGTATTGAGTGGACATCATCACTAGTAGAGCTGCACTAAGTGTTGAGTGGACATCATTACTAGTAGACTACACTAAGGGTTGAGTGGACATCATCACTAGTAGAGCAGCACTAAGTATTGAGTGGACATCATTACTAGTAGAGCTGCATAAGTGTTGAGTGCACATCAGCCATTACTTCCCCCTCCCTTCTGATTTGACGACCCCTTACTTTCTGGAGTTCACACAAACTATTCCCACCCACATCTCCTTGAAAGAGCCGCTACATGTGCATGTCATTGCAACTGGCCTGCTTGGACAACCGCGACCTCTGATGTCACTACCTACTCACGTCTTACTTGGCTGGATGTCTGGAAGAACATGTGGCAGACTAGCTATTGAGATGGTCATCCCTTACCTACTCCACCATGGTTAACACCACCTAGTAACCTAGTAACCACATTTAATCCACAAGACCAGGTACGACCATAACCTCCAACACTGGTCCCTGGTTATTTTGATGGCAGGCACTGGGTGTAGTAGCTCCACCTCCTAGTCCCACCCTGCTCGGCCCTTTTTAACTACCTGCACAAAATAACCCCACACCTCTCTCACGTTAAGTGACGAAATAACCCCACACACCTCACGTGAAGTGACGAAATAACCCCACACCTTGCATGAAGTGACGAAATAATCCCATGCCTCTCTCGCCTAAAGTGCCAAAATAACCCCACGCCTCTCTCGCATGAAGTGACGAAATAACCCCAACCTCTCTCGCGTGAAGTGACGAAATAACCCCTACCTCTCTCAGATGACGTACCAAGCATTCTCACTTGCCTTGCTGGTGTTCTTTAGATCAGATGCCGTGGACATATGCCCGTTGAAGATCTCCCACATGAGACACCCCAAACCCCACACATCTGTAGACCTGATTGAAGGAACAGATACGAGAAGCCAGACATATGTAACACACCTGATTAGAGCCCAATGACACCTTTCCATCACCAACTCATACCCATGCACCCATTCATTCACCCACTCATACCCATGCACCTATTCATTCACCCACTCATACCCATGCACCCACTCATACCCATGCACCCATTCATTCACCCACTCATACCCATGCACCCATTCATTCACCCACTCATACCCATGCACCCATTCATTCACCCACTCATACCCATGCACCCATTCATTCACCCACTCATACCCATGCACCCATTCATTCACCCACTCATACCCATGCACCCATTCATTCACCCACTCATACCCATGCACCCATTCATTCACCCACTCATACCCATGCACCCATTCATTCACCCACTCATACCCATGCACCCATTCATTCACCCACTCATACCCATGCACCCATTCATTCACCCACTCATACCCATGCACCCATTCATTCACCCACTCATACCCATGCGCCCATTCATTCACCCACTCATACCCATGCACCCATTCGTTCACCCACTCATACCCATGCACCCATTCATTCACCCACTCATACCCATGCACCCATTCATTCACCCACTCATACCCATGCACCCATTCATTCACCCACTCATACCCATGCGCCCATTCATTCACCCACTCATACCCATTCATTCACCCACTCATACCCATGCACCCATTCATTCACCCACTCATACCCATGCGCCCATTCGTTCACCCACTCATACCCATGCACCCATTCGTTCACCCACTCATACCCATGCACCCATTCATTCACCCACTCATACCAAATGCACCCATTCGTTCACCCACTCATACCCATGCACCCATTCATTCACCCACTCATACCCATGCACCCATTCATTCACCCACTCATACCCATGCGCCCATTCATTCACCCACTCATACCCATGCACCCATTCATTCACCCACTCATACCCATGCACCCATTCATTCACCCACTCATACCCATGCGCCCATTCATTCACCCACTCATACCCATGCACCCATTCATTCACCCTCTCATACCCATGCACCCATTCATTCACCCACTCATACCCATTCACCCACTCATACCCATGCACCCATTCATTCACCCACTCATACCCATGCACCCATTCATTCACCCACTCATACCCATGCACCCATTCATTCACCCACTCATACCCATGCACCCATTCATTCACCCACTCATACCCATGCACCCATTCATTCACCCTCTCATACCCATGCACCCATTCATTCACCCACTCATACCCATGCACCCATTCATTCACCCACTCATACCCATGCACCCATTCATTCACCCACTCATACCCATGCACCCATTCATTCACCCACTCATACCCATGCACCCATTCATTCACCCACTCATACCCATGCACCCATTCATTCACCCACTCATACCCATGCACCCATTCATTCACCCACTCATACCCATGCACCCATTCATTCACCCACTCATACCCATGCACCCATTCATTCACCCACTCATACCCATGCACCCATTCATTCACCCACTCATACCCATGCACCCATTCATTCACCCACTCATACCCATGCACCCAATCATTCACCCACTCATACCCATGCACCCATTCATTCACCCACTCATATCCATGCACCCATTCATTCACCCACACTTGAAACTTGAATGCACATGCATACACCCCCCCCCCCCCCCACACACACACACACACATCCCACCACACACACACACAATACCCAGACATGCACAAATTACCCATCAACACTCCCAACCCCGAACCCACCACTTCTCTGCTTTCGATGCTGCTGCAGGTCTAGAGCCCTCCGGTGGCTCATACTTTTCCAATCCCTTGTGAGGCGGGGCCGTGTCTCCGAAACCGTGCATGAACTCCACCCCTCCCAGCTTCCACTCTCCAGCTACGTCCACAAAGACGGAGGAGAGGGAAATATTACGATGGACGAGGCTGCAGTCCTTGCTCAAGAAACTAACAGATTTCTACACAGAGAATAAGAAAGACATCAACAATGGTGGAGAAGGACTCCGACAAGAGAGCTATCTATACAACATCTGATATATATATATATACACACGCAGAACCAACATTTCGACGGACTTGCTTTGACCTCACGCGCACAGCTTGGCTGTACAGTGACACACAAGTTGAGTTGCTTCATAGGGTGCTGGCCAAAGACCATAATCAGTAACCAAAGAGAAAGCTAACAGCTTGCCATCCTTCAAGCCCATCTTGGTAAGCTATTGACAAGCAGCACCAGAGTAGAAGAATTGCATTTATTACCAAACCTAGTTCACTAAGAGGAAGCTAAACAGTGGAGAGAACTCATACCATGGTAGAATTGCATTCATTACCAAACCTAGTTCAGTAAGAGGAAGCTAAACAGTGGAGAGAACTCATATTAGAGTAGAAGAATTGCATTCATTACCAAACCTAGTTCACTAAGAGGAAGCTAAACAGTGGAGAGAATTCATACTAGAGTAGAAGAATTGCATTCACTACCAAACCTAGTTCACCAAGAGGAAGCTAAACAGTGGAGAGAACTCATACTAGAGTAGAAGAATTGCATTCATTACCAAACCTAGTTCACTAAGAGGAAGCTAAACAGTGGAGAGAACTCATACTAGAGTAGAAGAATTGCATTCACTACCAAACCTAGTTCACTAAGAGGAAGCTAAACAGTGGAGAGAACTCATACTAGAGTAGAAGAATTGCATTCATTACCAAACCTAGTTCACTAAGAGGAAGCTAAACAGTGGAGAGATAGCTGGGAGATTCTCTACTGCCAGGCAAGTCCAGGCATATGCAGGTTTATGTGTTTGGTACTATGCAAATGAATTGTATGTCTCCAGTAATTGGCATGAATGATATAGTAAGAGCTGGAGTAAAACTGAGCAAAGAAATGGCCATCACAAATTTGATGTTTTTTATATTTCAAGAAAATGAAGCCAAAGTTGTGATCAGCGACAGTTTACAGAAGAAAACTGGCTGCATGGTTAGTAGAGGGGAGAGAACTGGCTGCATGGTTAGTAGAGGGAGAGAACTGGCTGCACGGTTAGTAGAGAGGAGAGAACTGGCTGCATGGTTAGTAGAGGGGGGAGAGAACTGGCTGCATGGTTAGTAGAGGGGAGAGAACTGGCTGCATAGTTAGTAGAGGAGAGAGAACTGGCTGCATGGTTAGTAGAGGGGAGAGAACTGGCTGCATGGTTAGTAGAGGGGAGAGAACTGGCTGCATAGTTAGTAGAGGAGAGAGAACTGGCTGCATGGTTAGTAGAGGGGAGAGAACTGGCTGCATGGTTAGAGAGAGAAGGCTAGGGATGGGGCTAGGGGTGGACTCAGGGCCAGGGCTAGGGATGGGGCTAGGGGTGGACTCAGGGCTAGGGGTGGACTCAGGGCTAGGGGTCACTCAGGGCTAGGGTTGGACTCGGGGCTAGGGGTGGACTCAGGGCTAGGGGTGGACTCAGGGCTAGGGGTGGACTCAGGGCCAGGGCTAGGGATGGGGCTAGGGGTGGACTCAGGGCCATGGCTAGGGGTGGGGCTAGAGGTGGACTCAGGGCTAGGGGTGGACTCAGGGCTAGGGGTGGACTCAGGGCTAGGGGTGGACTCAGGGCTAGGGGTGGACTCAGGGCTAGGGGTGGACTCAGGGCTAGGGGTGGACTCAGGGCTAGGGGTCACTCGGGGCTAGGGGTCACTCGGGGCTAGGGGTCACTCGGGGCTAGGGTGGACTTGGGGCTAGGTGGACTCTGTGCTAGGGGTGGACTCAGGGCTAGGGGTCACTCGGGGCTAGGGGTCACTCGGGGCTAGGGTGGACTTGGGGCTAGGGTTGGACTCGGGCCTAGGGGTAGACGCTAGGAGTGGACTCAGGGCTAGGGGTGTGGCTAGGGGTGGACTCAGGGCTAGGGGTGTGGCTAAGTATGGACTCAGGGCTAGGATTAGACTTGGGGCTAGGGGTGAACTCAGCTAGGGTTGGACTCAGGGCTAGGGGTGAACTCAGCTAGGGTTGGACTCAGGGCTAGGGGTGAACTCTGGGCTCTGGGCTCAACTGCTGTGTAGAATAATAGCCACTCTCAAGCACTGAATGTAAAGAGTAGCAACCATGAACTTCGAGGGTAATATGGCTATCACAAACGTTGACCTAATATGTCGCATTGCATCACGTCGCGCTCGAGTAGAACTTTGATTCTATTCAAGCGATGCGACAATGATTTAAAAAATCCACGCCATGCCAATAATGCACGTGGCATATTGTGAAACAGGTTCATCATTCATGAACTTTGACCCAACTTCTGCATGCAATACTTAAGGCCAGTATTGCCCATAAAAACATATTTATGTAAACATGCATAACTTTGCTGTCCTTCATCCCCTACAGTTCATTTTGATACTAGAATGCAGCTCTCTGCAAGAGCTTTCTAGTGATATGCTTTATAAGAAGTTTCAGCAAAGTATAGAGGTTTGGAAAAATTCTGACAGAGTCACAAAAAGAATTCCCTCTCCAAAGATATGCACTATATACACTTCCCTCTTATGAAAGTAGTAGAGGAACCTCTAAAGCACAATTTAAGTTAAAAAATTTGACCTCAAAACTAAGGAGTTTTCATGACAAGCAATATATGGGCATACACGACTATAAAATTGGACTAGTACTTCCAAATTGAAAAACTTCCAACTTAAAAGGTAGAGCAAAGATAGAGCTACAAAATGATATATGTGACCGGATTTGGGAAAACCAGGCTTAACGCTATTTTTTCAAAATCTTGTTTTCTTTATTTTTTTAGTACCTATGATGCCTAAGGATGAAGTCCGAAACCGTTTGAACGTGTTACCTTTGAGCTACGACAAGAACAATTGCCATCCTTCCAGCACTATAATACGAGTAATTGCATTCCAAAACGTTGCTAAATCCCGCCCTCAAACGACCTGAATAGAATCGACCGTCGACCGTTGGAGTATTCTTTGGATAAAAATTCATTATGAAAAGCGGTGACTAGGCCAACGCGGGTCCACCTGTTCAGAGCGCTGGCTATGTTGTCTGCACTGGACATCTCTGTAGATCAAGGTAAACTTGAAAAGGAAGCCGACTGTATAAAAGCAGCTGGACAAAGCGTGCGCGCTCTTGGGCCCCAAGCCTGCATAGCAACGCTCCGTTCACGAATGGCAGGTACAATCGAACTAGCCGGCTTATTTTGCTCTGTAAAGCTGGCGCCTGGGCTTATAACTGCCACAGGTTTGTAGTGAATAATAATTCTACCCAATTGTGTTAAAAAAAATATATATCTTTTTGAAAAAATAAAATAAAACTGCTTATATCTCAATAATTGTTCTACCGCGTTAAGCCTGGTTTTCGCAAATCCGGTCACATATAATGATGCAGGTATACATAAATTTTTCCTTGAGATATCTTTCTTTTCCTTCAAAAAACATGTTTCTGAGAAATCGCTGTTGAAGTTGGGCTACTATTATATTGGGCCACCACTAGACTACTTTCACCATAAGTCTATTTTTTTTGCACCTTTGCACTTGTCTATTCTTCTGAGTAAGTAATTACCACTAGAATACAAGGGTGGAATGTCTTGGAAGGTGGTGGCTCTGAAAAGAGCCGGGGAAGGGGAAAAAGGCTCTGAAAAGCAAAGATATGAGCGATCAAACTTTACTGAAGCTGAACTAACCTCCTTCAATTTTCAAGGTGAATGTAAGTGAGAGCCTGGATAAAATCCACCATAACTAGAGACTTGTGCATCCAAATATTTTCAAATTTGAAAGACAGTTTGTACATGGTGCAGTTGTGTAGACGAAGAGGGCAGAGGTCAGCAGATGTTTAGAAAGGATATAAGATATAAGCCACAAAAAAAATATTGTCAAAAAATTAAAAATAATGGGCAATACTGGCCTTAAAGGGATGCACACCACTTAAAGGGATGCACACCAATTAGGGAAGTGTAAGTGCCAAGCATTTCAAACATCTTCCAGTGGCTTCCCCCTGACTGCTGCTTGAACCTGTTTCAAGTATCTCTCAATGAACTCTCAGTTGACATAATAACATTAAAATCACCTCAATAATCAACTTCAATTAAAATAAAAAAATTAGTATCTCGACCTCGAACAAAACACAGGTAGCAGCTGATGGAGACAAATGTGATTCTTCTAGCTTCACCAAATCCAGGCAGGGGGAATGAGAAGTGCGACATCAAAGCAGAGTACTTGTGAAGGATTGCTAGTTCAGGTCATGCACTTAAAATGGTCGTGTTTATTATTTACTACTTCATTTTATTCACATTTAAATGTCGCTATCCAATCATTACCAACCCTTCTCTGCAAGCTGAAACAATTATAATCAATCACATCAATCTCTGCTTCTCGTCGAATGCAGCATTGCCCGATTGCTTTCAGAACTCGCCTCTAGAGCAGGGAGCTGAGCAAGAATAGCATTGGATACTTAGCTTTGAGTGCCTAGGCCCTGCTTTGCTGCTGGTATGGCAATAGACAACTAGCTGTGAGTGGAGCAGAGACACACCTAGCTTGACTGCATAGGCCCTGCTTTGCTGGTAGTTGATGGCAATAGACACCTAGCTGTGAGTGCCTGGACCCTGCTTTTCTGGGAGCAGAGACACACCTAGCTTGAGTGCATAGGCCCCTGCTTTGCTGAGCTGGCATGGCACTAGACGCTGGGCCTGCTTTCACAGGCATCTAGAGACACAGCAGCTTAAAATTTCTACACATGAAACAGTCCCATTCAATTATCATTAGTCCGTGACTAACTAGAACACGGTACATAATTCAACAAGCAATCCACATCACCAACAACTAGTTCTGCAAGTAGCACATCACCCATCACCAACAACTAGTTCTGCAAGTAGCACATCACCCATCACCAACAACTAGTTCTGCAAGTAGCACATCACCAACAACTAGTTCTGCAAGTAGCACATCACCAACAACTAGTTCTGCAAGTAGCACATCACCAACAACTAGTTCTGTAAGTAGCACATCACCAACAACTAGTTCTGCAAGTAGCACATCACCAACAACTAGTTCTGCAAGTAGCACATCACCAACAATTAGTTCTGCAAGTAGCACATCACCAACAACTAGTTCTGCAAGTAGCACATCACCAACAACTAGTTCTGCAAGTAGCACACCATCAACAACTAGTTCTGCAAGTAGCACATCACCAACAACTAGTTCCGCATCACCAACAACTAGTTCTGCAAGTAGCACATCACCAACAACTAGTTCTGCAAGTAGCACATCACCAACAACTAGTTCTGTAAGTAGCACATCACCAACAACTAGTTCTGCAAGTAGCACATCGTGTTAATCTATATGCTCAACAATCACGAATACTTACCAGTACTTGATGGAGCCCCCAAGCCATGGAGAATTCTGAGGAGCCATCGCTGGTGGTGATGTAGTCCTCTAGAGGTATCACTTTCTCCATCACAGCGTAGATACAAGTAGGAAGCTGGCAGGATGAGAGGGCATGGTAAGAGAGGGATGGGTGAGGTGTGGGTGAGAGGATGAGGGCATGTTGGTGTGAGGTGAGAAGGTGGAGGCGAGGGGCTGAGGAAGTGAGAAGATGGGGGGAATAAGAGTGTGGGAATGAGAAGATGTTGGTGTGAGGGTGGTGGCATGATATGAGGGATGAAAGGATGTTGGTGTGAGGATGATGGTGGTGGGGGTGATAGGGTGAGGACGGGGAATGAGAGGGGATGAAAAAATGGGGACGAAGAGATGTTGATGTGAGGGCGATAGTAAGGTAGAGGTGAGGGGAAGGTAGAGGTGAGGGGATAAGAGAGTGAGAAGATGGGAGAGAGTGAGAAGATGGGAGCGAGAGGGTGAGGATGAGTGCGAGGGTGCAAGTTTGTGAGGATTTAAGGGTGAGGGTTTAAGGGTGATGGGGTGAGCGGCTGGAGGATGGGATGAGCAGTTAAAAGATGGAGATGGAGAGTGGGAGGATGGAGGTGAGAAGAATGAGTGGGCATGGGGTAAGCCGATGCTTCACTTGATATTTGTGTCTACCAGGCCAGTGGCAGTGGAGCTTCTTTGACATTCAAAAAAACGACCATAACAGTTTTCAGTTCCCCTACTGTCGCAGTTGTCAAGCCACTCCCTCACGCAAAGGGTGAAGATAGCAGAAGTGAGGAGTTGGTTTGTAGGAGAATAATGCCATGGAATGTGGACATGAGAGAAGCAATGGGAGTGGGTGAAAGGAAGGGAAGTAAGAGGAGAGTGAAAGATATGCGGTGGTAGAAGAAAGGAATAAGAGGAGGAAGTGGCAGGCAGAGGATAGTGGGATAAGAATAGGCATGCATACAGAGGGAGATTCTACCTCGACTCCATCAATGTACTTGAGCATGTTCGGGTGTCTAAGAGTTTTCAACCTGAGATGGGCAGCCTGAGCCAACTTAATCTGAAAACAAACAAACAGAGATGCATTCAGTGCCAAAGATTTAGTCTGGCATCTTTCCTCGTCTTTTGAGGACGGGAGGTAAAAAGAGTCTAGTGTTCCTAGCAACATACACAAATTGTATCAGAGGTTAGGATTGTGTGGCAAATCATTAAAGTATTCCAGTTGCATATTCCTAGCAAAAAAACAACAACAGAATTGTGCTAATTGCTGCACTTAGTGATGTAGAAATGTCTTGAGTGGTCACTACATGCATAAAACTTAGTCCAACACTTTTTTTGATCATTTGTGACAAAGAGTTTGGTGAAGTGTTCAATTCCTGCTGCACAAATGGGCACTGAGACTCAGACTTTTCCAAAGTTAATGATTTCACTATGCCAGCAATATTTTTGTCACAACAGTCACTATAGCCAGCCAAGCTACAATTATTTAGTTACCTCCTCCGGTGACTTGTTGTTGTGGTCAAATACAAACACTGTCACTGGGTCGCCGCTACTCTACAAAATAAATAAGTATATACGCAATCGAATAGATTTAGACCTCAACTCGCTACTACTTACCTTCTTTTTGCCAGCATGCACTGACCAGATTGTTTTGGAGGAGAGGCAAGTGAAATTCTCACCGACGTCATAAGGCAACTCATGACCCTGAGTCTGTCCCATACCTAGCGCTAGTGAGAACACCTGTCGTACACTTCACCTACAGCTGAGAGAACTACTGTCCAAATAAAGCGCACAAAACACGCCCCATTTACGATCCTTTGGCACTCTGCATCAGTGTCGACCCTGGACGTTGTTATATTGCCTGGACCATGTACATCATGTATTGACTAATGTAACATCTGTATTTTGGGATTTGCAGATCAGATGGAATTGAAAACAACTGTAACCTGTACATGTATGTAGTGTGTATACAAAACGAACACAAAAATCCCCAAGGTCTTCCATCTCCTGCCCCTGTACTCCATTCTTCTATGAAGGTGTCAGTAAAACACAGGAATGGAAGATACCTCCATATATATATATATATACATCTGGAAAAGTCCAAATTATTTTGCCCTTTTAGATCTGCTGCTTTCCTTTGCATCTTCAGATGGCCTCTTAGCACTTCTTAGCTTCCATCAAGAGCCCAAAAGGATCCTCGTCTACTTCCTTCTCAAACTGAACAGGTCCATCCCTCACCTGCGCACCATCACCTGCGCACCATCTGCACCAGAGAAACCTTTATCAGGCTGGAATCTACTTGTCTTGATCAGTTTCTCTACATCATCATGTCGACGTCTTTGTTGGCAATCTTGCTGGGTCTGTACACTGTCAGCCAGTCCTCCCCCAGCTCTCCATTGCTTGTCAGACACTGCAACTCCATTAAACCCTGAATTCAAAATCCGCTGGTCAACATGGACTCCTGACTGGAAGTCTAGGAAGGCATTCCCAAGGTAATCTTATCAGAAATATCCCTGTCCTCTCTGGAGCGTTTGTACGGGTGAGCCTTGGCAAACCGTCTCTGCCTCTCTCGTTCTTTGTGACGGTCATAGTGAAGCTTGTCTCTCTCCTGGGGCTTCTTCCTCTAAATAATGCACTCCCATGCTTTAAGCACGTGATAAGAGAAAAGTGCATGTTATAGAGAATAAGTGCATGTGATAAGAGTAGCACTGTTGATTATAAATAATGCACATCCATACTTTTTCTCATTGGGTGGCTGCAGCCAAAATCTTGTCCTCTACAGTTTTCCCATGTGAGGAACTGTCTCAAGTAACATACAGCAGCAATTCTATTCCAACATAATTTTGATGGCGATCTTGTCCAGTCCAGGAGTTGTCTCCTTCTGGTGCTTGTCTGTGGTGGACCGGGGATAGTTTCGCTGCTGGCCACAGCTTGGCTCGATGGGGGGGGGGGGGGGGGGGGGCAGCTTGGTAAAAAAATTGAAGTGAGAGAGCTTAGGGCTAGGGCTAGGGCTAGGGCTAGGGCTCATTACCCACCCGGTCCAGGAGGCTACGCAAAAAATCATGAACATGCCGCCACATATAACCATTTCCCCTTCCCCCCCCTACCCCCCCCCCCCCCCCCCCCCACCATCAAAAATGTATCACTGCCTTACACCCAGCCAATACAAAAATGTAACACTGCCTTACACTTTCTCACCCAGCCAATACAAAAATGTAACACTGCCTTACACCCAGCCAATACAAAAATGTAATACTGGCTAACACTTTATCACCCAGTGAATGTAACACTGGCTCACACTTCCTCACCCTCATTTTTACATCTTGACATTCACAAAATGGAACAAAGAGGAGAGGGGAAAAACCACACACACACAGACAAAAACAACAAACAGATCAATGACCTTCTTGCTTCTGCCTGGGGGTTTTCAGACATCTTCTCCAGCATGGCCAGAAACAACTTTCCTTTGGTATTCCTAACTCTTTAGCAGTGCCCATAGCTTGAACAGCGGTACCAAGACAGATGACCCAGCACCACCAAACTCAAAGGCATTGATCAACTGAGGGAGGATTTTATGCTTAGAAAATCTCTCAAGGAAGGAATTGAGCATCTCATTAATTTAAAAAAACTCATTCCTTTGCATTGACTCCATAATCTGTATGTGTGAGTGTGTCTCTGTGGTACATATGGACGATGAAAAGATGAAAATAGAGAGGACTTCATAGGTTAGGGGCCAACTATTTTGTGGTTAATTAACTGATAAGAGCTAAGCCATGAATATAATTAAATCTTTGCCACTCTCTGTTGATATTCATTAGCTACCCACCCAAGATCTATTTGTCTCTTGAAGCTCAAGACATCTTTGAAGAGGCCAGGCTCTAAACCTAAATCTGTAGGCAGAACTTTGTCACGAGTAGACCAGACACAACTAGCAAAGCAGGTTGATGTCACTACAAAGACAAATCGACCAGATGCTCTGGAATGCCGAGGCTATCGACAGCAAGTCTTCCCTTCACCAGGTGATTTCGAGCATAATCGTGCCCACGGTGCTATCGAGGAGGAAGTTGTTGCCTTCGTAACACTTCGAAGCAGACATAGGCCACTCCCAATTTCACTCTGTGTTATCAAAGAATAGGCAGGAGTGGCCAAGTCTCTTGGTGAAACCAACTTCCAGGTTGGTGGAATAAGGCAGGAAGTGTAATGCATTGACTGGAAGTGTATGCCTACATGGAGAGGCCGGTGATGTAAAAGTCAAAAATTTATGACCCCCCTCCCCCGAGGAGTACATCTATGATCTAAAACTGGAATGAGTAGTTTAATTCCAACATCCACGTAAGGAATGAATACAGACGACATACTCGTGTGACCGTGGCACAAGAGGCAAAATATCATGTGGCACCAATAACGTGTACAAATGCTACTCTGGAACTCCTTTGGCTGCGATTGGCGAGGGTGCCAACACACGCTGTTTAAAAATATGCAAATCACCTTTCCCGCACAATTCTTGGAATGTCAACACCCTCAGCAAAATGGTGGTTTCTTTTATCTTCGTGAAGTAAGGAAAAGAACATTTAGAAGTAGTGTTGACAATTTTGTGACGCATGATACAAATGAAACACCATTGCAAGATCCCCACTGACAGCCATGATTAGGAGAGTAAGTACAACCATGATTAGAGGAGAGTAAGTACAGCCATGATTAGAGGAGAGTAAGTACAGCCATGATTAGAGGAGAGTAAGTACAGCCATGATTAGAGGAGAGTAAGTACAGCCATGATTAGACTACACTAACAGCTAAATATATACAGGACACTAAGAATGATTAGATGACACTAAGTACAGCAATGATTAGATAACACTATTAAGTGCAGCCATGATTAGATGACACCTAGTACTGCCATGATGAGGACACTAAGTCTAGACATGATTAGACAACACTAAATATAGCCATGATTAGGTCATTAACTATAGCCATGATTAGATAACACTAAGTACATCCATGATTAGAGGCCTCCAAGTACAGCCATGATTAGAGGATACTAAGTACAGCCATGATTAGAGGACACCAAGCACAGCCATGATCAGAGGACACTAACTACAGCCATGATTAGAGGACACTAACTACAGCTGAGAGAACTGTCCAAATCAAGTGCACAAACCACTCGCCATATAATTATGATCCTTTCGGCACTCTGCATCAACATCAACCCTAGCTGTTATTATCGTCAGGAATTTGCCAATCAAATTGAATTGAAAACAACTGTAACAAGTACGTGTATGTGGTATATAAATGGAAACATCAGTACTTCGCCCTTTTAGATCTGCTGCTTTCCTTTGCATCTTCAGATGGCCTCTTAGCCTTCTTAGCTTCTGTCAAGAACTTGTTGAGCCCAAAAGGATCCTCGTCTACTTCCTTCTCAAACTGAACAGGTCCATCCCTCACCTGCGCACCATCTGCACCAGAGAAACCTTTATCAGGCTGGAATCTACTTGTCTTGATCAGTTTCTCTACGTCATCCCCGTAGACGTCTTTGTCGACAGTCTTGCTGGGTCTGTACACTTTCTCAGCCAGTCCTCCGCCAGCTCTCCACGGCTTGTCATACACATTGTAAAGATCATCCGTGCCTCCACTAAACCCAGAATCCAACCCTTTGGTCTGGTTGAAAAGCCGCTGGTCAAACATGGACTCCTGACTGGAAGTCTTGGAAGGCATTCCCAAGGCAATCTTCTCGGAAATATCCCTGTCCTTCTCTCTGTCCATCTTGGAGCGTTTGTCCGGGTGAGCCTTGGCCAACCGCCTCTGCCTCTCTCGCTCTTTGTGACGGTCGTAGCGAAGCTTGTCTCTCTCCTGGGCATCTGGGCCTTCTTCCTCTACTGGAACAGTCTTGATCCCTACTCTGGAATCCCTAGCCTTCTGTGCAAGCTCTCTTAGGTGTTCTTCCTTCTTCTCCCTCTCCAGATTGGAGAGCTTCTTCTCCATGGTTGACCTCAGGGAGATAGCTTTGCGTGCCTCTCTCTGCGCTGTATTCAGAGCCTGAGCAAGCTTGGCAAAGTTGTCGTTGATGGTGTGATCCTGCAGTCCCCGACCATCTGCTGCAAGCCGCTTGTCTAGGGGAATGGTGTAACCCTGTACAACAACCACAAGAAGGGGAGGGAGAGGTGAGTTATGAAATTACAAGAAGCAGAAGAGAGCAGAGTGTGCACGTACACATACACACACACACACCTTTGGATTCTTCCAGTTAGATATGCAAGGAGGTATCTTCCATTCCTGTTGTTCTTTTACAGACACCTTCTTCGTAGGGGAATGGAGTACAGGGGCGGGAGGAGATGGAGGACCTCGGGGGATCTTTGTGTTTGTTTTGAATTTTGGGGGCTCCATTGGATCCTTCTGTGCCTCTACGATCTTGATGATCCTCTGCTTGGCCCCCGAGTTGAAGGCTGTGGCTTGAGCTGATGGGGTATAGCGGATGTACTGGGCAGGCTGCAGCTTGTCTACCGCTCTGACGGGCAATGCTGCTGCCACTTTACCCTGGACCAGCTTCTCCAGAGCCTTTCTTGTTGCCTCAGTGGTCTGTGATAATAAGAGAAATTGATCATTTCTGTGACCAAGGTGGGAGGGACGAGTGGGATGGGGAGGAAGGAGGGAGGAAGAGAAGATATAACGGGGGACAGGGAAAGTGGAACATGGAGGAGGGGGCGGGGATTGAACAGGAGGAAGATGGAGAGCCTGTCCACATGTATTTTGAGTAAAAGTTACAAATATGAAGGACTTCTGTCTAATGTTGAGACCACTGCTAAACATAAGTTAATAATTGTATGGCTGGTGGGGATTTGACGTAAGACTGCATCAACCAAAGGAGAGGGACAGAATGAGAGACGAGGGTAAACCAAGCATTGGAGAGCAGATTCATGATTACCACATCTTCTCAAAAGCACTTCATACACACACACACACACACACACACACACACACACACCTCAGCAATATTTACCTCATAATAATTTACCTCATAATAAATGTAGTTATTGAATGTGCTTGTGTGAGATAGCGGGATCATCTTACATCTGCCTACGTGGTTGCACATGTGATATGACTTCATGCTCTTTATGAAATGACCACATGAAATTTAGCAAATCAGAACAAAATGCTCTATGACTGAACCATGCACGTGCATTAGTGAGTCAGGAGAGTCCTACCAGAGGGATCCGGGAACACGCTCCCTTAGAACACTTGCATATTTTAGGTCTTTCGAGATGCGCAATCTGGGAGAAGTTAGATTGCGTGCTGTTTTAATCCATAACAAAGAGCAGTTCCCTGGAAATTGAATCGATGATGATGTTTAGCCATCATAAAGGATGGTTCCAAGGAACCCACAGAAGCCCCTCTACAGCTGCCATTGAAGTGGCATACACATAAAGAAGCTTCTTGCATAGCCCACACTACATTGATTATATTCACCTTTGTTAGTTGCTCATCTTGCAATATATATTGTTACCTGAATAGCTCGTTTGTGGGGAAGAAAACTGTGTTGTGTGTGTGTGTGTGTGTTGTGTGTGTGTGCATGTGTGTGAATTTGTGAATTTGTGAATTTGTTTGTTTGTTTGTTTGTTTGTTTGTTAGAGAGAGTATGTTGTGCAACTGAGAACAGGTCCGGGTCATTCATTAGCCCACGGGCCTGCCGACTTACTTCACAGACACGCAGTGTAAAATAGAGTGCAGTATGTACACAGCCATAGCTATGTCAGGTTCCCTGATGAATCACCCTCTCTATTGTACGTGCACTCTCACTGCATGCAACGCATGTGAAGCTGCTAAATTATAACTATGCTTTACACGCCCCCTTCCCTTTAGTCAAGGAGGGAGTGTCAGGAGCTCAGTGCCGATCGAGATCATATTTTTAATAAGGGTCATTACATAAAATATATACTCTGCTTAAAATAAACATCAGCTAGATCCACAAACAACAACAACAACAACAACAACAGCCTCATACCTCTGCAATTTCTTCTTCATCTGGTTTGATGAGCTCGTCAACCGACCGTTCTTGCCGCATCATGGCCTGGAGGGAGGTGTGGACCACCTTGTCCTTCCTCTGCCCCATCCTTGCAATCAAGTCGTACTTCACCCTGCCCGTGGAGTCCAGCTGCAAGGGAACCACAGACTTGGAGGCCTGCACAACACAATTAGACAAAGTCACATATATTTCCTGTGAAAAACATTTTACCTGTGTAAAACATTTTATAATAATGTGCCTTGTCCGTCCGTTAGTGCGTCACGTTTATACGCATGTGCAGATAGGAAATTTATTCCTTCATAATGGCTGAGGGGAATCCTGGAAAACCGAGTGTGTCACGATTATACGCATGCTCCCCAATGCGGAATCCTGGAGAGAGTACAGAATGGCTACTCCACAAGCTGCACAGCTGCACAACAACTATACTGTAACAGAAAGCAGGAGAGCTGCAGAAGAGAGACGGAGAAAGAGAAGGGATGCAGCAAATGAGCCTGCAAGAAAGGTTGACTGGGAAAGACAAAGGGAGTGCAGAGTTCATACCATCAGAGAAACTGAGGATCTACCCGAGAACAAATGACACTTCACAGAGCAGAAATTTCAGCGAGTGCAAGGGAAGAGGAGAGAGCATCCAATACCAGTAGAAGAAAAGAACTGAGGGCTGCACTGCCAGAAATGCAAGGTACATGTATGAAGAAAGCATTGGTATGGAGGAGAGTACTGAGGGCGGCATTCAGCACTAGTGTCAGGCAAGTAGCAACTCTCACAAAAACATTACTCTCATGAAGTGTTTTGGAATCAAATACTTACTCTACCATTTATGGCATATTTGATATTTATTATAATTATGGTACTAAATAAATTCACAACCAACAAAGAATAGACTATAGCACAATGGTAGATTATTATTCTTTAAAGAATTGTGATGTCAACATTTTATAATCACAAACACGTAATAAATGAAATAAACACCTTCCAACCATCACACAAACATTTATATACATCTTGCAGAGTTTCTGTGGGTACTTGCTATTTATTATTATTATTGTTGTTGTTGTTGTTGCTGTTATTATTATTGCTATTATTATTATTATTATTATTATTATTATTATTATCAACATCAACTCGGGAACATGCTCAGCAGTTACTCAGTGAAGTGGAAATGACGGAATTCCATCACTTGTTGTGTCTTGTAGCCTTAGTGTGGCTTCTTTTAATGACATCACTAACTAAGGGTGATGAGAAATACAAGCGTCAACACAGAAGTCTGCCTCTATATCCAAGTTCTGGAGGGTCACCAATCCCAACTCAAAAGCTTAATGGAGTCATAGAGCGTTTTAACAAAATCAACAACCCAATAATAATAATAACAATCCCAGCTACCGACATCAATGTTTTCTTTGCTATGAAAACAAACCATTCTAGTAAACTAATCATCCGCTATGACTAAGCAGCCAAGAAGCTCATCCCCCACACATACGCACGCCAGAGACACAAGAAAAATGGCCTATCTGTCTTTCAGGCTGAGAGAGGAATGTGATTATGTAACCAACGGCTAGTCCAAGTTTATACAATCAGAGACAATGTCAACAACGCAACATTGCATACCTTGCGTAGTTTGGTTGCCATTAAAAGGGGGAACGGTGGACAATTTTTTTTTTTAAACCTGTGGTTACAACTTTAGAGCTCAGTAGATTCTGCAAACTTCATGGTATGGACTTGATATATAGCTCAAAAGATAGGTCTCTCTGTGTGCTCTCTTTTGATACTAAAATATGTTTCATAGGTATAACTATAGGCAAGTTACTAGACCCTAAAGCGGAGGGACCTCAAAAACCTGCACCCCAAAATCGCCGTCCAAAACCACTCCGAGTTGCGAAGTGCAAAAAAAATTGAAAATGGTATGAGTGGCTAGAGGTCAACGCCTTCAATTTTCCACCCGCGCTTGACCAGGTAATAAATTTTTAACGCCTATTTCAAACGGTCATTGTATGCTCTAGAGCAGGGGTCGGCAACCCGAGGCACGCGTGCCAATGGGAAGCATAATCTTTTTTTATATATTTTTTTATATATATTTTTTAATAACCATTGGCACGCTACCGATAATCCCGTACGAGAGGATTTTTTCTTGTTAATAGTGCAGCGGTAAAGTTCGGTAGGTCTATATGTCATGATGGCAACCCCTCCAGCTAAGAAAGCTAAAGTAAAGGAAGTTCGGGCATTCCAGCCCTTGTGGACAGAAGAGTACGGTTTTGTTTGTCAGAAGGACCGTGCTGTGTGTGCTTTATGTTTGGAAAATGTTGTTTGCCGAACGTCAAGTGTTAAGCGCCATTTTGAGACCAAGCATAAGGAAACTTTCAAAGATCAGGCGGACAGGGCAGAATCCATCAAACGTGCCGTGTCCAGGTATGGGAAGCAAGCCAGCACCCTCAAAGTATTCGCCACTACTAAAAACCATGCCACTGAAGCAAGCTATCGCATAGCTCATTGCATTGCAAAACGTGGAAAGCCATTCACTGATGGTGAATATATCAAGGAGGCTTTTCTCTGTAGCTCAGAGGTTCTGTTTGAAGGCTTACCAAACAAAGAGACAATCAAATCAAGGATAAAATGTATCCCCATGTCAGCTAGAAGTGTTGAGCGACGCATTGAAGAAATGGCAGAAAATGTCAGAGCACAGCAAACAGCTGGGTTAAAAGATGCTGCAGTGTTTAGCATTGCACTTGATGAGAGCATGGATGTCAACGACATACCACGTTTGGCAGTCATAGCAAGATACTGTGATTCGACTGTGAGAGAGGAGCTTTGCTCCTTAAAGCCAATGACTGACACAACAAAAGGCGAGGACATAGCCAAGGTGTTTATGGAACACTTTGAGGAGAGAGGGATTGATATCAGGAAGATTTTTGCAGTGACAACAGGCGGGGCACCCGCCATGGTCGGGAAACAGAAGGGAGCAGTCAAATTAGTTGAGGAAGAAGTTGGTCACCCCATCATGAAACTCCACTGCATAATACACCAAGAAAACCTCTGTGCAAAGATGTCAAACTCAGAGCTTAATGAGGTTATGGCTACGGTGGCAAAGATTGTTAACTTCATAGTTAAGAGATCTGCTCTGACACACAGACAGTTCCAGGCCCTACTCGAGGAAATGGAATGTGCATACAAAGATCTCCCTCTCCACTCAGCGGTTAGGTGGCTAAGCTGTGGAAAAGTTTTGGAGAGGTTTGTTGGCTGCTTTGATGCCATCAAGGCCTTCCTGGCTGAAAAGGGCCAAGACTACCCTGAACTTGAGGACGAGAAGTGGGTTGTGAAACTGATGTTTCTCACGGATATTACGGGACACCTCAACGAGCTCAATCTCCAACTGCAAGGTGCAGGGCACACTGTTTTGGAAATGTTCGACACATGGACAGCTTTTGTCGGCAAGCTAGCAATCTTTTCAAATGATGTTGCTACTTCCACTTTCCGCTACTTCAGACACGTAAGGAGCTGTCCTTGCAGCACAGCATCAGCACCGCTGAAATATGCAAATACATGAGCGAGCTTGAGTCGGAGTTCACAAGACGATTTGGGGACTTTAAGAAGTATGGACCCATGTTCTCTTTCTTGATCACGCCAGACAGCTTTGATGGACATGAATTGGATTTATCTCTGATAGACTGGTTGGATACACAGGACATAGAAATGCAGCTGATCGAGCTGAAGAGTTCAACACTGTGGGTGACCAAGTTCGCAGAGCTACGGAAACAACTAGAAACTACGGCAGTGAAAGATCACGGAACCTGCATCTTCACCTGCTGGACATCTGTACCGAAGAAGTTCAGCTGTCTCCAGAATGTTGCACTGGCTTTGCTGACAGTCTTCGGGTCAACGTATCTCTGTGAGCAGATCTTCTCGCACATGAAGGACGTGCTCAGCCCCTCCCGGAGTCGTTTGACAACCGACCACTCCGAAGCATGTGTGCAACTTAAAGTGACTAACTACAGCCCCCAGATAACGGAGCTCAGCAATGCAAAACAGGGCCAGGGATCACACTGACCGGTAGGCAGCCGTTTATTTTCCTACATATGTGTTTGGATGTGAACTTGAACTTGCAAAGTAGCTGTTTGTCTCCAGCTCTTTTCATTCCCCAACACAGATGTGGATGTATGAGGATGGCAGCATTCTTGTATAGTAGGCCTACTGATATTTCTGGTTGATACAACAAACAAGACGAGTGTGGTTAATGTTGTTAAAAAAAAAATTATCATTAAAAAGACCTGATTATGAGAGAAAAATGTGTCTTTAAAATGTTGTTGCTATGCATGTATTGTAGCCTATAGGTATTTTATTGTTATGGCACACTAATTAACAAGATCATTTCAAATGGCACTTCATGTCAAAAAGGTTGCTGAACCCTGCTCTAGAGCTTCCTCTAGCCACTCGTACCATTTTCAATTGTTTTGCACTTCGCAACTCTGAGTGGTTTTGGACGGCGATTTTGGGGTGCAGGTTTTTGAGGTCCCTCCGCTTTAGGGTCTAGTAACTTGCCTATAGTTATACCTACGAAACATATTTTAGTATCAAAAGAGAGCACACAGAGAGACCTATCTTTTGAGCTATATATCAAGTCCATACCATGAAGTTTGCAGAATCTACTGAGCTCTAAAGTTGTAACCACAGGTTAAAAAAAAATTTTTTAATGCAACTGTCACCCCTTAATTAATTAATTAACTGCAGGAATAAAAATTAACAAAATTAAAAAACAAAAAGCATTTATAATTATCCCTTCACTGCTCAACTTGTGACTATCCTGGGATGTCCCTGGTGAGGGTAACCGACTGTTCAGTGTGGATACAGGAATACTTGTATCCTGGGATAGGTTGGACTATCTTGGGATGTCCCTGGTGAGGGTGACCGACTGTTTAGTGTGGATACAGGAATACTTGTATCCTGGGATACTTTGGACAATCCTGGGATGTCCCTGGTGAGGGTGGCTGACTATTCAGTGTGGATACAGGAATACTTGTACCCTGGGATACTTTGGACAATCCTGGGATGTCCCTGGTGAGGGTGGCTGACTATTCAGTGTGGATACAGGTATACTTGTATCCTGGGATACTCTGGGATGTCCCTGGTGAGGGTGACTGACTGTTCAGTGTGGATACAGGAATACTTGTATCCTGGGATACTTTGGACTATCCTGGGATGAGACTATTCAGTGTGGATACAGGAATACTTGTAGATATCCTGGGATACTTTGGACTATCCTGGGATATCCCTGGTGAGGGTGGCTGATTGTTCAGTGTAGATACAGGAATACTTGTATCCTGGGATACTTTGGACTATCCTGGGATGTCCCTGGTGAGGGTGACTGACTATTCAGTGTGGATACAGGAATACTTGTATCCTGGGATACTTTGGACTATCCTGGGATGTCCCTGGTGAGGGTGACTGACTATTCAGTGTGGATACAGGAATACTTGTATCCTGGGATACTTTGGACTATCCTGGGATGTCCCTGGTGAGGGTGACTGACTATTCAGTGTGGATACAGGTATACTTGTATCCTGGGATACTTTGGACTATCCTGGGATGTCCCTGGTGAGGGTGACTGACTATTCAGTGTGGATACAGGAATACTTGTATCCTGGGATAGTTTGGACTATCCTGGGATGTCCCTGGTGAGGGTGACTGACTGTTCAGTGTGGATACAGGAATACTTGTATCCTGGGATACTTTGGACTATCCTGGGATGTCCCTGGTGAGGGTGACTGACTATTCAGTGTGGATACAGGAATACTTGTATCCTGGATACTTTAGACTATCCTGGGATGTCCCTGGTGAGGGTGACTGACTATTCAGTGTGGATACAGGAATACTTGTATCCTGGGATACTTTGGACTATCCTGGGATGTCCCTGGTGAGGGTGACTGACTATTCAGTGTGGATACAGGAATACTTGTATCCTAGGATACTTTGGACTATTCTGCGATGTCCCTGGTGAGGGTGACTGTTTACTGTGGATACCTGGGAATACTTGTATCCTAGGATACTTTGGACTATCCTGGGATATCCCTGGTGAGGGTGACCGACTTTTCAGTGTGGATACAGGTATACTGGAGAATGTACAGACTATAGAGCATGGATATCAGAAAACTTATATCCAGGGATATTTGGCACTATCCTTGGTCATTCCAAGCCGAATACCTACCCCTGGCTCTATTGACCCAGGCCCTAACCCTAGAAAAAACTTGGCTCTATTGGCCCCAGCTCTTAACCGTAGAGAACACCTAGCCTAACACCTGATTCAGGGATCCATCATACTTAGTCGGTCACCCTAACTGAGGCATAATCCCAGGACATCCTAGGAAAAGTTATGCCAATACTGAAAATGTACAGGAGCTAA
Source organism: Cladorhizidae sp. MBARI D1340-BT2 (assembly GCA_028752905.1). Lineage (NCBI taxonomy): Eukaryota > Metazoa > Porifera > Demospongiae > Poecilosclerida > Cladorhizidae > Cladorhizidae sp. MBARI D1340-BT2. The sequence continues at coordinate 11,076,449 of JAQNBH010000015.1, forward strand.
TCCACTTCATTGCCACATTGCCAGTGACAGCATCAAGAAATTTATAAAAAATAAAAAACAAGTTTCAGCTGGTTTGGAATTAATTTCACTCGTGCTTGCGAGATGAAAGTAAGGAACAAAATGTCTCCATGTAATGAAGAACACCATCCTTCATGGCCACATGCAATGAATGCCAGACATAAACTGTACCAATGAACATGTCAATTTTCTCAGCATTGCTACCGCAGCGTTCTCTCAGATCAACTCTCAACAAACTTTGACATGTTGTACAGATACAATGACTTTCTCGATAATCAACTTAAATTTACTCACTCAAGACGTTTCAGCTAGATGGTCTAGCCTTCATCAGAATGCTATGACTCACGTGTGGTTGATATATACCGGTCGATACCAACCTCACATGAGTCATAGCATCTCATTATTCCTGATGAAAGCTAGACCATCTAGCCAAATCGTTGAATGAGTAATTAAGATAAGTATATGTCAATTTTGGCTGTATGAAGAAGTAGAACACAGCACGAGGTCAGTTATCCAAACTAGTTATCCAAACACATTAGTCAACCAAATGTTACAAGAAGCCCCTCCCACAGCAATGCTAGCCACGCCCATTGTGTACTTTTTCCCATTTTGCATGAAAATGCCTTTAAGCATGCATACGCACAATACGCCCAACCTCTTCCAGAAGTTGGTTTTTAGATTCTTCTCGCTCTGGTCAAAGACGAGAGCATGGTCACACCTCCTCAAAAGAGAAAGGGATTGTCCTCAATATGCTAAAGATATGTGATATTGTGAAGAATGGGAGAAGTTTAGCTCGAGTAGCAACCGAGCACAATGTTTGAAAGTGGACTGTCCACGACACTGCAGGGACAAGAACAAGCTGAAGACCTTCCACACTGAAGTTCAGTTATTCAAACATTTACGTTATCAACCTAGCCCAGCGTAACTGATACTTCAGACCACACACCTGGCCAAACCAGCTAGCTGCATGCATGGTCACTGCAAGCAAGTGAACCCAGCATTACATGAATATATATACATAATACCTGGCGTAGTTAAGGCATTTTGTTGTTGTTGTTGTTGGTAAAATAATTTTAGCAGGTGGAGTTAACGAAAATATTTCATGGAATATTTAAGAGTTGAATAATTAGAACATCAAAGTCTTCTTTTTTTTAATGGTAAGCATATACCGACATGTAGTAGGCATGCAAGCTACATGGAGTAGGCATCAAAGCTGTAGCTACATGGAGTAGGCATGCCATCTGTATGCAGTAGACATGCAAGCTATAGGTACATGGAGTAGGCATGCAAGCTACAGCTACATGGAGTAGGCATGCAAGCTATAGCTACATGTGGTAGGCATGCAAGCTGTAGCTACATGTAGTAGGCATGCAAGGCAAGCTATAGCTACATGTAGTAGTCATGCAAGCTATAGCTACATGTAGTAGGCATGCAAGCTATAGCTACATGTAGTAGGCATGCAAGCTATAGCTACATGTAGTAGGCATGCAAGCTATAGCTACATGTAGTAGGCATGCAAGCTATAGCTACATGTAGTAGGCATGCAAGCTATAGCTACATGCAGTAGTCATGCAAGCTATAGCTACATGTAGTAGGCATGCAAGCTATAGCTACATGTAGTAGTAGGCATGCAAGCTATAGCTACATGTAATAGCCATAAGATACAGCTACTAATTCCTAGATCCTCCCCGAGCTGCACTGCCAAAGCCTGCGGTAGCTATAAGTAATGCAAAAATGGTACTTCTTGCTTCTAGGGATGGTTATCATTATTGTTTCCCTAACAGGTGTTACATATAGGTACCAAGGTCACAAGGTTGAAGGCAAAAAAAAAATGATTGGCACACAACAGGTTGGTGCACTTGCCCTACTCTGCTGGTAGCTTAGTTAGTTGTCATGCTTGCCACAAACACGACAGCATTAGCTCCTCTCAACCTCCTTCAGCCTTCAGCTTCAACAAGACTGGAAAATGTAACTCAAATAATTTAAAAGTGTGATAATTTTTTGTGCTAAACAAAAACAACGAAAATCTGGCACTCCAAAGTTATTCTCCAAAGTTATTCTCATGGGCAATTATTTAATTCGATTTCCCCAAACTACTACAGCATTATTTCTTCTCAAAAATAATCAAAACAGTAGCCCAGTGCTGCCAACTCTTCCCTTTCAGCAGGCTCTGTTAAACACTGGCATACAAAATTTGTTCTGCGGGAATGTAATTACCGGCTGCTCTAATTTGAAGGAGTTGCCATCAAGAGAAAGGAACTGATATCAACGTGCGAGGGATAACAAACCTAGAAGAATAGGCTTTCTGTATGTTATGAAGCCAACAACTCCTCAATACTCATCTTGCTGGCCACACCTTCAAACATACGCAGACAGAGTAAAAGAGAGTGTGGTCAAATGCAATAGAATGTTTTGTTGTGATTTGTACGATTTTGTGGCATTTTGTCCTAAAAAAATGTGAAATTCAACTGGCATGACATTCTAACGAATAGGCAGGCTCAAAAAAAATAAGCAGGCTCAAAAAATGCAGGAAATAGGAAGAAAACTTGTGCGGTTACTTTCGGAAGACATCCAATATTCTTTAAGGATTCTCTTTAAATCAGCTTTTTGTTTGTTTTTATCGCCAACATCTCAACCACTGCAGCTGTAGGGAAGTGTACTCGGTGAAACAATGAGGAGGTTGGAGACCAGAATCAAGGAGCATGAAGATGCTTGCAGAAAGGGATTGACAAGTCGGCTATCACAGCGCATGCGTGGATCCAACACCACCCAATCTTGTGGGAGGAGACCTCCGTGATGGATAAAGCCAGCAAATGGAGAGTCGCTCGTGAAGGAAGCGCTGGACATCCAAATTTCAACCAGGGATCAGCTCTTCAATCGAGATTCAGGGCTGGAGCTACCCCGGTGGTTTGGTCTCAAGACTATTCATTTGAAACTACGCCCATCTTCATTTGTCTGATATGTTGCTGCGCATATCACGTGAATTTGTTGTGTGAAACACATGGCCAGCGAGTTTGAATGTATTGCCAGTGAGTGTGGATGTGTTGCGTTGCTTTTTTTTGTTGATTTGCCCTGATGAAGACCGAAGTATTTTGGTTGAAATGTTGGCACACAAAAAAGAGAGAGAGCCCTTAAATAACAAACCTCTCTCTTGTGGCATTTACTAGATCTCTTTACCATGATTGGGCATGCATCTGAACGTCTGGCTAGTGATACTACCTCAAAACACAAGAAGCTGAAGAAACAAGTTCTGTATCTTTAGCCTTTACCCCACGTAAAATGCAAAGATGCCGAGTGCACATACAAATACCTACCGTATTTGCCGGAGTATAAGTCGCACCGGAGAATAAGTCGCACCGGAATATAAGTCGCACCCCCCAAAGTTGGCCATCATTTTGAAAATCTATAATAGTTGGAGTATAGGTCGCATGCGCAATGACAATAGGTAAAGTTTCGAATATATACCACTCCTTCCTTCCTTTAGCGCATCTCGGCAGCGTTGTCAAAACACTCTTCTTCTTTCTCCAGTCCCTGACCGATTTTTCACTGACTCTATACTCTCTTTCCGCTGCTCTGTTTCCGAACTTCTCTGCATACCCAACTACTTAGAGCTTAAAGCCAGCAGTGTACTTCCCAGACATTTTATCGACACACGTGCCACTAGAGACCCCGCCCAGTTGTTTAAGGAAAAGCGGCATGTTCGGATTATAAGTCGCACCCCTCAATTGGAGAAGAAGATTTGGAGCTACTACTGCGACTTATACTCCGGCAAATACGGTATGTACTAACCACTGGCACTATAGTGGAGGAAAGAATTTTACTGTACTAGTGCTCCCAGACCCGACTTCCTTCCCATCAGGGTGGCAAAGGGTTGGATACCAAGACTAATCATTTCTTGCAGCAGCAATCATATCTTGCAGCACAGATAATGATCAGATGGCTAAAAAAAACTTAAAAATTGTTTACACTACCCTAACATTTGTAGACTACCCTAACATTAACATTTGCAGACTACCCTAACATTAACATTTGCCTAACATTTGAACATTTGTAACATTTGTCACACTTTCCGAGAATATAAAACAAAATAATGAGTGGGCATCTATTAGAAGAACAGTTTTTCTTACCCCACTAGTTTTCTTGCCCATGTTCAGCGGATATTGGGCCACTTGGATCTCAGGAAAAGCTCCACCATCCCCATAATCTTCCAAAGCCATGCGAGACACGTTCCGTCTAAGGTGAAAGGCAACAGTTACCCGCACACCCAAGAAATACTGGCTACAGTGAACTTCGAACTTTTAAATGTAGGGGAATTTCATTGTGTTGTAGTGTGGTGAAGGTGTTTGCGAGAGTGTTGGCAAGGAGGTTGGGAGTGTTCGCTGAGGATAGGATTTTGACGGAAGCACAAGGAGGATTTAGGAGACAGAGGAGATGTTCAGACCAGTGGTTGGTGTTGAGAGGAGTTTGTGAAGTGAGGAAGAGCGAGAAAAAAGCTTCATTATTATTATTATTATTATTTGAACTTTACAACATTGAGCATACAGGCACAAAAACTAGAGAAGAGAGTGACATGGCAACTGTTGAAGGACAATCACCAACTTGGGTGAAGCCTGTGTGGAGTAAATAAAATAGGAATTATTGTTAAGAATGATGATTATAATATATATAATAATAATTATGGCTTTACATCTGGCTTTCCTGGCATAAGTAAGGCATATGACGGTGTGTGGAGGGACGGACTGTGGCAGAAGTTGGGGCAGTATGGAGTAGAAGAGAAACTTGTGAGGACATGTTGAACGGAAGGTCAAGGTGGTTCACTGTGGAGAATGGGGATGTCCTTTGTCTCCACTTCTTTTCAATATTTATTTGATGGGAAAGGCAGAGGAATTGGAGAGAGCTGAGCTAGAAGTCAAAGTGGAAGGCTGCTGGTGTGGGGCACTTATGTATGCAGATGATGTTGTTCTTCTGGCTGACTCAGGGGTGGAATTGCAAGCTATGTTGGATGTGGTACAGGTTAAGGTGGAAGATGAAATTTAATTGCAAGAAGAGCAAGGTCATGGTAGTAGGGAAGAAGGAAGCAGAAGTGCATTGGAGGATTGGTGAGGAGATATTGGAAGAGGTTAAGTACTTAGGAATATGGTTTGATAGGAAGCTAAGGGGTAATGTTCAGTTAGAGAAGATGAAAAATAAGGCAGAAGAGTGGGTTAGAAAGGTAATATGGATGAGTGAATGGGCAGGTGGAAGTAGACGAGGAAGAATGGTGTGGGAGCTTCTAGCGAGACCTAGTATGGAGCATGCAGCCAAAGTGTGGTGGACAGGAGGACGGAATGCTTGCAAGAAGTTGGAGTCAGCACAGATGAGAGTGGGTAGGAGACTGTTGGGTGCAAGTAACACAGTAGCAGGAGTGGCAATACGGGGAGATGTGGGGTGGAGGAAGCTAGAGGAGTGGAGGGAAGAAATGAAGGTTTTGTTTGGCAAGAGATTAGAGGTGTTGGAACAGAGCAGATTGGTAAAAGTTGTTGTAAATAAACTAAGAGAGGATGGAGGAATTGGATGGTGGGAAGAATATGAGATCTTGAGGAGAAAGTACAAGATAAACGAGGTTGGGTCACTGCGCAAGTGGAAGGGGAAAGTGAAGGTGAGAAATGAGAAGGACTGGGAGGAGGAAGTAAACGGAAAGAGTACGCTCAATTTTTATAAATCGGCAAAGAATGCTGCAAAGGTAGAGAGGTATGTGAGGTCCATGCATGGTCAGGAAGGTGTGCGGTTGCAATTTCGACTGAGGACTGCATCAGCTGGGTTGTTAGAGGATAAGAAGAGATGTGGGATAGTTAGGGATGAGAGGTGTATAATGTGTGATAGTGAAGCAGGGGAGGATGTGGAACATTTCTTGGTGATATGCGTGGAATTTGAGAGCGATCGGCTGGTACTGATGGATGAGGTGCGCAGAATTGTAGGGGCAGGACAGTGGCTGGATGAATTTAGAAGAGTGAATAAGGATGGAAAGGTGGCATTGCTTTTGGGGAAAGATGTGGAGGGAGTAAGTGATGCAGTGATGGAGGGGGCGAGTGTGTTATGTATTGGGTGGGGAAGTGGTGGCAGAGGAGAAAGGAACTGTTGTGTGGTGAGCTGATGAATGATCTTTGGCCCCTTCCCGTCCCCCCCCTCCTTGAGCAGCGGGACACTCGTAACTTAATATTGTGGATAATTTTATTAATAATATAGATTGTTACTAGGTTAGTAATAGTTCCACACTGTGCTGTAATATATATGTGATGGCCTTAACAGGCTCAGCAATATCAAGATTAAATCATAAGAGTAATAATACTAACAATAACAAGCAGTGGAACTACCTTCTGGGGAAACAACCAGGCACCCATTGTTAAACTGAGTTGTTATATTAATAAACAGTTTCTGCAAAAGTGTTATTATTTATTCTCAAGTTTTTTAGATGCTCATCTAAGTTGTTTTTTCATAGGTAAGCTCAGTACCAACACCTCAACTTCTATTCATACAATAATTAAGTGATGGTGTTGTCAAGTTCATTTTCAAACTGAGGATGCTAGACCCTTTCTCGCAGGATTCAAAAGGATGTGACTATGCCAGACTAGCAGGCTAAACACAGTGCCAGTCTGCGTTGCAGACATTTCCTTCCACAAAGAACCTCTATATAGAGTCATGTTAGCATGTGAATGTGGTCTCGATCCTCTCTTTTCGTCCAGCTTGAAGCAGTTTGAAGTTCAAATTCAACATGTGACAACACTGCCTTTCCACTACTGCTTTTGTGATACACAAGAGAGATAACACAACACATGCAGCTTCCAGATTTAGTAACTCAGATCCTGGGCTGTGCAGCCAAGTGACTATTTACCCACGGTGCCTACTTAAAGGGGGAACTAGGGTGGTCTAATATCGCTCGCGTTCACCTGTTGTGCGGCGTGCTTTTGTAATTATTATGTTTCGCCATACTACTAAAACTTTGCGATTATACTCTTTGCGAGTGCGACCGCCAAAGAATACGTTCAGAAGCTATTTATTACTGACGTGTTTTTATTTTTATTGCATGTTGCGTTCATGCAATATTACATTTTCATCTATACCTATTTTCAACTCAACGTCAAAAGTTGTAGAATATAAAATTAGCGATATAAAAATATGATAATGAACCATTCTTGAAAATGATCAGTTTCTAACCACCTTCCAGCTGCCAGAAACACCCCCCTGCATCTCTGCATCCCTTCATTACTAGAATTATGTGTGCATACAAATGACTTTTCTGTATTTTTTTTAGCAAAAGTCAGTGTCCAACCTTCATAAGTACAACCTGAAAACTAACAAATTATTCATAATTTGCAGGGCCAGGTGCATCCTTCGTCACCCTTCACATGCGTCTTCATTCACCCTCCAGTAATCCCTGCAAGTTTGACAACACAAAGCAAAATACACAATAAACAAAATAGAACTCTCAAAGGATGTGTTAGCTCGACTACTAGATAAACCTAGTTGACATAATCTAACCAAAGCCAACCTTCCTCCCAACATTGAAGTTCACCACACCTAAATCGACGGCAAGTCTGACACTTGTCGCACTCATATGCTCCGTCTTATCCGCTCTAATCCACACTACAGAATTAATTAAAACTCTCATTTTGATTCTGTATATGGCAGCCTAAACGCTTGCGCAAAAGATCCTCGGACATTAATTTATCAAAAACCTCCTTCGTGTAACTAGCCTTGTCCGGAGGAATCATGGGCCTATGTTTGGGGGGAATTGGTGGACCTCACCTTTAGCGCAGGCTCAACTCAAAATGCCTGTAGGACAATACTCGTGTTGGGGATGTACTGCAGCCCTAGCCCTAAATCGCTTTCACATCGCGAATCACCCCCTCTAGGTTGACCTTGCTATTTCTAATTGCTCCCCCATATATAGTAGGTTTGCATTTTAACTTTTAACTATAGACACGTGACTAATCCCCCTAGTGTCACCCAAAGTTACACGCTTGCCATCGTCATCAACAGTGCCTTTTTTAATACATCTCAAAATGCTTTAAAAAGCACTTGCTAACGTGATTTATACATTCTACCTTCTCTATTTAAACACTAGGATCATCATAAGGCTTGACATCCAACAACCGAATTTGTATCCACATCATTAATTATGTGTGTGTACCTAAGCTTCAGTCTTTCCACTGAACGCCCAAAAAGTTTTTGTGTTCCTATATACAACTTCCATGGAAGCAGAACAGCCTTCACTTGTGACCCTCAAACCATTCTTTGTAACTTGCCTCTCTCCTGTCTCATCTTCAGGTCTTCACGCACAAGCTTGACAGAACTTAGACAAAAGATAATAATCTAAAACTTCTCCAGTATCCCAAGACATCACAACAACGCCATAATTTGATTTGTGGCCCCGTCTATGCCACGTGCCCAGTAACACTAACATCAATGATGTCTTCATGCCCACCCCCATAAAAATCATGTGACCTATTCATGAGCGACATCCAACATAATACTCGGTGTTACTGCATTTGCATCACTCGCTATTCACTTAGTATATAAAATTAAAAAGACGTGGAACTAAGAGGGGGCAACATATCCATGACTGCAGTTATGTCTTCCAGACCAGAATGACTAATTCCAGCAATGTGAGCACCCAGTACTGACTGGATGTTCAAAGAATGGGCTTCTACAGATACAGGGTTTGAATATTACCACAATTTCAACAAAAGGTAAATATATGAGACACCATTCCTACCCTACAGGAAAAAATTTCCTTCAGTTGTAAGGGAGCTCGGCTACCACATTGAATACACTCATTGCTCCTTACTATGACCTGTCTAAGCTTAAACGATTACCCTTACCCAGTTCTCCCACAATACCCCTATAATCAGAAGAGGTAGATCCAGTAGATCCGGTAGCAACACCCCAGAAGAAGCTGGCCGATCCAAGATAACCAACTTCTTCCTGGTCAGGGTCACTACTGGAACTAGCCTCTCTTCAGACATCTTCAATTGATTGCAAGGTAAATGAAGGTTCACAGAAGACGATACCCTCACCTTCAGGATTCGAGAGATCCACTAACAGAGGAAGGAAACAGCAAGTAACTTTTTAGTACGGAGATAGAACATTCAATTTGCCTGACGCGGATTCTCAAGCTCAACAACAGCCGCCTTTCTTGAATACATCGCGTTTCTATTTTCTCCTTTCTCTTCCCCATAACTCTACAGCGTGATACAATTCTGGGGAAGTGATCCTTCTCACCCCTCTACCTGGTCAATTCTTCATTGCGCAAATGACTGGTAAGGTAATCGACTACGTTTTGGAATATAAAAGTGTATTTGGGGTTGGCGATTACCGCCGACCGCCCGTTGTTAGACTGGAGGAGAAACCTCTTTCGAACCGTAACGTGAAGTGAAATTGGAACAATAATGCACTGTAGTATTAAAATGGCTATATCTTCTGATAGAAGTATTTACTTGCTCTGAAACTTGAAACTCGACCTACAGACACATTGTAAACACTTTTAAGCCAAAAAAAAAAATTTTTTTAACTTTTCAGCACTCTCACCCTTAACCCGTCCATTAATTGTGTGGTTATTTTTGTGCGTGGGTGTGTGTTCGTGAGAGCAATGTCACGTGATAACCAACACACCGTGACGTCATAGAGATAGACTCTTTGCTGATGCCGCCTCTGAATTGGAGATATATCTCTCTATTATCGTGTATCCACTGTCTGTCAGCGTCCTACTCGCATGCAATACGCTAAGTGGGAGGAATGGCATTTTTTTGAGGTTAGCTTGCTGCTTTTAGTGACGATAATCACTATTTAGTGATGTGTTGACTGTATTTTTATGCGTTTTGCAGTAATGGGCCATACCCAGTCGACAGAAAGCCTTAGGGCCAAAAACTCAAATCAAGAGGTAAAGGTAACTTCAATGGACTCTCAGAATAGTGGACACCCTTAAAGTAATAACAATAATAAAAAAATAAAAAAATAAAAAACTGGAAGAAGGGGTGTTGACCCCACATAATTTTAGACACCCTACTGATTGTTGTGGTGCTAATACATAGTCACTTGTGCATATAACTGCCTGTACTAGCACAATTATAGGTGTAATGATAGTGCACTAGTATGTAAGTGTAGTCCACTCAATATCCCAATAAATTAGTGGGGCATGATAACTAGTCATTCATGAAAAGAGGGCTCTGGTATGCCGACATTGGCCGATTTAGTTTTTATCCCTTGCCCACCAATTTATCGGCAATCAAATCTTTAGTCAACCTGTGCATAGTGCGCGTAGAGCTAGGCCCACATAGTGAGACAGAGATTATTTTCAAGTAACCGTAATCCACTCAACACCTTAGTGAGAGATTGAATGTCAAATCACAGATTGTGGTACATCAGTACATACATCAACTAAATGGCCCTTCTAGGAGGAGGACTGGTACGTAGACAATTATGATGAAGTACTATATTTCCAGATGGTTGATTAGTTGAGGTTTAACTTTACTTTTAGCAGAGTAGGAAAGGAAGTGAGTTGGTTGTTTTGTTGTTGTTGTTGTTTTCTTTGTTCCTACTAGGATATCAATTTAGCTTTTCAAACCATGGATCAAGAGCCTGCAGCTTCAAAGGATCAAGTGTCCTCTTCTTCGCCTCCTTGCTCCTATCAAAACACCTTCATGTCACCTATACAAGAATCGGGTAAACATGGGGGTGCAGCCATACACCCTATGCTACTCCTAAATGATGCACACCCTGAGTCTAACCACACCCCAAATGTAGCCATATATGCTGGTGACTCACTCAATGACAACTCTGACTTCACGCTGCTGAAAAGATTCATCCTGGAAGCGCAAGACGTCAAGGAAGGAATGGATGTCTTTGATGATTCTAAGCTAATGATGTGAGTTGATCAGCTGTACCAATGACTAGGTTCAGGCACCCCCAAAAGTGACTTCAGGGAAAGGCAAAGCCAATCATTGGGGTAAAACCTTGAGTGTACTTACTTTTTTAAGGACACACATATCACACACATCCTGTATGGGCAGGCATAGAAGTACACCAAGATGTACATAACAGTTGTGTATGTGAAGAAAGCAGCACACTGACTTTATGGGAAAGCTGGCCTATGTAGATTCTATATAGTACAGCCTCAAATCTTGCTTTCCCCAAGGTTGGACAGTGGATATGATCCCAGCAAATATGTAGAGATGCAACATGTTACCTTATCTTCGAGGTGTGTGTGGGAGGAGGAGTGGCTGTTATTCTACTTACATCTAGCTGACATGAATGAGAGAGTGGTGATGTTTTAAAACTGTGCCACACTCTGTACGAGACTCTCTGTAAGTAGGTGCTTGTGGTAAATGGACAGCATGACAGCATGATCACAGCTTGTAGCTACAGGGCGCTGGAATTTTTCTTTAAAAAATTATTTATTATCATTATCATCTCTTGAACTCGAATTCGAAAGATTATACTTTGTGGGTTGTGGGTGTTCAACTGTGTGGTAGGTATTGATGTGGGTGTGGTTTTCCATGTGTAATAAAAATATATAAAAAATATGGTGTTTTCAAGAGTTGATGGTTACGAGTGTGTTTTTTTCTTTCTTTTCTTTGTTTTTCCTGTTTTTTCCACACAAAAATGGTGTGGAAAAAATGATCTATTCTTAAATTCATGGGGGTTACTCTGGGACAGTTATCGGTGGTCATCGATGTGTACAGCCCTGGGTGAGAGGAGGGAAGTTTTCTCAATAGATGTATTGAAGTTTAGTGTATGGGAACTCTATCCTACAAAATCCTGGTAATCGATCTGGTTCTATTTGTACATGCTCATAGTACAGTAACATAAGGCTAAAATTCCATACATAACACCCATGAGAACAGTAAGATATATATATACCTGTCAAGATTTGGAGCCCTTGCAGTGTGGGGGTGTGGGGTCTAATTTCATTTTCTGGGGTGTTTATTTCCCTTCTTCATTGTTGGTTTCTCTCTGTACTTTCCAGGTTGCTGAATTCCCTGGTACGCGTTTTTGCTAAATTTCCGACCAATGAGGAAGCTCTTGATGTGGCGCTTAGTATACTCCCCCTCTGTGTGTCCTCGTTACCTACTCAGGCTCTTCCGATCATGACAGAACTGCAGATGAATGCATTGGAGGCATTTTCCCAGTTTGAATTCGAGACACGTCCTTCCGTTCTCTCCCAAGCTATGAAATTCATCGTCATCCTCTGGTCTACTTACCCAAAGTCTCTCCCTGCATCTTCTAACATGAAGCAACTTGCACACCTCATCGTCACTGCCCTCAAGCCGGAAATGGGCTCCAAAAGTCGCATCCGAGAGGCGATATCCTGCGCATCTGACTTTGTGTCACTCCTGATGCGTTTGCTGAGCGACAGCCAGGTGGAAGCTCTGGAGAAGGAGGGAGTGTACCAACAGCTCCGAAACCTCATCATGTTTTACAATGAGATGACGCTGGATGAGCTCCGACAGATAGTCATTGGTGTGGGGATTTTTGCAGAGTTGCGGCATTGTGCCATGTCCTTCCTGGAGGAAAACAGCTATTTCTGGCTCATCCAGGCCGTGCTCAAGTATCCCTCAGATAAAGGCCTGCAGGGCTTTATCTGGGAGCTGTTCACAGTCTTGTGCAAGTCTTCAAAAGATTTTTCAGAGTGTTTGTTTGATGTTGGCCTTTTGGAAAGTGTGTTGGCTCTGCTTCAGAGTGAAGGGGCTTACGTCCTTCCTGTCATTAAATTCCTGGTGCGCTGTAGTCGTCTCTATCCCGGTATTTATATCAAGGCCTGCCACAGCAATAATAGTCTCGTTCGTTGTCTAGTCGGAATGCTCAAAGAGGATGGAGCCAGAGAAAAGGCTGCAGACGAACTTTTATTGAGTCTCTGCGAATTATTGGCGACTCTGTGTAATTGTAGTCTAAGTCATGTAGCTACTGTTATTGATATGAATATTGTACCTCGCCTTCAAGACTGCGCTAAGGCACGCCCTGATATACTGCTGGTTCTAGCGTGTGTTGCGATTGAGGGCATTTCCATATGTTTCCACTCCTCCAACATCATCCAAGTCCCTTCAAAGAGGGAAGATGTACCACTCAAGTCCCTCGTAGTGGAATATGGCAATCAAAATTACCATACTTTCTTCAGGGAGATGATCTCTGACCCATGTGTGAGCTGCAACCCAAATTTGATCAAGTTGCTGTACATCACATTCCAGAAGATTCTGAAGCCATTCACACCCGATGCTCTGAAGGAGAGGGTCCACACGAAGGACTTCATTGAATTCTTCACAGTCTGTTTCATTCGAGACACCATCGCCTTCCCAGGTTTGATTGCACGCATTGCCTTTACCACTCACTTCTTTATCTATGAGATGAAGAATAAAGAGGCCATTTCCATTCTGAATGAGCTCAATTTCCACATGACTGTAGCTAACTTGCTGCAGGGGTGCACCACTCCCGAGACCATTTGCACCACTATGGGTCTTCTGGCGTGTGTGGTGGGCAAGTACTACGAGCATCTTAAAGACGTCAAACCTTTCTTGAGGGCGAATGTTCCTCACCTGCTTTTGGAGAAGGCCAAACTCATGGGAACTCACGTTCATTTTAGTGATGATTTTGGCCGTATCATGCTCAATCTGACGGCAGACAAGGGTCTCTCTCAGGAACTCTTTGAGGATAGCTACATGGAGAAGCTACTTGAAGTGTTTGAGAACAAGAGCATGTCAGGTGTCCGTAGGAGTGTGATACATGCCATTGGCAACATAGCACTGGGCGGCCAAAACATCAAGCAGTTGCTCCTGAACAAGCAGTTCTACAACCCACTATTCTCTATACTACGTGTGGAAATGAAGACGGCTGACCCTTTCCTCATCAGCGCTTGTTGTCGAGTCCTTCACATTCTAGCATCGGGAGACTGGGTAAAACGAAAGTTTGTAGAATCTGGCTGTATTGGGCTCCTGCTGCAACTGATGCAGACAAGGCAAGATAACAGCGAGGTGCAGTGGAGACCCCTAGGTCTCCTAAGCTCTCTAGGGTTCATGGCCGTCATCAACAGACGGTTCATCCTCACCAACGAAATTTTAGAGGTGGTAGCATCTATTCTCCGAAATAGCAACAATGGAAAGGTCATCAGTTACACCACACTGGTGTTCTTGGGAAGCGATGAACTGGACTCTGGAGCCAGGAAACTCCGTGAGATTGGAGTGGTGGAAAATCTCCAGGCAGCCATTGACAACCCAATGTATCGCAAACAGGCACCCGATCTGGAGAGGTGGGGAGTGCACGTATTGGAAAAGCAGAACCTCTACACCCTCTCCATCCCAAAGAATACTCGTGTCTCGCTTCCTCCCACGTGCCCAACCTTCCATTCATCAGACTGGCCACCTTACATCATTAGGGAATCCAGTGTGGATAAGATCTCTCCTTCCTCACCGTCATCACCCTCTTCCTCGTCACCATCACATGCAGTACTTCTTCCATTAGATGAAGCCTATTTCAAGCCAAACACACCAATGGCTCCTGAACTCTGTGTCTCTGCTTGCCAGCAGTTGGTCAAACTTGGCTTGAATCCAGACAAGCCTCTCTTTCGTGTTGGGCGCTTGTACGGAAGCACTCATGGTCTCTGCAGTAACTGTGACAAAGAGAACCCCTCGGAGGAACTGGTTATTCGTCCCCTCAGCATGACTGTTGAGCAGTATCAGCAACTCGTTGATTGTGGGTGGTACCGTAGGGGTGGTGTTAAGATGTTCCGTCTTCGCAACAACCACAACATGGAGTGTTGCGACTGGGAAACACGAGTGCTGGTGAACAAGTTTGACCACAAGAAGCACAAGAGCTATAAAAAAGTATTGAGGAGAATGCCAGTGGACCGTCTCACTGTAGAAACGTGCCATGCACACTTCAGCAAGGAAGCATTTGACCTCTACAATGACTACCACGTGAAGAAGCATGACAAGCCCTTGAAGTCCGAGTATTCCTACTGTGAGCATGCCGTAAACACACCCACCACTCATCAAACCATCAACGGCATCGAGTACGGCACTTTTCACCAGCTCTATCGACTAGATGGCAAGCTGGTGGCTGTGGGGATCATAGACGTGATCCCCAAGGGGATGGTAAGTATATACATGTGGTACGACGTGAGCAAGGAAATCTCGAAGTACTCGTTTGGTGTTTATTCCGCTCTGAAAGAGATTGAGATGGTGAAGGCTTTGAGTGAGAGAAACCCTCGGATACAGTACTACTATCTGCAGGGCTGGAACTGCAACAACAAAAAGCTGAACTACAAAGCCAATTATGAGCCAGAAGAATTTTATTGCCCCTGCATAGTACCTGGATGGGTATCCACACTGGATGGTGTTGCTCAGGCAAAGAAAAACGTGAAAGCCAGTACAATCAGCAAAGCTGAGAACCAGCCGGATGGGGCCACAGAGGAACAGCTGCAACAAGAAATGGGATGGGACAGAGGTGAAGAGGGGGGAGGTGCTAATCAGAAAGTGGACTCCATGAGCGTGAACGATAGGGGATCCAATGATGTTCCTGAGAAGCAGATACTGTGCAGAGCTTTTTCGTTGGACAAGACACGCTATGAGAAGCTCACTGATCTAGATTTGAACATCAGTAAAATAGTCATCTGCCTCAATTATTCGGAGTACTTGTACTTAGAAGATTTGCTGCAGCATTACGAGG